>JAGUCJ010000004.1:0-1200000 GCA_019670975.1 Acidiella bohemica | reverse complement strand
AAGCCCTTGTTGAAGTCCTTGCCAAACTCATCCATGAGCTTGCCGACCACGACCGAGCCTTCGGTACCGGCGTTCTCCACGATGGTTCGTGCCGGGCGGGTGATGGCATTCTTGACAATCGAGACACCGAGTTGTTGGTCGAAGTTGGCGGGCTTTACTTTGTCCAATGCGTTCGCTGCAGCTTTGAGCAGAGCAGTGCCGCCGCCGGGGAGGATGCCTTCCTCCACCGCTGCGCGCGTGGCGTTCAGCGCATCGACCATCCGGTCCTTCTTCTCGCCCACCTCTACTTCGGAGGCGCCGCCGACCTTGATCACGGCCACGCCGCCGGAGAGTTTCGCGAGACGTTCTTGTAGCTTCTCTTTCTCGTACTCGGATGTCGTGGGGTCGGCCATGACCCCGCGGATCTGCTCGCAGCGCTGGGCCACGGCGTCTTTGCTGCCCTCGCCGTTCAAGATCACCGTGTCCTCCTTGGTGATGGTGATGCTGCCCGTGGAACCCAGCATGTCAGCGGTGGCTTTCTCGAGCTTGATGTCCAGCTCGTCGGTGAAGACCGTGCCGTTGGTCAGAACGGCGAGATCGCCGAGGATGCTCTTGCGGTTGTCGCCGAAGCCGGGAGCCTTCACGGCGGCGACCTGCAGTTGGCCGCGGAGTTTGTTCAGGATGCAGACGGCGAGAGCTTCGCCGTCGATGTCTTCGGCGATGATGACGAGGGGCCGCCGGAGCTGTTGCGAGGCTTCGAGGGCGGGGACGATGTCCTGGACGGCGGAGATCTTCTTCTCGGAGAGGAGGATGAGCGGCTTTTCGAACTCGACTTTTTGCGCTTTCGTGTCGGTGATGAAGTAGGGGGAGATGAAGCCGCGGTCGAACTTCATGCCTTCGGTTACCTCCAGCTCATCCTCGATCGTCTTGCCCTCCTTGACGGTGATGACGCCCTCCTTGCCGACCTTCTCCATTGCTTGGGAGAGGAGCTTGCCAATGTGGGTGTCGCCGTTGGCGGAGATGGTCGCGACCTGGCTGATCTCCTCCGAGGTCGTGATGTCGCGCTTGTTGGCTTGCAGGTACTCGACGACAGCCTCGACTGCTGCCTGCGTCCCTCGCCGCAGGTCCATGGGGTTGCAGCCGGCGGCGACGTTCTTGACGGTCTCGGAGAAGATGGCGCGGGCGAGGACGGTGGCGGTCGTGGTGCCGTCACCGGCGACCTCGTTGGTCTTGCTGGCGACATCCTGGAGGAGGCGGGCCCCCAGGTTTTCGAACTTGTCCTTCAGCGTGACGGCCTTGGCGACGGTGACACCATCTGGTCAGTCAGGCGAGTCAGCATCGACGACCTCCATCCAGCCCAGATCCACCGAGAATTTGTCACATGCATGCCGTACCTTTGGTGATCTTCGGCGAGCCGTAACTCGACTCGATCAGGACGTTCCTGCCCTTCGGACCCAGCGTCGTGGCGACGGCCTTGGCAAGGGTGTCCACGCCCTGGAGCAGCGACGCCCGGCCCTCGACGCCGAACTTCAGCTCTTTGTGTGCGAATCGTTGCTGGGTGAGGGAGCGGGGGGTGACGCGGGCGGCGGAGCGCGCTGCTGCCCGGGGCGCCGCGGTGAATGCGCGTTGCATGGTGGATCGACTGAATCCAATCCAATCCAATCGAATTAGATCAGGCGAGGCAGAGGAGGCGCGGCAGCAGGCGGCGGAGGAGGAGGAGGGCAAGGATGAACGCCGGGACTCCAAGGAGATGACAGTGCGTGGGCGCGTGGATGATGATGATGATGATGGGAGGAGGGGAGATTGGGGGATGGAGGGATGGGAAGAGGGAAAGAGAGCGGGTGTTTGCGGCGAAATGTCAAGTCTCCCCCGAGAGCCGAACATTCTGGAGCTCCCCGAAAGCAGAAACCCCCGCCCGGGCCCCATCGTCAGTCTTGGCACCATGCATGCGCGCCTGAGGCCTCCACATGCAAGGCTGGGGTCACCGCGGACGAGTTGTCGACGGACAGGGGAGGCGCCTTCATATCGCCGCCGACCCCGAGCGCACCCTCTCCTTGCCATCCTCCCCTCGCTCCTCCACCGCAACTCTCGGCCACTCCTCCACCGCGACCCTCGGGCGCTCCTCACCATCACGGTCCCGCTCTCCGATCCTCCCGCCCAACCGGCCCAACCCCTTCACCATCCCGCACGAAGCCGTAGAATCCTGCGAGCGATCCACCGCCGATCTCTCCTCCGCCACCTCCTTCGCCGCCGCTGCTCCGGTCTCGCTCTCCCGCTTCGCCGTCTCAGTCCCGTTCAGAGAACCTCCCCTCCCCACCCACGATGCCCTGTCCGTCCGGCCCTCCCGGATCGCCACTACGAAGCCGCAACAACGCCGCCACTGGCAATACTCCGTCGGCCGGCACGAGGTCGACGGTGCAACCATCCGACATCCCCTCCGACTCCGCCGCAAGAACGAGGCGACCGCGTGGGCGGAGTCCACCGCAGGGGTAGAGCATGTCTACCGAGTCTACCGTCCGACAGGCCAGCTGCTCGGGAAGGAGGTCGGCGAGTTGCTCAAGCGCTGGCGTTACTGCGTCGCCGGACTGCCTGTGCAGCCTTGCAAGAACGCGGTGGAAGCGCGGGTCGGACTCGGTCGGCTCGTCGCCCTCGGGCGAGCGCAAGGGTATGAAATGCCGGCCAGCAAGAAGGATGTGCGTCGGGCGGCGATCATCTCGGCGGTGCAGGCTTGGCGGGCGAAGGTCCGGATGCAGCTGGGGGTCATCGATGCGGTTGAGGAGGATATCGCCGAGGCAGAGCGGAAGGTGCTTGGAAAGACGGCCTTGTTCCCGGTGGCTGAGGCGCCTGAGCCCGAGCCCGAGCCCGGACAGAGCGGTGAGGGTAAGGGGAAGAAGCGCAAGGCGAGCAAGAGGTCGGAAGCATCGGCCCCGGCAGCCCGGAGGGCCAGGGTGGGCGAGCTGACACCACCGCCATCGTCCTCGTCATCGGCGACCACGGTGGGCTTGGTGCCGATGCCGCTTACGCCGACTCCACCGCTCGCCGAGACAGGAGAGTATCAGATGGTGACGCGCAGCCGTGTGACTCGCCGCGCAGTCGTGGCCTCTCGTTCCCGCCACGGAGACGCTTGAGCCGGTCGACATTGTGCACCACACCGCCTCCGTGCTCGCCACCGGCGAACGACACCCTGCAGGACCAGACGACGTCACTGCTGGCCGTGCTGTCATGCAGTCTCACCCAGCTTCAACCTACTCTCAGCATCGCACCTCTTGAATTCGTGCAATGTGCACTTCTCCTTCTCCGCGCAGGCGGGTGCCAGACGTACGTGCTCTCCGTTCAACCTGACCCGTGCGCTCCATTTCGAGATCAAGAAGATCCGGGGTCCCGACGCTCCGACCAGAGGACAGATGGCGATGTTGCACGGCTTCGCTCCCAAGGCATCCAGCAGCGGGTATACCCACGAGAGCTGGCCGCGTCGTGCTCGATGTGCTCCTCAATTTGCGGCGGGCCTGTTTGAGCGTCATTAGTTCATCCGTGCTTGACGCCTGGATTGCACGGGCGTCTCCGTCGCTGACGCCAGCCCATCTACCACGCGCCACGAGCGCCGCTTGAATCAGCGACAGCGGCAGCGTCGATTGCGAGTGCCATGTGTCGGTCGGTGCTGGTGAGAGATGTCTCCTGGAGGCAGACTGCCTTCTTGCCACCCTCAAAGATTGTGTCAACGCCAGCCCGCCGAGCCACTGGCGATCAGTAACTACTGGACGACCCCGCGTATCACGGGGCTCGTGGGTGATGGACCGGACGACCTGGGTTCACGCTCCCTATCGAGGCCAAGAAGGACGACGCGATCTCGGTAGCCGTTGATATCGACGCGGCCCGGACCTGGACCTCGGGGCAACGCTCATACGAGCTCTTGCTCCACCAGCGAAAGGCCGTTGGACAAGATGTACACTGACCACGACATGTTCGGCATGTACGGCCTCCATCCCGAAGCTGACCAAAGTCTCGCACGAGTAAGGACATCAACAATCCGCGCCCATGAAGTCGAGCTGCAGAAACCGCTGCGTGGCTCTCCGCACGACTTTTCCACGACATGCTGGGCCCCGCGAGACTTGGTTAGCGTGAAGAACGTTGCTGACTAGCCGGATGCTTCGTGTTGACGAAGTCTCGTTGGGCGAGGATATCGTCATAGAGCGTGCGGTCTGGCCAAGGTGAGCAGATTTAAAGCGAGTTGAGGGCTTAATGGTCGAGAGATGGAGGGGTCGTAGTCACTGTGTGAATGGATCTCAGGTTATCGGCCTGCGACGCGGAAACGATTTGTTGGATGCTGAGAATGAGCGAAATCGTGGGGGCGACAGGTGGATGGTGGGTCAACGAAGAACGAAGTAGGAGGGAGTAGCATGGACGCGACTTACAGTGCAACACACGTAAAGTACAGCCTCGTTTAGCATAGCCACAAGCGAAATGAATATGGACTGAAAAGCAGTGCTCCTCGACAGAACGTGATCGATGATGAGGTGATCTCGCTTCCTGATGTTCCGAGTCGAGGCCGTATGTACACGCAACGCTACAAGGTGTAGAATCTGTCGCCAAAGTCGCCCAAGCCTGGGACGATATAGCTGTAATACGAAGGTCAGCGTGCGCCGCCACATTGCGATTGGGATGAGTCCGTCGCCGCCGCATACGCACTTCTTCTCGTTCAGCCCCCGATCCACAAACGCCGTCACGATTCTGACTTTGGGGTATTTCTTCGCAAAGTTCGCCGCGCCTTCCGGCGAAGCGATGAGATTCAAAAACAATATCCGCTCCTCCGGCACGCCCTTTGACGTCAGAACGTCAATCGCCATCAACGCCGAACCACCTACACACATGGTCAGCCCCCCCCGGGTCCCCACAGTCTTGGCAACCCCTCACCTGTGGCAAGCATCGGATCCAGCAACAACACCCACCGCTCCGCAATATCCTCGGGCAACTTATCGTAGAACAGCCTCGGCAAGCTTGTCTCCTCGTCCCGTTGGATCAAGATCTTCCCAATCCGCACACTCCTACAACACTCCCGCAACGCCTGCTCCATCGCCTCCCCGGCCCGCATGATACTCACCCCGCAGATCTTGCCCTCGAACTTCACGCCGGCGTATTCGTGGCCGACCGGCGTGGTGATGGTGTGCGGGTGGACCGGGAGGTGGTTCAGCGCTTCTTCGACCAGCAGCCGGTTGATGCGGTTGCTGTAGAAGATGAAGTCGGCGCGGGTGGTGTGCGTGTCGCGGATCATGGTCAGGAGGGCGATGAGCTGCGGGGTTTGCGGGAGGATGGTGACATTCTCTTGGGAGATTTGCGTGGACACAGTCGCTATGGGACGGGCGTCTTTGTCGCGATAGGATGGGCCGAGTTGGTCGCTGGGGCCGCGTTGGCCGACGCCTTCGGGGTCTTGTGCCTTGGAGGACATTCCGACGAGAGGGAAGGCTGAGGTGTACTGTGTACTGGGGGAAGATATGCCAGACGCTATACCACTTCGAGCTATATGTACAGAGCAGGATTCAATGAAGGTGGTAGATAATCCAGGCAAGAGACTCCCTCGCTCTAGCGCTCGGGAGGAAAGTGCTCTCGAGACGCCCCGGGTGGGGCTCGACAATGGCGGAAGCTGCAACTGCTCGCGTGCACCCCCCTCGAAGCCCCATTCGGTGCCGCGCCAGCTCCACGGGCCGAACCTGTAGACACAGCCGAAGCGAGACCCTGTGTTTGACGTCGTGCCGCGATGTTTTGTAGCAGGTCGACGCCCAGGTCGACGCCCAGGTCGACGCGGGACTCAACAGGCTTCGTGTCCGTCTTACCACAGCACATGCAACAACGAGGCGAAGATCGAACGAGGGAGCCTCCATCTACGCGACTGCGCACTCGGAGTCTCGGGGCCAACCAAGCCGACAAAGCGTCATCGCCGGCGACAGCGCCGTCTCCAACCGCGTCAACTCACTGAGCCGGCTCAGTGACAGCAGGAGGTCAACGATGAGACGATAACACCGTGCGAGCCGCTGCCTCATTTGTCTTCACTTCGCGTGACTCGCGCGACCTGAGGGTCCCACGTTCACCAGCTCCGCCACCATCAGCTAGGATGGCGACCATCTCCACCATGCCCTCGCAACGGCCAAAGAAGATGGTGCGCTACGGCAAAGCAGCGTCGCGGGCGACGTGGAGCACGCAGCATCTTGAGACGTGGCTCGACCACGATCGCGACGACTCTACGACTGCTCAGCGGCCGGCGGTGGTGAACACGACGTACTTGGGGACCAAGGTGGAGCAGACGCCCGCGCCGGAGCCTACAACGGCGAGGACAAGCATGGAAGCTAGTGCGAAGATTGCGAAGAAGAAAATGGATTATTCACCTTTGCCGACAGCCAGCGAAATGGAAGTCGCGTCGCACGGAGAGGAGGGCGTCGCGCGCGAGCCGTTGCCGAAACGCGCAAAGTTGTCGGAGTCGCCGCATTCACCGCCATCGACAGCTATGGGGAGCGCGACGGAGGCTCCACAGGACAAGTGGTCGAGGACCGCGCGGGCGGAAGAAGTGCGCGCACGGAAGCCAATGATCAAGCGCGCAAAGACGCAGGACATCTTCGATGTCCCTTCAGATGAAGAAGCCGAAAGCAGTATCGGACTGCGGCGCACGTCTCCCGGACGGATCAAATCGAGGCGCAATCTGGTCGATGATACAACATCAGTTGCGCCGCGGGAGGCGGCCTTAGCCCCGTGGGAGAGACCGAAGGGTTCGGCTGAGCAGGCGCCAAGCCCAGGCCAGCAGCTGCAGGCGACACTGCAGGACGACGTCAACGACGTGCTGCCAAACGATACACCTGTGATACGATTAAAAGCGACTCCCGCTACGATGGTGGCGCCCAAGAAGCAGGAGCCCTTGAGCGCGGCTGCCCGTCTCGCCTTGCGCAGGAAGGCACAATCCGCGGCGACTGCCAAGACCGACCCTGTCCGGAACTCCGACAAGCGCGCAGACGCAACGGCGTCCGCAGCGAAGTCGCTGCCCAGAAAGCGAACACGCGCGACTCCTGCACCGGAGGAGACTCATACGCGGAGGGACAGTCCGGCCAAGGTAGCCACGGCGGATGTCGTGATGCAGGACGTTCCTACTGTGCCCGCCTCCCCAGCTGCGCAGGTCCGCAGCCCGCCAAGCGACAGGAATACCTCGACACCGCATCGCAATGCACGGCGGACAGCACTCAGTCAACTGTGTTCTACACCACGTACGTCGCCTCAAAAGGGTCTGACGGCCCGAGCGCGTCTTATGGAGATGCTTCCCGTCGACACTGACAGTACAACCGATCAACGCACACCGCCGTCGGCCTTTCGAAGCCGGACATCAACCCCAAACCACACAGCGTCACCTGCAGCTTCGACACCATCCTCCAAAGCATCCCCAAGGCCTTCGGGCAGTCTCACGCCAAAGCAAGCCCAGCTATGGAGCCAGCTTCTCCCCAGCGATCCGCCTGTGCCAACTCCGACAACACAGGCTATGCGCGAACTGACGCTCAGTGGCCGACCGCGCCAGCAGGGGCGGGTACCTGCACTCAGCCCTGCCTTGACGGTATCCCAGTCGGATGTGACGCAGGCGGGACGGAGGCGGACGCGGTTGGTTGATCGCTTGAAAGCTTCGGCGCCGAGCTCGGATGTCGAGACGAGCGATGAGGAGGATGGTGGTATGGAATTGGCTGAGGCCGCTGACGATGTCGCTGCGATGATGTCTCAGCCCGCAGCTCTCCAGACCGAAGCCTCGCAAAGCCAAGGCCAGAGCCAAGGCCAGAGCCAAGCGACTGAGACCGGCCCAAGGATCACTTACGGCCACACACGCTCCTACCTGCCAGAGGACAACTTCGAGGACAATCTTCTCTTCGATTTACCGGCCGTTACTTCGCAACGCCCTGCCACACTTCCACGACAACCAGGCAAGACTACACAGAACTCTCAGAAGTCCGCCTTCGACCTCGACGACAGCGAGGATGATAGCCAAGGCCGTATGCGCACTGTGTATGAGCTTCGAGCAGCGGGACGCAACAATCGCTTCGCGCAAGAAGTGGAGGGCTTGCTTGACGATATCTCCGAGCACAACTCAGCCGCCAGGAGTCGGAGACGGAGCGCACTTGTCGAGCTTGGCAACAAGTTGCTAGATGGCGATTTCGCTCAGCGCTTCCTGGCGTCTGGCTTCGAGAGCAGATTGTTCGCAGAGTCGGGCGCTGTGGACGACGAGATCGCCGACTTTCTGCTCGCTTCGTCCGTGGCTTTACTCCTCTGTGCGGAGGTGCAGGAGCATACTCCCTTTGGTCTGAAAGATGCCGGTGCCATCGCGTGGCTGAGCGGCATGCTCAGCACCGAGACCGATGTCTGCAAGACTGTCACAGACCGCAAGCAAAACATGTCCAAAGCTGCCCAGAATACGATCGTCGCATACGCGAAGAAGCTGCAGTCACACAGCGCTCTGTGGGAGAAGATGGCGGGACCCACGGTCATCAGCCCTCGCAATATCGCTTTGCGAGCGCTGGACATGCTGATCGGCAAGCTTCGTCGGCTCGGCGATCGATCCGAGCTAATCGATGTCAAAAAACTCATCGATATCCTACCCGACCATGCCCTCGACGCTCCAGCTGCACCAGTTACAAGTTCCGCAATCGCCGTCCTCGAGGCGCTCTCCTCTTCCACCTCTTCGCTGCCTTGGCCTGCGGAAGTCGTGGAGCGCGTTGCGGTTCTGACATCTGCCCTCGGCCATGACGATGTGGCGAACAATCATGCTCTCTTCCTTGCGCTACGTCTGACACTCAACCTGACCAACGACAACGCGCGAAACTGCGCCCTGTTCTCGCGGCCCACCACGATACAACACCTCCTGCAAGCGATCGAGTCCGGCTTCGCAAACATCGCCGCGCCGTCCGCGGAAGACGCCACAGCTGACGATCCGATCCTCTCCTACGACCTCCTCGTGCTAGCCATGGGCTGCATGATCAACCTCGCCGAACACTGCCCCGCCGCCCGCAAACATACAATCGATCCCCTTTCCGCGCCGACAACCAGGAGCCTCCTCCAAATTTTCGTCTCGGGCCAGAAAAAGATGGAGGACGCTGCATCGCTCACCGAAACGAACACGAATGTCGCGTACGGGTACCTGGCCGTCATGCTCGCAAACCTGTGTTTATCGCCCGAGACGAAAGAGTCTGTAGCAGCGGCGCTGCCGGGAAAGAATCTGGGCTTGCTGGTGGACGCGGTAGAGGAGTTCGTGAGGCACCACGAGCGTGTCGACGGGCTTGGGGACGGGGTCGAGGGGCGGGAGGTGTGGGGGGCGTTCACGGAGAGATTGAGGGGGGTGTTTGGGAGGCTGAAGGGGATCGTTGCTGGTGCGTTGTGAGACGAAGCGGATCAGGAGGGGACGCCGGCGGCAAAGGGCGCGTTGGAAGGCGATGGTGACGAGGGAGCGGTATTGGTTCGTGTACAGAATTGCTTGAGATTGAACCCCTTCATGAAAATCACCGCCACATCTACCTCAGCACAACACAGAAATTATTCCTCCCCCTCCCCGCTCGGATCTCCTTCTTCCCCCACCCTTCTTCCGTCCCCATATCCCGTAAATGCCACAGATAATACACCAATTTCGCCGTCTCTTTCCTCTCTAGCAGCACGAATCCCAGACTGCCCATCATACACGTCAACCGCTCCTCGGACATATATCTCGAGTTATTGATACAAGGTGCAGGCAACACCAGGAACAGTGCCGGAAAGACTTCAGGGACTGCCGCGGGGTGTCGGCGGAGGAACTGGGTTGTCCGTCGAAGCATTTGCCCACGGCCTTCAGCGCTGGGAACGAAGTTCAGAACGAGGGAGAGGCTGATGACGTCGAAGACTTCTTCTACGCTGGTCGGGAGCGGGCGGTGCATGAAATCTTGTTGCAAGATGCCGGGGGATTGGGAGTGGAGGTCGATCCGCGTGGTGTCGAAACAGCCGGATTTGCTGCACGCGTTCTGCGTCGACAGGGCGCCGACTTCCAGGAACTTCAACCCATTTCCCGCCTTCACCAGATCCTTGAGGAAGGCCTGGTGCGGAGCCAGCCAGTTCATGAGTACAGATGATGAATCCCCTCCGCGATCGAGGGCTTGTCCTTGGATGGAAGCTGCCTGGTAAGCACCCAGGCCTCCGGAGCTTTCCAGAAGGAGTTTGAGCTGAGCGATAGCGGCATGGTCTCCTTTGGCTTCTGCCACGGCGAGTTGTTTGTTCAGCGTATGGAAGGCACGTATTTGGCGCCGGGTTTCTTGGGCGGATTGGGAGGGGCGAGTTGAAGTTGCAGTGGGAGGACGGCCGGATCTGAGGGTACCGAGCCCGTGGGATCTTTTGGATGTTGTCGTGGCCTTTTTCGTTTTTTTCAGCTTCTTAGAGCTGGCTCTGGGTGTCATGGTACTTCCAGATGTGGTCGTCGAGTGGCGGAGTGGTTGTTGCAAAGCCCCGACATGATCTGTCTCAGACCATTTTCGGGTCTCCAGAGCCTCATGGTCATCTCAGCACGGTTTTTGACATTGGCATAGCCCGCTCGCAAGACCGTAACGCAGCGCTGTTTGCTGTTGTTGATGGACGAAAGTGAAGTCGACCAGACCGGGGTGATGCAGCGGGATCAGCCGGGGCCAGTGCGCGCTTCCTCCCGCCAAGCCAAGCCCACTCAGAAATCCATCTCGAACTTCTCAAGGTCGACGCCAGCCCGCTGCACGCATCGTCTAGCACCTCGCCCAGCACTCACAATGGCCCCGAAGACCAGCGAGAAAGCCCCCAAGGGTATGTTATGGACACTGCTGAGACATTGCGCTCCATCAAAAACACTTCGATCTCACCCCCCAGCGACAACACACTGACACCCCTCCCAGGCGCGAAAAAGCCAGGCAAGCCTTCCGCCAAAGCCTCAGCAGCGGCCAAGGCCACCCTGCGCGGCGTAAGCACCCCATGAACCAAAATGTCTCCAGAGGCGTGTCAGAGCAACCCATCATTCTGACGGCCTGTCTTCACCAACAGGTCAACTCGCACAAGGAGCGCAAGGTCCGCACGTCCGTGTCCTTCCACCGCCCGAAAACCCTCACGCTCTCGCGCGCGCCCAAGTACCCGCGCCGCTCGATCCCGCACCAGCCCCGCCTCGATGCGAGCAAGGTGATTGTGCACCCCTTGAACACGGAGAGCGCGATGAAGAAGATTGAGGAGAACAACACGCTGGTGTTTATTGTGGACACCAAGGCGAACAAGAGGCAGATCAAGCAGGCGCTGAAGGAGTTGTACGACGTTGAGACTGTTCAGATCAACACTCTGATTAGGTGAGGATGAAGTGTGGTGACTGGGGGTTATGGCTGGATGCTGACGAGTGACATTGCAGGCCCGACGGCTCCAAGAAGGCGTTTGCTCGGTTGAGCCCGGATGTCGATGCGCTCGACATTGCTGCGACCAAGCTTGCCATCGTGTAAGCGGCTGGAGTAATGCTTGACCGAAGCACAGTACGGCGTTCAGAGGCGCATACTCATGGGAGGAGGAAAGCAGCGTCGCGGCTTGTCGCTGCGGATCCCAAGTACCGTACGTACCATGAAGGCAATGATTTGGGCAAGAGTACAGCGGTAGACATCTCAGCTACTATGCAATTCTATGCATTCGCAGCCCAGCCTCCGGCGCGGTTCATGCCAAGATCTGTCACTCTCCCTCTCGGGCGCCCTCGTGCCATTGTCTACATAACATTGTACTTCGTCCTGTCGACTCTGCCGCACTCTTGCATTCGGCTCCGTCCCTCGTATCGTACATCTATCAAGGTCGCTCAAGCCCCGTGCGCTCCGAGACCCCTGCGGTTTATTGCATACCACCGCTGATTTGCTGAAAATGTCGGACGACCAACATGTTGGCATCCATGTATCGATCCACGCAGTTCTTCGTGCAAGACTCCTCGTTTCGGTCCAGTGCGCCCGACGAGATTCTACTGGTGATGCATTTCTTGAAGCAGCTGCAGTCTGGTCAGTAGCATGTCCGCCTCCAGACTCCGGGGGAGAAGTCCAACATACGTGTCGGTCAGCGCGTGGACGGCAGATTGGATCTGTGCCTTCTGCGTCTCGGCGTTGATGAAGGTTTGAAGTTCTTGTCTGTTGGCGCATTGCGTTCAGCTGGTGTACAGAGACGGTTGGTCTCCCGGGTAGGAGTACTTGTCCTTGTCGCTCATCTTCTGTATGCTCGAGGCGAGATTGGGGTCCATCGAATCCATCTTGGCTGGTGATCGTGGTTGACGTCCAACCGCGACGCCTTCATCACCTCGTCCGGGCGGGAGTTCGCCCGCAACCTTCTGGGAAGCCTGAGGCACGCCATCGCCCTCTGACGCTATCTGGCCGGATCTTCCCGCGGCTTGGGAGAAGCTGGCGGGGTTTTCTGCAAGTCTCAGGCTCTGCTTGCTCTCCCAACAGAGAGCGACACATCCCCATCCTCCAATTACTGCGGCACCTCGCTGCAGCCCAACGCCCGTCCCTCGCACACGCACACACAGCAGCTGTCCCTGCGCCTCAGCACATCCCACCCCGTCGATCAACATCCGCCTGCCCCTCCCCGTCCGAAGTCATTTCTTCAAGATGTCGGCTATTCCCAATCGGCGCGGCGCTGACACTGCTCCGGTACGTCTACGTCTACCTTCTCGCCTCTGAGGCTTCAAGATCTTTTACCCCTTTGTATCTGGATATATTTCTATATTGCATCGTCTATGGTTGTAAGACGGATTGACGCTGACGACGGAGATATGCAGACTCCTCAGAACACGCCGGTATGTCGTTGAAACGTGGAGAGACGGACGCGAGCGAAGCGGTGAAGAAAAAAAATCCTGACGTGACTGCCAGGCTAACAATGCGCCCATCTCGTCGCGGGCCCAAGCGCCCGACGTCCCCAGCATCAACGAGGGTATGCTCAACTACTACCTCAACCCTGCTAAGCGGCCATCCACTGACCATCGGCCATAGAGGAACTCGACCGCGCCGCCGCCGCCTCCATCTTTGCACAAAACCCCGCCCTCGTCAGCATGATGCAGAACAAGCTCCAAGGCCTCGTCGGCCGCTCCTCCGGCTACGTCGAGTCCCTGCCTGCGCCCGTCCGGAGACGTGTAGCCGGCCTCAAAGGGGTACAGAAAGAGCACGCCAAGCTCGAAGCCGAGTTCCAGGAAGAGGTGCTGGCGCTGGAGAAGCGCTTCTTCGCCAAGTTCACCCCGCTCTACGAGAAGCGCGCCAAGATCGTGAACGGCCAGAGCGAGCCGAGTGAGGAGGAAGTCAAGGCTGGCGAGGAGGATGAGGAGGAGGAGGATGAGGAGGCTGAGAAGGTGAAGAAGGAGACGGACGAGGCGGCCGGGTCTGCTGGTGCGGATGCAAAGGGTATCCCGGAGTTCTGGCTCAGTGCGATGAAGAATTCGTCGTTGGCCGAGACGATCACCGATCGGGATGAGGAGGCGCTGAAGCACTTGACGGATATCCGGATGGAGTATCTGGATCGTCCAGGCTTCAGGCTCATCTTTGAGTTCGCGGAGAATGAGTTTTTCACCAACAAGACTCTGAGCAAGACGTACTTCTACCAGGAGGAGAATGGGTACGGCGGCGACTTCATCTACGACCACGCGGAGGGTGAGAAGATTGAGTGGAAGAGCGGGAAGGATCTGACGGTCAAGGTGGAGAGTAAGAAGCAGAGGAACAAGAGTGCGTCGTCTCCGGCCCCAACTCCCTTGCCTGTTCCTTGTTTTACTGATTGGTGTACTGCAGACACGAAACAAACCCGCATCGTCAAGAAGACCATCCCCACCCCCTCCTTCTTCGACTTCTTCAACCCCGCCACCCCGCCCGCGGACGACGACGAGGAGATTGACGACGATATCGAGGCCAAGCTCGAGCTCGACTACCAGCTCGGCGAGGATATCAAGGAAAAGCTCATCCCGCGCGCGATCGACTGGTTCACGGGCGAAGCCCTGCAATTCGAGCAGGGTATCGGTGATTTCGATGAGGATGAGTTTGAGGACGAGGATGACGAGGATGACGATACGGAGGAGAGGGATGACGAGGACGAGGAAGAGGATGAGGACGATGAGGTGAGTTGTTCACCTGCCCTTCGCCGAGACGGCGTTTCGCTGTGTGCTGACTGATGACAGGAGGGTGGTCCGAAGCCCAAGCAAGAGACGGCCGAGTGCAAGCAGAGCTAGATGTGTGGGCGGACGCCGACTCACATCAGCCGACTGGCCGGCGACACCATCTCGATCGGAAGGCACAGGCTGAATATTTGTACATTCCCCGCAAGCCGCGCACCCAAGCGCTTACCATCACCACGCTCCTTACGATGCTCGGAAGCATATGTTGTGGCGTTGAAGGGACGGAATCACAGCAGCAGTAATTAGTCATTCAAATGCAGAAAGAAAGGCGGGAAGCGGGCGAATGGAGAAAGGAAGACGGAGGCGGGGGCTACCTTTTCAAGGCAGGGGATTGAAGTACGGCGCGCTTGACAGATGGGTAACTTGCGTACTGCACCACAGCAAATGGGCGTTTGCGTGCTCGCTCCACACGTCTGCCTTTGCATTTCCATTTGTCTTAAGCAGGGTATGCTGCAACGTATATGGGAGTCGTTCTTGCCGGAAACGGCGGGCGTAGGTCGGGATAAGCTTTGCTAAGCTTACTGCACTTCGACACCCCCATCTTATGCGCATCTCCTGCCTATCCAAGCCTGTCAAGTATTGCATGGCCGCTGTGCGAGATTCTGTCATGGTATGACAAGCTTCTCTGCTGTCAATCTAAGATCCGTGACTTATTGCATCAAAGGCTAGCTAGCAGGCTGGAGACATCCGAGCCGGCAGACTTAACGCCTTTCAACACCAACGCTATGCATGCGTGCGGACCCACACACCAGAGATCTCCTACGCCATGGAACTGCGCTCATTTTCCATCCTCATAATCGTCATCGCTCTGGCTTCGCTGCTTCACTTCTTCTTCCGCAGCGTATTCCCCTCGCCCTGGAAGTTCCTCTTCTGTTCCGCTTCGGCCTCGGCCTGCTTATCCTTGTGCTGGAGCGGCTTGATCTCGTAGCCGAAGAAGAGTTTGTTCGGTCCCAGACGAAGCGGCTGGGGTCCACTCCTCTTCTTTGTCGTCTTGCCCGGCAGCGCCACAGAAGGGGTAGTGACGGCCGGCGTGCTTGCCCCACTCGCTTGTGCCGATGCAGACGCTTTACTCTTCTTCGGCACGAGTCGGTTGCCGCTTCCTGAGAATGCAGAGGTGGCTGATGTCGCGTTCGTGGATGATGGGGCGATGGAGGCGTAGTTGATCGCTTGTGCCATGGTGCCTTCTGCGTGCATCATTCCCCCCCGTCCCGCCATGGCCGAGGCAATACTTCGTGGTGTGCTGGTGCCCGACGTGCGCTGCGGTTCTTGGTATCCGACCGGTGGCGCGAAATCAACTTCGATGTCGGTCTCTTGTACGCTGATGCCATGGCTATCGTTATTGGGTTTCACTTCTAGCACAGCGATCTCGTAGACGGTGTCGTTGTAGGAGAAGGTGAAGGTGTCGCCTAGCGTCAAGCAAGAGAAGTTGCGGAAAGCGGTTTCGAGGACAGCGCGTGGGTCGGTAATCTCGAGGAAATTGACGTTCTGCGGTTGGAGCTTGATGAATTTGCCGGGTGGGAGGTCGGTGTTCTTGACTTGCAGCAGGTCTCCTGGCTCAAGCATAAGGACCGTCATAAGCCAGTAGGGCAGGTAACATCGCCCTTCTTCTGCGGTGAACTCGAGAACTCCGGCGTGGGTCTGCTTTTGCTTGGCGCCGTTTATGAGCTCGAAGAGCATAGGGTACGTGATGTGAAGTTGGGTGAGCTTGTCCAGCGCGCTGGCGGGGAGGAAGATCTTGCCGCCGTGATTCGCGGTCTCGCGCTCGGGACCTGGCATCATGGCGATGGGGTAGACTCTGTAGTATTCGTCGAAGCGTCTGAGTCGGCCGCCGCGGGCCATCATCGCGCGCTGGTACATCCCCATGCTGGGGGTATCGTCGTCGTAATAGTAGGACATGGTGGAGGAGGTGGTGATGTCGGAGATGGAGAGGAGGCGGAAATGTTCGAGAGATGTGGAGCGAGGCGACGACACTGAGTGTTACCTATACGTCCTGCTCGCCTGCGGCTTGAGCTCCCGCGCACCGCGGTAGCTCTATCGATAGGCGCACGACTCATGTCATGACGTTACGCATATTCACGTGACTAGGGTCGTTTGCGGTCGACTCGCATCGCCTGCAAGCAAGAACACCGAATGGCATTTGCCGCCGTGAGCTGATACTGAAAATGGGCCTGCATGGCGCGAGGCCGCCAAGATCAATTCTCACTCCATCTTGACTGCGGCAGTCGTATGATCGACTCCCGCAAGGCTCAGCTCTTGGCAGGCAAAGTCTTGGTGGGAGCCAGCGAGCTTATTGCTCTGCCGTCGCGCCCTCGATGACATTGGCTTGCAGGAGCAATGCGGACCTGACCCCGGCATATCTAACCGGCAATGTCAACAGGGAATTCGTGGTGGCCGCTGTCCTATGAAGTGTGTGAACATGGCCTTGCAGTGAGATCTCACGAGAAGCGAACCGCCTCGCGCTTGGCGGCCAACACCACACGCTCGTGACGGCGGCGCCACAGCCGGCAAATGGTGTGCACGATGCTTGCGCCGGCCCCGGATCCGCTCATCATCCTATCATCAGCTAGAGCTCTTCCCGTCGAGGTAGCCGTTTAGCTCGCGTTCAGCCTTCAGGAATGTGATGCTTTGCCGCATTCTTCGCCAAGGGCGCCCGTCGTCTTCATCAACCGCAGGAGTCAGCTTTTCCCCACAGACGATCTGTAGACACCAGCCTTAGACCCCTTTGTCGCCGTTTGCCCGACCGTTGCTGGATCGTCCAGCCGACCTCAAGCCAGTGTCCGTATTGGAAAAGCAGCCCCAGAGAGCTTCTTCCAGAACTCCAGGGCAAGATTAGAAGCAAGTGCTTGCGCCTCCTCCACACCAACGCCGCCCTAGCTACGTACCTCCAGAACATCGACTGTGATTGGCCGCTGACCCAGATCTATACGATCCGGACGGCCCCGATGCCTTCTGGTATGTCACGGCAGCGCCCTATAGGCCACTGTGCCCACACGAAGGGTAGGTGGGGTCGAGGTCTCCGACGCCAGGCGGGCCATCTCAGCGTCATCCCCAATAGTCCTGCGCAAATAGCTACAGTCCCTGATGCTACAGTCAGCTCACCATGCCCTGGCTGGAGCCTGCTCAGGCTGGATTGGGCCAGCGCATGGAATTCGCGAACCTTGACTATGGTTATCGGGATGGTATAAGGTAGGATCGGCCGCCTCGTACCAACATCCCTTCCCATCGCTCGCGTGGTACAAGTACAAGGATCTCCTGCACTTCTTCTCCTCTCCACACACTACTGAACAGTCACCGAGGTTACCGAACAACCATGCATGCTACTAGTATCATTGCGTCCGCAGGCCTGTTGGCCACCGCGGCCTTCGCAGCTCCTCAAGGCGGCTGGTGGGGACGGGGAAGGCCCAGCGGCTGGAACAACCACGACAACGACTGGTACGGAGGCGGCCACTGCTTGACAAATGCCAGTGCCTGGGAAGTTGCAAACAACTTCGGCTCGCTCATCTCGGCTTACTCGGCAGCCAATGCCGAGGCGTTCTTGACGACCGATTTCGTCGACTATTCGTCAAGCGTGAATGAGCTGATCGGTAAGTCACTAGGTGGACATCTGGATCATGAGCATTCTTTGACAGTGCAATAGATGGCGGCTGCCCAAGCGGACCCGTGTCCCTGACCGGAGCAACCTTCACCTCTCTCGCTGCGTTCCTCGCCGGTCAGGGGTCCCAGCCTAACATCGACTTCAATATCCTCAACGTCTGGCACGGCTGCAACCACGTCACCCTGCGCTGGCGGTCATACAAGCCCAACCCCGTCGGTGGTCCAGCTACCCAGGAACCAGTGACCGGTGTGGTGCTGTTGGAGACGGTCTACAATGACGGCCACGCCGCGGTGCCGTTTCAGATCTCGGCCACTTACTCCGAATTCAACTCGGGAGCGTGGTTGTACGATCTTGGCATCTTCGTGCCGAACTGCTCGGCCTCGAAGAAAAGGGATGTGGGAGCTGCGCTCACGGGTGCGCATGTCTTGTGAGCCGTTCGCATCAGCGGGGCAAGCTGGCTTATGAGGACAATAGAAGCTGTGGAAACGCGTTAAGAGTAATGTAGTATGATCCTCATGTAGTCACGTTGGAATGACAGTGCTTGCCAGATAACAGGAGTCCTGCATGCTTTCGTTGATCCGATCGACCATTCGAGCCTGCGACTGATCGAAGATGTGCGAACCGCAAACGTGGTTCTTCGTGGTAGGCCTATCTCATCACAACCGGGCCATACCCGCGAAATGCCATAAGCACATGAAAAGCGTGGATGACGGACGATTAGAACGAATGACGACGTGACCTACTTCAGCCACGTCCTGAACACTTTGAGTGCTTGTCGGCCATCTCCATCTCACAACCATCTTTCGCGACGCTACCGTCTCAACCCATCGCCGTGCAATGCCCGATCAAGCCTGCACCGCCCCTGCCGATCTAATCAGCCTTCCTAGATCGGCTGCGGCTCTTGCTTCCACCCTCCTCACCCTCTTCCCCCTCGGTGTGGATGAACGCCTTCGAAAGGAACCCAGTCGTCACAAAGACCGACCCAATAGCCGAAGCCATCCCAAGACACGAAACCGCGCACGTGAGCATGACGTCCACGAAATACGTCGTGTCGCTCGCCCGGCTCCAATGGACCGCCGTCATGACCAGGAGCGAGATACTGACGCCGGCGACAAACACCGACGCAGCGGTCGGCAGGGAGCGGAAGATGGTGTTGGGCGGGACGCGGAACAGCAGTGGCGGCGTCTCCTTGGGATCGTAGACCTTGACGATGAAGATGGCGATGGTGGCCGTGATGAAGTAGAGGCCTATGAAGGTGATGGCCGTGAAGAAGGTGTTGTGGAAGGCCTCCTTGAAGACGACCCAGCCTGCTTCGAGCAGTTGGGCGGGGGTGTAGTCGTAGTTGATGTACCTGGAACCCATGGTGCGGGTTGTGTCGGTCGCGGGCCGAAATGCTGGGAGTTGCTGGGAGTGTGAGCAGGAGTCGAGAGTGAAGTGAGTGAGTAGTTTGACTCTGCGGGATGGAGATGCGACTGAAAGGGTGTGTGAGGTTGTGGGTTCGGTCTGCAGCCCTTCATATGTGGCTGATCAGTTTGTGAGAAACCTTACGATTGTTCCGTATGCGAGCTTTCTGTTGCCCGGTTGCAGCTGCACACTTTGCATCACCGCATGGCTACTGAATGCTTTGTTCGGTAGTAACAAGACAATAGCATCACTCTACTTGCCATGCAACGGTGTCTGTTGCCGCAGACGTCGAGGACTCGGCTGGAATTCCATCGTGATCATGGAGTCGCCTCGTATCTCGTATATGGACACCAGAATCCAACGTTGTAAGCTGCGTGCGACAAGGCTGAGGTGATGACCCCGCGAGCATGTTCCTGCGATAGCTTTGCGGGCTTCTGTGAGGCCTTGCGGGAGCACTGCCAGCCGTCGCGACACCAGGCTTCGGAGCTTCGCTTCACACGACCGCCTGATCACGCAGCTCAAAACTGGACAAGTCATGCACCGTGCAGTCCAGAGTCACAGATACAGTATGGAAAGGCGGTCGGCTCCGAGCGTCTTCGGCCCGAGAAAACCAGAGCATCGCAGGCTGAATGATAGTTGAAGAGCGGAACGAACTCGTCTTATTTGTCCGCCTCGAACGTCCACTCGCAGGCAGCGCTGCTTTTGTCGAGCTTGCACTTCCCGGGCAGGGTTTCCCGGATGAAGTATCCCAGGAAAATAGTTGTAATGGTGTCGTTTATGGAATGTACTCCCTGCCGGAACCATGACATGTGAGCGCTCCAGTGGCCGCGACGGTGGTTGCCCTTCCCCACCGACCGCTTTCTTTCAGCCAGTTGTTCGAGTCATCCATACCGGTGATAACTACGTGGACTAACAGCTGTAACAACCAAGACCTTTCGCACGTCACACGGAGCCAAGGTGATATCCGCGGACTGCCAGCACGGCCACTCAGACTTCCCAGCGTCAAGCAATTCAGTGGACATCCACTGGGACGGCTAGACCTCGGTCTCGTAGAGGTGACTAGCAAGATATTTGAGACGTTCAATTCCGCCTCCGATATGACACAGGCCAATGCCTGCCAGCATGGAACCCCGCAAGTTTCGAAGGGCTTTGCTGGGGAGGAAGAGCACGGGCTGCCGTAGGCTGACCTTGTGGCACCGTAGCTCGAAAGACTTTGCGTCACGACGATCCATCTCAGGAGTGCGCGCAAAATTCGATATTCAGCGGTGTCGCCGTCGTCGGACTTTGGGCAAGCCATCTCCGGCTCCACGTGGCGGTCAGTGAACCGTGGGGACGGCAATATTTTGCCGGCAGTTAAGCTTCGCCGCCAAGCGCAAGACTGCTACCTTATGTCATCTCCTGCCTACTTAAGTAACTGACAAGTTGGGCGATATCTTTTGCAGGCCTCAAGCGACCATCACCCCGCCAACTACCATCACTCCCTACGTCCTTCACTCCGACCTGTGCCGTACAGCCATTACCTTAACTGCTGTACAACTCTGTTCGCGCTCCGAGAAAGCCTCCGGCCTACCTACACCTGCCACTCGTCGCGAGATCAATGCTCGATTCAATACCGCAGCAGACTGTCTTTCAGGCCCCAATCGCCGACTTCCACACCTACCTCGCCGCCTCGAAGGCGTTTGAGCAGCCGCTATGCGGTAACATTGAGGGATGGGGGCCATTGTCGCCCTACCGATGGGACTTCACACCTTGTTTCCTGGACATTTGGGTGGCCATAGTGTCGGCGTGGGGTGTGTTGGGCGGTGTGGGAGCGCTGTTTTTCCTCTACAAGACGTGCACACCACAGGCCGTGGCGAAGGACTGGCATTTCTACGCCAAGCTCGGGGTGATAGTGGCCTTGATAGGGTCGACTATCGCTCAGGCGGTGCTCCAAGCCGTCAATTTTGGAGGCTGGACATGGGCTGGCGACATCAGGTTTTGGACGACTGTCGTCAATGTCCTGAGCTTGGTCGTGGTCTTCTGGATACAATACCTTGAGCATTGGCGATCTCGAGTGCCAAACGCGGTCGTGCTGCTCTACTGGCTGTTCCTTGAAATCGCATACGGCATCAAGCTACGGTCTCTCGTGGCGCGCGATATGCAGTTCAACAATGTTCCATACTTCGCACTCTTCACAGCAAGTTGTGGTCTTGCTTTCGTCGAGCTCGTGCTGGAGTGGCTGGTACCGAAGAAGCTATCCGCCTACGATGCGCTTGGAGATGAGGATGAATGTCCGGTTGAATATGCCAACATCTTCTCTCGCTTGACCTTCGGATGGATGACGCCAATGATGAGGTACGGCTATAAAGAATTCTTGACACAGGATGATCTCTGGAACTTGCGCAAAGGTGACGACACCCGTAACACTTCCGCCGCATTCGAAAAGGCCTGGGCAGCAGAGATGGAGAAGAAAAGGCCCAGTCTCTGGATTGCGCTTTTTCGTTCCTTTGGAGGACCCTACTTCGAGGGCACGATAATCAAGACGTTTTCCGACTGCCTGAACTTTGTGCAACCACAGCTACTGCGCTTCCTGATCTCGTTCGTCGATTCTTACAGGCCCGGAAGGACGCCGCAACCCCCTGCCAAGGGAGCCGCGATTGCGCTTGCGATGTTCGCTGTCTCGGTCGGCCAGACGGCTTTCCTGCATCAGTACTTCCAGCGTGCATTCGAGACGGGCATGCGCGTCAAAAGCTCATTGACCGCGACCATCTACCAGAAAAGTATGCGTCTCAGCAACGAGGGTCGGGCCGCGCGGAGCACTGGCGACATCGTCAATTACATGGCAGTGGACACCCAGCGATTGCAGGATCTGGCGCAATACGGCCAGCAAGTTTGGAGTGCACCTTTCCAGATCACGCTCTGCCTTCTGTCACTGTACCAACTCCTGGGCTACAGCATGTTCGCTGGTCTTGCGGCCATGTTGCTTATGATTCCCATCAACGGTGTCATTGCGCGGATATCGAAGACATTGCAGAAGCGGCAGATGAAGAACAAGGACGCCAGGACCCGTTTGATGACGGAGATTCTCAACAACATGAAGTCGATCAAACTGTATGCCTGGACGACAGCCTTCATGAACAAGCTCAACATAATCCGAAACGACCAAGAACTGCACACGCTCCGTAAGATTGGAGCTGTGACTGCCGTTGCGAACTTTACATGGTCGACCACACCGTTCTTGGTCTCCTGCTCCACGTTCGCAGTCTTTGTTGCGACACAGGATAGGCCACTAAGCACGGAAATTGTCTTCCCGGCGCTCACACTTTTCAACTTGCTGACCTTTCCGCTCGCCGTGCTGCCCATGGTGATCACTGCAATCATCGAGGCGAGTGTAGCTGTCCAGCGTCTTACGGACTACCTCACCTCCCCCGAGCTGCAGCCTGATGCCGTGCTTCGGAGCGACGCGGTGGGACCCGGAGAGGAGGCCGTACGAATTCGCGATGCTTCGTTTACCTGGAATTACGAGGACGACCGCAATGTGCTACACGACATCACTTTCTCTGCACACAAGGGTGAGCTCTCCTGTGTCGTCGGTCGTGTTGGTGCGGGAAAATCAAGCTTGCTCGAGACGATGCTCGGCGATCTATTCAAAAGGAAAGGTGAGGTCGTCATGCGAGGCACATCGGCATACGTTGCGCAAAGTCCTTGGGTCATGAATGCCAGCGTCCGCGAGAATATTGTCTTTGGGTATCGATGGGACCCTGGTTTCTACGACCGCTGCGTGAAAGCATGCGCTCTGACAGAGGATTTTGCAACTCTGCCGGATGGCGATCAGACAGAGGTTGGCGAACGCGGCATTAGTTTGTCTGGCGGTCAAAAAGCTCGGCTGACGCTTGCGCGTGCTGTGTACGCACGTGCTGACATCTATCTCCTGGACGACGTACTAAGTGCTGTCGATCAACATGTTGGACGCCATCTTATCGACAATGTTCTGGGTCCGAAAGGCCTGCTTGCTGGGAAGTGCCGTATTCTGGCCACCAATTCAATCCCGGTGCTGATGGAAGCCAACTACATTGTACTGCTACGTGACGGCCGTATCATTGAGCGCGGCACGTACGAGCAGCTCATCGCCATGAAAGGCGAGATCGCACAATTGATCAGAACTGCGAGCAGTGAGGAGAACAGCCAAGCCGAGAGCGACGAAGCCAGCAATGGCACATCGTACACTGATGATGGTACAGAGTACGAGCCAGAGGATGAACTAGAGCGACAAGAGGCGCAGGAAGGCCTGACTCAGCTCGCACCCATCAGAGCGAGCGGGGGTAAACCAGTCCGTAGGACCAGCACAAACACTCTTCGGCGAGCCAGTACCGCCTCTTTCAAGGGTCCCAGAGGCAAGCTGACTGACGAGGAAGAAGGAAAGGTACGTTGGCACCTAATGTGCCCATACCGACTGCGATGCCGACTGCGATGCTGACTGCTGTATAGGGCAACAAGAAGTCGCAGCAAACCAAAGAATTCTCCGAGAAGGGCAACGTCAAACGTGACGTCTACTTTGAATATGCCAAGGAGAGCAACCTAGGAGCCGTTGCCGTGTACCTGCTGATGCTCGTGGGTTCTCAAACGGCCTCCATCGGTGAGTTATCTTTTCGATTTCGCGCGCAAAGCGCCGCCGGGCCGTGCAGACGCATTGCAACGTGGGCATCCGTCTGAAAGTGCGCGCATTCAGATCCTCCGGACATGCTCGGGCTGCAACAACAGAACTCGCCGCTGGTTGCCGGGATCAAGACTTTGGTACGCTAACTGCGCGCTGTACAGGGGGCAACATCTGGCTGAAGAACTGGTCCGAAGCGAACAACAAAGCCGGCGGCAACCCGAATGTGGCCATGTATCTGGGCGGCTACTTCGGCTTCGGCGTTGGCTCTGCTGCGCTTGTTGTTGTGCAAACGCTCATCCTGTGGATCTTCTGCTCTATCGAGGTACGCCAAACACCACCCCACGCCGCAGCGATGCGCCTGTCGCAAACGTTGAGCTGCATGCCGCCCTCGGCTTGACGTGCATGCGGCGCTGTGAGGCGCTGTCGGTCCGCCGCGCTAACAGCGATCACTCTACAGGCTAGCCGGAAACTTCATGAGCGCATGGGTAAGTGTGCAAGGACCATCTTGTACTGTATGCGCGTTGACGAGTGCGTAGCGCACGCTATCTTCCGCTCGCCGATGAGCTTCTTCGAGACGACGCCGACTGGAAGAATCTTGAATCGTTTCTCAAGGTACGTCTTCCAAGTCGGTCTCATTCGCCTTCGCACCCACGACACAGTGCACCGCCCGGCTCGCGGACGTCCCGCGCCGGCACCGCGATCACTGTGTCGAACCCGACCACGGCCTTCTCCGAAACCCCTGCTTCATGCTTGCGCAATCTGGTAGACCCTTGCTGACACTGTGCCAGTGACATTTACAAGATCGATGAGGTACTCGCGTAAGTGCAGCTCGGGTGCCGGAACTCTGTCGATCGCCTGCATGCTCACAATCATCACAGACGTACCTTCAACATGCTTTTTACCAACGCCGCACGTGGTACGTCACGCCAATTACCCACTCGCGTCAGATGTCACTAACGGCCGTCGCAGCCGCATTCACCCTGGCGGTCATCTCGACGTCGACGCCCGCGTTCATCGCATTGATCGTGCCTCTTGGCGCGCTGTACCTGTGGATTCAACGGTACTATCTCCGGACTTCGCGCGAGTTGAAACGCCTAGACAGCATCAGTCGAAGCCCGATCTACGCCCACTTCCAAGAGTCCCTTTCTGGCATTAGCACCATCCGAGCCTATCGCCAGACCAAGCGGTTTGCCCTCGAAAACGAATGGCGCATTGACGCTAACCTACGGGCCTATTTCCCCTCCATCAGCGCCAACAGGTGGCTTGCAGTTCGGCTGGAGTTTATTGGGTCTGTCGTCATCCTCGCCGCAGCTGGCTTCGCCGTTATCTCGGTCGCCACGGGCAGTGGGCTGTCGGCCGGCATCGTCGGTCTGTCGATGAGTTATGCTCTACAGATCACCGCGTCGCTGAACTGGATCGTCAGGCAGACGGTCGAGGTCGAGACCAATATTGTCTCAGTCGAGCGTGTGCTGGAATATGCGCGCCTGCCACCCGAAGCGCCAGAAATCATTTCGAAGCACCGGCCGCCGGTTAGCTGGCCGTCCAAGGGTGCTGTTTCATTCAATGGATACAGCACCCGATACCGACCGGGATTGGATCTGGTACTCAAGAATATCAATCTCAGCATCAAGTCACATGAAAAGGTTGGTGTCGTGGGCCGAACGGGAGCGGGCAAAAGCTCCCTCACACTAGCTCTGTTCCGAATCATTGAGCCAGTCGAAGGCGATGTGACAATCGACGACCTAAGCACAAGCTCCATTGGCTTGTTGGACCTGAGGCGACGTCTGGCGATCATTCCGCAGGACGCGGCTTTGTTCGAAGGCACCGTCCGAGATAACCTGGACCCTGGCCATATCCACGATGATACAGAGCTCTGGAGCGTCCTTGATCATGCTCGTCTCCGTGACCATGTCGCTTCCATGACGGGCCAGCTGGACGCACAGATCCATGAAGGCGGCTCCAACCTCAGTCAAGGGCAAAGGCAGCTGGTGTCACTTGCCAGAGCACTGCTAACGCCAAGCAACATTCTGGTCCTCGACGAGGCAACTGCGGCTGTCGACGTTGAGACCGATGCCATGTTGCAGACGACTCTGCGAAGCAACATGTTCAAGGACCGCACCATTATTACCAGTAAGTACTGCGTGGGATTGACAAAGAGCATGATGACGACTCCGGCTAACACGCGTCAGTCGCGCACCGTATCAACACGATCCTCGACAGCGATCGAATCGTGGTACTGGATCACGGCGAGGTCAAGGAGTTCGACACTCCCGCCGAACTCGTTCGACGCAAGGGGTTGTTCTACGAGCTTGTGCGCGAATCTGGGCTCCTGGGACAGGTCGAAGGAGCTGAGGAAGTTCGGTAGAACGGGCTGCATGTATACATGTAAGAAAGGCCTTCCAAGCGAGCTCATCAACTTCGAGACACACCTGGGTGCGTACACTGGTTCGAGCTCTCTCGAATATTCCGTGAACCTGGATCCGAGCCTCCCGCGGCTGCTGACTTCACGTCTGCGTTGGAGGGCCCTCATCAACTTGCCGCTGCGGCAGTATTACATTATGCATGTCTGCACGGCTAGTTACGTACCTGCACTGAACACTGTATTCCACGTGCAGTGGGCGAATGAAGGCAATCTCTGCGGCCCGCGGCTTCTTGGTCGCGGCGTCCGCGGAATGTCTTCCCCGGCCTGTGTGACGTCGGCGTTGATCCGCCTGCTGTGGACGATGTGGAGAGCAGCAATGAGGGCTGGGGCGCGGAGTCCCGGAAACACTAGCTATTCGCTACATTGGCTCACTTGCAAGAAGATAGGTGATGGATGAGACTGGGGCAGATGCACGAGGCGAATGGTATGGCATAAGCCCAGGTCAAGTGTGTCCACGGCTGCGTTGTTTGCGCAGGTCATGACTCTCGACGACCCGCCAGCATACGGGACAAACGAAGACGCCATGCCAGTGGTTCGCCGGTCCACGTCCCATCCCCATATTGCCTGCCGCTAACGGATGTCGTGGATTCGGGGCATTGATTGTGGCGGAGCGCTTATCATGCGGGCCTCGTTGCTAACCGTGGCTTTGGGTGTTCTACATGCCGTTGCGGTGAGACGGCCATTCTCGTCATCTGCCCTCCTGCATGCTGCTTTGCTCGTCTACCCGTGCTACTGTAACCGAGCTGGTGCTCTTCACAGATCAGCTGCCGTAATACCCCATCATCCACGGGCCCCTGGTCACATCGATCCGCAGGATCTCCGAGCGTGACCGGGCCGAGATCTGGCGCCGACTTGGCAAGATCAACGCCCGGGGGTTGTCCTTCGTGTCCTGTCACTTAAGTCTACCCGACTGTCGATTCGAAAACAACGGACCAGACCTCGTGGGGCTCTACAGCACGTTCTGGACGCTGGTGCGCACGTCCGCTCGGCTGTGCTGTTACATGCATCGAGATAGAGATGGTGACTGCTTGGTGCTACAGACGCTTGGCCAGCCAGGCACATTCGAGCCCACATCTCCCCGCTGCTGGCTGTGTCCCATCCCGCGCACGGCGGCTGCTGTCCCAGGGATGCTACGGGTGTTACTCGCATGCCGCTATGCAACGCCTAGCAGGGGACCGCCCTCGTCAAGCTGCAGCGTCTCTGGCACACTGCCCTGCCGAGCAGGTGCCATTGGCCCGCTCAGGGCCGTCTTGCTGCCGCAAGGCGGTCCGCTGCGCTGGGAAAGCCGCCGACCTGGTCCCAGACCACAGACAGCTGCGACGTGGGCTGGCCAGCTTTCGATGCATCCCTCGAACCTGGTTCACTGTTTTGTGAAATCGCAGTGCTGTCCGATTGGGTTGAGGATCGCTGCTCCCTATCTTGATCCGCTGGCGCTACATGAATCGACTAAGATCCCCGTTCGAATACGGTCGTCCCAACCGTGTGCCAAATACCTTGTGTCGTCTTGAGTAGGCACGACGCTGCTCAATCCACTTACTTCGCTCTTTGTACGCTGGCTGAAGGGTCTGCATGACCAAGATCGTTTCGCCGGGAGATCTGAACACAACGACTGTCGGAACCTTTTGTCACTTCGACGTGGTGAGACCGGCCTTTGGAAGACCACACAGTTCACACGGATTTGGTAGGACTGGCTGTTATGCCAAACGCTACGAGTCGACGAGACCTTGCTGACAATCGAATGAAAGAACGTCAGGACTGTCACTCTTGCCGCGAGATCGGAGCAATGGCGATGGACGGAGAGTCGAAACGTTCCAAGCGGACCGCCAAGCGACCTGCCACGGCAAACTGGAGTTCAAAGGTAGGTCACGACGGCGACGAAAGGTTCCTGCAAAACTCAATCACCGCTAACGTAGGAACGCAAGACTGCAGTAGCCATACGGGGACGACCTCGTAGAGGATGGCGAGACGATGACCATTTAATCTTGCGTATCCCCGATACTGTCGAGCCATATATGGATGACCGTGACCGGACCGTTCTCGCCGACTTCTCTCGTCGTATGAGAGCAAGAATGGCCTCGACCTTTAACCCTGACCCGCAGCATGGTAGGTTCGCTAGGGCCCCTGCGCCTACTCGAGCTGACCATTAACTGCGCAGAAGTTGACATGGTGAACGACCTTGACGATCACTGGCCTCAAAGTGTTATTCAAGATCTCGTCGACACGGATGTTTACTCGTGTCGGGATCGAAAACCATCTACCTCTACCATCCGGACTGCAGAACATCATAAGCTCGACGACGCCGACGTAGATGCTTCACGCGCGAATTCTCAACGATCCTCGACATCGCGGCAATCCAGACAGTGCGCTGCACCAGCTACGAAGATGAAGACGATGAAAAGCTTCTCCATGGACGAAGAAGACAAGGTTGTTCAATTCTTGGCCGATCGCATCTCCCGCTTGCAGCAACTATCCAACAAAAAGATCGCGAAGGACTGGATCTCAGTAATTTGTCCTCGTAAACAAGCCAACTTCCCGTATCAGAATAGGAAACGCCAGGACAAGAAGCCCACCGTTGTGCCGCGCTGGTGGCCTGATGTGGAAAAGTGCCCCTTCACTGAGCCCGATCACGTCAAAAGAGAGCGTGAGTTAACACCGTCATGCTGGAGACTGTTTGCTAATTATGCATCAGAACGCAATCACTTGGTGCTGCACCTCCTCCGCTTCAGGCCTACGCCCCAAGAGTTTGTTGAGATGAACAAAGGGAATTGTCGAGCCGATCCTACTCACCAGACGGAAAGCTGGACAGCATTCTTGCGCAAGAAGACCCCTCCTAGCTGCCTTGACGGTCTTCTACCCGGCAAGAAGGTTGAGCAGCGGCGGGATCTCTTGTCAAGCATATTTGAGGTGGCAGAGAAAGAGGAGTACTACAAGTCATTTGGCATGAGTAGGGCGCTTGTGCACCAGACTGCTCCTGACGCGCGCTGACTACGTCGCAGACGAGACCTATTGCTATCCGGACGACGACGAAGAGGTCCAAGCGACCCGATCATCGACACGCAAGCGCCGTCGACGAGACGTCTCTCCTAATGCATCGGCTGACCTGGGTCTTGCATCGTCTACGGTCCGCCCCAAGAAGTCCCATCGCAAAGAACGATATTGTTCTGAGCTGGCGACCATCGAGTGTGCTCAGCTCGTCCGACGGTCAATTGCTGCCACCAGCAATGGCGATGAGAATGACGCCGAAGCTGTGGAGGACATCGCGGACGACGTAAAGATACAGGCTGACAGCGAATTCGCCATCGATAAAGACCGGTCATGGCCGAGCAAAGCCGTCATCGGCAGCAACTTCAATTCTCACCCCAGCACGGACAATCAGTCGATCTCAGCCATGCCGAAACATTATGAGCCTCTGCGAGCGCCAGAGGAGCCCACGCCTCTTCCACATGGAACTCCCTGCTCTCGGGAAATGCAGGGGCAGATGACAGTCTGGCCCGCACAACATATCTGTCCTCCCAATTCCTGCGATGCAGCTCACGCAATTGGCGTGCTACATCCTTCGGATACTTACCATGCCAGTATCAGCGGCCAGACGTTCTTCCCTGGTAATCGGGATTACTCCTTCCCACCGCAGTGGAGCCCGCCAGTGCAACAAGGAATGCAGACACAAGCGGTACAGCTCTACCAGGCTGGGTCCATTCATCGACCTCAACTGCACTCAGTGCCAGACGCTCCGGTCCTTTCTCACAGCAGTCTACTCCCATCAGGTGCCGCGCCGCCAGACCTGACGACGGGCCAGGCCGTGAGCAACGATCCACAGCCCTTCCAATGGCACGGTGTCTGGACTGAGCCTCCAGCGCCGCATCTTATGCAAGCTGAACAACAGTATCCATACGGTCTGCTAATGACGGACCAGCCGCCGCAGCCTGTCCAGGTGGGCTTTGCTCGGCCATGCCCGACGCCTTCGATGCAACCGGCGCCTAGGCACCCGCCGCAGCAGCACGCGCCTCCGCAGTCCATGCAGTACGCCGTTCAGGACACACAGCAGCTTCGAATGGTACCCCATGGGTTCGCCAGCTAGCCGGTCGCTGTACTGCCGATGCAACGTGCAATCCATGCAGTGCCTACAACAGCCGATATCAAAGCAACAGACGCCTCACAGCCGCGTGGCGACCAAGCTCACATCACGACATCATGTTCTGCGGGAATCCGCACATACAGACCCGCGACACGAAAATACGCGTCACGAATGTCCATCTGCTACTTTAGCGACATTCGTTCAGCGTTCAAGCGACGCGCTGCTCTCTGATTTTCTAACTGATGATTCCGGGAGCAATGAACCCACGACAGATGTTGGTTCGGTGATATTGGGGAAGCGGTTCGTCTCTGTATATATACCCTGGCATATCTGCAAGTTTTTCAGATTTTTGAAGGAAAAAGAGAGGTGACGAACCATTGGCCTGACGGGAGTTCGTACCTTAGCATTGGCAGCAGGAAGGCATCACATTAGCTAGCAGACAACGGCCGGACATTAGATCTCGGAAACTTGTCGCTCATATGAGTATCATCATGCTAAACGCGATCATCACGCGATGAGTGTGCGGGTCCAAGCCGAAAGACTATTTCGAAGTTGCAAGGCTGACGCAAGGCTGAGACCGCTAACTTGGCCGGCGGTTCGGCCCGGAGCGCGAGTCATGCGCGCAAGTCGGCTCCGGCAGCATCACATCGGCGTACTTTGTCGCGGAAACAAAGCAATGCTGCATCGCGCGGAGAACAACGACACTCGCCCCTAGAGACCGGCCAATCCTACACATGACGTCTCCTTACATCAGCCTCCGCCGGGACGACCATGTCGACGGCCAGAGGCAGGGGCGCAAATGCGCGTGCTAGCGGAGCTTTCTCAAGAGGCGCATCACGAGGCTCATCGACGGCGCGCGGAGGAGCAGCGAGAGGGAGAGGGCAACGAGGGGCTCCGGGGGTCAGAGGCGGCTTTGGCGCGCCGACACGTGGCGAAGGCGCAAAAGCATCAAGAGGAAGAGGAGTGTTCGGCAAGCCCAAAGGCTTAAGAGGCCAGCAGAAACCGGCGCCAGTGGGCGCTGGAGGAGGTGTAAAGGGCAGTTGGGCAGAGAGATATGAAGAGGTAAGCTTGCGCAGGCGTCGGTACCGCTGACGGGACGATTTAGTGACAGGATGTAGCTCGAACAATCACGCAAAGCCGAACGCGCCCACGCGATTCAGCAGGGCATCATAGCCGATCCGGACAAACCACGATCACTGGCCGATGCAATAACTCCGGTTGGAACATGTCAGGATATGTGTGCAGAGTACGAGAGGGTGGAGAGAGTAGTGCAGAACGATGTCTGGGCGGAGGAGTCGGCTGAGGGAGTTGCGTTCAATCCCATGAATCCTCAACCGGACGAGTCGCGGATGGTGAAGAAGTTCAGGAGAGCGGCTGCAGGGCTGGAGGAGCAGTTGCCGTCGGATCTAAGGCCGCCGGCGGTACTGGTGCGGACATGCGACTATTTGTTCGACGAAGTAATCTGCAATGCGCCCGCGCTGGAGAAAGTGCATCATTTTGTCTGGGACAGAACGCGTGCAATCCGGAACGACTTTTCTATCCAACAGGTCACCAGGGCGGAGGATCTGAGGATGGCGATCGAATGCTATGAGCGGATTGCAAGGTTCCATATCATGTCGCTGCACCTTTTGGCTGGCGCAGAGCGACCCTACGACAAGTACGACGCGCAGCAGGAGCGTGAGCAGCTCGACCGGACGCTACTATCATTGATGCAGTACTACGATGATAGCCGTGGCCGGTTACAGCTGTCCAACGAGGCGGAATTCAGAGCCTACTGCGTGATTTTCCAGCTGCAGGACCCAATACCAGATCTCGAGGATCGCGCGCAGAGCTGGTCGCGACACATCATCACGGACAAACGCGTACGGGCTGCCCTGGAACTCTATGCGGCCGCTTGTAATACTGCAGACGCACAAGGTCCTCTCCGGCCACGGACGGCGCACTTGATCGCGCAGCAGGACTTCCATCGATTTTGGACGCTGGTCGAGTCGCCGAGAATATCATACTTAATGGCCTGTGTGGCTGAGATCTATTTCAACATGGTGCGCCGCATGACCCTGAATGCGCTACATCGGGCCTTCCGCCAGAGCGCGACCAGAAATGTGGAGGACTGGACAGTCTCAGATTTGCTGGAGCTGCTTGCGTTCGATGACGAAGATCAACTGGAAACGTTCTGCAAAGCTCACGGATTCTCGTTCGGAATTACTGCAGACGGCACCCCATTCCTGGATCTCTTGTCAGTGAAAGGCGACCTTCCCCAGACCGACGCCAGCTGCCCTAAACAATGGAAGAGCGAGCTTGTCGAAGACAAGCGGTACTACAGGACGGTTTCGGCCATTATCAACGGCAACACCGTCAGCCAGGCACGCGCGAATGGCCAAGTCACAGAGGAGGAAATGGAGATGGATGAAGCGAATGGTGAGGCAGAAGATGTGGTAGCGACAGAAACGCAGCAGCTGCGAAAAGGTCCCTTCATGGACGGCGAAGGGGATAATGCGGCGGACGATGGCGACTCGCTCTTCTTACCACAATCTAAAGAGACGAGCGAGAGCAAGGGCGGTGTTTTCGGGATGCAGCCAATTGTCAACGGAACTTCTACATCTGGCGGCTTCACCTTTGGCAAGCCATCTAACAGTGCCTTCGGACAGCCTTCAGCACCATCACAGCCTTCAACGACAAGTGCTGCTGGCAATATTTTCGGAAAGTCTTCATCTGCATTCGGACAGGCGGCCCCTGCAACATCTAACGTCTTCGGCGGTAGCGTATTCGGCAAGCCTTCGACGACTCCAGAGGCACCGGCTATTGAGGCTCCGAAGAAGATGCTGTTCGACTTTGCACCAAAGCCCGCAGAGCCAGCAGCTGCCCAGGGCCCGTTGGACTTCCTGTCCAAGCCCAAGGAAGACCCTAGCCCACCGGCTACATTCCCACCGACATCAGAACAAGTCTCGCATAGTGCGTCTGTGCCTCCTTTCACGCCGGATAGCTTCAGCTTGAAGCCGCCTAGGGCAGCTACTACTGGCGAGGAACCCACATTACAGAGCGCTGTCAGCGCTGCAGCATTTTCAAACCAGCAAACTTCGCCAGCCTTCTCGTGGAGCCTTCCACAGGCTGCGGCGCCATCGACCGCACAAAGCGGAGCAGAGAAGCAGAACAGTCTATTTTCGACGCAGCCAAAAGTTCCTGTCGAACCCAATCCAGCAGAAAAGCTATTCACGTTTGGTGCTCCATCAAATGCGGAAGGCGCGACGTCACTAAACGAGCCGGTGAGCAAGACTGAAACACCTGCACAATCGCAAGTGAACTATCCCGCCACTGCACCATCGAAACAGTCCCAGCGTCCGGGCACATCACCTGCACCATCGCTTTCGCCGGAGCGGCGAGTGTCTCTGGTCAAGGATACGAAACCCAGAATCTCAAGTCCACTTGTCAACTCATATCTGCCAGAAGAGCCGCCATCTGTATTCGCACCTCCGGGACCGTCATTGCAAGCACTTGCGCCGAAGGCCACGGCGGCAGAGATTTTCACGCGACTGGCTGATGAGGTGTTCGGGAGCGAGCACTCGGGCTTCCTTGAGCAGTTCATCACGTATACCGTGCAGGAGGTGGTATCGAGTGTGCACAATGGGGTGGTGAGTGAGCGCGAGAACGCGAAAGCGGACCGATTCCGAGAAGAAGTGCTGCTTCACCGGTACGGAAAGAGGTGGCGTGAAACACTGTGGCGGAAGAAGTCGGCAGCGAGGGCAAGCCAAAGGAGGGAGAGGGCGAGACAGGGGTTGAACGCATTAAAGAGCAGCAGGGACTCCGATATGGGGAGTATATTCAGCAGCAGGCGCGGTCCGTCAATGGGCCGCCACGACGGTAACAGTGAACGGGCCTGCGAGCCATGGTCGCGACAGAGCGTGATCACGGCGCAATCTGCGGAACAGCAAGCGGTCTTGGGCAGCAAGCGACCGCTATCTGCGCATGGTCACGATCCCGCATCGACCCGTGACCGCAGCCATAAGCGACAGAAAAGCAGCAGTCACGTCGATGATCATGGGCGTGTTATCAAGCCGGCTACGGCTTCAGGCCCACATGCAGACCTTTTGCGACGATCTGCATATCTAGGCGGTCCGTCCGTCGGCGCGACGCCGCCTGTACGAAGCACTACACAATCGAGCTATTTCCGGCTCAAAGCGCTCGGTATTGGCGGATCCGATGGTCTGAGTGAATCTCGTGGAACAAAACGTTCGCGGGATGACTCCCTTGGGTTTAAGATGAGAGACGGATCGCTGGCGCTGACAGCCTCGAAGCGTTCCACGCCTGAATTCCTGAGGTCACAGTCGAGCGAAATGCCACCGCCACCCGCGCCTCGAACGAACGATCTCGACGAAGAGCTCTTTGCTCGACTGAAGAGGGCAAGGGAAAGCCTGGCCGAGGGCTCAGAGTTTATGCGGGCCTCGGTGGCACGGGAAAAGGAGCTGCGGCGCAGTCTGTCGGCTTCAGTGTCCTCGAATGATTCGCCTTCCATGGCCAAGGCAAGGGCTGAAGCGAGATGGCGCGCTTTGCAGCGTGACAGCCTTGCTGCGCAGCTCGACATTCCCGCTTACCGGTTGCGAGAAAGCAAGTTTGTGCCGCGAGAAGACTACGGCAAGGCGATTGAGCGTGCCAAGGAGCTCAGAGCTTCGAGATCAAGAGGCACGAGCAGACCTGAATCCCGACTCGGTCAGTCGGACAACGGATCGCCTAGCGGCAACGGCAAATGTGAAAACACGCGGTCGCCGGATCAGCCGCCGCGATTCGGCAGCCCAGTTCTGCCCACTGCCTCGGTTCCGAACGGTACGCAGTTCACCAGTCTTCCGCAATGGCAGCCGCCTGTTGCGCAGAGCGCCTCCGGCCCAAGTGCTTCTGCCAAAAGTCAGGAAGGGCCATCATGGGCCACGACCAATGCAGCCACCCTATTCGGCATGCAGAGGCAAGGGTTCGGCACTTTGCAGAATCAATCGTCTGGTTTCGGCTTCTCGGGGTTCACTCCCACTGCCGGCTCGAATGGCACTTTTGCGCAAGCCTCGAACAACTTCACTCTGCAACCTCCTCAAATCGAACAATCGCTTTCAAACTCCTTCGGGCAACCTGCTATGCCCTCGCAGCGCATGACCTCGCAGCAGGATGATCTCGAATCACAGACCTTTCACGACTACACACAGGACACGTCCGGAGCAATCTCGGTCATCTCAGGTGATGAGGAGGAGCAGGCTCAACAGCCATCGTACGCCCATCAATTCGCACGGCCTGCCCAGGATACGGAGGGTGACGATCTATTGGACGACCGCGAGGACGAGGAGGTCCCTGATCCGTACCAGCACACGAACAATTGCAGCTCAAACCCGTTCGCTGTTTTAAGTGGAGAGTATGGCGAGGACACCGAGGAGAATACGGAATTGGATCAAAGCGAAGACGAAAGTTCCCTGCAGGGGAGGGGATTCTACGCGCAGCGCGGCTCCCAGGGCACGCAGCTGCACAACGGCCACTACGAGAACAGCTCCGCGGCCAGCTTGGAAGACGAGGAAAGTGGCGATGGTGATACTGAAGATGTCGATGGCACTGAAGACGAAGACGAGGGCGAACAAGGCTACGACGAAGACGAGGGCGAGGAAGACTACGACGAAGACCTGGTGGACGGAGAGGATTATGACGAAGACGCTCCGCCTCGGAGGCCGAGCTCTGGTTTGTTCCGGTATGTCAACGGCAACCTTGCTGGCCACTCGGGTGAGCAGTCCGATCTGCATGGCAATCCATTCCCGGCGAAGAACCCGGAGCTTCAGAATGTAGGCGCAACGGAGGAAGAAGCTATCGAGTTGAGCGATTAGGTCTCGAGATGGTATCATCAGCTGAGCTGATGGTGCCGGCTGTTCACGACTTGTGTGAGTACTGCATGCTGTATCATAGACTGTAGCGTCTTATCACAAACGCTGCTGTGCACAGAAGACGACACGACTGTGTCTTCAAGCTTTACCGTCTCCAATGTACTTGTCACACCACTTCTTGACCCGCTCGGCGATATCGACCAAGTGCTTTCTCTCCGAGATGATGTGGCCCTCTCGAGGGTATGTGACATACTCGAAGACCCTCTTGTGCATCATCAAGGCTCGCCGCATAGCCACTGCTTGCTCGATGGGCACCCGCTGGTCACTCTGTCCGTGAAGTATGAGCATTGGAGGAAGGTTGACCCCGTCCTTGAGAGCCTTGTTAAGTTGCCAAATCGATGAGGCATTGCGGCCGCCCAAGTGGTCTGGCATTGATTTCCATGGCGCGCCGCCTGGAAACGTCAGCGAGTGATTTAGCCCGGAGGGTGAAGATCGGCGAGCTCACCTGCAATCAACGAGGCCTCCCATGCCCCGACATCCGAAGTGAAAGTCATGGTCACCCAGTCAGCCACTCCGGCGCCTGAAATGGCGGCTCTGAATTCCCAGCCAAGCCCATGCTTGCCGTTCTTGACACTCGCCAGGAAGGTGTGGAAGCCTCCTTGGCTCCAACCACCGACGATCAATCGGTCCTTGTCTGCCCAGCCTTTCTCGATTGCTGCTTGGGTCTGCGCAATTACGTCGTCGTGGTCGACTGTACCGACGTTGTCGGCGTACCGCGCGAACTCGTCACCCCTACCGCAGCCTCCGCGATACTCGGGTAGCAGGAGAGCGTAGCCAGCTTTCAGGAGGTAGGGCGCCCATCTACACATAGTCAACGTGCTGCCTCTTTACTTCATGCTTGTCATACTGACAGATAGTAGTAACCATCGAACGCTTCATTTTGGCGGCCTAGGAAGCTGCGATCAGCACTCCGTTGATTGCACTCGGAAGAACCCCATTCCTACCATAGGGCCCGCCATGCACCAGAACAACGGTAGGTAGAGGCTTGCTCGGCGTGCCGTCATCTTTCGTCGGCGCAGAAGCTGGGGTGTAAAAAGGGCAATTCAACGTGACCTTCTTGTCGAAGGATTGATTTGACACGATGCTGCAAACTCCGAACTTCTCATTTGCAAACTTCTTGCCAAAGTCGGTGAGCTGAATCAGCGCTCCACCGGAAGCAGTCGTCGTGAAGACTTCCGTCGGGTGGTTGACGTCGCTCACCGCCACTGCGATGAGGATCTCATCGCTGTCTTTCGAGAAGGTTGCGTCGTACGCAGAGACGCTCTTCCTGCTGGAAAAGAGTGTCCGGCCTTCTAGCATCCGGATTTCGTCATTAAGCCCGTGTGCTACTCTGACGATAACGTCCCCATTCCTCTTGATCAGGGCGAAGGCACAGTTCTCGATGCCGTAGGCACAATGTGCGTGCTCGGTCTTGGCACTGGTCCTGTCAATCTGGAAGACACCGTTCGCCGAATTAAATGTCTGCGCCTTAGGTCCAATGAAGTAGATCTTGTCTCCACACCACACCATCTCCTTCATGAAATTGAGCGACGAGGGAAAGGTGGTCAGGTCCTTGATCTCCTTCGAGTTGACATCAACGATACAGACCTTGACGCCACCGTCGCCTGCGCTCTCGATATCTGGCGTGTCTGTCTGGGTGAACACGATGTTCTCGCCATCGTCCGAGAAGGCAAAGTTTGTCACATGTGCCTTTCGCTCGACAAGAGTGGTGATTTCCTTCGTGGCGACGTCTACAACGCGAAGGCGACCGTACTCCCAGGCTTCATCCCACACGTCAGCATCGTCTTTCTCCTCCTCACCCTTCTTCTTCTCCTCAGACTTCTCGTCTGCAGAGATGAAAGCGATCTTCGAGCCATCAGGGCTGAATTCGAACTTCGAGACGGCCGCCTCACTGTCCGCTTTGGTCAAAGCAATGGCTTCGCCCGGTCCTGAGAACGGCAGCAAATGAATAGCAGAGGACTTGCCCGGCTTGCCGCGATCGGATAGAAAGGCAATGGAGGCTCCATGCGGTGCAAACTGGGCGCTGTTGTCATTGTGTTTACCCGAGGTGAGCTGCTTCGCCGAGCGCTCCTTTCCAGTCTCGGCATGCCACAGTGTCGTCTTCGCGTTGTCCTCTCCAGCGGCTTTGTGGCCGAACGACAACGAAGTCGCGAAGACGAGCTTCTGGCCGTCCGGCGAGAACAGTATGCTTTGAGGGACTTGTAGGTCACATAGATCATCGATGAGGCCCATGGCGGCCTGGTGATTGGCGGCGAGGACAGATCAAGCCGGGAGTGCCAAGAAATTCGAATGCCTCAAGCGGTCTTGATTCCACTGGCAATGGACGAAGCACCGATATATATATAACTGTTGTTTTCTGGTCGCCTGGTGACCAAGGCCGCCTGAATGTCCGCGCGTTGTGATTTCTGAGGATCAGAAGCGGTGTATGTTCATGGCGGCTCATCACAACGTCCCCAAAACAGCAGGTGAATCCTTCCAACTCCGTGTCCAGCTTCGCCAAGTCCGATGGACGTGCCAGCTCCCTTCGGGCTACACTATGGAATCGGCATTGTCCGTGCATTAAGACGCAGCCTGTCTAGGGTTCAGATCGAGGTCAAGTAATACAAGTCTACAGTCGTAATCGAACGCTAATCGACCCATTGTGCATCGTCACCGCCCAAGCTCCGTCCCTGTCCTGAACTCCGATATACCAAGTTTTATCTATGCGACCCTCCGTTCGTCTGCGGCGCATTGAGGTACTTTGACATGAACTCGACATAGTCGTACTTCGGCACGGCTCGGTCCTGCTGTAGATCCGGGCCCCGGTGCTGAGGCATGCTCTGTATCAGGTCGTTGACGATTTCGTCGGGTATCAGAGAGTGCGTCAAGTCGAGCTCAGTCACGTACGGCTTGCCGTCAGCGATCTCCCGGAAGCTCTCGAATACTTGCTCGGCCGTGTTCTGGTCTTCGGTCACGTCCACCATGAAGCGGATGAACTGCTCGAAGCTGACGCTGCCTCCTCGGCCAGCAACTTCCACGAAGCGCTGGTGCATTTCCTCTTCATCGTACACGAGTCCGAGACTGGCGAGGGCGGCAGAGAACTCGAGTTCCTGTAGACTGTTGGATAGGTCGCGATCGAAGTGGCGAAAGACCGATTCGAATTCTTCCAGTTGGATTGGCGTCAAGTTCGTCATGTTCCTTGCGACCATCTGATTCTCCAGGAACGCGAGCTTCTTCTGCACGCTCGACCGTACCAGCCCGAGCTCATATGCGAGTTCGTCGTAAGTGTATGTGGTGAAATCGTTCTCCTCGACATTAGCTTCTTGACACTGCTGATCAAGCTTGGCGATTATCTCCAAGTATTGATCCAGGGGCGGCAGGTTGCGTGCAATTGAGTTGGTGTGCTCCAGCTGATCTTCCACGTCGCCTTCCAGCCCCGATACGCTCATGCTGATAGTCTGCACCGCTAACGCAAAGTCGTTCGCCTTGTCGGCAAATGACCTCCGAAGGTTGTTCTTGATGTCTCGGATCGTGTTGTTTATGACCTGGCTGCGCTTGTGCTCTGAAGCCACCAGACCCGTCCACGCCTTCTCCAAGCCATCCAGGCTCAGCTCTGGCGGTGGATCGTATGGCCGCAGCCGATATGTTCCCAACTTTGTCTTGATGTTGCCCAACAGACCGGCCAGATCGCTCTTCTCTGCCACCCACTTCCGTTTCCGGTCTTGCTTGTATGACGTGAACTCTTTGCTCTGCCACTTTGCATCGGCATAGGTCCCATCGAACTCCGCGACCTCCCATGCCTTCACCTGCGCTGCGATCTGCTCCAGAAGCGCACGCATCCGCTGCTCGTAGCTATTCTGCATATCCCAAGCGCCGTTCATGTTCGCCACGAACTTCTCTACCCTACGACCGGCATTCTCCACACGATCCATCTGCGAGAAGGCGTGGAACCAATACGCGATGTATGTCATGAGCGAGCGCTCATCCGGCTTCGCGACGTCGCAGACATCCTCCACGTCAAGCAGATCTGGAATACCGATCTCCTTGGATGCGATGTCGAATGCAAGCTGCATGTTGCCACGATGATCGTTCTTGTCCAATTCGTCGTAATCGATCAGATCTGGTCGGTGGATATCCAATAATGCGCAGAAGGCGAGGCCATTGTTCCAGCTTGCAGAGAAGTCTGTCACATGTACGTCTTCGTAGCATGCCGTCTTCCGCTGACACCACAGCAGTAGTCCTTCCCTCGCGCTCAGACCTTGGTCATTGATGTCGCTGATCGTGAATCGCAGAATGAGCGTCCAGATCAGACCCAAGATGATCTTCCGATTGCCATCAACAATGTCCTCCGCTCCAATATTTGTTAACTGAATCTTCCGACTCTTGATGAATTCCAATGCGATGTTGACGTTCTCGAATCGCTGCACTCGTAGCTTTGGCCTAGCAGCATATCTGCCGAGCGACTCTTGTGATAGGATCTCCAGAAGATGTATGAGGATGATGCCATCGGACAGGTCCTTAACGATATCGTCGATCTGTACGTCCCGCACCAGCAGCTTGTTGTTCAGCCATTTTGTGAATGTCTTCGCTATACACCGAGCAGTGTCAGCTCATATTCCAGGCACCATGATCAGCAATGCATCTGCATACCCTGTACCTTCACCCAAGCCTGATCCAGGAGCACGGCCATCTTCGCGGGCTGTGGAGGGTGATCATGCGATGCCTGTTGTAGATGCTATTCGAACCGAATACGGAAAGTGAACCGGTGCACTGTGATGTTGATAGCGAACGGCCGCATAGGAGAGCGAGCAGTATGGTGATGGGCAAGCGCTAACAACGTCCTCTAGGCTGATTCGGCCATCAACAGTGAAGGGCGAGACCCTGACAACGTCTCCACACAAGGCTCGCCCCGCTCCGCCAAGCTCGGGCGTCTGCTCGCCTGACTCGCGCACAAACCTGCGCTCCTTCTGATTTCATTTTGGTAGAACTGGCCTTGAACAGGAGTGTTGCTCTAGTGCCCGAACAAGATTGAGTCATAAATATCTAGCTAGCCATCTTGAGTCTTCAACAGAACCACGGACGGGGGCAAGCACGCTGCCGAATGGGAACTCGACAAATGAAATCCGCCTGACCCAAGCATGTCCCGACCGGTACAGTATGCCGTAGCTCTTCTGCTTCTGGGTATATCGTATTCAACGTTCAACGTTATTCCTACATCACATCCATGCGCCTTCGTTCGTGTCGTTCGGGAGACCAGCTCTGTTCTCGGCTAGAGAGAAGCAGCTGCGCTGCCGTGAAGGTTCGTATCTGCTGTCGACCGGCGATCTGATGTCCAGCGAGCTCGCAGATCGTGTCAGCGCTACAGCCTCTCTCACCGGCTCGTTTCTGAATGCAGGATGAATGCTTTGTGGGGCTAGAAGGCGCAGGTTCGCCAGGATCGTGCGCCTCGTCGCAGCCGAATCCATGGTTGCGGTGCTGCGGTCCGAAGCTGTGGTCCCTCTGCGACTGCTAGGTAGCAACTCCGGCGTGCAAGTGCTGGATGCCGACGACCAGCGTGGCGTGCCGTCCACTGCCGGGCGCACAGCGTTGCGTGTGCTACCCGCATCCGACGTGCGGCTTTGTGAGATGCTTGTTTTTCGCGACTCCGGGTCGCTGAGGGATTCAATGCTAATGCGCTGCGTGCGGTCGAAGTCGCGGAAGTGGCCTTTGCTCGGCGTAAGCGGCGACTCTGGCGAGCCATCGCAGCCAGCGATGCTGTACACAGGCGACAACAGGCTGACTTTGCTAGACTTGGACACGACCTCGACCCTCTTCGGCGCAAGAGACTTCTGACGCCCGAGCACAGAGTCGGTGCGGGCGGCCAGGAAACCGCGATGTCCGACAGACGTCTTCCGATGGGGTAGTCTCTGCGGACCTGCATTGCACGTCGCAACACCGCTAACAGAGCCGTCAGGCCGCTCACTTTGTGCAAGTGGTGATGGTGTTGTCGGTGCTGGAGTCACATTGCCGTGTGACGGCGCAGACCTTGATGTAGACCGGACAGGCTCGTCGACTTTCCAGTCAAAGTCGCACGTTGATTCGGCTTCGTGTCGGTAACAGAATTCGACATCATCTTCCCAAGTCGCATCAGAGAAGATACTCTCGGACTTGATGTGGCTCGGGCGGGAAAGATCTGAAGTCGCCGGCGATCTGAGGCCTGAGGAGCGTTGGGACCACCGCTCCGACTGTGAGCAAGTCGAGCTTGCAGTCTCGCACAGAGAGGATGCCGACGCTACGGCAGCATCCCCAAGCATGCGCAGCGGAGGAACATCCGGCACAGCAGGGAGCGGCAGCTTTGATCGATCGGATGTACTGACCTGCCTTGTTGGCGCCGCAGGTACTCCGTCATCCAATTGCGGATGCTGAGTGTCTTGGCAGTCATCGGCGGCGCTGGGGTCGGGAACAGAAGCTTCCGGCCCGACCAGCTGGCTCAGGTAGTTCAGCCGCTGGTCATTGAGTACAGCCAGGGAGGACTTCCTCACAGGCACGTTATCTCGCCTCGGTAGGCTGCATGAGATCTGAGTGGCCGCCGAACTGATGGTCCTGGAGTGCATGGCTGTTGGATCAGCTTGGCCAGGAAGCTGCGAGGGCATCGGCGAAGATGGCCTAGAACTCGGCGAACCACGCACAAGACCCATTGCTGGTAGCTTCTCCGACAGATCATCAGCTCGGATGCCATCGAGCTGGCGCTTCGGCCGCTGATGTGCTGAGAGCGCCCGGACGCGGCCGGGCAGATCATGCTCGTGGAGCGTGTGAAGCGGCGGCAATTGCTGTCGATCGGTGTGCGTCACATGCTCGAAATTGAACGGTGTGGAGATACTCATCTTCTTCAGGTATCGGCAGTCTGGCCAAATGTCAGCGGAGGTCGAATCCATGCTGCAGAGTCGAGTCTCACATTCTGCCCCGGAGTCGAAGCGTTCCCTAGGAAGCAGCGCAACTTTAGGATCAACCTCTGATGGCAGCTCAAAGATCGCCTCGCGCGCTTGCTCGCGGGCCTGGACTGCTCCTTTCCGTCGACTCGTTGAGAAGACGGAATGGCGCAGTCGGGATAGGTGTTCATTCTTCCGTCGAAGCGAGGTGCTCGTCGCCGACTGCGAGCGCGCCGGAGGCAATGGTTGATCCTGCTTCGAGGACATTGTCAAGTGCAACGTTGGAACGCGGACGGACGAAGCCGCGTTCGTCATGGCGCGCAAGAAGGACTCCCGTTTGCGCATTCTGCTGTGGAAGCGCGGCGGAGACGCGCCGTGCACCGAAGGTAAAGTGCTGAGAACGTCCTCGGATTGATGGCGGATGTGGTCGCCGGAGGAGACATGCTTGTCGTGAGGTGATGATCGAGGGCGGGAAGTGGGCTTGTTCACGTCCTGCCCAGCAGCGCATTGGACCAGTCCTGGTCGGGTGCTCATCATTGCTGCAAACCGATGACTATTTTGCGCATCTCCTAGCCGCTGCAGATGTGGAGGCGCTGCCGATAACCCAAACGCGCGGAGTCGATGGAGTCAGTCAACAAAATGAGCGTAGGCCTGGTCCGATGACCGTGGAGAGTAGCTTCCGGGAATGTCGAGCGTTGCGCCGCGCCGCCCTCGCAAGGACAAGTTTTCGTTCTCGACAGCTATCCAGCCCAGAACTAGGTGCCGTTTCCACGAGGAAGCTGTCAATGTGAGAGAACGAGCCAGAAGACGAAGGACAGTGGAGTGGATGGGAACGGCGGGGCATGCGTTCCATTTTCTCTCCGTACACGCAAGCATGGAAGCCAGCGCGCAGTGCCAGCTTCACCATCGCCCGCAAGTCGCACCATCGTGAGGCGCACATCCCTGTGCGTGCAGGAAACGCTTCCGGGCAGGTGGTGTTTTCGACGGTGCCTCTGCCCGAAAAGGCCAGCCCCTGCCGCGTGCACGGCCGTCGGGCGAGGCGTGGAGATCGCGCACTTGCAGCATGTCACCGCTCGCCGAGATGCTGGCTTGACCGGCTTATGCGGTGTCGAAAGCGGTGCTCCCGGTCATCCTCTGCGAAGTCTGCGCTGCTGCCGCGTGCTGTCCGACCGTGTAGCCATGTGTCACTCGGACGGCATTGTCGCCGGTGCCGCCAGCGATTAGCCGGAGAAGCTCGCAAGCACCAGCGCTTCGCGTGCGCGATCAGCATTCACGAGGGGAGGGGCACTGTCTGGTGCAAAACAAGGAAGTCCCTGGTGGAGACCTTGGGCCACGGAGTTAGTTCCACGGCGCCTGATTGGGTCATCTGATGCCAATCTTTTGGCCGCTGCTCGATCGCCGCCTTCCCGAGAAACAAGCCTGCGACTCCCGTGACAACATGAAACGCGCCCGCAGCCCCGCCGGTCCTGTACAATTCCATCATCCTGCGGCTCGTCTTCGTCGCCGTCGAGCATCGACTTGGCACGAAGCGCGGACGACTCGGATGATGCCGGAAGGGGTGGCGGCTCGCGGCGGTGAGGGCTGCCCCGGAAGCCAGTGCGGGATGGTGGCTCGTCTGGGTCGCGAGAGTGCGCTGCCGCGGCCGTCGTGACCGAAAGCAGAAACCACTTGGCGACGACCGTTGGGAATCCGCCGAACCGGGCCGTCCTGATGGCATCATCATCGTCATCTGATTTGACAGCAATCAATTCGATCGACCATCCACCGCTCTGCGCTCGCGGAATTAGCCAATCGAGGAGATCCACACGCTCTTGGGTCAACGTCAGCTTTTTTTGGCAAAGTCTGTTGCTTTCGGCGTTGACTTGGATCCAACAGGGCAGAGAACGTCCCGATCGCGAACACCCCGGCCGCAGCGCAAACATTGTTTGAAAGCCCGTGTGAGGAGAGTTGAGGAAAGTGTCGCGGATGCAGGTGTCGCTGACCGCACCCGCGGCTGCTAAACTTGTCAGCGAGCTTGCGCAGGCACGCTGCAGGAACCGCACGGATTCGTCGGCAAGCTTTGTCGATCGTACCCCGACTGCGTGCGCCCGCTAGACCCGCGGGTGCGCCTCCCATGGCTCGAAGACACCGAGCGCACAGCTGCGACACAGCTGCCGTGCTCGCTTCTGCTGTGTGCATGTGCCCTCGGCGGTCGTGAGAGGTGACACAGCACAGCCGCTCAGACGGCTGGACTCCATGCGCTCGCTAGCCACTGCCCACAGCCAGCCTGATGCCTGCGCATTTTCGTCGGTCCTGGTCACGAGAATGCATGGACTAAGGATACATGTGCGTGAGGGATGCTCTCTCGTGGAGGCGCCCGCGTGCGCTGACGATATCGGTTGATTTGCGCGCCCTCATTCGAGCAAAGATCCTGTCGTCCATCAATCAGTCACTCGCCCTGCCAGGTCATCAGCCGCCTACTGCTGGCGATCGGCGTCCTGCAGCGCTTGTCGCCCGAATACACGCCATCTGTTTCGGGTTGTTTTGTGCCAACGTCAAAGCTGCTTGAACTCAACCATCGAGTTCACGGTCAGCTTCAGCCTCTGCTCCAAGCTGACACCTTCTCGCACGAGCGGAGAGGGTGTACAGTCGTCCGGCAGACTTGGCTTGCAGCGGTTGAGCCTGTCCAAGCGTCGCGTCGGCGTCCTCCCGGACAGCCGCGGGCAGAAGGGATGCACACGACAGTCCTGCACGGGATCACCCCGGCTGCGTCTGACCGCCTCGCATTGCTGCCATGCCTTGAAGCCTTCCAGGCGATGGGACCAGTACTAACCTTTCCACCATCGACTCCGGACTTTTCCGTACGCGGACCAGGCCAGGGCGTGTCAAACTGCCGGCTGAAGACCTCACAGCATTCCGAAGCAAACTGCATGGCTGTCGCAGCAGCGCCGCGTATCCTTTGGTGTGCTAGCCAGGCTCGCCAGGAGAAGTTGAAATGCAGGCTAGCCTGATGTCGTGGTCCCGACAAAGACGACAACGACCGCAGTATAAGTCGCAGTAACCACCAAAGTTCTTATCCGGAAGCATATCGCCAATTGAACGCAATAACGAGCGAGCAGATCAACACACAACCACTCGTCGTCCTCGACCAGCTGGCAGTGCCTGGTTCCAGCCTCATCATCACGATCATCGGTATCACCAGTGCCAGCCCACCGCCGGACGCGCTCGCTAGCTTGCTGAAGCGGTCCTCCACTTGAGCAGCGTGCAGCCTTGCGGTCCGTCCGATGCCGGGCAATTCTGGCCCGTCGTCGTCGAAAGCCGGTGGCAGATCGCCACGGCGGTGCATGTGTCCGGCAAGCAGTCCATAGAGTTCCATCAAGTCTCGTTCCATCTGCCGAGAGGTCATGAGGAGAAAGAGATCGTCGTCGAAGCCGTCCACGGCTTTCCATTGCATGTAATCCATATGCCCAAGTGCGCTACCTGGCCAATGTGAGCATGAGATTTCGCGGGCCGGGACTCGGGCTCACAGTAGCGATGTAGTAGTTGCAGCAGCCTCTTGCTCGCCGTCCATCATCTCCCTCCCCGCCTCGAAGATCTTGTCCTGATACGTTCGAATTACTGCAGCATTCATAGTCGCCACCCGCAGAACGCTCTTCTCCGGCCGCATTCGATCTTTGTGCAATCGAGTACAGAAGAGCCGAGGCTTGGCCATCTTCAAAGTCCGCGCGGACAACTTGTTGTACTGATAGACTATGGGCTCGTCATGCCACCTGCCCTCTCGTAGGAGGAACTCATGATTCTCCTTCTCGTCGAAGGTGACTTTCCGTGGCGAGTCAGAGACTACCCGTCGAAGCCTTCCTGCGCTTAGCCCGGATTTCCGCGGCGCAGAAGTGGAGTTTCTGGTGCCGGTGATGATGATGGGCGGAGCGGCCGTAGCAGTCTTCGCGTCCGAGTCCCAAGAGTCGCGGCCACTGTGCTCCACCTCGGACTCCGGTGGGCTGGAAGGCGGCGTTGGGCTGATGACGGTCAGGTCCGGGATCCTTGGCACTTTTGGTCGTTTCTCCATGTCCGCACGCTGCGGTGGCGGAGGGTTCGAGGCTCGATCATTCTTCGGCGGCTTGAGGCCGGTGGCAGCGAAAGTCGCCGACCAGAATCTTTCCTGGTAAGCCAAAGCAGAGGTTGAGATGCGAGGCGGCTCCGCGCATCTGTTTCTGATAAGACGTACAGCCCTCAATCTACTCACGGTCCTGTCGCAGCGATCTCGTCGCAATGACCGCTCATACTACAGTTACACAGGTATGCTCGCTGGGAATCTCTCCGCCATCTCTACAAGTACAACCCTTCCGGCTCCCCCTCACTCTTCGTCCTCAGCACACTCTCCCTCGCACTCCTGAAATCCGCCATATTAACCCTCATTCTCCTCTCCCTTAGCGCCAACAGCCCCGCCTCTGAACAGATAGCCCGGATATCCGCCCCGCTGAGATCATCCTTCTGCCCGATAAACTCCTCCAAATCCACATCTTCCGCCAAAGACATCTTGCTCGTGTGCAGGTTGAAAATCTTCCTCTTCGTAACCTGGTCCGGGTTCTCGAACAAGATCTTACGGTCGATACGGCCTGGACGAATCAGGGCCGGGTCCAGGGTCTCGATCTTGTTGGTCGCCATGATGACTTTGACGTCGCCACGGTCGTCGAAGCCGTCGAGTTGATTCAGGAGTTCGAGCATCGTGCGTTGGATTTCGCGTTCGCCGCCGGAGGTACTCTCGTAGCGCTTCGTGCCGATAGCATCGATTTCGTCGATGAATACAATGGAGGGGGCATGCTCGGCTGCGACTTGGAAGAGCTGTCTCACGAGACGTGGACCATCCCCAAGATACTTCTGGATGAGTTCTGAGCCGACGATGCGGAGGAAGGTAGCGGATGTTTGGTTGGCGACGGCTTTGGCAAGAAGGGTCTTGCCGGTTCCGGGCGCGCCGTACAGGATGACACCTTTGGGTGGTTTGATGCCCATCTCCTCGTAGAGTTCGGGATGCAGAAGGGGCAGCTCGACGGCCTCGCGGACTTCTTGGATTTGTTGTTCGAGGCCGCCGATGTCTGCGTAGCTCTCCGAAGGCGCCTTGTCGAGCTTCATCACCGAGACAAGCGGGTCGGCGTCGTCGGTCAGGACACCTACTACGCTCACGCTCTTGTGGTGTAAGAGGATGCTCGCGCCGGGCTCCAGGAGATCTTTGTCCACGAACGACATGATCGACACGTAGTACTCTGGTCCTGTTGCTGAGCTTACGATGGCGTGGTCGTCATCAATCAGCTCCTCCAAGTTGCCCACACCCATCGGACTCCCTCTCATCTCATCCACCCGCGTCCTCTCATCCGCGTTTCTATCTAGCGCGTCACTCTCGCCCCCCGCCGTGGCAGGCGTAGCATTCTTATCATTCGCCGCCTTTGCCTTCCTTATCCGCTCCTGGTTCTCCACAAACTCCTCTTCCAGCAGCAGATGGTCGTGCACACGCTGCATACGCAGATATCGCAGTTTGCATCGCGCAGTTGGGTAGACTGTGGGCAGTTTGGCGGCGGCGTTGGGACCTGCGGCCTTCTTCTTCTTGCGGCCGATACGGGTGGTAGGTTGCGGTGGCGGCTCGTAGCGAGGCTTATCTTTCTTCGCGTCTTTCTTGTTCTTGTCGTCGCCGGGTGGGCCGCCGCCTGGGCCTCCCATGCCCGACTGGTTCTGGCCCTGGTTATGATGTTAGATGAGGTGACGATGAGGGAGATGCATAGGCGTGTTTACCATCTTCTATCCGGAGCAGCGGGATCAACGAGAATCGGAGAGGTATGGTGTTGCTCCGCTAGTATCCGCGACGATTTGACGGAGGTCTATGTGATCGAGGATGCGAGTGATGGGGAGTGGATGGACTGTTTGACGGGACCAAGCGCAGCCGCAGTCGTCGGGGCGAGTTGACGTGAGCGTGCCAGCCTAGAGCTGTTCGATTTTTTGCCTCAGGCACGCAGGTGACGCCGGTATCCCCGGGGCCAGGCAGAGCTCGGCCTGCTTGTCCGGCATCGCCCTCTGTAGCCGCCTGGATCGTATCTTGCTACACCGCATCAGCTGAAGATACCGGCACCGTACTCTGGCGCAGCATCTGGCAGGCACACAGGGATCTCGAGCTACCCAAAACAACAACACCACCCCCACCGATCGTCAGTTCAAGCCAGCAAAGAGTAGGACTGCAATCTCGAGGATACATCCAGATACGCCTCCAGCCATCTAACTCTCCAACTCGTTCACGATCTCTCGACTGAGCCTCGCCGAGGCACCTGTACTTCCTCCATCTCTGCGTCAGCCTCGTCGTTTCACCCTTACACTACACATCCTCCGCCACCATGGCTTCCAACCGCAACCGCCGACTGCAAAAAGAGATAGCCGACATCGCCAACGACCCCAACTCCGGCATCGTCCTCACATCACCGAGTGGCTCAAAAGACATCGAAGACTTCACCCGGTTCAAAGGCACATTCACCGGGCCACCTGATACACCTTATGACGGTAAGCAAGATCATCTTGTCCCGAACAGACATTTGCGAATGTTCTGACGCGTTGTATAGGCGGCATATATGAAATTGACATCCGCATCACTCCTGAGTATCCATTCAAGCCTCCCGAAATGCGCTTCATAACCAGAATCTGGCACCCGAACGTCTCCTCCCAGACTGGTGCCATCTGCCTCGACACCCTTGGACAGGCATGGAGTCCTGTATTGACGCTCAAGAGCGCCCTCATAAGCCTACAATCCCTCCTCTCATCCCCCGAGCCCAAAGATCCCCAAGACGCCGAAGTCGCCGGCATGCTCCTCACACGGCCCGAAGAGTTCGCACACGTAGCAAGGGAATGGGCAGTGCGGTATGCGCACGCTCCTGCGCCTGCCCCAGGTTCAGGGCGGACGGGCGGATCAAGCTCTGGGTCGGGTGCATTGGACGATGGGTCCCTGAAAGAGCGGAAGAAAGCAGATGAGAAGGAGAGGAAGAAGGCTGAGGAGCGGAGACGAAGAGAGAGTTATAGAGGGTACAATCCGGCCATGGTTGATAAGTTCACCGGGATGGGATTTCAGGTGGAGCAGGTGGTTAGTGCATTTGAATTTGTAGGGATCGATCGGGCGGATGGTGAAGAGTATGAGTTGGAGGAGGAGTATATTGGGGATGTGACAGCAAGGTTGTTTGGGGAGATGTGACGCGGCCTCTCTATGACGTGATGGGGTGGTCGGGAAAAGGGTCAAGCTTTGTTGCTCTGCTGCGATTCAGCAAAAGGCGCATGAGATACGAGCGATGAGATATGGGATTAATGAGTCTTGCTCAAGTCCACACAATGCGCTCCTCAGGTTCCTGTCCTCTTTCTGTTCGCGCATTCACGTGCTCGCGTGACAGTCTCATGTGGTGGGGCGCGGCACGCGCGCCACTCAGCCCCAGCCCCCCGCGACTGTTCCTACGACTCGACCGCCTGGACCGCCTCGACTACATGTCACGGGTATGCAGCAGTAAAGGCAGTCCTGCCTTTTCCATATCCGCAACATAGAGACAGCAATGTCGTAAGTATCTGTTATGCTACTATCTGCCTCACACCAACATCTACTCTCTCTCAATCTCATTCACTCCACCCGAGCAGAAGTCTGCCCTCAGAATGCCCCAATTAGGAACGACCCCGGAAGCATTACTCGGAAGAAGCGACAGCAAGAATCCATCAACCACATGCAGAGGCCTCACAAGCTCCGGAAGATTATGTAGACGCGCCCTCGCGCGCCGTGCCTCGGTTACTAGTTCCTGGGGAGGCGTGGTGGCTGTCGTTAAGAACGGCGACAATGTGGAGGGCGCCGAGTTCTACTGTTGGCAACACAGAGATCAGGCTGTGAGTCGAGACGATGATGTGATCGGCGAGAGAGATGCTGAGAGAGGAGGGCGGAGGAAGGAGGTACTTGAGTTGAGGAAGCAGGGTAGTATAGATACGATGGTGCAGAAGCTAGGGCTGGAGGATGAGAAGGCGGAGAAGAAGAATCGAGTTCCGAGGCCACCGAGAAGAACGGAGACGAAGGACTTTGCGCAGGCGAGTTTGGGCGCGCAGACTGACGACAAGCCAGCGAGGAGGCGGCCGGCCCAGAAGGAAAAGCCGGGTTTCTGGGTGAATCTGTGCTGCATGTCTGGTGGTGCAGATGACGACTATGTTGAGATTGTGCGCCGCAAGCAAAGAGTGCAGTCGAGTCCGCCAGCTCCATGGATGTCGTCAAGACCGAGTCCTGTCACCCGACCGCAAGGCACAAGACGACAATCTCACGCGTCAGTCCCCGTCCGGAGACCGATTTCAGGCGATTTACCACTGCGACCAAAGCCGCCGTCCAGAAGTCCAAGCAACCCTGAGACTTCAAGTTTACTATCCTTACTACCTCCCAATTTACCACCAACGACGACGTCCGCCTTGTTGGCCGAGCTAGTCAAGCCGATCTCGCTGCACGACGAAGAAGGCTACATCTACATCTTCTGGCTCATCCCGCAATCCAACCAGACACCAGACGAAGCCACCGCGCGCTCCCTGCTCTCACCTCCGCAACCCGAAGTTGGCAGGCGACGAGTCAGCGACGTCATGAGCGAGTATTCTGTCCCTGGAGGCAGCAGCACCCGCAGTCCTTCCGAACCAGGCAGAAAGACGATCATGCTGAAAATTGGACGCGCAAACAACGTCACGCGCCGCATGAACGAGTGGCAACGGCAATGCGGTTACTCCCTTACTCTCATTCGGTGGTATCCACACATCCCATCGTCAGCTCGCAATTCGCCACACCCTTCGCCAACTAACAGTCGTAGGCCAAGCGCAGCGAGGTTGAGTGACGCTGGCTTGGTAAAGAAGGTTCCTTACGTGAAGAGAGTGGAGCGGTTGATCCATTTAGAGCTGCAGGATCAAAGGGTGAAGAAAGAGGAATGCGAGGTTTGTGGGAAAGAGCACAGGGAATGGTTCGCTGTCAAGGCGAGCGCGGACGGTGTCAAGGCCGTGGATGAGGTGGTGAGGCGTTGGGCCGGGTGGGCCGAAAGGGAGGCTGAGAAGGGAGGCTGAATCCCAGGGTCGTGACCAAGGACTTTCGAGCGCTACCACGAAAGCCTCACGGGCTCACGTTCTTCGTAGCTTGGACTTCAAAGCTGGACTTCACATCTCCAGGATGATCAATCTGCTTCTCGCTATCCGTATCAACGCGATCAATGACGGCCAGAGTACCATGCAGTACCTCTGGGTTCGGTGTCCTGCAATCGCGAGAAAGTATTTGAGCGGCCAGTACGTCGCGATCGACAGCACGAAGCCGTAAATCCAGTTGAACGCGAGAAGGTGCTGCAGACCCACATCAATGTTCACATTGTCTGGCGCGACGTTCTTCGCCATCTCGGGCAGCAGCGGAACGATAACGACAAGCGTTACGACGGAAGCTCGCCAGTTGATGCCGTTCCAATACCTGCAGGATCAGTACGAATCGTAACGCTGTATTAGGCTGAGATGCCCAGAGCCCGAATGTATACGCAGTCGAGGATATAGAGTCCCACGAAATGGTTGATATGGGCAAGCGAACTCACTAGTTCGGCATCGATCAACCGTCTTTGATACGAACGAAGATCATTCCTCCATCTGCGTTCCTCCTAGAGCCTTCCTTCGCCGTAGAAGAATTAAAAAAGTCTGCGTAGGGGCAGTACAACATCAGTGAAGCCAATATAAATTCGCCCGCACCAATTCGGTGCAACCGTTACCGGCATCGATCTTAACATCTGCCACGCAGATGTCAACCAGTTCAAAGAAGCCATCTGGACCCGTAAAGTCTGAATCAAGGGCCAGCACAATCTCTCGTCGACAATCCAATTGAACCTCGTGGCTCGTTTCGAATTAGACGCGCCTCAGGTGCACTCGCACGGTGATATCAAGACCTTCTAGAACAGAGGAGGCATGCTCTCCAAGCGGTGCGAATTCCATGGGATCCCGGATGCTGAGCATGTCCGACTGATCGGCAAGGGTTACCAGGGTGAAGACCACTTCGGCCGGAAAGATCCTACGGCCCGAAGTCTTTCGTCGGACTTCCACGAGTATGAAATACCGGAAGAGGACTTGCTAGGGTCGTACGAGGTGGCATATCGGTGCGCCGTTGGACGATCGTGAGCCAGCGTGGTTCACGACGCTAAGATGTGTGAAACAGCCGACCGGCGAAGATGTGACGATCGCTTGGGAGTATGGCACCGGTCTCGAGATGGAGAGCCGTCCCGGATTGACGGCGTTCTCCAGCACGAGACACTTGTATAGTTTGTTGAGTGAGGAGGAACAGAAGATGGCGAATCATAGCTGACGAGTACCTACTTCCAGCCGCACAACGTCGCTTCGCTGACCATCCATTCCAGGTTCGAGTACTGGCCGCATCCATACATGGCCATCGAGAACTGGAAAGGTAATGTCAATGGTCTGGCCTTTGTCAACCAAGGCAAGGAGCGCAACATCGAAGGAAATCGAGACTATGATGACAGCAAGGTGAAGAGGGTAGATGCCCAGCTTCAAATTCCAAAAGCTTCGCTAATTTGCCATTCGTACAGTACCCTCTTGTCTGGTGTGCTACCATCACGGGCGGGTAAGCCTTTCAAGTCCACGGCATTTACGCGCTAAAATAATACCTGCGCTCCGGTCCTGATGAAGAGCCTGGGGTTGTCGAAAACCTCACAGAGATCTGCGAATTTCTAGCAGACATCGAGCTGCGGATCTTGAGGTCTCGATACGTCTCTTTAGCGCCAGTCGAGGAGGGAGTTGTGGCAACCATCGACAAGTATGGTCTGTTCCACTCGGCGGTGAATTATCCGCTGGGATGCCATGGGCCGCGCAGCATGCACCGAGCCAATATTGGTGCCAGCCGGGGGCCGGGCGGGCCAATGCCTGTGCCTGTAGCTACGTAGATGAACCTCTCAAGATGACTGGCCAGATCGCCACTGCTGTCCACTGGGCGGTGCCTCTCGAGAAACTGCAGCTCGTTCGTACACGGTGTCTAATCATACAAGCATCGTTTTGTCCGGCTTAGTTGACAATCTTGCCGTAGAACGGTATGCCAATCTGGGTCAGTAGGAGCCTAGCATCCTGGTCCGTATTGGCCGTTGTGTGAATCATGACATGGCAACCCGGGATCATCTTCGGAGGGTATCTGCAAGCGGAACGATCAGCACTCGCCAAATGGATACGATTCGCGAGATACTCACGCATCATAGTTGACCTCAATCTCCGGAAACATCCCAACTTCCTCACCCTTCAAGCCCAAAGCAATATTGCCCGAGCTGTCTCCCGAGCTACCCTTAACCCCTCTCCAGTCCTTGATTTTTGGCATGACTACATCCACAAGCTTGCTGAGGAAATGATACATATTTTCATCCCTCAATTCGCATGTCAAACTCAGGTGTTGGCCGGCCCTGATTCCAAAAGCAGCCACGCTCTCCTTCGCCGCATGTGCCGTCGGACGGACATTCGTGATGGCCTGCATGACCATGCCCGCTACATGCAAGGGCTCACTGCCTTCGATTGCGTCCTTGATCATCGTGTGCACCGTGACGCGCTCGAGCTTCGGGATGTTGTTGAATGTCACCGGCTTGCGCAGCAGGGTCAAGACGTCCCCGCCTCTGGGGCCTCGCGCAGGTCGGTTCTTGAAGTACGGCGAGTCGCCTTGCCATGTCCGTAGTCGTTCGCCTTTCTTCGGCGCTACGTAACCGGGTGGATAGTGCGTGTAGGTCATCGTCATGTAGTCGGATGCGAGCGTATCGTGATAGGTCTGCTCTAGTCGTGGGAGAGAGAAAGGACCAGCTTCAAACTCTCGAGAGTTCGGGTCAGAGGGTTTGAGGGGCTGGTGAGGATGAAGGGGTCCGCGATAGTATCGAGGCGAGCGGAACTGATATCTTGGCCCAGCTGTCAGCGCTGCGTCGATACCGCATCATGTATGTGCTTGCGCACCTGCTTCTGGGCAATTCGGTCTGCCTTTTCCGCGCAAATCCAGCAGGATCAAATCGCTTGATACTGTCTCCCGTCGGTCGCGCCTCGAAGCTCGTCGATTCGAGCTCCTGGGTCTCTTGAACAGCCTGCGTGCTCGCGTATCTTTGACATTGTGCTCCCCATGCTTGCTGTAGACGTCCCGGTGTGGGTGTGAACCGCCTCAAGAAGGCGCTTGTGACTTCTGATAGAGCCATGGCAGAGCAATGGGTGGAGTGCGTGGATATGTGCATCAACTGAGGACTTCCACCCGCAGCTTGGAGAGGTGATGCGGCGACTCGGGAGTGAAGTGCCAAGCCCCTGTTTGGTGGAACATTAAGCAAATTTCCGGCAAGATCTCGATGGAGCTTCTGCGCAACGTCGCTGGCAGTCCGAGGCCGCCAACCTTTGGCTCTGCCAGTTCGCGCCTCGCTGACCGTTCGCGAGCATCTTCGCGTCGCCGAGACATTGCATAGTCCGACGTACCAGTGTCAAGATCACGAGCCCACGTCAGCATCAGTGCAGGCATTGGAGCAGGCCTCTCGCTCTCGGCGCACGTCTGGGACCGAACCGGGATCTTTTCGAGCTCAGCAGGGCCCGAGAAGCGTCTACGACAATTGTGCCTACGACAATGGTTCCTACGACAATGGTTCCTACGACAATCATGACGCTGGCCTCCCGCGTGGAGTACAAGTTGACTTCTTTCACAGTCGAGGAATTATGAGCAGCGATCCAGTTCGTCGACGCCACGTCTCACACACCTTCGAAAGCAGGGATTGCTGCTGCCGTGCACCAAGATTTGTCTTGGCACGTCGCGGCCTCTTCGACGACCCCCCGAGTCTGTATCGCAGCATCGCCCATGCGCAGAAGCGCGATCTCTGCCCCACTTGCTCGCTGTGAAGCCGTTCGTACGATCCACTTCATACTGACTTGCTACTGTGGACTTGGTCGTAAGGGCTTGGGCTGTGTACGAAAGGCATTCGGGGAGAGCCTGGTAGGTGGCAGTCCTTGGGCCCGATGTGGATCTCTGGCGGTACCTTAGCAAGGCAGCTGCATGTTTCCCACGTGCAGCGCGGGGCGGCCAGGAGATCTCTTCCGGAGATTGTACGATGGTAGACTACGTCCCTTGGCAACATCGAGGCATCACATGAGCAGGGTGTAATCGCTGTCGCTACGCCTGAAGGCCGCACCATATCTCTGCCCCGCCGCTCCGCTTTGGCGTCACACCTTGCGGCTGAAAGTTCTACTTTGCCTCACTGGGTCTCGGATGCGCCTAAAGCCAAGCCCGACACCCTGGGTTTCGATTGATCGAACCCTGCAGCGCAGCTCTGCCCGCCGACGAATCTTAATTGGCCGCAGGCGAGCGCGATGGAGGGGGATGTCGACCTCCCACCTGCCACACGGCGTAAGTGTGCAGGCATGATTGATGGTGCTTTGTCGCCAGCATTCACCACATTCGTTCCGCTGATCCTGGTGCGACCTTGACGTGGACGTCGCTGTCCGGACACAAGTGCTTGGCTCACGGGATCGGGCGGTCAGCCCTTCTTTCCACCCAGCCCTCCCCACAGCGATCGACTGCCCCGTCCCGCCGCGCAACACCAGGCAGCCGCTGCGCGCGAGCAACAACCCGAGCGCTCTTCCCCCTCTGCGATTCCTTGGATGGAGGATAGGCAAGCACCACGACACTCGCACACAGCATGTCCGGCGTAGGACGGTTTCTCAGTCGGCGGGAAAAGAAGCACCATCACACGCCATCTCTCCAAAAAGTATGTCTACACGACAGCGTCCACCATACGTGAGCAGCAGCAGGCATCCGACGCTGTACTTCATGGCCTGGGCATCGCGATGGCGCGAGGGGGTCACATGTTGTCCTTCGCCGCAGTCGCTGAGGATCACACCTGGCTGTATCGCGCCCGTAGCAAACGAGCCGTATGCTAGCGATAGCGACAGTGGTTGCGCGACCTTGACCGTGTCATGTCCCGACCATGTCAGCAAATGCAGCAGTAGCGACTCTGAGAGCATTGGCGCTGTTCATACGATCATTCTTCGCGAGTTCGCAGGCCCGACCAGAATTGCTAATCGAACACGATCCGCAGGCTGAACGCAAACCCGATTATTTCAGCGGCATATTCACACCCGACGATGAATCGAAGAAGAAAACGGATAAGGACGAGGACAAGCGCATACAGGTAATTCTCAACCGGCTGCGACGCAATGGCATCGATACGATGGTCGAGGCGAATGTCGAGTATGCGCTGCAGAAGTCCAATGGTGACAGCGAGGAGGCGTTCAAACTCCTGTTACTGTTACAGAATGCGTACGAGGGGATCGTGGAACCATACAACCCGTCTACGAAGCTGCTGGGCGCCGTCAATCGGCAGGCTGTCACATGCTACGCAGACTCGCTGTTATTCGCGATGTTCGCGAGACTGGATAGCTTCGAGGCCATGCTGTACGACAGCTTTGACGACTTGGCGCGGAAGAAGTTGGCAGGGCTGCTGCGGTTGTGGGTCAACATGCTGCGGACGGGCAGGCTGATCACGACAGATGTGACGGCGCATTTGCAGAGTGCATTGGCTGATTGTGGGTGGGCGGAGGCGGCCTCGCTTAAGCAGCAAGATCCGTCGGAGGCCTTCACATTCATCACGGGACAGTTGAAACTTCCGCTTTTGACTCTCAAAATGGATCTATATCACACCGGAAAGGAGGATCCGACAGACGATCACAAGTTCATCAATGAGCGGCTATTGGAAGTCGCGATTCCAGATGCACCCGAAGAAGGAAGCGACGCCATCACACTCGAACAATGCCTGGAACAATACTTCAATAACCGCATCGAAGTCAAGCGACACCTGGAGAAGCGAAGAAGAGACACCCTTAAGTCGGTCAATTCTGAGCGATCGGTGTCAAAAGTCGAGAAGGAGTCTGGGTTGCACGTCGAAGTCTTGGAGATCTCGGACAGCACTCCGATCACCCCGATCGGCAATGGACCGATGGTTGAGACTCCTATACAGACCAAGAACCCGGTGGAAATGCTCAGGCCGACTGCTGGCCGGAAGCGAGCAGACAGCATCTTCAGCCAACGGAAAGTGGCACTGACTGGCATCGACCCGGAGCAATTGAAGGCAAGCGATGCGCCGCAAGACGAGCATGGCAGGAAGATGAGCACGCGCACAGAAGTCTTGATGCCCGCATGGCAATTCTTCAAGCTGCTGCCGTGGTATACGGATCATCTGCCGACGTCTGATGCTCAAGTAGCGGCACACTTCTCTCGGAAACGACCGGTTTTGGGCATCTGCCTGAAGCGATATTTCTATACCAACGAAGGCCGAGCTCAACGACGCAGTGACTATGTCGATATCCCGTTGGAGATCGGTCTACCGAATTTCTTGAGTGAAGACAACGGCGAGTCAGCGGGGTCTCTGGTCGCTAATTTCAAGCTAGTGCTACAGTCTGTTGTGTGCCACAGAGGTGTCTCGGTCAACAGCGGACATTATGTGGCGCTCTGCCGCGGTGCAGCGGCGAACCCCCATCACAGAGACGACAGCGCTACTCGGCCCGGAAGCGCCGACAGCGACGAGGCTGAGGATCCGTGGATGCGATTCGACGACCTTGCACGGGAGCGCGTGTCGTACGTTGACATCCAGGAGGGGCTGCGCAAGGAGACACCATACCTGCTTTTCTATCAAGTCCTTCCTGTTGACGAGGATGGCCGCTCCATCCACGAACCCCCTTCCTACGCCGAAGCCACGTCCAGGACACAGTCAAATGCGAAGCAGCCCGGAAAGCTCCTGATCCCTGAAAGTATGGGCTCGGAAGTCGCCCTTGCCCGCAGCAACTCCACTGCGCAATCTGACATATCAACAACTTCCGCTATCGACTCTGAAGTAGTCACCACAGAAGCTACCAATTTTGCACCTGGCGGCGACTCGACGCGGCCAAGTCTCGACATCAAGCGCGCCCTCGAGCTCCATAAGTCACGGTCCAGCATCGATAAAGATCGCCGCACTAGCGTAGAGGGCTCTATCCGTGGTGGCGGGATGTCGAGCGCAAGTGAGAAAACGACCTCTATCCCCACCACGCCCTCTGAAGAAAAGGGCAACGGATTCCTCTCCGTGACGAGCAAAATGGGTGGCTCGCGACGCAGTAGCCGAGCGACGCGGAGCAGCGGGACGATTTCGCGGTCTGGCAGTGCTGGCGCCGAGGGTGGCGGGAACAGGATGAGTTTGAGCTTCACGAAGCTTACGCAGCGGCGAAGCAAAAATGAGATGCCGGCTGTGGCCATTGAGCCATTGGAGGCTGTGGCTGCTGAGTTGGATGCCGGTGAGGAGCACTTACATGACTCCTCGATCCGGGGCGCAAGTGTGTTCTCTTCAGAGTCTGAAGCCGGCAATGCGACAAAGCCGCCCCCCCAGCCCAGGGGTTCTGACAGCAAACGGGACAAGCGACTACGCAAGATTCACAGGAACAAGGCACAAGAAGACCGAGATTGCGTTGTGATGTGATTTGTTACAAAGCATTCGAGCGTGCATTGGGTTGCATACTGTTGCATGGCGTCCGGCGTGGGGCAAGCGAGTGGCTGTCGGGACAATGCACAAGGACTTGACACGACTTTCCTGGAGCGAGATTTTGCATCAGCGCTGTACATATGCAAACGAGATACCAGCGTACATCGGCATGAGTGTACACTATGTCCGACTCCCTGAACGCCTCGCTAAAGCCATGATTGTAAAAAACGATCCGCCCGATCACCTCAACCCAGATCGACGTCATCCTCCCCTCTCCTCACCTTCATCCTCGGACTGCCCAACGTTGCCATCGTTGATGACTTTACTTTCCGCCCTTGGCCTTCTCCCGAAGATCTCGCCCCACGTTGCACTCAAGCTCCTGAGCCTCCCAGCATGGTCTTCCGCAGCCGCGCCTCCATCACCCTCCTCGTCGCCAAAGTCTATGTCACCGCTGGCAATTGAATGTCGTTTCAGCGCTGCAGTCGCTTTCCGGCCGTCTCCACCCGGCCTTCGCCTACTCTTCGATCTTTTGCGTCGCAGAGTGCTTCCTGGAGTCCCTTCACCACGCCTCAGTGAGTCGGCCACGATAGCGCTCAGCGAGGTACTAAGCGGGCTCATTAAGGGGCCAGGTAACAGGCCCGCCACAGACTGCCGGCTGAGCAGACGATGCGACTGGTTGGGGTCGAGAAGATTTGTTGGTTGCGAAGGCCGCCGTTCCATGTCAGGTGTAGCCGGTGGCGACTTTGCCGGGCTATCTTGAATGGGCGTGGAAATGTTGCGCTTCAGCGGCGTGTGTGGGCGGCGTGGCGAGGAGGTGGGCGCCAGAGACGACTGCTGAGCAATGACGGGCTCCGAGGTGGTGGCGTGGAGGGGCGGCGGCTGCTGCGGCTGTTGGAGAGATGATTGAGAGGGCGAAGTGAGCTGGGTCATGGACTTCGTGTGAATTGCGGAAGAGGCTCCAGGCGAAAGCGTTTGCTGCGGATCAGGAGGAGGCTGGCTAGCGAGTTGGTCGCCATCTGGAGTTTGCTCGCTACTCCCAGGTCGCAATTCCGGCGTCACGACAACAGAAGGCGTCTGAGACTCAGCAGTCCGAAAACGTTTCAGCTGTGGCGTCTCGCCCGAGGAGCCGGCAATGATCGAGCGCCGTCTTCCACCATCATCATCCTCACGCTCTCTGATCTCAGGAAGGAGGTGTTCCTCGTCAACGAGGTCAATGGCATCCTCTTCCTCTCCGGATTCCAGATCTTCCTCTTCATCATCTCGGCGGCCGGAGGTGATGCACCAAACTCCCAGGAACGTCAGCGCACAGCCACCGACGAACTTTATCGCATCGTCTGTCGCCTCGCGCTCGAAATCACGGTACAGTATGGCGCTGCCAATAATCACGGATAGTGTGAACATGACAAATTGCGTCGGAATGACCATGGTGGCGTTGAAATGCTGCAGAGCCCGGTTGACGTACTTAATCTGCATGACAGCAGTGAAGATCAACACAGCCAGTAGCAGGTAGGTGATCGGGAAAGTGACAACACGCCAGATAGATGCCGAGAGCAGAGACGCTATGCCTTTGGTCGATAGCGCCGTGTAACCGCCGTAGAGGCCGACAAGTCCCAAGTCGATCAAAATCGTTTTGTGCCCGTGTTTTGTGCTCGCCACGGACAGTGCAATGATGAGGAAAATCGTAATGCCGAGGTAGGTTTCGAACTCCCAGTGGCCCAAAAGTCGCCAAATCTTGTCCGGATCCAACTTTGGGTTACTATCGCTCGCGCTGAGCACGACCGTAACACATCCAGCAATGGCAATGAGGACTCCGACTGCATCCCGCCATCGGAATCTCTCGCCGAGCAGCAAAGGCGCGATCAAGCAATTTGACACCAATGCGACGACTCCCAAGGGCGAGACAATGGACGCCGGAGCGAAACCGTACGCCAGAAAATTGCCCGCTTCGCCCAATACCATCATGGCAATACCTGCCCACCATATCGGCGACTTCAAGTAGCTCTTGTCGTGATGCTCCTCCTTCTCCTCCTCGCCCTTCTTCTCTGGCCGGACAGTCTCCTCGGAGTCAGTACTCGCGTTCCGCGTGTGCCCACCCAGCCGAGGAATCAGCGGCTGCTCCTCATCCGCCACATCCGCCTCCTCGCGATCCAATTCTCCATCCGGCTCACTTTTGGTATTAACCACCGCCCTCTGCTCCGCAATCTCTTCCTGCTGCGTACCGTAAGTCCTAGGCTTTCGCCTCTGCGGCGACTTTCGCCGAGCCTTCTGCTTCTCTTCCCACTCCTCCCTATCGCGGTTCAACCGCATATGCGCATAACGCTGCGTATTGAGCGCGAATGAGATGAGAATGTTACCGCATATCGCCGTGATGATACCGATCAGACTCGACCACCCGCCCGGTGGCTTGCTGTCCGAGGCTGTGATGAGGTGGCTTGCGGTTTCCGACGCCGGAGTGACGAAGTCGTTGGGTGTGTACATGCTGCTCCAAAGGCCGGTGGGCCAGAGGTGAATATCGTTATTGCATCTTCATTCATCCAAAGGTCGTCCAGAGCGAAGCCCGAGCCCAACGCGAGCTCTCATGTACCCAAAGTCGCGACACTAGGATTGTCGATGTAATCTTGCAGGAGATGGTCCGAGCGTTGGGCGGAAATACAGCTCAATTTCTACCCTGCTTCAAGGAAGGCACAAAGTTCCATGTGAAAAGGAAGCAGGATGTCCTGTAGAGCCATACTAGAGTCATACATGTTGACTTTCCAGCGACTCAGCTAGCTGCTACCGCTCCTCCGCCGCCTAAGTGCAATTCCGTGCACTAGGTCAACTCTCAACGGAGTCTCCGTTCAGCGACAGCCTCCAATGGCACTGCACTTGACGCCGCTTCCCCCTCATCCGTAATGCTAGCAATCTCTCAAAGGAGCGCCTGTGTGCAATCTGGAAAGTGTCTTTCGTGTCAGGGCTGCTTCGAATGGCTAAGGTTCCGCGAATTGCAGGCCGCCCCACGTTCCCCCAACATGGCAGGCGCGCGCACGGAGTGTTGTACTCTCAGATCATCCAATGATACCATTGACTTAGAACAACGCAGACTGTTCCCTTACAGCTCCGAATGCGACTTGCAACGTGTAAAGTCATCACATCGCAGGAGTCCTCGGACACAGCATGAATATTGCACAGCCGTCATGTTTACGCTGTTGAACAGAAGCTACATCTCTATTCCCACATTTACAACTTCGCCTTGGAGTGCTCGCGATTGAGCTCAAGCACGTCCCTACCATGGATGCCATAGCTCCGACGCATTTGCTCCGTCTTCTGCTTCTGCCACTCAATCTTGTCCAGGCAGAACTTGCCCTTCTTGTTCTCATTCCGGCCCAGCTGGATCAGATGTACCTCATCAGGGCCATCGACAATCCTCATTGTTCGGCCGTGTGCCCACATAGCAGCCAATGGCGTATCTTGGCAGACACCAGCACCACCATATGCCTGGATAGCCCGATCCAAGACCTTCAGCAGCGTATCGGGGACCAGAACCTTCGCCTCAGCGATCTCCTTCAACGCGAACTTAGCATCCTTGGAGTCAATCATGAGAGCAGCGTTGAGCACATGCAGACGAGCGGCGTCGATCTCAATCCTGCTCCTCGCCACCCGCTCGAGCATAACACCATGCTCGTACAATTGCTTACCAAACGGCTTCTTCTTTGGGTCGTTCATGCGAGCCAAAAAATACTCCAACGCCTTCTCGGCCGCACCGACTGATCTCATAGCGTGGTGGATACGGCCCGGCCCAAGACGACCCTGGATGACCTCGAATCCGCGCCCCTCGCCCAAGCACATGTTGCTGACGGGCACACGGACATTGTTGAAGACCAGATGACCATGACCATGCGGCGCATCGTCGAAGCCGAAGACTGAGAGCATGCGCTTGATGGTGATACCGGGCGTATCAGCCGGAACGAAGATTACAGATTGCTGCTTGTAAGTGTTTGGGTTGTTCGGATCAGACTTGCCCATGACGATGTAGATCTTGCAGCGAGGGTCGCCGGCACCAGAAGACCACCACTTGCTGCCGTTAAGCACGTAGTGGTCGCCGTCTCGCTTGATGGACAAGCTGATATTGGTCGCGTCTGAGCTTGCAACATCCGGCTCCGTCATAAGGAAGGCAGAGCGGATCTTGCCTTCCAACAGCGGCTTGAGCCACTTCTCCTTCTGCTCCTGAGTGCCGTACTTGGCGAAGACTTCCATATTGCCAGTGTCCGGAGCAGCGCAGTTGGTCGCCTCGGAGGCAACGTTGCTCTTGCCCAGGTACTCCGCCATCAGACCGTACTCTAGATTGCTGAAGCCTGCGCCCTCCTTGAAGTGGTTTTTGGGCAAGAACATATTCCACAGTCCAAGCTCACGAGCACGCTTCTTCAGGTCCTCGAGGATGGGTGGATGGGCCGAGAAGCGGTTGACGACGCCCTCGCCAACCTGCTGGGCGAAGATGGGATCGGCGGGTATACATTCTTCTTCGACAAACTTCTCGACCTGGAGTAACGTTGTCAGCCGATGCTATCGTTGCTGCTCAATGGAATGACCCACAATGTCCAACGTTTTCTTGGCCCGCTCGCTCACGAAAGGCCGGGCGATGATTGGGATCTTGTCGCTAGCTCTGGGCTGTTGGGTCTTGCCTCCAACAAGGAGCTCCTCGGACGCTTCGATCTTGTACGGGACAGACATGGCGGGTAATGTATTGGTGGGATTCCCGAGATAACAGAGAGTGTAAGCGAGAGGAGAGCAGTACTTACTGTGCAGGGCGACGGTGGAACTGTATCCGATCTCGTCTTCCCCACAACGTGCGCTCCGCAGCCGAGGTGGTGATCAAGGTGAGCTTGCCCGAGGCACAAAACACGATGCACGGGCCACTGCTACTGTTTCCGACCCGACCTCACCTTCAACCATTTCAAGCCACAATTCATCAGCCTCACCAGAAGACGCATCCGAAGCCAGCATCGCAGCAACACGGGAGCCGCTTGCTAATGGACCAGGTCAAGGAGCCGAGTGACATATCACTCCTCACGCTGCCCACCGAGCTGCGCCTCCAGATCTACCAATACTTGCCCCAACTTCTACCAGGAGGGCATGATTCAGTAGGCCCGCATCTCGCGCCTACCCCGCCTATCTGTCGAGTCAATCGGCTTCTAAAAAGTGAGACTCTACCGCTCTATGCAGCCAACACGCACTTTGCGATCCAAGCGGACGAAGATGCGTACCCTGAAGGCGATCGAGTATCCCTGTGGCTGCTCGCACTCGGAGACTGCGTCAAGCACGTTCAGTCCTTCCAGCTCAGCCGTCACTGGAAATTTGCGCTCCCCACTCGCGGGCAGGGTCACGTTGGGTTCTACCTGCGCTTGCAATTCGAAGGCGGAGAATGGGGATGCAGAGCTGGCACCTATCCCATCGCCAAGGACTCCCGAGGTCTTCGGGCTGAGAGCGTGGAGCTTCTACAGTCTGTGCTGAGAGAGAAAGTCGTGAAAGTGCTCATGTTACGAGAGACCAAACAACTATGCACAGCCGATGTGAAGCTTGTCGCCACTGCCATGGATATTGTGGCAACGCATCCCGTATCGCCGTTCGATACCGAGCAGAGCGAGCCTGGGCGGCAGCGAAGACGGAAGGCGTGGTCCGAGATGGAGAGGAAGCTGCTGGCCCTGAGCGGCGCCTCTCATACCGCGTCTAAGCGGCAGTTCTAACGCCTCACTGATGCCAATGTAACTCGAGAGATATGTGGTTCAATGCCAAGTCACCTTCTAGTTGTTGATGTCTGCTACTACTCGCTCAGTCATGGCCAACACTTTCTCCTCCTCCAATCTTCTCCCGACCAACTGCAGGCTTACGGGCACACCGTGCACCTCTGCCGCATCGTAGTCCTTCATCGCGACCTCATCATCGCTCCCGTACGCTTCGAAATTCGATCCATACACATCCTTCTCCTTGTCCACCAAGATGCCGGTCGGGAAGCTCGTCGCACTGTAATCCAAGATGTTGTAAACGCCGGTGTAGCTAACGGTCTTGAAGTCACCATTCTTGGGCGCCGCGTACGGCGTCGTTGGACTCAAGATCGCATCGAGGCCCCCCATCGACGCCCAGCGATCAAGGTAGCGCTTCGACAGCGCTGTCCGCTGCCGCTGAAGTTGCCACAGATCATACACACCAATTTCTTTCGCCTCGGCATACTGCTGCATCTCGGGCCTGATGGGCTCGCCCGACGCCTCGGCGGTCTTCTTGATCGACTTGCCTCCGTCAGCCAGGAAGAACCGGCCTAGCAACTCCATGGCTTCGGCGTGGTCATCAGCGGGCCACTCAACTATCTCATGCCCCTTCTCCCTCAGCTTTGCCACCACCTCCTTTAGTGCACGGGCCACTGGCGGCGTTGGGTGAACCATACCATTGTCCCACAACACCGCGATCTTCAGCTTGGTTTTCAGCTCCACCTTGCGGTACGGCAAAGGTATACACTTTGGGTCCTTCAGCCATGGACCAGAATTCGCGACGCTTTCGGCCCATAGCTTGAGATCGGCAACACTCCTCGCCATCGGTCCGTGGACTGAACCAACGGCTTCCTGCCCAGCCATACCACTTCTTGCGTCGAAATGAGGAAACCGGCCGTACGAAGGCCTGATGGTGAAGATACCAGTGCAGGCAGCTGGGATGCGGAGCGAACCACCAATGTCGGTTCCCACGCCAAGCGGCGAGCCCTTCATCGCGATCAACGCGCTCTCGCCTCCTGAGCTCCCACCAGAAGTCAGGTTGCGGTTGTACGGATTCACAGTTCGGCCGTAGGTGTTGTTGACACTCTCTGCGATCATCATTGCAGTTGGGACGTTCGTCTTCACATATGCTATGGCGCCGAGATCGCGGAGAACGCCAACAATAGTACTCTCTTCCCGCATTGGCTCAAGCGCCCAAGCAACAAAGCCCACAGAGGAAGGGTAGCCGGGTATGTTGAAATTGTCCTTGAGGCTGACGGGTAAACCGTGGAGCGGTCCGACTGTCTTGCCCGTACGAGAGAAGTGCTCATCGAGTTTGCGAGCTTGTTTCAAAGCATCGTCGAACATGATCACCGTCAAACAATTCGTCTGTACCTTGTCAGCCTCATCTTGGCCACTTCAATCCAGTGAGACCTACAACTTGATGAGCCACAGCTGCTCGTTTGCAGAAGGCTATCGTGACTTCCTCAGCTGTCCATTCGCCTGCTGCAACTGCGCCTACGATCTCTGTGGCGAAGCTTTCAGTGATCTTGAGCTCGGTCTCGGTCAGGAGACCGCATTGTTTTGGGAAGCCAGTAACGTCGAGCTGGTTGTCTGGAGGCAATTTTGACTGCGGTATACGCCATTTCGACGGTATTGAATTGCGAAGTTTTGTCTGCGCTTTTGCCGCTACATCAGTCCAGTCCGCTTTGATAGTCGGTGGTGTGGACTCGGCCATGGTACTGTTGCGAGCTCGTCCGAGAGTGTGCGTTTATTGTGCAGTCCTATGAGGCAAACTCCAAACAGGAATAGCAAGATGCGAAGGTGGTGAGGATCAATGTGGATGGATACCGAGACCTCCAGGGACTTCCTGTGCCCACTGTGGACTGTCTACAAGGTACTCACGGGATATGAGGGGGTACCTCGGTGGATCACGGCCGACAAGCTCTTGCGGATCGCCTATCGCTTCGCCGAAACTTGGGTACGGCTATTCGTACCTGCATATCACAATCGGCCGCGATAGGGGCTCTGGAAAGTTTCCTGTAAGCGCACAGCAGAATTCAGTGGTTTACAATACCCGAACATGAGCATGAGCGGGAGGCGAGAGTGAAGTGGGCCACTGACCGCGTCATGTCGTCATTGCGTTCTGGGACCGCGCGCAGGCGCCACTCCTTCCTTTTGTGGAGCGCCGCTGGTACATACCTCAAGTGAACATCCGTCACTTGGTACTAGCGAAGTCTTGTCGTTCAGCCACGACAATTGGGATAACGACCGTCAACATGGCGGCATCAAACAAGAAATATGCGTACACTACGCTGATCACCCGAGCTTCCTACCTTGCGGGCGTGATCATTCTCGCCCACACCTTGGAGCGGCAAGGCTCAAAGTATCCGCTCATTGTCTACTATACCGCGAACCTCAAGAAATCCGCCATCCGCGCACTTGAGCTTGAAGCGCCGAAACTCAACCTCGTCCTTCGACCATGCGAACTTCTGCTGCCACGCAGTGAGATCAAGACCTTCCTCATCGCCGAACGCTTCGGCGACACGTGGACTAAGCTTCGCGTCTTCGAGGACGTCTACGAGTTTGATGCCGTTTGCTATTTGGACGCCGACATGGCTATATTTCGCAATATGGACGAAGTCTTCTCCGTGGCCGACGACCTGCCATCAGACTGGATCGCTGCCAACCACGCCTGTGTCTGCAACCTCGACAAGGACCTATGGGCCCCCAGCGACTGGAATGTCGACAACTGCGCTTACACGCCTTTGTCGCACCCGAAAGCATTGACCGAGCCTACCCAACCGACTCCCGAAAGCAGAGGCACGTATCATCTGCTCAACTCCGGCATGTTTCTATACCACCCATCACCGCAGCTGTGGAACGACATGCTACACTACTTCAACACCTCCGACGAATTGGGCACTTACATATTTCCCGACCAAGATTTCTTAGCCGACTTCTTCCGCAACAAGTGGCGAGGGCTAGGCTGGCAATACAACGCCCTCAAGACCATGCGCTACATCCACCCAAACATGTGGCGCGATGACGAGGTTGTTTGTCTGCACTACATCGTGGACAAGCCTTGGGCTGCCCGGGTCAGCAAAGACGGCGTGGCTGGCTTCAAAGGCAAGGACGGAGAGACGCATACGTGGTGGTGGGATGCCTACGAAGACTGGATGAAGCGACGACAGGCAGAAGGCGCGACTGCAGTGGTAGAGATCATGAAACAGCACGTAGCAAACGAAGACGGTAGCGCCAGCGACGATCCTGATATGCAGGCGATCGGAACCAAAGTGCAGGCTTTCGCCAACAACCAGGTGCCGAACGAGAACGAGAAGCCACGAGCGCCGTCGTGATGACGACCTCACGGCCGCATCTTCTGACACATACTCACTTAAGCACACAGCGGAGGCCACATAAGCTCCGACCTCGTGCTGGATGGTGCGATCAGCGTCCACGAGGAGTCTCACGGGCTTGGGAGCATGCTGCTTGCTGTCAGATTTGGCCCGGAGGTTCGCTGTCTATATGCGAATCGGGAGATCGGGTATCGATCCTGAACAGCGGAAATCAGCATAGTTGAGACGCTATTTCGGCAGCTGTGGCGCCGGTGGGGTATCATTGCTGAATCAAAACCCTCTGAATTCCCAGGCGAGTGCTCAAATCGACGACACTCCCTTCCTCTCGAGCAGTGCAAGTGCAGCAAGACTGCGACCGCACGCGAAAATTCCCTGTTGACGTCCCCACCTCCACGTGACCACCAAGACTCTTCCCTCCTCACTTTTCTGGAAGCAGCGGCTTGTATGCAGGCACTTGGTCAAGCCCAGGCGCTGTAGCCACCGGTGGAACGATGCCCAGGCCGGTCTGCTGCGATGCCATCGCGGGGCGCCGTGGTGGCTGGCTTTTCGGCTCCAGGTGGGTATGTGCGAAGTCGCTGGCAGGCAGGGCTGGGCAGGCGTCTGGCCTCGGAGTTGGCTGATTGTTCGTCAACACTCGAAAAGTGGAACTTCCCGGAACTGGCGGTGGCGGCATCGTTGCCATACCCGGCGTTGAAGACAGACCAGCGACAGCTGCTGCTCCTGCCTTGCGTAATAGTTTGCTGAATAAGCTCGCACGTATTTCCTCTTCCACCTCTTTCTTCTCCTCCTCGTTCAGCGGATCGTCATCGGCCTCGGCCTGTAAAGTCTCCACCAGCTGTATAGCCTTCATGTGTGTTGGTCCGCCCTTAACGTGCCGGTTCAGCAAGCGATCCAGCACGGACGGATCCTTGCCCGTCACCGGCGCAATGTCATTTTGCTTGACCGGCCTCGGCGCATATAGCCACTCGCGAGCGTTGCGAGTTGCATTGCGCTTTGGATTCTTTTTATCGACCACACGTTGGGTGAGCTCGGTCTTGAATAATTGCTTGTTGTAGATGTTGTCCTCGAAAGTGCCGCCCGTGACAAATCGGTAGACGAAGACTGGCTTCTGCTGGCCAAGACGGTATGCGCGACCGATAGCTTGCTCTTCCGCAGAAGGGTTGAAACTGAAGTCAAGAATCACCACCCGATTCGCAGCCTGCATGTTGAGCCCAACGCCACCAGTTCGCGTGGAGATGAGCGTGACGTTGAATCTGCCGTCTTCCAATTGCTGTATGACCTGTGCGCGTTGTTGAATTTTCGTGTTACCGTCGATGCGGCCACACATGATATCTTCTGACCGAAGGAGTTGGTGAACGTAGTCGAGTGTCATGATGCTCCCTGAGAAAATCAGGACCTTGTCGCCACATTTCTGAGAGAGGTGCAGAATCTCCATCAGAATCTCCATCTTTGCGGACAGTGATGCATCGATGCTATCACGTGAGTCTGCGAGGATTGCTTGAACGATGGCATCTGTGAAGCCGAGAGTATAGAGATTTTGTTCGCCAGGGTCGATATCAAGATCAGCGTGCTTAGATGCGACATCACCGCCTGCATCTGAAGCCGCGTTTGACCCATCATCTTCTAAGACATCGGCAGACGCGGCATTTTTCAACCTCTTCGCAGGCGCTGGAGAGAGGAGCTTGCGTCGAAATGCTGCCGGATGATTGGTCAGAAGCATGAGCAAGCCTAGCCAGCTGAAAAGTGTCACCTGGCTGGCCGTTTCGTGTTCGCCGCCTTCGAGCAGAGCAGTGACGCAACGCGTGTAGAGTGCTTTTTGCTCGTCTGTGAGGGAGACAGTAATGTTGAATTCGACCTTCGTCTTTAATGAACCGCGGAGCACAGTAATATCTGCCCTGTCGACCTTAGGCTTAATGTTGGCATGGAGTACTTTGAGCTTTTTGAGACTCTTGCGCCGCTCATAGATGGAGCTGTCCTCGTATGTGCCTTCTTTGATGGGCTCCGCGTACAGTGCATTGAATTCTGATTTGTCTCCAAGATACCCTGGAGACACCCAACTGATCAATGCGTAGATTTCATCGACGTCGTTGCTCATGGGGGTGCCCGTGAGCGCGATGCGAGTATGCGTCTCAATTCGACCGGCTGCCCTCGACAATCCCGAGTCGGGGTTCTTGAGAAGATGAGCTTCGTCGGCGATGACAATGTCCGGACCCTTGAGCAAGATCTGTTCCAGTCTATCCCCATCGAGAGTCCGCTTCTTCTCTTCCTTGCGGCTTGTTAGACTGCGGAACATTGAATAGCCGATGAGCAGCACTCCTCCGGCCTCATGCCAATTCTCGAGATTATGTATCTGAGTCTTCGGATTACTAGCCTCAACGATCCAAACATCTCTCAGAGTTTTAGGCGCCCACTGTGATAGCTCACGGCGCCAATTGTCAGTCAGCGAAGGTGGACAGAGGATGAGCATGCGCAATTGACGCTTGCCTTGCTGTTCACCGAGCTGCATGCTTTGTGGCAGCTGATGTCGTACATTCTTCTTCTTTGAGACGGAAGTTTTGTGGAGTGTGACAAGGAGGGCAATTGCTTGCAACGTCTTGCCCAGACCCATCGTGTGCGCCAGTAGGCAGCCCTGTGGCTCCTCGTCGTCTCCGGCCGTGATGTTGTTCCACATGAATTGAACACCGGTGATCTGATGAGGCTTCATCTTCGTCGTTAGCGATTCGTCGATGTAGATCGGGTCGTCGCCTTCGGCTCGCACCAAGTTGATGATGCTTCCGGAGGTTGAAGGCTCGTCGCCATCTAGTGCGACCAGCTGTGAAGAAGTCTGCTGCTGAGACTCGACCATCTCGCGAAATTTCATGTCACGGTTATGAGCAGCTTCTCTCATGTCGGTCCCCCTCTTCGATTTTCTGACCCTCCGCTTCCGCTTGTTGTGATCCTCCGGCTTGTCATCTGAATCATCGTCAATGACAATCCTCGACTCTCTCGTTCCTTGCGTTGCCTTTGAAGGGGTCCTGGATTCTTCTGCAACGAACAAGCGGCTGTCCTTGCGCTTGAGAACGGATAGAAGCTGGTCCGCGAAAAGCTTTAGCTGCCTTCCATCGCTGAGAAGCTTCTGCCGGGCATGGGCGGGCACCTGATCGCCAACATAGCATGGCTGCAGAGCGTGCCACGCAACAGCAAGTCTGGCACTGTAAATCATCAAGTCGCTGCCACCCGCGTCGCCAACGGCCTCCAGAGTTCTGCTTTCAATGCCAGCACGCAAATGCTTGACGAACGTGACAACGTTGCCGTTGACTAAGTTATGAAGCCCCTGGCGTTTGTTTGCACCCGCGTCTTTAAGCAGCTTGGTCAGGATGTGGATGCGCTTGCTTTGCTTTGCAAGTTCGTTGTAATCCCACGCGTCAACATCGCAAGCTCGAGCCGAGAAGGGATCACCGTCCAGCCTAGGTCGTCTCGACGGCTGTGAGCTTGACTTGGTCAGAAGGCTTCGCCCTCTCTTGTTTGAAGGTGGCGTTTCGGCCGAGTCGGACAGCGTCAGATCGATAAGATCGGTGTTGCCCGCGTTCATCGCCTTAAAGGATGTCCCGGGTTGCTTCTTTATAATCGGGCTGGGGAAGGACAACGACGGCGAAGCTAGGCTTTCGTCGGAATCAGACGCTTGCGCTTGGGCGATGGATTTGATGGAGAGACTGGGCTCGCTCGGCGTCCTTGACAACAAAGGAGCTGCGCCTGCCCTTGGGTGTCCCGAAGCAGCAGGTGAACTACTGAGCATTGTCACGTCGTACAGGTCGTTCCTCAACCGAATGGCAGCAACCGAAGGTCCATCGTCTGGCCTTGCATCGCTCACAATGAAGTCTGGAGGAAAGTCATCGACTGGACAGCAGCTGGGTGGCGTGCGAAATTGGCTCTCATCGTCGCTGTCGTTGCTTCCTTCGCCAAGCACGACTACACCAACGTTATCGGCCGCGCGTACAGCAGGTTTGGGTGATACGCTCATCCTGTCGTTGGGGTGGACATGGAAGGCGTGCGTAGCAGCTTGCCCGTTTGCGGTGCGCCGTGGTGGATGATGCGTTATCGTGCTTTTGTTATTGATCGTGCGCGGAGGCTCCTTCCGCCTCTGCCACACTTGGAGCATCCAAACTTGCTCCTCACGGTCTTCAACGGTTGGTTCGAGGTTTGCACATGCCTTTTGGAGTGCCGCGTCGCCATTCCACTCGTCTTTGAGAAGCTCGTCCTTCAAAATCTGCAGTCTTACATCGAGCGCCGCGATTTTCGCACGGGCGCCGTCTATAAGAGCCTGTCGCATGATCTTGCTCTGCTTCATTTTCTTCCAAACGCTCCATGCCTTCTTCTCCTCCAGTCGTGGCAGAGACTTCTTGCGCCACGCAGCAGCGTGAGCCGCGACGTAGCTGCCAATGAGCTGGGAAATACGCGACGCTTCGAGAGTCTCGTCATTACCTTCCGAGGCCAGCTCACCGCCCTCGTCGTCTGCAGTTTCCGAATCAGTGATCTGAGCATTGCCAATTTCGGATTCACCGTATTTCGGGAGCGCCGTATCGTCACTGGCCTGGTATTTTTCCAGAAGGAAATCCCACTCTCCAGTGGACTCTTGCTCGATGCCGGAGTCGATGATGCCACTCTTGAGCAAGGAAGATTGCTCCTTCGTAGCAACATATTCACCGTCCTCGCCAGCCTGTACGACAAGCACCGAGCGAGGTTTGCCGTCCAGTCGATCTTTATACGGGAAGACTGCAATTGCACACCGACCACGACGTTCGAGCTCGATCTGGTCATTGTGGCAGAAGTAGTGTTGCAAGCGTTTGTAGACCACCTGAGCAGTGCCAGCCGCGAAAGGCGGGAAGGCGAACTGAAAGTCGCGGTTTTTAGAGTCTGTGTCGCAGACGCCGCAATCTACGTCGCTTGGCAACTTGTTCTGGATGACTTGACGGCCAAAGGCAGTATTACCAAAGAACGTTTCGTCAACAGGCAGTGCTGATCTGTGCAAGTATGCAGAAGCATCCTCTGGTGGATTCGTCCGTGGGACGACCACATCTGTCGCAGATGGCCCTGGCGCAGTCGATGTGAGGTCAAGTTTGCGGCGTTTGCGCCCGTGCTCGTCCACAATTTCGTGTTCACCTGGTCGAATATTCTCGCCGGTGGGAACCTCTCTGCTGAGTATGACATCGGTAGGCACCTCTGGCGCAGTTGCTGTCGCAAAAAACGGTGTCGCCAGTAGTGATGCCGGCGTCTGTGGCTGACGGCCCAGTTTGTAGTTCATTGATTGACTGCGTAGTTCCCTAATGCAGTGCAGAATGGTGCCCCGCACACGGATCGACTTGATGCCGAGTTCGTCGCGCAAGCACGTTGCATCGACGGCATCTAGAAGCGAAGCGCCATCGACTTCGAGATCCGCCAACGCCTGAACAAAGGTGTCCAAAGGTGGGAGTTGGCTGCCGGGGCGGGACGCAAGGAATTGAAATGCGTCTTGTTGGAAGAACTGCTGAACGCGGTGAACGTCCCAGTTACATGGGTCGTCACCCATCTTGGCGTTCTTGGTGGGGGTTGTTTTGATGTTAATGTCGACCTTCGAGACCCCAGTTAAAGCAAGGGTAGGCAACTGGCTCGATCGCGCTAAGCCCTACAGAGTGACACAGGGCGCGTAGTCATGTGCGGACCGACAGTCACAGTGCAGATGCAGATGAGTAGCTGCGGAGAAGAAAGCAGCTCGCTAGAAACCATGTGACGTGTCAGACCGGAAGCTGTCGAAGAGTGAAGGTGGCTGGTTTCACTCGCGCGACTCTTTGATGTAGCAGGCACGCCTGCACCAGCTGAAGGGATCGCGAACAGCTTCAAGCACGAGCGAGGATGTAGCGAAGCTCAACTTCTGCGTGGTAGGCAGAGAGCCCACGATAGCCCTTTCAAGTCTAGAAAGCGGCGCAGAGGAGCGCCTCTGCCACACCTCAAACGGCGTATGCCGGTCCCGTGGCAGACGAAGCGTGTTCGGCGTCCAGCCTCGGATCTCCTCTGCCGCAGAGTCCGCTCCTGATCGATCACCGCCGGCCCTTCTACTGGTCGTGTCGGGTCAGGAGTGTACTTGGATTTGCCGCTGGTACGGACTGCAGCTTTTGTACGTACAGAGCCCGCAGCCGCTGTTTGCACAGGGACCGGTGCCGCGGCTGTAAACTCGCTCAGCCCAGGCTGTTCGCGTCCAAACGAAGTCGTGTCGCTCTTCGACGGCACTTGTCCTTTCGCCGCGCAGGTCTCATGTTCAGTCTCTTAAGCTGCCCTTCGTCCCCAAAGCCAGCATCTTCACCTAGCAGGGACGGTTCCACGTCGTCTGGTCCACGAGCAGAATCAAGCGCAACGTTGCGACATCGACTTGAATAGGAATTTCCTCATGGTTGACAGCTTCCTACGCGTGTCGACCAATTGATTCCGTTGCAGGCCGAGCAGTGCAGTCGGCTTGCGAGCGCGCAGGTGGGTCGCGGTTGCTGACAATTCGGCTGGGCCTGGGCTGCGCTTGCCCGTTTGGTCGGGCGTCCGCTCGTCAACTTCTCACGTCAAGCCCACCTCATTCTCCTGAAAATACTGACAAAACAACTCCGTATTGAAGCTCAGCTGTCAATTCACAATGAGCGAGAGCGCATACTCGACCTATCCTCCGGACTTGAGCAACCCGCAGCAGCAATATTTGCTTACAAACCTCAAGGACTGGTCGATAGCGAATGGCCTTGCAGTACGACCTGCCACCTCGTATATCCCAGAGGAACAGAATCCCTCGGGAGCGCTTGCGACTACAGCACCGGTAACTCTTTTCCCGAGTCTGTTCCCGCGGGTGTGCTTTGAACAAGCGAAATCGGTGGCAAAAGCGTACAATGATCTGTACTCTGCTATCGCGAGCGACGAAGGTTGGCTGAAGGAGGTGGTCGAAGAGTAGGTGCGCTTCACTTCTCTGCCCCACTTCAACCACTACTCTCATGGCAGCACTCAGCGGAGCGTCTTCATGTGCATCATTTTCAGATCATTTCTGCTCAGTGCGGCAACTGATTGTTTCGACGATCAGGTTGGTGGACGTTGACGATTTCATTGCTGAGCTATGGAAGGTACACGTAGCGGTCAAGAAGGAGGGCTATGTCCAGGTGCGCTGTCTTGAAGTATCTTACCCTGCTGACGCAACTGACAAGGGCAGCCGCTCAACCTCGGCCTCTTCAGATCCGACTATATGGTACACACTGACCCGTCCAACTCGTCGACCGGACCTTACGTGAAGCAAGTGGAGTTCAATACGATAGCTTCCTCGTTTGGGGGATTGTCTAGCCAAGTGTCTGCACTACACAAGCACCTATGCTCGATCAATGCATATCCGGATGAGGTTTCCTCGATTGTCAATGACGAAGCGCTGCCACCGAGCACCTCAGTGCCTGGTCTGGCTTTAGGGATGGCCAAGGCACATGATGCTTACGGCCCATCTGCTTCGGGCCGGCCTACCTGTGTGATTTTCTTAGTCCAAGACCCCGAGCGCAATGTCTTCGATCAGCGTCACATCGAATACGCTCTGAACCGCAATCACGGTGTCAAGACTTTCCGGCTGCCTTTCAAGCGGGTCCTGAACGATACGAAGCTTGATGGCGAGCGCAAGCTGGTTTATACTCCGCCACATGCACCTCACCGAGCGTACGAGGTGTCAATGGTGTACTTCCGAGCCGGCTACTCCCCAGACGAGTATGGCGAGCGTGAGTGGCAAGGTCGCCTGCAAATTGAGCGAAGTGCTGCAATAAAATGCCCAAGCATTCTGACCCAGCTCGCCGGGACCAAAAAAGTGCAGCAAGTGCTGGCTACGCCACACTCACCGCATCTCAAGCGCTTCTTACCAGGCGAAGCGCAAGCGTCGGAGGTGTTGAAGACCTTCGCGCCGATCTACCCCATGGACAGGAGTGAGGCGGGACAGGAAGCGCGGAAGCTTGCTCAGGACCCGGAGACCGCAGTACGATATGTCCTCAAACCGCAGCGAGAAGGTGGCGGCAATAATGTCTACCGCAAAGCGATACCGAAGTTCCTGATGGAGACGCCCGATTCGCATTGGCCAGCATATATTCTAATGGAGATGATCGAGCCGCCTGCTCAGCGCAACACCATCTTCCGGAACGGCGAGTTGCAGCAGGGAGGCATCATCTGTGAGCTCGGCATATACGGTGCATGTCTTTGGCGAACCGGCAAGGCGGTCGGCCAGAGGGACGTGCTCGAGAACTTCGAAGCCGGCTATCTGCTCAGGACGAAGGGTTCTGCCAGCGAAGAAGGAGGCGTCGCGGTAAGCTCTTCCTAGGCCGTAGTCCGTAAAAGGCTCGATCTGTACTAACAATCGCAGGCTGGGTTCGGTGCGGTTGATTCGGCATGCTTGATAGAGGTCTAGATGACTGGCACCTAACCCATCCCGACATTTGCCGCGACCATTGTGGCTCTAGCGGATGTGAACGGCTTTTCGCACCTGCCAACAGATTGCGACAGGAAGTTGTCGGTGACATCGCCGGGTCTGTGAGGTGGTTGCGCGATGGCGAGCAGTTCGTGGGGATGAATTTCACCTCGTTTCCGCTACAAAGATAGTCTCGCAGACTCTTCACCAAGCATACCCCTAAAGTCGTCGTGGCTGTCTTCTCTTTGGCAACGCCAGGAGGGAAGGATGTCCAATCATCAATCCCGCTGCCAAGCAACACACTTTCCGCCCCCCCCTGGAGACTGGATTTATTGGACTCAATCGCGTAAAAGTCGGATAAAGTTAGACTGATGTGGGGCTACGCGTCGCCTGTGGTGTCAAACAGCGAACGGCGATCAGTGACAACATCGTGCCATGCCCCCGAATCCGCCGAGACTCCACACGTCGATGCTGCGGTCAGCAGCCCTGTTGCGCAACTGCTGTGCTGGCGGCCACGCGAGACAGCGCGTTTCAGCACGGGAATCTGAAATCTGGGGCAGGTTGTCCGAGCGGACGCGTGCCGCCGGGACAACGCACGGCCGTCGACCGTTTCGATAAGCCACTTTAAATGGCCGACTTCATTTCGTTTTGTGCCTCCAGTTTGGCAAGGCCGCAATCTACACCGGCGCTACTAACGGGCAGATCCACACCGTCCGCGGAACGCAGTCCTTCTCGCGATTCTTGTGGCCCCGTCGCAGCGCGATTGTACGTCTGCTGGCACACACATGAGCGCTGATGTGACGTTGGGCGTCGCGCATGATCCCAGGACGCCTCATGCTGAGCATGTGCAGGCTGACCAGATGCCGAGTCTCTTGCCTGTCACTATCGCAAGCGTCATCTCCCCTCATTGTCCGTCCAACCAGCCGTTCTCCGCTGGTGATCTGCCCTGGAACACGCCTGGTGAACATTAGGCGAGTTCGAACCGACGTCCGAGCGCAATGTCTATCCTCCGGCCTGGTGGCTTGGCCCTATGCTGTTCGAGGCTAGATGAGAGGAGCAGCGGCCGTTCACCATGCCGGAACGAGCTCGTGCGAGCCTACCCTGATCCTGCCGGCCTCGAAGATCCGGCAATGGAAATTACACTGCCATTTGCTGCCGGCGGGCGGGCGCGAATGGCTGAACGTTGACTTCCGAGGAGAGGGTTTTGAGAAGCTCGCGACTGGTGGTCAGGCACGCACGTGCACCCGTTGGACAGGCTGGGTTGCGAAGACTGCATGCTGCAGCCTCTTCCAGCTTGTAGAGATTATGCAACTTGACTTCTTACAACCATACCCGAGCTATCAGCAGGGTTGGCATCGCTATAGGGCTGCTCGTCACTCCTCGTCATTGTTCGCTGGAATGCCGGACGAGTCTACCCTGGACTGCCTCTGAAGGATATCTCATCCAACACTCTGCATTGCTGGCGCGCAGTCCAGGTTCACGGTCAAGAGGCGGGTTACCAGAGACATTGGAAATTTTGGCGCCGCGCTAACGAGCGACCTCACTCTGTGCTATAATCGACCTCACGACTTCCAGCATGCGCATCCAAAATGCTCTGACGACGGTGCTATTGGCCATCTGCTGCATCGATGGTGTTCACGGGCGGCTGAGTCTCCAACGTCGTCAACATAGCTCGGATGTCACAACTACCACTACCACCGACGCTCCCTCGTCAGCTTCTAGCACGAACGATGCCTCCTCAACATCGCCTACCTCTGGGTCTGCGTCGCCGACCAGCGGCTCGCAAGCCTCCGCCAATCCAACCTCAACTTCAGCTTTGACGAGATCTTCTTCATCCGTCCAACCATCGGTTACTTCGCAGAAGCTAACATCTGCCATCACCTTGTCAACTCCAGGCACCGCAAGCCCTACGTCTACTAGCTCCGCCAACGTGGAAGCACTCCCAATTCAGCCTCGTATCACACCTGCCCTCGGTTTAGCTGGCGTCATCCTCGTTGCCTTCGGTGCCACCCTCTGCATCGTCGGAATCAAGCACAAATGGCTGTACATCTTTCTCAGCACTGCGTTTCTTACCAGCCTCGCGGTCACGGTCTTGATCGTTTACCTCATGAACCCTCCGGTCTCCGAAGCAATCCAGGGCGCATACTTTGTTGCGGCCGTATCGACAGGGTTGATATTTGGTGGATTAGCACTGGTCTTCAAGGAGGTATGCGAGGGTCTAGGGTGCCTATTGGGAGGCTTCTGTCTTGCGATGTGGTTCCTCTGTCTTGCTCCCGGCGGGCTAATCGGATCTACAACTGGACGCGCGATCCTCATTGGTGTTTTCTGTGTGGTCTTCTTTGGACTCTACTTCAGTCAGTATAGCAGAATGTACGGACTAATTGGCTGTACAGCCTTTGCCGGCGCCCAGATTGCCGTGCTGGGTGTCGATTGCTTCAGTCGGGCTGGGCTCAAGGAGTTTTGGCTCTACATTTGGAGTGAGTGCTCATTGTATGCAGGTGTTCGACAGAGCTCTGACTATACTTCTAGATCTGAACAATAACGAATTTCCTATTGGTACCACATCCTATCCCATCACCCGTGGGATCAAGGTCGAGCTTGCTGGCGTAATCATTGCGTTCTTCCTGGGTATCATGTCACAAGTCAAAATCTGGAAAATCGTACGCGAGCGTCGTTTAAAGCGAGAAGAGGAGCGTGTCCGTGAGGATGAGCGCAAAGAGCAGATGGAGGCAGAGCTCGGACGAAATATCGAAGCCGGAAACCACCGAGATCTGCAGGAATGGGAGGCAGTCTATGGCGACAAGCACACTTCCAAAGTGAACGTCGACAGTGCCGTCGGTTCATCGATCGAAAGTGACCAGAAGGGGCCTGGGATTTCCGAGCGCGAGCTAGACGACATCGAGCTGGAGCTGGTGCAGCCGCGATCTGTGAGGAGAGCTTCGAAGCGAGAATTTCTCCAGGCGAGCAATCAATTCAACAGTGAATATCGTCCGCCTACCGCGTCGGAGGAGAACTTGCTAGACAAAGCAGGCCCGACGTCGGCGGTTTCTCACAAGTCCAGGCGCTCGCAAGATTCACACATGAGTCGATCTTCAGTGGAGGCAGGCGAACATTCTGACTTTGAAGAGGTGCAGCCGCGTGCTTCCAGCGACCTCAGTCCAGCCATCGTGCCTTTGCCATTCCGGATACCGCAAGAAGCAGATGGTGAACAGCCCGCTGCAGCCGACAACGAGTCCGTAGTTTCAAGGGGCACAGCAGCAATATCAGTGCTTGAGAGGCGCGGCATGCCCTTGACGCAGCTGTCCCTCAAGAACCAAGATCAAAATGACCGTTACGAAAGCCCACGCATCGAGGCAGACCGGGCCTCATCAGTGGCTGCAACAGCCGACGAAGACGTCGACGTTGACGCGCTCTCCGCCCACCGGCTTTCCAGGACGCTAGATTCGTACCATCCTGACACAAAGAAGGGCGGTCTGACGGTGCCATCCGACGAGGATTCATCTTCAAGGGATCAATCGCGCAGTCCGCGACGCTCAGTGATTGAGCCCGCCATCGAAGAAGACGACGACGAGGCCATCATCCGACCTAGCACAGCATTCGACGACCTGCAGAAGCCAGCATCCCGAAGTGCGTCACGACAACAGACCGAACGATCGAGTGGGCAGCCCATGGACCGTGGAATCTCCGAAGAACATCTATCCCAGGATCACGACCAGACATCTCTTGTCGGGAGCCTCGCGGACCATTTACCAGGCAAGATGTCGAAAGTCGCCATGACTTACAGAACCAACGAGTGGGCAAAGCATATCGCAGACGCTGACGAACCAATCATCCCTGAAGACGAATCACGTTCACCAGGCATCCAAATCGACAGTGCATTCGCCGAAGAAGCTGCCAAACCAGTGGACACGGAGGCTTTGAAGCCCGCAGACCTGCCGGACGAGAAGCCGACCTGGACTACTTTCAAGGAGAAGAGCAAGAACCCATACCGGCAAAGCGCTCAGCCACCCAGGCGAACGAGTAGCGGGTCAACTACACCTGTCTTCGCCTTCCAGCGCAGCAACTCGGGCATGTCAGTTGAGAGAAGCGGACCAGCCATGTCGCTTAGCCGGCAGAACAGCAGCGGCAGCCTGAATCTGCCGCCAGTTACTCGTAATCCCATGCGCAGTGCAACACCGTTGATTGTGGAGCCGCTCATCGAGTCACCCGCTGAGGAGGCGGCCGAAATTGCCGGTGACGAACAGCATGCTCGCAGGGTTGTGAGCACGACGAGTCTGGCCAGTCAATACAATTTGATGGGTGAACGATCAAACAGGCTGAAGCATAAGGCTACCAGCATGTCGTTCAATGAGCTCATGGCTCATCAAAACAACGACACCAACAACCTCGTTCAACCTTCAGATTCCGCTTCGGTGCGTGCGGCACAATTCGTCAGCGAACCGGAGGAGCTGGACGAGGAGAACATGACTTTGGCCCAACGCAAAGCCATGGTTCAGCAACAACATCGTGAGGCCAGTGTATCGTCGGCGACATCGCCTCGCCGCCGGGAAACTTTTGGCGCGGCGCCTGCACCCAGCCAAGCAAATTTAATCTACGACTCGCATCAGCCGAAACGGAGCAGTACGGTCGACAACGCCAAAAAGGCACATATGCTCACTGCCTGGCGGTCGTCGCTCGCTCAAGATGCCATCGCGAAGACGGCACCCACAATGCCAGACCATATGAGCCGACATACCATGCTATCGGAGTGGAGAGTAGCGGAGATGGAACAGCAGAGACAGGCGGAAATTAAAGCGCAAAGGGAGAGCGTGATGGACGCAGCTATGAGGACGGGACAATTTCACGGAGCACACAGGAATGCTATGAGGAGGATGCAGGCCGAAGCGAATAAGCAGGCGCCGTTGTGATGGGTAGGGTGGTAATGTCTACTTCTAATTCGACGATACCCGTGTGTCGTTTGGGGCTTTGCGGGACGGTTTGAGCTCTGTGGGTACAAATACGGGATGGCTGGCTCGCGGTATATGATGTGGGAGGACCGGCTGGACAGAGAGGTACACAGCACGGCATACACGATACCCACACGGGATAACGGCAGCGTAGGCACAGATCAATATATCGGCATAGCAACAGCAGAAATCTATATTCACGCAACTGTGTTCAGAGGTAGGGTGGAGGTCGAACTTGTAGGGGCCTACCTTGCCCTCGAACTTCTCGTCGTGCAGCGCCGCGGCCTTGTGTTCTGCAATGGCATGAGTGTGAATCAGAGGGGACACATCTCCGAGTTGCGATGGAATGAGTGAGGCTGTGGAAGGTGGAGCCGGGGTCATGCTTCCAGCGATCCCCAGATTCGAGATCGATCTTGGTTGGTTCGCGTCAGTGACGCGTGCGGTTTCTGCGATGTTGCCTGGGGAAAGGTCGCGAGTGCCCATAATCACTGAACCTCACTTCATCTCTAGATGAAATATCCTGAACCTCTGAGGATCTACTTCTCTTCCTTCGTCAACCTCTAACACACCCAGGCGAGATCGAGTAATCCAGCGATTTTGCCACGAACGCGTCGGATCCGCGTATAGTGCATGCAGGGGTCTTATCGGTTGGAGGCCGTGCGTTCTGGCGACCACAAGCCTTCGACAGCGAGTTTTCTTCAATCGTTTCCACCTCCACGCATCACGGAAGACACGTGAATGCCGTAGATCATTCACGCCCTGCAAACAAATTGAGACATCCAAGGAAAACCGGTGATTCTGCTAAAAGCAGAGCTCGGCAACACATGGCCCGAGCGACAAGATCAGCAGCGGCAGGGCCCAACTGTATGCCTCCCTCGCCTGCAATCTCTGCGCAATGTACTTCATCAAGCAGGCAGCTGACTTTGAACTCAGTCTCGGCAGCCTCCGCTAGCCGCAAGGAAAGCGCATCAAAAAGCGGTGGAAATGCCACTCCCGACACATTTGCCACCCGACGCCGATCTGACATCGTCCCCAACTCCACCGACATCGACAGTGAATCGGACAGCGACATCGCAATCGCCGTGGCAAACAGGAGGCAGCTCAGCGAAGTGCTCATACCCGTCATGACTCGCCGGACTTCCACAAAGCAGGAGGATTCAGCCTCTCCCACAGACACCTCTCTCTCGTCAATGGCGAGCACCAGGGCTGGCTCGATGGACTACGACACTCCCGGTACGACGCCCGCGACTAGCGTCAAAGGCGCAAATGTTCGTAAGCGCAAGCGCAGCTCGCTTGGCAGGACTGTGCTGCAGCTCGAACATTCGAATGAGGAGATGGCGGACGCAGATCTTGCGCTGGCGCGACGACTGCAGGAGGAGGAGTATGCGCAGGATCTGCGTCCGAAGTATGTGCAGGAAGAAGCTGGACCCAGCAAGAGGCTGAAGTTGGAGGTTCAGGACTCCGAGGAAGAGAGCGAGCTTAGTGAACTTGAATCTCTGCAGTCTGAAGAGTCGATACCGGGGGCGACACAGCGCGGGAGGGAGACCAGCGGTCTGCAACACGAGCTGGAGAAGGCGCACAAAGGCAAGGTCGTGCGGCGGCCAGCACCAGGTCCAAGCAAGTCGAAGAAGGCCGCCACTCCCGTGCGTAAGGCCCGCGCCAATGCTCGCACTTCCATCGGGCAGACTTTGAAGATCGAGGTCGCGGATAGCGACTCGGAGCTCGGAGAGTTGAGTGAGCTCGAGAGCGAAGATTCTTTCAGGGTCAGAGACTCTGAAGAAGAGGATGTGACGACTGGCGTTAGTGACGCCGAGTCTGATGTTGCCGGCACTTCAGCGTCTGCTGCCGCAACGGCACCTGTCGGCCGGCCTCGTAAAGTCCGCAGGGCCTTTAGGCAAAGAGGCCGCCGCTTCGGCAGGATTTCAGCGGCGGATGCGGCTCGGATGGCGGAGGAGATTGAGGATCTGGTCATGTCGCGGAAGGAGCGGGAGAGAAAGAAGCTCGAGAAGGCGCATCCCTCCATCAAGACCATGTGGGACGACCTCGAGAAGATCCCAGTCATCAAGCCTGTGGCAGCTGAGCAACCGCCATCGATCAATCGCAAGCTCAAGAAGTTCCAGCTTGAAGGTCTCGACTGGTTGATCAAGCAGGAAAAGACGCACTATAGGGGTGGCTTACTCGGCGATGAGATGGGTATGGGAAAAACCATCCAGGCTGTCTCGCTCATCATGTCCGACTACCCGCAGAAGGAACCGACGCTGGTCGTTGTGCCGCCTGTCGCGCTGATGCAATGGTCAACGGAGATCAAGGAGTATACTGACGGCAACCTCGATGTGCTTGTCTATCATGGTCAGAACAGCAAAGTCAAGAACATGGGCGTGAAGGAGCTGAAGAAGTTCGATGTTATCATGATCTCGTACAACAGTCTGGAATCGCTTCACCGCAAGGAGACGAAAGGCTGGAGCCGTGGCGATAACATCATCAAGGAAGACTCTCCCATCCATGCCATCCACTTTCACCGTTTGATCCTGGACGAGGCGCACAGCATCAAGTCGCGCACCACCGGTGTTGCCAAGGCGTGCTTTGCGCTTCGGGGCACGTACAAGTGGTGTCTCTCCGGGACGCCAGTGCAGAACCGGATCGGCGAATTCTTCTCTTTGCTTCGCTTTCTGGAAGTTCGCCCTTTCGCCGACTACTTCTGCAAGCGCTGCCCATGTAGCATGGTTCACTGGAAGCTGGACGACGACCATATGTGCGGCAACTGCAAGCACAGCGGTATGGAGCACGTCTCAGTCTTCAACCAAGAGCTGCTCAACCCGCTTACGCAATCCGAGGAGCTGGAGGAGCGCGCTGCGGCGATGGACAAGTTGCACATGATCACCGCGCGAATTATGTTGCGACGCATGAAGAGAGATCATACTAGCAGCATGGAGTTGCCGCCTAAGGAGGTGATCGTGCACAATGAGTATGTCTCCTAGCCAGTATGTGGCAGAAGCATCAGCTAACATCAGATCAGATTCTTCGGCGAGATCGAGCGCGACTTCAGCTCTTCCATCATGACCAACACCGCCCGCCAGTTCGATACCTACGTCGCCCGCGGTGTCATGCTGAATAACTACGCCAACATTTTTGGTCTCATCATGCAAATGCGTCAAGTCGCCAACCATCCCGATCTCCTCCTCAAGAAGCACGCCCAAGAAGGCCAGAACGTCCTAGTTTGTAACATATGCGACGAAGTGGCCGAGGAAGCCATCCGCTCACAGTGCAAACACGACTTCTGCCGCTCCTGCGTCAGATCCTATCTGCAGTCCGTCGAGGAGACTGGCGGTGACGCCGACTGCCCGCGCTGCCACATTCCTCTTGCTATCGACCTGGACCAGCCGGACATCGAGCAAGATGAAGATGTCGTTAAAAAATCCAGCATCATCAACCGCATCAAGATGGAGAACTGGACGTCCTCGACGAAGATCGAGATGCTCGTCTACGACCTCTACAAGCTCCGCTCCAAGAAGCAGACGCTCAAGTCCATCGTCTTCTCTCAATTCACTTCAATGCTCCAGCTCATCGAGTGGCGGCTCCGCCGCGCAGGCTTCAATACAGTCATGCTCGACGGCTCGATGACGCCAATTCAGCGCCAGCGGTCCATCGAATACTTCATGAACAACCCAGACGTCGAAGTCTTCCTCGTCTCACTCAAAGCCGGCGGTGTCGCTCTCAACTTGACCGAAGCCAGCCGCGTCTTCATCGTGGATCCCTGGTGGAACCCCGCGGCGGAGTGGCAGAGCGCGGATCGCTGTCATCGAATTGGGCAGAAGCGACCTTGCGTGATAACTAGGTTGTGCATTGAGGATTCGGTGGAGAGCAGGATGGTGATGTTGCAGGAGAAGAAGGCGAATATGATCAATGGGACAATCAACAACGATCGGAGTTCGATGGAGAAGCTGACGCCGGAGGATATGCAATTCTTGTTCAGAGGTACCTGATCACATGCTGCGGAAGAAACGATTCGGGCGGGGGCCGGACGAATGGTGATGAGCGCGAGAAGAGTTGTGATGTATTGCATAGCGAGACCATGAATCTGGAAGATCTCAAACCGGCGCTTCACCATCTACCCGATACACATTGCTTCCACGCCGTACTAACGGCCCCACGTGGGCAGGCATAGCACGCGGCACGAGGAAAGATCGTAAGGCTGCACGTGGCCGCGGTCCGAGTGATTGTCGAGCCCGACACCACGATCTCCTTTCTGCAGTGCAGCTGGACATAATTTGTACCTGCCGCGAAGATCAGCAATTCGGTGGATATTGGATGTACTGGTCGGCCCACAAACGACAGCGACCGGATATGTCGCTGATGCTTGCGTCTTTGGTCCTTTCTTCGTAGCTCATGCATCCAGCTCGCCTCGCTGATCGGAGCGTCCGAGCAGTGTCCCGACAATTCAACGCTTCGAGCCCATGTTGTAGTCGGTCTGCCTAGCAGCGTCCTGGATCGACGTGGAGCTTGCCACGCAGACATCATCCCGGATGTACTCGTGGTGGACGTTATCTGGATAGTTGTGGCCAACGCGAGATTCGGCTTCGTGCTTGTGGTGTTCGAGACACTTGTTGACGTCGTCGGGAACGTGTCGGTAATTGTTGATGCGTCCACCATCGCTTTTTTTGTTGCTACAGTCATTGATGAAATAGCGAAGGACGAAGGTGCGACTTTTGATCGGATAGGGCGTCGATGTGGACTGTCAACGGATGCGTTGATATGGGCTCTCCGCGTAAGAGTAAGGCTCGCTCATATCGTGACTGCAATCCCCTGTGAGGCTACTAGTCATGGGTGTGATTGATAGGGAGTCGGTAAGGCTGGTCGTCTTCATCTGAGTACCACCCACAACCTACGAAATGGACGCTGCCGCCGCAGTGAAAGGAGACGCTGCCAAACATAATGGCAGTAGCAGCAGCATCAATGAAGATGATCACATCTTCGAGCAAGTATGTCTTCGAACAGGAGCAAGGGATTCTCGAGTTGAAGGTCAAGTACAGAAGCGGAGAAGTAAGACGCTTCAGATATATCTTCATGGTGTGCCTGGCTCGTTCTGTTCCCTAGGTACCAGTGCAAATGGCCAAGAGGCCACAGAAGCCACAAAGTGTGCAGCAGCAGCGATGCTAAAGCTGACCCAACACTTGAGGAGAGAGGTGCATTCGACAGCTCGTTTATCAGCAACAGCAGCGATGCAGCAGTGTTCTTGCTGGAGGATGGAGCGAACGGGGTTCGTCCACTCCAAATGGTATCAGATCCAGAAGGGTGCCTCTCTGAAAGCGCGAACATCGGTGGTTGTGTCCGTGTGATACAAGGAGGTACCCTTGAGTTGCCAGCTGGTCATAAGTCGATCCAGCAGAGCGAAGTAAGAAGAGCAGTTGGCTTGCTTGCCAAGCCTTCCCAAGATCTGGTATTGAAACTTGACGCTCTCCGTTCTGGCCGATCAGTCGCACCGCAAATCAGCCTTGAGACGCCAATTTGAAGATACCCATGCTGCTAGCACCAGTGCGAAGCCCAACTACCTTTGAGTCCCGACGAATTACATAACACACAGAGCGTGTGCTGAAGCCGAACTCTTCTCATCACGGCCTTTTCCAGAGATAGAGACGCAGTACGTCAAATTTTACGCAACTAGCTGTTCCACATGCTGTCAATCCCATTTTCCAGCGCCAGCGCTCGCTCAAGCCTATTCCAAGAACGTGAACAAGCCTGTATGCACCACATTCAGCGCCCTGGTCGCCTCCCTCTCCTCAATGACACAACTGATATTGATCTCACTCGCACCCTGACTAATCATTTCGATGTTGATCCCGTGCTCTCCCAAGGTGCTAAAGAACCTCCCGGACACACCCACCATACTCTTCAGCTGCTTGCCCACCAAACTGATGATAGCCATATTGGGGACAAGATCGACGTCGCCCCATGTGCTCAGATCCTCCACTGCTCCGCGCAGAGCAGAGGACTCGATCTGCATCTCCTCCTCGCCTTGTCCGGACAGTAGGGCGGACTCGGAATGCAAAGCCATACTGACATGCACCTCCGAGCTCGAGATGAGATCAACGGATAATCCGTGGCGGTCAAGGATGCTGAAGATGCTCATCAAGAAGCCATGCGCTCTGGTTCGTTTCTTAGAATGGACGTTCAGCACCGTGATGCTCGGCTTGATCGTGACCGCAGTCGGGCGCTTCGGCTTGCCCAACAGCAGGGTGCTGAGATTGCTGGTGCTTCTGCTCCTGAAAACCGGCGTGCTAGGCCTCTCCCGACTTTCGGCGGGGTCAGGAATGATGACCGTACCCTCATTTCTGGGGTTCATGACGTTCTTGATCCTGATCGGAATGTACGCGCGGATCACCTGGTCCATGGTGAAGGGATGGATGACCTCAGAGCCATAGAACGTCAACTCAGCTGCTTCGCTTGGTGTGACAGAGTCAAGCAGGCGGGCCGTTGGGACTTTGCGGGGATCTGCGGTGAAGATACCATCGACTTCTTTCCAGATTTGGAGTTCGCGGGCGCGCAAACCAACGGCAATGAGAGCTGCGCAGAGATCGGTGTAGCCGCGGCCGATTTGATCGAGGAGGCCGCCGGGGACCTTGCCGAAGTAGCCTGTGATGACCGGAACGGCGTTCGTGCCCAGGCTGCGGACCTTTTCGCCGAGAAGCACGGCGAGGTGGGAATAGAACTCCTCGCCTAGTCCGCCTTTGCCGGTAGGCGTTGCGCCAGAGCCTCCGAGGATCTCGGACAGATCGATGTAAACGGCCTCGACGCCCTTGCTTTTCAGCAGAGCAGTCATGTAGAGGCAGCTCAGCTTCTCTCCCACAGACATAACCATGTCCATCGTCTGGCTCGTCACAGCCTTCAAAAATTGCGCAGACTCCAGCACCTTCAGCAGATGCATGCATTCCGCGTTGACGTCCGCCTCATATCCCTTCAGAATCTCCTCATTGCTCCCTTCGCGCGCAGGAATGACATCTTGACCCGCCTTAATGTGGTCGACCCTCAGCGCCTCAACAATGTCAACATACTTTCTCTCATCCGCCTCCACACACCTCGCAGCTCGCAGCAAACGGTTTGTCGTCCCCTCTGCCTTCGTACCCGTGGATCGCGCAGAGCATACAACCGCAATACGCTGGTTGTGCGTACCCTGGAGACCTGATCTGCTGTATTCAGTACATATTCAATTCCCTCCCGGCCGTGCACAACTTACACCACAATGTCCTCCGCAATCTTCACCGCAAACTTCCCAACACTCGTCCCGCCAAATTTCTGCACCACCCAGTTCGCTCCTCCAGGAAGATCACGCTCGGGCGTGTGAGGTATTCTCGATTCAATCGTGCCATTTGTGACTGGTCCGTTGCCCTGGGGCTTTTTGAGTACGGTTTCCCGTTCGCGGTGTTTGACTGAAAATTCCATTGTGCCGGTGTATATGTATGATGGCACGGGAGAGGGAAGGAGGAATATTAGAGAGTGAAATGAGGCTTCTGAGTCAGATGGTGAAGTCGACTTCGAGTGCGATTTTCGGCTCTGGACCCCGGGAAGAATGGCGTTAGACGCCATGCAGGAACCCACATTTTACCCGGTCCACTCGGCAGATGACGCAGTCAGGGACAGCCGAAGATTGAGATGAACTATATATCGACCTCGTAATGTTGACCAGACCGTGGATCTGTGCTTTGCGCTATCTACGAGTCGTCAAACTGCAGCGCATGGTGATATCTTGAGAGCGCAATCATCAGCTATTCCGCCTTGCCGCCTTCTCCCTGGGGCGCTGCTCCTCCGTCCCTATCCTACACTAATTCCCTTACTACTCCTCTGGAACCCACTCGCCATCCCCGTTGTCGTCTCCTGCTTGGTCAATCTCCTCGCGACCATCTGTCTCCTCCCCAACTTCCTGACTGCTCGCCAGCTCGTCCTTTTCGAATGGCCCGTCCTGCGTTTCGAGCACAGAACCAAAGGGCTCATCCCAATCCCAGACCCACCACCAACTCTTCCGCCTCATCGACAGCCGCTCCGGAGCTGACATCGCACTTAGATTTGTCGGCGCGGCATAGAAGAACAAGTCATTGAACATGACTTCGCCACTTCCCGCGTAATCGCGTGTGAGATCGTGACGTGAGCCCTTAGGCAAAGTTATATCGTCGCCCAGATTTGGACTTGGAGCGACGGCAGTAGGCTTGGCACGCGTTCTTCGCAGACGTGGCTTGTGCCTACCGCGGATGGGCGACGTTGGCTGCGGTCCCGAGGCTTGCTCCTGCGGCGACGGTAGGGAGCTTGGTGATGGCTCGCGTTTCTTCCCCTGTGAGCGCTCTGGCTTTGCCTTCTTCTTCTCTTTTGGTCGGCGGGTATCGGCTTCGAAAGGCTTCTCGTTGCGATTCATTCGTGGTGTCGGCCTTTTTTTGCGGCCGTCTCTGACTCCGTGCTTTCAGGCAACTGGTGGCGAGGTGGCTTCACTTTGGCCCGCTGCGCCTTGCGAGGCACAATGTCGCTTGCACTCGACGTGTTCTGCTCGATGACGACGTCACTCCCAGATTGGAAAATGGACGTGTTGCTGCATTGCTGGGCAAGTTCTGACGGATGTCTTCGGATGAGGCTAGGCATGCTGTCTTCCTGGGCGGACAATGTTTGGAAGCCTGGTTGATGGGTGGATGAAGCTGAGCTGTCGTGCGGCCCGGGATGAGGGCGGGGAGGAGCGCTTTGCACAGACCATCGCTCTCTCGCGCCTTCCGCAATAGCATTGTTTCGTTTCTTCACCGGTCGAGCGCCAGCTCTTTTGCGACCTCCGAAGACATCTTGAACGATCTCATCGTCGTAGGCATCGCGGCGACGGAACAGGGCTCTTCCAGGATGATACTGAGGCCGCTGTTGCTGTAGGGCCTTCAGACCTCGTCTCTCATCTCGCGACCTGTCTTAGTGGCGCTGTTGTTGACGTTCTCTGTGGCGTTGCTGGTCTTGGTGGACATAAAGCCGTTGTACAGGTCTTCGCTCATAGTCATGGGCCGTCAGCTGAGGAAGTTCAGAGCTGCTTGGGCGCTCTCGATCATCGCAACACTAATTCCGTCGCCGCTAAAAGGCTTTCTGCTGCGGGTGTTGGCCAAGCTTTCGAATGAGCCCCTCACCTTCACTTGCCAGCGACGACTGCTGTGGTTGCTATCCCCAGCGATCGTCACGGCGCTCCTGCGAAAAGCTGCTGCTGGGCGTATTGGGACGTCTGCACCTGCCGTCTTCCCGCGGATCCCAGGAATTGATTGTAACACTTCCATCGGCTGGACCCGGTGAGCGAGTATCGACCGAAATTGAAGTATTGCGATGCCTGTTTGACGCTTGCTGCAGCAGCTCTCCAAACTGCGCAGTGGAAGCTCTCGACTCCCGTTCCTGTCTCCAAGCAAGCTCCACAGCCTCGCGATGCTGGGAGCCAGGCTCTTGATCCACCTTGGTGGAGCACTCTGGCAATTCCAGGATGTCGCTTCCTCCGAACCACAATGGTTGTCAGGCAACGGCAGACCCTTCGGACGAGGACCACGCGACCCTTGCTTGGTGCGTGTACGCGCCGGAAATCCTTTGCATTGCCGCTCAGCAAACTCCAATATTTCGCTCACCTCCGACCCCGACTCAGCGCTAAGCTCTGGAATCTTGCCCGAAGATGCGTAACGCCGCTGCCGGCGAAGTTGCCGTTGACTGAACAAAGTGCCATGTCTGCATTTCGGAGCCCTTCCAACGCATCAATCGACGCACGCTTGCTTATACCATTTCCATATCCATTTCGTCGAATCTTTGGGTTTCAAAGATCCGATTTAAATAACTCGCCTCATCAGCATACGTAGCATGCTGAATGTTAGGATTTCATCGCCGATACATCTCCCTCTCCCGATCTCTCAACCGTTCCCTTCTCGCCTCAACCTCTCTCTGTCCGCGATCGGGACTTCTACTTCTGGTGCGCCGCTGATCTGGATATCCGCCCCTACCACCGCCGTAGCCATCGTACTCTCTCTCCCTGAAGCCTCCGCCGCGCGGAGCTGGGCCATCGGGGTCGCGATACGGTCGACCGGGCCCACTGTCGCTGTAGAGGCTTTCACGGCTGCCGCGGCGTCCACGATCATAATCACGAGGAGGTGGAGGACCACCTCGGCTGTCATAGGATGGGATGTAAGTGTCCACGTCGGGCCCACGTCCACCACCCACTCGAGCAGGCGGACCGCGAGCATCTGAGCGCGGTAGTGGGTGATCGATTGCAGGACGTGGCGGGAGAGCGTGCCCGTTAGTCGGAGGTGGCACCCCGGCTTGTTGTCGCCAAGCCGGCTGGCGCACGGGTGGTGCATCCACTGGTGGACCTCGTCCGCGGCGATCATCGTAGGGCGGACGGCCGTAAGGAGGACCTGCAGGCACTGGCAGACCTCTACCACGGGGGACACGCTCGTAGCCGTCTCGGTGGTAGCCTGGCGGACCGGAGCCGTTCCATTCATCTGGTCCCATGCCCACGGTGCCGCCCGCAGGGGCAGGAGGCAGATTTCTCCGCTTCTCATACCCACGGCGCCGTGAGTCTAATTCATGGCTGTCCTCGTACCGTGGTAAATCTTCGGGTCGAGCCGGTAATGGTTTCGTTTTGAAGTAATCGTGCTGCAAGGCATCGATAGCGTTGATGCGATGTCGCCAGTTCAACCGAAGTAGCTGCTTGAGCAGATCTAGCCCTTGCGGCCCAAGCCGCGCACCAAAGCGCTTGTCGATGTTTCCGTCTTCTTGCGGAAAAGACTTCTCGCCATCGCAGCCGGGCAAATCGCTCCAGCCAGGCATGGTCACTTCGTTAGGCGAACCGACCAGGGCGAAGATCTTGTGGCACTGATCCAGATCTGTTCGGCCTTCCAAAATTGGCTTGCGCTCGAACATTTCCGCGAACACGCATCCAACCCCCCACATATCGATTGCCGGCGTATATCGCTTGAGAGTCAGAAGTAGCTCCGGCGGACGGTACCATCTCGTAACAACTAGCGATGTATAGTCTCTCATCGCCTTGCCATTGCCATCCCCTGGCTGTGGCGGCTGGCCTTCATAGTGCCTGGCTAATCCGAAGTCCGCGATTTGCAACAACCCCTTATTGTTGATCAAGATATTCGCCGCTTTCATATCTCGATGCAAAATCCTCGAATCATGCAAATACCTCACCCCTTCCAGCAACTGCTGCAAGTAGCATTTGATCTGCGGTTCCGTCAAGTGGATGTTCGGGTTCGTGAGCATTCCGCTCAAATCGTGATCCATGTACGGCGTGACCATGTACAACGTTGCGCGCTTCGTTCCCTTCTTGATCTTCTCGTCCACGGGCTGCCGCTCGACCACCATCTCTTCTAAACGGAGGATGTTGGGATGGCTGAGCATCTTCAGAAGCTTGATCTCTCGTAATGCCGTGATGGGAAAGCCGTCCTTCTCGTTATGCATCAGGATTTTCTTCAAGGCGACCATGTTGCCTGTGCGCTTGCTGCGGGCCTTGGATACAACGCCAAAGGTGCCCTCGCCGAGCTTCTGGTTAAGGACATCGTACTGCTGGATCTTGGCGCTGCCGCGAAACCGGCGTTGGGTCGGATCGACCATGTCGAGGGGAGGGCTGGCGACCTGCGCCATAGTGTCTTAGTCGTTTTGGCGATGGGTCCGAACTTGTTTGAGAGGCTCGCTGGTGATGTCCGCGGATGCGCCAGGGTGGCCGGTGCGTCCGTCATCTGAAGACACGTCCCGTGGTTGTGTGAATATTCAGCGGCCAGCCGTCGGTGGTAACGTTCAGCGGAAGAAGCGAAGGTCGAGTATTATTAAAGACGGTAAATGTCATCAACCGGGAAGTTGCGATCACGACCAACGTCGATCGCGGAAGGTGCTGGGGCAAATCGACAGGTGCAGGCCACGGTGATTACTGATGGGGCAATTGCCGGCCAATGCGTCCACTACCACGCCGCAGAGCTACCCACACTCCCGGGCGCAAGATCAGTGTCCAGTTCAAGATCGGCGAACCATACAGTACGCAGACTTCCGCCTTCTGATGTAAACAGCTGCTAAGGAGACCAGAAAGCCATGGCCGGCCCTTCTCACGCAACCTCCGCCGGCGCCAAAGCCCATGCCCACCACCCCATTCACATCCACCCGGCACGACCGCTGTACAGATTCGCTGCGACAGGGCTAGGAGCTGCCATGTGGTTTTTCGTACGTCTCACTCACCTGAACCTTACCCCGCGACGGAGGCTGTGGGACTGCAAGACTGACCCAGACGCATAGTTGATGTACCGCGCACGATACGACGGCCCAGTACTGATGGGCTGGAGACACCCCTGGGAACACTAGAAATTGCGAGGGGGAAGGAGCGTGGAATTGTGCGTTTGTGAGCACACTACTGGCGTTTGGGGCGACAGCAATGGTCGCGTACGCGAGCTTTCGAGGCTGGTCGACCACCGTCTCACGGGCGGATACATTAGGCCACGATGTTACAGCATCCGCACGAACGACGCAATTATTCGAGGCGTGTAGGATGTCTGGACTCACATCGTTGCTTGCTGAGTTCTACTGCTAGCATACCTTCGTGTAGCATGCCGGTACCAACTAGCAGTGCACAACTCGACTTTACCAGTGCTGTTTTTCCCTTAGTCAACATCTTAGTGGCATGCGGGCACACAGCGAGCGGGTGCTACAAGACTTTGCGGAAGGCTTGCCAGTAGTGATGGTGGTGGAGGTGGCGTCAACGAATTGCAGTATCCCTTCTCGGTGAAGCCTCGTCTTAGCAGCTGGGTCTCCAACATCGCTTCACGCGTGTGCAACTCCGGCGGCGTCTGTCCATGACTGGTAATAGCATACCATCTTCTCAGCGCCGAAGGCTTGACGCAATGTGCCCATTACGGACAGTTGACCATAGGGTCCGGCGTCTAGGATGTCACCGCCTAGCGAGCCTCCCACATGACCCGGCGGCGGAGCATTTCGGTCTCTCAGTACTGCAGAACTCACTGCAAATATCACTCCTGCGACCTTGGGTCATCGGAGCCCTTGCGGGAAGCTCAGCAGCCTTCGTTTGCCATATTACAATATCTCGCGGATCCCTTTTCAGTGCCTCGAATGCCAGGGCCTTTGCAAGGCTGACATGAGCCACTGCTATAACACCATTGCTAATCTGCCTCTCCTCGCACATATCCGGGTTCTCTCACACCGCAGCTGAACCGACGATGGAATGTTATCATGGTCGTAGTAGCGTGAGCTAGTGAGTACAACTTGATGGAGCCTAACGCCGGACGAGCAAGGTGAGGCTCAGATATCCAAGTCCCTTCGGGACCTTGCGGCGCCAGGCATTAGAGGAGGAGCACTCCAGGAGATGGATGTTGTTCGCTGTAGACACAGCATGCACATCGAAGCGCGGGACGTGGCCTTATATCTGCTTGATGCGTTCTTCGAATAAGTTGGCTGGCTAGAAGCGGAGTCGCGGCCAGCACGGGTCAACAATATCTAATGGGCGAGGGTGTCGGCGCGGCGTCGGGCTTCTCTAGGAAGGTGAACCCGTGGCGGACAATCTGGGCTCGAAGGAAGTGATGGAGCACCTGCCATGTGACGCTTGCATCGACTGTGGTCTCGCGAAGCATTCTTACGGTACCAATACTGCAGGGAGCACGGTCTCTTGCTGTCTCGTCGGGGATGATGAGTGGACAATCGTCCACATATGTACGTTTTCGCAAGTGCATTACCCATTCCCTGACAACTCATGCCCTCGCAGCGCAGTCGTGCTACCCTCCCGATACGCTCCCATTCACGGCCGTCTCATCCGATCAAGCGAGTCGCTCGTCGCACTAATACACATCAACTTCATCGATAGGAGCCCAGCAAGCGGCTCCAGCTTGATCCAAGCGCAGCTGCAATGAATCCATGGCTGCAACGGATCAATCAATCCTTCGTCGCCACGCCATGAAAACAACTCGAACCCCGCGATACGCCCAAAACACCCGTCCTACGCCGCGTCCAAAAAAAACGTGTCACATTATCACAGGTCTCCCACCAAAAATCGCGATAATGCTTCTCATCGCCAAATCTCTCTCCAAATGCAATGCTCGAATATGAAAACTTCCTAAAGTAAGCCCTATGCAGTTGCAAAAACCAGAACTCGTAATCGACGATGATGTGAGAGTCATAGAGGGCGGCGAGCTCTTGGGTAAGTCTTTCTCTACTCTTTTGATGATGGTGTGAATGATTCCGTTCGAGTTCGTTTTGTCGTTCCGTCATTCTTCGTCGACGTCGTGAGGCGGCAGATACCAAAAGGGGGAAGCAGGGTGTTCATGCTCGCTGTCTCCTTCTTCGAATGATGATGATGGTGGTTTTCGTTATCTTTTCGTGATCATGATGGTTCATGATATGCTGTTGACAATTAGTGCTCGACGGTAATTTCCGGAGCGCTGCTCTGTTGCGACATCTCGTCGCTGTTGCGCGCTACGTGGCCATTTTGTCGAGGGCGAGGGAAGCCAGATCCGCGCTCAGGCACTGGACCGCGAGGCTGACGCTCGGGATTCTGGTTGCTACGGCTCTGCGAGCGGTCATCGAAGTTGGTGCTGAAGGAGCGATGACTGCCGATAGGGCCGGGATTCTCACGGTCCCAGCTCGGGAAGCCGCGTAGACCATGCGGGCTGCCGCCGAAGCCACTAGCGCCCAGGGACATGTTTCCAAGCCCGCTGATCAGGGTAGTCTCGCTGCGCTCAGCAAGGCTGGAGGTAGGCGTCATAAGTGTAGGCGTGTTGCTTTGCGTGCTATCGCGGCCGAAGTCTTGCAGACGAGCCACGTTGTTGCTGAGCGCAGCCGGGAAGCTTGCAGTCGATGGCACCGGCGATGGCGTATATGAGCGCAAATCGGCGAAGGACTTGGCTGCGCGCAGATTGTTGGCCGGGCCCAAGCCGCCCGCACCATCATGGAACCCGCCGAGATATGTCGACGTCTGAGCACGCAGACCGCCGTTCGTGTAGTAGTCGTTGCCGCGCACATCACTGAAGTCAGTAGTTGCAGCGCGGTTCAATGCGCGTCTCTGCTCGTTCTGCAAATTTGTGATTTGCGGCAGTGGCGGGCTTATACGGGCGCGAGGCTCCTTAAAGACGTGTACTGCGCGCCTGTCCATCTCGCCCTTCGAAGTGTGGCCGAGCCCCATATGATGTGCGAGCGTGTGGATGATCCGGCGCTCAGGTGGCGCAAGGGTCGGCGGGAATGGCAGAGTTTCATCGCGAGACTCCTTGAACAGGAGAAGCTTCGTGTAGAACTGAAGCGTCTGCGGGTCGTTCATGTCTAGATCGAGGCCCATCTGTGGCGAGTCGGTGTTGGCGGGCCAAGACTGACCAGGACGCATGTTGCGGCCGGACACGGGAGACGGCGAATGGTTCTGGAGACGTGATGACAACGATGACATCGAGCCTTGCGTCTGCAAGGTACCTGGCGCCATGGGACGATGCTGCTCCTCGAGCTGGCCTCTGCGCTCACGCTTCTCGCGCTCAATCCTCTCGCGTTCGGCAGCTGGCAGCATCTTCTTGTACTCCACGCGCAGCTTACGCCCATTGAGCTCGAAGTGATTCAGTGCATCAATCACGGCCGCAGTTTCGTCAGCGTTGGTAAAGTTAGCGAAGGCAAGACCTCGGAAAACGCCGTTGTCGAAGTGGTAGTTGAAGGCGTAGGGCAGTGGCAAGCCCATGTCGGTCATGATGGCCACCAATTGCTCTTTCTTGACTGCGAACGGAATATTCTTGATCACGATGGCAGTCGGAATGAGGTCCTCATCGGGATCCTGGGACATGTCCTGGCGCATCCCGGGAAATCCCGCAAGCCCGCCAAGGAATGGGTTTTGAGGCAGAGGCGGCTGATCGAGCCATGACTGGTTGAAACATCAGTGAAGGCCTCCCAAGGAGATACGAATTTGGACTCACTGTCGGGAGGCCAGACCTGCCCTTAGATTGCGGGCGCCTCATCCCGTGACCGCCCATCCCGTTGATCGTGTTGTTCTGCCCGTAAGCACCGTTATTCCAAGATCCACCACCCATATCAAAGCTGCCACCATAGCCACCAATCGTCGCATTCCTCATGTCTCCAAAGCGGTCACCTCCTCCGTACGCATCCTGATAGAGGCCGGATGGAAGATACGCTTGCGGCTCAACGTGCTGACGGGAGGTCTGGCGATTGAGCCGCTGCGAGTTCGGTGAGCGGTTCGCGGTATTGCTATAATACATGTCGAATTCGTTCGGGTTCATGGCCGCGCTGATGTTGCGTTACCGGCTTGCAGGTCGTGCTGCAAACCAGAGTTGTGGTATATTCACCCTCTGGGAATTAGATGATCCACTACCACACAGCCGATGTAAGCTCTGCCTTCCCTCGCAGACCTGTGAACAGTGAGCCGAGCAAGCAGGTCGCTGCAGGGGTGTTGTCGGAGGCGCGGCGCGGGTGTTCGTGCAAAGGGTCGTAAAATCGTGACACTGCCGTGATCTCGTGACTGACTGTCTCAGAAAAGAATGAGGAGCATCCAGGACGGTGCACTGGCGCTCGGCGTTGCTGCGCGCTGTTGGTCACCGGACGGGACGCGTGCACGAGGGCCTCCGCCGGATGAGTCTGCTGCAGGAGAAGCTGGATGTCGGTGCTCAGACCTCCTGTTCAATTTGGTCTGCACGAACCAAGGGCAGCAGCAGGCTCCAGAGAGTGCTCGAGGCAGTCGTGTCGTGAGGGATCGGTGGTGTAAAGAGTGTAATGAGGGCGCAGGCGATGCGAAATGTCGCTAGAGCCAAGCATAAGGGGTAGCAAGTAGCTTGCTATTCAATTTGATGGCCGGCCCACTCCCGTCGTAAGTTGCAGGGGCTCGGTCGCGCACGGAATATCTGGCACTGGAGCTTCACTTGATCACTGGCCCCAGCTTTCTTCGCCGCAGCGCACCAAGGCAGTCCTCGACCCTTTTGCCATCGTGGGCTGCTGCGGGACTCGCTGCAAAGGAGACCTGAGCTCCGGTCGGGCTACTGCCGCGTCGCCTACATCCGGCCTAGCATTTGACTGCATCTGTGAGTCGACGAGAACGGCATTGTGCCAAAATTCGAAGCAAGCAAGCAAGCAAGCAACCAGGATACCGAGAGAATGGGTCAAGCGACGGCTCCATCGAACTGCAATACCCTGACGAGGATATCTCCTCCTGCTATCTACAACCCGGACGCAATGCTTCACTCCAAATCCTCCTTGTTTCACTTCACATCAGTTGTCATTTCCGTGCAAACGCAACAACACCCATCCATCGCTTACCGCCACCTTTTCCCCCCAGCACGGCTGTCATTCGACCCCTGGAAAATCTCCGACTGGCTGTCTCTCTGACCGAATCATCGCGGGCGTTTGGAAAGGGCACAACTGCTTGGACGGCGGGCACAGTACGACACTGTTCTCGATCAAACTCAATGCAAGCAGGCCACTGGCAGTCGCATCGGACCACAACATATTGGGCCCTGTGAAAACACTGCGCAGCTTGCTACTGCACTCCACTCCAAGTCTCAGCGCATGGATTGGTCGGAGGCTCATCCAAGACCGGAGCGCTAATGTGGACTCTGCATTTCTGCGCAAGCTGCTGCTGCTGGCCGCTAAGTAGGCCGCACGCTTGCCTTTGCTGCTATTGGGACGGTTCTACCGTAGTCTTGCATGTTGTGTGTCTCCCATCAGAGTCTGCTGTTGGACATGGGGTGATGTTGTTGTGCGACACACAAGCCTGACACACAAACTACCTCGCCGCAGAGGCTCGCGAAGCTGCATCATATCGTCATTCAGGGCCATCTTTTTTCGGGTTGTCCCGCACCTCGTGCGGTTGACGAGCCTAACCGGCCGACACGTGCCCGGGTCCGACTAATGACGAAAGGTACACAAGACAGGAGTGACAGCCTCCCGGGTCCATCCTCGCTCAGACCTGCAGCAGAAGTGCAGCAGCGTCGTCTGCGGCAGAATTTCTCTGAGTCGTTGCATGCATCCTCACAAACATACGCATGCAGACGAGTCTCGGAACTTGGGCCTTTCGGCAATCCGCAAGCCCCGAACAAATCCCTCGCCCTGTCAATACCATCGCGCCGTCGCACAGCATGCGCATCGGAGATCGCAACGCTGCGCCGAACGCAGCCGGCTGTTCCACAGTGCCGACATCGACGGAGGTGCCGGGGATAAGAGGGCGAAGAAGCGGAGGGAGGATTATGCTTACGGTCATAGCTCCCTTGAGCTTCGTCTTCCAGAAAGGCATGAAATCCGCCCGGACGAGGTGTACCGTGATCTTCACGCATGAGAAGATGCATACCAAACCACAGATTCTTCGTGTCTCGATGCTTCGATTGGGCAGGAGATACTGGTTGACTAATCGGTGTATGTGATAGCGGTCGTCACTCGCATGAGCGGTAGGTCAGGTGATGAGATCGCTTGAACGAATGTCTTGTCTCTATGGCGACGATGAGGCGCTTTTGCTCCGTCCATATGTCGTTACAAAACGCGTGTTGCACGGCGTATTCACCAGTCTCGCTGCTGCATATTACCCAGCTTGCTGCAAATGCGGCAGCAGTCAAGCTTGCTTCAAGACCACTTGAAGACGTATCGCATCGGAGCACTTCAGTACATAGAGGCACCGCCAAGCTGAGAGCCGTATGAAGTTACTCCGACCTCGTCTCCCACGTGGTACGGACGCTAGGGGTGGATCCGTCCGTTCCTTCCGCACGAGGCAGGAACGATGGGCAGCCACCAGGTCACTGCTTGTTGACACCACGAGCATAAGGTATAGAGCTGGAGTGGGGTACGCTGCCCATTCTGTACGTCTCTCATTTAGCATCTGTGATAATCTGCCACATGATCCTCCATCAGTACCCCGCCCGCGACCGTGCAACATATCGTCTGAGGGATTCGCAAGCATTATGCAATCCCTCCTCAGAGTCCACATCGCTGATTCCCGATGTAGCACTATAGCTAGGGAAACGTTCCTAGCCATTTCCATTGTAGTCCTGCTCTGCATCCGCGTCTGTATCTTCCACACCACTCGGCGGCTCTTGCGTGCGATATGATGGCACCGCTTGATGCGGTTGAGGTGCTTGTTGCGGTGGGTACATCTAGCACACATCAGAAACTTACTGGGACACCTCGATGGAGCAACCTTACCTGCGCCATCTGCGGCATTTGACCCATCGCATACTGTGGCTGGCTGTACATGCTCGGATCGAACATCGGCTGAGCCGCGTACTGTGGGGCCTGGGGAGCCGGCGGCGGGTACATGCCAGTCTGCTGCTGGTACTGAGGTTGCTGCGACGGCATGTGCTGTTGATCCATGCCGGCGAACTCTTGCCCAGCCATCGGTGGCTGCTCCATAGGCGCGACTCCCGCTTGACCGCCCTGCGAAGGGTCTGGCACCGCGTAAGTGCCAGCAGGAGTGTACTCTGGCCGGCGCTTGTGTTGCGGTGTTGCGTCCTCCCGCGGTACTATGTCAATGAGGAAGTCGAACATGTCGCTCTTGGCTAAGGCAGAGGCAATGTCGCTGCGCTGGAGTGTTCTGCGCTTGTTTTCTTCGGCGTGGATCCAGGCGCGCATTGTCAGCTCCGTAATGAAGATGTCGCAGCCTTTGGCGAAGAGTATGGGAGCCTCGGCGCTGATCATCTTGACCTCGGGATCCGCCTTCATCACCTTCTTTATCCGCGCCAACGGCAGCTGATGGAGCTTGTAGTCGTGCTCATCTTGCTCGATCCGCGTGACCTGGTTCTGCCAGTATGTGTTGAGAATGTCCCGGTACTGCCCGTTAAGCCCTTGCGAGACCTGCGCACGGAATCAGCGAAGAGTCCATGGCATCATTTCACGGGTACTCACGTTACCCCACTGGCCGGTGAAAGTCTCCGGCGGCGGTGCATGGCCTTGCGCAGCAATATGCGCGCTGGCGCCGTAATGGCCTCCATGCTGCGTATCGTACAGCGGCATGCCATTCTTGCCGTCGTACTTGCGCGGTGGAGCAGCAGCGGGCGGCTGCTGGGCTTGCGCCGGCAGACCAGCATAAGGCGCCTGCATAGCTACAAGTCTGTCGTCGGGTCGCGCATGCGACACCCTACACTATCCTCCTCTCTCACTCTCTCTCGAGTCCGTCTACGGCTAGATAGAAAGCGTGACGTATGCGAGTACCAGACCGTGACAACACGATCGAAGCGGTGAACAGCGCCGTCGTCCACTGCCCGGTCCCTGCAAATGCGCGTCAGTCCTGACGTGGTAGCGGTCGGGTCTCTCCATGGCGACATTGGGGCAGGCAAGGCAGGCCGGCACGCAGTGTGCGAACGCCGTTGTTGACAGGAGACAACAACACTGGGCCGGTCGGGAGCGTGTGATACCTTTGCTTGGTGATCGCGGATACCAACCAGCGTCGCCCTGTCGTCGGCTCGGTCTGCTATTGGACGGTTCGAGGGAGAGTGGGAAGAAGTGAAGCCAATGAGAGTTGAGCGCGCAAAAGGCGGCGGGCGTGAAGGCGGGCTTGGCAGGTACGGCTGCCGAGAGTGCGGAAGCGCCCGAGAGAAGGCTAGAGGTGATGTTATGGTCGCTGAAGCTATGGTGAATGCTGGACACACAGCTTATAAAGATTGGTTGTAAATTTGTGGACGGTTCCTGTGAGCAGAGATAGATCCTGAATAGCAGACGAACCAGAGGTGCGTCTTGGCATGTACCGGCTGAATCCGTTTGGCGAGCTTTGGGGTCAAGGTGGATGGGCAAAACGGGGTGCTACAAACTATTTCATCACCCCACACAAAGGAGACGAGATAGTACGTGTCAATCGACGACTGTCGAGTATAAAGCAATTCTGACTTTACAGCATAGCCGCGACAGTCGAGGCGAAGTCATCGACGAGAAAAGCGATGACGCAGCCACACCATGAGGTGGGATGGTTGATGTGCTGTTCATGCATGGTCCAGCGCTAGATCCAGCTGAACGTGAAACTGTGAGAACTACGGGTTCGCACCGTGCGGTGCGAACCCGAGTCCCTCCCAGCAGTACTAATGGCGGGGCCGATGTTCCTGACAGCTAGCAAATGTTCGGGAGAAGCTGTCGTCTACTGATTTGCGCCACTGGATCGTCTTTCAGGCCCCCGGTGACCTAAGGGCGACTTTCTAGCATGTAGCAGCCGACAGCGTCAGGAGGCTCCGCCCTGGAAATGGCTAGATCATCGCTACCGCCTTGTAAATCCACTTCGCCATCATCGCCTCCGCTTACTCCTCTTCCTTTTCCTTGCCCTCGTACGCCGGCAACCTCTTCTGCACATCCGTCCACGTCTCCTTGCCACGACACATCCTTGTGATCGCTTCCAGGATCTCTTCCAAGCTACTCCGAACCTGCTTTGTGCTGTCGCGATCACGCAAAGTGAAGCCTTTGCCCTCCAAGCTCTCGTAATCGACTGTGATGCCGAAAGGAATGCCGAGCTCGTCGTTGCGCGAGTACCGCTTACCGATTGAGACACCAGACTGGTCGACTTTGAAGGATAGCTGTGCGTCGTCGAGTCGCTCGCCAAGTTCAGTCAAGAGGGGAGTGAATTTGGCGTCCTTCTGAAGGGGAACCACAAGGACTTTAATGGGTGCGATTGTGGGTTTGAAGGACATGACCTGCGATTTGTTAGTCTTTGTCATGTCAGTCAGAAATGCTGTCCTTACAGATCGCGCAGTGTCACCCTCACGCGTCCAGTAGACATGCTCCATCAAGCTGTACAGTATCCGGCCAATGCCGAATGACGGCTCGATAACATTCGGCGTATACTCTCTCATCGTCTCCGTACGACTTTCCTTCGTAAAGCTCACAATGTCTTTGTCAAGCTCGACTTTGCGACCGTCCATGTCTGGCACGGGCACCTCGACTTTACCCTCCTTCTCCATCATCAAGCTCAGCTTCTCTTTCATGTCTTGGCTGAGATCCTTGAGCGCAGCTTCGACCTTGGCTTGATCTTTCTTCAATTTAGGACCAGACTTCTTCTTGTCAAGATTCGCTTGCCACTCCTCGACTTTGTAAGGCTCTTTGAGTGGCTCGCGCACCTTGAGAAAGACACCTGTCGCTTTCTCGTGTACAGACAAGTCGTACGCGCTGCGATCAGCACAGCCGACACATTCGATCCAGCCGTAGGAGTTGAGCAGCTCGCAGTCCCAGCAGTCTGCTGCGTAGTGGGCCATTTCATTCGCCATGTGTTGCCTGAAACGGAGCTTCTTCTGGTCCACACCGATCTTCTCCATGAACATCATAATGCGGACGAGGAAGTAGCCGAGCGTTTCGTTGTCGACGAGTTTGCTGTCGACAGCCTCACCAATGGTGGTAATCGTTGGCGTAGAGCCACCTTCGCTTTGGGTCTTGCGATCCAGTAGTGGCAGTTTCACGTCACGTACTGATGCAAATTTCGGGTGCTTCTTGCCGCTCTCTGGATCCACGAAATGCTCAACTTCCGCCATCAAGAATTCACGCACACGCAGCAGACCAGAGCGTGGCGAGAGCTCGTTGCGGAAAGAGTACCCGATCGATGCAGAAGCCATGGGTAGTTGACCGTCGCTGAACTCGAGCAGTTTCTGGAAGGACAAGAACTGGCCCTGAGCAGTCTCTGGCCGCAAGAAGGCAGGCTCTTTGCCAGTAGCCCCAATCTGAGTTTGGAACATGAGGTTCACAGACACTGGGGGCTCGACTTCGTTGCCGGACGTGGGATTCCGAATATCGTGCTTCTTGATCAGCGCACCCATATCCTCGCCCGTGCAGTCGTCAAGCGTGGCAAGCAGGTGCTCGTACTCCTTCTTTACCGAGTCATCCAGCTTCACAGCCGTCTTCGACACCTTCGCCTTCTTCTTTTTGAGCTTCGGGTCGTCCTCTGCCTCATCTACCTTCTCACCTCTCGCCTCCCGGTCGCCATTCAGCCTTGCCTCAATTACATCCTTGATCAAGTGGTCCGAACGTAGGATCTCGCCAGTCTTAGGGTCCTTGCACATGTAGTCTGCAAACTTGTCCACATGGCCCGAGGTCTTCAGAACTTCGTATGGAGTCAGCATGGAGCACTTCAGCGCCATCATCTTTTCATGCCGGATGAAGTGGTCACGCCAGATGTTGATCACTTCGGCTTCCAGGTTCTCCAGTGGCGGGCCATAATCGAACAGCCCTTTGACGGCACCGTAGGGCTCGAATGATTGCCAGAGAAAGACCTTGCGGCGAAGGAGCGATTCGAAGGCGGCGCGATCAAATTCCTGTCCGGTCAGGGTCTTGTAGTCAGAAGCCATCTTTGGGGTGGTTCCTGCGTTGCGAGATTTGAATTGAAGCTGGAATCGAGCTTTTGGCCGGCTTGAAGAAAACGTGCGAGTGCTCGACGTTTGGCTAAGATTGTTGCTGCTCGCTGAGCGCAAGTTGGTCCTTCCCTGGGAAAAGGCGAACTTGAAGATCTGACCAGCAGTAGTAGCTCCGTGTGGACGGAGAAACATATACCAATCTTCCCTGAGCGATCTTCAGTGTAACAACGGCGGCAAGAGGTATGACTCCTACTGACGAACAGGAGGAAGGAGACGGTGTCTTTATCCGGGAATCGTGTGGTATTGATTGACGTGTCGCTGAAGTCATGTCCAGATTGAATTGAGTCAATGGGACTTTTTGAAACGGCTCACGCGACTTCACCGCTTTCGGCAGAAAAAGTTCCCGCCGACGAGTTCGAGATTCGAGATCTGCTTGTCCGCCCCTCCGACACTCATACCACCATCTTCGTGTCGCAGAGGCGTACATACGGAAAAGATGGCGTCGCAGAACCCAAACAAGATCGGCAACAAAATCAAGCGACAGCAACAGCACCTCAAGACCAAGAAACAAAAGGAAAGCTCGAAGCGAGATGAACGGTTACGGCGGCGAAGACATGAAGACAAGAACCCCCAGTTGCGAACAGAGCGACGAGCGAAGAACATACCGGCGACGATAGACGCCAAGCGCACATGGGACGAGGCGAATGTGGATGACGAGGCGGAGGGGAAGTTGGGCGTGAGCGTGGATGTACTGAACCCAAAGCGGCGAAAGGTCGAGGAGGAGAAGCAGAGGCCGGAAGACATTGACCCGGAGGAGCATCAAGGCGAGGTATTAGATGATGAGGAGCCCGCAGCAGTCAATCGGGCGGAAGACGGCTTGAATAGGGAGCAAGACGAGATTGACAGCATGCTGGGATCCGACGACGACGAGGATGGCGAGGCAGAACCAGAAGGCAAGGACGAGCGCCCGGATCGCGCACCCAGCGAAGCACCGTCAGCAGCACCATCTGCAGCCACCGCGGCAACAGATCTGAACCTTACACCCGACGCACTCATACAACGCTTCCCTCGCCTTTTCAACAGCTCAGAAACCGACCCGAAGGTCTTGATCACAACCTCCATTAATTCAACCCTACATTGGGAGGCGCAGCTCCTTACCAGCCTGTTCCCAGGTAGCAGGTACATCAAGCGAACGGCACATTTCCACGGCTACAAATATTCAATCCGAGAGATCTGCCGATTTGCGTCGAATCAAGACTTCACACATGTCGTGATTCTGAACGAGGAGCGCAAGAAGCCGAAAGGCCTGGATATCGTCCACCTACCAGTAGGACCCATGTTCCACTTCAGCATCTCCAACTGGGTCGAAGGAGCCAAACTACCCGGGCATGGCAACCCAACAAACCATTTCCCTGAGCTCATACTCAACGGCTTCCGAACACCCCTTGGTCTGCTGACGGCACATCTTTTCAAGTCTCTCTTCCCGCCTCGGCCAGAGATCCAGGGCCGGCAAGTGGTAACGCTTCACAATCAACGTGACTACATCTTCTGTCGACGGCACCGATATGTATTTCGAGACAAGCGAGCAACGGAGAAGGTGATCCAGGGTGCCGATGGGAAGCCTCTGAAGGGTGTAGAGGAGATAAGAGCTGGTCTACAGGAGCTGGGACCGAGGTTTACGCTGAAATTGAGAAGGGTGGACAAGGGCATTCAGCATATGAGTGGGCTTGAATGGGAGTGGAAGGCTGGGGACGAGAAAGTCCGGACGAGGTTTTCGCTGTAGAGAAAGCCATTCTCAGACTCTGCCATCTGCGCTTCTTGCCGGTCGCTGCCGCCGACCTTCGTATACATGTCCAGCGCTGAGATGTCGGGATAGACCGGAGAGTAATAAGCCTCTCGTGGAGGGCAGATTCGGCAGGCCGCGGGCTTTCCGATCTGTAGTGCGGGGCTAGTCGTGGCAGCTATCGTCGATACCTCAGAGGTATATATGCATGATGGAGATGTATGTCGTCTTCCCAGAGCAATTTCCAGACTTCATTTCAACCCTTCACTTTCGGTCGGTCATATCTGTCAACAGTCGATCACTCTGCCCCGCTATTGGTCCCTGCATCGACACGCTGTTCCCCTCCGAAGCCAGACCCAAACCCCCCCACCAACACAGCTGTTGTGTAAACCTTCGAGTTCTCTCACCGCGCTAAAACAATTCCACTTGTTTCTTTCTGTCACCAGCTCGCAACTGATCTCAGAGTCCTCAACATCGTTCAAATCGACACCGAGCGTAACCCAAAGCATCTCAAACAATTCGAAACACAAGACAAGATGGTCAAAGCAGGTGAGGGGTAGCAGGCCATACAAGAAGCGGACAAATGGCTGACCATTGTTCTCAATATAAACAGTCGTTGCAGGCGCCTCCGGTACGATTAGGCCTCCCTACAAATGAGAGAAAGCGTGCAAGAACAGCGTCACTGACCAGACACCAGGCGGTATCGGGCAGCCTCTCTCCCTTCTCCTCAAAGCATCACCTTTAATCGACCGTCTCGCGCTTTACGATGTCGTGAACACTCCCGGTGTTGCAGCCGACTTATCCCATATCTCCTCCGTTGCCCAGATCGAGGGCTACCTGCCTGCAGACGATGGTCTCAAGAAGGCTTTCACCGGCGCTGACATCGTTGTCATCCCGGCTGGTATCCCTCGTAAGCTATACCGCATATACCATCAAAGAAAAGCGAGGACTGAGCACAGTATAACACAGGCAAGCCCGGCATGACTCGCGATGACCTCTTCAAGATCAACGCTGGCATCGTGAAGGGCCTCATCGAGGGCGTCGCCCAGTACTGCCCGGACGCCTTCGTCCTCGTCATCTCCAACCCGGTGAACAGCACTGTTCCAATCGCCGCCGAGGTCCTCAAGAAGGCCGGCAAGTTCAACCCGAAGAAGCTTTTCGGTGTCACCACCCTCGATGTCGTGCGTGCCGAGACTTTCGTGCAGAGCATCACCGGCGAGCGTGACCCGGCGAAGACGGTGATCCCGGTCATTGGTGGACACAGCGGTGAGACGATCGTGCCGTTGTTCTCGCAAGCCAAGCCCGCGGTGAAGATTCCGGAGGACAAATTGGATGCTTTGACCAACCGTACGATGCAATGGCCTGCTTTGCTCAACTTTACTTATACTGACGATTTACTGCAGGCGTCCAATTCGGTGGGGACGAGGTCGTCAAGGCCAAAGATGGCGCCGGCTCCGCCACCCTCTCCATGGCCTACGCCGGCTTCCGCTTCGCCGAGGCCGTGCTCAAGGCCGCCCGCGGCGACTCCGGCATCGTCGAGCCCACCTTCGTCTACCTCCCAGGTGTCTCTGGCGGTGACGAGATCGTCAAGGAGACTGGCCTCGAGTACTTCTCCGTCCCGGTCACGCTCGGCAAGGATGGTGCTGAGAAGGCGGAGAACATCGTCAAGAGCGCGAACGAGTACGAGAAGAAATTGCTGCAGAAGTGCTACGAGGGTCTCAAGGGCAACATTGAGAAGGGTATCGACTTCGTCGCCAACCCGCCCAGCAAGTAAGTGTCTCTTCCATCAGGTCGATATGATCGAGACACTGATGAGTTGCCTCTGTAGATAGGCTATGGTCGGGTAGCGGGAGCGACTCAGCGAGGCGTGAGGGGAGAGGCATCCAGCTAGATGGCTCATTAGCATGTGGAATGAAAAGCTTCTTCAGAACCGCGCAGACTCACACCTGCTTTCTGCATCAGTGTGCTTTCGTGGCACCTTAGTACGCGAAGGTCACATGACTTTGTCTTTCTCCCGCGCGGATATCGTCTGCAAGGCGCAATGCCGCCGTCCGCGATTGCGGTGGCGTTGAAGCTCCCACGCACATACAGGTCCAGCATGACCCGGCACTATGAGTAGCTCTGCAACGTGGAAGGCGCAAGAGGACCTGTATTGCGAAGCATGAATTGAGTGGATAAGAGCCTCAGGCAAAGAACCAGAGGAGTGACATCAGGACATTCCGCCGCCGCGTAGGTGAGGATGAGAGAAGGTGCTACGCTCTCTTTTTCATTGCTTGCTATTGAGAAAGCTTTGCTAGATCTCCTTAAACATTCAGTTCTTCGTAATGTCTTCAAGCCAAGAGCCACCGACAATCACGTCGACAGAACAGATGCAGAAGGAGCAGAAGAACATCGACCTATGCGAGCAGTACATAATTTTTTGGCTCAGCGCAAAGCAAACTCGCATACCGCTGAGATACTCAAGCCATCGCATATAGCCCGACCAAGAACACTGGAGGCGACTCCGTCAAGCACCTCTGCCGAAAAGACTCCTGATTCTTCGCCCCCAGCACGTTTCCAGGCTGCGAAACACCCATGGACTATGCGGAATCCCACGCACATGTCATGGCTTCCGTCAACGACCTCTCCATCAAGCGCTTTGACCAAACTTGGGCGAAGGATGGCCATGTCCTCTTGCGATATACAGCAAGCGGGCATTTCAAAGGCAAGCCCTACATGGGAATTGAGCCAAGTGGCAATTATGCGCAATGGGGCGCTGCGGCAATCTTCGAGGTCGAGGATGGTAAGATCAAGAGCTTCACGAAGGTTTGGTACCAGAAGGTGATGCAGATCCAGTTGGGACGCGCGCCGGTCAGGAGTTGCGATGATCCCCGGTGGCATAAGGAGGCTTTAGCCAATCCGGAGGAGAGCAGAAGCAGTGAGGGCTGAACTTCTCGTAAACATAATTGGAGAAGCGTTTCCGGAACAGAGGACTCCAGGAGCGGTGAAAAGGGTTTCGCAAGAGACAGTCTCCAGCATTGGCGGGTCGGCAGCCTAGAAACCGGTCTCCTCAGTCTCATGAATGGGCTGTATTGGTCCAGTAGCATTATGAACATGTCCAGGCGACAAAGTCGTTATGTGTCTCTCATCCTGCATCCGCGGCAGCTCGTTGCCTGCGTAGCTCGTGCTCGAGTAAAACTCTTGCCTCGCTCAGAAGTTCATGCTCTTTCTCCGCCTCCACCTTCTGGCTTCTGCTATTCAGCCAACCCACGTCTAACTTGCCGAGGCCGTTGTTAGTAACACGGTCTGGTTCGACGGTGGGCGGCACTCCTGGACGGCCTCCCGGTGCTTGCTGCCTTGCCGGAGCTGCATTCATTGCCGCAGGAGCCTTGGCAGGTATAACCCCGGCCTCCTCCAAAGCATATGCTTGCCGCTTCATCTTGATACCGAATTCCTGTAATCCCTCGTATACCGCTCGCGTCTGCTGCTCGAACTGCTCCTTCCTCGCGTCGGTGCTGACTGTCTTACCTTCGCCATCCGCACTCGAAGTGATTGTTTTCACGGCCTCGCCCAAACGACGGAGCGTCTCCGCCACGCCAGCGCTGATATCGTTGAGTTCACGGATACGGTCGGCAGGTGTGAACTCTTGCGCCATGGCTACGAGGCTGCTGGATGGCCAGACTGTCATGCAGGCGCAGGTGAGGCCCAGGTAATGTGTGGAGGTGGATCGAGCGTGCAGGGTTCCGAAGAGTGGTACAGCCTTCTGAATGCCTCAGGCGCGAATGCGTCACGCTAGCCCCAGAAAGACTACTTGCGCTCTTTCACCCGACTTCACCTCTGTACCTCTCCGTTCTCATCAATTCACTTCTCACACCATTAGCGATCAACAGCAGTCGTTTGATGTAATTTATTTCGTGATTATGGCCGCGCAACCGCCTCCGCCTTCAAGGACTGGCAGCGCCGGTCCCCCGAGCGCCGGTGGCATGGGCACTCCGCAGGCAAGCACTCCCGGTGGAGCGCAGTCGCAAAACCTCAATCAGATCGTGAGTCGCTCCTTCCCTTTCTACGATTGATCGCGAAAACTCTGTTTGCTATACGAGGAAGATGTCACTCTTTCACTTCGTCCTTGCTTCCAATATTCACGACTCGGCTCTCCAAACATCAACTTAGCAACCAACACGAGCACCCAACCCTTCGTATCTAAAGGACGATGATCTTTCAAAATTGAAAATCCGGCACATCGATCAACATCGCCGCCTGCATTTGTGAAATCTCTACTTTGAGGCGGCCGGACGAAGAAGCTCCCGTTCAGCTCGAAAACTACATCCAGCCCCGCACTATGATTACCTGGAAGCACCTGGACCACCGTCAAGTTTGTTTCTGAAGTCACACTGATCACAACCACGATCAATACCTACCACAGCGTTCGATAGTACCATGGCTTCGAATGCTAATCTCATATACCAGGTGCTGGAATACCTCTCTAAGAAAGGCTACAGCCGCACTGAGGCGACGCTACGCAAAGAAAGCGCGACGGTCCCGTCCGATGGCGGCCCACCCATGACCTTCACGGAGAGGTTCAAGGGCAGGCAGTGGGAAGAAGGCTACAAGATGGTGCGAGCCTGGACCCGCAATCTCCTGGACATCTACAAACCGGAGCTCTCACGACTCCTGTGGCCACTATTCGTGCACTGTTTTCTTGAAGCCGTGGTTGAGTGCTACTCTACAGAGGCACGAAGCTTCTTCAGCACCTTCAAAGCTCCCTTTGAAGATGAGCATGCCGACGATCTCCACGCACTCAGCGCCATTAGCGAGCCCGAGCATGTGCAGCACAACGATATTGCACAGCTGTATCGCAACAACCTTTATCGGCTATCAATGAGCAAGATGTCGTTCTCCATGCTTATTGAATTCTTGGAGATCAAGGAGGCCGAGGGCGGCAAAGTCATTAGCCTCATTCTGAACGCCCATGTGGCAATCATCAAGGTTGACCGAGCGGCGCTGGGCGGAGCACGGGGTTTGCAGAAGCTCATGGACGACAAAGATGGGGTCGAAAAGGACGTGCCTGCAGAAGACGAAGGCATCCCTGGGCACAATCCCGGATCCGCGAACATAAGCCAGCATTCCACAGGCGCTTTGAACAAGCTTTCTCTTGGGCCTGCGCATCTGGATCCAGATCTGGTGGAAGACGTCAAGGCCGAGCTTGCACAGGAAGATTCCGCGCACCCTCCTGGACCCGGCCAGAGCACGCTTGTGGAGCAGTTCGAGCAGCGCATTAAGACTGAGCCGACGGATGATGCTCCACCCTCTCGTGAGCACATTCCTTTTCCGCCTTCCACGGCACGTGATGTGGCGATGGAGGTGCAGAAGGTGAAGGAGAATCGGGATCGCTTTCGAATTGAGGGGCGGACTGGAGGTGTCGGGCCCGGCGTCAGCGTCACAATGTTTACGTTTCACAACACGTTCGACAGCGTCAACTGCGTCGAGTTCTCGGGTGACAACACGCTAGTAGCCGTGGGCACTGCTGAGTCGTACATTCGACTCTGGTCTCTGGAAGACCGCGCGCTCACCTCACCGCAAGATCCGCCTGGCTTTCAACCCTCCTCTTCGCGCAGGCTGATTGGACACTCTGGCCCGGTCTTCGCGATTTCGTTCTCTCCATCCGTCGCCATTCCGGAGCCACCAACAAACGGACACACCGAGAGCACCATCTCTCCGGACTCTAAGCCGCGCTATATGCTCTCCTCTTCCGCAGACACAACTATCCGCCTGTGGTCCTTAGACACTTGGACCAACCTTGTCGCCTATCGGTCGCACAGCAGTCCGGTATGGGACGTTCGCTTCTCTCCGCATGGCCACTACTTTGTATCCGCATCCGCAGATCGCACTGCGAGGCTGTGGAGCACAAATCAGATTGCTCCTCTGCGCCTCTTTGTCGGGCACGACAGTGACGTCGAGACTGTTGCTTGGCATCCCAACGGCGCCTACATCTTCACCGCTGGCGGCGTCGGAGACAAGACTGTGCGCATGTGGGCGATTACGGGCGGCAATCAAGTTCGTATTTTCACAGGCCACACCGGAAACATCACCGCAATCTCTTGCTCGCCCAATGGCGGTTTTGTGGCAAGCGCGGACGACAAAGGCGTGATCATCCTTTGGGATCTTCGGTCAGGGAGGCTTGTGAAGCGGATGCGCGGACATGGGGCTGGAGGTGTCTGGTCGCTGGATTGGTCGGTCGAGAGCACGGTGCTGGTGTCTGGCGGTGCGGACAGTTCGGTGCGGGTCTGGGATGTGCAGCAAAGCAAGGAAGCACCGAAGGTCAACGGGGAGACGGGCGCAAAGGCGGATGGCACGGTCGGGACGCTGAACAAGGCCGGCAAGATCAAGAGTCGTGAGCAAGCGACGGCAGACATGATCAGTGACTTCAAGACGAAGAAGAGCCCGGTGTACAAGGTGAGGTTCACGCAGATGAACTTGATCATGGCAGGTGGCGCATATCTGCCGTAGGATATGCTTCAAAAGATTGGGAAAAGAGCTGTGAGATTAGCGCGGCGTTGGAGGTTGATAAGAATTCCCGGTATGACTACGCATTCGAGATACAAAAGATTATGTCAACATACGTTCGGAAGCGAGAGACCTCGGTCCCGACGGTCAATACGTAATCTCAGGTGTACGATCAGACAGCTCAACGGCATTTGCACATGCAATCCCATGTGGCATATTCGACGGGCATGATCAAGGTGATGTCGGCCGCGCTGCAAACGGCCCCCCTGTGAATCTAGAAATAGGCAGGAGCGACCGACAAAGGCGTGGGCGCTAGCACCGCATTAGCGCCTTGCCCGCGCTGCCCACCACTCGATGGAACTTCCACGCTCCACGGAAGTTGTCCACTACAACGACACGGTCTCCGCGAGCCTACATTTAATTGCCGAACACCTGTCACCATGCGACCCCCAACACCCAACCACTTCCCGACTCACGTGCATCCCCTCTGCTGGGGTCCCATCACTGAGCCGCCGCGGCCGCGGTATCACCTGGGCCTGCAGCTCTCATTGGGCCTTGCGCAGCGCTTAACTGTCGGCAGGGCTTTGATTGCGTTTGCACTTCTTATCTCAACTCACTTCCTCCAAACGCATCCACGCAACTTGGAATGGACAAGACGCACCTTTTTCGCACTTCCTAAGTCCGCACCTGCTTGACGTCGCCATGCATATCCTCAAGCTCCTCTTCGAAATCGCGATCGCTTTGCTGATTGCTTCTGCACAAGAGTTTCGTCAGCCGTAGGGCGGCATCAGAGCTCTGTACGAGTACCATGCTCAGCAGATGCTCTCCGAGGCCGGCCGCATATCGCATGATACGATGCAGAAACTCGAGAACATATCATCGCCCCCATTGAAAAATCGTCAATGATGGCGCCACCTCCTTTTCCTCGTCACTCAGACACCTTGAGAATGACGCGGATTTCGAAAATCGGGTCAAGTAGGCCTGTACAGAGACTGGTGTGACGGACATGCTCGAGAATCTGCAAGCGGTGAAATTTGAGGAGCTTCCAGCAGAGCCGGTCGAATGTATCAAGGACAACACAGGCAGACCATCTGCTACGTGGCGCAACGCGTTTTCTGGGCCTCTCCCAGCATGATCTGTGGCCAGGCTATCAAGTTACTTGGCTGACGTCCGGGCGTCAGAGCTCACTCTGTTGCTTCCACTTTGCAAAAAATATCTGGAAGAAGCGTGCCGACGGGCAGCTGGATCGCAAGACTAATGAGCTCGGGACCGAGCAGAATCAAAGGAACGACTCTGCTGAATGGTTCGATGCAATTTAGAGGCGCAGCGGGGTGTGTTCTGAAGGCTGGGCTAGAGAAAATGGCAATTGTCTCAGCGGCGCGGCCGGAATCGTGATCGAGCCTAGCCATTTCTCCACATCTGCGCACCTCCTTGGAGGCATTGGAAGGGCACCCAGTGGCACGAAGCGAAGGGGCTGGCGCCCATAGCCTCGATCTAGCACCTAGGGCAGGCGGGACAGATGTCAATTACGAATGGCCTTGTCATATGCCCTGGCCGTTTAACAGAGGATGCCGAATGAATGCACAGTCACAGTCCGAATGAGCACTTGATTGTGTCAAATCTCCGACTCAGCGAGACGCTTTCTGCATTTCCAACTCAGCCTGAGCGGCATGGGCGGCTAACGAGATGTGGGAGAGCTTCACGACGGCTGCGCCTTCGGCTGTTGGCTCGCTACGCCGCACACGGCGTCAAGGCATGCAGTGCGGCATGTTACAGAGGTTAATCGCCACAAGTTCAGCTTCCTACATAGATATAGCAGCATGGCGCTGCTCAAGAACTGCGACAGCACTGATGCTGTTCGTTGCTCTGCTGGACTGGTCAGGCTGGCATCACGACGACGGCCGTGATTCCGTCATAGCAATCGGCCATCAGCCTGTCGACGCAGCAAATGTCCACGACACGCTCGCCTCCGTCGGCACAGCGTCCAACGAACTCTGGGACAACGCTCAAAATGCCTCGCGCAGGATCTACGATGCTCTGCAGAACCTACACATCGACACCCAAACGATGACATCGTGACCATCCTCGAGCAGATGCAAATCACCATCGGCAGCATTAACGTCACCGAGCTCGAACGACGGCTGCTGAATGCTACGGAGAGCGGGCTGGAAGATGCATGGGCTGAACTTCAAGCCATTGACTGGAGAAATCTCCCAGAAGAGACACTGGACAAGATAATGCAGTAAGTTGAAGAGCACCCGTACGAAGCGGCCTTTTAAGTCGCAGAGACAGTCCTCGTCTTCGTTCCAAGCGGTGTCTGAGGGCCAGTGCTGCATCATCTTGGCTTCACTCGGCCCGGGATCAGGGGTCGTGAGTCGAATTCGATCTCGGAATTTTGATCGCCTACTGATGGAGTCCAGGCTCGGTTGCTGCCTTCATTCAGTTCTTGATCGGCCATGTCCCTCGCCGTTCGTGGTTCGCATGGCTGACGAGCGGCGCAATGGGAGGTTACGGCAGAGTCTGGATCAATTTCTGGGCATTCGGAATCAAAGTAATTGGTTGGATAGGCTTCCTTGCCGGTCGCCGAGGCGAGATCAAGCCCTACTGAGCGCGAGTGTGTGCGCTTTGCTGCGCGGGCATTTTGCTGGAGGTCTCTCATCGTCGACTCCATATAATAGGCAACGTACAGAGCATATATTGCGACCGTCCCGTGGGTTAAGCACGAGGAGCGAACTTCGAGCGTGTCAGGATGGGGAAGAAAACGGCACGAGAACATCGAGACCTTTATTCTCCATCACTGCCCTCATCCCTCGGCATATTGATCCCAAATCTTTTCAACATTGCACCCGCTGGGCCAGCCATACCTGCCTGTCCCTTGAAGCTCTCCAGCATATTCTTCGCAAGGTTCAGATCGACATCATTGAATTCTTCATCGTCGGAGCTCAGCTCTTCCTCTCCAGGCCCGACTTCTTCATCCGCTTCTCCTACCTCCGGCAGCTTCGTCACTTGCATTCCTGGCGGTCTCTCAGGCCCAAACATCACTTTGTTCGACTGCCTGTCTACGTGCGCCTCCGGCTTTGTCTTTCGCTTCCCTGTACCTCCGCTCTTCACTATGCGGTCGCCGTCTAATCTCAGCGCTCCGTGGCCCTTGAGCTCTTTCTTGTACATCTCCATGATCTTTTTCATTTCCTGATCTTCATCCGACTCCTCTTCCTTCGATGCATTGCCCATTTCCTCGTCCTCCAAAGCCAGCTTCCTCGCCTCTGCTAAAAGCCCGGTTTTCTCGATCTCGTCAGCGGGCATGCCCATCATCTCCTTCATCGCCCGCTCGAACTCAGCTTCTGAGAAAGAGCCTTCTTTGTCTTCACCGCCATCGTCCGTCTCGTCAGCATCGTTGTCACTAGCGCCAGAGGAATTTTCCTCGTTGTCAATTCCATCCACGCCCGCCTCATCATCCTTCAGGAAATCTTCGAATCTAGACACCATCTTCCGCAGATTCTCCTGCGCTCCTTGATCGCCAAAGCCTTTGCCACCTGCGCCCTTTCCCATCTTGCCAGCTAACTCCTGATCAAAGTCATTATAGTCGATATCCAGCCACTTCTCATCATCTTGGCGCTGTGACCAGGACAAAATAGTCCTGTCGTTCGGTAAAGGCTCGTCTCCGCTTTCGACATCTTCCAACAAGACCTTTATCTCGCGTACCACCCGCGTATCCAGCTCTTTGGGATCCGCGAGTAGCATTTCAAAACCACATGTCAGCTTCATACCCATGGCGACTTTCTCATCGTCCATGCGTGGTAGGATGCCCGTCCATGCGGGCGGCGGATCAAATACCTGGCTCCGAAGCTGCGCATAGCCGACCTTGGTGAACTTAACGCTGACTGTCACGAAGTCTTCAGGTGGTAGGCGGAGGGTGTTGAGATCTTTCGTTGCGAGCGGTTTAAGTGCGATCGGATCTCGCAGGTAGAAAGCTTCTACCGCTGGCGATACGTAGGCAGGCTGTTGGTGAAGCAGGTATGCCAGTCGACGCGGAACTGCGACCAGGGCGTGATGCAGTGATTCTCCAATCGCCTTCGGGTAGTCGCGGAGACGGTAAAAGGCCTCGTCTTCGATGAAGGGAGAGATGATGAGCTTGTTGGGAGAAGACTGAATAAAGGACAAAGCAGCTTGAAGACTGAGATTCCGCACGGTTGCTTCTTTCCCCAACGGGACGATCCGAAGGTGGCCATTGTTAATCCAAACCCTATGCTCGGCGATATCAGGGTTCAGCCATTTTGGGAGGGCATTGGCCGCTTCGATGAGCAGGAACTCGCCATCGCTATCGTATACTCTGATCCAGGCGTCAGGACACTGCTTGCTCAGCTCCAAAAGAAGATACACGATGAGCCACTCGTCGGCTACCGCATCGCCAAAATTTGTCCTTCCTCGCAGATGTGGTGGCTGCGCTTCCGGTAAGGACGCCTTCTTGGTCTCTGGCTCAAGCAGAGTTGGCCGTAGCTTCAGCTCGAAGGTCTCTCGTTGCCAGATACAGTCTTTTGTATGCTCCTTGCAGATGGCGGTCGCGGTCTTCAAGATCTGATTGAGCCGGGTTCGGGTGGCGGCGATGTTTCTAAGCTTCTCATCGATCACATAGATAACATACTCGACGCAGTCGTCCGGAAGACGCTTTGGAAACCCATCAAAACCTTCGCCAAACCACTTTAGGCCGTCATCTTGGGGCAGACTATCGTCCATGTCCGGCCTGAAAGCTTGAGGATGTAGAAGGAAACAAGTAGGGCAGGGCCTGCAGGAAAGCCAGCTCACCACCTACCTTGTCGCCGTCGCCTATTTCCGCCGTCCGTCTTGGCTTGTCGCAGCACAAAAGGGTACCCAAGATGTCGATGAGGTTTACGGATGCTCAGAGAAAGAAAACGCCAGACCAGTCGTTGTGATGCTCAGCAGGCGTCTTTTGGTGCCTGGGGCAGCTTTTGCAGCGCGGCTTTGTTCCGCCCGATAGCAACGGTTTGTTGACGCCAGGTCAACAACGCGCTTTCTGCCCAGAGCTTCAATCCGAGACCGAAAGGCAGTCTTTACTCTGCAACGGGCGCCGTTCGCCAACACGACATACTAACACAGCAGTATCATGGCCGGCCCATATATCAACACTCCCGGGACCGAGCGCGGCGACGCCACCTTCGTCTCGCACGCCGCGCTGGACATGTCCTTTGCGCAACCCTTTGGCTCGCCGTCCAAGAAACCCGGCGAGGATCTGCGCAACCATATGAAGGGCATGAGAAGCAACGCGCATCCACTGCAGACTCCTCGGGTGCGGAATGCGCTCGTTGATCGAAGAAACCCGGGTGGGAAGCAAGAGTTCACTCCGCTGCTAAAGAGCGCACAGCGGAATCGTATGATCGAGCGCAGCATGGTTGCCATCGAGGAGAAGGAAAACGGTGTACCAGATACGCCTGCAGGCTTCCGGAGCAGCTATGCGGAGCAGGCGACACAGCTTCCCATGAACAGCTCCATGCTCGATGGCGAGGATACTGGAAGCGCAGCCAACGGTAACCGGGAAGGCACACCTGTCCCACCTACAGCCAGCTCAAGCATGCTGGACTCTACACCCATGCCACAGCTACCGCAACGGGGGGAGGGCGGTGTGCTGAACCAGGGCAATGGCCTTACTCTCCGCGACCAGGAAGCCAAACTCGACCAGATACAGAAGGACAACTTTGGCCTGAAATTGAAGATCCACTATCTGGAAGAAGCACTTCGAAAGACTGGCACCACGTTCCAACAGGCGACTCTCAAAGAGAACGTGGATCTGAAGACTGAAAAAATGACATTACAACACGATCTTACCAAACAGCGCAAGCGGCTACAAGATGCGTCGCATGAGCTTGAGGAGTACCGACAGAAGTACGAGGAGTACCAGCGACATGTCAAGAAGCGCCACTCGAATGAGAATGAAAGCGAAGAGCTGGAAAGGCTTCAGAAGCTCGCGAAAGAAAGCCAGCGAATCGCAGATGAGCGGGAGCAAGAGCTGGATGGGATGAGGCAAAAGCTCGAAGAGGCAGAGCAGGCGCAAAGCGAGCAGGCAGACCCAGAGGAAGCGCAGCGGCTGAAGGATGATGTGGAAGACTTGGAGGCAGAGCTGCGTGACCGAGAGCGACAGCTAGACGAGAAGGATGAGCAACTGGAAAAGCTCCAGGCTGAGCTGAAGGCTGCAAAGTCGAGCACAGAAGAAGCCGAGCAGTTGCAGCAAGACATCGATGAGCTGGAGGCGGAGCTGAAAGAGAAGGACGAGGAGATCGACGCAAAGAACGCACGCATTGCCGAGCTGGAGGAGCGCGTCAACTCGGGGTATGGCCGAGAAAAATCCACGAAGAAGCTCCGTGGCGACGTGACGCAGCTGGAGGCGCAACTTCGGGAGCGCGATGAAGCGCTTGACGAAGCCCGCGAGCAGGTCCGCTTGCTCGAAAAGAGCGTCCAGTCTGCCCAGGCCGGCTCCTCTGCCGAACTCCGCCAACGCGAGGAAGTTGCCGAGGAGCTACGCCAGCAGGTCAGTGACCTAGAGGAGCAGCTACGGACTACCAAAGATGGCAACGCAGCCGAGCTTCGCCACCGTGAGGACGACCTTCGCAATGCCCAGCGCGAGTTGGCAGACAAAGATGGCGAGATTCGCGCGCTTCAGGAGCGTCTACAGACTGCACGCGGGAGCTGGGACTCAGAAGCGCAGCAAGCCGACTCTCGCTTGCAAGCCAAGGACCGCCTCATCCAGGAGAAGGAGGCCAGGCTTCGCGAGAAATCGCAAGTGATCGAGCAACGTGATGAGGAGTTGCTGGAGCTGCAAAAGAGGTTGCGCGCTGCCGAAGGTTCATTGGATGAGGCGATGCGACAAAGCCAGAAGATCCGCGATCAGGCTGAGCAGATACGAGAGCTAGAGGAGAAGCTGAGAGTCGCGCATGCCACTTGGCAGGCGAGGCTCAACGAGAAGGACGGGTTTATTGATGCGCGGCAGAAAGAGCTGCAGGCTTTGCAGAGTCGGATCAACACTCTGCAGGCTGGCGAAAGCAGTGAGCTGAGGGAGAAGGCTGAGCGCATCCGGGAGCTGGAGAGCTCGCTCAAGGAGCAGGATGCCGTTGCGAAGGACCAGTCTCAGGAAATCACTTCCCTCAAAGCCCGCCTGGGCGCCATGGAGACTCCAAGCAAGAAGGACAGCCTGATCAAGCAGCAGGCTGAGCAAGTGCGATCTCTCCAGCAGGCTTTGCAAAAGTTGGAGCAAGAGAAGGACGCCGAGCTCGACGCATTGGACCAGCAGCTGGCGAACATGGAAGCCGAGAATGCCAATCTGTACAAGACGGTAACGAACTTGAAGTCGCAAGCGGAGAAGGCGGAAAAAGATCACAGCCTTCTCGGCCATCAGGACCAAGATCTCAAAGCCAAGCAGGAGGAGATTGCGGCTCTGAAGCAGGAAATCGAGGGTATCCAGAGCCAGCTCGAAAAGGCCATTGCACAGCGACAGGCTGACGTGTCCGCGCTGGAGAAGGAATTGGAACTTGCAAGGGCAAGCGGAGAAGGCGATTTTAAGCACTTGAAGTCCGAGCTGGAGGCACAGCATGCGGAGACTCGGCAGGCGCTGGAAGATGAGGTCTTGGTCTTGGAGTCAGAGTACGATGGCTTGGTTGCTGAGAAGGCTGGGCTCGAGACTAGAATAGCAGAACTTGAGGCGGTCGTCAAGTCAACATGGCAAGCGAAGGATCACGGAACACCTGCTCGAGAGCATAACAATCTCCGCCAAAAGCTTAAGACCACGGAGCGCGACCGCGACGCTCTGAAGAAGGCTGTGAAAGACCTGGAAACACAGCTCGAGGCCGCAGTACAAGCCAAGGCCTCCGGCACGCCTGCACGCGAGCGTAACGATCTCCGCCAGAAGCTGCGTGAGGCGGAAAGTAAGGCCACTCGTCTCCAAAGCCGCATCGAAGACCTAGAGACGAACCTCCAGTATGCTCAGCAAGAGAAGACCATCGCAGAGGAGCGCATGGAATTGCACGAGAGCATAAAGCAAGCCAAGATCGAGGCCGAGGACCTGCAACTCCAGCTCGCCGAGCGTGACCGCCGCATCTCATCTCTGTCACGGAAGGAAGCTGACTTGCGGACCCAGCTCTCATCCGCCCAGTCCGAGATCGAAGATCTCAGTACACAAATCTCTGAGCTCGAGAGCAAAATTGTGGCGTCCGCAAGCAAAGACCGCGAACTTCGGTCTTGTGTCCGCGAGCTCAAGGATTCCAAACTCCGGATCGAGGAACTCGAGGTGCAACTCGGCGACCGAAACGGCAGTTCTTCCGGTCATGCGAGAAGGGAGGCGGAACTCCGGACTCGGCTACGTGAAGCGAAGATCGAGCTCGAGAGTCTCCAGATAGAGACAGCGGAGAAAGACGAGCGCATTGAGACTCTCACCCGGAAAGAATCAGAGCTTCGCGACAGTCTCCACAAGTTTCGCACCGACGATACAGTCCAGGGAGATCTCCACGCCCAGCTCGAAGATGCCGAAGCCGAGATCGAGAGCCTTCAGCGGATGATCCGAGAGCAGTCGACGCGCCTGCAGAGTGCGCAGCGGCGGGAGCAAGAACTAAAGTCCCACTTACAAGCAGCCGAGGGCGACAGGAGCATAGACGAGAAACAACTCGCCGCCGCGCAACGCAAACACGACGGCGAGATCAGGGGGCTGGTGAAGCAGATTCAATTCCTACGCGCGAAATGCACGCGGGAAGAAGGCTTCCGCGCGGATCTGGTGTACACGAAGAAGTGGTTCTTGATGCAGGTGCAGATGTATAATTCTTGGTAAGCGCGTCCGTCGCCTCAGCATCGGAGGTGAAATGCTGACTTTCCTGTGCGTTTTAGCAATCGCGCGGACCTGAAGCTCTTGGAAGACATGGGTATTACGCCGGACATCTCATTCCGAGAACGGAGACATTCGCTCAAGACTGTCGGGTTGATGGTCTTGGGTTGTGTGAGGATGGGGAGGATGCAGAGGGAGTGGGCGGGGGCTAGGAGGGTGCAGGAGGGGTTGTTGAGGAAGTTGGAGGGGATGAGGAAGAAGCAGGGGATATGAAGTGAGGAGGACGGCACCTCGTGCATTGATGAGGCTATCGTTTCCGGGAGCGTTGGCGCTGGTGGAGTGCGTTATGAGGCGGATGGACATCCATACTCCGTATACGGGGCGGCACAGGCGATGTCGTTGGATTGCAGCAAAGTATTTTGATCACGATCAGGCCACGAGGAACGTCTAGAAGGATGTGCTCAGGGGTGGCGTGTGTGCATCAGCCAGCCTTGTGCAACGGGAAACGGCCGTCTTGGGCCCGCCATGGCCCGAGCGCCAGAGACCCTCTTTGCCCTCCTTTCCTGTAGTCTCTGATCTCCTCGCCCATCCTCTCCCCCATTCGGCCGATGTCGCTTGAGTGCAGAATCGCGGTATAGCCAGGACCGGGGCAACTGCTTGCCCTACTGGTGTTGGATGAGGAAGAGCGCCCGGCGCACGTGACGCAGGTTCGGAGGCTTCGGCTTGGGCCGAACCAATCGATTACGCGAGAATTCTCCGGTCCCCGACGCCTGAACTGAAACACGAGCTGAGCGAGCCGGGCAGGGAGGTCTGCTTCGCACACACCGTTCGGACAGCTGGTTCTGCAGGTCCCTCCGACGTGTGATCGCCGCCACCATCACAGCCAGACAGCCGCGCCAGATACACCCCGTACTATACATCGTCCCACCGTCCCCGCCCACAATGGCCAGCAACATCACCGGCGACCGCAACTCCACACCCGCCGCTTCCAGCTCTTCGACCCTCCGTCCACCTCGCACTGCCTTAGGTTCCGGCCACCAACTCCGGGCTTCGGCCGACATGGGTGCCTTCTCTTCCACCTCGCCCCTCGCGACCCGCGGTATCCGCCCTGCCAGCGAGGTCTATCTCAATCAGTTCCAACAAGGAGCTGCCGCGGGCCATGCCGACGATGCTGCCGAGAAAGCTGCCGCCCAGTGGATAGCGGATATCGACCAATATGAGAATACGCTGGAGGATATGGCGGCTGCTACACTGGATCAGGACTTCAAGGACGAGCTGAGCGCGATCGAGCAGTGGTTCCGCGTACTCAGTGAGCCGGAGAGGACTGCGGCACTGTACGCACTCCTGCAACAGACAACTCAGGTGCAGATTCGGTTCTTCATCCAAGTCCTGCAGCAGATGGCCAAGAGCCACCCAATGTCTGGTGTTCTTTCGCCTGCCGCGTTCAATGAGAAGGATCCCATGTCCAGCCGGATGAACGATGCGATGAACAAATTAAACGTGGAGGGCTCCAGGGGATCTTTCGGGCTCGGCGCCAAGCCTCCCCCCTCGCCCGGCGCGAAGAGGAATTCGGGCTTAGATCCCAGTACGATCAAGAGCATGTTTCCAGACGCTGCGAACGCGATCGAGGATCAGAAGGCCGAGTTCCAGAAGACGACGGGTGCTGCGCCAAAGTCTACGAGGAATAGCGTGGTAGGGGATCGGATGTCCAGCTTTGGCGCTGGATCGACGCTTTCCATGCATGAAGATGGAGCACAGAAGAAAAATGGCATCCCAGATGGGCCGTGGAGAAGTGCCAGCAACTCGCAGAACGATGCTCAGCCGCCGATTGGCAGGCCGAAGTCTTCAGCAGGCCAGCAACAGGCGCCGATGGGTCAATTTGGGGTCAGCCAGCCGCCGCTGAGTTCTGGGTTGAGGTCGGCTAGGCCATTTCCACTGGCTAGCGATAACAACATTCAGAATCAGACGATCTCGGCCGGTGACAGCAATCAGTCTGGTATGGGCCTCTTCTCGCCGTACGCGCCTGGGGCCAGCTGGGCTTCCGCTATGAACACGCCCATGGTGCCGAACTTCAATGCGCAACAGAGCTCCAATCAGGCCGATATGGTGGCGAATGCTACAGCCATGAAGCTGGCGGCCCTCAGCACTGTCAACAACAGGATTCAGCTAGACGATGTACGCAAGTTCAGGCGGGCACGATCTTCAGAGGGTCAGGGCCAGCAACAACAACCGCTTTCGCCAGGCATGCCGGGCAACATCGTCATGACCAACGAATACGGTCAGGTGCTCACGCCTCAGCAAGCTGCTGCCCTCCAGCAACAGCAAATCGCCGCCATGCAAGGCCGCCGCTCCCGCCCAAGCTCGCCCGGCATCGCCATCACTGGTCCCGGGGGCGCGATGCCGCAGACCGGCCTCCCCATGGCACAAGCAAATGGCTTCCTTTCCACTTTCCCAACCGACATGTCTGCGGCCCTCAACAATGGTCTTGCAGGCATGAATCTGGCGAACTTCTCCAGCAGCTATGGCGAAGGCTACCTCTCCGATGCATCCGAGATCCAGCGTGGACGCTCGCCGAGGGGTAGGAGAGGGAGCAGCAAGCCGCCGGAGGATCCGACGGATCTAGCGCTACTGAAAGATATCCCGAACTGGCTACGGACGCTCAGGCTGCACAAGTACACGGATAATTTGAAAGACATGGATTGGAGGGATCTTGTGAAGTTGGATGAGGAGGGGTTGGAACGGAGAGGTGTGGCGGCGAAGGGAGCGAGGAGTAAATTGTTGAAGGTCTGTCGAAAATCACTCATGCTTTGCAGATGCTCGATGCTAATACGTAGGACAGGTCTTTGAACAAGTCCGCGAAGCGCAACAGGAGGGCAGACTATAGGCTGTCTACCCATGTACGAGGATGTCCGATCCGGTCAACCGGATGAGGCTTGCTGTGACGGCGTTTTGAAGGCATGAAAACAGACCGCAGGCTTGCTTGCTTGCTGGGTGAGGCAGGCAAAGCTCTGCAACACTTGATAAGATGTTTCTAATACTCTGTGGGCTAATGCACAGCGTGCATAGGGGCGGCATTTGCCTGGCGTTTCCACTCCTGCTCGCTTTCTTGTACGGCCAAAAAGACGAACATTTACTCTACTGCTACTACGCTCTTCTTCACGTAATGGAATATTGTCTATTTGCGTGACTGTGGTCTACACACAGCCCTTTTTCCTTGTCTTAGACCGGCTTTATCCTTCCCCTTTCTCTCTGTTCACGCGCGATAAAGGAGCTTCACAAGGCACTTGTGCACATTGTTACTGGTTTAGCCGCTTGGGATGTATATACTCACGCCGGCGCTTGGGCTGCGGTGACTGGCTAGATGGTCACACACGCTTCGAAACGCATACTCGACTGCGGCTTCTACTGTATCTGCTGGTTACAGGGTTTTGTAATACAGTCAACACTCCCGCTCTTGCTAGGAACTTCAAAAGAGTCTGCTTTCCCGCGTCAAGAGTTCGACAGGACAACGCGCTCTGGCAGACTTTACATACACCAACACGAATACCACCGCCATTATGGTTCGCGCTGCTGTCACGATCACCGCCTTGAGCGCCGCCTTCGCTGGCCCCAGCATCGCTGCGCCCGCTACATCCACCACGGCCAAGTATAGCCTCATCGCCGACTACTCCGGCAATACTTTCTTCAATAATTTCGACTTCTTCACCGGCGCAGACCCTACCATGGGCAATGTCACCTACGTCGACGCTGCCACCGCCGCCCAGAACGAGTACGCTGGTTTCATCGTCAACGAACTCACCAACTCCACAAACGTATACATCGGCGTCAACTACAAGGATGTCCAGCCTATGCGCGACTCTGTCCGCCTGTCCTCCAAACAGACCTTCGATGTCGGCTCCATCATCGTCATGGATGTCGTCCACGTCCCGTCTGCTTACGGCTCCTGGCCCGCGTTGTGGATGTTGGGTGACTTGCCGGGCGAGTGGCCAACCAACGGCGGCGAGATCGACATCTTCGAAGTCGTGCACGAGGGCGACTTCAACTCGATGACTCTGCACACGGGTCCTGGCTGCGATGTTGAGAACTCGACGACGGCTTTCCAGGGCACGCTGCAGAACACGAATTGTAATGCAGGCGACGCCTCGGATGGCTGCTCGATCCAGGCCTTGCGTCAAGATAAGCTGCAGGTCAACACCATGGCTACTGCGGGCAAGGCCTTCAACGCCCAAGGCGGTGGTGTCTATGTCACCGTTTGGACGACTGAAGGCATCTCTGTCTACCTGTTCAGCCGCTCTGCGCTCCCCGCCGACCTCGCCGCTGGCGCTCCGAGCCCCTCGTCCTGGACTACCACGCCGCTGGCTCGATTCTCCGGGCCCAGCTGCGACTATGCCCAGACCTTCCAGCAAATGAAGATCATTACTGACCAGACTTGGTGCGGGGCATGGGCGGGGCAAGTGTGGGAAAGTTCTGGGGCTGCCAATGCCACGGGCGTCAAGTCCTGCAACGAGTATGTGATGGACAACCCCGCGGCCTTCAAGGATACCTACTTCGAAATTGCCGGCATCAAGGTTTACAGCTCGAACAGCAGCGTTCCTGCGGCTAGCAAGCGGGAGGTCTCTGAAGATGGGTACAACTTCTCCACAATTGTTGTCCAGCAAAGGCACAGACAGAACCCGCGCCAGAGGAGCCTGTCTCATGTGGCGCTGCATGCGGTAAGTGAGGACTAGAGCGTTGGCATACAGGTAGAGCTGACAGACAGGGACAGGCGTGGCGGGCTTAGAATCAATTCGGGGCGGATCTGATAAATTGTACGATGAGACGAAGACGGGTTCAAGGTGTTGAGCATCTGGTCGAACGTTCTGGCGCTAAGCTCTAGATGACTGAATGGGATTGCGTTGTTGCGGAAATGATTTTTCCCTCCACGTCTTCACTTTATTCATATGACCTCGTTTTATTGTACCGTGTGTTCTACTGATGCGAATCGCTTGATGAAGAGATTGGTGGAGCAGGCCGTTACCGGCGGACTGGCGGTGGGAGGCTCGTCACAGGGAGGATTTGAGGGTGGAAGACGTGAGTCATGCATGTATTAGCCTGGATAGTGGTCAACAACCCTCGGCAAGACTCTTGCCCAAGCTCGACTGTAGCGGCGAGTTTTTTTGAAAGTCATGCACTTTCTTGGCGTGGTTCCAGCATGGATTCATCGTGATCGACGTAACATAACCCAGGATGACCAAAGCCTGAATGAGAGGGGTCGTGGTTGGCAGTGACTCTTCTCCAGGAACCTCGCTGATGCGAAGAAGCTGATGAAAAGTAGTTCGCGTCAGAAGGCGGGTAGTGTAAGGCCAGCGACACGGTGCCCCGGGACATCAGCAAGCTGAGCGGCCCCCGGACTGCTTTCAAAAATAAGAATAATCTTGAATGTCACCGTAGTGACGTTTCAGAGATTAAACTGAAAAGAACAGATACTACACTTGATCTGATCCATGCGTTAGCAAGAGGTCTGAGGAATGTGCTTGTGAGGGTACTGACCTAAGCCAAAAGGCAAAGAGAGCTGAGGAGAAAAGGAGAGTGTGAGAGCTCGCTTGGCTTTATAGAAAATCCAAGGGCCTGTGCACTGCAGCCTCAGGCTTCACGCTAATGTGCCATGGACATCTGACTCGCGGAGATGACACGCCTCAGGCATCAGCCCATCAAGGTCGAAGGCAGCACGTAATGACGGTAGCAAGATGCAGACGCGCCAACGGTCTTGTAATTGAGCCAAAATGAGAAACGCTGTCAATACCAGTCGCAAAAGGACTTAGAAGGATCACACGGCCGCTGCCAGCGCTCTTTGTCAGAGTACGAAGTCTCAGGCAGGTGTACCTCCTTCACCTCTCTCTTCCACCTCTTCCCTCACCAGTAGCACCAACGCTTCCAAACCCATAAATAGCCCAGCATGCCCTCAAGGCATCCACACGACCCATTTACAGACTCAGCACTTCGGACGACGACCCTCAACCCCTCCATCCGCGCGCAAACATCCAGCCAAAGCCTCCGCTCCAATGCCAGCACCGCATCCGCTCGAACACGTCAGCCTGGCACCGAGCTCTTTGCTCCATCACTCTCCCGCCGACCCACGAGTCGAACGACGCCGCGGTTTGAAGACGATGTCCTCGCAGATCCGGACTCCGACGACCAAGCTCCGCCATTGCAGCCGCGCTTGAGACACGCGACGCGACGAACGCGGCACGTGTCGCCCGAGAAGCTGAACCGATCACGAGTGAGGCTCGAAGACGAAGCGGAGATGGTGAACAGACAGGCGGATGGCAGCTTCTTGCTTGACGGCAATTTGATGAATGATTGCTATGCCCAGCACATGGCCGATCCGCTGCTTGTTGAAGCTAAGAACGATGAAGGCAAGCGCGAGTTGTCACTTCTCGATAACCCTCTAACAGTGGCTGACTTGTTGCTTGTGCAGAGAACGACGCTTACTACGCCGCTATCAGCCGTCAGTACTTTACCTCAGGAATGGCACAAAATTCTTCTTCGGCTCGCAGGTCTGGTGGAGGTGAGGCCGTATCAAGAGATCGTACTCAGTGGAGTTATTGACCAGTATGATCCTTTAGACCCATCTGAACTTGCAACCGAAGTGATGGCGCATGTGCGAAGACGGGCCATGAAATCACTGCAAGAGGAGCAATGGCGGTTCGAGCCTGCTGATCGCTACCAGGCTCACTACTCATGACCTTTGCGGCACCACGATATAGGAGATCCCTTGGGGCTGCAAGCAGTCTTGAATTGTCTCGCGACACTCCGAATCTCTGTGGCAAGCGCAAGCGGCAGGAAGTAGCAGTCCAGCATTACTGCAGCCCCAATCAATCCCTTCCATACAGACGTATACACACGTACGCCGTCCTCGACACCAATGCGCTGAAAGCCGAATCTGTCATTTGCGAGCGAGCAAATGCATTCCATAGCCGTACAGAAATCCACTCATGTGTTCATGTGTGAAGGGGAGCATCGTGAGATCTCAGCTGGTGACGCCCCAAGACTTCAGCAAGCCCATGCCCACATCCGTCATGATGACTTCGGCTGCTGTTGCTGTCGTGTTGGACGCGACATCTTGGTGGGCCATGGATACTACCGATGAGCCGCAACTGACGGGATCGCCGCTCGCCGATCGGGCCATGTAGCAGGCATAGGCAGAGCCTCATACTCGAAATGAGGTCATTCAGAAAGTCACCATCCTCTTGGGATTCGTCGGACATGGCTGCAGGGCTTAAGAGGGCCGTTCGAGTCCTGTGGACTCCCTCCCGCTGTAGCACTCGCGCTACACCACCTCACATCGCGTCTTGCGGTCGGACATGCTTCGGCCAAACCTACACTTCGGACAGAGGTCTGTAACGCTACGGCAGCAAGAGGTACTGGAGATGTGGTCTGTTCGAGAACCCCGGCGCGCTCCAGTGCATTGTGATCGAGTCGCCTCATGTCCTGGGCGGGAGTGATCGGGCATTCAACGGCGATATGCGACCGCGCAAACCCGCTCTCCCATCACAAGGCTGCGCTCACGCACCCGCCCACTTGGAGGCACTAATCTGTTTCTCCGCCGTGCTCACACGAGACGTAAGCATGGGTCTGTGGCGGCCTCAGCGCGTGGGAGGGACCAGGGCGAGGGCTTTCCCGCCGTTGGTGGGGTGATCACGGTGAAAAGGTGGCAATGAAGCCGACAATGCCGCTTGTAGTCATTGGATCTCGCATGACGATCTGCCAAGCACACGCATATTACACGACGAAGGAGGCGAGTCTACAGACCAACAGCCCACAAGGCAGTCCCATGAAGATTCCGCAGCTTTGGGTGAGGATCGAAGATCCCGCGTACACTGCACCCCGACTTCAATTTGCCTCAGGTACTACTGTACAGATAGGGTGTGGAGGGGTAGCTTTCCGACGTCGAGGAAAGGCAGCGGGAGAGTTGTTCCAAGGCGAAGTTCATGCACATGGACTTTGCCCAAGCGAGCGAGCTCTACGAATGCTTCGATGCCGTCACCCGGCCTCGGTCAGCTCATTCCATCAGGCGAGATACCATGCCCGAGCAGGCGCTCCCACGAGTGGGCAGTGGCATGTCGAAACTGCTGCGCGGCTCCATTGTAGGCCGCCGGAGACGCTCGCAAGCATATGAAAGTCCTGTCCACCTGCGCCTCACTGATCAGCACGGCGGCGCTGATCATATTGCATCAATTCGCCGACATTCCTGGGCCATGCCGTCCTCCATTGCACATCCGTCTCGATACAGATGGAGCAACCCGGCAGACTCTTCGACGACTTGAACCTCGCCCCACACTCAAGATCCACGTCTGGCCGCTTTGGGGATAGGCCTGACGCCTTAACCGAACCGGCAGCTCCCAGCACATGCGTGCCCGCATCATATCGTCCCGCACCTTCACCCGCCACGAGCGCTCAGCCGCCAGGCTCTTGCAGCTGATCCCGCCTGTATCGCGATCTCTCCCCACTTTCATCCCGCTTCGCACCCTACCCTCACTGCGTTAGCCCTGCTGCGAGGTCTGCCTCCTCTGCTTCAGCCACGGCCATCTGTCGCGGGATACATGGCTATCTCCACTTTCGTCATCCCAGCGCCGCATCCATTCCAAGCATTCCACGCCGAATCATTGGAGGGCTTGCTGTATACCATGGCTAGCTCGGTGGACGCGAGAGGCGCGGCTCTCGCGAGGATTGGAATGCGGTCTATCACACTCTGAGACTCAAGTATTCACACTTTCCTAGCCCTTCCCACAGCACCGGTGTTCACGGTACCGTCTTCCTCTTTCCATCTCATATCTGATCAAAATATCATTTTACATGCTCAGCCTTCTCGCCCAAGGACAAGCTGAGACTCCACAATGGCAGCAGTTCTTCCACCACAACCTCCCAGCGAGCTGCTCCGGAGGAGGATGAGCCAGGCTCAGTTTACTCCGATGGACATGGCGGGCCTGATGTCGACTTTCAACATACCGTTCCGGCCGGATGCCGCAGCTGCCCCGACAGCAACCTCAACAGCGCTGCCGATGATGCCAGCACAACAACCACAACCCCCTCTTGCAATGAACCCGCAATCGATAGCACCGAGCGATCTGTTTGGCCACATACCAATGACCGATGTATCGATGCTCAACCAACCGGCATTCGTTGCGGAGCCTATGTCATTTGCTGGAGGCTTCAGTGGGGGGAGCTTTGGCTCCCTTGGCTGGCCGACAACGTCTTCAATGCAGTCAACCTGGGGACCTCAGCCCATGCCTCGAAACACAAGCTACAGCAGTACCGACAGCGAGCCATACATCAAGTCCGAAGAGGATTCGTCTCCTATCCTGCCATCTCAGATATTCAACGACATCAGCGCCTACAACACCTCCGACAGTGCCAGTGTGTCCGAGTCCGAGGACAAGCCTGCCGTCTTCTCCACCGACATTGATGTGTTGATGCGAGCCATACAGGCAAAGACTCAACCAAACGATCAGAAGTCGGTGGGCGTCAGCAAGCCAGCTTCTCCTCCCGCAACGCAGAAATCGAAGAAACGCTACCACTGCGAAGTGCTTTCTTGTGGCAAGTCGTTTTGTCAGAAAACTCATCTCGACATTCACACTCGAGCTCATACTGGTGTCAAGCCATTCGTCTGTAAGGAGCCAACCTGCGGCCAGCGATTTAGTCAACTTGGCAATTTGAAGACCCACGAACGACGACACACTGGCGAGCGACCGTATCACTGTGATATCTGTGGCAAGACGTTCGCTCAACATGGCAACGTACGAGCCCACAAAATCGTGCATACATCTGCGAAGCCCTTCACCTGCAAACTCGACAGCTGCAACAAGCAGTTCACCCAACTAGGCAATCTTAAGTCACACCAAAATAAGTTTCACGTTGGGACAATCCGGAGGCTCAAGTCGCGCTTCGAGAGTATCAAAGAAGGCGATGTGGTGGAAAGCTGGGAGAAGGAAATGTGGGAGTACTTTGCGGGGCTGTACAAGAACTGCAACAAAGGCATCAAAGGGCGAGGGAAGGATAGACGGATCAGCAACACATCCCTGCCGTCAGCAGCAGCGCGACGGGGGAGTCTGGTAGGCACGACATCGGTAATGCCACGGATGGAGATGTCACAGCCGCTACCACCGCAAGGGCTCTTTGGCTCGATTGCGTGATTTTGCCGGGATCTTGAAGTTCTGTTGGCGAGAGGTACTGAAGGTATCGAATCCAGGTTTGTGTATACTTGCGGCGCTCAAACGATAAATGGCACCGTGCGGGCTACGCATGATGACTTTGTACGTTATACCTTGGTACAACAAGAGGTCGTTGAACGCAATGCATCCAGCCCTCGATTGACAGGCTCTGCCTGCTGCGCAATATGATTGCAAGATGCCGTCCAGCTCTCGTGATCATTTGTGCAGACTGTACAAGGGCACATCGGACTGAGTACCTCCGCGCACAAGGCCCGAATATGACCCTTGGCCAGCAATGCGGCGTCGAGCGACGCGATGAGCTACTTGTGAACCTTATTGAAGCTCGAACGCTTGCCGACGCGCTCTCGCTCGCCCATCCATCCTCAAGGACGCATGGCTCGTCTGGCTAGTCGTCGTTCGACAAGAAAAGTCAAGAGCGTCGATTGTCTCCATGAGCCTGTACGGCACTGCTTCCCGTCGTCTGCGGATCAAGCTGGCAGAGAAGCTCGGTTATTGAATTCAACAACCTTTCCACCTTCTGTCCCTGGAGGGGTGCGCATTCAGAGTGGGTCGCGACTCGGCGTCGAACATGTCCATGTGCCAACGTGGATGACCGGGTCGACAGCATGAGCTATGGTAAGCCTCCTCTCGGGCAAATCTTGAGACGTGACGGGTATGGACGGCGAACGAGGGTCGAGCTCAAAGCTGTCCTGGTCCTGCATCGAACTGGAGCCTTGTGCGCGTTGCGGCCCCCCTCTCCCCCCCCCCTTTTCCCCCACGTTGATCCGCTTGACTTTTGCAGACGGCAAAGGCCACGGTTTTGTATGATCAATTTGATCAGGCGAAGTCAATCGATTGAGCCAAGAGATTGGGATAAGCCAATACGACAGGTCCGCTGGCATTCGCACCCGAACAGCATGAACCCAGGAAGTCCCAAAGCTGCATAACAGTGCCTACCTGATCACCCACTACAAGATAGTGCCACGACGTGACATCTCATCGGCACATGGCCAGGATGGCGCATCACCACATCCTTGCCTGCGGCTGATGCCTTCAGATCTGCGACTGTGACATTTCCCGGTCCTCCAGCTCAGCCGGGGCCTGTCCATGAGTATCGCAGTACAGCTTCTTCTGCGGGTCGTTGAGTGTCTCGTAGGCAGGGGTAATAGCTGCCCAGCGCTTTCGAGCTTCTGGATCAGTGGGCACGCGCTCAGGACTGTGCTTCCATGCTAGCGCATTGTAGGAGCTGTGAACATGGCAGCAGCCTCGTCCCAGCTTGGAAGGCATAGGGACGACGCGAACTTCCTGAGCTCTGCTGGGAGTATGCTTGGATCGATGGCCGGTTCAATGTCGAGCACGCGATGAAGCGGCAACCCAAGCCGCCGAGAACAGTTTGCACCTCTGGTCAAGATAAAGTGACATTGGCCGTCCATTTTGCATTTGCCGCTCCGCCGTCCTCTTGCTCCTTCTCTTTGGCGAAGACAAAGCCAGAAGGAGCCTCGGCGTCACCGTCAGCATCCGCCCCAAGGTTGTCGATGTGTGCCGCCTGTGAAGGATTCTCCTGCCATGTTTCCTCTGCACTCTCGGGCACTACAGTCTGCTGGAAATCGGACTTCTCATCTGGCTGGGCGGAGGCAGTCTCTTCCTTCTTCTGTGCCGAGTTGACGGCCGCCTTGTCGTTCATCGCACACTCGCGGCCCTCGAACATGAGATCCGTCATCTCGCGGACCTGCATGATCTGCCTGTCCCATACGATCTGACGAGCATTGAGAGTCTGCAGGAATTCACGGTCAATTGCGTCCTTGACTCCTTTGTTCTCGATCTCGTCGATGCGGCGAGCGAGGTCCTTACTCGTTTGCCTCACGTTGGTCTCGGCACCCTGCGGCATTGTTGTGGTGAAGTGGATCTTGCCGTGCGCGATGTCCTGACGAAGCTGGTCGATCTGAGCCTGGAGTGCCTGGCTCTCGCAGATGTCTTCGGAGATCTCCTCCCTGAGCTGTATGTTGCTGGTACCCCTCGAAGTCATTATGCCTTATGTTGAAGATGATGGAACCCTGGTGAGTAGTGAGGTAAAGTAATGAGACTGTGGCTTGTAGAATGGGAAAGGCTGTAGGCGCAGAGCAACTTGCATGGTTATATGTGCATAGTTACGCGGCGGGCATCCATTGCCTGTAGCCCAACCGGTGCCGATGACTGTCAACGGTCATGCCACTAATCACCTGCTTCAGTGAGCATTTCAAAGGCGAGGAGCAAACATTCACACGTCCCTCTGTCACAACAGCAGGCATCACACGAACAGCAACGAATGGAGGACCCCTACCTCCTAATGCTCTTCAGGCTATGAGCATCACTCCAGACTAACGCCCAACAACCTCCTGTTCAGGCCCTCCAACTCCTCTGCCGTCGTGATATTATCATACGTCTTCCTGGTCTCCTCGTCCTTCACAGTCTGCAGACAAAGAGCCTGGAAGTCAGCAAATCGTCGCGTAGCGGACGGGTCACCCGGAAATCGATCCGGGTGCAATTCCCGCAGGCGCCTTCTCTTTGCCCTGCCATCGCGTCCGTCAGTATATTCTTGTGACAAAGCCGCCTGGTACTCACGATTGGACATCTGCCATACTAGCGTCAGGGGCAACGCCAAGCTTAGCATAGATGCCTTTTGGATCTTGATCGCATATGTATGGCGAAGCCTCTTGATCTCCCGACGCCTCTGGCCGTGCCTTTGAGGACTTTTGCACTTCAGAGCTGGCTTTTTTGTCCGCTTCCTTGGCTTTCTTCTCTACCATCTTCTCCCTATGCATCTTCGTGAAGGATGCCGTGAACTCGCCAATCTGATCACCGAGAATGATGAGTCGATTGAGCAGTCGCATCACCTCTTTCTGCTCTGGTGTAGGGCATGGGAATTGCTCCAGTGCGTCAAGCTGGCTCGCATACTGGCGAATGGATGACCTGCTCCAGTTGGCAATGGCTTTGCGATCGGCGGATGTGATCTCGTCCAGTGGAGCATTCTGAATACGTTCGAAGCGGGCTTTCTCTGCTTTGAAAACCTGCAAATCCATAGCAAACTGCTTGCGGAGCGTCTCAAGGTCCATGGGTTGCGACATCGTGTTCAAGGATTTGGAGATCTGTCAACGTGTCCGTGCTAAGTCTTCAACAGAAGGTGCGAAGATGTTGCTGGGATCTACAGTACGTCATGTGTATCGTTGATCGTTAGTTCTTCTTATGTACCTCTCGATAGGACTTCTCGCTGCACCACACCTTCGGCACTGCCGAGAAGGTCGGTGGTGAAGACTAGGGGACAACAGTGAACACCGCGTCCGCGCTGCACATGCTTGTCACTAGCGCGAAGCCTACTGCCTACATCACGGCAGCGACAAGAACAGCTCCAGCATCTTCGGATAGTTTGGCGTGCCCAAGCCAGTGACGGGATCCCATCCCTCCACGCAGCTGAAACCCTGCGTTCCGCAACCAGGATTCGTACCGTTCACAATGTCATTTAGCACATAAGGATGCTCGTAAAGGACCGGATTGATGAAACCAACGGGACCTTTGCCAGCCTTGATTCGCTCTTCGTTGATCCTCGTCACCAGAGCGCCAAATATCGGGCTGGAAGCTGAGGTTCCACCCTCAAGTCCGTACTCGCCACCAACGTAGGTGGCAATGTTGTTGCCGTTCGCAGCTACGTCCGGGATACCGCGGCCGTTGCGATTGTACAGACCGTTGGTGTTGTTGTAATCACCGTTGATGTAGTACGGATATGGTGGGGTATGGTGTTTGAAGTAGTCTGCAACAGCCTGGCTCTGGTACTTTGGGATTGGGAAGATGTTGCTAAACCCGCCGCTGGAGCTATAATTGTATTTCGGATCGCTGGCAGCCGACTCTGGCTCGAAAACAGTGCGCCCCGGGAATACTTGCGTGGCTCCGACATTTGTTAGCCATGGGCAGGAGTTCGGCTGCGTGGGCGAGAATACAGTGCCGTTGCGAAGGCAGCCGTTGGCGCTCCCGTCTCCACGCAGACCGCCAACACCCGTATCACCACTGGCAACGAAGATGGAGGTGCCTTGCAGACCGAGTTTCAGGAACTCATTACACTGGCGCTTCTGGTAGAAGGCTGGCAGGTCCTGCTCTTGCTCGCCGTAGGAGATCGAGATGACGTTGGTAGGCTTGTATACACCACACATGAGCTGACCTTGGTAGCCGTTGGGATCGGGATACGTGGGGTCGAGAGAAGGGTCGTTACCGGTCTCCCCGTATGCAGAGTAGGTGCAATATGAGCCGTCGATGGCATCGAGGAAGGTGTTGAAGATACCAGTGGTGGTGCCGTTGCCGCCGAAAGCGTAGTAGTGATCGTCCGTCTGGTACAGAGTGGTGGTCTGCGGATAGATGATCGGAATAGCGAGCTCAAAGTCCAGGTTCGACTCCCCTCCGGCCTGGCTCAGATTTGCCGTGGGCGCGTACCCGCCGTCAATCGAATCCAGAATGGGGTGTGTCCCGTTCGGAATGTAGGACGTAAAGTTCGCGAAGAAGCTGTTGAGATCCTCTTGGGTGTAGTAGTCTCCTTCCTCGAAGATGCCCATCGAGTTGTTCGGGCTGACCTGAGCATCTGGTGGAAGAGCCTCGAAATGGTACAAGGCTCGCAGACAGGCCGGCGTGATAGCAACGTCGCAAGTGGAAAGCTGAGTTTCATTAAGTGGCATCCATGGCGCCGGCTTCCAAATTGGTGGTTGCCAGCCTGGCGGTCCCCATCCTCCACCACCGCCATGTCCCCCGTAGCCGCCGTGGCCGCCATGACCGCCATAACCGCCATAACCGCCATAACCGCCATAACCGCCATGACCGTTTCCATGCCCAGGACGCCAGTCACGCTTGCGAAGCTCGCCAGAGTGCACCTGGATGCCTTTCACACCAGGAGTAATGTAGTCAATGTACTCCTTGAGATGCGCTGGAACATGATACTGCTCAGTGGCAAGACTGACGCGTCCATTAGAATCGTGGTGCAGCTCATGGTATTCGGTGTGAAGCAGTGCCTCCAGGTCGGATACCCGCGCGTCAAAGGCCAGCCACGCTTTGTTGTCAGTATGGGTGATCCGATGTTTTGGAATGGGGATGGTGTCTGAGACCCAGTCGCGGATGCTGTCTACAGCTTGTGATACCGGCTTGAAGGCCTCGACGACCTGCTCGGAGGACCTAAAAATTGTCAGACCGGGATTAGTGAACACAACCACCAGACTGACCAATGCCTGCCGTATCGTGGCGAGGCTGGATGGGAGACCTCCAACAGCCACTGCTCTGCCTGTGCAAGAGCATCCGGGTTCTGCGCAATCCCAATTCTCACGGGCACCTTTAGGTGACCATCAACCCGGCCCCTTCTCCCCCATCTCGAGTCAGATGTGAGGTCACGCCTTTCATGCACAACGTGGTGAGCCGGTACGGCGAGTGCAGCCGCGCTGGCCGAAAATAATGAGAAGTAGGAGACACGCATTGCTGCGAGAGGTGGCAGTACTTACACAGCCGGGACGGCGGAATCGTTGGACATCTTATAGCCGATCACCAGGTGGTATCAATGCCGCTGCAGCCGGAGATCGTCTCGTATCCGAAGCATGGTCTAACATCATGGTGGGCTCTAGAAAGGCCCTGGCTGGGCTAGAGATGGCCTTGCGGCCGTGTGGAGTACTGCACTAATGCTACGCAGACATAAATCTTAGCGTTCGACCCCGAAATATTGCCTTCGGATACGCCAGGGTCGAGATAAGGTGCGAACTTCCCATGTAGCTTGTCGCTCCTACTAAAACCAACAAGGAAGGTGTGCGCTTGTAGTCGCCTGCCATTTCCGTGTCGATGTGCCAGCACAGGCGAATGCGGTGCATTCCAGGAGTTGCTTGACATCGATAAATCGTGGAACTATATCAATATGTCTGCCGATTCTGGTGTGCATCTGGATTGTTTGTGGTGCCAAGAAGTAAGTTCGAGCTGGTGAGTGAAGTCGCGCCAGGAAGCCGCGAGATCGGCCTGAGGCATGAACGGATGGAGACTTCACCCGACCTGAACATTCTTCTCCTCAACATCACCATCACTCCATCATCCTCGACCACCACAACACCTTCCACCATCACGATATCACCTTCTATCTCATCGCCCGTATCATCACCTCGCGGCGACTGAGTTACCCACGGCAAAGCGCTGAAATCCCACTGGCGTGAGGCCTTCGCCCTGGCCATCGCGTCAGATCTGATTGCTCCAGCCCTTGCCCTGCTCCCTCATTCGGATCACCAAACAATCCATATCCTCAGGTCTTCCCTCCCACCGGTCACAACGATAAAGTCGCCGACCCAGTCACGTTGCAAATCATGCGCAGATCCAATTGAGCCCATCCTGTCACCTCCGTCTGCCGGCGCCGATGCGCAGCGTATGACCCCATGAACATTGAGCGGTCCTCTGAGCCACCCGACGAGCCGTATATTCAGCGCGAGGTAGCGCTGCTGTCACCTGCCTCGCCCAAACCCCTCCATTTCCCGACACCAACCAACATTCCCATTCTCGAAATGCAGAACGACGTAGACTTCAACCAGACCGAGCCACATATGGCCGACCCGGCGATGCACAATACAGAGGTGCGGCCAGACATCTGGCGCGATCCGAACGAGCAGGAGGGCGAGAACGCATCGCCATACTCGACTGGCGGTGAGGCAGCAGGTGCCACCAACGAGGTTGCCGCACCTGAAGCAGCAGGGCCCGAGAACGATGGCCGGGTCGCAGATAGCGCCGATACCGCCGCAAACACAGTCGCAAACACAGAACATACCCAGGCCTCCAACGAAGCATCACACCAAGCCAATGACAATGTCGACGTCACCTCTGCGCAAGACGCGGTCCCCACAAATGCCACATCGTTAGAGCCAGAGCCCATTGTACCTGCCGATGAACCTACTGCCACCAATGGCACCACAGCTTCTGCCGCTCTGTCCGAGCCAGCAGGCGCGTCCAATACCAATGCCTCCACCTTCGATCCAGATGTCAATGTTCAAGCGCTGCTGGACACGTTGCAAATTCCACAGCCGCAAGCCACCCCAAGCGGCACCAACGGTGTGAACGGAGTAGCCCCTCCCGCAGCTCAGGCCACTGAAAACACCCAGTCCACGTCTGTTGGCCCGAGTTATGAAGTCCCTGCTGGCTCTTCACCGTCTTCCGCCGTCGCTGCCGCACTGCCTAGTGGGCTACCGCCACGCCCGCCACCGCAAGAACAGCCACTCATGAATCCGAACTATGCGCCGAGCCATCATATCCGCGATTATCATCCACATGCTGCAAATTCCGCATTCATACCTCATCAGGGGCAGCAGCATCAGCGCAATGGCAGTGAGAGCAACGCAGCCGGCTATGCACCGACTGTGCAAGCGCCCTCCGCCACCGCTTCTACGCCGCAACAACAGCAGGCACAGCCGTATATCTACAATCAGGCAGCGCAGCATTCGCAGCAAAGCCCAACAAATGCATACCCAGGTAGCGCGCTCGGCTATCAGACAGGTGGGACAGTTGCACCGATATCAACAGCAGTCACCCCCATCGAGTCACACCGCGAGACGAAACTCGCGGCAGGCGAGATCCCCACAGCCGAGGATAGGCCCTGGGATGCGGAGATTCAAGCCAAATATGACCGCTTCATCGAAGCCGAGCGCGGCTACGTGCTAGAAGGAAGATGGGAGCAATTTCCCATGGGCAGCAGGCTGTTCGTTGGTATGCGATCACTCTCTGGCGCAAAGCTCCGTCGCGACGAAATCGGCCTCGTCGATGACGATCACAAGTTTGATGTGGGGACACGATCGGCTGATGGTTCTTCTTTGCTTACAGGAAACCTCTCAAGTGAGAAGGTCACGAAGCGCGATATCTTCCATGTTTTCTGGCGGTATGGTGATCTGGCGCAAATTTCGATCAAGCAGGCCTATGGATTCGTGCAGTTCTTGACGGCGGAGGAGTGTCGGAGGGCACTGGAAGGGGAGCAGGGAAGGCAGATACGGGACAAGCGAATACGTGAGTACATGTGATCGACCGCAAGGCACCTGGTGCTGACCGAATGCAGACCTTGAGATCAGCAAGCCGCAGAAGAACCGTGCCGGCGTCCAGAACCCAGGGCGCCGATCGCGTTCGCCAGAGTACAGAGGCAAATCTGGACAAGGGTCAAACAGAGCTGGCTCTAGCTACGGAGGTCGGCAGCAAGGCAGGGGTTACGGACAAGGTTATCGATCTCCTTCGCCATCCCGCGGCTACCGGGATAGGCCATACCGCGATCGCTCGCCTGATTATGGTCGCGGCAGAAGGTATCGATCACCGACGCCACCTCGCCGTAGCGAGGACGACGATTTGCCTCTGCCGCGGCGCGCCCCCAGAGACGTGCCAGACGTGCAGTTGCTAGTGGTCGACAATCTTGATCGAGACTTCATATCGTGGGTGGAGCGAGCGTTCTCTGGTCGCGGTCTCAGGGTGGACGTTCTGCTGCTCAGCCCGAGACTGGACGAGCAAGCAGTCGTCCGGCGCCAAATCGTCGAGGGCGTCCAGGCGGTAGTAAGGCTGGGCCGATCAGAGCAGAGTAGCGGCAAGATCGGCGTGCGAGTCTTTGACCGGAGTGCCGGCGGCGGCGTGGGAAGCGTCCAATTCGAGGAATACCAAGGCCTGGATCCGCCAATCGCAGTCGAACTGGTGCTTCGTGCAAAGTCAAAGGCTTCAGCGCCGCCGCCAGCGAGTTATGGAGGCTACAGTGGACAACAGGGCTACGGCGGTGCGTCTTACGGCGGGCAACAGCAAGCCTACGGTCAGCCTCCGCCGAGCTATCCGCCACAGTCTGGCTACGCACCACAGTCTGCGCCTCCTCAGCAACCACAACCATCGCCACAGAACTTCCAGAACCTCATTGCTTCCCTCGATCCTAATGGACTGCAGTCGCTGCTCTCCGCCATGGGTACTCCAGCTACGCCGCAGACCGGGGCCTACGGCACCCCACAAAGCGCTGGAGCGTACGGTATGCCTCAGGGACAGCAAGCCGCCATGGCAGCTCTCCAGCAAAATCCGCAGATGGCGGCTGGCTTGCAACAAGCCGCTGCTCAGCCGCCGCAGCCGGGAAGTGCTGGTGGGCAGGTCAACATGCAAGATATCCTAGCAAAGCTGGGGAGATACAAGTAGTGCTTGGAAGCTGCAGTAAGGCGATGTGGCGATCAAATCGTGAGCGGAAAGGGAAACACATTCATACTTCGCTCTATGCGTTGACGATTTGGAGCGGACAAGGGGATTTCGAGAAGGAGCATGCTGAAACGAAAAAATTCGATGCTAGTACTGCTCTCATGTATATAGATGGCGGGGAAAAGCTCAGCTTGCCAATAATTGACGAGAAGAGTACTCAATATCATCTGGCGTTCGTGACTGCCTCATGCGGATGCTGGACCTCGGCAAGCGGCTCGCCCGCAGAATTGACGTGACTGCTTCTTCACCCGCGCTGGGCGACGATCGCCAGTACATCGCTTGCGCAGCATTCGCCATCACAAGGGTCTCTAGATAGCAGCGCATTTGCAACCGTCCCTTCTCACTCGCCTCATGCTTCTCAGCTGCCCAGCGGCTCGGAGTCATTTACAAACATCACTGGAAACAGTCCGGAAGGCCGCAGTGATCCAGCCACTGCATAGATCCCTACATAGTACAGCCGCCAAGATGGCGGTGCGATTACCGCATCTACCCGCTATCGAGCGTATGAGCCCGCGAGTCATCAGGATCATGGGGGGCAACCCGAGCAAATTTACGCTCCAAGGAACGAACACGTACCTCATCGGGACTGGATCAAAACGCATACTCCTCGACACAGGCGAAGGCAACAGATTATGGCCAGAGATCCTCAGACAAGCGCTATCCGAAGAGGACGTGTCAATCGACCAAGTCATACTCACCCACTGGCATCCCGATCACGTTGGTGGCGTCAAGGACGTCAAAGAGTCCTTCCCAGATGTCCAAGTCTTCAAGAATCGACCGGATGCCGGTCAAATTGACATAGAAGACGGCCAAACATTCAAAGTAGAAGGCGCGACACTGCGAGCTTTCTACTGCCCCGGCCATGCGATCGATCACCACGCCTTCATATTGGAAGAGGAAGACGCCATGTTCACTGGCGACAACGTGCTGGGTCACGGCACAGCAGTCTTCGAGGACTTGGCGACGTATATCGACAGTCTGGAGAGAATGCAACACCAGTTCTCTGGCCGAGCGTACCCTGCCCACGGCGCCGTGGTGGATGACGGACGGGCGAAGATCCGGGAGTATATCTCGCACCGGAAGCAGAGGGAGGATGAAATCCTTGCGGTGCTGACGCAGAAGCCGCCGAACGGGGATGGGCAAGGCTGGGGCAGTATGGGGATCGTGAAGGTGGTGTACAAGGGTTACCCGGAGAACTTGCATGGGCCGGCGGAAGGGGGTGTGGTGCAGGTGCTGAAGAAGCTGGAGGGCGAGGGCAGGGTTGAGAAGGTCGGCGAAGGGAAATGGGAGATGTCGTCGAGGAGTGCCATGTGATAGCTTTCTCTATCTGTGCGATGTTCGCGGTCGATACCAGAATGCCGACTTGGTGCTTCCTGTCTTCTTCGCGCTGAGAGACAACCTACTGATACAGGAGTCGGTCCACCGCCCCGATTGAATTCTCGGTGAGACTAGCTTCCCTCATCCCATCCGGCCTGGCAAGTATACGTGATTTTCTATTTCATACTGTGCGTTGTGCGTTTCGTTCCCTTGGCCACACGCACATTGGAACGTCGAAGCAATATCCACGATGCTTCGTCCTCCCGCTAGCTCGCGCATGATGTCAACCTATCACAAGTGATCCTGATCATCAATCGAACACGGCATTGAAGCCACTGTGGGTCGGTGGTGCTTGATTGTGCGGGCCTGTCATCGAAGAACTGAGTGGGGAGAGTTTGAACAGCCGCTGGACCCCGTCAGTCTCCTCTCCACTGCAAACAGTTCATCTCGTAATAGATGGCGCGGGGGCGTGGCCTGCCCTCGAACTTTCGCGCTTTGGGGAGAGCTTTGCCACTGCGATGTGATTGCGGTGCCGCAGTAAATGCACGCGACCATTGCCATGTGCGCGCTGTCTAGCGCAACGCGCTTGCAGACCAATCACTTGCGGCGGTGACGGCCGACACTGTTCTCAGGCTCAAGGGAGCCAGAGATGATGACACAAGCCGGGTCGCAAGTTTCCCGAACTTCCCAGTCTTGAGTGTGGTCATGGAGTTTCATTCGAGCTCGTGTGCTATGTCGGGTCTACACAGCCCCTTGATTACCGCCGAGACGGTGTCCCGCTCCTCTACTTCCCCAGACACCACCACTACCACCTCCACTGAAGCCACTCGCCCAGCCTCCACTGCTACCAGTCCGCTGCTGCGGTACATTTGCGGGTCGTCCTGCAAAAGCGGTGCCGTAACCTCTCTGCCGTCCGGCACCTGGTGCCGGGGCAAACCACTGCTGCACGAATTGCGGCGTCCAAACGATCCGCCTGCCGCCACCGTACTCCGGCCAGTACTTGGTCAGGAAGTCGTAGAGATGTGCTGCGACGAGCCCAGTTGCTTGGAGCAGAGCTGCTGCTGGTGAATCCATGACGAACGTCATGGCCAGCATCAGGTAGGGTAGCCACTTCGCCGAGAACGTGACGATGAAGTAGTTCATCTGGCGCTGAGGATTCTCTTGTGCGTACGTATACGCAAGTGCCAGAGTCAGCGGGCTAAGGAGCACCATGCCTTGTAACCATATGCCACCAAGCAACTGCAGACCAGTCAGTGTGCTGTCCTGCGTCTCGACGTCCCTCAAGCAGCGGGAAAGCCGACATCTAGTATGTAGGGCCCATAAACCACCATCGAGCCACAAATTCAGGGCAGACAGTTTTCTCAAGATGGAATCCCACCATGCCCACACCCGGCTCAGCCCTTTAAGGATTTGCGAATGATGGGCGTCGCAGAGTGCAGGGGTAATCTGCCTCGTTTCCAGGAACCGTGACAGCCATAGTAGGCTGACCGGGCAGATATACGAGGTAATGTCGAAGGTGCTGGGGAATGTGCAAGGAAATGCAAGCAGACTTACCAAGATCCACACGCATACGAAGATTAAGTACACGAAGAAGTCGCCAGGATTCGAGAAGCGCGAGGCCTCAGTCTCAAGCGAGCTTCCGTACAAGTACAGGAAGTAAGGGTCGAGGATCATGCCGAACTTTGGGCTGGTGAGCATGAAGGTGGTGGCTATGCGCCATATTTGCGGCGCAGCTTGAAGCGTGAAGACTCTGTACGACAGGAAGACGACGTAATAGGGGTTGATGAAGCCCATATGGGTCGGGACGGAGAGGAAGACGGCCGCTGCAGTGAGGGTTCTAGGATCAGTATCAGAAGCTGTTTATGCAGGGAGAGAACAGCAGCAAGCGTACCTCGCGACAGGCGGCGCCGCCCAGAACATGTCGGCGGCGGACATGATGATGGATGTAAGTGGAGGTGGAGGGTGTAGAGTGTGATGTTGACGTTGCTGAAGGATGGAGAGGCACACGTTTCGAATTCGTAGAAGCTGCGGCAGGCTTCGACCGGACCGAACCGCCGCCAACGCCGAGATAGGAAGGATGATGCAGCCTTCCGATTACGGCCACTGCATTGGAAAAACTGAGTGAATAATCGCTCCAGCCCATTGCATTGCTGCAAGACTTCACTTTCCTTCACACACAATCCAGTCAGTCCGCATAGGTTATAGATCAGTGAAGATGGATGCCATGCTCCCCAGCACCGGCTCTTCCAAGTACGTAAAGGTCGCAATCACAGCAACCAAATCCCACACGGCTAACAAACGCCACAGCAAAGTCCTCCTCCTAGGAGCAGGCTTCGTCACACGCCCGACAGCCGTCGAACTGGACAAAGCCGGGATCTACGTGACAGTGGCCTGCCGGACTCTCGAATCCGCCAAGAAACTCTGCGAGGGTCTGGAGAAGGCCAACCCCATCACCCTCGACGTCTCTGACAACGCCGCTCTCGAACGCGAAATCGCCAAGGTCGGCCTTGTCATCTCCCTGATCCCCTACACCTTCCATGCACGAGTGATCCAGGCCGCCATCAACGTCAAGCGCCATGTCGTCACCACGTCGTACGTGTCCGAGGCGATGATGGCGCTCGACCAGCAGGCCAAGGATGCTGGCATCACGGTCTTCAACGAAATCGGCCTCGATCCCGGATTGGATCACTTGTACGCGGTGAAGACGATCCACGAAGTCCACCAAGCGGGCGGCAAGATCACCTCCTTCCTCTCATACTGCGGTGGTCTGCCTGCGCCCGAGAACTCGGACAACCCGCTGGGTTACAAGTTCTCCTGGTCACCTCGCGGGGTCCTCCTCGCTGCCCGGAACACCGCCACGGTCTACCGGGACGGCCGGAAAGAAGTCACGCCCGGCGAAAAGCTCATGTCCACCGCGCGCCCTTACCTCATCTACCCGGGCTACGCCTTCGAGGCCTACCCCAACCGCGACAGCACCCCCTTCCGCGAACGCTACGACATCCCCGAAGCCCAGACCTTGATCCGCGGCACTCTCCGCTACCAGGGCAATCCGGCCATGGTGCAGACCCTGCGCGACCTTGGCCTGCTGTCGGAGGACACGCAGCCCTTCCTCCAGACCGACACGACGACATGGAAGGAGGCCTTCGCGCGAATCCTCGGCGCCTCGTCCAGCGCCGAGAGCGATCTGATCTGGGCCGTGAGCTCTAAGACGCAGTTCGCCTCCAACGAGGACAAAGACCGCATCCTCGCGGGCCTGAGGTGGATCGGGCTCTTCGGCGACGAGAGAATCGCTCCTCGCGGCACCCCGCTCGACTGCCTCTGCGCTACGCTGGAGAAGAAGATGCAGTACGAGGAGCGCGAGCGGGATTTCGTGATGCTGCAGCACAAATTCGGGATCGAATGGGCGGACGGGCGGACCGAGACGAGGACGTCGACGCTCGCGGAGTACGGGGCGCCGGAGGGCAGCGGGGGCTACTCGGCTATGGCCAAGTTGGTCGGGGTGCCGTGTGCGGTGGCGGTGTTGATGGTGTTGAACGGGGAGATCAAGGAGAAAGGGGTCCTCGCCCCAGTGACCTACGAGCTCGCGGAGCCGATCCGCGTCAAGTTGCAGAAGGAGTATGGGATTGAGCTGAAGGAGAAGACGATCGCCTAGATGCGTGGGGGAGGTGGATGAGTTGTGGAGGGGGCAGCCGAGGCGGAGGGCATGACGCATGTAGATAATGAGCCCATCCGCGAAGCACTGATTCCCGGCCATCAAAACTGCTTGATGCAGATACACAAGAGGAACACGCCGCCAGGCAAATGCAGAGCCGTCCATTTCGATCGCCCATGCCAGCGCCAACGCCTCCCCACAGCATCATCGCACCATCTTTCTCACCGCACCCTCCTTTCCCCTCCGCTTCTCTTCCGCCCCGCTGCTCTCCCTTCCCGGCCCCAGCCTCCTCTTCCCCACCCGCGGCCTCGGCGCAGTCATCGACCTCGTGACCCGCTCCCAAAGCGCCTCCACCACGACAAACGGCCACACGGCGACCGCCCAGGCCATCTTCAGCGGTAGGGTGATGGCCGCACGAGTCGTCTCGAGCAGATACGACGCGACCCCTCGTTGTTGCGAGTGCTGCGCAGCCACTGCCGCCAGACTCAGCGCGTCTTGCAGACGGATTTCGAGCGAGTTCAGACGCTGCTCGGTCAGCATGGCGAGGGTGGTGCTGCGTTTCTCGTACCGGCGGACGGCCCGTTCGAGGCCTTCGAGACGGGGTTCGTAGCGTCTGCGGAGCTCGGAGGAGAGGTCTGTGACGTCGGTCTTCTGGGCGACGATTGAGTGCAAGGAGATTAGAGCGTGGTCGGAGAGCTTCGCTTCCAGATCGGCGATTCGCGCGGTGAGCGCTTCGAGGGTGGACTTCGTGGTGATGGGGGCTAGCTCGTCGGCGTTTGCGAGGCGTTGGAGATGCAAGGTGCGGTTTGCCACCAGGCGGACGAGCTGCCGCGCGGGGCGGATCTCGGCGGCCAGGAGGAAGACGGTGAGGTTGTAGTCGGAGACGAGGCCGGTGGAGGGGCGGGAGAGTTGGGCGCGGAGGAGATGGAGCAGGTAGGCGGAGAGGGCTGGGAAGAGAAAGGCGGCGAGGAGGGCGAGGAGCTCTTGTCGGCGCAGGCCGGCTGCGGCTTCTGCTTGGGGGGTGCGGAGGGCGCGTCGGTCTTGCTGCTCTACACTGCCGGAGTTCGATCGCGGTGGTGGGGCGGTGTCAGGTGAAGCGTCCGTCTCAGATTCGGTCTCGACGGCTACCTCCACTGCTGTCGCTTCCCCAATCGACTCCAACCCCGAGCCCTCGACGTCCACATCTCGCCGGACGGCCTGAGCGGAGTAGTACCAATCCCAAGGAATGCGGATGCTCCAGTTCATGAAGACGGCCGCCAGCCCCAACAGCAGAACATCGGTCACGAACGCCGAGCCGTTGTGGAACAGCAAGCCGGCCACGGCAGGGAGCAGTGCAAAGGCCAGCGGAGAACTGTGCCAATGCGACAACGCATCCTCGTCCTCACTCCTCGTTCGCCGCTCACGTGACGACGGGCTGAGGATGTCGCCGGTGTACGAGGTTGCATCGGACAAGATTGAGGATCGCCGACGCAGCAGCTCCGGCGGCTGCGGCGGCGGGGTGAGAGCAGGCGAGGCCGTCCGACTGACAGTGGGCCTGCGCGGCAGGTCTGGCGGAGGGGCCGCCGCTGCCGGCGCCGCAGTGGCGTGTCGCGGGGCAGCGGGGCGGGCGCGGAGGGCCGCCATGTGCGGCGGGGGCGCAGCGGCAGCGCTGCCTGTGGCGAGGGCGCGCGCTGGCGGTGGGGCGGATCTGCCTTCCGACATGGGGCCAGATGCGATTCGGTCCCGTCGCGTCAGATGCAGCCTGGTATGGCCGTCAAGCCATGGTCGCGTCCGCGTGCAGGTGGGGCGGATGGGTGTTGCGACTCGGCGGCGTGTCCGACAAGGCTCGCAGGTGCGTCGGCGAGGGAACCCGCGTGGCCGTCGCCGTCGCTTCGAGGTCGTCACGCGCGCGCACACACACACACACACACACACTCCCTCTCTCTCTCTCTCTCTCTCTCTCTCTCTTATATATATATATATATATATACACACATACACACACATACGCGCGCGCGCCCGCACAAACACGGGGAAGGCACGACTGCTACAGCTCGTCCCGAGTGGAGCCGACCGTGGCGGCGGATGCTCCCGTGCGGATTGCCCCGCCCCGCCTACGTCAAACCCCCAGCAACGGGGAACCTCAAGCGTGTCTGAAACCCAGGAAAGCTGGAGATCGACGCTCGCTCACACCCACTCACCCACCCACCCACCTGTCCACCCATCCACCGTCGCCGCGTAGCCTCTCGAAAGCCCTCCGTCGCCGTCCCTCCCTCTTCCCCCTGCGTCCACCACCGCCCCCGCCCCCGTCGCCGCCGCCGCCGCTGCTGCCGCCATGTCCAACACCGACTTCCTCGGCCGCGCCATCGACGCCGTCAAAAAGGCCATCGCCGAGGACACGGCGGGCGACTACGAAAAGGCCTACCAGTCCTACTACTCCGCCCTCGAGCTCTTCATGCTCGCGCTCAAATGGGAGAAGAACCAGAAGTCCAAGGACATGATCCGCGCCAAAGCCGCCGAGTACATGGACCGCGCGGAGAAGCTCAAGAACCACCTGGCCGAGCAGGATCACAGCAAGCGGAAGCCGGCGGCCATGGGCACGAACGGGAAGGCCAGCAACGGGTCCGGGAAGGGCGGGGACGAGGAGGAGGACGCGGACAGCAAGAAGCTGCGGGGCGCGCTGGCCGGGGCGATCTTGACGGACAAGCCGAACATCAAGTGGGAGGACGTGGCGGGGCTGGAGGGGGCGAAGGAGGCGTTGAAGGAGGCGGTGATCCTGCCGATCAAATTTCCGCACCTGTTCACGGGCAAGCGGCAGCCGTGGAAGGGCATCCTGCTGTACGGCCCGCCGGGCACGGGCAAGAGCTATCTGGCCAAGGCCGTGGCGACGGAAGCCAACAGCACCTTCTTCTCCGTCAGCAGCTCGGATCTGGTGAGCAAATGGATGGGTGAATCGGAGCGGTAAGAGCTGCCCCATCGCGCCGCGAAGCGCCAAGAGCATCCCCCCCGTGTGTCCCCCTCGCCGCTGACACGCACGTGCCGGCATTTCTAGACTGGTGAAGCAACTCTTCAACCTCGCGCGCGAGAACAAACCCAGCATCATCTTCATCGACGAAATCGACGCGCTCTGCGGCCCGCGCGGCGAAGGCGAATCCGAGGCCTCGCGCCGCATCAAGACCGAGCTGCTCGTGCAGATGGACGGCGTCGGCCGCGACAGCAAGGGCGTCCTCATCCTCGGCGCCACAAACATCCCCTGGCAGCTGGACGCGGCGATCCGGCGCCGCTTTCAACGCCGCGTGCACATCAGCCTGCCGGACCAGCCGGCGCGCATGCGCATGTTCGAGCTGGCGGTCGGCAGCACGCCGTGCGAGCTGAACCCGGACGACTACCGCACCCTCGCAAAACTGTCCGAGGGCTACTCGGGCTCCGACATCGCCATCGCGGTGCAGGACGCGCTCATGCAGCCCGTGAGGAAGATCCAGACCGCGACGCACTACAAGAAGGTCGCGGTGGACGGGGTGGACAAGCTGACGCCGTGCTCGCCCGGCGACGCGGGCGCAATGGAGATGAATTGGACGCAAGTCGAGACCGAGCAGTTGCTGGAACCGCCTTTGCAGGTCAAGGACTTTATCAAGGCGATCAAAGCCAGTCGGCCGACGGTCAGCGGCGAGGATCTGAAGCGGAACGAGGAGTGGACGAAGGAGTTTGGGAGCGAGGGCGCGTAGACGGGGCAAGCGCCTGGACTCTGGGTTGCATGGCGTGGCGTTGAGGGGGGCTTTTGGGGAGTGGTGTTGGGCCGGGCGTTTTTAGGGGCGTGGATGTGGGGAACCAGCCGGATGGTTGCTGGATGTCGTGGATGTTCTATACGAAGATGACATTGCTGTCCATGCGACTGCCTCCCAGCTGCACCGTTTCTGCGGCCTGGGCTCTTTTGTTCCCTCCTTCTCTTCCCTTCTTCCCCAGCTTCCTCGTCATTCAGCGGCAGATGCGATATAGTTCTGCAGGCGATCCAAAGCCATGCGCAGACGCAGGGACGCCGGTCCCTTGCGCACCGCCAGCGTCTTCACCCCCTCCAACTTCGCGGCGATGGAATGCCAATTGCCAAGCCGCTCCGAAATGTCCACCTCCGACCCAACCATCGCTCTCAAGCGGTGCACCCCGATCGCCGGCCCCTCCCTCCCCCCTCGCCTGCCCGCCGGCTCCTCATCCGCCTCGCTCCCGTCCAGCGCGACCAGACAGGCCACCTCCTCTGGCCTCCCATCCAGCTCCGCCGCGTCCACGACCCAATGCCACCGCAGCCCCAGCCGGATCTGATACAGCACCTCGTGCTCCCACTCCCTCCTCACTTCCTCGTCCACCCCCCGCGGCCACGAGACGTCGGTCTTCCCGCGCAGCGAATGCGTGGGCTTGCCCAGGCGAGGGGCGAGCCATGCTTTCAGAGGTTCGTTGAGGAGGAGTGGCCATTTGCTTTTGCCGTCGGTGTATTCGAGCGCAGGGCGGCGGGCCAAGAGGTAGGAGCGGGCTTTCGATTGGATTTGGTGGGATGCAGGCGCGCTGAGGGCGGGGCGGAGGGAGGCAAGGGGGTGTTTGGATGTCGTCGTCGTCGTCGTGGGGTCGGTGTCGAGGTGGACGGAGAAAGGGAGCAGGAAGTGGGCGGGGAGTTTGGCTTTGGTGAGCTGGCACTGCCGGACCGGGGTGGCGAGGGCGCGGGCTGCTGTTCATCAGTCGTCCGCGAACGTGCTGCCGGAGGTTTGGGAGGGGGATGATCACCGAATTCATTCGCCTCCAGCTCGGTGGTGAGGCCCGCTTTCTGGCCCTGCTGGGGACGAGCTTTCCGCCTGGTATGCCTGCTGCGCGCCTCGATGGCTATAGGGTCCATGAGGGGAGGGAGAGGGAGGCTGCGCTCGCCGTGTCTGCGCTCACGGAGGCTACGCGCGCCATCTTCGGTGGTGATCGTGGGCTGTGGTCGGGGGGTGACGGGGTTGGTGTTGCTGTTGTTGTGGCTGTTGTGGCTTTGGCGGGTGGTGTGGTGGTTGCAGCTGGTGCGGTTCAGCCTGGCTCCTGCACGGTATCGCAGAACGGATGGCGCAGGCTGCGAGGGCGTGACATGGCGCATCTGAATGGCTGGGACATGGCGACGAGGAGATGGGGATGGCACGCTACTGGAGTAGAACGAGTGGAAGCGAAGCCAAGCCCTGCGGCCAGAGCTCCCGGTGGGGCCCGTTCGGAAGCAAGCCCGTGCGAACAAGTGCTGTAAGTGCTGTGCTTACTGTACCGGATGTGCTCTACTTTCCTGTCCTGTCCGATATGAACGTGACGGGCCTCGCACGTCCTGCTCCCTACACGCCCGACGACCATCGATGGCGCCCTTACTGCGGCCGGCCCTGCGCGCACCGCGGCCCCGTCTCACGCATCCCCCTCGCCGCCGTGCCGCTCGCGCGCTGTCCACCCTCCCCCCCTTCCCCGCCCAGCACCGCGCCCACCCGCCCGCCCCGCCCGCCTCCGCCCTCCCCATGCCCTTCGTCACCGAGACCGTCGGCGGCGGCTGGCACACCTCCGACATCTTCTCCCGCCTGCTCAAGGAACGCATCGTCTGCCTCAACGGCGAGGTCGACGAGACCACGTCCGCCAGCATCGTCGCCCAGCTCCTCTTCCTCGAGGCCGAGAGCCCGCAGAAGCCCGTCAGCCTCTACATCAACTCGCCGGGCGGCAGCGTGACGGCCGGGCTGGCCATCTACGATACCATGCAGTACATCCAGTCGCCCGTCTCGACCATCTGTCTGGGGCAGGCCGCGTCGATGGGCAGTCTGCTGCTGTGCGGGGGCGCGAAGGGGACGCGCTACTGTCTGCCGCACAGTCGCATCATGGTGCATCAGGTGTCCGGCGGCTATCACGGACAGGCCTCGGACATCGCCATCCACGCCAAGGAGATTCTGAGGGTGAGGGAGCAGCTGAATCGGATCTACCAGCGGCACCTGACGCCCCAGGAAGGTGGCACGAAGGATTTGGCGGAGATTGAGAGGGTGATGGAGCGCGATTTCTTCATGGGCGCGCAGGAGGCGATGGAGTGGGGCATTGTGGACAAGGTGTTGGATCGGCGGCAGCAGGGGAGTCGCGGGGAGGGGAGGTAGGGGACAGGGGACTGCGCTGCGCTGCACTGCGGCATCCACCATGATGCTCCGGCGAGCGTGTAGACGTCGAGGGTCGAAACCGAGAAGTCCATCATGCGCGTTTCGACAAACGCTGCCCCTTCCCGACCTACCTGCAGAGCCTGCTCGCCGATCGCGGCTTCCCTGTCTGCCACGCCCTGCCGCCGCGAAACCTGGTGTACAAATGGACGGCTAGAGCCAAAAGATCAGGCTTCCGCGCTCCAATCTTTCCTTGCCACAGAGCTGCCATCACACTGCAGCGGCTTCGAGGATGCACGGCGGCGCCGATCACAAGACGGGCCGTTGCGCCGTCTGCGGTGCAGTCAATGCTGTGGACGGCGCTCGACTGCGTCGGTGTGATGGATGGAGAGGCACTCAACACTGCTTCAAAACTTACCAGAAGACGGCTTGGCCTCAGCACAGGCTCCTCTGCTCGGTCCTTGGGCGAAACGCTCACTGGCAGAGAGGATCAAGCTTGCAGAAGCCTCGCCGAGACAAAATTGCTCGGCTCTTGAAGAAGCTGAACCACGATAACACACTAGGCGCATCCGACGGTATTGGCATGACTCTCCAAGCCGCATTCACCAGACCGCTCGACGAGCCTGACCTGGCTCTCGTCCCCAATTGCGGCGAGATCATGACCCTGTTCAGTCTGGCCGCTGTCTGCAAAGGACCGGTCAGGGGCTTTGGCGATGAGAATCCAGATGTATGGAATTGTCAGACTCGCATATGCCGGCGGCCTTCCTCTTCGCATGATCCGGTTCAACGTGCCCGACCCCGGACCTCAGCGATGATGAAAAGCTCCCGGGGGCCGCTGCGGGGGTTCGTGTGGCAGACAGGAGTCTCAAAGCAGGATGCACTGCTTCTGGCGCCAGCCCGCTGGCTATTCATGGACATCAACCCCGACTCTCCAACTTTTGGGTCAATGCCCAGTCCTGCCGGCCGGCCTGCCTCGACGGCCTTGCGCGCGCCGACAGAAACCATACTGTCTCACGACGTATTTAACCCAGCTCGTGTAGCTCTTTAATCGACGAACAGTCGAACCCTTCATGACTCCTGCATTCATGTGGATGAGCTAAGCCGAGCAACAGAATGCACCAGCTTCAGATCAGGGCATTCCTGTGCGACTGTGTCAACGTGTGCTACGACATGAGCTAGGAGAAACGCGGCGTGACGAGCGCCGGACGGAAGCGCATGATCGACGCGGCCTTTTCTCCGGCCAGACTCGCCAACTTCTTGGAGATGTCGAAGCCGGCGTTAATCGGACAGGACGAGCGTGACTGGACGGATGTGGAGTGTGCCATCGACCCATCGGCGGCGTCCGTGGTAGTGGCAGCGATGCAGCTGAAGCCGGTGCCTGTCGAACAATCCGGAGGCTTTTGCTTTGGGAGCCGGCCTCGGGCTCGGAGCACTCCAGGCTTCTGAGGAGAGAGGATGAACCATGGGACTCGGGCGGCTATTGCCGAGGCGAGCGGCCAGTCCTTCGACTCTTAGGCGTGAAGAGCCTGCGTGCCTCTTGGCGCCAACTTGTCGCGTCACTGTACCGTTGATAGTTGCCCTCGCTGGCTGTAAGCGGACCCGCGAGCTTCACGATGCCTGTGATCGCCTTTCCCTGACTCAGATCCTCTCCGACATAAGATACCTCTCCGACAAGGCCAGAGCACCCCAGCATCAGCATCTGTCGTCATGCCGATGTCTCTAGTCAGCCAGCCACTGGAGTGCCTTCAGTCTCGTGGAAAAACCAGGACATCGAGTGCCCAGCGGATGTCGCACTGGCGCCTCAGTTCGCTGGGCGGAAGGATCTGAAAGCGTTGCCGGAGAAGGACACGCAGGCGTTTCGGTGGGCCTGGGCGAAGAACATCGTGAGCGAGAAGGAGATCATGAGGGCAACTGGGGCGTGGGAGCTCGTCATCCATCAGCAAGCTTCGCAGGATGCTGAGTCGCAAATGCATGTCGCGGAGGGATTCTGGCCGGCTGGACAGAGCTACACCCTGCGCTCTCCGTTTCACTTACACCTCTCAACGGGTGTTGGGGGGGGGGGCGGCACGGCGCTCGGACGGCGGACCGGAAGATCCAGGGCGGAGGGAAAGCGTTAGTCAACGAGCAAATCTGATATAGTGTCGTCGCTCTTGGTCAAATCGATATCACGCAGAATTCATGCGACTGCCACTTATCTGTCGCCCGTGGGATTCTCGATGTGACGCGATTTGTCAGTGGTTCATTCTGGGCAGAAGAGAAGCGTGTCATCTATGATCGTGAAATATCTGTAAGCCATCGGCTTATGCTATCGGACATCAGCAACAGCCGGCGCACCAATGTCTCTGTTGAGCGCCGCCGCATGAACATCCGAATCTATCGGCGCATGCGGTCCACGCTCAAACATCCTAATCCACCACTGCGGCGGATCCAGCGGTCGATGGCCGTTGTGCGTCGTGGGATAGATGTCGTTGAAGAAATACCACACTGTCCTGTCGTCAGCATGCCGTCTGCCACAGGACCTCGTCCCAAACTCACCATGCCCAACCGCAATCCCACAAAACTCCTCCTTCGGCCAATGCCCATGCAGCACCACATTGAACCCGATCAGCACCCACGGCAACCACGGCGCCTTGAAGTTCAATATGCCCAGAAAGCTCAACCGCACATCCGGATTCCGCCGGCTCCAGATGTACACCAACGTCGAACTAAGCGTGGTGCCGAGGAACGGCGAGTTGGTGGTGGGAGCGAGGCAGAGGAGGGAGAGGACGGCGTAGGTCATGAGGTAGGAGAAGTGGGCGACGCTGCTGGCGGATTCTTCGAGCATGCGCGCGTAGCGCTGGATGAAGAAGATGTGGAAGAGGAGGTTGAGGGAGAGCGGGCCGAAGTAGATGAAGGTGGAGAGGAGGCGCCAGTACTGTCCATTCGCATTAGCGGAGGCGGGCGATGCTGGATACTCTTGGCGATCTCATGCGCACCTGCTGCTTGTGGAAGACGGCTCGGTAGCTGTAGAAGAGCTGGAAGGGGGTGAGGACCTTGCACTGGACGAGGATGCCGGTGATGACGGTCGCGGTGGTCCAGGCACGAGTGATGATCGGCATCTCGACTGTGTATCGGTCTCTGGTCAGCAAGCGACCTGTGACCTACGCTGCGGTATTCCCACGCCAGGAGGACGTACAGAACCACTGCTCCAGCGGCATTGCGCCGTCGCCGAGCATCGCGGCCATCTCTGGTTCTGCTCTGGACGACAGCAGGCGCAAGTAGGCGTCTGTCGCTCTAGGATATGCTGGGGCGCTTGCTGTATAGTGTGAGTGGTTGTCCTGGGACAAGGCGTGCAGAAGGTGTCGTGTAGCCGTATCGACCAGGTGGCCAAGACGTCACTGTCACAGCCGGATGGCGGAAACAAGCTTCAGCCGCAACAAGAGACAAGACCCTTGCTGCCACGAGCGTGGGGAAAGCGCGGCTTCGGGTTACGTAAGCGATAAACACGCGATCTCCCGCTGCTGGTGATGGAAGCTTGTTGTTGTCGATGGGCATTTCACATACATTCGATACGGACGACGCTGGGACGAGCGCTGCGACCGGCATACAGCTTGGAGTCATCGGGCACACTGTCGGAACGCCGCGCAAGACGATGGAACGGGGAAGCGCGCAGATTGCTTAGGAGGAATCGGCTCGAACCAATCGCGACGACCAGGAGAACGCGCAGCAACCCGTATCGAAAGCGTCGCAAAACCCGCGTCACCATCGGACCCAGCGCCCGGCTCTCACAGAACGCTCGACAAACGTACCCGCCAAACCTGCGATCATGGCCCGCACATCAATGTCCTCCCGCGGCCGCCCAAGCACCGGCGGCAAGAACCCTCCCGGCGGCCGAGTAGGCGGCAAGGGGCGCGGCAGTCTAGGAGGCAAAGCACCGAGGAGGTCCAGCGGCGCATATCCCGGCGCAGCGTTTAGTCCCGGGCGGAAGAAACCGCGGTACAGGCCTGGGACTGTGGCGTTGAGGGAGATCAGGAAGTATCAGCGGAGTACGGAGCTGTTGATGAGCAAGCTGCCCTTTTCGCGATTGGTGCGTCGAGCCTGATACTTTGAGATCGAGGCGAATGCGTCGACTGACACGGGCGCAGGTCCGCGAGATCAGCCTGAACATGGCCCCAGTGAGTAGTAATGTCACGCGCTGGCAGTCGCAGGCGATCCAGGCACTTCAGGAGGCCGCGGAGGCGTTTCTGGTGCATCTGTTCGAGGACACGAATCTGTGTGCCATACATGCGAAACGCGTCACGATCATGCAGAAGGACATCCAGCTCGCGAGGCGGATACGGGGGGCTTGGGGTGGGCTCGGATGAAAGCGCGATGGATTGTCACGTCAGGGTGGCACGATTGTTTTGAGCGTAGGTGTTTGGTGTATTGGACGGGCCTGCACCTGGCATCGAGGTGAGGTTCTGCATTGCGGGCACCTGCGTGCTGGAGAGCCCCCGCCGCCAGGCTCTCTCGGGTACTACGGGAGCGACCGGGACATTTGACCAGACGCCCTGTTGTAGTAGTACTAGCATTGGATGGCTAGCGTATTACCTGCGTGGTCTGAATATCCACATGCCCTTCCATGCTACCGATGCCCCAACGCGTGACACGCGCCCCTCCTGTATTTCCAGCTCGGCGCTGCAGCATGCACAATGACGTGGGGGCGAGCCGAGACCTCCCACAGTCCACATAGTCGACTTCGAGCGAACAGCACGTGCAATTTCCGGACATCGGGCGACCTTTGACTCCCTCCCACCACTCCCCCGTCCACAGCCCCGTCTCACGCTTGGCGCTGGATACACCAATACCACCACCACCACCACGTCGGGCCTCAGTGCCATCCGCTCCTCGTGCACCGCCAAGATGATCCCCTACATCAATGTCCCCTTCGACTATGCCTCGAATCTCCTCGGCGCGTCTACGGACGAGATCAAAATGGTGTTCCTCTTCCTGATCTCGTACCCGCTCGCCGGTATCCTGAAGAGACTACCGGACAGCAAACCCTGGACCAAGAATGTCTACATCATCGCCATCTCGGGGTTCTTCCTGGTCGGACTCTTCGATCTCTGGTCCGGCCTCGTCCTCATTGCCTTCGATGCAGTTGGCACGTATCTCATCGCCAAATACGTCCAAGGGCCGTACATGCCGTGGGTCGGCTTCATCTTCCTCATGGGCCACATGTCTGTCAGCCACATCTACCGACAGATGGCGAATTCACCCAGCTCGGTGGACATCACGGGCGCCCAGATGGTCATGGTCATGAAGCTGTCCGCTTTCTGCTGGAACGTCTGGGACGGAAAGCAGGATCCGAAGGAGCTCAACGACGACCAAAAGGACCGAATGTTGACGTCTCTCCCTCCCGTCCTGGACTACGCCGGCTTCGTCGCCTTCTTCCCGTCCCTCATGATCGGGCCAGCGTTCGATTATGTCGACTACCACCGCTGGCTCAACACCAGCATGTTCGACCTGCCGCCTGGCACGGATCCGATGAAGGCTCCTCCCACCCGCAAGAGGCGCAAGATCCCTCGCTCAGCGACACCCGCCTTGATCAAGATGGTTAAAGGACTACTGTGGCTGGTCGCCTTCCTGCAATGTAGCGCCTACTTCACCTCTGAGGCTGTGCTCGGCGACGAGATGTTGGCCCACAATCTCGCCTGGCGGATCTTCTACCTGCATATGCTGTCGTTCGTCACGCGCATGAAGTACTATGCCGCGTGGTCTCTGACCGATGGAGCTTGCACGCTGTCGGGGATCGGCTACAAAGGTCTCGATCCCAAGACTGGCAAGCCAAATTGGGACCGATTGGTGAACATCAAGCCGGCTGGAGTGGAGTTCGCGCAGAACAGCCATGCGTACCTTGGGAATTGGAACTGCAACACGAATCACTGGCTCCGGAACTATATGTACCTGAGGGTTACCCCGAAGGGAAAGAAGCCTGGGTTCCGCGCGAGCTTGGCGACCTTTGTTACGAGCGCTTTCTGGCATGGCTTCTATCCCGGCTACTACCTGACATTTGTGCTCGCGAGCTTCATTCAGAACGTCGCGAAGAGTACGTCCCTGCCTCCCAGAGGCCTCATGAGCATCACTGACATGACGACAGACTCCCGCCGTCTCCTCCGCCCCTTCTTCCTCTCCCCCGACGGCAAACCTCTGCCAAGGAAGCGCTACTACGACATCTTCACCTGGCTCGTCACCCAACTCACCTTTTCCTTCACCACCGCACCGTTCATCCTCCTCACAATCCACGACTCGATGCTGGCGTGGAGCAGAGTCTACTTCTACTGCCCCATCGGCGTCGCCCTCTGCTCGTTTTTCCTCGCTTCGCCGGGCAAGGCGTGGTTGGCCAAAAAGGCGAAAGCGCATGCCGGCGCGAAGAGGCCGGCGGTCAGTAGGTCGGAGAGTATGGAGAGTTTGCAGGGGGCGACGCTGGGGGTGCCGAGCGAGCCGGGGAAGGAGTTCGATGAGGTGAGTACTGGTCTGACGGGTTGTCTGTGGGCTTCGAACTTGTGCTGATGACTTTTAGATGGTCGATGAGATTATGGAAGAGGTCAAGCATCGACGAGGTAGCAAGGCTGGGCCGGATGGCGATGAGCTCCGGAAGCAAGTCGTGGATACCCTGCATGCTAAGACGAACGGAATGTTGAAGAAGGAGCTGTAGGGAGTGTGTTTCGTCTTGGAAATACCTGGAACCATACCCACCGCAATTACTGGATCTCCGTGCATCCTCAACGCCATATACGCTTTCAGCTTCCGTCGACCGCCACGAGCCGCTTCCTCGCCACCAATCCTATCGTCTCACATGGCCTGCATCAGCTACCGTCGACCCACTTCAGAGCGAATAATCCTCCGGCGCCTTCTCCAACACCCGGTCCACATTCAACACCGTAGCCGACAACGGCGTGTCGATCCCCGCGAACAGCTGATTGAACGTGTCGCCACCATAGATCAGCAGATGATCCTGCCTATGCTGGAAAATCTCGATGGCACGGCTATAAACGGCTCCCGCCGGCGTGCCGTGTTCTTCCCACGCATCTTCTGCGGCGCACTGCTGGTTGGTGAAGACGGAACGGTGGTTGTTGTCCGAGACGATCACGGTCCCGCATCGTGAGCCGAGGGGGTAGGGCGTCCAGACCACGTAGGGAGAGGAGGAGGGGGCGGTGGTGCCGTTGACGAGCTGGGACGGACAGATTTAGCAGGGGAGACGAGACATCTCGTGGCGCCCAAGACTCACGATCGGCGTATCGGTCTCTGGACCGAATTCTCGAGGATCGGTGGCTAGCTTGTAGAAGACCGGGTACTGGACGCCGTGGCTGTATTGGACACTGCCATTGGCGAGGACGACTGGGTTCTCGTGGACGAGGATCCATTTGTTGATTGGTCTGCGACGCGTATCAGCGCACGATTCCCGGCACGGTTGGGTCACCGAGAGGAGGTCACGGGATGAAAGCAACAATCGTCACTGCCAAGTTATAGTCAGCATGTCTCTTGCGCTACGTGGCTGACAGGACGACGTACTGCCGGGCCTCGCGAGGTAATTGGCGTACGCCACGTCGTTGACGACCTAGCTCAATGTCAGTTTCGCTGGCTTCGCGACTCGCCGAAGCGTTGGAGCACTCATACTGGTCCCCAGTTCACCAGATCCTGCACGAACGTCAGCGGAAGCAGACACAGCCCGAGCCTCCACACACACACCGTAGAGAACTGATGCGCCAGCTTCTGGCCATGCAGCGGATCCCGCTGATCAGAGTAATACGCAATGACTCCACCATCGAAAGGCCTTATTGCCACATCCAAGTCAGCATCTCACCCGCGAACCCACCCACACACACACGCACCCCGCAAAACCTACAAGAAATAAGGCTCCCAAACCGGCGTGGCCCCATTCGTGGTGTTCGGCGGCCCTCCCTGCGCCACGTGGCTCACGAACTCCCAGCTCCGGGCCCCATCACGACTGGCATACAAATCGATGTTCGTGGACGTGTTGCCCCAACTGTTCCCGCCTCCGAGGATCGTCCCCTTGGGATAAGCGCCGACGGCGAAGGGGAGTTCGCGTAGAGCGGGCTGGGCGGTGAACCCGAGCCCGTTGACTTGGTCGGTGAGGTTGGAGACGTAGGTCCAAGTGGCGCCGCCGTCGGTGGATTCGAAGACGGGGAAGTAGTCCGGGCTGGGCCCGGAGAGCGCGGCGGTGGCGAGGATGTTGCCGTTCTGGCTGGAGCACGGGGTCAGGACGGAGCGTCGGGCCGGAGGGCGTGGTCGCACTTACAGCTCCGCGTAACGAGGGTAGGTCAGGGCGAAGTCGGGGGCGAAGATGGTGTTGTTCACGAAATAAGTCCACGGCTGGGCCGCCGCGGGCGAGACGGTGGGTGGGCCTGGGATTGGCGGCGAAGGTGCTGGCGGACGACCATGGGGTGGCCCGCCGGGGTGGCCGGGAGGACCCCAGCCAGGACCGCCGCCGTGCGGCGGACCCCATTGAGGAGCTGCGTGCGCAGCAGCTGCGAAGAGGAATGTCACCGCAACGGTGGAGAGCATACTGGTTTCGGAGTCTGTGGTTGCAATCTACTTGCTGATGAGTGGGAGGCTGGCCTACACAGCTCTCCTCACGAGCGCTCTCTATGCTTTTATCCCTCTCCGCATGTCACCGTTGTATTTCCGTAGCCCTAGCGGTCCGACTTCATAGCGTAGCCGGTCTATTGATCTTATCTCTTTAGCCTGAACATCGCTCGCGGCTGATCCAGAAACGTAGCTGTGCGGTACCTGGATAATTATCAGGAGGATGGGACTGCATATGCGAACCCCGCAAAGTCGACCGCATACGAGGGCTTGGCGTGCATCAGCGTTGGCAAGCGGACATGGAGAGGCTGGATTCAGATTCCGAGCTGGTCGTGCTCCTGGACGCCGATCACGACAGCGCCAACGATCCTGCCAGTTTGGAAGGCGGAGCTGAGAATCAGCCAGGTGGACTTGAGTCCGCAATGTCAAAGAGGCTATCGCAGACGGTTGCAGTGGCGCACTCATGGGCGAGAACCCAACTCCGGCAGAGAAGGAGAACATAAGGTCCAGAAGCTGCTGCTCTGCACCCCAGCTCGGTACGGCACTCAGCCTGACGTGCCAGCAGTCTAGTTCTTGCCCTCATCGGATCATTTCATTGCTCCTGCGTGGGGGGGGGTCCATGACGAGGTGATCAAGACCCAGCAACGTGTACAGGGCAACAGGTGTCGTGCCGCTGAGCAATCTCCCGACGGCTGAGTGTCGTTCACTTCTGCTCGGAGCCGAATGGGCATGGGGTTAATCGGAAGGTCCTTCATTGATCCAAGGACCTGTCCCTGAACAGCGTTGTCGGCAGTCTGCAAACGAATACCTTGGAAGCGTGCCCGCCTTCTATGAATCCTGGCAGGCTCACCACCCGAGTATCCCGGCGACCAAGAATGCTCTTGCCCCGCCATGCTTCATATGTACTTCTTCTCCGGATCCGCCTTGTCCAACAGATCCATCGTCTTCTCATACATGGCGAAGACGATCCCGCCACTGAACACCAACCTCCCTAATCTTGGGAGCGCACCACTCCACAGCTTCAAGAAGCCCTCCTCCCTAAAGATCTTGATCCCGCAATCAATGCTGTTCTTGTACAGTCCTCTGGCGTCAATGCTCTGGATCCTGGTCTTGATCGTATCGATCGGCTGCGTCGCGTACACGGTGATGGTGCCGGCCAAGCCTCCAATGGCAAACGTCGCCGCGGTGCCCAGCTTCTCGCCCGGCGCCACATACGACTGCGCCGCCTGCTTCAAGCTGGTGTAACTCGAGAAGCGCACGGCGGAATTGGCCGCCTGCCTCGCCGTCGTCGGCACGAACCCCTTGAAGAAGCCCCGGACCCCCTGCTCCCGGAAGATCAACGCCGACCCGTGTAGGAACCCCTTCATGCGCGGCGCCGCCCGCTTGCGATCGTCGATCAACTGCGTCTTGATGCTCTCGAACGGCGTGACCGCGACCAGGCTCTCCGTCGCGCCCGCCAGAAAGCCGCTGACCACCGTCATGGGCCCGGAGATGGTGCCGTCGCCGTTGCCGAGCACCTGCTTGTACTGATCAAACGCCACGAAGCGCACCCCGGCCTTGATGCTGTTGCCGATGATGAGCGTCGTGCACCCGGCGTACCATTGCGGGCCGAACGGCGGCCAGGCCAGGCGCTGCCCGGCGGCCAGGCGCTGGTTGAGCTGGGTGCGGGTCTTGGCAAACTCGGCGGGGTAGGTGATGGCGATCTCGACGGCGCCGGCGGTGCTGCCGGCGATGATGGAGCGGAGCGGCGAGGGTTTGTTGTCGGGGGTGCTGGCCGGCGAGGGCTTGGCGGGCGGGATGGGGATGCCGGTCACGGGGGCGGCGGAGGGGCCGGGGGGCGACATGGCGGGGGAGGCACCTGGGGAGGAGCTCGTCGCGTCGGCTGTCCGGAGGCGCTGGGGCTCCGTGTGGCGAGGGGGCGGACGGAGGAAGAAATCCCCAATGCGGCTGCGATGACGGCGGGGAGCTGTCAGACCTCTTCTACGGAGGCCCATATATCTACGTCAGCACACCCGGCCGAGTTCAGAGGTCATGCTCGGGGTCATTCTACCGTCTGTCCGACCTTTTCTTCTCTCTCCATCGTCCTAACAATCCAACGCAACCCCCCCTGCTTCCACTTCCCGATCTTGCTCCTTCCCACATCAAACGATACCCACTCTCGCAATGCAATCCCTCCGCGCCCTCGCCCGCGCCGCCCCGCGCACCTCCGCCCGCCTCGCCTACCTCCGCCCGCCTCGCCTCTCACACCACCCGCACCGCCTTCCGCCCTGCCCTCCGCACACCCGTCACCGCCTTAAGGATATCCAACCCCCTGCCGCGTGCCTTCTCCACCACCATCGCCCGCCTGGACAGCGCCGCGCAAGAGCTCGCCGCCAAGCTCGACTCCGAAATCGCCCTCGAAGAGGAAGAAAACTCCATCCCGGCCGACAGCAACGCCAACATCGATCTCTTCTTCTCCCAGAACCCGCAGTGGAAGCTCATCGACACCCCCGCATCCCAGGAAGTCCTGCTGGAGCGGGACTACGAAGATGAGAAGATCACCGTCGCCTTCAGCATCGTCGACTTCAACACGACGATGATGGAGGAGGGCGGGCCGGAGGAGATGGACGAGGCGATGTTGGACGAGGAGAACATGGACGGGCAGAGTGGAGGTGGCAACACCAAGGGCGCGGTGAACCAGGGACGGACCTCGGGCGGGAGCTTCAAGGTCGCGCCGCAGGACAGCGTGGCTCCCGCTGATCGGGAGGAGCTGAGGACTCCGCGGCAAGAGGAGGATGAGGAGTATGACGAAGAGGGCCAGCCGGCGTTTCCCGCGAATGTTGACGTGCTGATTCAGAGGAAAGGGAAGGTGGGGTGGAAAGGCATTCGGGCCATGTGGCAGTGTTGGCATGCTGACGTCGATGGCAGGGCGCGCTCCGCTTCAACCTGATTGCTGAGAACGGCAACTTCGCCATCCAGTCCGCCACTCACTTGCCCGACAACAAGCATACTGCCGGCAAGTCGGCGGCGGAGCTCATCCGCGAGCCGGCCGAGAGTCAGTACAGCGGGCCTCCGTTCGCGCAGCTCGACGAGGAGGTTCAGAACTTGATGGAGCAGTACTTGGATGAACGAGGGATCAACGCGGCGCTGTCGCTGTTCGTGCCGGAGTACATCGACGTCAAGGAGCAGAGGGAGTACCTCGGCTGGTTGAAACGGGTGAAGGAGTTCGTCGAGTAAGGGGTGGTGATGAGGAGGTGGGCATGTGGAAAGATATGCAGAGGACCGTGGACCAGGTTCAGCGGGCTCGGAGGAGTGATCGAGAGTCGTGAAAAAGCTGGAAATCCAAGGGATACTTGGTACTTATTCGATACTGTACAACAAGGCAAGCACGGGAAAGAGCGGGCGTATAATCGGGTGAATAAGCGTGGATATGTTGCGCGAGTGTATACAAGGTATAAAGACTGCTTCTCCTGCTCAGCCGAGACACCAAGCACAGCCGTCGAAGTCTTCTTGCAAGGTGGTTGTAGACAGCGGCCGTGCTTTCCAGCTTCGGCTCATGAGCTTGCCGGTGGAAAGGCTAAACGCAATGCCATCAGTATGTACTACATCACCGGAACTCAGGCGCATGCTACGCTCACCGAAAGCTCACAAGTAAACCAACTTACACCCACCTCGGCACCAGCCCCAACAGATTCTTGAACACAGAAGCACTCTCTGCAATCACCCACGCCACAATCCACGACACCAGCGTACCGAGGAAGATGACCTGCGCAGCGCCTAACAAGACTCGTCCGACACGCTTGAGTGGCGTCCCCACCCCTTGTGGTACGTCGGCCAGCTTGTGGATATGCGGATACTCCATCTTGGACTGTCAGAAGACACAGCCGGTGTAAGTCGCGATGAGGCCGAGTCCCAGGATCGCTGTAATTCCACCGACCAGGCCAGTCGTAGCCAAAGCGGAGAGCAGCGAGTGGATCCCGAGTCTGGTGGTTTCTGTAATCGTGACCCGAACGCTCTGGCACCTATATCATTGTCCGGTACTTTGACTTTCGAATCGGTTTCGTCGACGAACGGATCACCGTTGTCGGCGGAGCTCTTGCAGCGCTCATGTCTTCGGTAGACAGCCTCGGTCTTTCCGAGGTCGTTGTCGGCGCCATTATGGCGGGGACGGCTGGCCATTCTTGATGCTGACGCCCGTTGTGAAATCTGCGGTGTCTTCCGTGGCGGTGGTAAGCGACGCTGCAAGACAGCAGGGCGCAAAGGAGAGCAGATACAGTGAGAGCACGCGATTGCACACAGGACCTGAGTGTGTCCTCTGGGTCAATGAGGTGCTTTCAAGAGCCCATCTTCCTACGTCACGGTGATAGACGTCCCAATGCCGTGTCCTCGTACGGCGAAGCAAGCCCGCAGCATCCGTGGAAGGTCGCATGGCTTCGTGGTGAAGTATGTTGTCGCCGTGGCGTAGATCCACAGCTTGCAGCCATCTCGCGTGCTGGTGAGAGGAAGGCCGTTGGAGGATCTGGTGCTGATGAGGCTGACGATGTGACGCAGGGATTGTCGGGACAACGCTCCGAACCAATCATCGGGCCGCATCCCAGAACTCATGTGCTCCCGCAGCTGTGTCCCATCCGTCTAGAGCCACCCCAAATCGAATGGTATCGCTCGCGTGTGGAGGCAAGATGGCCTTGACGCACTCGTCCGAGACTCAGAGCTCTGGGCAAGGCACAACGGCTCCCATGCCACCACCTCAGCTCTTCGACATCCTCCCACCCCTGCACGAGATCCTAGCCCGTCTTGACCACGCGTCCCCAGCAAACGACTCGTCAGTCCAGCAAGAGGATCGCTCTTCCGCTGAACTTGGAGCGAGCTATAACGGCTTGCGCCTATTGGAGCCAAAGGACTTGCCAACTGCAATTCTGCCGCTGAAGGCTCAGCTACGGCGCGGGCTTAAGGAGCTCGAGAAGTTGCCGGATATGGAGCGCACGGTACAGGAGCAGGAGCAGGAAATTGCTGAGTTGGAGGAGAGGCTGAGGCGGCAGCGGGAGATGTTGGATCGATTGGGGAACATGGCGAGGAGCCTGGAGGGGGACCTGGGCATCGGCGGCGGATGAACCGATCCTGACGATCGTCGGGTTCTCTGCCGATCAAAACACAACAACATCAACGCAATTTCCATCGTGATCTGGTCTCGATCAACACGTCACGCGATCGCTCCCACCGGCGGCTGGCGGGCTTGAAACAACCCATGTCGGGACGAGACCGGGCATTGTATTACTGAGACGCTGGGACCTACGGTTCGCTTGGCCGCGCTCTATCACCGCATGGCTGCTGCCGCATGGTGTGATGCCATGGTTCCGAGTAGAGATGGTCGGCCTCTCACCAAATGAATCTCCCGGAGCGATCGAGGAGGTGGGCGCGTTTCGCAGACAGAGTTGGACGTCCTCTCTTACGACGCTTTGCTCTGCTGCGGGCATGGGAGAAGGTGGCCATGGGAGGGCTGGCATTCAATCGATGGCCAAGACTTGGACACACATGTCTCTGAACTACTTGATAGATCATCAATTCTCTCGGAAAGTTCATCCTCATAGCACGCCCTTCACGCGGTTCCCCGCAATCTTCACCCCGCATCAGATCCATGCACGCCTAAAGAGCTATTGAACGTCAATGACATTTACTGCAGCCTAGACACACCCAGCCTCCCAACTTCATCGCACACATTCGCCAAGACAACACTCTTCGACACGGACCCGCGACAACGGCAACGCAGCATGGATGGCTTCATCACCCGCAAGCCCAGGAATGTCGCCGCCTGGCAGCTCAGAGCCAAGGAACGACCGCTGACAGTCTCGAACGCGCCGTATACGCCTCCAGGGAAGAACGAGGTTGTGATCAAGGCCATTGATGTTGCTGTCAACCCTATCGACTGGATTTTGCAAGACCGGGATCTCTTTGGCCTCCAGTACCCCACCATCTTCGGCTCCGATGTTGCTGGCGAGATCGCGGAGCTTGGCGACGGCGTTGACGAGTTCCATGTCGGTAAGACTGAATCGAGAGTCTGATAGCGTTTCAACATCGTTCGCTAACATTGTCGAACTCTTGCAGGACAGCGAGTGATTGCGTGAGATGCTCTCGGTAACCGCAATTAGACAGCTTCATCAGGCTGACATCAGGCTAGACATGCTACGGGAAGAAATCAGTCCCATGGCGCATTTCAGAAGTCAGTGCAAGGCAACGACGTGATGCACCGGCATCATACTGACACATCTCTTATCGTAGATACGTCGTCGCAGAGAAGAGCGCAATCGCAGAGCTACCCTGGAAGATCGGCACAAGTCGCGGCGTCGTCCTCCCCCTCGGCATCTCAACAGCTGCCGCAGGCCTCTACCAGAAAGACTTCCTCAACCTTCCGCTGCCATCGGAGAAGCCTAATTCGCTGAACCGCACGCTTCTGGTATGGGGCGGCAGCTCCTCGGTCGGTGCTTGCGCCATCCAGCTTGCCGTAGCATCTGGCGCCGACGTTTGCACCACCTGCAGTCCGAAGAACTTCGACTTCGTCAAAGGCCTCGGAGCCAAGGAAGCCTTCGACTACCGCGATAGAGACGTGGAAGACAACATCGTCAAAGCCCTCGATGGGCAGACGGTGCTTGGAGCATATCATGCGGTAGGCAATGAGGACACGATAAGGCTGTGCGCTCGCATTCTGGACCGATCGAAGGGCAAAGCCATTCTTGCGAGCACGCGCGGCGCACCGAAAGATGGCATCCCGAGCTCCGTTCGCACTGTATCCAGTAAGTTTAGGCAGCCTGGCTGCGTGTCAGAGTGCTAATTGGTCTGCCAGTCTCTGCGACCTCCATATTCGACAACGATGTCGGACCGTACATCTGGCGGAAATTCTTGTAGGCGCTCGGTCGCGGGCAGTGGACCGGATGTCAAGCTGACAGGCCGATGCAGACCAAGAGCGCTCGATAAAGGGCAAGTGATCCCAGCCCCTGATCCGCTCGTGGTTGGGGAGCAGTTGCGCAGCGTAAGTCCGCCCTGGCACGAAGCGAAGAGGACTGCTCGTCTCATTCTTGACCGCAGGTGCAGCTTGGTCTTGACAAGCAGAAGGCTGGAGTCAGCGCAGCGAAAGTCGTGGTGACGAGCATCGACTCGTGAGGGGTTGTCGGGTAATGAAGGCATGCGTGAGAGATCGAGATCGCGCGCCACTGGCGGGCGGGCAATATAAGCAGCATCATCATGCTTGTGAGCCGGGAAGGGATTGAATAGTGAAGGTCACGTCATTGTAAGCGCAAGCGGCGCTGTGTGCTAGCCAGCTGTCACTCTCACGACGGCAATGCTTTAGCCATCGATGTCCTTGCCGAACAGCCCAGCTAAGATTTGCGGATGCAGGAAAAGGAACAGCCGTCGGATCCGTCTCCATAGTCGTCATGAATCACAGCTCAAGCGCCATCAACGCCCACTGCCTCCTGAATCTCGCCCTCGCCGTTCGCAGCTTCCTCCTGCACAGTGTGTAGCGCTTCGCCCACCACAGCCTCAGCACCCTCACCCTCATCGCCTGATGCAGCGGAAGGAGTCTTCCTGCCACCCTTCTTCGCTGGGCGACCACGTGGCTTCGGCCCAGCCTTCGCCGGCTCAGCATCAGCACCCTCCTCACCGCCAGCACCTGCTTTGACCGCCTTCGGCTTGCGACCGGGCTTCTTCTTCGCGGCGGGGGCCTTCGCGTCAGCATCAGCAACCCTCTCGGCCCTGACGGTGATGTGCTCGTCCGCAGTCTCCACATTGCCGGCGCCAGCGGTAGTCTTGGTGGCCTTTGGCTTACGGCCCGGCTTCTTCTTCGGGACTAGAGCCTCGACCTCCATCGCGTCCTCGGCATCCTCGGCCTTGACGGTGGGCTCATCTTCCTTCATCGGCGAGTCCTCCTTAGCAGCTGCTTTCTCGCTACGACCACCACCACGGCCCTTCTTTACGGGAGATCCCTCGTCGCCACCGGTAGCTTCGTCGTCGCTCTTGCCGCGCTTCTTGCCGCCGGCCTTGGCAGTGGTCTTCTTGTTGTTGTTGTCGCCGTCCTTCTCGCCGCCTTCGTTAAGCGTCGCGGACTTCAGCGCTTTCTTCGCATTGCACTGCGATCGGCTTAGCAAACACCCGAGCTGTGGAAGGTCAAGGTGAGCCGACGTACCAAAGCAGTGTTGGCGGATGCAGCACTGGACCAGCCTCCTAGCTCGGCGAGCTTCTTGATGTCGACCTCGTGCTTGTCAGCGCGTGTTCAGTCTGTAAGTGCCGCAGCCTCATCCGCTGACCTTTGGAAATTCGCCGTCCTCGGTGCACTGCAGTGCCAGCAGGATCACGCGTGTCATACCCTCGCTGAGCTTCAGCGACGCCTTCGACATGATGAAAGTTATCGGTGGTGAGATCTTCGCACAGGAAATGTATGAGATGTGGATGTCGAAGGGGGGAGCAAAGAAGATTGAAGTGAGCGAGGAGGCCGCTGCTTAAGTAGCTGCGCCCCGCGAGTGAATGTGAAGTGAGAAGTGAGGTGGAAATACAGCTCGCTGGATGTCGCGGTCATGCTGCCTGCAATTTCACGCGTGGCCGCGACTGCACTGTGAGTCTTGCAAGTGCTGTCGCGACAGTCGACTACGTAATGAATTGTACTCACACGTTTGCAGTATGTCTTACGCGCCCTGCAGGACCTCATCATGCTCGAACCATGCGGTACTAGCTCTCCTCCTGCTGCTGCTGCTGCCGCCGCCGCCGCCGCCGATTCGTTCGGCAAGCGCGACTCTTCTGCATTTCCCGGAGCATTCGCCTGACGCCGGGTTCGCTCAATGTGCAAGCCGCCATATTGCTTTCGTCATCTTTTCATACCGTGCGCCCGGTGGCCCAGACTAGAAACCTCGGCCCCGACCGCGCCCTCGCCCCCTTCCTCTCGGTCCACCTCTGCCACCCCCACCGCGAGCGCCCCGATCTGCCTCTTTCCGCGCCTTGTTCTTCGGCTTCGGCTGATCATCCACAAGCAAAGTGTCGAGGGGAAGACTGTCGGGCAGTAGGATCTGTCGGATCTCGCTTCCGCGGATGCTGATCTGGTCGAGGCTGATTTGCGCACCGCCTTTAGGCGTCTGTTGGCACGTGTCAGCCGCAAGCGCTATCGCATGCCTGCTAACGGCAGTTTGCTGCAAACGTACCATCTTCGCTGCCCTCAAGTTCGTGTTCATTTGCGGCGAGACGCTAGCGATTGTGCCATGTACGATCGCGCCATTCTTCAACTCCACCGTCACCGACTCGTTCGTGCATTTCATGAGAAACCTGTAGCCGGTTAGCCAGGCTCGAAGGAGCGCAGCCTTGCAGTTGTGGTTCAGCAAGCGACAGGCTTGGGCAGGGTCGTGGCAGGCTTACCTGACTAGCTTCATGGCTGCGGTGCGTTGGAGATTACGCCGGGATCGTCGAGATGGGCGATCGTGCAAGGCGAGGTCGACGACGAGGCAGTGCGCAATGCGGCGGCTTGACCTTCAGTTTGGCAGAAGCAGAAGTGGGCGCGAGTCATGTACACAGCGGGATATTTCCGAAGCAGATCTCCATGCGGCGATGATGCTGCGGCGATGATGCCTCCATCTGCTTCCATATCAACATTCACCATCACCACCATCATCCATGAGATGACAACGAAGTTGCCGAGCAGCTTTTTTCTATGCTGTCTCGCGCATGCCGGCATAGCGCTGGGCGCATAGCCTTCCATCCCTACCAATCGACACCAATCCGCCAGTATGCGCAGCGATCCAAAGGAGCTAGACCGGACATTGCAACCGCAAGGGCAATCGAGGCCGAATACTCGGCGAAAGCGGGTCTAAATGCTGTCGAACAGCGAGCGAATGGCGATCCAATCACACCACCTAGAAGCACGCTCCCTCCGCCGTTGAACCTACCAGAGCGAGACAAGTCTCAGGGCACATTCGTTTACCTTCTTCGCTTGGGCAGGGCCTACGGCACCTTCTATAAGGAGGGCATCAAGGCCGTGTGGTTCAATTACAAAGCATCGCGACTGCTTGAGGAGCGCATCACGAAGGAGCTGGGCGCCAAGGATAGGTTCGATGCTGCTGCTAGAGGTCTGATTACCAGGTCGGACTGGCAGATCCTGAAGAGGAACGGGCACGACATCAGCAAGCTGCCGCTCTTTGGGGTGCTGGTCGTGGTCTTTGGTGAATGGCTGCCGTTGCTTGTGCCTTGGATCCCTGGCGCCGTGCCGAGCACGTGCTACATTCCGTCGCAGATCCGAGGGATGAGGACGGAGCTGGAAGAGCGAAGGAGGATCAGCTTTAGGATGGGCAATGTCGAGCCGACGGACTATCCTGCGTTGATGGGGGAGTCAGCAGGCAAGGAGCAGCCGTGGACCATGACTTCGGCAGAGCATGCGAGGAGCGTCGTCTCAAGGCTGCGAGACGACCAGCTGCACCACATTTCTTCCTCCTTGGGTCTACATTCGCGATTGTGGGACCGGGTGCAGCTACATCCATTCCGGTCCCTAATGCGCCGCCGGATCACGAACCATCTCCGCTACCTCGCCATCGACGACCGGTTACTCGTGCACGCTGGCCAGCCGCATCGACTGCCACCCTCCGAGCTCGAAAGGGCCTGCGAGGAGCGTGGATTGGACGTGCTGGGACGCCCCGAGGCCACTCTGCGCGACCACCTGACGTGGTGGCTGCAACGACAGGAACAGGACAAGGGTCGCGGTCGCGCCATGCTGTCGATGCTGTTCAGAAGGTTGGCCATACGTGAATGGGTTCAATTGCACCTGGACGCTAATGATCGCTCGCAGGCCTAATGTTTGGAAGGATGTGAAGCGCGGCTCGTGATCGGAGTAGACCCTGCTTCTGTACGATAGATACTCGTGTACATCACAGCAACAGTGTCCGCCGGTGCTCAACACATCTGTCCTATCCCGTGTCGCACGCTCTTGATGTCGCGAACTAGCACTACCCATGCAGACTGCCCGCTGATTGGTCGTCGCGAAAGCACTGGTTAGCTGCACAGTCCCTGGCAGCTGCAGCGACACCACTGCAAGGGGTGCAGGTCGTGTCGTGCATTGTCGATCGCACAGCAGCGTTTCAGGCCGAAACACGTGAGCTGCAGAGGTCTCAAACACCAAGCGACTGCACCATCAGGCTGTGAGGGGCGTCGCGGAGACTGTCCGTCGCGTGTGCTGTGCCTGGTCGCTCTTCCAATCGAAAGCTTCCGAGAAATCGAAATAACCTTCTTCCTCGCGGCAGAGCATCGCTAGCGGCTGTGGGGCTGCGTGCCATGCTAGCGCCGGTGGGGCTCCATCGTTTTGGGGGGGATTGGAATCTGCGTCGTGAGATGGTCCGCGCGACGAGACAGCCTTGCTGGCCATGCTCAGGTGCCTCAGGTGCGCTGCTGTATACGTGACCACATGCCAACATGCCCGGGGACATCGCGCAGCGGAGAATCCGTCCGTACCCTGCCTTGACGTCGGGACCGGTGGTAGCGCAACCAGGCCAGGCGATCGGCTGGCCCGTGTTCCCACTGGGAAGGTCTTGCCGGCCCGCAGCACCCCTGAACCCTCCGGGTCGCGCCCGTGCCCATCCGAATGTAAGCCGCCGCGGTGTGCGGACGCTTGATGCCCCGTTGCTCGTCCCTGTATCTTCCCCATCAGCGCTACCCTCCTCCTCTCCCCCATCCTCGCCCGTGGCGCTGCCAATCGCCCCTCCCCCCCCCCCCCCAGACCGCTCTCGGACTTTCCCCAACGGTGCCCTCGCAGCATCCCTCCCTGCTGGCTCCGGCTCTATACGTACCAGCATGCGCTGGCTGCCGTGAGCTGACCCGCTCACCCCATCGTGCCACTCGCCTTCAGCGGAGCGCGTGCTCGCCCCGTCGGCTGGCTGGCTGCTGAAGCGCTGCGCAACTACTGCAGGTACTGCTAACGGGGGCCCGCCGGGGCCTGCATCTGTGGTCCTTCTCTCGTGAGCTGTTGCGCGTGGCGGCAACTCACAATGGACGAGAGTGCAGCAGCAGCAGCATCTTCATCGTCCTCCGCTGCCATTGCCGGCGCATCTGCGTCTCTTGCTCCGACCGCAGTGGATATCAGCCCTTCCATCAGTGAGCGCACCAGCTCGAGGCTTGCGGTGAATCGGACCCATCTGGACGGCGTCGGCACCCCTCCGACCACACCTCCCCCCAAGAGCCGGCGGAAACGCGACAAGGGCAAGGAGCCTGCCGTCGGGCAGGCACCACGCCGGGAGCCGCTCAGGAGAGAGTCCAGCGACGGAGTGAGACACTCGCACGGGCTGTCGTGGTCAAGCACGACCAGGGACAGTGTCGTGGACAATCTGCTGCTGTCGTTGGACGGTCTGTCGTCTGGAGACGCGGCTGGCGCCTTCGGTATGGACGACGACCGCGCAATCGAGCGGGAAAGATATGGCGCGCCGCAGATGCCAGACCTGCCTTCGTTCCCCGCCAGCAGGCCAATGCAGCGTGCGCGGGGCCACACATACTCCTCCTCCGTGTCTTCGGACAGTCGATACTCTGGCTCGGCGAAGGGGCGCAGGAGCAATAGCAGCACCAACTTCGATACCATTACAAGCAGGACGCGGCGGCCGGGAATAGTGCCAGGGCGAGGCAGCTCGGACACCGTTCGCCATGTTCGCCCATCGCACGGCAAGAGCGCTAGTAGCGACATCGATAGCGTGGACTACGGCTACAGCTCGATTGTGGAGACGCACAAGATCGCCTTTCCTGGACGGAGATCGATGAGCATGGACCAGATCTACCAGGAACCGATTGGCCCTTCAGTCTTGGATCGCGGCAGGCCAGTCCCATCCGTACATAGCAAGTATGATGCGAACTTCGACGCCGCGCCGGAGCCTGGAGTGCCTGCTGGGCCGCGGAAGAAGCTCAATCCTACGGCGACAGGACCGGTCTACGTCAATCAGGCGACGACGAAGCAGAGCATCCGAAAAGTAAACACACAGAGCGATCTTCGAAGCAGCAACAAGTCCAGCACCATCGCCATCCCGCAGCACATCCAGGAGCAAGCCAGCGACTTTGTTCGCAACAACAGCATGCGCGGTGTGCCTTCTATGCCTTTGCCGCATGAACACAACGCTCCCGCGCCAAGCCCTGGTTTCAAGAAGTCCCGGAAAGACATGCCTTCGCCACATCAAGAGCGTCCGGGATTCTTCAAGCGAGTGTTTGGTCAGAGCTCCAGGACACCATCTGGCCTGCAGCACAATGCTTACACTTACGGTGACGGCATGGCGGCGTCAACGCCGGTACGGACACAGTCCACCGCATCCGGTGCCACAACGCAAGTCACTGCCGGAGCGCGGAAATCGTCCCGGGAGCAATCACATCCGCCGCCGGCGCTCAACAAGAAATCCTCCTCGTTCTTCCGGAGACGGAAGAAGTCCGACGCAGAGAACATCCCGCCGCCGCTGCCAATGGGTCTTCCGCAAGCCATTAAGCCGCCCGAGCCAAGTCCGGGAGTCAGCAGCCTTCGCAAGGTCATGGATCCTTTCTTGGCGGTGGAGGGCAATGCGCCACAGCAGACGGCAAGCGATCGGCCGGGCAGCAGCCTTACTCGTGCAGTCACCCAAGACTCTGCAACTGAGGAGTCTGATCTCGATATCTTCCACTCTGGCTACACCCCACCACCGGATGCATCCCTGGGCTATCGGGATCCATTGACGCGAGATGCCGCGTCCCGCCCGAAAGTCATTCAGGACATGACATCGAGCCCGAAGATGAAGGTGAAGAAGAGACGCAATCCGGACGGCACCTTGGCAGCCAGTGCACCCCAAGACCTGTCTGGGACCAGCTTCCTTCACGACGAAAGCCGCGCCGTGTCATCCGCCACTATTGGTGGACAATTCCTCGCCTCCGCCGAGCAGCCGAAAGTGTCTCCAGTCTCGGAGACTCAGCCCAGAGTCGACTCCTGCAAGGACGACGTCAAACGTGCCAGTCGCGCCAGCACCGGCGATCGCATCATTGCCTCCCAGGCTGGCGATGCTGTCGTAGAGCAGAAGCTGCCTGTACGTAACTTTAGTGAAGGCACGCGGGTCAGCCACGATGCCTCGGAAGACAGCTGGGTTGTTGTCCGGCCATCTTCGAAGTCAAGCCATCACACGCCCGAGGGTAAGAAATCGAATTACTTGAAACTGGAGCCTACCGACGGGGACCTACGAGCCACCGCCGCAGCCCAAACTGCGCAGGCGGCTGAAGAACCCGTCTTCCAATCTCGCAAGAGCTCGCTCAAGTCGCCTGCGATTTACACGACAAATCCGTCCATAACGCAATCGCCCGGTATATCGAGCAGCTACCATTCCGCTACCAGCCTCCCTCTGCCGAGCGTGCTGGTCGAAGGCCAACCGCGTAGATCAATAGACGCGCAGCAGACAGCCACGGCGCCAGGGCCCGACGAAGAAGGGGCCGAGTACTGCGAACGTGCTCGGAAGATCTACGAAGGCGACGAAGAGGACGTGCCGAAGAGTGAAGCAGCGGCGTGGCTGGGCGAGAAGAACACGCTGAGCATGAAGACCTTGCGGGCCTATATGCAACTGTTCGACTTCGCTGGCAAGAACATACTGACAGCTCTGCGCAACCTGTGTGACCGGCTACTGCTCAAGGGCGAAACACAACAAGTCGATCGAATCATCACTGCGCTGTCGGAGCGATGGTGCTCGTGCAATCCGAACCATGGCTTCAAGGCCCAGGATGTCGTGCATACGATCTTTTACTCGCTGATCCTGCTCAACACCGATCTCCACATGGCAGACATCGGCGAGAAGATGTCTCGAAGCGCATACGTGAAGAATACTTTGCCCACCATCAAGCGTGTGGTCGCGGATGCTGCCCCTAACGCTTTTGACGAAACCAGGCCCAGCGGCCCGAGCTCGACACGACCAACGTCGCCTTGGCCTGATCCCGATGCGACAGTCACGCCGTCGATCATCGCTAAGCAGGGAGACACTCTCGCGCCGGAACGAACGTCGGTGGATGGACAACGGCCGAATCCCAAGCGGCTGTCTCTGCGGCCTGGCATGTTCCGATCAGAGTCGGATGGGTGGTCACCCGATTCCGCTGGCAATAGCTCCTCCAATGCGCTCGTGAACGATACTTGGAGTGGTTCGCTGCGCGGATGGGAGTTCGAGATCGAGAACGTGCTCAAGTCCTTCTACGCCGCCATCCGGAACGATCCGCTACCTCTGCTCGGTGGCGAAGAGAGATCTGGCGAGCGCACCCCATCTGTCTTCAATCAAGGGATTCTCAAGCGCTCAAACTCCATCGTCAGCAAGGCGCCGTCGGACAACATGTCCTTCCGTTCCAAGCCAGGCATGCGCGCGTTGACTATGGGCTGGCACAGCCGGCAGAACCGCTCGAGACCCAAGCTCTACCCGGCCAGCACGGTCGCCTCCTCACGGACCAGCTTCGATGACAACAACAGCATCTGGTCGCCAGCCCAGAGCATGAGCGGCTGGAGCAAGAATTCGCTCGCGAAGACTCTCACCTCGGCATCGATGAACAGCCTGGGCTACCACTACTCTCCGACCAACGCCGACTTCAAGCACTCGATCGGGTTCGCGAACGCGCTCTCCCAAGCGATCATTCGCGAAGAAGGCGGTACGATGAGCAACGATGGCGATTCAATGTCAGCGGCGGGAGCGCTGCTGGAGGACGAATCGATCGCTCTGGAAGGCGCACCGTGGGCGAAGGAGGGGCTGGTGAAGCACAAGCATCATCTTGAGACCGTGGACCGCAAGGCCAAAGAGCGCAGCTGGGTGGACTGCTTCGCCGTGATATGCAAGGGCAAGCTGACGCTCTTCGCCTTCGGCAGCTCGTCGAAATCGCACTCGATAGGCCGCAATCGCGCGGCGAAAGCCCTCGGAGGCCGAGCCGCGAGCATGACCGCCACGAAGGTTGGCGGCGGAGACTGGATGGAAAACGCCGAAGAACTCGACTCGTTCGCGCTCCGACACACGATCGCCTCTACGCTCCCACCACCCGGTTATAGTAAGACCAGGCCGCACGTGTGGGCCCTGAGCTTGCCGTCTGGGGCTGTACATCTGTTCCAGGTCGGCACGCCGGAGATCGCCGAGGAGTTCATGACGACCGCCAATTACTGGTCGGCGCGCTTGAGCAAGGAGCCATTGAGCGGTAGCGTCAGCAATATCGAGTACGGCTGGTCGGACCAGGTCATCAATCCGGCGTTGCTGGACAGGAAAGACAGTAACAACATTACGAGGAGTCCGCCAGGCAGTATGAGCAATCCGAGCGTCAGGGGCCATTTGCACTCCTCGAGTAGCGCTAGTGGGCCGGGGGGGCGGTCCAGTCTGCAGTCGTCGATGCGTGGCAGCTTCGATACGGGATTTGGAGGGAGTGCGCGGAGTCGGCTGCCGGGCGACAGGATACATATCACGGACTGGCATCCACCGACGCAGAGCATGATGGCGAGCGCGCTGTCGGAAGCGGAGCAGTTGCGGGGTCTGAAGGAGTATGTGGCGAGCGTGGAGGCGGAGCTGGAAAGGCATAACGAGCTGAAGCATGCTATCGAGCTTGCGGTAAGTGTCCCACGCATCGCTGGTGCCTCGACCTCGACTGACTTCCGGCAGTACTCCCCTCGCCACGCCAACTACAACCGCGCAATGGTCAATTGGCAGCGGAAATCAGATTATTTGCTTCGCGAGATTGTGAAGTTCAGGACGTACCTCGACGCCCTGACCGCGGCACAGAAAGCGAAGGAGCGCTTTTATGCGGCAAAGAGCGAGCAGGAGACGGCTAGTAAAGGCGCCGTCAGCCCGGTGGACAGTGGGCGTGCCGATGTACCGCCCCAGCCACCGCAGACGGCCGCCTAGAGTTGGCTTGGATTGAGTAATTGGATGTGTGGTCCGCTTGCATGGGTGTGAGATACTTACTTGATGCTTCCTAGATGTTCTAATTCACGCTTGTGGAGACGAGGTTGGGATACACGAAGGGACGAGGAAGACTGTAGGATAGGTCCGCCGTGTCTGTGGGATCAGCCCTACGATGTGTACGTGTACGCAGCTGCTTTCCTGCTTTGAAGTCTCGTCCATCTCCTCGATATCTCGCGCCGGCGGTATCGCATCGTCTTGGGATGGTCTTCGATCCGGTGACATGCGTCCGCGTCCATGATGTTGCCAAAGAAGCCACCGCGGATGTTCGCACCATGCAGCGCAAGCACATCGCGCGAATTCAGTCGATGATGCGGGTCGAACTCATGGACAGTCTGGCACGGGGCTCGCCGATGTCGCTCCTGGTGGCCATTTCTGGGCATCGAGGAGCTTGCAGCCTTGCATGAGCTGATCAGGCTGCCCCGCGGAAAAAGTCTGGACCCTTTTGACACAGACTGGGAATTCACGCCATCTTGCCCCGCGTCTTCCTCTTAGTATTGTCCACCCATCCCACCATCATATCCGTCCCACGGCAACCTACACCCACTCACAGTCATGAACGGCACGATGGCCAACGACGACCCCGCTGTTCGCAGCAACGGCGCCGGCAAGCACACGTACGCCCTCCCTCAATCCCACCAAGACCTCATGGAGAAGTCGCTCGTCGAGACGGACCCGGAGATCGCCGAGATCATGAAGAAGGAGATCAAGCGCCAGCGTGAGTCCATCCTGCTCATCGCCTCCGAGAACGTCACCTCGCGCGCGGTGTTCGATGCTCTGGGTTCGCCCATGAGCAACAAGTACTCGGAGGGCTACCCGGGTGCTCGCTACTACGGCGGCAACGAGCACATCGACGAGATCGAGCTCACCTGCCAGAAGCGCGCGCTACAGACGTTCGGGCTGAAGGAGGCGGAGTGGGGCGTCAATGTGCAGTGCTTGAGCGGCAGTCCGGCGAATTTGCAGGTCTACCAGGCGATCATGAGACCGCATGAGAGACTGATGGGCTTGGATCTCCCGCACGGCGGTCACCTGAGCCACGGATACCAGACCCCCACCAAGAAGATCTCGGCGGTGTCGACATACTTCGAGACCTTCCCGTATCGCGTCGACCTCAAGACTGGCCTCATCGACTATGACCAGCTCGAGCAGAATGCGCTCATGTACCGGCCCAAGGTGCTCGTGGCAGGCACGTCGGCCTACTGCCGCGAGATCGACTACAAGCGCATGCGCGAGATCGCGGACAAGGTCGGCTGCTACCTCATGATGGACATGGCGCACATCTCCGGCTTGGTGGCTGCGGGAGTCAACGCGAGCCCCTTCCCGTACTGCGACATTGTCACCACCACCACCCACAAGTCGCTCCGCGGACCCCGTGGCGCGATGATCTTCTTCCGGCGTGGCGTGCGCAAGACGGAGATGAAGGGGGGAAAGGAGGTGCAGACCCTGTACGATCTCGAGGGTCCGATCAACTTCTCGGTCTTCCCCGGTCATCAGGGCGGGCCGCATAACCACACCATCACTGCTTTGGCCGTGGCGTTGAAGCAAGCGCAGTCGCCGGAGTTCCGGCAGTACCAGGAGCAAGTCATCAAGAACGCCAAGCAGTTCGAGCACTCGTTCCACCAGCGCGGGTACAAGCTCGTCACGGACGGCACGGACAACCACATGGTGCTGCTCGACCTCAAGCCGCAGGGCCTGGACGGCGCTCGGGTCGAGGCCGTGCTGGAGCAGGTCAACATCGCTTGCAACAAGAACACTACGCCGGGCGACAAGTCGGCGCTCACGCCGCAGGGGATCAGGCTGGGCGCGCCGGCCATGACCTCCCGCGGCATGGGCGAACAAGACTTCGACCGGATCGCCGGCTACATCGACCAGTGCATCCAGCTCGCCGCGCAGATCCAGGCGCGCTTGCCGAAGGAGGCGAACAAACAGAAGGACTTCAAGGCCGCGGTGGCCAAGGGCGACATCCCGGAGCTGGTAGAGCTGAAGAAGGAGGTGGCGGCTTGGGCTGGCACCTTCCCGCTGCCCGTGTAAAGTGAACACCGACGATTGGTGGCGTTTGGGTGGCGTTACTCGGGGCGCGCAAAGACAGCGCCGGGGATTCTTCAACGAAAAACAAAACAGTCGGCCAGCGTAGGTGTTCCGGCTGGCGTCGAGACGGAGCCCATCTTGATCAGCAGCTTCAACCCGCTGCCGTGTATTCTGTGATGAGTTTAGCATCAACTATGACTCTATAGACATCACCATCTTCTCCCGGACGCCTCGCTTCTCTTGGCTGCATCATATGTCCCCGTCTACCTCTAAGCTTTCGTCAACAAAGAGTGCCCGCCCATCTCCTCCGGCTTGTCAATGCCCATCAACTCCAACACCGTGGGCGCCACATCGCCCAGAACGCCGTCCTGCTTCTTGAGCGTGTAGCCCGGCGGCGCATTCGCCATCACGAACGGCACCTTGTTCGTCGTATGGCTGGTCTTGGGCGTCTTCTCTTCGGTCAACATCTCCTCCGCATTGCCGTGGTCGCTCGTGACGAAGAGCGTGTAGCCGGCCTCCTTGCACGCTTCGTACACTTTGCCGATGGCGGCGTCCGTTTCCGCGACGCCTTTCACGGCTGCTTCGTACACGCCCGTGTGCCCGACCATGTCTGGCGGAGCGAAGTTGTTCATGACGAACTCGTACCGACCCTCTTTGATCCGCTCGGCCATGCGTTCGGCGACGGGCATGGCAGACATCTTCGGCTCGAGATCGTAGGTGGCGACTTTGGGCGAGGGAATGAGATCGCGGTCCTCGCCGTCGAACTGGATCTCTCGTCCGCCGTTGAAGAAGAAGGTGACGTGGGCGTACTTCTCGGTCTCGGCGATGTGGCATTGTTTCACGCCCTTCTTGCTCAGCCAGTCCGCGAGGACGTTGTCCATGATCTGCGGCGCGAAGGCAACGGGGAAGTTGAAGTCGGTCTTGTAGCGCGTCATGGTCGTGATGGCGATGTTCTTCGGGTACGGGAAGTCGGGCTTGGGACTCCGGTCTTGGTCGCCGAGGAGTTGGGTGACCTCGCGGACGCGGTCGGAGCGGTAGTTGAAGAAGAAGAGGGTGTCGTTGTCCTTGACGCGGGCTTCGGACCCGTTGACGATGATGGGCTTCAGGAACTCGTCCGTCTCGTCTTTCTTGTAGCGCTCCTCGACCGTTGCCACGGGATCAGACGTTTCCTCGCCCTCACCGGTCACGAGACCCTTCATGCCGATTTCCACACGGTCCCAGCGCTTGTCCCGGTCCATGATGAAGTAGCGGCCGACAATCGTTGCCAGCTCGCCAATGCCTTGCTCTTTGCAGAAGGCGAGGAGGTCTTTGAGGTGGCCCAAACCGCTGTGAGGGTCTGTGTCGCGGCCATCGCCGAAGAAATGGATGTAGACTTTCGGTACACCCATCTCCTTCGCGACCTTGAGCAGCGACTTGAGGTGGTTGATATGGCTGTGCACACCTCCATCACTGACCAGCCCGCACAAGTGTAGACGACCATTGCCCTCTTTGGCCCGGTTGAAGCACTTGACAACGTTCTCGACCTTGTTCATCTCGCCCTTCTTGATCGTTTGGTCGATGCGAACAACGTCTTGCCATACCACTCGGCCGGCACCGATGTTGAGATGGCCGACCTCGCTGTTGCCCATGAGTCCCTCGGGGAGGCCGACAGCGAGGGAGGAAGCCTCGAGCTCAGTGAAGCCTTGCGCGTATTTGCTGCCATCTTTGGCGAACTCGTCCATCCACGGCGTCTCCGCGTTGAGGATCGCATTGCCCTCCGGTGGTGAGGACTCGGAGGGAATGCCCCAGCCGTCGATGCAGATGAGGGCGACTTTTTGCTTGACCATTTTGGACACTGAATTGCCGTTTGATGTGTTTGTTGCCCGATTGAACCGACTGTCGCAGAAATTGCAATTGGCTTGCCTCGATGTCACGGATGTCAACGGTGATTTTTTGTTGACGCAGGACCCCGCAGCGTCACCATGCAGTGGAGGGGGCTTTCGGGCATTCCCGCCTGGCCCAACGGGGCACGCTCCCTTCAGCCTGGCCTCGGGAGACTTCCACCCTTAACTCCTCTGCTCCTACACCAGTGTACAAATTGATCTTGCGATTCCTATCCGATCATGGAACTGTCTCTGGCCCAGCGGCTGTACTGGCCGAGGACGGTGAGCTGAGCGTATGGATATCCACTCCACCTTACCTCATTCTCTCGCCGGTCAATGGCCTTCGGCGCAAAGCAATGTCATGCTATCCATATGCGCCGCCTGGCTGAGAGCGAGATCGAACTAGTCAGCTCCCACTCTTCGAACATAGACCATACTTCAGTCATCTGCGAAAAGGCTACCCTCCAGATACTGGGGATGGGAGGCCAATCTGGCGTGGAATATCTCGCCATGCCCTACGCATGGGGTCGGACAGCCGCGAAGGGTTCCCATCTCAACCCCCACATAACCTGCAACGAAAAGTGGATTGTTGTTGGAAGAGACGTATGTTCGTCTGTGGCTCTCGCCGATAGATGTGGGTCCCAGCTCGACGCATTCAAATTCATTCCTGTGGGTGGAAGCACCTTTTTGGTTCGACGGCAGGCAGCACATGGCGACCATGTCCGCAAATCTCAGCTTGGTCGCTTGTGGTTGCAGTGACAGTTCTCCAGGAGTCGACAGCATGGAGAGCAGTCGCTCGAATGTCGATGTCTGGGAGTTGAGAAGGTTCGGGCTTGCGGCATGGATAGCCGAAGGACCCCGTGTACAGTAGTAGAATCATACTCTAAAGTCTCCTCCGCACAACCCTGCCAGCCAGATTTTCTCGCTGAGCCACTAGCATCTTTCCTCACACTAGATTCAACAAGATTTCTTCCTTTGTGAAGGCGGTCGCGCTGACGCTTTCCTGACACAATCCGTTCTGCCCAGGCACTCGATTTCTGGACACACCAGCCGCCCTCGCTTATCGTTCATCCTGCATCCAGTATGGCAAGCCCAGACGCCGAGAAGCTCGAAAGGAGTCTCTTGGATGCATCCGCAAACACGAGCGGAAGACGACCGTCGAGTAGCGGACGGGAAACCAAACGCTCAAGTCAGTCAATACGATGGTGTCGCTGCTTGCTCGCTCGAGGCTCGTCCCCGCTGCCAGCGCACACACCGGGCTCCCCTTTCCCCAGCGTTTCCCTCGCTGTTTGATCTTGCTGCATAACCAGCGACTTCATCACAACTCTTCCTCCCAAGCATCGCCTTTCAACAAGGTCTTTGCGCCATGGCTGACCAGAAATCTCGCCGGCTTTGCAGGGACTCAGACACAGTCGCTACCGCCGCCCAAACTGCCCAGGCTCGTCGCCGAACAAGCACATCCGATTCCCTCCGGCGACAAGGATACACAGCGCCTCATCGTCGTCCTCTCGAACGCCAGTCTCGAAACGTACAAGGCGTCGCATGGCGGGCCTAGTCAACAGCGCAATGGCAAGAACGAGAACGCGAAGTACTCACTCCTCAACAGCGACGAGCATATCGGCGTGATGCGCAAGATGAACCGCGATATCAGCGATGCTCGTCCTGACATCACCCACCAGTGCCTCCTGACCTTGCTCGATTCGCCGGTCAACAAGGCGGGCAAGCTCCAGATCTACATCCATACCGCCAAAGGAGTGCTCATCGAAGTCAGCCCGACGGTGCGCATCCCGCGGACCTTCAAGCGCTTTGCTGGTTTGATGGTTCAGCTGCTGCACAATCTGTCGATCCGCTCCACCACCTCGCCCGAGAAGCTGCTGAAGGTCATCCGCAACCCAATCACGGACCACCTGCCGCCCAACTGCCGCAAAGTTACACTCTCTTTTGATGCACCCGTGGTGCGTGTACGAGACTATGTGGAGGCACTTGGGCCTAAAGAGTCAATTTGCGTCTTCGTCGGCGCGATGGCGAAGGGTGCCGATACCTTTGCCGATCAATTCAAGGACGATGCGATCAGTATTAGCAATTACAGCTTGAGTGCCAGTGTGGCTTGCAGCAAGTTCTGTCACGCGGCGGAGGATGTTTGGGATATCATATGAGAGGATTGGGTGGTCGCTTGATGCTTGGATACGGGACTCTGAAAGGCAAGTATGGGCACTATTGCAAGCATACAGGTCGAGATCACAACATCAGGCTGCTGTCTGCGCTGCTTCTATAACAAAGCGGTGACAACGAAACGAAAGACATGTGTGGGAGGACTGATAAGCATGAGATCTGGAGAAGACCAGAGGATTGTATGTACTGTGGACGAGCGATCGATTGACGGGAGACAGGATGGCTTGCGACGTCAAGCGTACGTATCGAGCAACGGGACTGCCGGGCACTTCTTTCGTAGTCAAGCCTCACCAACTTGTGTCTGCTTTCGGCTTGATCACTCGCTCGTGCTTCCAGGCAAGACTGCTCTGAACCCCTCGGCGCCAATCCACCAAGTTGATCACGTCGAGGCTGGGAGAACTGGGATGATTTGGCACACGTCAGATTGAGATCACGGTGACAATGCCGACTATGACTGTCGCACCTAGTCACGAAGCTGACAGCCAGCGCGGTGAAACGTGTAGAACCCACTGCCTAGGCGTCAGGCGGGTGGTCGGCGGCCTCTGGATGCAGTAGTGGGTCTCGACTTTGGCGCAATAGCCGCACGCTGACCGGCACTTTTGTTCGTCCCGCTCTTGCCCACTTCCCACTTCGCTCTTCTGCTCCAACCGCGCGCGTGCCAACTACGCCTCATCCCACTCCCTTGATATGCCTCATTGACGAGGCGACCGGCCATCTATACAGATCGTAGCACTGTCCACCACATACTCCGATCAGCCCATGGACATCCCATGCTCGCCCCCGCCTTTGCCGTGGCCCCATGCATCCAGGCGAGCCGTGCCGCCATTCACGTCGTTCCCCTGGCATTAGCTGCAGCACCCAGACGTGGCAACTTGTGGATGCACGCCTGCTGTTCTCCTGCGTGGGACCGTCTGGCGGCGGGGACCCTTCCTACTCGCCGTCACATGTTGCCTTTGGCGTCCAGGCACGGCTGCGATAGCATGCCTCGTTCAAGCTCGCAATGGAACGGCTTCCCATCGACCGCTGGCTTCTCTCTAGCACCCGCCGGAGTCCTTACCCGCCAATGGCTGCTTCACCGACGCCATCAGGCAGGACCGCCCATGCCTTAGTATGGACTGGTGCTCTCCTTGCCTCTGCCATCGTCCTGCCTTTCTTGTCTGCTCCGGACTGTCATCAACCTGCACGAGAACTTGTCACACCCCTTCGCTGACATCTTCTATACTACAACCTCGCTTCTAATATCTCCGACGTCAGACTACACCAACACTGTTCCGCAGATCTCCAACAACATTGTACCGCTACCTCCGTTCGGTCTACCGCGCCCTTCAATACAAGCACGACCGATATGCCGGTCTCGCACCTCGGTCTAACTGTCTCTCATATCCCTTCTGCGACATCCTTCTACTTGGCCGCACTCGCACCGCTCGGATACCGGTACATTGGAGGTAGTGGAGACTCTGTAGGATTGGGCGTCACGACAGCGGACTTCTTTCTCACACAGGAGCCGCGCGGGTACGACCCGGCGTTGACCTCGATCTAACAGGGCTGATGTTACACAGGAAAGCTATCTCCCCAGCTCACATCGCCTTCGCGGCCGACAATCGCCTGGACGTCCGGAATTGCTATGCCGCTGCCTTGAGTGCTGGTGCATATCCCAGCGGGGCTCCAAGCTACCGAGACAGAGATTGCACCATCTTCAATGCAGCGGTTGAAGACCTTGACGGCAATGTCGTCGAGTTCGTCCATAAGGAGCCGATCGATGCTGAAGCTGCAGAGGAGCCGATGACGACTCCGGCGCACAGCCGTGTCCTGGATTGGCAGCAAAGTGTGGCGAGCAGTGGCCTTCAGGGCGATGGCGAATCTGTCGACTCGCGTGTCTCACGCGCAAAGTCTCGGGCGGCAACAGTGAAAGACCTGGTCACCTCCGCCTCGCGTCCGGTACGAAGCCGATCTGCAGCGCCCGCGCCACTCGCACGTGCTCAAACGATGCCGGTAGAAGTCAATAGCGACTTTCCAAGCAAGGCCTTTCTAGGAACGCTGCTGGGTGCCGCAGCAGGCGGCGCACTTGCGTGGGCGATGATGAAGACGGAGAATGAGAACGCACGGGATGAAGCGGCCTACGTTGAGAGGCGATTCGAGAAGATGTCATCACGTCGCGGTTCGCTCGACGAGACCAGGTCGCATCGCAATTACAGCACAACAGAATCAGCAGCGCCAAGAAGCCATCGAAACTTCAGTACAACTGAATCTGCGTACAGCCGAAAGTATCCGCCTCGCAGTCTTGCCATGGCCAGACGTGTAATTGACCAGACACCGTACTACAATAATGCAGAAGTCGACGAAGCCATCAGCAGGTTCACAACAGCTCGTGTTGGACGGCCTCTGAGAAGGAAGACGATTGACGAAATTGAATACGCTCCCTTGTCCCACGCAGGCCGCGAAAGTCGGCACACTGCAAAGCGCTCTGCTACTATGCCGCCAATTGAAGGCGTTGCGGGCTACCTGGAAGCGCCGAAGAGGACCACGTCACGCCATACTTCATGCTCTCGCCGCAGTCAGTTGCCACCGCTTAATATTGCAGCTGAGGAGGATAACATTTGGGCGAGAAGCACCGCATCGCAGCGTACTGAGACGCCGAAAAGGAGCAAGATGCCTTCAGAAGTTGACGACGATAATGGCGCACCGTACGCAAAGAGCTCTACTTCTCGGCACACCAGCGCTTCCCGCCGCAGCAAGATGTCATCCTATAAAGAAGAAATAGAAGTGGAAGACCAGCCTCCTGCGCCCCCAAGAAGTATCCTCTCGCGCTTCTCGTCAACACCCCGGCGCTCAAAGATGCCTCCTGCGCAGGACGAACCGGAGCCGATCTACGAAGACAAGGTCTCGCCCCCAAAGAGCTCGCATTCGCGCCACAGCACAATGTCCCGCCGCAGTGCCAGACAGCCGTCTGTCACGTCCATCGAAGAAGAACAGGATCTCAAGCGCCGAGACAGCGGCATCAGTATGCACTCTTCGCGCTCGCATCATTCGCGACACTCCCGCCGCAGCGCGGCCGCGGACGGAAGTCAGCATTCGTCTGCTAGCACGCTGAAGCCTTCGCGGCGTGGGTCCGCGCAGCACGACTCTGCGGCTGGCGTACCTCTGCCTGGCTCCCGGGCGACTTCCTTGGCCTCGGGGATGGATTCACGCGCCAGATCTTATGTCACTGCCGCAGACGTCCCGATGCCGGAATCTCATGATGGCAGGGGCTATGATGAGATCGGCGAGGAGTCGGATGGACTAGGAGATACTCGCACTGTCGTGCCCGAGGACAGCATTTCGTGCGTGGACTTTAGCAAGCCGCGATCATCTGCTGGACGCAGCCGTAGAAGCTCGTCGAAGCCCAGCAGTCGCAGGGTCGAGGCGGCTAGTGACCGCGCCGTAAGGGCGGCGAAGAAAGGGAGTCGTCGTGATTCTGCCGCGACTTTGCCCGTGAGGTCGAAAGATGACTATTACGGTGGTGGCAGTGGGACGAAGAGAAGTACTGTCAGCTACGCATAATGCATTGGGGCGGATGTATAAACGACAGCTGGGCGGCGACACAGTGCCTATTGGTCCCTTTGGTTGGGCGGTCACAGATGATTGTGCTGCCATACGAAGTCATGACGATCGCTGGACATACATCATCTCGGAGATCGCGCATGGCTTCAAACATAGGATCGTCGATCGTAAATCCTCAATCCAGGTACACTTTCCAGCCGTACAGCTTCCCGAACCATTTTCTCGCCAGCCTTATGCCCGCTTCTGTAGGCTGACTGAAAGCCACTGCGTCTTTGCTGCTCGCAGTGCACCGAGTTTCCGGCCCTCTACCAGGCTGACTCTCTGTGGCCTTTACCAGCTCCGGCGGCGTTGCTTGTGCGACCGCGCAGTCCAACAGCGACGTAGCAATGTTCTGTTGACGATGTATCGACGAAGTCCAAATCCGCGAGATGCCGATCGTCGCTGGTCGGCCGCTCTGAGAGAGTTGAAGGGGCTGCGATGCTGCCACGTCCAGTGCTTTGGCTGCGGCCTCCCTCCGCGCGCGAAGTTCAGCCAGAGCCGATCCCCTGCGTTTGACCGGCTGCTTCGCTACTGCGTCTCTCGGTGCAAGCACAACCTGTGCGTCTGTGATCCGCTGAACTAGCAAGTAGCCGACGCACTTCGAGTGTCGAATGTAGAGATAAGCGCAGTACTCCGGTCGTGCATCTCTGCCTTTCTTGTTCCAGAGGTCATCTTCGGCTATGGGGACAGCACCAAGCTCTCGCTGCACGATCTCCAACGCTGCCCGAGCCTTGCGCTTGCGATGATGCGTGTCAAAGCAGTCCACGATGCAGATGCTGTCCTTGCTCGTCGCCCCCGGGAAGAGCTTTCCCGCTGGCGTCTTCTGCACGAATTCCTTGCCCACATCGTATCCTTCCGTATTCTGCTTGTGATATATGGCATGCAGCCGTCGGTCTTCTTCAGAAGATGCCACATACGCCATGCCACAGGTCATGCATCGTTTCTGTACTTGCTGTCCGAGGCTGATCTGCATTTGGGTCAAGGAAGCGGTCTCGGGCTTGATTGTTTCTGCTGCTGGCCTCTTCTTCGGGCGTACATTGTCGCTGGTGTCGGTGAGAGGCCCTCGCTTCCCCAAGACAGAGAAGGCGTTCTTCGTAGGTCGTGGTGGGCTTGTCATCGTTCGTGACTTGCCGCTGGGTTGCTCCCAGGGAAAGCCAGGCGGTGAGGACGGCGGACTTGCCGGCATCGCCGGCTCGTCTGAGAAGATGGCATGGTCGCGTAGCGGGGTGCTGGATTGTGTGGCATCGTCCGAAGATGACATGGTGTTCCGGTGCCGCGCACACGGTAGCAATTGGCTTCGCAGATGTCCGTACGCGCGCTGTGGGACGCGATCTGGCTTTCCGGGGACACGTCGCGTCGGCCCGTACTCTGACGTCAGGCTGGCCGCCGAAGCCTCGGGATTCTTAGGATCTCACACAACCCTTTCTAATCACCTTTACAAATTCTGATTCAACATTTCTGAGCGCTGATTGCAGCCAGAGAACCGCTCTTGGCAGAGCATTGCCCGAGTATATACGTAGGTGCTGCTCCCGTAGGTGTGCCCCCATGTCAATCCCCAAATTCCGCCCCCCGCCCCGTCTCGAGCGCTACTCCTATCGGACATCGCCGCCATGTCTAAATCATTCTTCTCATCTCGCAGCAATAGTGAAGCAGACCCGGACGAAGGCTCATTGCCATCCGCTGGCAACCTCTGGCTCGTGTTCAAGGCATTGTTGAGGAAGACTTTCGTTCGCGATGGTACCCAGGATATCAGTCTCGAGCCACCGCACGCGCGTTGAGAAACTCACCCCCGAGGCATTTGCGCAGTTTGGAGACGTCATCCAAAATGCAGCGACGCATGATGGCAGGCCAATTGGGCCGCGAAGTGTAAAGGCCAACCAAGGAAGCGCCACCAAATGGGTGGACGTGACTCAGATGAAGAACTTCTATCACTGGAGCTCAAGCGGAAAGCCTGCCAGTGTGAAGATGAACATGTTCGTCTGCAAGCCAAGGCAGTTGGAGGCGACATCAGGGAAAGAAATCTTCAGGGTCAAGATTTTAGAGCGGCATCCATTTACTCCGCAGACCTTTGTCCCCATGGGATTGGACAGCCGCGATTCAGACACAGCGTATCTCGTGATCGTCGCGCCATCCAAACCAGCGGAAAGACAGAGAACCGGATCTCTGCATTTATCCGGCTTAGGGCTCATGCCCTCTAGGAGACGAAGTCTGCGCGAGCGGTACTTCGGTGCAGGCTCAAACTGCTCTCAGTGTGGGCAATCGTCTTCGAGTGATGAAGCAGGCGCTGGAAAGGCAGGAACAGGTCTTCCAGATACCGACAACATCCGAGCCTTCATCGCGAGAGGAGACCAAGCGGTCACGTATGGCGCAGGAACATGGCATGCTCCGATGGTGGTGCTAGGAAAGAAGCCCATCGAGTTTGTGGTGGTGCAATTCATGAACGGTGTGTCGGATGAAGATGTTCAGGAACTGGAGCTTGAAAACAGCTCAGGGGGGGAAAGTCAGATCGAGGTTGAAGTGGATGGTCTTTGTCCACAGGGTCGACCGCAAGCGAAGCTGTAATGGTTCCGACACCCAGCGCATCTCTTTGAGAGGCTTATGCCTGGCTGGCAGGATCGCTCCTTGCCTGACGGACCGACACTCGTCTCAAGCGCAGGGTATTTATTGGTGTTGCCACAAACTCTAGCAGAGATTGGAGCAGGCGCCTGCGCACACAGCGACAATTGTCCACAGCGGTTCTCGAGTGCTTCGTGCCTTAGGTCGAAGGCGGGATGTTGATGTCATACTCGTCCGGCATGGCGTACGTAAAGACGAAGCCGGCAAGCACCTCAACGTCCTTCACATGCGGCTTCCAATTTATCCCGCAGTCTCTTGATACTGAGCCTCACGAGGAGAAAAGCGTGAATTCTCGATTATCCATTGCGACTGAAAGCGTTGGCCCAGCGCATGGCTAGGCAATCCTCGCAAATCACATGTATATAGGATTAATTTTGGGGCCGTGCTCAGAATTACGCAACGAGTGCTTGCGAGACGGCTGAGGTGTCGGAGTGGTTGTTAGTATCGCCTCGCGACCGCTAAGGCGGGCATTCACACACGTGTGCTAAGGCCTCTTCAGAACGAGTCAGACTTGAATCACCTGGTTCTAGATATCTGATGCCTTCGGGCGCGCAGTACGTTCCGATTCGGTGCGCGTCCATCCAGCAAGGACTAACGGCTTGTTAGGGTTCGAATCCTGTCCTCAGCGACTGTTGATACGCTTTTTGGATGAAGGTGTTTCTTTTTGCTTACCACGTTGTTGTCCAAGTCGGACAAGTGTCGAGAGACCGTGGGCACAATATGTTTGAATGCACTTCTTCCTTCCCAATCCATATCCGAAGTCAGAGCATTGGCACCGGCTGCTCCCGCTCGAGGAAAGCACGCTCTCACTGCAAATGAACGTCATGAAGGCTGGGCCCCCCGTCTTGCAGTCAGCTATGTAACTGCATTCTAGCTCGTTAGCGACACTGAGTCGATCACACGTGCCGAATGGGCGACCTTTGTTTTGCGCAAGCCTTGAGCTGCCCCGCTGATTGCAACCGCAAAAGCAACACGAGCTGGTAGTACTGTAAACTTGGAAGCTGATCCGCGACAGCTCGGCTCATCAGATCCACCTCATAGTCTTAACTCCGGCAGCCGCTCAGCCATGGGCAGCAGCGAGGATAGCAGTCCGCTGGGCCATCCGTCTTCCATGAGCAACGATCGAACGGTTTCAGAACCCATGAGTCTGGGCACTGAGACAGATGGCGCAAGCCCTGGCATCACCATCGACGTGCCAAAGAGACCTCGATTGCCGAAGCGCAGCACTACACGGGGAGACAGTACGAAGAGGCTCGGCGAGGCCTTGCGATTAGCGCGCGCAAGGGAGGAGCAAGAGACTTTGCTGGGGGACAATGAGGAAGCCGATGATGACGGCTGCTATCCTCCACGGAAATCAGACGAGCCCAGGGCGCCAAATCCACATAGCACACTCCCCATATACACGACGATACATAAGATCAGAAGGCTCGTCATAGCTTCGATTGGTATGCTTGGCCTCTCGAGCTGCAGCGACAAAGAGTGGGAAGCTGATGCTGTACGTAGACGACCCATATTCTCTCGAACAACTCAAGTCCCCGCGCATGAACGTCGCCGTCATCAGGCCTTTGGTCGAACATCTTTACGACCCGGATGATGTCTCAATCGTATACTGTCTCCTAGTCAACCGGATACAGTTTCTCCGAGAGCAATCGTATCAGGCGCATCACCAGACCGTCAACATCACGAGGGCACAGGTTTGCGAGCTGATTGCCAGCCGGGTATTGCGCCGCTTTGACGAAGACCACGAAGGGAGAGAAGGTCTTCTCATGCTAGCCAACGTCCTGGTGGCAGGCTTCGAGCCATTCCAGAACGCTCCGGCCGAGATAAAACAAGAGAATCAGACCAAGCTGCACTGGACTGTCAAGTGGAAGCTCGCGCGACCGGAGTTCCAGCACATGCTCACTGCTCTTGAAGTCGCGATTGTGTCAGAGTCGAAAAGCTTTCTCTCCACATCAGCATGCCAGAGGATCGTGAACAACGTCTACTGTGGCCGCATCATCTACACGCCCACCAGCTTTATCGACATCCTGCCAGACCACTACAAGAGCCGCGGCATTACGCTATACGATCCGCGGAAGGCACCGTACCTCAACCAGTATCGGCTGATGGTCCCTCGCACCAGAAACTTGATCGAGATCCTACAATTTCTGGTCCTGATCGCTCTCTATATCCCCATGATGGTCTTCAAGCAGAGCACCATTGGGCCAAAGCATCTCCAAATCACCATCTTTGAAGTTGCATTTGCTGTCTATGCCACAGGCTGGACCCTTGACGAGATTGCTTCGGTACTTGAGCATGGCTGGACGGTGCACACCGAGAACTTGTGGTCCTTTCTCGACCTGTCATTCGTTGTTATATTCACCGCCTACGTAGGCGTCCGGGCTCATGGCTTCTTCATTGCTGACAGCGCTATGAGCAAATTGGCCCTCGACATCATCGCTATGGCTGCACCGGTCTTACTGCCGCGACTAGCCTTTTGCCTGATGCCCGAGAACATGCTCTTCATTGCTCTGAGGGCTATGATGGCAGACTTCACCTTTCTGACCGTACTTGCCGGCTGGCTATTTGCGGGCTTTCTCATGGCCTTGCACTGGCTAAGCGAGAACCAAGACGGATACGTGCGACACAGCGGCATCACAATTGCGAAGTGGATGCTCTGGATCTGGTTCGGGCTAGACGGCACCGGTGTGCAGCGGTCAGCTGATATGCATTGGCTACTTGGACCCGTTCTCATGATCACCTTCGCGTTCCTGGGCAATACACTCTTCTTGACCATACTCGTCGCTATGATCAGCAACACCTACACCAATCTCGCACAAAATGCAACAGCAGAGATTCAGTTCAGGCGTGCCGTTTTGACCTTCGAGGGCGTCAAGTCGGACGCCATCTTCGCCTATCGTCCACCCTTCAATGTCATGGCTCTTTTCACCCTGCTTCCGCTGAAGTTTGTCCTCACTCCGCGCTGGTTTCACAAGGTCAACATCACGGCTGTACGTATCCTCAATGCACCTCTGCTGTTCATCGTATCAGTTTGGGAGCGACGCTACCTCTGGAACCGCCCTCGGCTGCTCTCTCCGCCGCGAAGACACACTTGGCTTGCGATGTGGGAGCGCTTTGGCGCGCATGGCGACCTACAAGCTGTCTTCGATACAGAGCCGCCGCAGAGTGTCATTGACGAGATGGACGATGTTGATGATATCTTGAGCGAAGGAGGCTGGGACAATGGCTACGTGAATGCTTTGAGGGCTAGACGGGAGAGTCGTGCGGCTAGCGATGCGAGCGCTGTATGGAGCCGAAGCATGAGTCGGGATCCAGGCATTCAGATGAGCTTGACGAATGGATTTCGGCGGCGTCGGAGCATGAGGGATGACTTTAGTGCGCCAGGCACTGGTGAGGTCTAAGGCCCAGAATTTGTCTGTAAGATGTATCGCAGTCATGAGCTCTGTCAACTTTGTCGTGTGGTTCCACTCAGAGGGCTAGTCGTCGTGTGACGAGAAGCAGTGAAGGTGGTCTGTGCAGAAGCTGATCGCTCGACGGGGAAAGCACCAAGTGCTCCGTGTTCACCTCCGGCCATACACTGTGTTGACCGGGAACCCGACCGTGGCGTACCACAAGACAAACGAATCTTGAGCATCCTATTCATCCACGCGCCTTCAGCTTCAAGCACCATGGCCGCGCGCTTGCCGTCCGTTCTTCGCTCTGCGACCTCCGCGAGATCCGCCGCCTCCCTTAGACCTGCGCTCTCACGACGAAGCTTCCAAACGAGCCGACCGGTGCTACAAGATGCTATACCGACCCCACCCAGACGGCCGGTGGGAGCATTCAGGGGGACGTGAGTTGATTCGAACCATACGAGACCCGGACTAGGAGCGCTGACAAGCCCGGGAAGTCTGTTCGGCTTCCTCCTCGGCTCGGTGCTCGCAGGCGGCGGGCTATATTACTACGTGATCGATGAGTACAAGGTGTCGAACGAGCTGTTGACCGAGGACATCTATGTATGGCTGCACAAGACACCGGACGCTGGTGCTTCAGCTGACCGCATGATAGGCATTACAAGCAGCTGTCCAGCGGTTAGAGGGCTATGTCAAGGGCATCGAAGAGCAAGTGAAACCCAGAGACAAGTAGCAGACCTGCAATACCAGCATGAACCGGCGTTACCGGGCAGCGGGAGCGATACAGCAACCACTCCACTTGTAACATGTATATACCCGACAATCACGCGTCTAAGTCCGCTGAAGCTTGTACATGGGAGCGAAAATGCACCTTTCAACGCCCGCTAACGACAGAAGGCCGTTGGCCGCCGGCGAGAAATATGCCCTGGACTAGCTCTTCGCCACTGCAGCAGCAGCAGCTTTGGTCTCCTCCACCTTCTTGGCTGCAATGGCTGCTAGCTGGTCAAGCTTTTCTTTGCGCACCTTGCGCACGTACCTGAACAGCAGAATGAAAAGCAGTTCCATCCGCTCCTTGGTCATCATGAGGATGCCTTGCACAAGGAGACCCTTCAGAATCTGGGGAGCGACGCCCTTGTACAGACCCAGCGGACCCTCCTTGTCCACAACATACCTCATGACTTCGAGGAAGGACTTGAAGGGCTTGCCTTGCCGCGCTGGTGGCGGTCGAGACTGGAGACCAACTTTCGCGACGATGAGAGGCTGGGTGGCAATGGTAGCCATCGACTTGGAGAGAGCTCCCAAGACTACGACGAGATCAGCTGTATGCTCGAAAACCACGCGCCGGTGCTGTGCATGACTTACGGAAGGCCTCATGAGGTCTAAGCGGCCTGTCCCCCGGATACAGTCCCTCCCGCAGCCTCTGGTAAGCGCCGTACGTGATGGCAGGGTTGACCACCAGCACCAAGCTCGCCTTCAACCCACGCCAAAGGCCAGTGATACCGTCCTCGCTTTCGATCACCTCCTTCGCCGTAGCGATGATCCCCTTCTTCTCGCCCTTGGGCTGCGTCTGCTGCCTCGTGGTGACCACCGCAATCGGAATGGTGAACAGCTGGGCCAGCGCTCCAGCCACTGCGCCCAATGACAGCTCCTCGACGGTGTTGGGCGCCTTGCCTTTGCTCACTTTGGCCAGATACAAAGTCCGTACCGTGCTGTACCAATAGAAGTATGCAAAGTTCGTGCTGGCCACGCCCAACAGGCTTCCGAGCATCCCACTATACAGCCCGTGCAGGCCTTCGTCCTCGATGATCGACATGATTGCATGGATTGTGCCCTCATAGTGCTTGTGTGTGGTGTCCTGTGCACTTTGCGGTGGGTCTAGCTTGTGCTGCTTGATCTGAACCTGCAGCCGAGTCTTGACAATGTCCAGCGGGTAGACGAGGGCATTGGCGAGGACGGCGCCGGTGCTCCCTGCGATGGCGAGTCCCCAGGGCGGCACCTCGTTCTTCGAATGAGCGACCATTGCGGCCGCAAGAGGCAATTGAACTCGCGAGGGGCGGCGAGTTTTGGGAAGACAGTTGCTAGGGGCTGTCTGAGCCGGGCTGCAGTATGAGCGATTGTGCCGTCAGCAACGATGGGCGGTGCGCTTCGCGTCTGGTACAGCACAATTACTGGTGCAGATCTCTCTTTCGACGACTCGGGATGCGTAGAGCTAGAATAACAAAGGTGATGATGCTCGCAAGCCGCAAGCTTTTGCTTCCCGCGACATGGCCCGCAACTCGTGCAAGATCCTAGGATGCGACCCGATGCCACAAGAGCCGAGGCTATTCGCAGCCGGGCAGAAGCGCGTGCAGTTGCGGCTGCGGGTCGAGATGATGCCGCCAAGCCAGCATGACTCGCCATCAGCCCAAGCGCAACCTCTCCTGCTGCTGACAGCTATGGGACTTTGCCTCGTAGGCGGGCGCTCATCCGGATACGATCAACTGTCGCAGGCTTGTGGATGGCGCTCAGGGCGCGACACGAACGATGGCATCATCGAGCCCAACTCCGTCCGTGGCGGCATCAGGAGAAGACATGGACGTCCTGCCGAAGGCCATCTACCTGGCGAGCAGCAAAGACGAGGCGCTGGACATAGCTATCAAGTCCGCAGAGGCAGCGATGAAAGGTCTGAAACTCGCCAAAGATGCCAATGAGAAGGCCCGACAGTCGACCCGAGTCCAACAGCTTCTTGCAGAAGCAGAACGCATCAAGCACAGCCCCGACTGGCGGCGGACGATTGCAGCATTGTCTCGAAGCCATCCTTCGCCATCTCAGAGAATATCTGCGGCACCTCGCAAGGTGTCTGTTGGGTTTCGAGAGCCGCAGCATCTACGTCAGCCGCCTCGATCAGAAGAGATCCTACTTCTCAAAGCCGGCTACTTAAATGGCTTCAAGTTTCCCCCATGGTCCGCGCCCCCTACATCAGATGAATTCACGTTAAAGGAAGGTGAGGGTCCGTTCGAGTAGGTCGCTGATGTTCTGTGTCTTCATCAAGGCATTTGCAACTGACGGTCTCTTCAACAGAGACACGCCTGAGCTTGCCCTTTCCGAATTCCAAGAAGAGGTCTTGGACGCATGGAAACGCCCGGCTGAAGCTTTACCCCCTCCGCTGTGGTTCCCAGGTGATCGCACGAACCTTGGCCCTAGTATGGCCTTTGCTCGGAAAATTGATCTCGTCCAGGATGCTGCGACTGATTGCTCGGTGGTGGCGTCGCTATGCGCTGCAGTAGCCAGGGTCGAGCGAGGTCATCCAAAGATTATGCGTTCTATTCTTCATCCTTTTGACGACGAGAAGGGCCAACCGCTAGTGTCACCAAACGGCAAGTATATTGCTAAACTGAACTTCAATGGCTGCTTTCGCAAAGTCGTCATCGATGACAGGCTGCCAGTCAGCAGCACTGGCCGAGTAATACATGTCATGGATCGACAGACTCCTGGGCTGCTATGGCCGGCCTTATTGGAGAAAGCTTATCTGAAGGTCCGAGGCGGATACGACTTTCCAGGCAGCAACTCGGCAACGGATCTGTGGATCCTGACAGGATGGATTCCCGAACAAGTGTTCCTTCAGTCAGAGGATCTCGAACCGGAGAGGCTGTGGGACGAAATGCTCCACTCGCTCGACTGCGGCGACGTTTTGATCACGATGGGCACTGGCAAGATGACCTCGGAAACAGAACGCGCGCTTGGCCTAGCTGCGGAGCATGACTATGCGGTCTTGGACTTGCGTGAGGTGAATGGACAGAGACTGTTGATGATCAAGAATCCATGGTGTGAAGGGCCTAGCTGGCGCGGCAAGATCAAAGAGAGCACGCGTGCCCACCTTCAGCCAAATTCTGCGTTGAGCGACCTTTCGGATCTGGAATCTGACAGAGACGCAGACCCTGTAGAGAGCTCACGGGACCTGCTCAATGCGGACTCGCAGCTCTCACCAGGCACATTTTGGATGGACCTCGATAATGTGATTCAGCACTTCGAGTCCATCTATTTGAATTGGAACCCTAGCATGTTTAAGTACCGTCAAGACATCCATTTTGCTTGGGACCTGTCGAGAAGCGGGATGCGTCGGCGCGGGCTATCACGCCATCGATACTCTAGCCTAAATTCCAATCCGCAGTTTGCAGTCAATGCCATCGAAGGGGGCACCATTTGGGTCTTACTATGGCGACACCTCAAGAATGCCATTCCCGAGGATGCCACCGAAGATGAGATCGCTGAAGGCCGCTTCAGTATCGACATGCGAGGCCATATATCACTGGCCGCATTCTCGGCCAACGGTCATGCCGTTCTGTTACCAGACAAGCCACTGCAGAAGGGATGGTTCGTTGACAGTCCGCAGACTCTGCTCAAGCTCACGGACTGTGCACCTGGCACGGTGCACACGATCGTGCCCTTAGAGCAAGAGTTGGCTGGTATCGAACACACATTGACTCTGACGGTCTTCAGTGATTCGCGGACGACGCTTACAGAAGCCACCAAGAAATATCCGTACGCACGCAAGGTAGTTTCGGCATGGACGAAGGAGACTGCGGGCGGAAACGCACATAGTCCGGCATACGTCAGCAATCCTCAGTTCGTCTTGACCGTTCCTGCCAAGACCGGTATCAGCTTGCTTCTCGAAGCCGCCAATGAGGAGCTTAACATACACGTGAAGCTTGTGCACAGCAATGGCAAGCGAGTACACTCCGTTCGAGCCCGGGACATCGTTTTCGACAGCAACGATTACAGGCGCGCTTGCTGCCTGGCTGAAAATCGCGAGCTTGAGCCGGGACAGTATACTGTGATCTGCAGCACATATGACGTTGGCCAGCTCGGCGAGTTCGCTTTGACAGTGGATTCCGCAGTACCGACCGAGATCAAGCCTTTACCACGTGAAGGAGCTGGACGACTGAGACTGGAGCTCAGCAGTGCCACGTTCAAACCCGGAGAGAGCAAAGTCGCCGTGCCTTTGGTTCCAAGAAGACTGGTTAGACTCTATGCGGTCGCTCGAGCATTGGGGTCTGCCGTGCGCAAGGGCTCGACCGGGAACGGGTCACTGGTGCGGATAACTGTCGAAAGCGGTCGAGGTCCAACTCGTCGGATCTTCATCGCTTCAAACGTGGGACAGTATGCTGATGCAGCTGGTGATGTGCGGACTGAAGATCTGGATTTGTACCCTGAGATGGTTCGCCGAGGCGAAGCGTTGTGGTTGGTACTGGATCGCGTCGCTGGAAGTGCAGGCACTCGGGAAGAATCTTTCCACGTGGAATTGTACGTCGATCAGCCGGATGCTCTTGACAGTGGTGTCTGGCGCGGTTGGGACGACTAATGACTTCGCCACGATTGCAACGATACCATAGCGGGCCGCGCCAAGGACGTGAGCGCGCTTACGACGGAAGACAATTTTGGTTTCTTGTTTCGTCTATGGTACAAGCGATACAACCCAGCGCTTGTCTTGGCTCATGTACGCATCTAGATCATTACCATCACCCTCTGGACGGCCAGCGAACCACACGTGGGATCCGATACGCCGTGTCATCCGCTTGCCGCCGCATTCCCCGCCAGATGAATTTCTACAGGCGAGTACTTTCGCGGATCGTCTTGGCTCCTCTGATTGCTGTCCCCGCCCGAATATTATGATTATCCCGCCAGGAGCTGCCACTCACGCCGGCTGCACTAGGGAGGATATGATTCGCACAAGCAGATTGCTCAAGGAACAACGACTGCCATCGTCCCGTTCTCCACCACCGCGCCGACTGCCGCACTCAACGTCGCGTGTGCCACCTCCTGCACCGTCCTCACCACCGCAGCCTCCTTCACGGACCCGTCCGTCACACCCGCCATGATAACCCTCCGCACCGGCTGAGTGCCGGTCATGTAGAACAACAGCCTTCCGACGCTGTACTTGACAGTGTATGGGAAGTAGTACCATACACTGCTCAGAAAGAAAGCGAGCAAGGCCAGCAAGATGAGGTTGTAGGCTAGCTTCTCGCCGGGTGACATGACATAGAGGCCGGTGTTGATTTCATAGCGGTAGTAGGCGAGCTGGAGTTGGTATCGGAACTCTGCGATGGGGTTTCGCTCTTTCGGCGACGGCCGCCGAGGAAAGACCGGTGGGTTGTAGGTGGACATGATTACCAAGGTGATGTGGTTGATATCGTCGGAAGAGCGAACGCTCGCGGTCGGATATGCCGCGTGTTCCTAGCAATCTGCCGGTTCAACCGCAAATGGGGCACTTCGTCGCTGTTATGCTCTGCGGATGCTATAACGCTCCAAGCGTTTTCCCGTCCCTCGACCAAAATGCTTGCAATGCGCGCAGAACGCGGAACAAATTGCTAAGCCTGTTGTTAATCCCGGAAAGCCTCCTGCCACTGAAAGGAACGATGCGCAACGATATACAGGGTGGGAAGAGGCATGGGGGCGGTAATAAGCAGGTCGCGAAGCGAGGTTCCGAGGCTTCCGTGCAATGCCTTTTAGTGCGCATGAGCCGGTGTGCTGATGTCTTGACCGACGTGCTGCTCCCGGCTGGTTTCTTCAGCGAGGCCGATGCGCCGTAATCTCCGCTTGATGCCGGATCAGCAAGCTGCTGATCCGACAAGTGCCGGATTGCATCATCTGAGAGTACCCTTCACCTCCCCGGTCTTCTGCGGGAGCAGCGTCGACTCTGCGTGCTGTGATGCACCAACGCCAACGACGCCGAGTCAGGGCTGCGTGGTGATGATTCCGTACGGAGATCGACGTCTAGCTCCATCGGGAGGCGACTGAGTAATGCAGCACCATGCAAGGGCCAGCGGACAAGCTTCACCAAGCATTGGCGATCGGCCTCCACGGCACGGCAATTACCCGTCATGGACCCCCTAACCGACTCGGCTTCGAATACTTCGCTTGGTTGATAAGCCGGAGTTCAATAAGCTGCGTCAGCTTACGAGTCATCTTGCAGTTTCATTGGTTGTTGGCGGCCAATATGGCTCCCGTCGATGTATGCGAACTCAGCGTATCGAATCGGCGGCACTATAGATCGAATCGGTCTAGTGCAGCCTTGGCGCTACACCCGACCACATGCGCTACATCGCGTAGAAGGCAGCTTCGGAAGTGCAGCCACACCCCCGGAGGTGTATTGTAACGTATTGGCCAAACACCTTCATATGGCAGCTTGCTGGAGGCATGGTCCAACAAGCTAGCTTACAAGCCAGCAGATGAGGTAAAATGGTGTTGGCTTATGAGCAGGAGCTTCGTAAGCCGGAGCTTCAGGACGCCGACGCACAGACAAGCGAGCTTATTGCTATTCACTAGGCGGCGTGGCCCATGAGCCAAGCGCTGTATTCAAGGCCACAATCACCGAGCATGTCTGACACTGTGAAAGGGGTCTCTGATACTATATATTATGGTTTATCGTAGTGGTCAACAAGTCGCAACTCTGGAAAGCACCCTTACTTCTATGGTATTATGCCAATGCCGCAACGCGTTCAGGCGATAAGCCGACCTGTAAGGGGCGAGTACACATTACCACAATCCTTGACGGAGTTGTCACCACCACAGCCAAGCGCGATGCTGGACTGGCGGTCGTGTTCGAAGGCCATCTAGGAGCTCAAGGCCGGCAGCGGACATTGGCTCTGAGAGAAGACCTCGTAATCTGCGCAACATTGGATCAGCACAGTCTTCCGAAAAGCAAGTATTTGGCGGTACACGTACTGGCAACCATGCCCAAGGTTTGATGGTTGTTCACGTGGCAGAGGATCTCCCACAATCCTTGGCCGACTGCGTCCATGTACAGCGTCTTGCCGACACCGTCGTTGAGGCTGACGGCAGGATAGCTGCCGTTGTTGTACGAGACACCGTTGCCGTGCATGTGGAAGACGTGGCTGGCGCTGCCGTAGGCGTTGACGTACCAGATGACCTTTTCGTTCAGGCACATCTCGAAGGTCGGGTTGTTGGAAAAGATGTAGCCGTTCATGGTGTAGAACGACGGCGCGTTCTGGAATTGACCGGAGCCCGCAAGATTGATGACTTGTGGTTGCCACGAGGAGAGATTCCCCGACCACAGGTTCTGGGTATTGATGCCAGGGAATTTGGCCGAGGATGATCCGCTCTGCCGGCGGTGATGCATGTTTGGCGGCCCGTTGTTCTGACCGTTGCCGCCATAGCCGCCGTTCCCATTGTTGCCATTGTTGCTGGCGCAAGAGGAAGTCGCTTGGCTGGCAGAAGACGTGGTACTGGACGAGCCAGAACTAGAGCCGGAGCCGCCAAGCTTCTGGGCGTTGACGCCGGACAGCCAGGAATCGTTCTCGTCGTAGACCATGTACAGCAACGGGATTTCGCGGTAGCTGTTCATCACGTGCTGCATCTGGCCCCTACCGTAGATAAAAGTAGGGCCAATGAGACCGGCATTGGTATCCTCTTGCATGGCGACGTAGCTATGGTACGAATGGACCTATAGGCTGTCAATGGCGTATCAGCCGACGAGAGAACCCTTTACGAACCTTGGCTGGGCCATTGTCGGTTACTGGTGGCCCATCAGCATTGGTGACCATCCACTTGTAGACCGCACAGTTGCCTGGCTCAACCCCACTGTCGACAGGGGGCACCCGATCGGCCGTCGGCAGAACGATATTCTGGCCGGGTTCGGTGTTGTTTGGGTACGTGGCACCCTCGCTTACTTTAGAGTCTGCACGGCAGTACGTCAGCTTATCCGGCAGGGTATGATGTCGATCAAATGTCTGTGCTTACAACCAAGGCCCATGCTGTGCATCGTCGCGTAGTAGGTTTCGAGCTTGTTTACGAACAAGATCTCGATCAGGTCGCCAACTTCGGCCCTCAGCGTCGGGCCCTGTGTTCCTGCTTACGGGTGAATACGAGCCTGCACAAGAGACCCTTTGTGGCACGAACCTTGCCATGGTGGCTGCTCGGAGTACTTCGAGAAGGAGCTGTCGGTGTAGCCACGGTACAGCGCCTTCTCCCATTTCGTTCCGTACTGAGTAGCACCGGCATATTGCGCACGAGGCGAGATGTTTAGGGGCACCTGATCGACTGTCAGCGGTCACGAAATCGGCATGCGTCGTGATGGCCTACTCCTAGCCAGTTATCCCACTGCGAGAACGTATTAGCCGACCTGTCGAGGCAGCTCGTGAACGATCTTTACCCACCCCGGTGGGAGCATAATCCCACTCCACCTGCTCCGCCGCTACGTAGTACCTCCTGACGTTGCCGCTGAAGTCGAAGTTGGCGGGAGTGGCGGTGGGCAGCGCGCCGTTCATGGCAGTAGCGCATGCCTGATCGACAGTGGAGTTCACCGAGCTGCTCGCTGACGCAGACGCAGCAGCAGCGAGGGCCCCGCAGAGTGCCAGCGCGGTCGTCGCGAACGAGACAGATGGGGAAGGCATGCTGGTCATCAGAGTCGGGTGAGGGAGGGGATAGCGGGGGGAGGAGTGAGAAGGAAAGGCTGCTTCCCTCTCATATATGCGCTGACGCAGGAGGCTTCCATTTCCTGTCTCCTCTACGCATCGGCGACATGCCATGCAACAATACGCGCATCGATAGGATTTGGACGCCGCCTGCATCTCGTGTGCCTGCGAGCTCCATAGCGCCGATCACGGGAAGGCTGCTGCAGGTCACGATGGGCGTACGCTGCGAGCCACGGCCACCGACATGTCACTCCCGGAGGACGAGGCGTGGCATCTCCCGGCACTATTTGCGGCTCATGGGAGCTGCAGAGTCCGCAATAGCCGTTGTCGCGAACGATACGCAGATCTGGTGACGTCTTCTCGGCAGTCGTAGCTTGGCGCACGGGGGAGGCTCGCGGGCCATCGCGACCGGCGCGACATGCTTTCGACGTCTTATTTTAAGCATGTCACTGGCCACCGTGAGGCTTCGGAGTGCTTGGGCGAGGGGGGCGGCGAATGTCGGGGCCTCGATGACAGTGTAACGAGGTGCAGGCAAGGTAGCCGTCGCGCAGCATGATGCAGCTGCCCTCCGCGGAGCTTGTGCGTTGGGAGCGGACAAGGACGACGGCATCCAAGAATCCGCTCGCCGTCTCCAGCCACCCCTGCGAGCCGCGCCCCACCGTCCGAACGAGGGGCAATGCCAGCCTCTTCGGCTCACGGAGCCGCGAGCCCGCGGTCCGGCGGCGGCGATTGCCATTCCCATTGATGAGGACGGCCATTGATAGCGGTTCGTTAGTGTGGGATCCATCAGAGACGGGCGCCGGCGCCAAGCCGGCTACTAGGCCGCGGGTGTCGAGACGAGTTGCATCAATGATCGACCGGGGCGATCCGAAAGCCGCGGACGGACGCGCCAGACACGTGACTGCGCGAGGAACCCGAAGCTCGGGCCGCGCGCGATGTTGACTTCACGTCAACAAATCTGACCTTCGCCCACGACGGCGAGATACGGACCTCTACAGCAGCGCGCGACGGCGCTTACGACCCGACAATGTCGGCAACATCACCTGAACGGCCTTCGAGGCGCGCAGCCGCCCGTCGTAAGGTGATGGTGGAGGAAGACGGCAGCTCCGACGTCGAAAACAGCGTCGCGAGCCAGCAACAGGGTGACGACGAGGAGTTCACGCCAGCGCCGGTGCGATCATCACCGAGACGGAAGACGATGTGCACGACAGCAACCACACCACGACGACGGACAGCGGCCGCCCGACGGACACGCACGGGGGATTCAGTAGAGCCGTCGATTATGGAGCCCTCGCAGATCTTCAGTCCGCCCGAGAGCGTGGTGGATGAGCCGCTGTCTCCAACGAAGAAGTCACCGCCCAAGCGGCGCAGCGTCAAGGATGCAAGAGCCGCACGACGGAGCAGAGTGTCGCGGGTATCGATAGCACCGGACCCGTCAGAGGCGGATCAGTCAGTACTTCCACCTACACCACAACCGACTGTGTCGCCCGAGCCACATTCGCGTCAAGGAACACCCTTGACCGACATTACCGAAATTGCTGTCAACGAGCAGACACCGAGGCCGGTAGAACGACGACTAACGCCACCGGATGACATTGTGGACGAAGCTACTGAAAATGCAGCGACTCCGAAAGCACAGGTAGATGTTGACGTCAAGAAGGTCGACCCAAGTGTCACGAAGCTGGAGCGGCCGATGGACATCGTAGTGCGGACAAAGGCACTGGGCATTCCTCAGTCGACGGAGCCGACGGAGGCTAAGCCGCGCATGATCATCACGTACTTGATCCTGACGAACTTCAAATCATATGCTGGACGACAGGAGGTTGGGCCCTTTCACGCCTCCTTCTCCTCGGTGGTTGGACCCAATGGCTCTGGGAAGTCCAACGTCATCGACTCTTTGCTGTTTGTCTTCGGATTTCGGGCGAGCAAAATGCGGCAAGGCAAAATCTCGGCACTCATCCACAACAGCGCTCAGCATCCGGACCTGGACCACTGTGAAGTAGAAGTACAATTCCAGGAAGTCATGGATCACCCGAATGGCACGAGCACGGTCATCCCAGACTCGCAATTGCTTGTTTCCCGGCGTGCCTTCAAGAACAACAGCAGCAAGTATTACATCAATGGACGCACTTCGGACTACACTGCCGTGACTACTCTTTTGAAGGGCAAAGGCATTGACCTGCAGCACAAGCGGTTCCTCATCCTGCAGGGCGAGGTCGAATCCATCGCTCAGATGAAGCCAAAAGCGCAAGGGGAGAACGACGATGGCCTGCTGGAGTACCTCGAAGACATCATCGGGACGTCGCGATACAAGGAGCCAATCGAGCAGGCAGCAGCCGAGACTGAGGAGCTCAATACTGTGTGTGCGGAGAAGAGCAGTCGCGTGCAGCATGTAGAGAAGGAAAAGAACAGCCTCGAGGACAAAAAAGATCGAGCCTTGGCGTACATCAACGCGGAGAACGAGCTCGCACAGAAGCAGTCCGCTCTGTATCAGATCTACGTTGCCGAATGCGGCGACAATATCCAGGTGACGGAGGAGGCGATCGGGCAAATACAGGAGAAGTTGAATGAAGAGCTCCAGCGACACGGCGGCAGCGAAGACGAGATCAAGCGATTGGAGAAGTCGTACAAGGCCGGCACGAAGGACTACGATAAGCTTGAGAAGCAGACGCAGGGCGTGCTGAAGGAGATGGCTCGCCTTGACAAAGAGGAGGTGAAGTTTGAGGAGAAGAAGAAGTTTCTGGAAGGAAAGCGAAAGAAACTTGAGAAGACGAAAGGCAGTTCCGAATTCGGCGTCAAAGACTCCGAAACGCTGTCGAAGCAAGCAGAGGAGGACATAGAGCGATTCGGTGCCCAGATCGCCGATCTTGAGACCGAAGTAGCTGCCGAAGAAGCGGAGCTTGCTAAGATCCGCGAGAGTCTGAAAGGCACGACGCAGGGCCTAAGTGACGAGATTGCCGCTAAGCAGAAACAACTTGAACCCTGGAACGCTAAGATCAGCGAGAAACAGTCCGCCATCGCAGTCGCTCAGAGCGAGTTGGATATTTTGACTGAACGCGCCAATGCCGGCGCGATCGCTGCTTCTGAAGTCGAAGCTAAAATCACGTCCCTGGCCGGAGACCGTGACGCGGTAGCTTCTGGGCTTGAAGACTGCAAGGTGGAGCGAAAACGCGCACAGAAAGAGGTCGCAAGTCTTCAGAAGCAGCTCGATGAGCTGGCTGCGCGCGAACCGGCGCTCAAGATCAAGCTATCCTCTGCACGCGCCAAGGCTGAAGAGGCCCGCGCTTCCCTATCGGCGACACAGAGCCAAGGCAATGTTCTCTCCGGTTTGACGAGATTGAAGGAGTCGGGGCGGATCGACGGGTTCCACGGTCGTCTTGGCAATCTGGGTGCCATCGATGCGAAGTACGACGTCGCCATTTCGACGGCATGCCCATCGTTGGACAACTTGGTCGTCGATACTGTCGAAGTTGGCCAGCAATGCATCGATTACTTGCGCAAGAACAACCTTGGCCGAGCGAACTTCATCCTCCTCGATCGGCTCCCTCAGCGGGATCTCTCGCCCGTCGAGACGCCTGAGAATGTGCCAAGACTCTTCGACTTGGTGAGGAGCAAAGACCGCTTTAGACCAGCGTTCTACAGCGTGTTGCAAAACACGCTGGTGGCCAAGGATCTGGAGCAGGCGAATAGAATTGCGTACGGGGCGATGCGATGGCGGGTAGTGACGCTTGACGGCCAACTGATTGACAAAAGCGGTACTATGAGCGGTGGGGGCACCAAAGTGGCCAAAGGCGGCATGAGCAGCAAGCTGGCCGCCGATGTCAGCAGAGATCAAGTCGCGAAGATGGAGGTCGACCGTGACTCGCTTGAGCAAGAGTATGCGGAGCTCCAAGAGTCGCAGAGGCAGCTCCATGGTCAAATTAGCGAACTCGAGCAGCACATTCCGACCTTAGAGACCAAGGCGCAGAAACTCAGTTTAGAAGTCGAGAGCATCGAGCGGAATGTTCAAGACGCGCAGAAGCGTCTCGGCGAGATCACGGCAGAGGCTCAGGGCAGCTCCAAACTTGAGAAGGGAAAGATCTCGAGTATGGAGAAGAGCATTGTCAAGATGCAAGGCGAGCTGGAGAAGCTCCAAGCCGAAAGTGCTGGGATTGAGGAGGATATTCAGGCCTTGCAGGACAAGATTATGGAGGTCGGAGGTGTCAAGCTTCGGGTCCAAAAGGGCAAAGTCGATGGTTTGAGGAGCCAAATCGCCATTCAAACCGAGGGTTTGAGTACTGCCGAGGTATCAAAGTCGAAAGCTGAGAAGCAGCGGGCGAAGCACGAGCAGGCACTGGCTGAGGCGGAGAAGGAGATTGGGAAACTATGCAAAGAGGCAGAGAAGGTCGAGGAGACGCACCGCACACAAAAATCCGAGACCGCAGACTTCCGTAGACAAGCCGAAGAGGCCGAGCAAGCGCTGGAGGAGAAGAAAGAGCAGCTAGCCGAGGTGAAAGCTGACCTCGATCGCCTGACGGCCGAGTTGAACGAGACCAGGGGCGTTGAGGTGGAGATGCGCAACAAGCTCGAAGAGAACACCAAGATTTTGGTTGACAATCAAAAGCGTCTGAAGTACTGGGAGGAGAAGCTCGGCAAGCTGACTCTGACGGTTGTCACTGATGACGGAGAGGAGAAGGAACCTGAGCCCGTACCGTTATTGAGTCGCGACGAGCTGGAGGACCTCGACAAAGAGAGCTTAAAGGCCAATATCGCCACTCTCGAGGAAAAGACTTCGTCCCATGTCGAGCTCTCGGTCCTGGCTGAGTACCGCCGCCGCGTTGCCGAGCACGCCTCTCGCCTCGCGGATCTGCAGACCTCCCTCGCTGCCCGTGACGCTGCAAAAAGTAGGACAGATGACTACAGGCGACTGCGGCTAGAAGGCTTCATGGAGGGTTTCAGCATCATCTCGCTACGCCTCAAAGAGATGTACCAGATGATCACAATGGGTGGCAACGCTGAGCTCGAACTTGTCGACTCCCTGGATCCGTTCTCCGAAGGTATCCTGTTCTCTGTCATGCCGCCTAAGAAGAGCTGGAAAAATATCTCGAATCTATCCGGAGGCGAGAAGACGCTATCCTCGCTGGCCTTGGTTTTCGCACTGCATCATTACCGTCCCACTCCGCTGTACGTGATGGACGAGATCGACGCTGCGTTGGATTTCCGGAACGTCTCCATCGTGGCGGCTTACATCAAGGAGCGCACGAAGAACGCGCAGTTCATTGTCATTTCACTCCGGAACAACATGTTCGAGCTGGCTTCGAGGTTAGTGGGGGTGTACAAAGTTAACAATATGGTACGTGCCCCAATTCTGCACGACATTGAACCATGCTGACCTGACTTCCTCACCTGCAGACGAAAAGTGTAACGATTGAGAATAAGGACTACGTCACGATACCGGCATGATCAGGCTTGGAATGCCCAGTTGGCTGTCAAAGGCGCATAGGGGTCCAATGAATTCGAATTAGTGGATCGTTCTTGGGAGCGAAAGCGGATGCTTACTTCGCAGCTGCAAATATGCGAACTGCTCGTTCAAGTCTCGTATTGAGCTTGCACATACTGCCGCCACCCTAGGTGATCTCGGCGAATGCGCATGCGTTGCCAGGCATAACGGCACGCGTTAACTTATTGTCCGGCCAATGTTCAATTCTCACTATGCTTACTCGAATCCCCATGACTGCCCCGGATCACGCACTGAAAGTCTGCCTCAACAGGACAACAGCACCACCCATACATCCACTTAAGAGATCAAGAGTGTCAATATGCGCGGGCGACCTGCATTCAGGATCAAGGTAGGAAGAATCGAGTTGACCTATACAACCGCATCCAAGTAAGCTCTCGCCCTCGATATCGTTGCAGTGAGCTAGGGTTGATGTCTCGATGCAGATTAAGATGTTTAGCGCCGCCCACGAGGCCGCGCAAATGTACGGTGAATGGCTCGTCAGCAAGCAGCAGCTGCGGGATCATGAAGCCGGGCAAGCCTGACCACCGAGCTCCATTCGAGCTGTCTTGGTTGGGTCGCTATTATGGTACATCAGGGCCGAGAGAATCGTTGTCTTGCCAATGCCCACATTCTGTCGCAATCCTTGAGTGATGCGCACGCTCTTTATTCAATAATCGCTCAGGGTCCGGCGCAGATCGCTATACAGATGTGGACGAGACGCTCCCTATGGAGCTCAACCCTTCTTGGATCGACCAGGATCTGTCCTGCATAGCGTCCATTCCGGTGACGAAAAACGGACCTTGTGTTCGCCTGGTCGTTACACACCTGTATCGAGCCTTGGTTGCTTGTGCGCTGTAACATGACATTTTCGCGTTTTTAAGAGGCCGTCGCTTTCGGCGTCGGATGAGGTTGAGTCGGCCCGCATCGAGCGTAGCCAGTCCTGACGGGACGATGGCCTGTGCACACTCTCTGTGCGGCAGATGTTCTGGGCCAGCAGCAGAGGGTTCGAACCGACGATACCTTAAAAGTAAACCTAGGAATTGACTCAGGCTTGTCCGGCCGCCTGTTGTACCTGCGCTTGGATCTGCATGATCTGGTCATGATTCAGTATGAAGGCTTATCAATAGGTGGTATATTCGCGACATACTTCGGTTCGCTTGGTTTCGCTCTTGGTCTGAACATCCTTGATGCTGTCCTCGACCCGTTTACTATCATTTGTTAGCGTTGCTGCACAAGGCACCATATCGACAGAATAAGACTCTACATTTCGGACTCGATATATGTCAAGCGGCCGTCAACAGTGCTTTTGGCTTCTGAAGTCTCCTGCTTCAAGAGGATGGGCCCGACAAGCTTGTAAATATTTGCGTCGTCCGTGAGAGTCGCGAATTCCTGCTAGATCTTTAGCAATGCCAAACTTGCAACATATGTATTGCTGGCATGCCTTCTGAACTGTTTTGTTTTCCGTGAATTGGCCCTCAAGCTTCTGTCGCGCGGATACCAGCGAGTTTAGCTCGGTCTGCAGCACTTGGTACTCATCGCTAAGGACTTGTAACTGTCTCTGTCGGTCCATGATTGACGGTGATGATGGCGGCTGTAGTACCGCAGAAGAAGACCTGACGTCTGGGAGCAATTCCTGGCTTCCTGAACGAGTTTTAGCGTCGCGGCCGCTCCCGCCAGTGCCTCACCTTCAGCCTGCGCTGTTACCCAAGCTGACCGGACACAATATTAAGCCATGTAGCGTCCATTCAGGGTGCACACGCGATCACGATCAAGTAAGAGCCACCATGCAGCTTGCATACTGGCAAGCGTGGGCATTCGCCACTTCTTGTGTCCAAGCATTGGACCAGGTCGTCTTTTCGGGCAGCCAAAATGGGCGTACAGAACCTCTCAATGTGGCAATCATAGGTGCACCTTTGATATGAAATTTTACGGCCTGCGATTGCTGACACCGGGTAGGTGCCGGAGCCGCCGGCTCGTCGGCAGCATGGCATCTCAACAAATTCGCCGCTGCGTCCGACATTGCGGTGAACATCACAGTCTTCGAGCGTAACGGCTACATTGGTGGTCGGACGACCACTATCGATGCTTATGGTGGCCCTGGAAATCCTGTCGAAGTCGGTGGTAGTATTTTCGTTGAAGTCAACAGAATCTTGACGGACGCCGCGAAGGAGTTTAATCTCAGCACTGGCGGACTGCATTCTAGCACAGGATCCGTTCCTGGAGCATCGCTCGGTGTCTGGGACGGGCAGAAGTTTGTTATTACCCAGAATAGTGACAATTTAACCTGGTGGGACTCGGCCAAGTTTTTGTGGAAGTATGGACTGGCTCCCATCCGGACCATGAGACTTATGCGGTTGACAGTCGGCAAGTTCCTCAAGATGTACGACGAGCCACACTTTCCGTTCTCATCTCTCTCCGAGGTGGCGATAGACGTTGGACTGGTCGGAACTACCGCAGCAACTGGCGAGCAGTTCATGGCGGAGAATGGCATCACTGGCGAATTTGGCCATGATGTCGTGCAAGCGAGCACCCGGGTCAACTATGCCCAGAACTTGAAGCATATCAACGGTCTGTTGGCGATGGTTTGCATGGCTGCCGAGGGCGGGCGGTCTGTTGAAGGTGGCAATTGGCAGATATTCGACAACATGCTGCTTGCATCGGGTGCCACTGTTCACCTTGGCACGAATGTTACAAGCGTCAAGAAGGTGCCAAAGGAAGGCTGGGTGCTAACTTACACGCCCAATGACGACGCTACAATGGATGTTCGTGAGCAGTCATTCGATTCTGTGATCCTAGCATCGCCCCATCAGTTCGCCAACGTCGATCTTCCGGATTTGCAGCAGGTCCCAGATGAGATTCCGTACGTGACACTGCACGTCACGCTATTCACGTCCCCACATCTATTATCGCCGACGTTCTTCAACATGCCATCCGGAGAGCCGGCGCCTAAGGTCATCTTGACCACGCTGCCACCAAATGAAGTGCCCAAAGAAGGCGCCGAAGAAGTTGGAAGCCCGGGCTTCTTCAGCATATCATTGCTCCAGCCGGTCACCAACCCGCAGACTGGTGCAGGTGAATACCTGTACAAAATCTTCTCGCCTGGGCCCACGAATGCGACCTTCTTGAGCCATCTGCTTGGTGTCCGGTATTTCAACGAAGAGGAACTCAGCAATAAAGACGTTACATGGATCTACAGGAAGGTGTGGAGATCGTACCCATACGAGATCCCACGTGTGACCTTCGAGCAGACCAAGCTTGACAGTGATGGACTCTGGTACACTGGCGGCATGGACAGCTTCATTAGTACTATGGAAACAAATTCATTGATGGGCCGTAACATCGCGAGACTCATTGTGAATGAATGGACGGAGGAGCCCACGGTGAAGAATTTCGAAGGCGTTATGGCCATGACGGAGGTCTTCTGAGATTAATTGTTGTAGAGATACTGCAGGCATTAAATCGCAACCATATCGATATTGAGTAATGCGCTCTCCCGTGCGGACGTACCGCGATGATGGACCCGCAGTCCGTTCAACAGGCTGATATATGTGTCATAGCCGATATGGGCAGTAGGCATCCGTACAACTGAGACACACTCTCCCCGAGGGCGCCGGTGACGTTAACTACTTGTAGCTACTGCCGTGCCTACCTTGCACTGTTGTCATTTTTGTCACCATCCCGAGAACGAGTCGAGAGCCCTTATTGCCACGACCAAGGTAGGTCTTGATCCTCGGCTCGTTGAACCTCTCCTTCCAGACCTTCCATACTAAACTTCGTGCCGTCCGGGAAAGAGAGATGGACCGAAGGAGAATTTCGGCGACTGTTGCGACAAAAGCTCCCTTGCCAACAAACAGCTGTACGGTAATGCCGTGCAGGCTCTATCCTGCCAGCGTACGGACATACGTATTGACGGTCGACTGCGCTTACTTTGTTGCAGTCACTCAATCTGCACGCCGCTCGACGGGCATCTCGATCCGGAGTCAACGCTTGAATTGCTCGAGAATGTGTAGCAGCCGATGGTTTGCGGCTTGTGAGGTTCCGCGAGTCCAAGTCAGGACGGAGCACCAGCTGGGTTATTGCAACCCTCTGGATTCCCAGATATATCCGATGAGCGAAACAGCATAATCGTAGTGTGCCAGTGTCACAACTCAGAATGCACCTCTAGGTGGAAATTGACTCTCCTTCGCCTCTCCCTTCGCCCCGACTCGGACGAACCGCAGATTTGCCAGGCTGAGCCAGTCGCCGTTCCAAGCATCCAGTTTCACCAGCGTTTCGGCGTCTTCAAGATTTGGCATCCAGAGACCGCTGTCGAACTCCATTGCTTCCTGCTTCTTTTGCTGCTCCAGCAAGGTTAGTCTGGTGCCCGGCGGTCTCCCCGGCCTGCGCTCAGCTTTCAGCTGCTCAATCTCCTCATCGCAGCGTTCGAGATAGCTTCTGGCCAGCGAAAGCATGCCGTCCAAATCGAGTGGATGAAGCGTTTCGGGCAAATGATCCTGGAAAAAAGCTATTCTCTCAAGCCAGATGCTGTTTGCCTTCTCGCGCACGGCTGTCGACTTTGCCACTCTGTCGTCTCTGGCACCCGCCTTCCGCAAGCGCTGCGCGTCCCTGCTATTCTCGTGCAGCGAATTGATCTTGCTGCCTTTCTTCTTGGACACGCGCTTCTGCACCTTTGCTAATTTGGAAGGCATGTTGCCACGATATCAAGGCGAGTGTATCCTGGGATGTCGAGGTCGGTGCTGGCCCAGAGTTTTTGGCGATGGCCCCGGACCGTGATCCCCAGCGGAATTCTTCCGCGCCTTCTCCACGACGCGTCTTCGGCTCGCGTCACTCCTGGCCCTTCCCCAAGACCTCAGCAAAGTGCAAGCACTTCACGTCGACACATATATATAAGCAGCGCTGGACGAGACCGGATTGTGGTGGAAGATGGACACTATCGCGATGCGCGGATAGAGTGACCACAGGCCGAAAGCGGAGGCAGAGACCTTTAGGCGACCAATATGGGGATACAAGGCAAGATATGGAAACCCCGTCCAGGCCCAATGCTCAGCTGACAACGTACCGTAGGCTTGTTGCCTTTGCTCAAGAGCATACAGAAGCCTACCCACCTTCGCAACTTTGCTGGCCAGACATTGGGAGTAGACGCATATGGCTGGCTGCACCGCGGAACGGTGTCATGCGCCATCGAACTGGCCGAGCAGAAGCCCACCCGAAAGCACATCGAATTTGCTCTCAGCCGTGTACGCATGCTGCTCTACTTTGGCGTCAAACCGTATCTGGTCTTCGATGGCGACTACCTTCCCAGCAAAGCGCATACCGAGAAGGAACGGGCGGCCCGTCGAAAGGAGAGCAAGCGACTTGGTCTTGAGCTCCTGCGAACGGAACGCATTTCGCGGGCGCACCTCGAGCTTCAGAAGGCTGTCGATGTGACACCACTCATGGCTCGCGAGCTCATTGAAGAGCTGAAGCGCCTTGATGTGCCCTACATCGTCGCGCCTTACGAAGCAGACAGCCAGCTGGCCTATCTCGAACAGCAGGGCGTGATATCCGGAATTCTCAGCGAAGATTCTGACCTTCTCGTCTTCGGAGCTAAATGCTTGCTCACCAAACTCGATCAGCACGGCGAATGTGTGGCAATAAACCGCGCGGACTTCACCGCGTGTCGCGATATCAGCCTTGTCGGCTGGACTGACAAAGAATTCCGCATGATGGCCATGCTGAGCGGATGTGACTATCTTCCCGGGATCGACAAGATGGGCTTGAAGACGGCGTACCGATTGGTGCGCAAGCATAAGACCATCGACCGAGTAGTGCGTATCGTGCAGTTCGACGGGAAGATGAAAGTGCCGCCTGGCTACCTGGAAGCATTTGCCAAGGCCGAGAACACCTTTCTCTATCAATGGGTCTTCTGTCCGAAGGCAAAGGTCATGGTCAATCTCAACACAGCTCCCACCAGCATTGACGTTCACGAGCTCGAATACATCGGCAAGCAGGCCGATCCTGATGTTGCTGCAGGGGTTGCCGCCGGCAACTTGGACCCAAATACGAAGGAGCGCCTAGTACTACCACCTGGAGCTAGATCATCCCTGACTCGATCAAGCACGGTCCAAACGCCCACTGAGAAGCAGGGCAAGTCTATAGCTGAGTTCTTCAAAGCTCAGCGTACACCGCTTGCCGAATTGGATCCGAATTCTTTTACGCCCTCGCCAAGTCAGCAGCGCCTTCTGCAGTCCCAGAGCACGGCCTTGTGGTCTGCTTCTCCAGTGGTTAACGTTCGTCCAGAGCCACGCCTGCGCACCACGTCCGCTGCTCTTCCATCGTCCGCGCCCCACCCAGTGAGGCGCACAGTCAGCACGCCTTATGCCACGGCCTCCCAGGCCTCGCCTAAGCGGCAGCGCCTTTGCTCTGATGTCTCGATCGCTGCCTCCATGCATGGCACCATGGGCATACCGTCCGCCACAAGTCGATTTTTTGCCCGACCAGGCCCGCAGGCAAGCCCATCGATGCGGAAGGCCTCGTCGCAGATGAAGCAGGGCGACTTCGAAGTATGGTCAGACGAGGCTCCGATTGACGATGCCGTTGCTTGCACTTCAGCAAATGACTTGTCAAAATCAGATACAGCTGCTTTAACGCCGCGTAAACGCAAGAAGCTAGCAATATGGATAGATCCAATGCCGAAGGAGCACGGCCATGAGACATCGCAAGAAACCTACGCTACAACCCTAAGCAGCAAAGTCACCTCGCAAAGCAGCTATACGACCATTGACTCCACGTTCGAGACGTCTACAATGTCGAGAAAGACGAGCATTTTCAGCGAAGGCGTCAATGCTGACTTCGTCTCACTAAAGTCTCGCTTTGCATTCACCGCTGCAGAGGGTCTCGCAGTCCCCTATGCGCAGGCAATAAAATCACCACAAGAGCGAAGTCAACCTCGTGACGTGGATCTCACAAAGACGCACCGGGGTGAAGCTCGACCTAAGCCTCAGGACCGCAGTACGCAACCAGTCGATGATGCTCTCGACGGCGAGATCATCGTTCCCAATTCGTCTCCGCTGCGAGAAGAAGAGTGTAATTTTGCGGAAGCGGGCGAGCGGAACGTCGACGTGGCCGATCCACAAGAGTCGGTGGACCTTCGCCGCCATCCACCAGTATGGTCCGCTCTGCATGGCAGTGAAGACCTTCTGGTGCCTCGCAGTCCTAGTGAAGATGGTGACGATGGGAGGCATCGACCGAAGCTGGACCTTAGGAAGTTTACGTTCGCGTCATGGCCGGAAGTGGGAACGATGAACATGCTGGGTAGGATCGCTGTGGGATCCCTGCTCTTACCTTGCGCGAGGGCATGTGTGACAGGAGCGGCCCATCACGACACATAGGTAGGCATGAAGTAATGAAAGCAATGACAACTAGGCAGGAAGGGCGAGAATTTTCATTGGCTTCAGCCGCTGGTCGGAAAGTTTGATCACCAGCCTTACCACCCCTGCTTGCCCGATTCGGCAACCGCGGACCCGAACGTGCCTTTTTAGGACAATTTTGAGCGGACAGAGCCAATCTCGACTGCGACCACGTACAAGGTCGAGCATAGTGTCCATTCTGGCCACAAGTCCCTCTTGCCGGGCATCAACCTCGCCGCGGCCGAATCGCGAACGTTGCTTGAGCCGCTGGCCAGCTGTGGTGCTATGCAGATGCAGCTGTACTAAGCGTGCGCGACCAGCCATTCTGCAGGACATGGCGCGAGCAAGCAAGCATGCTGAGCAAGATTCAAGCCGAGGGTCGTCAATCAAGGCGGGGGAGAGCAGATACTGTGCTTGATGAAGCCAACCTGGCACAAATTTGGCGACTCGGACGACAACGCCGGGCAGGTGATGGCGACGGCGCGTTCGTGTACTTTCACACCAGCCTCGCGATAGCTTTTGTGGCGTCTCCGTGGCAGGCTACGTGTAGGGCGCTGACAAGTCTCGACGTTACGTTCGCGGACTTCGTTCTTTCCTTAGGAGCTTTCTCTTGCCCTTCGAGCCAGCATCGAAGCAAGTTGAGCAGTTCTGTCCGAGATGGCTTACGACGGATACGCTTACGGCAAGGCTGAAGCCGACGTCCAAATGCGACCGCTATATGACCACCGAGGCACCTCATCGCATTCTGACCCTCACGATCATCACGTCCAACCTCTGCCGTCAGATGCCTCACAAGCTGAGGTCGCGCAACTTCACCACGAAGACTCCCGCATCAAAAAGCATATACGCACCCTTCGTTTCGTTTCTCGGATCGTCGCTCTCATGTTGTCAAGCGCAACGATGGGCTTTGTCGGCTGGCCGCTATAGCAAATACTTGACAACGAGGAATCAATACATGACCGTCAATGGCCAGCAAAGAACGGCCTGGACGACCGATGCGAAGACTATTTACACCTATGCATACTTTGGTGAGACGGACTGCTATGCTAACCGCACGCGACTAACCCCGTCGATCTCATGGTCCTCCAACAGGCGTCGCAGCTGTATCGTTTCCTTTTGACTTCGCAATCGTTGTATCCTACTGGCGCGGCGTCAAAGCTGCGATCTCGACAGCAAACGTGGCGCGCTGGTGCAGCCAGCTTCTCATCGTGGCGCATTTGATACTGTGGACAGCGAGTGCAGCAATTTACAAGATCGGCAGTCTGCCAGTGAATGGAGAGTTCAAGCAAACACTTACGCTCTCATGGGCGGCGTTTGCTTCGGCACTGACGCAGAGAGACAGAGATCTCTGGGGATGGACCTGCTCAGCGGCAGCGGACAGGAGCCAGTCCCAAATCACGAATGTCGAGTGAGTACACTAGGACTACGCAAGGCCGAGACACGCTGCTGACGACATCAGTTACGCTACAATGTGCAACTTCCATGTGAGCAGGTTGAGACAGTATTGTGAAAATGTTGCTGCTGACTCGCTACCCAAGACAAATTCGTGGTCCACCGGAATCGGCAACATAGTAGCCGGCCTTCTCACAAGAATAACCCTCTTCTTGATGTTTGCCTGCATGTGGTCGAGGATGAAGCTCAAAAAGGAAGCGGGATCCCACACTGATCCAGCTAAGGAGCCACTGCGACAGTAAGATTCTTCGTATCCTCGGCCAACATCGCCTGCTCGCGCGGAATGCAGTAAAAGGCCAATCACCAATACGACCTTGAGTGTGTCATGGCATCGGCCAAGGTCTACAATGAGCACGTGAAAAGACCGCCATTCCCAATGTCCGCCGACCGAGCAAACGACTGCAAGGCTGGGTCCGTGAAAGCAGTCGAAGAACGAATGGGTGGCGAGATCCCGACACAACAATGCGTTCCGTAACAAGCAGAATCATGATCTACCTTGGGATACCTACCTCCTCCTGCCTTTTCCACCCCCAGCATCATCTCATGGACCCTAACTACCGCTCTCCCTTCGCCCAGCGCATCGATCGCACACCGCGGCCCGTGCTCGAAACGCGCCTCGCCTCCTACCACTCCACCCTCTCCACCCACTCACACAACCGCTGGAACGGCCCCTTCCCCGACCCCGCCGAGCGTCCGGATCACGCCGGCCAGGCACCCTGGCACGCGGGGACGGCGTTGGACGAGGAGGGCGTTGGGGCTCCGTAACTCGACTTCCGATGCCGCTGCTGGAGTCGCTGGCATCCGGGCTGGCGAACCCTGCCCTCTGCTTTTGTCCGGAGAGATGCCGGAAGAGAGACCGGACTTCGTCTGGCAGGTCCCGAGTTTGCCTTCCCAGCGTGTCGAGAGCGAAGGCGGGGGATTGCGCGAGCCGCCGACCCGGGAACGCACTGGTGAGCGGAGGACTGCTCGAGAGCGAGATCAATCTGCAGAACGGGCGGTTTGATGCCCGGGGGTCGACGCATGCAGTGGGTAGGCGAGGAGAGGGTGCTCGGGGCCGGGGACGCGGAGGCATTTGACTACTGAAACCGGGGAGACAGCAGCGGTCGCGGGAGAAGGGGATGTGGTGGGAGTAGATGGCTACTAGTGGCGTACGTCCATCTGGTCGATCTTGACAATGTACCTTCCCATTCAGTATATACACACAGCCCATGCGGATCTTCCGCACGTGCTTCTCGACAACGCCACGCCGTCGCACCGCCCGGCCCAAACCCGGAAGAGGAACGCCTTCATGCACCCGTAACCCCACGCCTGCCCCTCGCTCTCAAGACCAGCTAGGCCTTCGATTTTTTCTTCTTGGGCTTGATCTGCTCCTCCGGCACAGCTCCTTCTCCCGTAGCGCCGGTCAACTCCTCACCCTTGCGCTTCTTCTCCCTTTTCTCGCTTTTCAATTTCTTCTCTTCCGCCGCCTCATCGACGTCCACGGCGGCGGCTTCGGATTTCCGCTTCTTCTTCTCGGCTTTCTTCGCGGCTTTGGCGTCGAGTGCAGCATCGGCGTCGGCGTCGGCCATCTCGACGTCCTCGGCTTTCGATTTCTTGGATTTCTTGTCCTTGCGGGCCTTGGCTTCGGTGGCGTCGCCGGTGACGCCCGGGGCAGAGACTGCGTCTTCAGCGCCTGCGGCCGTGGGGTCGTCGATGTTGATGTCGGCCAGGGTCGCGTCCATGGCTGCTTTCTGCGAGGTTGTCAGTCCACTCCCACACCGTCTGTCTCCTCGCGGCACGTCTCCCCACATACCATAGCAGCCTCATTCTTGGTGGGATTGATTCCCTCGGCGTAGAACCTCAATCGCTCCTCTACCTGTCCCTTGAGCGCCTCGCCGAATTTCCTCGTAGGCTGCATGCTGAAGTTGTCGATGCGTGAGGCGATGGACGTCTTGTTGGCCAAGAACCGGGATATCCGGCCCTTGTTCTTCTGACCTGCGCGGCCGATGAAGCTGCTGTGGTAGATGAGACCGTACTTGGGCGTGTTGCCCTTGGTCTTCAGGGCGCGGAAGAGCGCTTTCTCCGCGCCAAGGATCTGGACGGTCGAGGCAGGGTATTTCGCGAGGTTGGTCAAGGAGCCGGCATGCGAGATCAGGCGCGCCCCAACGGTCTCGCCGATGAGGGCCGCGAGGTTGGGCGCCACGACGCCCATCTTGGCGACGAGGTAGTTGCCAAGGGATTTGCGGTAGTCGGTGAGTTGGACGGTGCGCTTGGCGAAGGTCATGACGTTCTCCATGTCCTGCTCGCTGATGTCCTGGCCCATGCTGACCCGGGCCGCTTCGATGATGGCGCGCGCGACCGCCTCGTCCTCGTCGACGATGTGCGCGAGGGCGTGCAGGTCGTCTTCGGACAGGCGCTTCTTGTCCTGGATGAACAGCGCGCACTTGGCGTACTTGTGGTTTTCGCTGACGATGCGGACGAGCTCGGGGAAGTGCCACGAGTACCACTCGCGCACGCGCATGGAGAAGGTGTTGACGGCCTTGTCGAGGTGGTCGATGGTGGCGATGGCCTGGATGATGTGGTTGTCGTTCTTCTGCACCGAGAACTTGACCTTGGCGCGCGAGTAGGCGTGGCCGAGGCCCAGCTGCGCGCGCGAGATGTCGCCCGCCTGCAGCGTCGCGAGCAGCTTCTCCGCGTGCAGCCGCAGCCCACGCAGCAGGTCCGCCACCAGCTCGCTGGTCTCGCCCGTCTCACACTCGACGCCGGGGAACGCCGCGCGGATGCTGCCCGCGAGGCTGCGGTCGCTGACGCCCAGCGTCGTGCTGCCCTTCTTCTTCTCCTTCTTGCCCGCCTTGGGCAGGCTGCCCTCGAGCACCGTGTGCAGGTAGTCGGACAGGATGCCCTCCGACACGTCGTTGGCGTTCTGCAGCGCCTGCCCGGCGTTCTGGAAGGGCGCGAAGGCGGCGAGCTGGACCAGCTTGCCGAAGCGGGCCAGGTCGGCGTGGGCGTCCTGGACTTCCTTGAGGCGCGCCCCGACCGAGTCGCTCTGCAGCCGGACGTGGAAGACGGCGTAGCCCACCGAGGACTCGTGGAGGAGGTAGTCGACCGACATGGCGGGCGGGGCGGGGCGGGGGGGTGCGCGGCGAGGGGGTGCAAGGCTGTGCAGGGGTGTGCAACGGGTGTCGCGACGCTGTCCGGCTATCTCATGCGCTGTGGCCGCTGTCGGGAGGGGAGGGGGGGAGTGGTGCAGCTGTCGCCCAGAGTGAATACAGCTTCCCTGCACTCTCCGTGGAATAATTGTACTGTACGCAAATTTCGATGGGGGCCCTTCCGTGGAAGCTCGGACCCGCATCTCGAGATTTTGGCAGGCCGAGCGACGCGGGACCAGCAAGCTTCACGCGAACGATATCCATTTGCTCATACACATCGGCCCCCCTCTCCCTACACTCGTCCCTCACACACACATCCTCTCACACACCTCCCTCCTACACATTTCTCCCACCCATCCTCCTCCACCCACGACTCACACCCACGACTCACGCCCACCACTCACACCCGTCCCTCACACCCACCCCTCGCACATGTCGGCCGCGCAACTACTCAACCCCAAGGCCGAGTCGCGCCGCCGCGGCGAAGCGCTGCGGGTCAACATATCCGCCGGCCAAGGCCTGCAGGATGTGCTCGCCTCCAACCTCGGCCCCACCGGCACCCTCAAAATGCTGGTCGACGGCTCGGGAGGCATTAAGTTGACCAAGGACGGCTCCGTCCTGCTGAAAGAGATGCAGATCCAGAACCCGACTGCCGTCATGATCGCGCGAGCGGCGACGGCGCAGGACGAGATCTGCGGCGACGGCACCACCAGCGTGGTCTTGATGGTGGGCGAACTCTTGAAGCAGGCCGACCGGTACATCAGCGAGGGCCTCCACCCCCGCGTCATCACCGACGGCTACGAGCTCGCCAAGACAGAATCCCTCCGCATCCTCGACACCTTCAAGATCGAGAGGGAAGTCGACCGCGAACTCCTCCTCTCCGTCGCCCGCACCACCCTCTCCACCAAGATCAACCCCACCCTCGCCGAACAGCTCACCCCGTCCCTCGTCGACGCTGTCCTCGCCATCCACAACCCGCCCGCGAAACCAGACCTTCACATGATCGAGATCATGACCATGCAACACCGCACCGCCGCCGACACCCAGCTCATCCGCGGCCTGGCCCTGGACCATGGCGCGCGCCACCCGGACATGCCCAAAGATGTCCGCGATGCCTACATCCTCACCCTGAACGTCTCGCTCGAATACGAGAAGTCCGAGATCAACTCCGGCTTCTACTACTCCTCCGCGGAGCAGCGCGAGAAACTCGTCGAAAGCGAACGCCGCTTCGTGGACGAGAAGCTCCGCAAGATCGTCGACCTGAAGAAGCAAGTGTGCGGCACGGAGGGGAAGAAGGGCTTCGTGATCGTCAACCAGAAGGGAATCGACCCGCTGTCACTGGACGTGTTGGTGAAGAACGGCATCTTCGCCCTCCGCCGCGCCAAGCGAAGAAACATGGAGCGCCTCCAGCTCATCGCCGGCGGCACCGCACAGAATAGCGTCGACGACCTGCGACCCGAGGTCCTAGGCTGGGCGGGCCATGTGTACGAACACCAACTAGGCGAGGAGAAATACACCTTCATCGAAGAAGTCAAGGATCCGAAATCCGTCACGATCCTTGTCAAGGGGCCGAACTCGCATACCATCTCCCAGATCAAAGATGCCGTGCGCGATGGGCTGAGGAGTGTGTACAACATGATCGTCGACCGCAGCGTGGTACCCGGAGGTGGCGCGTTCCAGGTCGCGTGCGCCGCGAGGCTGAACAGCGATGAGTTCCAGCGGACCGTCAAGGGCAAGGCGAAGTGGGGCGTCTCCGCGTTCGCGGATGCGTTGTTGGTCATCCCGAAGACGTTGGCGGCGAATTCGGGCCATGACATCCAGGATTGTCGTGCGTATATTCCACGGTTCTTGCACCGCGCCGTCTGTTTTCTTTGCTGACCCTCTCGTAGTTGCCGCCCTCCAAGACGCTCATGCCGAGGGCCACACGGCGGGTCTGGATCTCACGCTGGGCGAGCCCATGGACCCCGTGCAGATGGGCGTGTACGATTCTTTCCGCGTGTTGAGGAATTCGATCGCGAGCGCGACGGGGATTGCGAGTAATCTCCTATTATGCGACGAGATGCTCAAGGCGCGGCAGATGGGCAAGAGCGCGCCGCCCGGCGGGGGAGACGATGGTGGCGAGTGAGGTGTATGAACGCAGCGGGACGACGAAGATCCGGTGCGTGGAAGAGGCAGGCCTGAACCGCAGATGCACCGATGCGGATCCAGCGACGACGAGAGCACGTGGTCGTCACCGAGCGCCTCCTCAGGGCGGGAATGTTCTATCATGGCCGCCCCGGGGAAGACTCGTCGGAGCCGCCGCGTGTGGATGTGCCACGCATACAGGGCCATCGGTGCATGGGGGAGGCCGGATCTAGTCACGCGGGAATGTGCACAGTGTATATACACCCACATCCATTCATGAGAGCAAGCCCGGGTCGAAGAGGGCTACATAAGGACCAATTCATAGTGACAAGTGTGGCGGCAGTGCACGCGAGGCTAAGCTCGCTGCCGATCTGCTCTCTCGGTGCTTCGCTAGGCAACGCTGAGCTTTTGTCTTTTTCGACAGCGGCAAACGGCGTACTACAGACGAGCGAGGTCTCGAGCGGGCATCGCACCGGGCAGGCGGCAAAACACTGCTTCCTCTGTTGCTGCCGCGTTGCGCACAGCAGCCTCGCCGAGACCCGCCACGCCGAAGCAGTCCTCCCGTTCACAGCCCAGTCCTGGTGACTGACAGAACGTTCGAGCCTGCATCGGAGAAGGCTACGGACCTCGCGCTCACCGCTCCACGTCCCCTTCTCTCCTGGCAGGACGGGCAACTAGGCGCCGAAAGAGTCTCTTCCGGGGGTGCAGGGACATTGGGTCGGTTGCTCGACTACGCCAGTCTCATCAGCGTACCATGTGTTCACGCGGGCAGACGTGACTCTGAACATGTTGATATGGGACGTGGCCTGAAGAGTAGGCACGTGTGTTGTCGACCCTCCGGACTGACTCGTTATCACCTGGAAAGGTTGTGTTGAACGTCCGATGTCTCTTGGCAGCTTGTGCCGAAGATGTAAATGCTGCATACGAACATGCATGTCGAGGAAACTTGTACACTACATGCTCCCTCGTGCTTGCTTGATTCTCGTGCTGAGTTCGTCATTGGAAAGTCAAAGGCGAGTGATGGCGAAAGAAGCCCGAATTTGCACGGTACAAGTCTGAATTGCGCACCGCGGTCATGCGATCTCTCTGCTGTGAGAACGTGCTTCGTGCCAAGTTGAGTTGAGCAGACGCATGAACGAATGTTCATCCCGACGACGCTGTCTTGGGATCCGGCTTGGCAACGCGGGAGCTGGGGCAGGAGGCGGCCGCGGAAGGGCGATCGGCGGCAGCCATACTTGCCCTCGGGTCGGTGCACCTTCACCATCAATGCGGACTCATCAACAGAGTTTGGGACGAAGGGTGAAGTCCGTCGAAGCATTTCTCGTATGCTGATGCCGAGAGAAGGTTGCGCCTCGGGCCCGAGCCGTCTACCGTCTTCGGACTGGGTGTCAGAGTCCTTTGATGCCGCCATGGGTCACGCAGACGGCGTCGAACAGAGGCCGTCGACTCCTGCTCGGCCTCGTGGGGGTGGTGAGATCAGGCCCGGTTCGCGATGGTGCAGGGACGGCCATAACCCCCTTCTCGCGTGGCGAGGTCCTCAGTGCCCAGCGACGCGGGCACCACCGAAGGCCAAGCTCAGTTCTGTTGACCTGCGTCGCTGGCCGACCCGCGCCCGCTGTCGGAAGCAGCTGGACGGCGAAATTGAGTCTCTGCGGGCGTGCGGAGCAGCAGGTGTCCTGACGGCGCTGCCACGATCATGCCCGGACGGTGAGGGCGAGGAGCAGCAGAGATGCGCGGAAGGAGAGGAGGGCGATGGCCTCATGGACGTTTGCTGTTTCGAAGCGAAACCTCATGCTCGTTTCGGGCCCAGACATCTGACTTCCAGGTGTGTGCCGCGAGCCATTGACACACGAGCGACATCCCGTCGCGGTGGGCAAGACCGGTGCAGCACATTCAGCAATTCCTCTAGCAAGCTCGTTGCCTGCAGAACCATCCCATGCTCATACGTTCCCGACCCCGTGTCGTGGTCAGTCCCGCGGAGTTGGGCTACATCCTCCGCCGAGTTGAGACTGCTGGAGCGGGATGCGCAGCGGAGCATGCCCAGCAAAGTGCCGAGGATTAGCAGGAGCTTCCCGACTCGGTTTCCGCTGATCATCACCGCTCTCGCCTGGGCACTATGCTCGATGGCCATCGCTTCCCCGGTCACGAATCAGCACCACCGCCTCCTCCGCGCATGGCGAAAGCTGGCCGAACCTATCCAGGATCGGCGGGCAGAGGCAGTCGCGCTGTGCTCTGATCCGAGAGCTAGCTCCACAGCAAGTTCGCTGTTCACTCACGAGACAAGCTTCTGTCGAGTTGCCGCCGTTGCGAGACACCCGAGAAGCGACCGACCGCACGCCAAACCCTTCGTTCCTACCCGCGGCTGATGCACACGAGCCTTGTCCTCCTAGCGCTCGCTGGATCGGCGGATCCAACGCACCCCAGGACCCATGGACCTGTATCCACCGCGGAAGCCGGGCGATGAGTGTAGGTTCGCATGTTGCGCTCACACCTGCTGCCGGTAGGATGCTGCCCGTGGCCCTGTTAGCGTTTCCGGCCAGCGCCGCCCTTTCTATATACATGCCCGTGTTCTAAGCATAGCCTTCTGTGGCCGGCTTCTTCCGGTATGTCTGCTCGCCCCAGCCCTCAATGCTGCCGCGCCCCGATCGGACATCACCGACCCCATGCCTGGCAACATCGCGGTCATCACGCCGGCCGACATGGCGGCATGGCCCACTCCTGTAAGCTTCTATCCACCTGCGTGGCCTTGCTTCGATCAATTCGCTGATCGATCATCTCAAGCAGAACTACGTCAACCCCTCCGAACGGACATGGATCGTGCCCTACGCGTCCGTTCTGTATGCTGTCAGCACCCTTGTCGTGACTCTGCGGATGTGGCTTCGCATCACGAAGCAAGCAGGCGCTTTTGGATGGGATGGTGCACGGGATCCCACGGCATCGACAGGTCAAGGCACTGACTCCACCAGTTCATGATGATACGGGCCTGGCTAGCCGGCACAATGTTCACTACGACGACCCTGCTGTACGGCATCAACGCTCACATAGGCCGACATGTCTGGGACGTACCTCCCGATTCCTTCGAGGAGATTGCTCGGATCGGCTGGGTTGCCCAATTCTCCTTCCTGGTGACCGGATGCTTGACCAAGGTCTCCGTGCTGCTCTTTTACCGGCGCTTAGTCGAAGGCACCATCAACAAGTACTCGAAATGGGCCGTCGTTGGCGCTGTATGCTTTACCTGCAGCTACTCCCTGGCCTTCGTCCTGGCCCTCATATTCAACTGCTCGCCCACGGACGCGTACTGGAAGGCATTCGATCCGTACTACACGCACTCGTACACGTGCGTAGACACCAAGGCGATCAATATGCTGGCCGGACTGTTGGCGATCATCAGCGATCTTTACGCCATCGTCCTTCCCACTGTGCTCACCAGCTCGTCGCACATGGATAGACGCCAAAGAGTGGCACTGAACGCTCTATTCGCTGTTGCTCTGGTGGTGGTAGCCGCTAGTGCAGTCAGAACGTCTTATCTTTGGGGTAAGTCAGCTTCATTGCTGTGATTGATGTCTTAACTGACGGCCATGCCCAGAGCTCGGCGTGAACACGGACATCACCTCGATGATCTTCGACTCTACGGTAGCGTCGCAATTCGAGTTACCAGTGGGCATCCTCTGCGCCTCCGTTCCTTCGCTCCGTGTGTTCTTCCGAAATACTTCAGCGGCTCAATGATCAAGAGCCTCACCCGATCGAAGAACTCGAACCCGAACTCGCGAGTCGGGGCGCGGACACCGTCGTTTGTCAAGCGCATCACCGGCAACCGCAGCTCTGTGGAAGCCGACGATTCGAGCCAGAAGAATTTCAAAGACGCTGAAGCTCACGTCACCGTTCGGGATGAGGACGACGAGCACGACACGTCGCCCATGTCTACACACGAGCCTATCAGAACGCCTGCGGAGTACGAGGCATACAATATGCAGTGTCTGCGGAGCTATCGTTCGTCGTTGGATAGGCGGCAAGCAAGCTACGACACGAATGACCACATGCAGGCGTATCCTTTGTCGGAGCTTTATGGCAGCTCTACGACGTCTGGGAAATGGGAAGAGATTGGATGCAACTTGGGTTGAGTTTAGCAGCACACGGAATGCACGACACCATGGCGTCAGGACCGGGTACCCAGAGATGTGAGGCGCACGACAGGCGAAGACAGATGGCTATGGAATGCTTGAATAGGCTCATCGTGCTCATGCACTGGTGGGGTCTGTGGGGTACAGATGACCAGACGGTCAGAGCCTTTGGTCAACCATCGACCTTTGGGCCTGGCAGATATGGAACGATCGCGGAGAACCCAAGGATGCGTGTGTTCGAAAGAGGACAAGGCTGATAGTGCCTGAAGCCCAAGATTAAAGGGCTTTGGCGGAGCGCTCCCAACGTGTACTAGTGATCATGACTCATTACACCATCTTCATCCCACCCAATCGCTCCGTTCATCGTCTGCCTGCGTACCCAGTAGGAGTGGTAGCTCGAGTAGTCTCTCCTGCCCGACAATCCAAGCTGAGCGGCGACATTCACGTAACCTTCTGCGTTCCTCGGCCCTTTTCTCGCCACATCCTTCGCTGCAGCTTCACCCACGCCATCTTCCCAAGGTGATCGGCAGAACGGGCAAGTCACTGCTTGACCACGTCTGGTCGCGGCCCACATCTTGAAGCACTCGGCGTGGATGTTGTTGCCGCAAGCAGCTTTGCAGTAGACAACCTTCTCCCGGCTTTCGGGCTCAAAGTCCACGCAGCAAATAGCACATTCTCCCTCCACTGACTTCCGTTTCCCACGGTGCTCATCGTCGCCTGCTGGCGTCTCAGAGGGTAGCGCCGGGGCATTTGCGAAGATCTCGCGCAGCTCTGAGGAGACGAAAGCAAGCTGATACTCCAAGGAAGGCGATGCGCGAAGCACACGGTTGAGAACGTAGGCGATGTGCTTGCATTGGTTGCCCTTACGAGCATGCGGGCAATCGCATGATGGCACCTTGTCGATGACGATGGTGTAGACGTTGCCAGTCGTGCCGGCCAGGGAGATTGTCTCGATTGGATGATCCGGGTTGGAAGTGTCGCGTTGTCGGTCCAGGGCGAACATTCTCTGCGTCAAAGCGCGGTCTTTTACTTCGAGGTAGCTGGCAGGAGCATGGGTGCGCCATCTTTTGAGTCGCTTCGCCTCATTTGGGGGCTTGTTGGATCGTTGCTCTGGCTTCTTCACCTTGCTGTCGTCAACCAGATCCACGAGCTTGGATCTCCGCTTCGTCTTCGGCGGTGCGTCTTGTGTGAGATCGATCACTTGGCTGTCCCTCGGCGGCTGCGCTTTCCGCTTTCGAGGTGCTGCTTTTGCTGGAAACGAAGGATCACGAAATGATGAAGGACCGTAGCCGTGACCGTATGCCGGGGTGGCGTATAGGCTGTCGTAGGCCGAGGACTGCTGCAGGGTTTCCGGAACACACATTCTGACGTGGAGGACCAGTACCGGCGACCGCGATGGAAAGGTTTCCAGTATCGAGGTTAAGTCCCCTTTTGATGGCGATGTTGTGTTGTGATCTCTAGCTCGGGGCGACGCTCCGGTGCTTTCGCCACTCGACTCCATAGCGGCTCGCTCCGCCTCCGCAAGGCCTGGCCCAATCTGAAGCGTGGCGTCGTCGTCATCTTGGCCGGAGTCACATCGCGCGTCGATGTGGCAATCACAGATACGAACTCAGACGACTCTCTAGCACAAGAGCTCCAAGGACGTGACCTTACCATTCAGCTTAAAGAACCGACACAGACACAGAGAACCATCTTCGTATATCCGTCGCGTCTCTTACATCTCGAGCATCGAGGTACCCGGACTGCAGCCACGTCAATCCACAACAGAGACTCATCTGCTATATATGATGCCGGACAAAGATATTCCGGCCGACGCTCCGCCGTCATACAGTGACGCTACTGGGGCAGCACCCTCGTCATCTAGGCTCACCAGATCAAACACAGGCAACACAGACAATGAAGGCCATCTCAAGGTACCAGGCTCATCCAAAAGCCACTCCATTCCGCCGGAGCATCGCCGCTCGATGGAGGATGAGAGACGTCCGCTACCGGACGGCTGGGTCCGCTCCTTCGATCCCGCTACGCATCATCAATTCTTCGTCGATACGACCAAGGAGCCTCCCCGAAGTATATGGGTGCACCCTTACGACGATGAAGAATACCTGAGTACTTTGACCAGCGAACAGCGGGAGCGTAAGTCGAACCTGGAGAGGGCTGTCACGGCAAGCGTCGTGCTGACCGACGGTTTCCAGACATTGAACAGGAATCCCTTGGCAGAGGTCATCCCCCCAGCAAGGCGGACATGATTGCTGACCACACTGACGTCTCGGAAGACGATCATCACGATGGCGGCGAGCATGAATTACCACCCCGACCGGTCGACAAAGGCAAGAAGCCTCTGGGCCGTAAGCTCAAGGACAAGCTTACGGGAACTACGCATGAACAGCGGGTCAGAGAGCGCCAGAGGCGTGATGAAGAGGAGCGGCGGATGTACGAGCAGCATGTTAGTAACTCTGCTCTCGGCACCTGTATTTCGTGTGTAAATGCTGATGGGTCTTCTAGCTTGCATTTCGACGTGCTATGGCTCAGGCTGCTGAAACGGGTCAGCCGCAGTTCGTTGGAAAGGACCCAGACGGCAAGGTATTCAGTAGCAAACAGACGAAGAAGCGCTGAATGCTGACCGAGTGACAGGACGTGTACGTCGAGCCGCCGGCGTACAGTGGAGGCTACGGCTATAGGGGCGGCTATGGATACAACCCCTATGGGATGGGTGGTCAGTCGATCCATGACGTTGTGGGTGGTGCAACTATTGCTGACCTCCATTAGGCTCGTACACCACACCAAATGCGCGCTACATTCGTCCTGCAGCGCCATATGGTAGGCCTTACGGAGGAGGTAAGATCAAACTACGCGACGGCAAGCCCGGCCCGTGCTAATGTGTTGCAGGATTTGGCGGCGGCTACGGCTTGCCGCTTGCCCTTGGCGGTGGGTTGATGGGCGGTATGCTTCTCGGAGGAGCACTCGGTGGCTTTTAAGACTCGAGTGAAAGGAGCGCGCTGCAGCGTTCTGCATGGGCATCTATGACGGACGCGGATGACAACCAGATCGTATTTCGAGCTTCAAACAGTATCAAGACCTCATTAGCTTCTCCGGACTCGCATCATCGTCCGGAGGGTATCGCGAGTCCACCACATGATCGAAGTTGCGGCTCCCTGCTATTCTCGTAATAAATGCCTCAAGGCTGCAGTATTCTACGTAAGCGCCTAGTAGACCTACGGACCTTTACCCGGTCTTCTGTTCGCCACATTCAGACAAAGTCGTAAAGCCTATATCCGGCCGAGTCGCAGTGGTCAGAGGCATCTCAAACGGCATCTCAGATGCCCAGGTGCAGATGCAACCATGTGGCGTGGGCGTCAGCATGGAGCAACTCCTCCCGTGGACTCCACCTTCATCGGTGGACTTCGAAAACAAACTCCGGGTCAATGCAGAAGCGCAGTCTATCTCGTTCGAGAGTAGCCTAGCACGCATATATCTGGCAGAAGGCGGCTATCTGGTCCGATTGCATGAGATGGTCGATGTGCCGCTGGACATCATGGGCCAAGTTTTCGTGAGGTCCTCGCCATGGCGGTCTGGAGCACTCCTCACGGCTGGCGTCACAGAACGCCACTTCCGAGGCCCTGTTGGAGGGCTTCTGTAGGTCGTGAATCCTGGATGCATTACTCCGTCTGAGAATCCGAGGCTGGCGCAGATGGTGTTTCATCAGATGAGCGAGGAGACCGAGGGGTACGGCGGTGTCTACCAAGGCCAGGATGGGCTGCGGCCACCATCGAGGCGTGAAGCATGGTGATCCAGCTGTTGCTGAGGATCGGAGATGTATTTGAGGTTTCTCGTCGTGATCGTTAAAGAAACGGTGTTGGAGCTGGAAAAGGTGCAGCCTTGCATCTAGCACACAACACGTGGATCGGCACGCCTCAGCCGAGGGGCGCGCTCGCGCATCAAGACGTCGGCATGGCCAGCTTTCTCTGTGTTTGCTACAACCACGCAATGTATACCAGATCTTCGCTTCAACTTCCTCAATAACGAGCGCTGTTCAGCGCGATCACGTTGAATGCCTCGCCGCCGCCGTCCGCCCCGACCTGGTGCTCTCGCCGATCTCGCGCCTCTGCGAATCCTCACCCAGATCGCAATCTTGCAATTCGCATACTACGGTGTTGCGGTCGTCCTCATAGTCTTCATCACCTTCGTGGCTGGAAAGCATCCCGATCTGAATGCCTTGCTGGACTGGCATGAGCTTCGGGGCGATGTGACCACGGGATGGACGCTCGCTCTGTGCTGGATGCTGGACAGCCTCATCACGTGTGTGAAGAAGGTGTGCTTTGTCGAGGCCTGGAGACTGACATGTACGGCAGTGTCATACCGATCCTCCTCCTAATTGCGCGCTCGAAGCTAGTGCCGGACTTTGCGTTGACTATTCATGGCCTGCATCTAATCGTTACCTCCCTATACACCCATGAAATCCCCCTGACCCTGTTCTGGTGGCTTGTGCAGATCGGATCGGCGGCACTCATGACGGGTGTAGGTATGTGGGCTTGTCAATGGCGGGAGCTGCAGCCCATCTCGTTCGGTGGGAATAGAAGCAAGGGGAAGGAGCGAGCGGGAAATGGGCATCCCGTTGAGCCCGGAGCAGCGGAGGAGGGAGAGGGACATGGCATGGGAATCAGCAGAGGGAGAGGGAGAGACGGCGCAGGCTCATATGAGATGGTTGGCATGGATCCCAGGGAGGGCGCGTGAAGAGCTGCTGCTCTCGGACAGTGGAAGCGGGATCTCCATCGCACTTGCGGACCCGGCCAGACTTCGACAACCAAAGAGCTCTGGCTCGCCATCGCCATCATCGGGAGCATTCATATGCATCGATCTGCCGCCGTGGGACTTTCATCCGCTCAGCCAACCGCACAAGCCGGTCCTTATATCGAAGGCTCTATCGCCAGAGCATCTGTATTCTGATTGATATGGCAAGACACCGAATTGAGGTGCTCTGTGGTACTGGGCTTTGGAGAAAGGCACACTATGCCTGTCATGCGTACGGTTACTGGATGCAGTGGAAGCCACGAATAGTCATATGCACCCTGCGGTCAGTGGAAGAAGATGGCTGATTTGGTTGGTCAGCGCATACGAGTAGAGAGGCGCTTGCCCAGCGGCAGCTAAAGATGCTCTGCGCTGCCATCCTCTTCGGTCGTTACAAGCAAGCCGACGGAGTTGGACCTGGCATCGGAGAGGCTATTGGACGCTGGTGCGATGTACCTGATTTTGCGGAGGGTCTGCTAGAAGCGCTCTTATGCCGCTCTTGCACGCCGAGCGTTTGACGACGTGATCAGACTGAGCACGGGCGCACACACGCCGACGAAGGCCCAGATTTGGGTCATGGCGATCAGCAGTCTATGGCGTGTCTTTCAGCAAGATCGGTGAGCCGCTACTCTGGAGATGCTAGAAGCACGGAAGCGTGTATTTGCGAAAGACCTACAGAACCTACGTACGCGCTGTAGGAATGCGGGCAGTCGCACAAGCATTGGCATCATTATTGAAAACCTCAACTGACATTTCCTATGCTTCGATTGTGGTCATGGCGACTTTCACATCGGGAGGCATCTCTCGTCTGATGGGGGCACACTTCACCGCTGACGACGAGATTGGCGGGTAGAGTTGGCAAGAGGTATAGCATCTCAGCGCCGTGCGGGGTCACTCACGGATCATGGGTATCGCGCGAGATGGAAACGTAGTCAATCACACGAAAACACCAGCCTTGTTTCGCATTAGCTACCAAACCCTTATCTACCACCCCCACCCACTGCTGGGCTTTGCGGCACCTTCTCCCGACTCTTGCTGGGTGGGCCAATAGTCCCGACCTTGCCAGCCGCAGGAATAAAAGGCTTAGCGTCCGGCCGTGGCGAGTTCGATCCAGTACTACCATTCGTGTACGATCCAGAGCCAGAGCCTTCACTTTCCTTACGATCGTCCAGCCACGGTACAGCACCCGGATTGGCGTGCGTTGGGTGCTGAGTCGGCCAAGTTTGAGGATGAGCGAAAGCTGCGTACGAGTCGCCGCCATCGTTGTCGGTGAAACCAGAGACCTGGCTCAACATACTAGAGCTGCGACCGCGCTGGGGCCCACACATCGAGGGCTGGTTTGAGTGGTAGGGCGACTGGAAGGGTTGAGGCCCATAGACCGGATAGCCGTTGGTTGAGGGGCTGAGCGAGCCATTTGTGCCTGGAAGCACGCCTTCAGGAGTCGGAGGCGAAGAGAGACCAGTGTAGGGCGGCGGCGCGGCAGACCAGCTTTGAAGGGATGCCAGCTCTTGAGCAGCGTCATGCATTTTAAACTCGAGGTTTCTGGACTCGGCCTCCATCGCATTGATGTTGCGGATATACTGTTCCTTCTCAGACTCGCGACTCTGGACAACCATGGCGCGCTCGTGCTCGCGCCGTTGCTTGGCTGTCATCTCGGCTTGCTGTTTGGCGGTAAGCTTCTGTAGTTCCTCAGCCTTTTGGACAGAACGAGCAGCAATGCGCTCGTGCTTGACTTTGGCGGCGTCGACTTCAGCCTTCAGGTGGCACAAGTCTCGATCAGCTTCAGCTTTGGCATGGTCATGGTCTTTCTCGGCAGAGCGCTTGGAATCCGCGGCGGCCTGCCAAATCGCGCGTTTGGCCTCAGAAGCCGCAAGCTCCGCACCAGGTAACTCACCAAAGGCATCAATCTCACGCTTGATGTCAGTGGTAGCTTCTTCCGCCTGGTTTTTGTGCTGAGTGATCTGTTGCAGCCGACGTTCCTGCTTATCATCGAGACCGGACGAATCAAGCTTCGCCCTGAGCTGATTGATCTCCTTGCGAATATCCGAGATGGCGCCCTTTTGGTCCTTCTTGCTTTTCCGTGTCCGGTTGCGAACTTCATCCCGTTTGGCTTCGGCTGCCAGCACAGACTGCTTGAGCGTGGTTATCGGAGAAGACGGGCGCAGCGCTGGTTGCTGGGCTTGAGCTAAGGGTGTCGTGGCTTGTTCCGCAGACGGCGTGGCTTGCGTGACGAGGCGTACCGAGCAGAGTGTCTGGCCCGTAGCGATTCCGACCGCTTCGCACAGAAAGCTACTCATGGGGGTGAGACCAAAAATCTCGCCATCGAAGCGCGCCTTGCCATCCGCCTCGTCACCGGTAGCACTAGACATGATTCGAGCACTACTCCATGTGGCACCGTTGATCCGCAGGAAGAACGGCTTCGACCTATCAATACCAGCTCCGATCGAGACGCCCTCCTCGACCTTCTCGGCACTTTGCGCTGCAGAATCCGGCGATAATTCAACCGAAAAGTACACCTCCGTGTCCCGGACCTCCATGATGGTGATATGGTCGGCATTGGGAGTGATAGCGCTTGTAAAAGTTGGTCTCGTGTTGTTCGTGTTCTTTGCGGCAGCTTCACGAGCATCATCCGCTGCATCTCTTTGTTCCATCTCCTTAACAAAAGTGACCTTCGTGCTAGCAATAGCCGCCCAGAGGGGTTGCTGGCTCCGAACCTGATTAGCCTGCTTTTTCTTCTTTTTGCTTGTTGACTCGCGCGCGCGGCCCGCACTTTGCGAGGGTGACGGCCCAGGTGACCGTCCATCACTGCTTGCTGAGGCATTGACTTGATGCAGCACCTCGATGTTTGTGGCGAAAGCTCGTGCGCCCGACTCAGCAGTTGTGGCTGGTTCAGGATCAGTCCTGGTGATGGACGGTATGCTTTGGTCTCTCTCGTTCGCCTTGACCAGAGATCGGCGAATACAGGTCGTGACGCCCTGCGAGACGATATGTATGCCAAGAATGGTTCGAATGACTGTGAATATCCACCCTTGTTCGACGGGTGGTATTGGTGCAAAAACAGACGACGCGGAAGCTGGAAGATCCAGCGATAGGCCAATGTCAAATTTATGTAAGACCGAGCGGAGATAGTCGAGAGCGGTGAGATGTATTGCACGGTAGCGCAGCACATGCACCATGCAGACAACCAGCGTACTCGTCGCTATGCTGTACGTCGGCCCCCCGTTGCTGGCAGCTGCGCCGCTCAAGGACACGGCAATGACGGCCTGCGAGAAATCCAGGAATATGCTCTGCATAGGCTTCCACATGGGGAGCCAGAAAGCCCAGAATATGAGATCGACAATCAATATCGTTGCCAGGGCTGGATAGCCAAGATTGGACGCATTGAACATCTCCTTCACATTCAGCGTAGAGAGCGATATGCCTGCGGTAGGCGGAACGAAAGTTAGCGAGGCGAAGAGCGACTGTATGACCAGCACCAGCGTGGGCGGCAGAGACAGCAGAAGGATCAAGATGGAGATCGCATCGCGGAGCGGGTAGTAGGTGAGGATGGTCGACACGGTGGACAGAGGGCTACCCTGCGGTGCATGGGGTGGTGTGCCTGCTCCCGAAGCCTCGGCGCCAGAGGGACCGGGTGTGGCTGCCTCCATGGGATTGTCCGCCATCTCTGCCCCGCCTTCCTCGACTGACGCCTCTGAAGCGGTCCGGTCTCTTGGCGTGCTGTCGGACGCTGCACCATAGTCACAGCCACTCGTGACAGCCGTGGCTGTGTCTGCGGTGCTCGGAGTACTGTCAGCGCCGGGAGTGCGCGGGAAGCGAAGCCCTTGGTTTAGGCCCGTCGAGGGGAGCGCTGGCGGCGAGACGGAAGACACGGGCTTCCCATTTGGCAGCCCATTCAGCGCTCCGCTGCTATGCTTCTTGGTGATGCGCTTGCCGGGAGCGGCCAATCCGTTCTCGTGGCGAGTATCACGCTGGTTTGGTGCGGCGTTCTTGGTCTTTCGAGGAGGCATAGAAGCCCTCGCAGACCGCACGCTCGTCGTCCCCTCTGGCCCGTCTCGGTCGCGGCGAGCCAGACGGGCGGAGCGGGAGGGGCCGGAAGAATATCGTGGGTGGTGTATGCGTCTGGAGGGTGAGATGGTGTTTGTATGATGGACTGCCAGAGAACACAGCGTGGGATGGAACCCAGGTAGAGACTCCCGTTTCAGAAGTCGGTTCGGCTCATGCCGGCGCTATCCTGAACTCAAGCCCTGCCCTTACTCCGTCTGCTAGACTCTGCAGTCGTCGCTTCGTCACAAATGCACGCTTCCGCATCAAAGAGGAGACGAGCAAGGTCTGTCATCTGTCTTTGCCCATCCCAACCACGTGCGGCCTGCCGAAAACCCTACCTCGCCGACAGTGTGCGGCAGTAAAGCGACGAGAGACAACGCACTGTCGATCCCAAAGCCTGACCTTTTCCGGCCCCGACTTGACCCCATGTGCCGATTTCGCCCCAGGTGGCGCTGCTTCCCCTCGTCTGCTTTGTCGATCCTCGTCAGCAAGCGTGACCGATGCTCGCCATTTGCTGATTCCAGATGCGAGCTGAGAAGCAAGGCTGTCGCTCTCCTGCTGTCTCTGACACGGCACCACGCACACCCTCCCCCGGCTCCGAGCTTCCACTACACTAGGCTTGCGGCGGCACAAACTTTTCCTGCAAGTGCCGGCGGGTTGTACGTCACAAGACTCTAGCTGGGTCGCTACAGCCAATAGAAGTAGGACTGCTCAAACACAAGCCCCATCGGTGAGTAATAGCAGGGAGCTTGGAGAATGGCCGTACGTCGGCGATTGAAGACTCAAGATAGACTACACTGATTTTTAAAATCGTCGCGACATCACCCAAATCAGGAGCAAAGTCTGAAGTTCGAGAAGGATGTCGATGAACAAGTTCGGCGCGGCCAAAGAGGCTTCCATGCCGCACAGTATCCAGCACTTGGCCTTGCGTCCACTTTTCTGTATGCAATGGCTAATTTATCACCACCTCTGGTGACCACCTCCGGTATTACACCTGCAGCAGGTGACATGCAAACATGCGGAGCTTGACGTGCTTGTTCACCGCTTGAGTGTAACACGGTACAGCACCCTTGCCTTCCGTATCATTTCAGCTTGGGGATGGATCGTAACTTCGGCGTCCGTGAGAAAGCTCCACTGAGCCTGTACACGGTCTGCGTCCGGGACTGCTGTGCCGATTGGCGCTCGAAGATGGCGATATTACTGCCCGCCTAGATCCTCCACAGCATCATGTCGATCCCAACTAGCCAGCTCGAGCTCCCTAACCTGCTGCAGCAAACCATGCACTCGCCGGCTATTGGTTGCCTTCGCCTCCTCTTGGAGCTTAAAAGTATCTCGAAAGACTGAGAACATCCAGTCCGGCATCGAGATCTTCTTACTACGGCTGTAATCGTAGACAACAATGTCCTCGATGAGTCGCGCCGCTGGCCGTTGATGCAGCTCAGACATGATCAGCACATCTAGGACAAATGCCGAATCGCCCTCTTGTGGCTGGTGGCGCAGCTTGTGGTAGATGGAGATATGATCAGGCCATTTCATGGGAAACTTGAAGTCCGTGGTGATGCTTCGTAGGATGACTCCTGTCTCCGTGGGAGCGAAAAGTTCGGCCCAAGCTTTGCGATTGGCTTGGTCAACATGAACGCCCATCTTGTAGCCCCACTGCACTCGACCAGACTCTGCGTAGCGGTTGTAGAGCACGTTGTTGACGTGACCTGATGTGGGATTAGCGTTGCGAGCACGCCAAATCAGGTATTAACATTGCTGAGATCCTACCCATCTGATCCATCTCGCCCCAGATAACCAAACGCCTGTAGATGCTGCATCGCTGCGGGCTGGTCAAGTAGCCTTCGCTGCCAGCGGTCAATTCTCGCCAATCTCGCGAGATAGTGGATAGAATCTGGCCAGCTTGTCGAGTCTGCTCAGCGGTGCAGCCAAAGGTCAGGCACGTCCCAATGCGGTGCTTGAGATCAGACAGCCATCTGGGATTCAGAACAGCAGTAGCCGGCTGCTTAAGAGTGTTGCTCTCCGCAGATCTCCATCGCCGCGAGATGTTCCCATGAAGCGGAAGGACCGGAGGTGGTCGTACAAAGATGCGGCTACCAGAGGAGACTATGCCACGCATGACTGTCCAGGATGCATCCAACCGCGGCCGTCGCCGGAACATAAGTAACCCAGACACCTGCCCTGTTGTGGGGAGATATTGAAGGATCCGCAAAGCCAATGGCGGGCCTTTGAACCGAGGCGCGAGCCCAAGCGCGCAGCAACACCCGGGTGGGGCCTCCATCTCGCCGCCATCATCATCATCATCGACACCTGCACCATCTATTGATGTTTCCCACAAGCATCTGCAGGACCTATGATCAGTAAGGCGAAGAAGCAGACTTAGGACGTGTTGCGTCTCTTTGTCAGAAGTTGAGTAGACTTCATCTTCACTGCGCCAGGATGTCCGCCAATCCTCTTCGCCACGACGTGATCAAGATCTATAAAGGTCAAGGCTTACACTCCCATGGCCTCAGCTCGTTACTGACACATGCCCAGAGCTGCTCTATCTGGGCAGAGAGTATCCACTGGGCTACGACTACTTCCGACCTCGTCTTCACAAAGCATTCATGTCGAAAGCCGGCTTGCAAAACGAAGAGGAGATTCGGAAAGGCATCGCTCAGGCGGAATATGTGAAGAAAGGTAAGGCTCTCCAAGGTATGGGAAGCTTGTGCTGATATGTCAATAACAGAAGTCGAGGCGCTGTATGTTATTTACATCTTGACAATGGTATCGCCGCTTTCCCAATTCACTAACGCCGCAGCAGGTACTACCTCAAGCGGTACCGCGCGCTCAAGCAACGCTACGAAACGACATGAGCACATCGTAAACACCTTAGGAAGGAGCTAGCTTAGTAGCCCACCATGCACCAACCTCCAGGCACTCTCCATTCAGCGCTCCTTTCGCTGGATCCAGCAAATCCGTCATCATTGACGCCCACCAGTAGCTCCACTCCTCGCTGTTCTTACCACTGGCCTCCTTCAACATTGGTTCCATACTCTCGATATTCTGTAACACAGTCAACAGCGCTGTCTGCCGGATCGCGGCCTGATCTGGCCTCAGGGGCCATTCCCGACTTCTCGCTTTCTGTCTCATGGGCGAGTCAACCATGTCGCTGTTACTTCGAGCATGTTTGAAAGCTTCGCGCTCCCAGCGCAGCTCGCTCAGCGGAATGGCGACACGTCGCGTGCCAACATCGCCGAGAAAGTCGGGTTCCTGGTAGAGGAGCTGCGCTATCCGCACGCAGGGAGTGGGAGGGAGCTTGCGGGCGTCCAGCGCATCCGTGATCCAGGTGTTGGCTTGGCGCATGTATTTGTTCTGCGCGGGGACAAATTGAGTCCCAGGAGGTACGAGGAAGGTGGCCGTGTGCTCCGCTATTCGACCCTCGAAGAGCTGTTTCGAGGAAGGTGGCGGAGGGCGTTGCGCCAGTGATCGCACGATGTGATCTGACTCCCAGATCTCGAGCGTCCCGCCCGGCTGTAGTAAGCGGATGGTCTCGTCGAGGAACTTCTGAAAAGGCGGGCCAGAAGGCAGCACCAGGCTGAGGTCCTTGAGCATGATGAGGCCGAACTCCTCGTCGTCGAATGGGAGGGGCAGTCTTCGGACGTCGTGCTGGACGAACTTCCAATTCATGCCTTGCAAGTTGAAATTCGGAGCCAGAGGGGCAACATCTAGTCCAACAAAGGCAACGTCCGGGTAGCCTAGTCTTAGGAAGTGATCATGGCAGAGAGCAGACCAGTATGCGCCGCCGCAGCCGATTTCCAGTACTTTCTTAGGTACTTTCTGGGCGACTGATGGCGAACATACCGGGCGTCCGAAGACTTGATTCGACAACAGCGTCCTCAGGTTTTGCCGTTGTATCTCAGGTAGATCCACAGGAAGCGGGTATGGCAGTTCCCGCAGAAATCGCCGTCCATGTCTTAATTCGTACGGGTGGCTCAGAAGGTATTGATGGCCAGCATCAGACTGCGACGAAGAGCTCGACCGAGAGCTCTGCAACGTGGCCATCCCTATACCTCCATAGCTATTGTTCCGTCGATGGATTCCAGAAGCACCAGAATTTCCAGATTCGGCGCTGTCGATGGAGACGGTCCGCTCAATATACTCTACTCCGACGTGCCCCGCCTGCGAAGCTTTCGCCCGTTTCGCCTGCTGCTTTTCGGCTTTCTCCTCCGCAAGCGCGAGCAATTGCGCTTCCAACTGCCTGCGCTGCGCTTTTGAAGGTGCTGGGTTGTAATAAAACCCGCCAGCCTCCATTGCGTCAAAGCGACCTTATCGCTCCGATATCAAGGCTTATTTGATGCGCGTCGACCCAGTGGGTCCACCCCGGTAATATCAAAATCTCAGCACCTAGGCCTCTACGGTGGGCGGCGGCGCGGAGACGGATCTTTCCTACCCTTGTTCGATTCGCCGACGTATCAGCGACGCTGCCGCGCAGCCAATCTGAAGCCAGATAGATGAGCAACCGTGCCTGCGCGCAATCTGGTGGATGATGGTGATGTGTCGGAAGAGGGCAACGGCGACTTGCGCTGTGTACTCGGCGCACAAGAGCGTGGGACATTAACAAGGTGAGCGACAGGCATTATCTGGAGAGCGGGGAAGGCATCTGGATTTCTGCAGTACGGCAGCTTTAATACCTGGCCCTTTTTGCAATTGTGCGGCTCAGTAGCTAGTACATACTACTTCCGCCGGCTATGATCTAGCCGGCGTGCCTGGAAGCGAGGTGGAGGAAGGTGTCGCTGCTAGGTGAACTTGAAACTTGGAGGCTTGTCGCGGGGGAGCGATGGCCAAGGGAGGATCCTGCACGTTAGATTGATCTACCTGGAGCAGGTGTGTGAGGAGAACAGCAGCGATGGAACGCAGATGAGGCATACTAATATGCAGGCCACCCTCGTCGCGGTCGTGTGTAACGCAGGAAACCGCGGAGGCACTGCCAGTAGACGAAGGCGTGACGCTCCTGTTCATCGTAGCAGCGTTGTCGCAACCGAGCTGCAATGGCAAACATATTTGAAGAAAGTCCCATGTCTCTCGGAAATTGTGCATTGCCACCAGCCTATGGACGCTATCTGGCGATCGCTCCTCACGCTGTACGAGCACTAACGTCGTATACTCTCTCAGTGAAGCCGCTTTCTAAGACGGTGGTGTTGATGGTACTCTGTCACCTTGTGGATCCGAGATGCAGACGCAGAGTGAGCATTTAGTGCTCAGAAGCGTTTGCGGCTGGACCGCAATATATCATCATCGAGACTTTGGCTATGCAGAGACAGAGCATCATATCTCCTCGTCTCAGCACCTGCCGGCATATGTCCTCGTCCGTCATGGATGCTCCTGAATGTCGTGGTTCAGGACCTGAGCGAACGAAGTCCTTTCAGCCGCAACCACCAGCCCAGCTGATCTTCAGCCCAATGTATGTGGCAGAGGTCTAGCGCGCGAGTCAGGTCAAGAGCTCAGCGCACAAGCCAAGCGACTCTCTGCGCCAACCGCCAACCGCCAACGACCTCAATTGCAACAACACCCCGCTACGCCCATCCTGTTGCTGCCTTCGCTGCTGTTCATCACACTTATACAATTGATACTCGTTTACTTACCCGGTCATCCTTCTTTAGCGCAGTTTTCGCTGCTATCACAGCCCTGACCAGCCAGAAACGTCACCACCTTCACCTCCGCCCGAGCTCCGAGATCGAGCCACGCCTTGGGAGCCCCCCAAAGACACCGCGACCGCTGCGCGACCGCAAGAGCCTGCCCTCAAGTTGTTCATGATAGGCCTGAGGGTTGCCCATGCACAAGCGAAGGAGATCGCGCCGGCCAGAACCTCCGCCTCCCTGAGAAACACCCAGCCAGCTTCACTCGACACGCCCCGCACACGCCGCCGGCCGGTAGCGGACACTTCTTCCCTCCCGCCATCTGGTGATGGCCTTTCCAGGCAGCCAGTATTTCTACCAGAACCAGCACTCCCGCACCGCAAACCACCGCAACGGCTCGCCGATCTCAAACAGTAGAGGATTGTTCCAGCCGAATCCCGATACACCATCTCCAAACCGATCCCCGGGCACGCACTCCCCAGCAGGCAATCCCTATACTACTATGTACGGCAACCATGGTAACCACAGGCAAGCCCATTTGCTGAACGGTGGGGCTGGCCATAGCTTCCAGACGCAGCTGGGCTTGCACAAGGGCTTCCAGAGCCAGAGCCATGGCGGGCAGGCGCATCATCTGAACAATCAAGCGCAAGAGCATGCACTTGGTGGACATGGCAGCGCATTCGCAAATCATCAGTATTCCAACTCTGGCAGCACGCTTACTTCAAGCACGCCGCATCACGCGCATCTGCAAAACGGGTCTTCGCCACACACAGATCCACCGAACGAGCATTGGGCAGAGCAAGAGGCGGAGTACACGCGGTTGAAGAACGCGGGCGACAAGCCACACTACTACGCGCGCAACTCGCCGCACGTGAGCAGGTTTCCTGGCACAAGTCAGTCTTCAATCACGCAGCGCGCGGAAGATGAAGCAGGTGAGCGGCGGAGGGCAGCGGAAACTGAGGACGCAGATGAGGCAGGCACATGGGACGCATTGGACCTCGGTGGTCACGGCCTCAGAAGTATGGGAGCTAGTATCTTCCGGCACTACCCGAAACTTAGGAAGATCTACTTCCTGCACAACAAACTCCGCTGGCTGCCGCCTGACATTGGGCATATGCGCGCACTCACGGTACTGGATCTTTCCTTCAACGACTTGGATTCACTACCCGCTGAGATTGGCATGCTCACGCACCTGAAGAAGTTGCTCTTATACGGCAACAACCTGCGAGATCTGCCCTTCGAAATTGGTTCCCTATTCAAGCTGGAAGTTCTTGGTGTAGTTGGCAACACGATGCTCCGTGCAGACTACCTGGATCGGATAAAGGAGGCCGGCACGAAGGAGTTCGTGCGGTATCTACGCGAGCAAGCTCCTCGTAAGTTTGAATGATGTACTAGCCTACATGCAAATACTGACACAGATAGCTCCTGAACCTCCGAACGACAGAGAATGGGCCCAGCTCGTAGACGAAGCGGATGCTGAACCCGACCGAGTCACTGTATGCAGCTGGAACATCTTATGCGACCGCGCCGCCACCCCAATGATGTACGGCTACACTCCCTCCGGTGCTCTTTCGTGGGATCATCGACGTGGCATCATTCTCGACGAGCTCACCAACCGGGACGCGGACATCATCTCGTTGCAGGAAATTGACATGGAAAACTACAACGAGTACTTCCGCCCGAACCTGGCATCGGAAGACTACAAGGGTCTCTTCTGGCCGAAGTCGAGGGCCAACACCATGGGCGAGAAGGAGAGCAATCGCGTTGACGGCTGTGCCATTTTCTACAAGAACTCGAAATACATCTTGCTCGACAAGCAAGTGATCTCGTTCTCAGCCATCGCGATCAAGAGGCCCGACATGAGAGGCGAACCGGATGTCTATAACAGGATCATGCCGAAGGACCATATCGCGGTCGTCGCATTCCTGGAGAACCGGATTACTGGGTCACGCTTGATCGTCGTCAATACGCATTTGGCATGGGAAGGCCACTTTGCTGACGTCAAGGTCGCTCAAGTCGCCATCCTTCTGAGCGAACTCCAGCAAATGGCAGAGGGCTACGCCAAATGGCCGCCGTGCAAAGACAAGGAGCTCTTCCGATTCGCCAAAGAGGATCGTCCAGACGGCGAGACTGAGGTGCAACCCGAACCAGGCCCGTCGATGAAATACGACAGCCCCACGCAGATTCCGCTCATCGTCTGCGGTGACTTCAACTCGACGGTCAATTCTGGTGTCTACGATCTCCTTACCCAGGGATCGCTGTCCAGTTCACATCCGGAAATCCAAGGCTACAAGTATGGAGACCTTACCCGAAGCGGCGCCAGTCATCCCTTCAGCCTCAAGTCGGCCTATACCAATATCTCGAACTGGCCGTTCACGAACTGGACGCCCGACTTCCGCGAGGTGATCGACTACGTCTGGTATAGCACCAATTCTCTGCAAGTGACGGGCCTGCTCGGTGAAGTCGATCCGGACTACATGCGCAAAGTGCCTGGATTCCCCAACTGGCACTTCCCGAGTGATCACTTGCCGTTGCTTGCGGAGTTCCAAGTGAAGGGGCGGAAGGAGCGCAAGCAGGTGGAAGCAGACTTTGGGCCATCGTCTCGGCGCGGCGATAGGGATCGCTCGTAGGGTCGCATTTGGTCCTCGAGTGTCTAGACAGAAGGTGTTTAGCCAGGGGTTGTGGTGGTGCTTGAAAGCGCTCGGCGAACGAGGTGCAGATGGAACATCTGCTGGTCATTTGAAGGTCCTGGGCAGCCTTGCGTGCGCCTTTGATGTTTTATTTGAGGGAAACCAATTGTGCATGCGCGGGGGCGTCGGACTGTGGTGTTGATTTCCGCGGGGCTATGATGCGACGCCGGCCGGTCGTGGTGTCTCTTGGGATGTTGGGAAGATCATGATGCGACGGGGAGCGTTTACCACAACTTGCTTGACTGATCTGGGCGGTGGATGGGCGGTGGTGGTGCGTTATTAGGTAGTGTTTGCAGGCCCGTGAGGGCTGAATGGGAGTCTGTCTCAATTACATCTCTGGCTTCGCTGTCCAGTTCAAGCGTCCTCAGCCTTGCGATCAGTTGGCTCGGAAACAATGTGCCGATCGGTCATAAATTATGGTCGGATCCTTGCGGCTGAAAGCTCTCCTGGTGCCGTCGGGGTCTACGAGGCGTATTACCTTCATCACCAACCGGCCCCCCGACACGCTCTAGGCCCACGAGCCGCTCTTCGAGCATACAAGGTTGCAGTCCTCGAAGGCGGAACATTGACTGCGGGACAAGACACAAAACGCGTCGGCCTGACTCAAGGTGCGCATGGCGCGCCAAGAAGCCAACTTCCCATTCGGCTCCTCTGGCCGGGTTGTAGCTGCCGCGAACCTCAAAACTCCAGCTGGACCCCGCAACGGCGATGACAGCTCGGCGCTCCAATGCGAGCCTTTTCTTTGCCTATGACATCAAATGTGAGGTTGATCTGTACGGTAGATGGCAGCGAGCGTAGAGCCGACTGCGCTCTGCTCTGTTGAGCCTGAGATTGGGCAAGTAGACTTCCTTCCCTTCCCCTTCGACATTCTATCACAGACGTAGTGGCAGTCAACATGGCAGATACCGAGCTCACCGAACAATCGACGGCGCGGCTGGAACAGCAATCGTCAGCGCCTTTGGCTGGAGAAATTACGCCGGAGAGGGCGCAACAGGCTTTCCAAGCTCTGGTCTTTGGCGCTTCTGGTGTGGTATGTTGATACGATCGATCGCCCGAAGGATGATTCGGAAGATGACACCGACTCGTAGACCGGCTATCCGTTGATGAAGCAGCTCCTCACATACCCAACTCCCACGACCTTCTCGCGTGTCATCGGATTGACGAATCGTCCGTTGGCAAAGGAGATCGCGCAATTACCAGATGATGCCCGTATTGAACTATACAGCGACCTCGATTTGCTGGATCGCAGTAAGACGCTATTGCAGCTGCAACATATTCCTGGAATCGAGTACACCACGCATGTCTACTTTGCAGCATATACAGGCCATGGCAACGACTACCAAGAGTTGAAGCGGGTCAATTGCGAGATTTTGACCAATGCTGTTGGGTCATGCGAGATCTGTTGTCCAGCCATGAGCTTCTTCACCTTGCAGACGGGCGGCAAGGTAAGATGGATTTCAGCATGGGAGCAACAAGTCGAATAAGGCTGACGAATTATCATCAGGCGTATGGCGTCGAGTTCGCAGACAAGGTTCCCTACAACCCTTCTCTCTCCGAGTCTCTCCCTCGCATACCCGAACCGTACGCTTCCAATATCTTTTACTACGAGCAATACGACATCATGACCCGCGCCTCGGCCAACAAGCCTTGGAAATTCTGCGAGGTTCGTCCAGATGCCATCATCGGCTTCGTCCCGCAGAACAACGCCATGAACATCGCGCAAGCCCTTGGGCTGTTCCTCAGCCTGTGGCGTGAGGTCGAAGGCGAGGGGAGTGAAGTCAGGTTCCCGGGAAACAACGATGCTTGGAACGCGCTGCATACGGATACCAGCCAGGACATCCTGGCTAGATTCCACATTTTTGCGAGCCTGGACCCGGAGAAGACAGCGGGACGGGCGTTCAATGTCGTCGATGGGCCTGCGACGACGTGGAGTGAAGTCTGGCCACAGGTCGCGGCATATTTCGGTTTGCGAGGCGTTGCCCCGGGGTCGTCGCAGAGTCCCTTTAGTGCGCAAAGATGGATGGAGGATCACAGGTCCAGCTGGGCGCAATGGGTTTCAAAGTACGGGCTAAAGGAAGGCGCGTTGGAGGGTACGAGCTGGAAATTCATGCAGGATGTCATAGGGATCCCGTTCCGGCGAGATTACGACGCAAGCGCCGCTCGTGAGATCGGCTTCACGGAACAGAGACCGCACGCTGAGGGTTACAAGATGGTGTTTGATGACATGCGGAGGGCAAAGATCATTCCATAGGCTGTCTGCTGTTCCTCAGTGTACATTAGCGAGCAACAATGTTGTTCATCTATTGCACGACATTCGCGCCAATACACGCCCGCTGATTTAGCAACATCATCTCCGGAGTCCGGCTCTAAACACACCTCTGGACAATGGACAGATCGTTACCATCGTCGGAATTCCTCACCCACTGAGCCTGGACCGCCACTCTTGCGCTCTCGCCTCAAGAAACATTCCCGGAAGTAGCTCGGCACATAGTGCTACAAAGGTCCAGCCGTCAAGAGCGGCGAGGTCATAAAACACCGTGGCCTGGACCATCGTCGCGGTTCGCAAGTCCGGGCCCTTTTTGCTGGATCCGCACAAAGACCGCGCGCACCTTACGTCCCGTAAGGTTGTTCAAAGCGCCGACGTCAGACTTCTGGAACTGAACCATCACCGAGAACCTGACGGGCATGTCATGCATGTACCAGTACGGCAGATTCTTCTCCTGTGCCACCTTCATGGGCTGTGTATCAGAGGAGATCATGGAATCCAGCTCGATCATCATCCAGGCCAAGCGCACGTCAGTCATTGACGAATCTGGGTATCCGCCACCAATCTTGGTGTGCACATCGGAACCAGCATTGTCGTAGGACTTTGACCCTTGTCTTCAACTATGCACTCAGCCACTTCCAGATGGTGGGCGTGAAGGACTTCATTTCTTCTTCCAGTGCGGGGGCATGAAAGGCGTGCTCGAACTGTGAGGCAACCTCCGTATTGACGAAGGAGTGACCCCTCCATATTGACGAAGGAGTGCTCCCTCCATTCGTTGGAGAATTTGTAGCCGACGATGCTCAGTTCCGGTATTCCAAGCCCGCTGGAGAGTGTTGGCATAAGCTCGACCCATCGCTTGTAGCTTTCACCTACCCAACCGTGTCCCACACAGCCACCGCCTTGGTTGGGACATTTAGTTTCATGAGATCGTACTTCATGAACTGCCAGCCCAGTTTTGCCCGGAAATGAAGGAGGGTTTTATGTACTTTCTGCAGGTCTTGAGGATAGTCTAAGCCTGAGAAGCTGGGGCGAATCACTGGCCATTCAAGAGACCATGGTCAGGCACATAATCATCGTTGACCTGCTTTCCTCAGTCTTCGAAGATGGGATAGAAGGAACCAAGGCCTCGTGCTGTCAGCAGCCCAACTTCGGCCACCAGGACACTGATGCTGCCAAGTACCCCTTCAGAGGCGAAACCAAAAAGATGTCTTCGCCTGGCTCATAGTTCTGGCGCCTCAATCAGCTCTGCAGCTGAAGGGCTCTTGTTGGTGCCTGACATTGCACAGGAACGCATAAGCTTCACGAATGTTTCTGAAAACGCCCTGGCACGCCTACGACGTAGGAGTACAAATTATCTTCGCTCTCAAAACGGCCTGATAGTACATGATCTGAGGGGCAATACCATCGTGTGCTATGGGAGAAATGGCCCTGGTGGGCCAAGTTATATTGGACGGTACAGTGAGCTTGACTTCGTTGGCGTGCCCGGCTATCCAATTCCGCTAGAAGCCGCTGTCGCTTTTCTGAGGCCTGTATCGGCATCATATATCCTTTGCTTAGTACCGTCGTCCCTATACCGCCTACGCGCCATCGCAGGCGGCGATAAGTCTTTTGCTGGGCATGGTGTGTCAGATAGTAGGGGGTGTCGGGGCATGTAGGGACAACTTGGAACGATTGATGATCACCTTCGCCTATATAAGCTATGCATTTACGTCTTGACGGCCGCGTAGTTCCTGGACACAGTTATTGACACCACAGCTAAGGAAGTCCTCCTTGTAGCTAGCTGAAACCGAGTCGTGATGTTGGTGGTTCGGTTCGGTGAGAAGCGAGACACTCGCCAGCTCGGGGAAACTGTTTCTCCTGACTCCGCTCCTCACCTCAAGTCCAACGCCGGCGGTCGTCACAGCTTCCTAACAGCACCACAGACTGCATAGGCCACAATGGCGGACCATGCACCTGTGCAGGATCAGATTGAGGAGCAGTATGTACCCAAAGATGCTGTCGGCGCATCGATCAAGGCGACCATGGTGACGGGCGGCGCTGGCTTGTTTGTCTCGGCCATCCAAAACACCCTCACGCGGCAGAATGTTGGAGCTTTCAGCACATTCACGCGGTTTGGTGGTACAACGGCGACATTTGGTGAGTGTGAATGTCGTGCGCAAGGGAAGTGAGACGGAGCCTGACGGTAGGGTGTAGCTGCAATGGGTGGAGCATATGAGTTCACGAAAAACGCCTCGGCCAACCTGAGAGAACGAGACGACGCATACAATCCGGCAATTGGCGGGTTCTTTGCTGGCACCATGATGGGTTTGCGATGTAAGTTGCTGTGCTGCGGAAGTTGGGAGGTTTGAGAGTGTGGAATCTGATTCTTCGCCAGTCCGCTCGCTTCCCGCAATCATTGGCTACGGCAGCGGCCTAGCGGCACTTCTCTTTGCCTTCTCATACACCGGCGGTACACTTGCGGGCTATAAGAGGGACCCCGAGGCGGACGAGGTTAGCCGGAAGGAGTACATGCGGAAGAACAGGCGGAGACCGGTAGAGCAGACAGTGAACGAGTTGGGCGAAGGCAGAGGTATGACCTGACATACTCGCGATTGGAAATTGCACCTAGTACTGACTACAGGACAGGTGTGATGGCCCCAGGTTACGAAGAGCGCCGTGCCCAGCGGATAAAGGAAGCATACGGCATTGACGTGTCTAGGCGCGAGCAAGCCGCCTAAAGTTGTAACATATGTCTATACTATTGCTAAGGGCTCTCTAACCACGAACGCGGCCGACCTTTAAACCGAAAAGCTGAGTCAATAACGTTGTCGTCTACCCTAGGGCGATTTAGTCTTGCTACGGCCCTTTCCGTCATTTTGATCAGCGCATATGGGTCTTTGCAAGGCTAAGCGACGCTGCACAAACATAGCGAGACCCGGATACTGACCTGTCTATCGCAGGCCTTGCTTGGCACCTTGTAATCTTTCGGCTATTGCCAAGACGGCGCTAAAGCTCACACCCCGCGTTTTGGCGACCTCATACTGCAGCTCCAGCAAAGTGCGCGCTTCGACTCTCGAATCAGCTTTGTTTGGTCTTGACCACCTCAACACCATATATCAGCACCCAAATCCCGCCATAGGTGCAGTCAGAAGTACGCCGACCTGCATTTTGCAGGCAAGTCGCTGCCGGCACCTAAGCATCCCTCGCTGTAATTCGGTCCGACAGTAGCTACAGCCACATCTCAGCTTGCCTCCTCGCCGTGTCTGCAGCATCGTGGCAGCGTCCTCCGCCCGTCATGGCCCAGCACAGAGAGTTTCCGGAGCTCACGCGGGAAATCTCGAACAGCGAAAAGTTTTTCAACTTCTTTCAGCATGCTGTCACAGGTACTACAGGCTACCCTTAATAGACCTCTCTCATTGACGTTATTAGATTTACAGGAGCAGATGGAGCTTCTGAAAACTACTGGAGCGTCTGGCGGCGAACGACAAGATGCCATCGACCACTGCCAGGCTGGAATTACACGCCTATCCGACGCCGTCAAAGACGCTTCGTCAATCATCCCTGCCTACGATCAGAGGACATACGGAGATGCGATTAAAGCGCTTTCGAACAAGCTCACAGACATCAAGACAACTCTGGCGCCAAGACCCAAGTTCGCATTCAAGTCCGGGCTGTCATTCTCGCAAAAGAAGAATGCTTCCGCCATCAGCCTCAATGATGCTGCCGAGCTTGCAGCACAGCGACGCAAGCTGATGCCAGGCTATGCCGATTCATCGAATGAATCGAGCTTGGCAACGACGCCTGCACACCTCCAATCTCCGGTGCCTGAGACTGCGGAGAACGGCTCAGTATCCGATGCAGCAGCATTTGCGCAAGGTGCCTGTACCAAAATCGACGGCCATATTGGACTGCACATCATTCTCCCGCCAAAAGCAGCACATGCGACCAGCTCCGGTACCTTGTCCAATCTTCGTAATTGTGTCGTGGATCTGAGCTCGCCTACGTCGAACAGCCCTTTCGCTGGTCTAACGCTGAAGAATATCAGAGAGTCCATTATTGTTTGTGGGAGAGTGAGCGGTGCTGTCCACCTAACCAACATCAAGAGCTCGGTAATTGTTGTTGCGACAGGGCAATTTAGGATGCACGAGAGCAAGCAATGCGATGTATACCTGCTCGCGATGAGCAGGCCAATCATCGAGGACTGCTCCGGTATTCGCTTTGCCCCACTGCCAGATGCGTACCTCCAGGGTGGCGATCAGGAGGCGCAGAACATGTACGCCCAGGTCGATGACTTCAAGTGGCTGAGGAATGAGCCCAGTCCGAACTGGAGTCTGCTGCCAAAGGACGGCATGGTTGATGACAAGGTCTGGAGGGAGACAGTACCCGGAGCCGGTTTGAGCGTAGACGATATACTGAGAGCTGTCAGGCTGCCAACGTGAGCGACGTCGGCGGGCTCTTCGGCGTCTGAGAAATAAGGTCGCGTTCACACACAAATATCACCCGTACAAGCATGCATGCATTTATTCAGCCCGGTCATCAAAGATCTGCAGTCAATAAGCACATTGCTGTCAGTCTTGCCTCGCACGAGCGCTGTGAGAGGCGCGCCGAGGCCGATGTCCAACGGAGAAAGCACGGACAGCATCCTCCGAAGCTAGTCTTCCCGCAGAACACAATTCAGCAGTGATGATGCCGCGATCACAACCCTTTTCTCGTGTCTGTTATCCCAACAACGCACACCCCTAACCTTGCAACCCTTTCACGACCTCGCTTGATCGCATCTGACACCAGAAAGGGAAGAAAGTGCCAAAGAGAGCCAAGTTTCTACTTCGGGAATAATCAATCTACTCGCCTAGGCCAGGGTACGCCATTATCAGATCGTGCTGCAAGCGAACGACAAACCAAAGACATCATACATCTCGAGCTCCGTTGAGCGGCGCCGATACCAGCGCAGCATTTGATGTCTGCACCTGGTCGGGCGGCAGGTATCGTGGACGGAGCAATCGTTGGAGGGGCCCAGCACGGGCGCATGGCCGGGCACGAGAGACACTTGGTAGTCGAGCCGCCGGAAGATTACGAGTAGGTTGCATTAAACATAGCAAGAGAAGCATGGGATGGGATGCTGATGGATAGGGTGTAGTTATGAATCATTACCGCCGAATTTCTCGCTTGCGGCGAATATGGCTGCAGGCGCGTTCGCCGGGATCGCAGTGAGCCTAAGTTCGAAGATCCAGGAGGTTAGGAACAAATGGCTGATGGTCCGAACAGGAACATTCGGTGATGTATCCGATCGACTTGCTGAAGGTAAGAGGAAGTGTTGGGAAGGCATGCAATAGAGGGTATGCTGATTGCGAATGCGCAGACTCGGATGCAAGTCGTCAATCCTACGCCCGCAGCGATATACAGCGGCATTGGTAACGCGATCGCAACGATATCACGAGTAGAGGGGTATATGTCGTTATGGCGAGGGTTATCGAGCGTGGTAGTTGGAGCTGGTGGGTCGCCAGTGCAAGGTCACTGCGCTCGGAAAATGCTGACGACAGACAGGCCCGGCACATGCTGTTTACTTCGCGACATATGAAATCGTCAAGCAAGCAATGGGCGGCAACGCATCAGGGCATCACCCTCTAGCAGCAGGCAAGGAGAATCGCCAGCTCCAGAAAATGCGTTTGAGAGCTGACAGAATGCCACAGCATCAAGCGGCGCATGCGCCACGATCGCCAGCGACGCCTTCATGAACCCCTTCGACGTAATCAAACAACGCATGCAGGTCCACGGCAGCACATACCGCTCAATAAGCGAGTGCGCGCGCTCCGTCTTCCGCAACGAAGGCCTGCGCGCCTTCTACGTCTCCTACCCAACGACCCTAACCATGACCGTGCCTTTCACGGCCCTCCAATTCACCGCATATGAATCTCTCACCAAGGTCATGCAACAGCGGCGAAGATCAGGTTACGATCCGCTCACGCATTGTACGGCGGGTGGTTTGGCGGGAGGCTTTGCAGCGGCTGCGACGACGCCGTTGGACGTGGTGAAGACGCTTTTGCAGACGAGGGGCGTCAGTACGGATCAGGAGATCAGGCATGCCAGGGGTCTATTCAGTGCGGCTGGCATCATCTGGCGGAGAGAAGGGACGAAGGGGTTCTTTAGGGGTATGAAGGCGAGGGTTGTGACGGCTGCGCCAAGTACGGCGATCTGCTGGAGTGCGTATGAGGTCGCCAAGGCGTATTTCATACGAGTGGAGAGCGAGAACTAGGCGAGGCTTGAAATCTTGAGGGAGCTGGACCTGCGCTTGGGTCCCGCCGATCACGCCGCGACAGCCATCCCACAGCAACCGCAGCGCAGCGATGCTTCTCATGGACGAAGAGACTGCCCGAGCTAAGGAGGTCGACAGCTCGCAATCGTAGCGAATGCCATGCTCATCGCGGGCGTGGCGCAGGCGGACCTTCCGAGCAGATGCTTCCGGCACAGCGTGGCGTTCCGAGAGGAAGGAGCGCAACGCTTCTGACAACAGCCGACGCGAGCTTCATGTGAGTTGTGAAGGCGCAGATATCGGACTTTGTATACATACCAGCGTTGGCTCACGCGAGCCGCATGTTTGCATGTACACGTCTTCCAACGAGATGCAGTACTGGAGAAGGTCTCTACAGATTCCGGAGAATGTGCAATCTGTACAAACACCTAATCCTCTCCGTGCTGCAGGAGGCGCGTTACCCCAGGTATCCTACACCTCTATCCTCGACTCGACATCACCTCACCGTCCCTTTTTGACCCATTCCTCTACACTCTCCCTTACGCCCGCCACCCGCTCCTCGGCCATTGCCAGACCCATTTGACTGTGCGCCTTCCCTGTCTCAATGAAATGCTTAATCCCGTCCCGTATCCGCAAGTGATTGTCCGCGACAACGGGATACTTCTTTTCAAACGACCAGACCAAGTTCCCAACATTCTCGCTGGTGCGTGGAATCACATAGTTCGCCGTGACGACGCCAGTAATCACAGGCGTCACGGCCCGGATCAAGACATTCCTGTTCCTGCTGATTATGCTTCCCGCCATCGCAGCCACAAGCACATAGATCCCACCAGGGAGAATCTTCTCATTGCTCTCCTTGGGCGGCGCAAGAGACGCGATGGTGGAGGTGAAAGTGTTCTCGGCGGACATGAAGCGCGTCATGGCGTTGTTGACGCCGTCTTCGGCCGCTACGGCGTAGCCATGCAGTGCCAGACGCGCGCGCTTGATCTCGTCTGCTAGCCGATCGGTAGGAGATGGTCGGCGGGGACGAGAGGAGTCTTCTTGAGGTTTGTCGGTTACGCCGGAGGCGGGTGAAGGGTTGGTGGCTGAGATGTCGCGGGGGCCAGGTTCGGTGGAGGATTCGGGGGCGGAGTAGATGGGTTTGCGGAGGCGCTGGGGAAGCGGGTCAGCCAAGTCTGAGGGAGGCCTGGGGTGGAAGAAGACGAACAATCTCCTTTATAGGGTCTGAGGGCGCATCCGCGAATGCAGAGCTTTTGGGAAGGATGGCTAGGCCGGTGGTAAGGCCCGCCAGTGGCAGGAGATGCTGCGTTGGGTCAGTGTAGGGTTCAATGGAACTCCGCGACGACAACTACACACCTGCCGTAAGAGCGGCGCCGCCATTGTGATAGGAGGGTGGGGGGAGGATCACGGAGCTCTCTGGATGCCGTAGTTGAGAAGCTTCGTAGCCAGCCATTGCGGCGTGCAGCTCGTGCCTGAGGCACACAAATTGCCGCTCACTTTGCATCACATGCGAGCCCTCCACTTTGCTGGCCTTCTCGAACCTCCAGCCTCGACATGCTGAAGCGCCTTCGCCGGCCGGCATGGACATGCCCAGAGTGCGCGGCTCGGCAGCATACACAGCGCCGACAGCTCATCACCAGCGCAACCAACAAGTATATCGCCGCCACCGCCGCAGCATCCCCAGAGGCCTCCACCCTGCCCTCGAAAGCATCACCCTCGATCAAGCAGGATGACCGCATGCTGCGTCAGATCTTCGACAACCCTTCCTTCTGGGCCGACTTCTCATCAAAGGCAAAAGACCAATATCGCGGCAAGCATGCGGGTCTCTTCCGCAATCGCCATCTCACCACTCCAGCCGGCTTCCAGACATTTGCCGAGGTGACGCTGGCCAAGTGCAAGCGCATAGTAGCGCGAGCTCTTGCGTATGAAAGCGTGGGCGATTTGCGACGCATAGTTCAGGATCTTGACCGGCTGAGCGACCTACTATGTCGGGTCATAGATTTGAGCGACTTTGTGCGATCCGTGCATCCGGATCGCAAGGTGTGCGCAGCGGCTAGTCAGGCTTACGGCATGATGTTCGAGTACATGAATGTGCTCAACACGACGACGGGCCTGAATGACCAGCTCAAGCGGGCCTCGTCGATGCCAGAAGTGTACAAGACTTGGACAGAGGAGGAGAAGACAGTCGCATCGATCTTGATGCGAGACTTTTCCAAGTCGGCGATTGATCTCCCGGATTCTGATCGTCAGGCTTTCGTGGACATGTCGAACGAGATTGCGGAAGTAGGTAATGCGTTTGTCGACGGGATGTCGCCGGAAAAGGAAGTCTTGAGCTTCGAAAGCAGCAGGCTGAAAGGCATGGATCCGCTGTTTGTGAGGCAGATGACGAAGTGGGGCAGTGTGAATTTACCACCGATGGGTATGCCGGCTACTGTAGCTCTGAGGAGTGTAGAGGATGCGGAGACGAGGCGCGAGATCTACATTGCGAACCGAACCGCCGACAGTAACAGTCTCGCAAGATTGGAAGTCATGCTAAAGCGACGAGCGGAGCTGGCACAGCTAAGTGGCTATGAGACTTTCGGTCATTTGACTCTGACCGACAAGATGGCGAAGTCGCCTGAGGCTGTTACCTCTTTTCTGGATGCATTGGCCAAAGAGAACGCACCAAGGGTCAAAGACGAGCTGCAGGAGCTGCTCGAACTGAAGCAGAGCGATGCTCGCTCGTCCATGGCCATGCCGGCGGAGCTGCACGCCTGGGATCGCGACTACTACACTGCGCAGCTTCTGTCTTCCATGCGATCCAGGAGCCGCACGGCAGACTTCTTGTCGGCCTACTTCTCCCTCGGGACGGTCATGCAAGGCTTGAACAGGCTCTTCCATCGCCTCTACGGCATCCGTCTCGTACCGCAAGAGACATTGCCGGGCGAGACTTGGAATTCGGACGTTCGCCGCCTCGATGTGATCGACGATGTGGAAGGTCATATTGCAGTCATCTATTGCGACCTGTTCGAGCGTCCCGGAAAGTCACCAAATCCTGCGCACTTTACTCTGCGCTGCTCGCGCCGCCTTAGCGATGAAGAGCTGGCTGAAGCAGCTTCCATCTCCTCCCAGCCAGGCTCACCTTTCGCTACAGCCATCGAAGCAGCGAACGACGGCCTAGCGACCAACTACAACCCCCGCGACGGTGACGCCCTCTACCAACTCCCAACCATAGCACTGATCTGCGACTTCCCACTTTCACCGCCAAACTCCACTCGGCCAACTCTCCTGACCTTCCGCGAACTCACGACACTCTTCCACGAGATGGGTCACGCCCTGCACTCTATTTGCGGTCGCACCGCTCTTCAAAATGTCAGTGGCACACGCTGCGCAACTGATTTCGCGGAGCTGCCGTCAGTCCTGATGGAGAACTTCGCCTCCGCACCCGAAGTCTTAGCCCTCTGGGCCCGACACTGGGAGACAGATGCCCCGCTCGATCCTTCCCGCGTTGCCGAGCGCGTTGAAATCGACCGCAGAATGCAAGGCGCGGAGATCGAATCGCAGGTCCTCCTCGGCATGCTAGATCAACAATACCACTCTTCTCTTCCCCTCTCATGGACCGGCAATGGCAACGGTGCAGACAGCACGAAAGTCTACCACGACGTCTGGCGGCAGTACTCCGCCGTCCCAGAACCGCGAGAGACGAGATGGCAAGGCTTCTTTGGGCACCTCTTCGGATACGGAGCGACGTACTACGCTTACCTCTTCGACCGCGCGATCGCCGGCAAAATTTGGCGAGACGTTTTCCAGCGGACGCAGGGAGGTGCTGTGGACCCGGAGGCTGGTCACAGGTTTAGGGAAGAAGTGTTAAGGCACGGGGGAGGAAGGGACGGGTGGAGATGCGTTGCTGGCGTGCTTGGCGATGAGAGTGGTGTACTGGCAGAAGGGGAGAAGAAGGCTATGGAGGAGGTTGGACAATGGGGTGTACATAGTTAGATGTAGATACATGCCTGTGCCATTGGCCGTAGATGTGAACGTCACGGGATTGTAGAATTACGTTGTACAGATATGATACACGTGCTTCGCGTCGCTGCCTCCGCCAACTATCTCGCGCAGCCATGAGCCTGTCATGGGTGGGTGCTACGACGCACATACTAATGCACCGATCACGCAAAATACCTCGGCTCATCAAAGACGTGATACCGATGTCCTCTCACGCCCTCGCCCCTGAAAAGTGCAGGGAACCTGAGATCCTCCGGCACCTGGTCCTCTTTGATGAGCTCACCGGTCCCCTCTGGCTCGCCCACCACGAACTTGCCGACCTGCAACTCTGTGTCGGTGATTGTGCCCCGAGACAGTCTGGCATAGCCCGTCTTCCTCAGCCCCTTGTATAGGATGTACTCGCACCACCTGTCCCAGTCGCTCGGGTCGATGTCGTTCATGCCGCTGCGTTCCGAAACCCATGTGTTGTAATTGCCTTCCCCTGGCTTGACGACTAGGTAGGAGAGTAGGATGGACGGCCGGGTGGATGCACCCATCAGGTCGGAAAGGTATTCTGTCTGCAGCCTGCGGTCTTCTGGATCTTCTTCCTGGCCGGAATGGAAGACGAAGACATCTACAAGCGTGCCGTAGGCGTCGATCGTGGCGTGGATCGCGGGTGCTAGCTCTCCGACAGGTGAGGGTAGCAGGTGGTGCGTCGAGTTGACAATCGGGAATTTCGACAGCAACGCGCAGCCCCATGTGTGTTGGTCCGGTCCAGGTCCTTGATCAACGTACATTCCTAGCTCCTCTGCGAGGTACTGCGTCGTATCACGGTTGCCCATGATAATGCGCTGGAGATCTGACTCGAGCAAGCCGACAACGTCAAGCTCTGATTCCCGGATCAAAGAGGCCATGCGCCGCTCAGACGACCACATGTCATTATCGATGCTGAAGTGGATAGTCCAGATACCGGCTGTGATAGATTTGCTGTCTGGGTGGTGCGGCGTGTAGTTGTAGGATGGGAAGCGGAGGTAGGAGATGCTGACGCTGAGGAGTTGAAGAATGAGGAGGACGTAGATATAGTAGCTGCGATTGCGCTTGGCTGCTGGATTTTGTGCGCGACGCTTGTCACTCGAAGATGGGCCTTGCACGCCTTCGGAGCTGTTCGCAATTGCGCTGAAGACACCAGCACCGATCAGGAGCATCATTGTGAGCATCACCCAGTCGGTGTGTTCCCGCACGAGTGGGCCACCTGGTACGAAGGCGTAAGCGACGACCCAAACGTGGAAAAGGACCATTATGTTGTAGACGAAAAAGCCGAATCCGAATGTGCGACCGGGCGAGAAGCGGACGCCGTTGCCAATGATGACTGGCGTCAGCGCGCAAAGATAGAAGCCAAGGACAAGCCCGCCATAAAAACCACTCCAGTCGTTGAAAAGCGTAACGACCGCTGCACCAAGTGAACCGACACCGAATGCCGTCCAACTGCGTGCCAGCGATGGACAGAACACGCCGAATATGAGCCCAGAGACCATAGCGAAATGTATCCAGGAGCCGTGGGGAACAGGGAGAGGCCCTTCCACTGGGTAGCCAGTCCACACCCAGAGGACCATAGTGCTTGAGTCAGATAGTAGAGAGTGAAGACCAAACATCAGGCCACCGAAACCCAAGCCCGCAAGCGCTGATGTGCCTTTTGGTCTTGGCGCGTCGATCTGGTTACATGACCCGGCAGGAGGAGCCATGACATCTCGGCGCGTGTATATTCTGACCAGCGCCAAGACGAACAAGAGCAAGCCCGTTGTGTTCCAACCACCATTCGTGTGGTTCATCACCGGCCAAATGGGATTATTCGTCCAGAACGCGTACTTCGCCACACTGCTCGCTACTAGCCCAATCGTCCACGACATCACTCGTGCCTCGAATTTCGCCGGTTCATGGCGGTCTCGCCACCAGGTACCAACGCAGCCAGCGCAACCCTCCCACACGGCCAGGCTTACAGCACCAAGTCTGTATTCTGGCGTTGTGATCGTGAAGGCAAGCAGACCAGCGAGGCCCATGAGTCCTAAGTTGGAGTAAGGTAGGATGCTGCCAATAAGACGTCTGAGCGATCGGATCTCCAGTGTCAGCGGGCCAATGGTGGACATGACTGCGACTTCATAGCCGGAGATGCCCATGTGCCAGAGAGGGAAGTACCAGACGAGGACGCCGAGGGAGGTGAGGACGGACCAGAAGGTGAACTAAAGGACGTCAGCGACCACACAGATCACAAGTTTGAGCGCTAGTTCGTACGCCAATGTACACATCTGCTAGCGCATCGACCAGCTCGTTCCAATCAAATCGTTCGGTGAAGGTCTGGGCGACAGGCTTGTCCTTCAGCTTCTGAAGAACGGCATCTTGAGGGCTCCCATCTCTGCGAAGAAGTGATCAGCTTCGCGTGTCGGAGAATCGTGCCGATGCCGGGCACGTACCAAGATCTTCTATTTCGGAAGCCACTGCACGTACCCTCTGCTAACACCTCCAACGTCTTTCACGACCAGCTCGAGTCCGGCGAAGTCAATGGCCGTGACTGCGTCAAAAGCGACGTCGAGGAGGACAAGCGACCACTCGAAGAAGGCATAGGTTGTGTAGGCTAGACATCAGTTAGCGAACCAATAGTAAATCAGCCGTCCTACGAAACTCACCACCAGGCACACGATGCACCTTATGCTGAATGAAGAAGTACACCAGCGGCACAATCATGCCAAAGAACGACCCTGCCAACCACTTCCTCCACCAGATCGTCCTTCCATTGCCAATTGGACTCAGCGACAAACATCCCAGAGTCCAAGGCAAGGTCGCGACCAGATAGGAGATCATGAAGATATCGTGCCAGTCATGATCGTCCGTCGAAGTAACGTACGTCCACCCACCGCACGTCAAGGTCCTGAACACTCCAACGCCCGCCACCCATTTCGCCCTCGCGCCACCGGTCGCTCTGGTCATGCAGTAGAAGAGCGCGACAAGCAAGAATCGCGGCCCAGAACATGCCGCGATGAAGAACTGGAAGACGGCGCGTTCGGGGTAGCGATCGCCTATGGTTGCGGAGACGGACGGAAACCATTCGACCGGATAGCCGAAGTGCTCATTCTCAACGATTTTGTGGTAATGGAGCGCGAGACCAAGGAACAAGGCGCCCAAGAAGGCACCATAGGCCGCACCAGTATGGAGGTAAGTGATTAGCGAGCCGGGGATCTGGAGTGGCGTTGGGTCAGTCCGCGACAACATTCGCTTCCGCGTGGACATTGAAGGATAGTCTCACAGTGGCAATAGCATCGCCCGGCCGACGCTTGGAAGCCATTCTGACGAGTAGTGTGTAGGTAGGGTGGGGTGAGGTGACGCGTCTGATTGCGCGAGGAGAAATGCCTGCGAGATCACATAATCGCGGTGATGAAACGCCGACGGACGTCTCGCGCGGGAATCCGAAACAAGCCTTTCGCGGCATCGGCCCGCCCGCGTCGTGCAGCTACTCTAAAATTGTCCGAGGCAGGCCGGTGCAGCCAAAATATTTCGGACGACGCCCGCCTGCACGTCCCATACCACAACACACCATGGCTGCGACTACCGACAGGGCGCGATTCCACCTGGAACAGTATACTGCGGAGCTCAATGATTGGCAACGGAAAGAGCTCTTTACCCGCCCGGAGACCACCTCGATCGTCCAAAAGCGGACCGCCTTCGAACACACCCTGGCTGCTCAGAGAAGCAAGCCGACTGACTACATCCGCTACGCCGAATACGAGATCAACCTCGCCTCCTTGATTCGCAAACGATGTAGACGATTAGGCATCAAGGGTATCAAGAATTACTCCGGTCAGCGGACCGTCTTTTACATCTACGACCGCGCGACCAAGAAGATCCCGGGAGACTTAGGGCTATGGGTCCAGTATATCCGCTTTTGCCAGCAGGAGAAAGCGATGAAGAAGCTTTCAAAAGTGTTGACGGCATGTCTGCGACTGCATCCGAGAGAGTGGGGTGTCTGGATCCTGGCGGCCAAGTGGTACGCAGAGGACCAGGCGGACGTGAGGACAGCGCGGTCATACATGCAACGAGGACTGAGGTTTTGCAAGGACAAGAAAGAGTTGTGGCTGGAGTACTGCAAGCTTGAGATGGTGTATCTGGCTAAGCTGGCGGCGAGGAGGAAGGTTCTGGGTTTAGATGAGGAGAGGAAGGTGGATGACCAAGTGGACGAGGGCGATGATATGATCACACTGCCGACAGTCACGGCCGCAGACTTCACCCCAGATACTAGTAAGGGCGCGGAAGAGATCGATCAAGCGTCGCTGCAACGGCTTGAGAAGGCGCCAGCGCTAGCGGGCGCTATACCAGTCGCAATTTTTGACGCTGCAATGAAGCAATTTGCGGATGATCAGGAAATAGCGGAGCACTTCTTCGACCTCATCTACGAATTCTCGGCCGTCCCGGCCGCTCGAAAGATCTTGCAGCACATCCTAGCGCACCTTCAGTCTACTTCACCTCAGTCGCCAGAGGCCATCATCTGCGAGGCACGATTCTCTATCTTTGCGTTTGACACCCTATCCGGAGACTTTCCGTCGGCCTTGGGTACAGCCTTGTCAACCATCAAGAGAGGCTACGCAGACTCGGCGGAGAAGCAGAAAACGGTCTTGGCTGAGAAGACTGTGGTCAAGCTTACGCCTCTGCTTGAGAAGCATGGCGACATGGATGAAGATCTCGTGGCGGTGCTTGTTGCGACGATCAATCGATATGCAAAGGCATGTTCGCAAGCCGTCACCAAAGATCGAGTGACAAGAGAGATTGGTGAGAAGATGAAGATTGACGGCAACCTCGGAGCTGAAGAGTTGACAGAGATTGGGAGGGAACGGAACTCGAGCAGCAAGTGAGAAAGCCGCGCAGATGTTGCGCAGAGTACGAGTGGAGACGCTTTGGTCATGACACTTGCTCATTCGAATCACAGTCTCAAAGTCGGAAATCTTGGGAGACTAGCAACGCCGCAATACTGAGCAACGAGGAAGGCGGCACAACCCGTATAGTAGCACAATGGACAGAAGATCCTAGCTGATAGCAATTAGGCCGACGGAGGCGGATGTCTTTGCGCTAGAGATAGTCACCGTTTTGTGCCAGTAAGACCGGTGTACCTTGGCTCTCTTCGCTGCAAAGATGTCGGCGAGGGCGTCGTGGCCCATGCCACTCGAGGGAGAGGGGTCAGAGGCGCGAAGACGATAATTCCCGTCGCACTCTCATCTGACGCCTCGTTCACTATGACGCTATCGCCATCTCTCGAACCTCTCATCAGATGGCAGCGAGAACCACACCTTCAATAGCGGCGAATGTGAACTTTTTTTTGATAAAGTCATCATGACAGGCCAGTCCGTTTGGTGCTCGTGCAGCGGTCACGGAAACTCTCGCTCCTTGACGATGATACCGATTCGCAGATCCTCAGCTACGACATCCCGCCGACTTGGCAGTTCTTCACGTGCTCAAATGACCTTTTTCCAGTCGCGATCCGGGTAATGTGAACCGACGAGTTGGAGAAGTGGTACTCGAGATCTGCCGAGTCCAGGACTCAGTGTCTCAAAGATCTCTTGTCATTGGATCGCCAGACAAGACTGCTGGGTATAAGCCAAGAAAGGCAAAGCAAGCTACGACTTGGCGACGGGTCCATGGTAAAGGAGAACTCCGGTAGAGCCAGGTGAGCTGGCTTCCAGACCTTCTTGAGTGTGATTTGAAGGACGTCCGAATGATTGGGTTCGAGCCTGCATACGCAGCCGTCTCTCAACCCTGAGCATCGTGATGAGGCGCAGCTTAGGTTAATCAACACCTCAGATCTTCTGCATTTTTCTGATCACCTCTGAATGTGATCGCCTCAGGCCATTCTCGCGTGTCCGTATGTCCGCCAGTCCAGGCCCGCTTGGATGTTGGACTATCTCGAGTCCGCGGCTGGTGAGAGTGCGGCCCACCCCAGTGTCGCATCTCCAGCACGGCATGTCCGACCTACTCACGATCCTGAAAATTCCCGCGAGCTTCGCAACTGCCAGTCATTGCAGTCCTTGGCGAAGGCTTGGTATACAAGACTTTTCCGCTGCAGGCCAAACCGAGGCAGTTGAGCTTTGCGAGCCTTGGAATGTGCATCAGACACGCTAACGCACGCGCGGGCCGCACACTCTGAGACAGAAACGTGCTTGGTTCTGCCTTCCTGATTGGATCTCCTTGACCTCACTTCGCTCTGCTCCATTCTTGCGCGCTCTGCAGACCGCTACCATTCCAGCGCTGTGCTGTTCCGGACACGGGTCGTCGTCGCACACGGCCATCCCATCGAAGCGTCTGTAAAGGCGGACCTCGCATCGGAACACATCCTGTGCCTCCGCAAGCCTCGCAGGACGTGGCAGCGCCCACGACCATGCGGCAATGCTCCCACGCGCGTGTCTCACGAGTCGATGAGCCAAGGCACCAAGACGCTGACTGCAGATGAGCTTTGCGCGATGCTGATGCTGAGCCCAGCGACGGGATGAGCAGTACCAAGATATTGGCTTGGCTTGGTAGTGCGTGCCTCTCGCACGGAGCTTCAGCCTAGAGCTTCGCCCTTCTCCGACGGCTTGTCGCCTGGATCTCGTCGAATATACTGCCTGTCGATCACGATATGAGCATTCTTCGGGGATGACTGGTCATCATCGTCATTGCGGGATGTACCATGCGGTCGATCCTTCGCTACAATATGCAAGAAAGAACTCGTCCTGCTGCGCTGGGACAATCATATGTTCTAAAGGCAATCGTAAGCATCTCGCCTGCCGCCGGTCGTATTTGCTTCCAGGGCGATGCCAGAAGCTTGGTGTCTTGGCCGTTATGCTGCGTGCACAAATGTCAGGGCTGCAATTGGTCTGCATCCTACTTTAAACTACCCGCGAGCACTTATGCAGGTGAACTAGGGCCGCGGTGGGCCGCCCTCAAGGCTGCCTAGTGCGGCGTCCCAGAAGCCACAACGACCCTCGAGCCTCATCCGACCCTTGAATGGCGAGCCCAGCAACTGAGAGGATCTCCCTCCTTGGCGGTCATGGGTCGACATTTGTTTTATCTCGAGCGCCCAGTACATAAGCCTGGCTGCCGCTTGCCTTTCACTCAAGCCTTCGACCCAAGTCGTTCCTTTCGCTTGGCGATTTGGGTGCTGTTCTCTTGACTTCTCTGGGCATCGAGCCGTCGACACCTTTCGCAATGGCGGCCAGGACTGCGGGTGGCAACTCTGCTTTCCACAACTTCCACAACGACTACGCTCACATCGTCGACCCCAACGAGCGTCGTCGGTTGGCTCTTGCTGAGATCGACAAGGCACCCTTTGGATGGTACGCTCGACCACCAAGACTTTATATCTAGGCAAGATTTAACAATCACAGGTACCATGTCCGCGCCATCATCGTCGCCGGTGTCGGTTTCTTCACCGATGCCTATGACATCTTCGCCATCGGCATGGTGACCACCATGTTGGGCATAGTCTACTGGCAAAAGGATCCAACGGCCAAGGGTAACATCCCTGCCAGCGCCGACACTGCCATCAAGGTCGCCACTTCTGGTGGTACCGTTATTGGCCAAGTTGGTTTCGGTTGGCTGGCCGATAAGATTGGTCGTAAGAAGATGTACGGTCTGGAGCTCATCCTCATCATCTTCGCCACTCTCGCCCAGGCTCTGTCCTCTGACTCCCAGGCGATGTCAATCGTCGGTGTCATGATCTTCTGGCGTGTGCTCATGGGTATCGGTATCGGTGGTGGTAAGTCGGGAAAGCGACCTCCCGACAGCGGACATCGACTAACATAGCCCAGACTACCCGCTGTCCTCCATCATCACCTCCGAGTTCGCGACCACCAAGTGGCGTGGCGCCATGATGGGCTCCGTCTTTGCTATGCAGGGTCTCGGTCAATTCGCCGCCGGCATTGTCGCTCTCATTGTCACCGTCGGATTCAAGGAGTCTCTCCTGACCGCCAAGAACTACGGTACTTGCAGCGGCGTCTGCGGTGAAGCTGTCGACAAGATGTGGCGCACGATCATCGGCTTCGGTGCCGTACCCGGCTGCATTGCCCTCTACTACCGCTTGACCATTCCTGAGACTCCTCGCTATACTTTTGATGTCTCCCGTGACGTTGTCAAGGCTGGCTCCGACATCAAAGCCTACCTCAGCAGCACGCCGGAGGGTGTTCCGGACGAGATCTCCCGGTTCCAGACCATGCGCGAGTCCGCCCCGCAACTCGTCATCCCCAAGGCTTCGTGGGGCGACTTCTGGCGCCACTACAGCCAGTGGAAGTACGGCAAGATCTTGCTCGGGACCGCTGGGTCCTGGTTCATGCTTGACGTCGCCTTCTACGGTGTCGGTCTCAACAACTCCGTGATTCTCTCAAACATCGGCTACGGCAAGGGCCATACAGTCTACGAGACCCTTTACAACATCGCTGTCGGCAACATCATTCTTGTCTGTGCTGGTGCCATCCCCGGTTACTGGGTTACCGTCGCCACCGTCGATACCATCGGCCGCAAGCCCATCCAGCTCGGCGGCTTCATCATCCTCACCATCATCTTCTGCGTCTGGGGTTTCGGCTATCACAAGATCGGCGAGTCTGGGCTCCTCGCCTGCTACGTCATTGCCGAGTTCTTCTTCAATTTTGGGCCCAACGCCACCACCTTCATCGTCCCCGGTGAATGTTTCCCGACCCGCTACCGTTCGACTTCTCACGGTATTTCCGCCGCCTCCGGCAAGATCGGCTCCATCATCGCCCAGGTCGCCATCGGTACCCTTCGTACCCATGGTGCCACCAAGACCAACAAAAGCCCGTGGCTCAACCACGTCATGGAGATCTACGCTCTCTTCATGTTGCTGGGCTGTTTCACCACGCTTCTGATTCCGGAGACCAAGCGTCTTACCCTCGAACAGCTTGCTGGTGAGGTGCCGGGCACACCTCAGTACGACCCGCACTTGGCTGGGCTTATGGAGCACCGCAGTGGGTCTCATCCCGAGTCGGAGGAGGCTGAGTTCGGGGAGAAGGCTGGTCAGGTATAGAATGTGCGTTGACGGTTGTCCTGTATCATGTACAATTGTGTCATGCTTTGGCTTTTTATAATACCCTCTTCGCTGTAGCGGAGTTCTACATTACCTTCTTGGATTTTTCCTTTCTCAGACAGTCTCATGCCTGTTCATCATTATATCACCGTTTGCCACAAATCCGCCGCTACATATCAGGGCGTCCTGCCAATAGTCATCTAGTATGTCGTGTGCAGCCTTCCCAAAAGTGCTCAGGAGGTCGTCTGAGTGACTGAGTGCCAATGGTTGCTCATCATTGAATACATGAGAGGTCCGGAATGCTTCCCCGGCGCCTACGCTACGTCTATAGACAACACCACAAAGTCAAGAGCAATCTATACCACCTCTAGGAGCCAACATCAGCCGCTCCAGATCCATTATCTCCGCGAGTCACTACCTATCGCCTTGAAGACGAGCTAGAGCTCCTGCCTAAGTCCACACTGCTCCGCATAAACTCCGTACTAGCCCTCATGCTCTCCAAATTCGGACGAGAACTAGAAGAACTGCTCCTGCGCCGCCGTTTGCGCAATTCTTCGGGATCCGTCGGTGACAAGCCGCTTGCGCGAGCAAACAGATTCAGCACGTCGGTGAGGCTGACAACGCCGGAGAGCCTACCACTCATGCTTGCACCTGGTAGCTGTGAGGCGCTGACGCTGTGACCTGGACCAGGTACCATAGCTGTATAGGGCGGTGTGGGAGCCATTTCAGCGCTGCCGGCTCTTGGTGGGCTGGAGAGGTGCGAGGAAGCGGTTGGAGAGGCGTTGAATGGTGGCGGGACGGCGTAGACACCTGGCGAAGGAGGCACGCTTGCTGAAGGAGACGGCGAGTCGACAATCCACATACGGTGGGAGCGCGTGGCGCAGAGCTTAGCGACAGTGTGAGCGAGCGTGCTGAAAGGCGTCACGTGGAACACTGGGAAGGAGTCTTTGCCGTCTTGGACGCCGCGCTCGGAGAGGATGACGCCGATGAAGTGGATGCAAGACGATGATAGTAGGGGGATGGAGGAGGTGCCAGTGAGGAGCTAGTCGGCGATTAGTCTTTATGTCACACAGTGTCGCATTGTCAGTGGTGCTTACCCGGACATCGACATGGCTGATGTTGCCAATGACGTTCCGCTGATTGTCCAGAACGGGAAGTGAGGTAATACCTTCGTCGTGCATCAACCTCAGCGCGTCCGACAGCGGCTTGTCGCCGTTGATGGCCAGGACTTGCTTTGCGCCTAAGTCCAGCTCTTTCAGCGACTTCGCATACAGCCGCTCGGTGGCCGCAAAGCTCTGATGGTTGTCCCAAAAGAAGCGGACCAATCTCAGCTGGCTCAATATGCCAACCACTTCGCTCGTGCCTTCCTTGTTGATCACAACGCGATGTACCCCACTTCCCAGAATCTCCATCGCCTTCGTCAAATCCGCAGTATGTGACAAGAATGCAGGCTCATCCCGTGCACCCAAGTGATCCATCACATCTCGCAGTGGAATCGCCTCTCCGCTCCTGGCCCTCTCCGCCAAGGCTTGTGCTCGCTCGTCCGGCTGCGACAAGCCAAGGACCAGCAAGAGATATGCATTGAGGTCGGAGTAATCAAACTCACCGATGGCCGTCCGCGTCTTCCGTGATTCGCGAATGAGCACAGCATTGGGAGCGCCCGACCGAACGAGAAGCTTGGTGCAGTCCTCGATGCTTGTGTCTCTCTCCACAAACCTCACCTCCGCCGGATCAATGATCTCCGCTACTTGCACACTACGCCAATCCCGCCCTTTGAACCTGGCGTCGGGTTCATGACCCTTCGCTGGCTGTGACATGAGGAGCTCCGCCAGAGCCTGGCCGCTGAACGAGGGTGCTCGTGACGATCGAGGTGACGGCGGGTAGCCCCGAAGGTTCTCCGCGAAGCTCGAACGATGTGATATGGAAGGCGAGGAAGTCAAGGACGAGGAGTCTTTGCGAGGTGTGTGGAGCGGCGTAAGGTTCGCAGCCGGTGGCGAACCCGAGCTGGTGTTATGGCCCGAGTTGCCGGAAGTGTTCGGACGGGAGGGATTATGCGCCATTGCCCGTCATCCGAAAACAGAAGGCACGATGGAGATGGTGGGTCCTGCCTACCCTTCAGAAAGACCTGGCCCGGACGAGGGCAACAATAACCACGCAGAATCTTCTACATGACGAGTTACAATTCACCTTACCTGAGTTGGAAGAGAGCAACATTTGCCAAGCATCCCCACCCCGCCACATCGTGCAGTGCCCCACTGCAACGCGGACACGCGAATCACTGCGCGTTCGAAACTTCATCGCGCTCATTGACTGATCATTATTGAGCGTGGGTACCTGCACGAATGAGCGACAGATGCCTCTCATCTTGCTGTCCACCAGGATGGATGGGAGGCGACAAGATCGTTCGCCTCACAGATCAAGCGGCTGTAAGGCTGAGCGACGGCGCATCCTTGCATGTGAGCCTGTGTCACCTGCCGACGCAATTGATGGAACTAGCGGTTTACACCGCATACCCTTTCCACACTCAAAAGGTTAGACCGCCATAGTCTGTCCAAGATGGCCACGCTTGATCATTACTCGACTTCGGTGCGCAGCCATGGCGACCACTGCAGGGTTCTTCCCGTTCGAAGACAAAGCGTCTGGTTGCAAATCCGCTTACCATCCTCACGCCGACGGGACCGTATACAAGGATGGGCGTTGGTCTCCACGCCCACTGTCGGGATTGTCTCCCGAGGCACCCACTGAGGCGATGACGAGGGCCTGGCACTATCGCACCAGCCAAGCTTCTTCAAACACAGCCTGTGTTGGCACCCCTTCTAGACATGGCAGTGTCGATGGCGAACAGACAGAGGAGCTGAATTATCATGGTCGCGGCAATGCTTCGACCGCTCAATGTGCTTCAGCTGGCCAAGAATCGCAGCATCGGCCGCAGTGCGCAAGATCAGTCCGACAGCGCCGCACGAATGCAACAGCTGCGTATGCAGACGAATTCACCGATTTCTTGGACTGGGTACAACAGAATAGATCCTGACCTTGGAGCCCCTGCGCCTTCTCCTCTTGTCCGGCGCGGCACTCTCAAGATGCCTGTCCAGGCTGGTCGGGTACTCATACCAGAGCCCCTGTTCTCGCGCACGCCATCAGCCACCGGAGGAGCCAATGATGCCAAAGTCGATGCGCGACAAGGTCCAGAATTCTCGTCCTCCGTACATTTCCCAGGTTTGCCGACTCTTAGCCCACTTAGCTTGTCATCCTTGAGCAACAGCATGATGCTGGTCATCGCACAAGAGCGCACACAGCGCAAGCGACTTCCTGTCGTGAGTGTACAAGTGAAAGGAGCGGAAAGTATAGAGATCAAGGCGTTGCTGGACACAGGTGCAACACACGACTGTATTTTGAGTGAGAAAGCCAGAGAGCTGGTGTTGTTCGCGCAACAATGGGTAGGATGATTCCCGCACGGAGCGTGTTATCGTGCTCGAGTGAGGCAAAAGCCGCACCACGCCGCCCGCCCCTTCGCCCAAAGCGTTCAAGGACCTCTTCCGGTCGCTGGACGGCATGTAGCACATGCCCCTTGACATGTTCGTCTGCTGTAGGACATACCAGAGTTCGCCACTCCTGCACGCTGTCCCTGCAAACGAGAGCAAAACGACAGAAGGGTCGGAGCTAGACGGCACGATCAACGCACTGGTGGTCCATAGCCGGATTGCAGGTGAATAGAAGACTGTCGCGGTCCTCGGTGGACAATGCTGACTATGCGCAGCCGAGAAAGAAGCCAAGCAGCAAGGAGCAAGGAACAAGGCACGAGAGACCGACAGAATCAAGGCTGAGCAGCAAGAAGCTAGGCGAAAGAGGTACGATAAAACTGCTGCAGCATCCGCCAACCGCGGCGGGTCGAGCTCCGAGGGTACCCAAGGTTGAGCGCATTCGAGGGAATGCTATCAGCACCAACGAAGCCTCTCGGAGCAAACCACGCGCGCTGAAGAACCCTGAGCCTGATGCACTAGCGAGTTTTCTTGGTCTACGTCTGTCAAATGAATGTTCATCAAATGCCAATGATCATGCTGCCAATAAAGACGGTCTTGCAGTCAGCAGATGCGGGAGAATAGGCTTTGCGGGAGTCGTACGCAGCGCATGCCGCAAAGAGCTCGGCCGGTCTTGCGGCGGTTGTCAGAGCTAGCGCGACTGCAAAGGCCAGCGTCAAGACCTCGATACGCAACCTCCAATGCATCGATGAATGCCTAGGTCGCACAGCTGCCAGCAAGTGCAGGCATCGTCATTGGGCAAAATCCTCTAAGATCTAGCAGCTGTTGTTGACACCGGGCCACAGTCTGAGGTCCCCTTGATGAGAGCATCTGCTTCTGCCTGGGGCATCAAATCTGTCCGCTACACGCCACGGTCAAAGCCACTAGCCTGGAAGTTACTTCATGCACGATTTCAAAGCAATCATGTCTGACCAATCCAAGGTATCCATCACAGTACCTACTGGATGGATGCAGCGGAATGATGCCAATGCACGAGCCTGTTTTGCGCAGAGCCGCGCCGTGGCTGTCGCAACCAGGTCAGTTCTCTGCGGCTCGTTAGCTTCCGGTGGTCGCACTTGTCCGAGATCGCTCACCGCAGCAATACCGAAGATGACTCAGATCAGCCATTGCTAATCCCGGACTTTGCATGACCGCTCTGAAGTCGTCGTCGCAGACACATCTCTTGGACTCAATCACACGTCTCACTGTCTTCTCGTACAATACAACTCGCTGAGTGGAAATAATTCCCAGCGCTACCGGCTCAGTGGGGAAGAATCAGAGGAAGCAATTCCTGCGCAGAGCCTTGCGCCATCCTAGACCAGCCGCCAAGATGTCGCTGAAAGAAGCATACGCCCTCGCACATACGGCGCAATGTCGATTACAGCTAGAAGCCTCACGACCGGATCGGAATCTTCGTAAGGGCTGTGGCACAAATTTCTCCGTACAAGCCTGCTGATAAATCCAGGATATGTGGTTGGCCACCTGATGCACTACGAAAACATGCGGTTACGTATCGTCCAAATTGAGCACGATATCAGCAAGAGCCAGCGAGCTCAGGCGGTGGCTTTCCAAGGAACCGGCCATGTGAACTCGGGCTCACAGTTACGGCAAAAGCCGTCAACCGGTCAATTGGGCAGGAGATCTCCACCTCCACCGTCAATTCCCGTAGACGATGACGAGGACCCGGACGACTATGATCTGGATGAGGATGACGACGCAGAGGAGGAGACGCTAGGTCTCCAGCGCTTCCCATCAGGAGCCGCACAGCCTCCCCGGGCGCCGCCAGATTTAGAGCCCGATGAAGGCGATGATGATTACGATGACGAGCCAGTGTCTCCCGAGGAGCCCGACGAGGAGACAGTGGCGCGTACGATGAAAGGTGATGGCAATGAGCTCTTGGCGACCATGTACGAGGGAGTGAGGAAATGCAGATGTCAGGGCGAGTCAGGAGCGCCAAAGCTGACGAGGATGTGGGAGTTGCCGGAGAGCGAGAAGCAGAAGCAAAAGCAGAAGCCGGGTGTGACTTTGGCGTTGGCGGAAGTGGCAGTCGAGTCGTGAGACAGGACCGTGGGTTCGAACGTGGTAAATGAGTCCTAGGAAAATGTTCTTGGGTCTTGGCTAGAAGTGCGGGATAATTCGGCCGGATATATTCAGAGCACCGCAAGCAGTTGGAGCCGGAGGTCAAGGCTGCGCGCCCGGCAAGACGCGGCCAGGAACACCAAGCAGATGTGCGGGACCACAGACCCTCAGAGAATGATACCCAGCGAGAAAAAGACACGATGATATGCCCGGAAAATGCGACAGCGGGAGTAAAACGATTTGAGCCGAGCCGACTTCAATACGATGTCACCATGAAACATTTTTGTCATAATATCGCGGGCTAGAGAGCGACATACTCCACTGAATACCTCTTATCAGACAGACCAGCGAAAATTCTTTCTTTCACTGCACTTCAAGTCTCAAAGCACCGTATGGCACATGTAAGCTTTGTGGCAGAACGGCGCTCTCAGCATTATATGGCAGGCTGAACACGATCTCCTTCTTGCCTTCTTGTACACAGAAAGCATCAAGGGTGAACTTGTGAGCAAGATTGTAGCAATCGACAACCGACCTGACAGTGCAATAGCAGCTCTGGTCGAATCTGAGGAACTTCAGCCCACTCGAGAAGATGTCGCCATCCGAGACTTGCGGAATGATCCACTGCTCCAGGTCGTCGCTGACCACCCGGAGGAACGGAACGTCGAGGTCCTTTGTGGAGCGTTGCAGACGTCCGCATCGCCGGCGGCAGTCCTCGGCTGTAGCTTAGGCATGCTGCTGTGGTCATGGCTCATAACGCCGCCGTGTGCGGAAACACAACATTCGAGAGGGCTTCGGGCAGGCGCAAGCCTCGGTAAAACAATGGATGGCGCAACGCGTGGCAGCAAACGCTGCAGCTGCTTCACGCGGGGGCGGCCCGCAGGCTTCCCGCTGTGGCTTGAGTTTTACATCAGCCGCAATGTGTGGACTTTTGTTTGATATTGTCGGGCTCCTTTCCCCCCTTCACCCCTTCACCCCATCAACCCGCGCCTCGCTGCTGTCGCCGCGCTTTCAGTCAATCCTAGCTGGCCAAGACTCTATCTGAGGTGGACTTAGTTGTCCTAATCTCAGCAATCAGCGCCGATTCACTGCCTGTGAAAATCCAAGCCCATTTCCACACAATTCCCACAAAGCGCATACAATAGCCAGCCCAGTCTCGCCGCCAGAACGCCGCCGAGACCAGCAACATCAGAGACTTCGAGCTTCGCGTAGGATACGCTCTCCCCGATAATCATGGCTCAGCCTACGCAGCTTGCTTGTGAGTATACCCTGGCGCTTCATTGAGCATCATGTCTGATATTCGGATACAGACCGCACATCCAAGAACATCGGGGTCTTCGACGCTGCCCCAGTGTACGAGCGCCTACCAGGGTTTCAAGCTCCCGAAGGCAACCTCCGTTGCTGCGTGTACTCCCCAGACGGCCGCTTCTTCGCATGGGCATCCCCGGAGAAGGTCACGGTGATCGATGCGTCCATTGGCAGTATCGTCACCGAGCTGCCAGCTGACAACGTGTACGAGCTGGGTTTCTCGCACGCAGGCACGTACATCATCACGTGGCAGCGCCCGTCGAAGGACGAGAATGGCGATGCGGTCAAGAATTTGAAGGTATGGCGTACCCTTGACGAATCGGCAAGCGAGAGCGGTGAGAGGGCTGTGGTGGGCAAGTTTGTTCAAAAGAGTCAAACCGGCTGGAACTTGCAGTATACGTCCGACGAGCAGTACTGCGCCCGCTGTGTCAACAACGAGGTGCAATTTTACGAAAGCAAGGACCTCGGCACGGTATGGAGTAAACTTCGCGTGGACGGTGTGTCCGATTTCGCGCTTTCGCCGGGGAAGACGCATTCGGTTGCCGTCTTCACGCCTGAGCGCAAAGGTCAGCCTGCGTCCGTGAAGGTATTCGCGGTGCCCCATTTCAATGCGCCGGTGTCGCAAAAGACTTTCTTCAAGGGCGACAAGGTGCAGCTCAAATGGAACCAGCAGGGGACGAGCCTGATCGTCTTGGCGCAAACCGAAGTCGACAAGAGCAATCAGAGCTACTACGGGGAGACGAACATGTACATCCTGAGCTCCAACGGAGGATTCGACTCGCGCATCCAACTCGACAAGGAGGGTCCGATTCACGATGTCACATGGTCGCCGAACTCGAAAGAGTTCGGCGTAGTCTACGGCTTCATGCCCGCCAAGACCACGATCTTCAACGTACGCGCTGTCGCGCAGCATAGCTTCAACCTCGGACCTCGCAATACCATCTTATTCTCACCTCACGGTCGCTTTGTCATTGTCGCCGGCTTTGGAAACCTGGCTGGCCAAATGGACATCTACGATCTTGAAAAGAATTATGAGAAGGTCTGCACAATCGAAGCTAGCAATACTAGCATCTGCGAGTGGAGCCCCGATGGCAAGCACATTCTCACTGCAACCACCAGTCCCAGACTGCGCGTCGACAATGCCATCCGGATCTACCACGTGGGCGGAGGTCTGATGTACAATGAAGATTTCCAGGAACTCTATCATGTCGCCTGGCGCCCGCAATCCTCGCTCCAACACCCGCTTGACAATCCGCTGAACCCAGTACCGACGCCGCACCCATCTGCCCTCGACTACCTTGGGAAAGTCAAGACCCCGTCTAAGCCTGCTGGTGCCTACCGCCCGCCCGGTGCTCGTGGGTCAGCAACGCCGTTGGCCTTCAAGCGTGAGGATGAAGGTGGTGCAACATTCGTGCGCGAGATGATGTCCGGCAAGCAGCCCGATTCCAATGGCTTCGGTCCCGGCTCTCGGCGTCGTGTGGTCCCTGGTGCGGAAACTGTGGAGCCGAAGGCAAACCTGCCTCCTGGCGCTGCGCCTGGTGGTGGCGTCAGTCTTGCTGCCGATGGTGGCGACGAGAATCTCAGCAAGACTGCACTCAAAAACAAGAAGAAGCGGGAGGCGAAAAAGGCCAAGGACGCAGAGGCTGCTAAGAGCGGCCTCGCAGCTCCCACGGAGAACGGAGTCTCTGGTGGTAGTACCCGTCCAGAACGCCGGGACAGGCCTAGAAGTCGATCGAAGTCCGGCTACGAGCCACCGAGTCAGCCGTCTAGGAGGCGCGAGGGGAGCAGGCCACGCGGGCCTCCGCCAGGCATCAACCCCAACACTGGCACGCCAGCCAAGCCGACAGTAGCGGATGGGAGGCCGAGGGGCCAGACGAATGGGACGAGGGTGCCGGAGCCACCGCCCGATCTCACCGTGACAAGTCCTGGCTCAGGTTCTCCCGAAGAGAAGAAGATCCGATCTTTACTCAAAAAGCTCCGGGCAATCGATGACTTGAAGATGCGGCAGGCGGGTGGAGAGAAGCTGGAGGGTACTCAGGTGCTAAAAATTGGGACGGAGGAGCAAGTCAGGAAAGAGCTGAGTCAGCTCGGGTATACTGGTGACTAGGATTAGGCACTGGTGAAGGCTGGGAGGCGGATAGCTGTTGGTGTGGACTCTTGTCTCGATTATATTGAAAACCCAAATGAAAGCAAAAGCAAAATCACATGCAATCAAAATTCTTGCATTTCGCTGCGGCCCACACATTCGGGCCCTCATCAGTCCGTCCGCCCCAGACGAGGCATCTGCTGATCAACGGCATCAGGGTTGACGTACCGACAGTGACTTTTCACGTCGAGGGGAGGCAAGCAGGATTGGACCGAAAGGGCCTCTAAAGCTATGGATGCGTGGATTTCATAGTGGTGGATATATTCCAATGCTTGTGTTTGTTTGACCAACCTTCGGTCTATTTGTGTACCATCTTCTCGGCGCAGCTTTTCGGAATCTTGCACCTTGCAGAGCAGCAAATCCGCATGCCTAATTTCCACCGACGGGAAAGGATCCCTATAACTCCTCGTAACGCGTTACCTGGTTAGGCTGGACCGTGTGTCTCGGTACATTCCCGTCGTGTGTCACGGGCACAATACAGTCATCTTACAACCCAGAATCGATTTCCGGTACCACATTCGCGCCTGACCACGTACTCCAGTCCCGGCATGTCTGCGCCATAATGGCAGGGATTTGAGAATCCTTCTCGATATCCTCAACTCGTTCCAGGACGTTGATGTAAAGGCCGCCGGAGACGTGCCAGGCAATGTGGCAGTGGAAAGGCCAGACGCCAGGGTTATCTGCGTCGATCTGCAAGACGACGTATCCGGGCTCGGTGGCACTTACGGCGTCAGGAAGGAGCTGGACATCGCGGCGTTGAGGGTTATGCGCGTTCACGACAGAGCCGTCCCACACATGCCGGTGCCGACGGAGAGGATGTAGGAATTGTGCCCGTGGAGATGCATGGGGTGAGCGCCGGTTTGGGCGTAGTTGTAGACGACGAGTCGGATCGAAGTCGCTTGGCCAAAATCATACACGTTTGACTCCGACGGGAACGATGTCTTGCCTAATTTGGCATCGAGCAGGATAGCATCATCGTAGTCTGCGCGGAAGGTGCTGTTGTTCATGTAGAAGAGGTCGTTCGTACCGTTGCTCTGGTACGTGATGTTTACAACCTGCGAAAGAGTTGAGAAATTCACCATGCCTCCCATTTGTATGCGAATCCGTGCGTCTCGCGGGACCTGCGTGAGGCGTCTATCGATGTGAGCTGCAGTCGACGGGAATGGCTTCTTGCGACCCGCCATGATGCCTGTGTAGCACGCCTGGGCTCGATCTCGCGTCGCGAGTTGACCGAAGAAGCGGCATATCAGCTTCCGTCGTGCAGACAGGGTGAGCACGACCGGGCCCGCCATCTTTCAACGTCGTCATGTTCGATATTGGCTTACTGAAGGCATCACCGAGCAATTGGCGCCCGACAGGTTCCTTGAGGATTGAGTCAGCGCAAGTCTGTGTCCTCGGTCGCCCACAGCTCATCGCGAGTTATCTTCGCTGCCATCCCCCGATATCGTGGCCGCGAAGAAGTCGATGACGTGTATTCCATGGCGCGCTTGAGCCATGACAATTGAATCGAAAGTTGGGAGCCGCAGAAATCTGTGCGTCGACGATCTTCCCAAGCAGGCGGCGTGGGCTGACTAGGCTCAGCGCGAAGCGAGCGCCAAGAGTTCGGGAGCAAGGGTCCTTTCATCCTTTGATCGCCATTCACACCCACCGGCGACGTTGAAGCTGCCGGCCCTGTGGTCAGCGAATAAGAAGATTGCATTCGTCATCAGGAATAGCCTCGACCGATATCCCAAGAGCCAGCGCATGCGCCGCGAGCAAATATGAGATCGTGCGGCTGGCCGCGAAGTTCGGGGAATTTGTGCAGGCCTGAGTTGTGGAAGGTTAGCTGCAGAGCCGCACATGCATGCAGGTCCCACCCAACTCCACGAGCGGCCCCGAAATAGCAGCGGATCGGGAGACTGAGTGACCCAAAAGCTGCAGCGCTCACGTGATCGTACAATCGGTACGACGAGAATGAATGCGAGATTCATGGAGGACAAGCGGAATTGAGTTGCGTACATTCGTAAGATTTCTTGAGACAGCATCGACGCTGTGCGATCCAGTCAATCAGCGGTCTAACACGGTGGTGGAAGCTTGTTTGCGCGGTGGAGAGATTTTGCCCCAGCGCGGCGGTCGCTCCTAGCTTTCACACGCCAGGCGTTTTTTGAATGATGATCGTAAGGTGTGTAGGGTCACACAGGCTTCAGCTTGACTATGATGCATGTCGGCACCGTCAAAGACGTGGATTGATCTTCGTGACGCGCGAACCTATTGCTTTGTACTGCCGAGGTGTGCCGGCCGCGGTGAAGAGGATCCAGAGCTTGCAGTGTTTGCATCATGCATGTTCGGGTTTCGCGTGCGTCTCGCCACACCTGCAAATGCAATGGATGTCGGCCCTGCGCAAGCAGGAATTAGCTGGTGGCTATCGATGCATCGACGGGCTTCGGCTCGCTATCGTTCTCTGCAACTTTAGCTCCTAACACGACATTCTTTCTCATCGTGCTGTGCTCACTGCGCCGCTTGCAAGCATCGATTGACCTGCAGAGTGAGTCCAGAAGACCCAGATCGCGACAAGCGTTGCGCAAGCGTCTCCTGCTACACAATGTTCGATCAAACGCCAACGCCGTGGAGCCTGGCCGTTGGTCCTGCAAGCAGTGCTGACGGCGTCCTGCCGCGTACGGAGTCTGCAATCGCTCTACACCAGATCGGGGTAGGACGATGCACACACGTTCGCGCAAGCCATGACATCCGGAGGCCTTGCCCAGCTCGGAGGGCGCACAATGGGCACCGGGTTTGCGGTGGAGCAGCACGCGTTCCTTGCACATCATCTTCGCTCAGACGTCCGGCGACGGAGTACGGTGCATGGAGGTGGTTCGCAACAAGAGGTGAGGTTGGAGACTCCCGTTCGGGAAGGAGCGTTCGGCCGTTTGGTGACATTCCACCTGCACCCCACGTGTTTAATTTCCCTCACCATACAGTAGCCGCCTCGTGCTCCGAAGCTTTGCAGCCTTACAGCATCTCCCATGCATCGAACTCGTCATGAGACGGTGCTCATGCGAATTGAAGCATACCCCCTGATCGCCCGCTAGGGAGAACGACTGCTTGACCGCAGAGTCCGCACTCATTTCGGCGGCGCGTCCAGCACACACCCTCCGCTCACGTAGAGAAGTGTTCTCTGCACGTTTGCTCAATCCCAATCATCGTCGTCGTCAAACTCCTCCTCCCTCTCCTTGCTCTCTTTCTTCGCCCGCCTGTAATTATCCTCCTTCGTCATCCTCGCCCGCGGCAACACGCCGCAGCTCAAAAGTCTGCCTTCCAACTCTTGCACAGTAAAGTCATCCGGTCGATAGCCAATGCCCTCGAACCCAATGATCCGATCTACGCTCTTGCCATCCTTGAAGCAGATCACGCATGGCAGGACCTTGACTCCCAGCTTTACCACCAGAAAGGGCGCATTGTCCACATCTATGCTCACGAATCTCGTCTCGTAGTGTTTCTCGGCCAGAACTGCCAGCTTCTCATTCATGATCCTGCAGCGGTTGAAGTCCGATTTTTGAAAATGGACTACGCACAATGGTGAGGTGGTAGACGTGGTGATGTCGAGGAGCTCCTTCTCGTCTTTGATCTCGGTGTAGATGCCATGACCAGGGAGCTCTTTGACGGTCTTCGCACGAGAGAATTCGGAATGTAGTTGCTGGATGCGCTGCTCGCGGAGATGGTCGAGGTCATCTTCAGCTTCCAGTTCTGCAATGAGGGCGTCTTCGTCTTCGTCTCGGCTATTGTCCAGCACATGCGCAACTCTGTGATCTAGCGTCGCCATTCTATTTGGTTGTTGCCCCACCGTGCTCGCTTTCAATTTTTCGCCGCCAGTCAAGGAGACATGTCAAGGCAGCTCGCTTGTAGAATTGGTGTTGCTGTGGCTGATGCGCTTGACAGTTCGGGCGACAGGCGTTGAGCGTCAAGCATTCATCTCGTTCCTACGCCTTTGCCCTTCTCCATACCTTCGCCGTTTCGTGTATCCTGTCTTGCCAAGCACAGCTAATGGCTCGTTTTGCGACAGCACGTAAGCCACGAGAGGCTCGTTGGAAGCAATAAACTTTCACCGGCGATCTTGCGCTGCGAAGTTACCACAGCTCTCAACCGCAAAAAGTAGGCCGGGGCAGGGGTACGCGGAAGGGCTCCAGCTGTGCCTAAGCCTTGAGCATTCTCTCTCGTTTCTCCTTTCCAAGTCCACTCACGCATCACAACTATACGGCCAGCGCTCATACACTCTTCGACATTCCTTTCAGCGCGCAGTGCGCACCCTCTTCGCCAAAACGACGCACTACATCGGGCCCGCTTCCTCCCTCAAGAAGCCGTACTGGCAGGCCCCCACTGCTATTCCCCCTCCATCCAGGCACAACCACCCAGGGAGCTGGGAGACAGCGACGTATTCTCCAGACATGGCGGACGAGAAGAAGCGCGATGCGACCATTGAGATGGGTGAGAAGATGCCCAACGGGCACTTTGAAGCCCAGCCGAAGCCTGCAACACCACCCTCGGGGACGGCCGCATTCGCGAGCATTCAAAACAACCCAATGATCGCCATTTTGAGTTATTGCGGGAGCAGTATCTTGATGACGGTCACGAATAAGTATGTGGTGAATGGGACTGGGTTCAACATGAACTTCCTGCTCCTAGCAGTACAGGTATGCCATGCAACCTTGAGCAGGGAATGAGCATGGGCAGGACATGGCTGACGCGATTTTTTCACAGTCAATCGTCTGCGTTGTTGCGATTCAGTCATTAAAAACTGCCGGCACAATCACCTACCGCGACTTCAACACCACGGAAGCCAAGAAATGGTTCCCCATCTCCCTCCTCTTGATCGGCATGATCTACACCTCCACGAAAGCCCTCCAGTTCCTCAGCATCCCCGTATACACCATCTTCAAGAATCTGACAACTATCCTGATCGCATACGGCGAGGTACTATGGTTCGGCGGCTCAGTCACGAGCATGGCATTGCTCTCCTTCGGTCTCATGGTTCTCAGCTCCGTCATTGCGGCGTGGGCGGACATCCAGCACGCGCTGAACAGCTACGGCGGTGACGCGCATAGCGGCGAGGCGGCTGCGGCAATCAGCACCTTGAACGCGGGATACGTGTGGATGATGCTGAACTGCTTCTGCTCCGCCACCTACCTGCTCTGTATGCGCAAGCGGATAAAGCTGACCAACTTCAAGGATTTCGACAGTGAGTTGCTTTCATCCTTGCAGACAGCTCTTGCGACTGACGAGATGCACAGCGATGTATTACAACAATCTCCTGACCATCCCCATCCTCCTCCTTTGCTCCCTCCTCCTCGAGGACTGGTCTTCCGCCAACCTCTCCAACAACTTCCCACCCGAGACCCGCAACTGGATCATCACCGGCATGGTCATCTCCGGCTTGTCTTCCATCTTCATTTCGTACTGCTCCGCCTGGTGCGTCCGCGTCACGACTTCTACCACCTACAGCATGGTCGGTGCCCTGAACAAGCTGCCCGTCGCACTTTCTGGCCTCATCTTCTTCGATGCACCGGTCACGATCCCGAGTGTGAGCGCGATTGCTGTGGGTTTCATTAGTGGGATTGTGTACGCGGTGTCGAAGATTCGCTCGAGCAAGAGTGGGCAGCAGAAGCAGCAGGGCAATATCCTGCCAACGACGAGTGCAAGTGTGCAGAGCATGCGGGATTCGTTGAAGGGTTGAAGGGGTATTACATCCGAAGAGCTGTGGTATCCCTGGACGATCTGCATTTGCAGAAATTTCCTCCGCTTCCATTTTTGATGGGCGTGGGCATGAGCTAGACCGGCGTGGAAACATAGAGGTGCGTTGCTGTAAGGATATTTTGCGGAGCTTGGGTGCTTAGGCGCAGATGGTGCGGTGGGATATCCGGGAGGGATTCTCTCACCATTCGCATTTGACAGCGTTATATCTTGTAGACTACCTACATATCAACATCAGAGTATCCTCACGCAGCCCGTGTGCACTACCAGCATCTTCCAGGAACACGATCCGCACGAGCGACGGTAGGTTCCGAAGGTTGATTCGAATGTAGAAGGAGCAACCGATATCACTTACTCGAACCTATGAGCATGAGCGAGGATTTCCGTTTCCGAGGTTGACGAAGGGATTGAGAGCGCTTTCATTGATGAGCAGCCATTTGCGAACATTCGGACTCCTCACCGCTGTTGCTCGCTTCTCTGCTATCTTCCATATCGCCACCAGCCTGCCCCTCGCCACCTTCTACGGCATCGTCTTCTGCCCCTTCGATGGCGGCCATCGGCCCACCAGCAAGCTCCTCAGCAGCCCGCTGCAGAGCCCGGGACGGCACGGGAGTCGTCCTGGGATCCATTACCCGCGCATTCGGATCATTCGCCCAACCTGATTTCGGCGTCTTTCATTTCTGCGAGCTCAGCGACATCCCTCATATGTGGGATAGAATGGGTGGAGCGCTCAGCCATGCCTACAGAGTCCAAGAATATCGGCTCGAGTACCGTCCGGGATTCAATGAAACGTTCCGCCACGTCTTTGGCTGTGCGCCGGTTCCCGGAGGCTGCGGATCGGGGGAATTAGTATGGGTTTGCCATCGTGGAAAGGGCATTTACCGTTGCTGACCCGCTCGGTAAAACATTCGTACTCATATGGGATCACGCACTTCTCGAGGCTGTACGTCAGAAGCACAAGGTCCTCTGCGGGAGCCCAGGCAGGCATCTATGGAATGGTCGTCAGTGTCATTTCGTTCCAAGGAGTCAAGCGTCCCGCACCTTCACTCTAGAGAGCGAAGCGGGGCGCGGAGCTCAGTCGGACAGGCATTGGTGTAATTTCAGCTTCAGTGTATTGGTCAATTGTATGATTTTCCTTGCGAGTGAGCTCGTAGCAGAGAAACAGTTGCCCACTGGAGAGCTAGGTGGGCTGGAGCAGAGATGTGCACAAGACGCTGGGACACATCTACAGGATTTGACGGTTTTTGAGGCTAACCGCCGCAGTGGCTGGTGCCAGCGCGACAGGGTGTTCAGGGTGATTTTGTGTTGGTGTTGCAGGCGAAGAAGGTCGAAAGAAGCAAAAAGCTAGGTGGACGCTGAAACAGCAAACGGGAGGCGGAGATCTCGACGAAATCAATCACTCCACTCGCTTGGTGGAGTAAGAGGAGGTCAGTACGTTGACGCCGGGAGTCCGGAGGAAATGTTGATCTGTGTTCACACTGGCTGAAGACAGTGAAGCGTGGCGTCTCGATCGAGGCGCTCACGGCACGGGTGCCGAACACTGAAACGCTGGCGGTGGAAGATGAGGAAGGTGCGATGGATTGTGGCACGCAGCCCGCGGTCGGAGACAAACGGGCATCCTCACACGCTGCCCCACACGCTGCCCACGAAGAAGACGCACCTTTTTGAATCTCACATTCAATCATTGAAGCTTACGTGCCCAACTGTGGGACCAGCAAAAGGCACAGAGCGTTGAGCCGACTGGCATGCGGGGGAGAAACGGGCGCCCAGTGCAGCCTCTCCTAACTACCGGAGAGCCAACGGCGCGGACGTTGGCCGGTCGTGTAGCTTAGGGGGAGGTCTGGCAGCATCGTATGCAGCTAGGATGATATCGTGCCGGTGGTGATTTCTGTTTCCACGGGTAAGTGAAGTCTAGGCCTAGTCCGCGTCTAGGAGCTCTCTTCAGCGAGGACCCAGCTCACGATGAGATCGAGAACGCCGGAGTCGCCACAACTTCTTGACAGTACAGGCATCTGCACTGTAATTGTGACATCAGTCGCACCAGCCTTCTTCTGCTGAGAGAACAGCGTCATGCCGTTGATGAAGGGACGCGGCGACTCCAGTCCGGGTTGGGGCGCCGTGTTTGCGACATTCGTAGCACGCTGCCATGCCAGGCAGAGCGAACAGGGCCACGGTGCGCAGACAGTGCGCGGGTATACTGTGGGTGGCTTCGAGGTTGTGAGGTCGCACGGTGTGGAGTGAGAAGTGGTGGAGTTGGCGGGGCGCGAGGCGGCAACCTGAGGCACCAACGCCGAGCTGATGGAAACCTTCTCTGACACCTGACGTCGCTACGATCTCACCAGCCTGCAATTCCGCTGCGTGCACCCGTCACCTGTTTTTAGTCCAGCACCAAATTCGCGGCACTGAAGCCGTGCGACACTCCAGTCGCACCAAGTGTCGCTTGGGAGGCGATAGATATCTGAAGAGCCACCGACCATCTAGGTCGGAGACGGCGCCGATCATCACCAGATCCCCGCGTCCGCGTACAAAACATCGCAGCAGCCGTACATAGCCAACCTTTTCCCCCGGCAGCCTCAAAGCCCACCACCACCACGCCCGTCTCACACCGCACGACTCAGTGCAATGCAGGCAGCTTTGTAGAGTGGGACAATGCCGAGAGGCTGGAAAGCTCGTTAAGGCTCCGGCAACAAAACAAAACCACTCGCTACCCGTCCCGCACCGGAGAGACGGCACAGGGGCTTAAATACCCTCGCCGCCCCAGACCGCCCGGTATCCGGGCACAGGCAGCATGCAGCAGTCGCCCAGATCCCGCAAGCGTCCCGCGCCGGGCACGTCGCCCATGCCGATGCAACAACAGGCACTGCCGCAGCCGACCGCGTACCAGTATCCGCAACAAACGCCAGACACCGACTTCGTGAATTACGACTTCCCCGCGCAGCCGTACGCTGGCGACGCGCCCTTTGGCGACCTCACTCTCCCTATCCCCAATACCGGTAACAAGATCCAGTATCCGCAGAATACTTCGCAGCCGGCGACATACGGCAGCACCAGCCCGCAAAAGACTTCGACGGATTTGGTCCGGCGAGCGCGGCACCAGCCGCTTGCGCCCGCAGGCGGAGTCCAGCACGAGCAATGGAGTGGTGCTTACAGCAATATGCACGGAGATGAGGAGAACGAGCAGGAGCTGGCGGTGAAGGTGGAAATGGCCAAGAGGGACGCGCAGGGCCGGAAGAAGCAGATCCCGCCGTTTGTGCAGAAGTTGAGCAGGTGAGCTAACATGCATGATGCTGATGTGTGAAGCGCAGACACTGACCTGTTGGACAGCTTCTTGGACAGTAGCCATACCGATCTCATCCGGTGGTCAGACGACGGCCGCTCATTCATCGTGCTGGACGAAGACGAGTTCGCGCGCACGTTGATACCAGAGTTGTTTAAGCACAACAACTACGCCTCTTTCGTGCGCCAGCTGAACATGTACGGCTTTCACAAAACGGTCAACATCACAGACGGCTCTCTGAGGCAGTCCGAGAAGGCACGGAAAGGCGTGAAACCACCCAGCATGTACTCGCATCCATACTTTCGGAAGAACCGCCCCGACCTGCTGTGGCTTATCCAGAAGCCGAACACTAAGGGCAGCAGCAAGAGGAAGCGAGATGGGACGGTGAAGGACCAATATGAGAGTGACGACGAGAGATACTCGCCGGGCCCGGTGGGCATGGCGGGTGGAGGGCCGGTGGGCGAACTGGGTGCGCCGGGTGGGAGTGGCGATGTTGCACAGCTACCCCGGACCGAGCTTGCGAACGTGCGGCGGGAGCTGCAGAAGCTGCAGACGCAGCAGCGGTACATCTCGCAAATGATCACGCAGCTGAAGGAACAGAACGATCAGTTCTACCGACAAGCAAGCGCCTTTCAAGCGCTGCATGACCGGCATGAGAACAGCATCAATGCCATCCTCACCTTCCTCGCAACCTTCTACAACCGCAGTCTGGAAGGACATGGGGCACAGAATCTGGTCAACATGTTCAGCAACGTCGCCCAAAACCAAGCACAGCACGGTAGTGTCGAAGAAGTGCATGATGGTGCGGGCGAGAGCGCGAACAATCAACTGCAGCGATTCGTCAAGAAAGCTCCGCTGCTACTACCAGGGCCCGTCGCAAACGTCCAGAATCAGCAGCAGTCGGTTGATGCGGCGACGGCATCCTCATCGGCGCGGAATAGCATCAGCCCGCCGAATGATGGCTCGAAACGCAATAGCACTTCATCCAGCGCACCGCCAGAGAGCGCCAGGGTCAAATCGAGCACGGCGAGCCCGGTCATGAAGGATGATGCGCCTACGCCGAACCTGATCAATCAGGTGCCTGAGAACGACCAAATCGTCAGTTTGATCAACAGCATCAACGCCACAAATGCTTCAGCACCAGGCACTGCTGCACCTGCCTTCGACTTCAATTCCGCGCTCGAGCATTACCAAACCGCCAACGGGAATGCGCCACTGACGCCTCAGCAGAGAGACAACATGCTTGCACTCATGGCAAACCAGCAAGGCGGTGACGCTAGCAAAAACAATGCTCTCATTTCGCCGACTCCGCCACAGATGCCAGACCTCGATCAGCTTAAGCAAACCCAGCAACAGCTGGAAATGCTGACCAACATGCAGAAGCAGCAAGATGAGCGGGTACAAGAGCTGAATCGACGCCTGCAACCATTGTCGCCTACGGGAAGCATTCCTGGCCTCGTGAATGGCGGTGCGGACGAAGATCCTTTCAACATCACTGGCGCGCCTGGCGACTACGATCCGAATGCCTTCATCGACTTTGACAACACTGCCTGGCCGGCTGCGGGCTCTGGTGACGATCCGCTCGACTTTGACTTTGGTCCCGCACCGGAAGGTGGAGACGTGGACTGGGAGTTCAATCCTGATCCTGGCGATGGAGATATGTTCCAGACGGCTACGAGCACCAATGCAGGTGGGCTCGCGCCTCCCACGCCCGCAGCTGGGCCGGGAGGAAGCAGCAGCAGGGTAGAGAGTTTGAGTAGCGAGGCTACAAGTCCGGCGCAGACAGTGCCGGAGAGTGCTACCGTGGCGGACGGGGATGACCCGGGCACGCCTAGGAAAAGGGCTAAGAGGTCGACGTGAGGATACCGGGCCGGTAGGTGAGAGCATCTCTTGCGAGCTATGAGGCCATGATAAGGTGGCGTCTTTGCGGGAAGCAAAAAGTAATTGCTTGACTTGGGATGAAACAGGCTGGATGTATAGGGCCATAGATACCCCTGAAGACATATGTGGATGGCATTTCGCTCCTGCTCACCTGAAGTTCCATCCTGTCGTCCGACGGCGGCATCGCTCCGTCTACTTACACTTCGACCATGGTATCGATGGCGGACTTTTCCGATTTCTCGTAGTTGATCATCGCAGCCTCGCCGACAGCCGCTGACAGCGAGGCGCGGCGGGCTTCTTGGTTCTGTTCTCCCGGTGGCAGATATAAGTCTGGAATGGTCTTGTTAGTAATTCCGCCAAGCGTCCCTCCACTAGCCAGCTTACTGTCGATCTGCATTGTACACCGTCAGCACATAGTCAATGAGATCAATACACCTGGGCAGACGTACCTCCTCCAACGATAGCCTCGCAGTCTCCGGGTAGCAGAAGTAGACGAATCTGATCAGTGCGCATTAGCTTGGTCGGCGTTGAACTCGAGCGAGCGAGCACGTACGGAACGAAGGCGAACAGCAAGATTGTGAAGATCAAGTAAGTGTGCCATCCAATACGGTGGATCAGGACCTGATCTCATCATCAGTATCACATTCGCGACGCTGGGAGCTGGCGAAGATGGGAAACAGCAGGATCCACGTGGCGAGCACTGATCGCATTCATCCCCACTGGCCTCAAAACTCACAGGTGTGATCATGACAATGCAGAAGCTAGATCTGGTCAGCTGGAAGGTCGCATGTCGGCATCGCTACAGCGACTTACTTGTTCATCCAGTGGCTGCTGACCGATATAGCAACGCCCTTAGCTCGAGCCTCAAGGGGCAGCAACTCAGGGCCCTACGTTCGTGAGCGAAGAGGCTGCTAATCAGGTCTGTGATACGCACCCAGATCCAGGGGACGGTGTTGATCTTGGGGTATGATTAGCATGTCGCTCGCAGATGGACATTGCGGAAGGCTCAGGCATGTCCAAGAAAGTCGGACATCCTCTCCAATGGACAGGCTCTTCCGAGAATCACTCACCGAAGCCCCGAACACTAGCATGTAGGTGAAGAAGAATGCGATAGCAGCGGAGGATGTGCTGGTCTTGTCGATGCCAAGCAGCTGTGATACTTCGTCAAGACCTGTTCAGGGTATGCATAGGATAGTCGTGACTTACTGTTGCGATGAGCATCATGCTAAGGCCGCACCCAGCGCATCCGGCCATCAAGAGCTTCTTCCTACCCACCCGATCGACGGTGAAGTTAGAGAAGCTGTTGCCAACGACGAACATCAACTCGACGAAGCCCGCGACAAGCTGTGCTTTTTGCGGAGCCATGCCAACGTTAACGACCAGGACTGTCGGCATATAGTAGACAACCAGATTAATTCCGGACCATTGATTCATGAACAGACTGGTAGATCGGTCAGTAGCCATTTGGGTTGGACGAGCTCCAGCAGCACCAGGAAGCCGACTTACCCCATGAACGCCAAGAAGACTCTCCATCTCGTCTGAAGCTTGTCTTTCTTAAAGATCGCCGCGTACGAGTTACCAGACTTATTGTCGATAGCGAGCGCGGTCCTGATGGCATCGATCTCGCCCTGGACAAACGGATCCGAAGCCGGCAGATCGTACACGGCACAGATCACTTCAATGGCTTCATCTTCTCTTCCTTTCTTGGCGAGCCATCGTGGGCTTTCGGGACAACCCCAGACCACGAAAGTCACTGTGACGGCGAAGACGAGCTGAATAGCGATTGGTGTGCGCCAAGCTACATCGCCCGGCAGGTGCGAGAAGCCGTAGTCCTGTCGCAGCGTCAGCGCCGCGACGCCAGAGCAAGAGCAGCCATTACGCGATACTCACGATCCAATATGCCAGGGAGATACCAATTCCGATGAACCAGATCTCCCACGACACCAGCTTTCCTCGTGACTCCTTTTTGGAGAGCTCAGATTGATACATCGGGACGGTCGAAGAGTCGATACCAGTGCCGAAGCCCGTGATCACGCGACCGATGATCAGATGCGTGAGGGTGTAGGCGGAGGCTTGGAGACTCGCACCGACGATGATCAAGGCCATCGCCAGCCAGATCATGCGTCGTCTTCCAAGGACGTCACCGAGTAAGAAGGCGAGGGTACAACCGACCTTGGAGAGAATATTAGCAGTCCGTATGACATATTTCTGTCCCTGGAAACGCGACGGCATTGCCGACAAGGTCTGGTCTGGGCGACTCACGAGACACCCTAGACAGTACGAGCTAACGGTGATGCCGGTCGTGACGTCCGAAGCTGTAAGCGAGGAGTTAGCATGTACTTCACGACATGGAGATACAAGGAGGCGACATGTCTCAGCGGCTGTGAATGCCAGAGCGGGAGTTTGTCGATGAGACAACCCTGAGCGGACAGGCAGCCCTTGATCATGCCTCCCCATCCCCCGCATGTAGCGATGCTGTACTTACGGTATCCGAATTGCTCGAGCCATGACTTGTCCTGAAGAATGCCTCCGAAGACACTGTCACACATTAGAGATCGATGCCGCAATACAGTCTCGCCGGAAAAGTCTACCCTTGGTCTGCGAAACGTCAGTATACTTGACAGGGCCCGCGAGGACTGTTGGCGATCCTCACCATAACCGAAGAACAGGAAGGCTGACAAGCAGGCGACGTAGATGCCCGCCCGCAAGGGAGCTCCGCGGCCGTAGCAGGAACGCATGCTGAGGCTCGTCGATGACTATCGCTGTGGTGATCAAATGTGTAGATGAGTGAAGGTCGAATTTGGGATCTTTGCGAGGTTTGGACAACCATCTGCTCGAAGATATATACCCCAAGCATTGCCATATCGGCCTGCGACCAAAGCAAGGCTAGGCTCAAGAGAGATCTGCAACTCGGGTTCCCGTAACAGGCAGAATACATGGCGGGCATGAGAATGATGCGGGAGAAGCCGAAGTTTCTTGCAGTAGCTGCTACTTTACTTCATCCATGCAGTGCTGTACCGGTGACAGCCTTTGTCCCGTACGAAGGCAAGCGCCTACACATGCCTGCAAACTTCAGCATGGTCCGAGCACAGCCACCTAAGCATCTGTGGGAAGGTCTACGCACCGCGCACATATCGTGCCTTGACAATCTAAGGATGAATCAAGGTGCCGCTCTCCGCGCACACTTGGGTAGGGGAAGGGAGAAGACTGTCGTGAGGACAGTGTTATCAAGCACCGGGCATATTCCACCAACATAGACCCTACTGGATGGCAGGTGTTGTTCTGGCGGTCTACGGGCAGCACACGCTTGAAGAACCCCAAGGGCTCTGATCATAGCGGCATGCTGTACGGCTGGAGCAGGTGGAAGCGAAGGGAGCGATGGCAGTCTGATTCAAGCTCCGACAGGCATGGTGCATGGCGGGGAACCCGTGGGGAATCAAACCCTAGGTAAGAGATACTTGGGTACAATTCCTGGCAGATGTGGCTAGTCCAATCTAGCCCGAACTGGGTGCATTAGTGGAATGCATGGAGTTAAGGACAGTAGCTCAGACCCAGCGTTGCTATAGCAATACTTCGCTTTGCAGGCCAGCGGCGAGCTTGTCGTCCGGCGCCCATGCGCCGCCGCACGAAGTAAGCCTCTTAGCCTACAGCCCACGCAGGCGCCAGCGTCCTTGGCAACGTGCTCCTCGCCGCCACAAAGGGTGGCGTCCTCCGGATTGCCCTCTTGGGATGTCTGCGGGGAGATCTGTGTCTGTTCACCATAATATCCGGATGGCGGCGGACCTTTGTTATAGCCGCAGGACGCGTGCTTGGGTTGTCGCACCTGCAAATGTCCCGGGCGAATTACCTCAAAGAGCCATCAGCCTCCGCACGACCGACTCAAGGATTGCGATGTAGCTGAGAATGTGAGATCATCTATGATGCGTTGTGGGAGGTTGTAGTGAAGCGGATAGAGCAGCAGCCGCGCTGTCAAAGATCGTGGCAGCCCCTGCCGGTCTGTACCCACATGCATTGAACATCTTTTGAGCATAGACCTGGATGCTACCCTACAGCCTTCCAGACAACCATCTCCATCACGAAGCAGACATAGCTGCTATTTGCGAGCCGTTTCCTATTTGTGTGTAAAGCATATTCGTGCCGTTCGAGGCCGAGAGCGGGAGGAGGTGCTGCCGCAACCTTGGACACCCCGCCTGACTCAAGACCAGCGGATCGCGCGCCAGCTTCGCGTCACCTTCTCCTACGCGTCTGGACCCACACGAGTCAAGATCCGACTTCGACCTCACTTCACCTGTAGCCGATGGCGGAAATCTTCAGCCAGTTCCGCCGCTCCGGCAGCGTTGACACTCTCGACTCCTTCACCTCCGACATCAGCGTCGACGGCAACATGCCTCGGTCGCGCAAGCGCAGCCGCGAGCCGGAAGATGCCGACGATAACATCGAAGTGGACGTGGCCTCGTCCAGCCTTCGCCACGCGCCATCTAAAAGATCAAGGATCGCACTCGCTCAGGAGAATGGCGGCTCCGTAGTCTCCGACGATGACGATGACGTGCTCGAGACAAGGGAGCGCCAGGGCATGGTGGAATCCTTCAATCTGCGCAACTTTGACATGGACGACGACGACAACGAAGACGACGACAATAATGATGATGATGACGAGGACATCGAGATACAAGGGACCCAAATCATTGGGAGAGAGATGAGACGGTACCGTGATAATCAAGCCTCAGAGTCCGGGGTGATCGAGGAGGTTTTCATGCGCAACTTTATGTGCCATGTGAAATTGCGCATTAAACTTGGGCCTTTGGTGAGTGCTGTTGAGAGGCCCTTGTCCTTGGGCTGCTGGGTCCCTGCCGCGAGTTCACTGTCGAGGTGAACTGGCAGTCCCGATACGCAGGCTTCGTGACATGTCTGATCTTCATACCTTTGGTTGTAGTTGACATGCTAACCCTCATCTCGCTCAACTTTATCATAGGGCATAACGGCAGTGGGAAAAGTGCCATCTTGACTGCTCTGACGCTCTGTCTGGGTGCCACCGCTCGTCACACGAATCGCGGCAAAAAGGCGTCCGAATTCATCAAGACTGGCGAGGATAACGCTTCCATCTCAGTTAAGATCAAGAACGCTAGCGATGGCGCCTTCAAGCCGGACATCTACGGCAGAAGAATCATTGTCGAACGTAACTTCACCCGCAACGGCGGCAACACCTGGAAGGTCAAGAACGAAGAGGGAAAAGTCATTAGCGGCAAGAAGGGCGATGTCGACGACATCCTCGATGCCTTCGGTTTCCAATTTGACAACCCCATGAACGTTCTCTCGCAGGATCTTGCTCGAGAATTTCTTTCTAATAGCAGCCCGACGGACAAGTACAAATTCTTCATCCGGGGCACACAGCTCGAAGCGCTCGATCGCGACTACGCAGTCATAGAGGAGAATCTGGACAAAACCAATATCAAGATCCAAGCCCGCCATGAAGATGTCAAGGTCGTCGAAGAACACTTCAAGCGAGCCGACGAGAATAAGAAGAAGCTAGAGTCGGCTGCCAGGCTCCAAGAGAAGATCGATGCGATTGTAAGGCAGCATGCTTGGGCTCAAGTCGAGGAGCAGGAAGGCATATTGGAGCAGCACAAAGCAGCAGTGTTGGAGGCCGAGCGAATCGTGCAAGAAAAGCAGGTGCTCGAAGAAACTGTTTCCGGCACGTTCGAAGGGCACGACCAGGCTTTTACGCGGGCCAGTGATTTCTTGCAGCAAGTCGACATGGCACTGGGCCTGGTGAAAGACAAGCATGATAGTCTTAAAGAGAAGCTGGAGCAAGCCGAAGCCGCTGTCAAGGCCACGCACCACCAGAAGATTGATATCAGGGAGGAGATCAAGGCCTGCAAAAAACGTAAGGTCGGGCTCGAGAAGGAGATTAGCACGGAGAAGAAGCGTATTGAAGGTGCCGAGGGTGCAGAGCAGGCTGCGCGTCTTGAAAAGCTGGAGGAATTGAAAGCGGCTGTTGCAGGAGCGAGGGACCGGCAGGATAGTCATGTGGAGAAGAAGCCTGAGCTGCAACGCGCCAAGGAGGACGCGTATCGCAAATACGAAGCCGCCAGACCGGCGTTTGAGAAGAATAAGGAAGATCTCACGGCGGCTGAACGCCAGTTGCGCAATCTGCAAAGCTCTCAAGGCCGGCCATTCGCAGGGTATCCGGCAAACATGGAGGAGGCAGTCCGTGCCATAAACAGCGAGACGAGATGGCGCAGCAAACCCGTCGGTCCCGTCGGCAAGCATATCAAGGTCCTGAAGCCAGAATGGACATCCGTCATGGAGAGGACTTTTGGCGGCAATCTTAATGCCTTTGTCGTTGAAAATGCCGAAGACCAGCGCATGCTTCGATCTATCCTGAATCGATGCCGCTGCGACGTCCCGGTCAACATTGGCAACGCCGAACCCATGGACGTCACCAACAAGCTCCCCGATGACCGCAACCTGGAGACAATACTCAGCATACTAACCATCGACAATGACCTTGTCCGGAACCAGCTTATCCTCCATAACTTCATCGAACAGACCGTCTTGATGGCTGACAAGCCCTCAGCAAGGCGATTTCTCTTCGAGGATCCCAACGGCCCACCTCGAAATGTGAAAGCTGCGTTGAATCTGGAGGGCAATACTGGAGCTGGGTATCGTCAGGACTTCTCCGGGAGTGGGCAAGCAAGAGGTAATCACATCTACAAGTGGGACCGCGAGATCCGTCTGCAGGCCGATCGAGAGCAGCAGATTCAGCATCAGCGGGTCGCTGTGGATCATTACAAGCGCGTCGTCCACGAATGTGAGCAACAGCTGCGGGAGAAAAGGCAAGCCCAAAACAAAGCCAGTCAGGATTTCGTTGGCTGGGAGCGTGAAGCTCGTCGCCTGAAGACCGCATGCCAAGAGGCGGAGGATGCCGTTGAGGCGCAGAACAATGAAATTGAGAGCCATCGTCCACAGGACGGTCGACTGCAGGAGCTCGAGCGCCAGCTTGCCGAGACTATAGAGGAGTTGGAAGCAAATGCGAGCTCGTTCGGAGACGCCACCATCCAAGAAGACAACGACAAAGCAAGAAAGGACGATGTGGATCGTGAGTATAGCCAAGTGCAGCAAGAACTGGAAGAAGCCCAAGCCCGCAAAGAGAAGGCAGCACAAAAGTTAGCAAAGTGCACCACTGACCGTCACAATGCGCTGCTGGAGAAGAACGACGCCGTAGCAGCTGTGACCAGTGCAAGGGAGAGGCTGAGGAAACGGCAAGAGGAAATGGCTAAGCAACAGCATGCCGTCGACAATGAGTTTATCAAAAAGGCCGAGGAGGTCTGCCCACGTATCCGAGTCCCGGAAGGTGTGACGCCAGAGCAGCTTGACAGCAAACTTGAAAGGTTGGAGGAAGACATGCATGCGCGAGAGGCTGCAGCTGGCGGTACCAAGGAGCAATTAGAAGAGGCTTGGCAGAGGGCCAGGCTAGCTTACGAGAGCGCGAAAGAGCAGTTGAGCCACGAGGAGTCCACACGCAAGGTAAAGAAGACAGATACCATACTTCAGGCATAGGCTAACCAATCCGTAGCTTCTCACGCAGACCCTGGTGTACCGGAAGTATCGCTGGAAGATGTTCCGCAAGTACATCGCTGCGCGAGCCCGCATCACGTTCAACTACCTCCTATCGGAACGCAATTTCCGTGGCCGCGTGTACATGGACCACTCGTCAAAGAAACTCGACATCTCTGTTGAGCCCGACGGCACGCTCGTCACAGACAAGGGGAGAGAGGCCAACACGCTCTCCGGCGGCGAGAAGTCTTTCTCCACCATCTGTCTTCTGCTCTCCATCTGGGAGGCTATGGGCAGTCCGATTCGTTGCCTGGACGAATTCGACGTCTTCATGGATTCGGTCAATCGCGCCACGAGCATGGGATTGATGGTTCAGGCAGCAAGACGGTCGGTGGGCCGGCAATTCATATTCATCACGCCACAGAGCATGGGGAGTGTCACGATGGGCGATGATGTCTCGGTGCACAAGATGCAGGACCCGGAGAGGGGGCAGACGGTGCTGCCTTTCACGCCAGCTTGAGCGCAGAAAGTGGAGGTGGAGCCCGGCTTCGACTTTAAGTGAAAACGAGATCGCTCTGGCTTGAGCAGGACGTGAGTACAGACACTGTATTGTGCCATGCCTCGATGCCTTCATAACAGCATGCATATCACCCTTGCACCTGCGCGGTCCTGAGTGCAGTAATGTCGCGAACCACTCAGAGAAACATGAAGCTGTCGAGATGTGGAGCCCCGCACTAGTTGGACGAATCAGCGGCTAGCTCGAGTGACTCCATTGCCTGAGTGCACCACGCTCGACCTTGCATGTTCTCTCGCCATCGCAAAGTGCCGCGATAATCATTCGCTAGCAGATAAGCGCCGGTGACCATGCCTGGAATGATGAAAACGCTGCGGCGGAGCAGCCTGGCCGAGGTCTTCCGTAGAGGATCCAAGAGCGACGACACAGCGATCCACGTCGAGTGTTTGCCACTCGCTGCTGCCCTGGAGAAGGACATGAAGACGGACGCAAAGAGCGCCACCTTCTACACCCTGCCGACCGAGATCCTCGCCCAAATCACGGCCAGCCTCTCCTTCGTGGACCTCTGCAATGCTCGTCTAGCCAGCAGACAGCTCAAACAAATCGTTTCCGAAGGCGATGTCCTCCGTGGATGGCTGCTGAAGAACCTAGACCGGCAGCTACTGCAACTTTACGGCCTCCCGGACTGTGCGACCTTCACCAACGTTGCAAGCCATGAGCGTAGGCTCACTCGCGCTAGCAATGCCGCAGTGCTGTACGCACACTACATCGAGCGGGAGATTGTATGGCATTCTCTAGTACGGCGGCATGCCTACCTTCGCGAGCCGATCTTGCACGAGCTGTTCCAGGATGTAGCGTCGAATATTCGCCGACGACTGATGCCACTTCTTCTGACAATCCAGCATTACCTGGAAAGCTGCGCTTCGCTTTGGAAGAGGGCGATGCCACCTCCGCTTGTCGAAGACATCGAGCGCCACGAACGAAGTATCGACAAGACCCACCGCGACCTCGTGGAGAAGGTTGATCCAACGCATCTCTTGGAGGTGTACAGATTCTGGCTTTTCATGATCTGGACACAGATGTCCCTTCTTAATCGACCTTCGTACATCGGCACGCTCGAGCGAGCGGTGCGTGGACTATCGTCCAACGGCATCACTGCGGCAGATATGGAGATGGTAATTGTCGTCGGCGGTCTCCGCGCCACGAGCCAGTTGATACGGTTGCGCAGTCTGAAAGATCGAAGGGCACTGATTGAGACATGGTTGAAGGCGGGCAAGGGGGGTTCTACTGCTTGTGCGGAGGGCGAATGGCCGATGCCGTGGCGTACGTTCATTTTGGAGTTTAGGGACACTATAACGTCCACGCAAGCGTTGTATATGTCGTCAGGCTCGACGCGCGGTGGGATCGACAGCACGGGCTACTTTGTCAAGCATGCCCGCGACATACTGATAGTGCATGGATTGCTGGATGCGAGCGAAGAGACGGCTGAGATTGGTTCTGTGGGCCAATGCAGGGAGTTCTTGGAACACATTACGGGCTACGATGTGCTCACCCGCCTGCCTGATCGTGTACTGAGGCCCGTCTAGGCTCGTTAGCGTTCCATTGGCGGTGGCTGGGCTACCATGAACGATGCCTAGCGTTGAGCATTCTGCGGAAGAGAGGGTGATGCAGAGGCCGATTGTCTACACAGGCATTACTGATTGAAGCTGTTCTATCCTATGATGTACCATCCGTATCTGCACCCTTTCTGGGTATTGCGTTCAGCGCAAAGTCGAAGACCTCCTTCAGCTTCTCAGGCTCCTCTAGACCGATACTGAATCTGATCAGACTGGCTTCGCACCCGTACTTCGCCGCCCACTCAAGCTCGCCGTAGTGCGCCAAGATCACGAAGGGGCTGCTCAGGGTGAAGTTAGTGCCAAGGCTAGGACCCTTTTGCGTGTTCAAGCAATCGTAGAACAATTGCGCATCTTCCATGCGGTAAAAAGTACAACTCAGCAGGCCACCATAACCACCTGTTGGAAGACGGCAGGCATCAAAGTGATGCTTGGTGGGCGAGTACTTGGGATAGTTGACTGCCTTGATGGCTGGATGGCCGCGAAGCATGTCGGCCACAAGCTCGGCATTGCGATTGATGCGGTGTGTACGAGTGATGAAGTCGCGACTATTGCGTTCGAGGTACATGCTGTCCTCCTCGAACTGCGTGTCCTCGTACTCTGTCTCTTGCACTCGCTTAAGGGCGTCGTAGTATTTTGAGCGCGGGTTCAGAATCATAGAGCCGCCCATGACGTTGCTGTCGCCGCTGAAGACTTTCGTCAAGCTGGACACCACGATGTCTGCGTAAGGAAGGACGTGGACGTTCAGAAAGTTGCCAATAGTCTCGTCAACGACCACGGCGAAGTCGTATCGATCTGCCAGTGCGCGAATGCGCTTAAGATCAGGCGAGCGTAGTAATGGATTGCCAGGGAACTCGCAAAAGAGCGAGAGATACTTCTCGCCCTGCTCCAGCCTCCGCTCAAGATCGTCGAGCTCCTCTGCGCTGCCGTGTCCGTAGAATGTAACACCCGGCCCGAACTTTTTCAGCACTTTCAGAGTGTCCACATACGGGAAGCTGTACATTATGCTTGGCTCTTCGCCTCGAGCAAGCTTCAACGACCGGTGTGCGTGAAATATGGCGTTCATACCCATCGGAAATAAGTAGACATCGTCGACGGAGAAACCCGGGACGTCCCGACTTCTTTCATTTGCACGTTCAGATCCATGCGGCCAGGTCTCGACCGCATGCGGAACGTCTTCGGCAACGGTCATGGTACCAGCGATTCGTCTCCGGATTGCAAGTTTTGCTTGTGCTGCAAAAGCGACGTCCAGGTTGCGACCGAATCTCTCCTCGACAAAGATCGCAGAGTCGGGAACTCCCGACTCGCCATCCGCAGCGCTGTCGTGAGTGCCATTTGCATGTCCATTCGTCGCCTGTGGGTTGCCATGATCGATCGACACGGGTTGTTGGTACCTTCTTGGTCCTTTCACAACGCGTGGTGTGCCGGGTCGCGACAGTGTGCTTGACTCCACCATCGTACCGTCATCAAATGCATGCTGACAGAACTCTGCTTGGCGGCTAGAAATGCCGTCGCCGGTATGCTGCCAGTAAAGCTTCGCTGTCGGCCATAGTTCCTTTGGATAGACGATGGCCACAGCTCGAGCCTGAACCCTTTTGGAATGGCTTGCAGGGACCTTCTCGGGGTCAGGCACATACTCGAAGATCCTGAGCGTCTCCGGATCGATGTTTGCAATCTGTCGAACAATGAACTCCTTGCAGCGATGAGCGCAGCGTTTTGTCGGGAAGAGCATGGCCTTTTCTGCGTCGATCGATCCTTGCTGCTGGACAATGCAATGGGCCAGCTTCTCGATAGACTTGTGGATGAAGAACCGTGGATAGCCACATTGCATCTTGTCGAGGACCCATCGTTCCCCTTCTTCGTAGGCGATGTTCGCTCTCCATGTTGGCAATGACACACTCACAGCGTGTGGCGTATCCGGTGGAACAGTTTGGCCGACGGTATCGTTCCAGGGGAAGTGCGCATTGACTCCAGGCATGGCCAGTGTCTCTTGTGTCGATTCGTGTGTCAGAGCCTTGCCGAGTGTCGTCTTCAAGTTGACGAGAATGTTTGCTGCAATGTTGGGCTGTGTGACTGCCAGATCCAAGTTCTCTTAGAGGCGACTTCGGAGAGAGTTTCGGTCTCGGCGAAACAATTTTGCAGCAAAAAAGTTACCGTCACGGCAAGCCTCGGAGCTCTGCTATCCCGAAGTCTTGCGACTTCTTCAATTCTCGACAGGAACCATGGCAGTGCCTGCGAGCAAGAGGCGCAAGCTGGAGCATGTGTCTTCCGACGAGGATGACGATGCTTCCTTTGCCTCGTTCGAAGAGGATGTGGAAGGCTCCGTCGAGGACGAAAGCATGGATGGTACAGGCAATCTGTCGCAAGGCCAGTGGGGAAACATTGATGGGTGTTTGGATGGTGAACACGGAGGCACTGAGGATGATGAAGTTGCTGGATCCCCCAATCAGGATGTGGAGGAGGCCAGCGGCGAGACAAGCATCAGCAATGGGAGATCGAATGTTGAGCAGCTAGCGAAGCCTGTTCGTCCCACTACGCAACGACGACCTGGCGTCGACATGACGAGCATGACGGGTGGATCCAAGAGCAACATGTTTAAACTGCAGGTTAACGAGCTGCTCGGTCAAATACGCCCACGCCGCGGGAAGCGGGACGAGAGCGCAGACCAAGCCCTGCACGTGTTGAAGAAGACTATGGAAGCGTTACCAGCACGACCAGCGCAGAGTATTGCAGAGGCAGAGAAGCAACTCAAGTCATCCGCCGGCATAATCATACCCTTTCCTGTGCCGAAGCCGCCAAAGGATGCGAAGTACAAGCTCGAGTTTGCGCGGCCTTCGAACATCAACGTTGTTGGCAGCTACGTCCTGAAGACGCAGACCATGTCGGAACACGCGCTGTGTATCGATATGACGGTTACGATGCCTTCTTCGTTGTTCCAGGAAAAGGACTACCTGAATTATCGTTACTTCTACAAGCGTGCTCACTACCTCGCTTGCCTCGCTGCGGGAATATGTGAGACTCATGGCAATGACTTTGACGCTAGCTTTGCTCCAATGCACGATGATCAGCTGAAGCCTGCTCTCTTAATCACGCCAAAGGCGAAGCACTGTGGAGGCGACATAAAACCACCGGCAAGTTGGCGCGTTTACATCTTACCCTGTGTCCAGGCCGACCTCTTCCTTGCGGATAAGCTTCTGCCTCAGAAGAACTGCGTCCGACCGGGAGATGACGCAGCACTCATATCGACGCCAGTCTACAATTCGTCACTCCGAGCAGATATGCTCATGACGTCGTATCTAAAGCTTCTTCATGGCGCGGTCAGCAGATGCGAAGGCTTCAGAGATGCTGTCCTTCTGGGTAGAGTTTGGCTACGACAACGTGGCTTCGGCTCCTCTTTGAGCGACGGCGGATTTGGAACTTTCGAATGGTCAGTCATGCTAGCCTTGCTACTGCAAGGTGGCGGACCAGGCGACAAAGCGATCTTGAGTGAGACTTACAGCAGCTATCAATTGTTCAAAGCAACGATACAGTTCCTGGCAGCCAAGGACCTAGCCGAGCAGGCTTTCATTGTTGGCACAGGAGAAATGCAGCCGCTCAAGGATGGCTCTCCGATGCTTTGGGACGCCGCCCGTTCGCATAATGTGCTGTACCGGGTTCTCCCCTGGAGCTACGCCGAGCTAAGACAGGAGGCGAGGACGACTCTGTCAGCTCTGGGCAATGCTTCCCCGCATTCTTTCGATGCCACCTTCATTGTGCGCCTGGATCAGCTACTACGACGATACGACTATGTTGCACAGATCCCTACTAGATCTCTTGCAGCTGGGAACGATAAACTTCTGGCGAATCTCGAAGCGTCAAAAAAGCTCTACGCCGTCTTGAAGCGAGGACTGAGTGACAGGGCAAGTCTGATCAGTCTTAGGTTGCCGTCGGCCGCATTAAAGCCCGTCAACTCAGCTCTGCCAGCAGCCATGGCTGTCGCTGCCGTAAGTGTCGGTATCAACGTCAATGCCGATAACGTTGGTCGAACCGTCGATCGTGGGCCTTCCGCAGAGAACAAGGCCGAAGCAGCATCGTTCCGCAAGTTTTGGGGCGAGAAATCAGAGCTGCGGCGCCTCAAGGATGGCAGCATCATGGAGACTTTGGTTTGGAATGGCAGCGAAAGCGGCATGAGTGTTATCGAGAACATCATCCGCTACCTGCTTTCTCGACACTTTCGGCCTGCTGCCGGCACAGAATGCATCATATACGGTCAAGGCCTCGAGCGAATCCTGAAGTATGGATCTGGCATTACCCCATTTCAGCCATTGGCGGAAGCCTATAAGCAGATGGAAATGGACATCAGGGCCTTAGAGGGCATGCCACTCTCGATTCGCCAGATCATGCCTGCCGATCCGCAACTCCGATTTGCTTCGGTCCGGCCGCCTGTGCTTTCTCCCGGCCGTCAAAGGCCGATACCCGCGGATGTTACAATACAGTTTGAAGCATCTGCACGTTGGCCGGAGGACGTCGCCGCGATCCAAAGGACCAAGATTGCTTTCCTGCTCAAGTTGAGTGAGCTTCTGCGTGAGTCAAAGAGCGGCCTCACTTCTCGTGTTGGACTGGAGAACGAGGGCAGCGCTTTCTTGAATCATGCTTACCTCGACATCGTATACGAATCTGGTGCTGCCTTCCGCATGCGCATTCATCACGATCGTGAGCAGAGCTTACTGGAGCGCCAGCTCAAGGACAAAGTTGCATCACATGCAATAAGAGAAGCTGCCTCGCTCGCTCTGGCGAAACACAAGCGTGATTATATTCGCTCACCCACACATACTCAAGCTGTCACCCGGCTCTGTAATCGCTATGGAGCACTGAGTGGCACAATGCGGCTTGTAAAGCAGTGGTTCGCATCGCATCTACTCACAGAGCATGTCCAAGAAGCGGTGATCGAGCTGATGGCGATCCGAAACTTTGTGCAGCCATGGCCGTGGCAAACACCTGCTTCAGCGCAAACCGGCTTCTTGCGCACCCTTCACTGGCTGGCTCGCTGGGACTGGCGGAATGAGCCTCTCATTGTAGATATCAGTGGCAGTGGCGAGTTGACGACTGAAACTGCTCACAGCATTCGCTCTCGCTTCGAAGCATGGCGCAAGTTGGATCCGGCACTGAATCGTGTGACACTATTTGCGGCATCAAACATAGACACGGACGGAACGACATGGACAGATCTTTCGATGCCGCCCAGGGTGGTGGCAGGGAGGATGACGGCCCTCGCAAAAGCCGCCACTGACGAGGTGGATACCCGAGGACACGACGTCGAGCCTGCGAACCTGTTCACGTCTTCGCTCAGCGATTTCGACTTTATTTTGCACCTCAACGCCTCGTTCGCCGGAGCGGAGCGTAAGAAGGGAGACCGCGCATCTTTCAAGAACCTTGAGCTGGCAGAGATGGATGACGAGACGCTCGTCGGCTTCGATGCACCGCGTTTGTTCCTGCAAGAGCTAACACAGCTTTACGGCTCGGCGATCCTCTTCTTCTCCGGCGGCACAGAGAAGCCCATCATTGCTGGATTGTGGAACCCGCAGACTACTAGTGCGAGAGCATGGAAGGTCAATCTGGCTTACTCGACTACACCAAAGAAGGCACTCGAGGAAAACGAGACGCATGCAGAGATCAATAAAGATGGCATTCTCGCTGAGATTGCTGCGCTTGGCGGCGATCTGTTGAGTCGTATCGATGTCAAAAAAAGGCGTGTGTAGAGCGAAATTGTAGCGTATGTATCATCAACGCCCTTATCACTGCTTGAAATATTATCTCTCGTCCTTGATCGGTTTTTCTACCTCGCACTGCTCGCTTGACATTGGGCATCGGTATTGTCTCGGCTTGACTCGGAATCTAGACACAAACTTTTATATAAAATAAAGTGCTTTAATCACGTGTCGTGCGGTACCTATAAACAAACCCACATCTTGCCTTTGTAAGCTCGCGCGCGCGTACAAGACAGCCTCAATCAAAGACTAACCAATTCTACAGTACCAGACGTGGCTAGGTAGATCCGCAAACAACGACAACATCAATCTTTGGCACCTTTCTGATGAGCACACTCATCTTTTTGCGATCTTTTGTACTGCCATTATCCGAATGTTGAATGTTGCTCGTTGACTCGGTTCCTCAGAACGACGGGACTTTTGCGCAAGCTTGATAGACGGCTTTTCCAGCTGATAGCTTTGGCCACACGTTCGGGCGAGTCTCGAAAATACCATACTCTCGCTCCTCACGAGCTTAGTGCACTGTCCCTCTTGCGAGCCTGCTCAATGTCGTCCGACTTCATCTCCCTCAGCGTCCCAGTATTGGCGACACCGCCAGTGAAGGTCGCCTGGCCGACCTCCTTGGCATATCCGAGCATGCTAACATCGTGTTTCCAGTATGAAATGTCTGCGAAAGCTTTGTCAGCGTCTGACGAGCACGCAACGTTTTGCAGAGACTTGCACTTGGCCTTGATCTCGATGAGCTTCATCCTTGGATCGTTGGGGCTTCCATCGTGCACACCATCCTTCAAATCACCAAACCAGGCACTAACGGGCTTACTGTAGATCTCCTTGATTCGTGGATCATCGTTCTTGGTCGTCGTCGCCGTGCCACTGACGGAGATCCAATCCTGGTTCGTCGAGTTATGGAAGATGATGCAAGCCTCCTTGTTCTGCTCGAGGTCGTCGAACTTCTGGCTATGGGCGTTGGCGAGGAAGAGAAAGTCAGGGCCAGTGCGCTTCGCCACGGCCATTGCACGAGAAACGGGTCCGACACCGCTTCTGTAGGAGCCGCTGCTGGTGTATCAGTACGATGTGAGAGGGGATGGCATGGTGAAGCGTACAGCATGCATGTCTTGAGCTTGTCTGCCATGCCGTAGAACTCCTCGAACTTCTGCTCTTGGTGAACATCAGCATTGTCTCTGAGCATACAAGTTCGATGTTATCCTACCAGTCGGTGTTTCGCTATCGTATTGCTTTGTGACAGAAGGATCTTGCTCCTTGGCCACCTCGCCCTTCTTCAATGGCTCAGGCATTTTGAGGGAAGCGGTCTGGGTAAAGCAACGGTATGAAGTGGGTTTTATGAAAGACTTCGCAGTGTGCTTGTAGCAGGATAATAGTCTAGAGTTGGACATCGATGGGTAAACCTGACCTGCCTTTGTAGAGGAACAGTCGTTATATCGTGCCAACGCCAGCGACCTTCTCCTCCGTGACGCGTTTTGGGAGACGCGCAGAATCCATTACTGCTTCTGACGACATCTCGGCCTTGTGCTGCACACTCCGCTGAGCATGGCAATACGGCCAATCATTGCGAAGAGCACACCTCATCATGGGCTGGATATTCTGGAGTTTGTGAGTCCTTCAAGATCGTCGTGACTGCGATGCGGAGATGGGCTGTCGGACCTAGCTCTCGGGTCATGTCCACAGGGGCGTGAATCTGTACGCATCTTTCGTCGCGTGACGCTGGCTGCCTCATGACGGAGAGGGTGATCGGCCGGCAAGGTCGGTCAGCAAACTGGTTTCGCAGCGGAGGCATCTGGTTGCATGCTTCTCGTGCCTGGAGAGCAGATCTCGAGAGTTACTGCGTTGTGAGAACATGCTCCGCGCGAGGAGAATGCCGCGGCGTGGCATTCGAGTGTCGGGAGAGTACAGTAAGCTTGAGCCTCTGGCCAGCCAGGTCACCCAGCGGGAGAGATGCGCTGCGCCATCATCTTCATCATGTCAACGTACATCAGCCTAGTCGCCATCCTATTTGTCATCGACCAAACGGCAAATCGCAAATATTTGCCGGCGCATCCAACAGAGCTGGAGGCTCAACATTGTGGTGTTGGAAAGCGGGGTAGGGCGGTTATAGCGGCGTTACGGCAAGCGATAGCAGCCTCTCGAGACTGATGTTTCTACCGGCACAAGTGTTGCTTGTCTCTCTTCTCTCATTACTTCCGTCCTTTTCTCGCAGTGCCATCTCGACTGCGCCGTTCCCTTGGCAGAAATCTCGCAAGGATGGCAGGCAAATTCCCGACCCGCAAGCTCGGCGACGACAATGTCTCGGCCATTGGACTGGGCTGCATGGGCATGTCGTTCGCATACACGTCGTTCGGTCGGTAGTGATCTAAGAGTAAGAGAGGCTTCGACTCTGACATTTCCTTAGGCGGCTATGACGATAAAGAGTCTGCCGAGGTCCTCACCAAAGCTGCAGATATGGGCTGTGAGTTTGCTAAGCCCACCTCCTGCTCGAATCGTTCACTGACGGTGTAGGTACCTTCTGGGACACCTCCGACATATACGGCCCGCACACTAACGAGCGCCTGATTGGCAAGTGGTTCAAGGACACGGGCAGGAGAAAGGAGATCTTCCTTGCGACCAAATTTGGCAACTTGAGAGACCCGCAAGGCAAGCCAATTGTCCGCGGTGATCCAGAATGGGTCAAGCAAGCTTGCCATGACAGCCTGGAGAGACTGGGTATCGATCAGATCGATTTATACTATCAGCATCGTGTGGATAGCAAGGTACCAATCGAAGAGACGGTCAAGGCGATGGTGGAGCTGAAGAATGAGGGCAAGATCCGATACCTCGGGCTGTCAGAGTGCTCGGCGAAGACTCTGCGGCGAGCACATGCTGTACATCCCATCGCGGCGGCGCAGATGGAGTTCTCCCCCTTTGCTCTCGAGATTGAGTCCGACCAGACAGAGTTCCTGAAGACGGCGCGGGAGCTGGGTGTCAAGATTGTGGCATACAGTCCTCTTGGGCGTGGCTTTTTGACGGGCTCGATCAAGAGCCGTGCCGACCTGGATCCGTCCGACAACCGCTTCAATCATCCCCGGTTCAGCGAAGAGCATTTTGACGACAATCTCAAGCTCGTCAATCACCTCAGCGAAATTGCGAAGAAGAAAGGCGTGACTCCTGGTCAACTTGCAATTGCGTGGGTGCTTGCGCAGGGAGATGACTTCATTCCGATTCCTGGCACGAAGCGGGTCAAGTATCTCGAAGAGAACCTGAAGGCCGCGGAAGTTCAGTTGAGTAACGAGGAGGAGCAGTCGATTCGCAAAGCCATCGAGTCTGTCGGTGGCAGCAAAGGTGGCCGCTATCCCGCTGCGATGCTGGCGCTCTGCTTTGGTACGTTCCCAACTTTGCGCATTGCATAGAATCCTTGAGCTGACCACAGTGGCTATGTAGGCGACAGCCCGCCGAATGTCTAGATACTCCATAATTCCATCCAGTCCCGCAATCCCTGACCTCGTCCTGTTCGTCCAGGCCACATGTCCGACGCGCAAAGCAAGAACCTTTCGTTGCGAAGCGAGAGCAGCATGCAAAACATTCGCGTCATTGCTTGCCGAGAGGTCCTGCCATGTAACACGCGATGGCTTCGTCGCGGACTTGAAGGCTGTCCGAGAGGCGCGCGCTGGACGGCTGACGATGACGAAGCCGAAGTGGTCTGAACCACGTGATACGATCGGCTTTGATGCATGGCGCCTGCAAGGCTCGGCTGACTCGGGTGCCTGAGGCTCTGCATGAGATGTCCGGCCACTCAAGATCACGTTCCCGGGTGAGACACGGTCAATGCCTCGAGGCTTTCCTCATCTTATTGAGTGGATGGCAAAAGACTGAATCAGGCTGAGGCCCCACTTTTCGCAGCTGACCAGCCAAGCTAGTGCTCTTGGCCCATCAATGGCTCGCCTGTTTCTGGCAGGCGCGACTGTCTTACTTGGGACACGCGGCAACACCAGCCATCGGCGCCTTCCTCGCGCTGGCACAAGGCCGTGTCTACCGCACTTCACCTCCGCCCGATGACCACACCACAGAAGCATCTGTTCGACTGGCTCGACGTCCATCCCGCCACCCAGAAAGCGCCCCTCTTTGTGCCCCACACTCCTTCGACACCAGGCCCTGTCCCCTTGCATTCCTTGACACACAAACACCATCGCCAATCATTGCCACCTCCAGCATTCCATCGCAAGGGCCAGCGGCCGTGTGTTGACAGATTGCACGCTCATGACTGCCGGTAAGTCCACCTACACCTTCATGCACTGCGGTCAGCTCACGCTGGAACACTGTCCACAGCGACAATAAGCGCGTGACAATGGCCCAACAATAAGAGCGCCATCTTTCTTCACGGCTTCTCACGGGCTTGCGGACCACACATTCGCTGCAGACCAAAGCGACACTCGCTGACTCCGCAGGCGGAAGACCAAGCATCCAACACACGAGCAAGATCACTACCACAACGATATCGCCAAGATGAAGGCAGGCCTTCTCTTGGTGGCGAGCGCGGCTATCGCCACCGCCTTGCCACAACGCTATCAGGGCCACCAGCAGCACCCTGCGAATCGCCAGGATCCTGTAGTCGAGACAGTCACCGTCGTCGATACTGTAACTGCAACTAATCCGGCCGCGGTCGTTTTTGTCGACGGCAATGGATTTCCGAGATACACCTCCTTCGTGGCTGGCGCTGGATCCGACGCTGCCTCCAGCCCTACCGCCGCGATGTACGCTGCCCCCCCGCCAGCTGCTTCTTCCAGCAGCGAGCTGGTGACGCCAAGCAGTATCTCTGTCCAGCCACCTCCACCTTCTACGTCAACCTCCACCACCGAAGCGGCTGCTCCTCCAGCCGCTCCGAGCAGCGATGCGCAGTCGCTGTCAATTCAGCCTACTTCTTCTGCCTCCCCTGCATCTTCTGCCCCCCCGGCGCCATCCAGCAGTGGCTTTACGCCTGGCGTGGGCGGGAGCACTTCTAGCTACGCTCTTGCATATTCACCATACAACAGCGACAACTCTTGCAAATCGCAGGATCAGGTTAATCAGGATTTCGAGTCAATTTCCAATTACAGCATGATTCGGTTGTACGGCACGGACTGCGACCAGACTGCCACTGTTCTCAGCGCCGCAAAGGCCAAAGGCATGAAACTCTTTACTGGTATCTGGGATCCGACTCAGGTCAGTACTGAGGTACAGACGACCATCACCGCCGCAAAGGAGGATTGGAGTTACATCGACACTGTAGCGGTCGGTAACGAGGGCGTCAATGATGGCCGCTACACCGTTGCGCAAGTGACTTCAGCCATCGGAAGCGCTCGCAGCCAGCTCCAAGCCGCAGGCTACACGGGCAAGGTCGTTACTGTCGACACATTCGTTGCCATGATTGCGAATCCGGAGCTTTGTCAGGCTTCTGACTTCGCGGCTGCCAACTGCCACGCTTTCTTCGATGGCGGTATCGAGGCTTCCGGCGCCGGCAAATTCGTCCTCACCCAGGCTCAACGAGTCTCCGAGGCATGTGGTGGGAAGGACACCATGATCACGGAGAGCGGGTGGCCCTCGCAGGGCCAGACTAACGGCAAAGCTGTCCCCAGCCCTGAGAACCAGGCTGCGGCTATCAGCTCCCTCCGCTCTGCCTTCTCCAATAACCTCATCTTGTTCTCGGCGTTCAATGACTACTGGAAACAGAATAGCGCTGGCACTTTCGGCACAGAGCATTACTGGGGCATCCTCGGGAACGCCCCGTCGTAAGATGGCAGAGCTTCGTGTCAGCTTATCGACTTCGTCCAATGACGCTACGAATTCCGTTGAGCGGTACTGTACAGTGCTGCGAAGACTTGCATACAAATAGAGTTGGAAGCAATCGTGTCAGTCTCGAGCTCATGGTCTCCGTAGCTTACTGAGTGCAGCGTACTTTTCCATTCGATCACGAGAAATGCCAGGCAATGTCTCCACGCTTTTACTTCGCAGCCTTGTTTTCGACCCCGCAGCCTGCTAACCCCACTCCTCAGCTCACTCGACGAACACTGAGGGAGCTTACTGACGTTCTCAGAGGATCATCCTGCATCAAGAACAGCGGGGTTTTGTCTCGTCGGGGATCCATGAACCTTTTGAACCATACGCAAAGATATAACCTGCAATTGTGCGCCTGAGAAGCACGCTCTTCGTCCTTGCCATCGCCGCCGTCATAGCTATCTTCCGGCCCGCGATCACTCGACTAGCCGTCGAGGTCGAGAAATCAGCGTCCAGGAGCGCAGTACGGCACAAGGCCAGCATGGCCTGGCGATCGTCAGGCGCCTCAAATGAGGACTTGATCGAGAACATGGCCCGTAACGGTCTTATCACACAATATCGAGTCAAGCAAGCCATGTTAGGCGTACGCCCACCTCATCCAGCAACGCGTGACCAGCGCTGAGCCCCAGCAGGTCGATCGAGCTCACTACGCCCCCTACGCACCGTATCAGGACTCGCCGCAATCCATCGGCCACCGCGCCACCATCTCCGCCCCGCACATGCATGCCGCAGCTTGCGAGTCGCTGCTCCCATACCTCAAGCCAGGTGCTAGAGTCCTTGACATTGGATCTGGATCCGGATACCTTACTCATGTCCTCGCCGAGCTCGTAAAGCCGGGTGGCAAAGTGATAGGAGTCGAACACATCCAGCCACTGGTTGAAATGGGCACGCAGAATACGCGAAAGAGTGCTGAAGGAAGGGAGCTGATGGACAACGGAGGGATACGATACGTAAAGGCGGATGGGAGGTTGGGTTGGCCGGAGGGCGCGCCCTATGATGCGATACATGTTGGAGCAGCTGCGACGGGATTTCATCAGCCGCTGATCGATCAGCTGAGGGCGCCTGGACGGTAGGCACATCTCCTGATCCTGTCTTCAGCCGTGTGCTGAGGGTCTTGCGAAAGGCTTTTCATGCCCGTTGCGGAGCCGACAAGGCTGACGAGGTTGCTTAGTCTGTTCATGCCCGTTGAGGAGGATTATATGCAGCACATCTATGTAATTGACAAGAAGGAGGACGGTACAGTGACAAAGGTCAAGGATATGGGCGTCAGGTGAGTTCTTCCAGGCGAGCTATGATGTGTGACGATCTAATATCCCTAGGTATGTGCCTCTCACCGATGCTCCGGACGATTGAAGCTGTTCCCATCTCTACCGACTCGGCAGTTCACAGCCGCCGTCGCCATGGGAACTTCTACATTTCGCGACTGGTCCTCGATGGCCGTAACTGGGCCAAATATATCCCGCTCTTGCAGAATGAGACTGGAAGTGTTTGAGTCCTCAGCCAGCCCATTCCACGGTGTCGCATCAGATGAAGAAAACCGCCCTCTGCAGCGGCCTCACGAAGCTCGACATCAAGCAGCTTTCCTCGATTGGAGATTGTACTTAGTTGGTATGATGCTTCTCGCAGTATGCAGAATCAGCTTCGACGAACCTGCCCACCAATGCCACCATTACCGATGCGCTGATGCTAAGCAAAAAAGGAGCCAAGCAGACTCAGAGTCCGACAGTCGCAACAACGGCCAACAAAGCGACGATAGCAGCAAGCGGCGGTGCGACGTGGCCAGCAGCGCCCTTTCCAACGCTGTCACTCGTGCCGTTCCTGTTGCTACTCTTGGAGCTGCCACTCTTGTTGCCGTTCACAGTGGCGTTGGACAAGTTCTCGCTGACCCTGACGCCGTCGCTGAGATCCGGCGACGTCTCGCTCGGCGCTCCGGCCCACTGACTTCCCTCTTTGTTGTCAAGACCTGGTCCCGTGCCAGCCCCTTGCTGAATGTACTTCTTCGCACCCTCCGGGATCACGGGGAGATTCTCAGTGCCAACGTCCCACTCATCGCTCGAGGGTGGACATGAAGGGCACGAGACATCCCTGCGTGCCCCACCGTCCCCTGAAGGATCCTGGTTCTTGGCGAAAGCTTCCATCAAACGGTCGAAGTCCTCGTTGGTTTCAACTTGGCCGCTAGAGCTGAGCTCGACGAGACCGTAGCCGTTTGGCTCGAGGGTGTACTCGTACGCCAAGCCGCCGGAGTAAACGGAAGACATATTGGTTGAGTAAAGTGCCTCAATCTCGTTCCACTCACGGGTGTTGGTGATGCAGCCAAATTCGGAAAGGAAGATTGGCAGCGGATAGTCGCTGTAGGTTTTGACCTTGATGTCCCAGCCAGCGCCGGTGAAAGTATTTGGGTCGCACCAGGAGTAGTCGTTGAAGGCGAAGAAGTCCGAGCGAGCTGTTTCGTCCTCGCCGCAGGCAAAGTAGAGGGCCTGTGGCTCTATGTTTTCAGCAACGTCGGCCGCGGAATATCCAACCGGGATCTGGCGGTTCGCTTGAGCGCTGATATACTGCTTCATATCGCGGGTGACGGCTTTGATGTAGGGAGCCGCGTTGGTGTTGTTGCGCGCATTGATCACCTCGTTGCCGGAGAAAAACAGCAGTAGATTGTCTGTCCATTGTCAGCTGAAGTGAGGCCATATATGCCAACTCGACGTACTGTATCCTGAAAATGCATCGATGGTCGCAAACACAGACTGTAGGTAGAAATCATTATAGCTTGCATGTAGCGAAGCTAGATTCTCCCGATTGAGCGAAAAGCTAGGCGTGTTCGCATCCAGTGCCAGGTCGATGCCCGCGCCGTCTAACAGCTGCATGGCCTCGTCGTGCTGGGCGCTGTTATCGATTGTGTATATTCGAATAGTGTTGATTCCCAGTCGCTTGAACTCTTCAATATCTCTTTTCAAGTTATCGATGTTCAGCAGAGGATCTTGAGCGCCGGCCGCTCCACTTGGTTGATACGCGACGCCGCGAATATAGAACCGTTCGCCATTTGCCCAGAAGGCTGCTCCATCGGAGGTTACCTGCGTAAATGGTCAGACCTAATTGTTGATATCATCTCACAGTCGCAGTTACTGGCGGGAGGCTGCCGGATTGCCTCCTGATGACTTGAGCTGTGATGGGCGTGGTAAGCAATATAGCGGTGGCGATATTACTGATTGCCCGTCGCAGCGACATCTTGTCGCTGTGGAACTGGAAAGAAAGATATCCTGATCGACCTGATGGAAAGGCTAACGGTCGTGCAGCAATCGCAGCAATTGTAACGAGAGACGACCAACTTTACAAGAAGGGGTCATAAGTTGATAAAGGAGACCTAGCGTGTTGGGCGAAAGTATTTTTGTATCGGGTCTGTCACCGGGGAATTGCCAATGTCTTGGTGTCCTTGGATCAACGTCGACGCGAAAGCTCAAGAAACTCATTTCAGTGGGTGCTGAATCTTGACACAGTAACGCGGCAGATGTTCTGAAATCGGCCTTATCGTAAACCCCGGTGAATTTGAGCCGTGTATGAGCTCGTGTAGGCTAGACATTGAGGATATACTCGATGCTGCAGATGCTATCTTAGCTGGACAGCACGGGCCTTCGCCAGTGCTTGCCGCGCCAGGAAGACGACCCATGTGATCTTGGCCACACAGATCATTGATATCCGAACGCGGTACCCGCTCGGTCACGCAGGAAGCAGCGTGTCTCTGTTGTGGTCCCGTCTTAGTTCAATGAGCTTCCTTGCAGATCGAGCAAGAAGCAAGCTTCGTATTGCGCTCCTCAGCCAGACAGCCGCGTCCTCGGTAGATGGTATCGTCTTCCACGCTCATAAGGATCGCTCCACGTAAACATAGTGTTCCATTATCACGGAAGCCATCCAGCGTTCAGCCGATCGCCCATATCTCACCATTCCTGACCACCATCCCTCTGCTTTCCATATCTTCCAGCAACCACCTCGCCTCGTCCTCACCATATGTAAAGTTCGGTAGCACCATCTTCAACATACCAGCGATGCCTGTCATACCTCCGATCTCGCGCGGCCCATTATTCCGCAGCATCTCCGCAATAAAGGTCTCGAACGTCGGCACCCCTTCTCGGAACATCGCATCTTGGGACTTCAGTGCCGAGAATTTGGTGTCCTGCTTGGTCTGCTTGGTCGGTCCAACGTCCATGTCCTGTCGCTCGAGGACGGCATACATATCAGGCTGGGGCTGGTAGAGAACACGCTTGCTGAGCCAGAAGCTGAGCGCATCAAGAACCAACTCTTCGTCCATCTGCAAGAGAGATGCGATTTGATCAAGCGCGAACGTCGGAGTCAGGCCGTCGTCGATGTCCATGTCGGACTGCGGATGAAATGCGAACAAGTCGATCACACTGGCTCGCCAACCCGGCACATCCGCCTCACATACTGTTCGGTCTTCCAGCTCTATTTCTACGGTGACCCGGGCCAGGGCGTCTTTGAAATGTAGCTTGCGCTGATTCCCAAGATCGGTAAAGCGGCTGTCGAATCGACGGTTACAGTCGTTAAGCAAAGCTGGTAATTTGAAGGTGTCTCCACGCATCTGAGGCCAGAAGAAGCTTGATAGTACATGATATTTCGAATCGATGATGTCGTGATCTGTGACCTCTGCGTTTGCAGGCGGCTCCGGTGGCAAGGGTGTTCTCCTGGCGTAGTAGCGATCCTGACGTTTGTTGGCTACCGTCGATAGAGCAGCACGGAATTGTGCTGGGGTCATACGGCGCTCGAACATGCCATACAGACTGGTCAGCGTAACGCCCTCGCTCGGGATAGCAGCTTGAATCTCGCGAGGTGTAGGCACAGATATCTGTTTTGGCGGAGCATTAATACGACGATTGAGCGTAACAGAGTCTCGCATGTCTTTCAACATGACTTCCGCCGCCTGCAACTTTGTGCTGTCCAGCCGGGTCTTGAACAATTCCACCAGTCTCGTCTCACGGACGTACTCAGGATCAGTGGCCTCCAGGAGATGCTGCGCAAGCACTATTGTCACTTCCTTGATGAAGTCTTCTTGCTCAAACAAGCCCAACACGTGAGCCAGCACATCTTCGGGAGCAGAGATCTTGAAGTCTGGTCCAGCGTCGATAGGATCTGGCAGCCACTCCATGTCCTCGAAGGTGAGCACCTTGTGCCTACTTTGCTGTACCAGCGCCGACCTTGCCACCTCGTTCGTGATGTCCGCGCAAATGCGGTAAGGGTCGATGTGATCCACACTTCCATCTGAGCTGACGTCGGCAAAAAAACTAGCGGCAAGGATAGCGACAGTATCTTCTCGACTACGTAGATAGCTTCGCAGTGGCTGAGCTACCTTCTCCAAAAGAACGCCGCGTGCGTCAAGCAGCTTGAATGCTGGAATCAAATCTACGTAGATGCTCAGGATTTCGGTGGTACTGGCGCCGGCATGCAGCAGTCTGCGCTTGACTTGCTGGATGAAGTGCTCGCATACGCGAGCTTTGTCTTGCGGAGCTATAACCAGGTAAGACTGGATGTCAAGAAGCGCACCGATGCTTGATGGCCATCGTTTGGTGTAGTCGAACAGAGCGCTGGTGCGGAGGCGGCCAATGTTCGTGACAGCCGTACGTACAATCGCTTGAGCATCAAGCTGCTTCTCGATGTTGACTTGACGGCCGCCCTGAAGGATGCTGATGGTCCGCTGAGCGAAAGAGGCCAGTCGTTGCTCGATCCATCGCACCAGATTGGGAACCACGGAAGCATGGCTAGTCCAATCAACCCGGAAGCAAGGTCGCTCTATTGCCTCGACTTCAAGAAACTTGTGAAAAGCTGTCGCGAAGGCTTGTTGACCTAGCTGTCCCAAACCGATGTCGTAGATAGTCGCAAGTAGCGACTCGTCTAACGCGGTCGTACACCAACACTCGCCTCGCTTGTGGCAGGCTTCGGTGTTGCTTTGGTGCTCAAGCGACGACTTCATCTGCTGATAGAAGACTGCACTCATGGTCTTCAGGAGCCTGTGACACGGCAAGGCTTCCAGATATAGCGCAAACAAGTCTTCTCGAAGTCGTGCCAGCAGCGTCAGTAGCGTTTGGCGATCTGCCATGCTGGACGTATGATCCACGACTGAGATCAGACTGGACAGGTACCCGTTTTGAGCAGAACGGAGCAGTTGAGTTGTCCGACCAAGCACATCAGAGGCGCTCGTGACAGATATCGGCTGCTGCCAGTGCTCCAACACGGGCGCCACGTGGTGTCGGAAGTGAACCCCAGTTTCGTTGGCATACCATGCTCGCAATTCCTTGAATCCAGAAGGTCTTCGGCAGATGACGCTGAGCGCATTGATTTCAGAGTCTGCGGCAGTTCTTGGGTTGGATAGGTCTCGTTCTTGGACAGTCTGCAATGTAAGGTAACGGGTGGTTATACTCCAGGCCCTGTTGAACTGAACAGATTCCTCGGCATTGTTCTGTGGGATATTAAAGCCGCCAAATGGTACACCCGGCGAAGCAAGCGATCCGACATTGGGGGTAGTCTCCGGCGTCGGCGTGGTGAAGGTCTGGGTCGGAAAGACCGAGGCCAAAGCGTCAAGGCGGTTTGACGCGCCAAACGAGATGACCGCCGTCATTTCTCATGACCGAGGCTCCGTCGATGATCCTACGTTGATAGAGGGTCGTCAAAGGTGAAGGTGAAGAGTCGAAGTCGCGTCCGGCCGACGTGCCTGCTGAAAGTGGGTCGGAGAGCGGGTATTCCCGTCCGCGCGAAACCACATGCAAAGTGACGTAGGGGCAGGCGTTGCGGCTCGCCGTGCACGGGATCCTGTTTGTAGTGTTCGGCATAGAACCAAACCCACGTCTGCGAAGGAATTACTCAGAGCTTCCTGAGCCCTTTCACCCTACAGCAGAAAACGAGGGCTCACTTCTGACGAGGTTGGCCACGGCGACCTGATACTGAACCATGTCGAAGAGATCGGGCATGGCCAATGGCACCGGCAAGGAAGCCAAAGAGGCCACGAAGGAGCCTGGTAGGCGAGACCTTTCGCGGCGCAAATGTGTGAGCCTTCACCAGACTAAATACGTATGCAGTCAAGGACAAGCAGCAATACCTCCTCAACGCCCCCAACCCAGGCCACTTCAGTCTTCTTCGCGCGTACCACCTCGCAGACTTCATCACTCTCATGAACGGCTTCTGTGGGGTCATGTCGGTGCTGTCTTCGATGCGATACTGCATGAGCCCGCCTCACCAGAAAGGACACCTATGGACAGCACTTGCGCTCATGCCTTTCGGCCTGTTCTTTGACTTCTTCGACGGCAAGGTGGCTAGGTGGAGAGGGAAGAGCAGTCTGATGGGTGCGGAGCTCGACTCACTAGCGGACCTGGTATGGCTGGACAGCCCTTAATTCTTGATACACTGGGCTGACAAAGGGACAGATCTCATTCGGCGTGGCTCCCGCTGCCTGCGCTTTCTCCGTTGGCATGCAAACGCCATTCGACCAGGTGCTCCTGACATGCTTCGTCGTCTCCGGCCTCGCGCGTCTTGCGCGCTTCAACGTCACAAGCGATAACGTGCCACATGATGCCAGTGGAAAGGCAGCCTACTTCGAGGGCTTGCCGATCCCGACTAGCTTAAGCATAGCCGCGCTCATGGCATACTGGGCTTCGCAGGACCGGATTCAGAGCCGCATCCCGTTCGAACAGTCATGACGGGCTCGATCCTTGAGTTCCATCCTGTGGTCGGCCTTTTCCTCGGACACGCATGCTGTATGCTCAGCAAGACGCTGCACATTCCCAAGCCGTGAGCGAACATGTCAATGGCGGTCGCAACAGTGCGCTTATGGAGATGAGCGCGCTATCACAGCATGACCCGACGTTCTCGATCTTCGCTTTGGCGTGAGACTTGACATCGCAGAATGCTTTGTGGACGCAAAGCACAGTAATTGAGGCAGACGTCTGGCGCAAGGTAATCTCCTTGGACAAGCAACTCAATACGTAGATGTTGCAACCGTCGTTGACAGTAGCGGCATACAGCATCTGAAATCAGAAGCATCCACAATCCTCCGGTACAATATTACTACCGGAAATTGACGTCCAGATCTCAGCTGTGCTGTCATACATTGCGTGCTTCATGCTTCGTGAGGCGATAGTCGCAGATTGACTTCAAGCTCTCCACGGTTGCGCCAGGCTGTTTCGGGACAGACTTCAGCCTCGCTCGAAGCGCCATCTATCCCATCGCGCAGCTGAAGAGGGCTTCCCTGTGCAACTCAGCGCCGTGGCCCTCCGTCACAGCGATTTGACTGACTTGGTCACAGATACCCTTTCCGCCGATTTACGGTAGGCAATCCCAACGATCTAAGAAGTACGCGATCTTAACAGGTGTTCCGGCAGGTCGTGGTTGCTGGTGCGCTGCTCTTCACATTTATCAATTACGTATGTTATCACACTCGTAACCTGCCGTTGGAGAACCCGATACTGACGCTCATATTAGGTCTCGACTGGCTACACATTCATGGAAGAATGAGACCCATGTGAGAAGAACAGCCCAGGTCGACATTCTGCAGCGTTGTATCATAAGCAGCGACCCGAACGCCACTCTCCGGGCCCAGATATGGCAGCGAAGCCTCCCTTCCTTTTTGACGAACATGGTCGTACCGATGTGCGAGACGGTCAACATCCCTCCAGGCAGTGAGCTTTTCACAGACCAGACAGCCCTCAAGTACACACTCACGGATGTTTGGCGACCTTCCGATGGCGGCGCTGGTGCTGGTGCTGCCATCTCGCCTTCCCTGTCCTACTACAACGACGTGTCGGAAAGCTCCAACGTTAGCTCTGTCGAGATCAACTACGTAGCCATGAACCGGACAGCCAGCCCATTCGCCTTTTCAGAGTGGGGCGCGGTGATACGAACTTACGCTACCTGTTCCATCTACAATGGGAACCGTACATTCTTTAATATCACTCAGGTGTACGATTACGTTCCGTTGAATCTTTCCTTCTCCTGGCTATACACGCCGGTCTTGATGGATTATCTGTCCCGCAATCCCGTAAATTGATCGAACTTGTACTGGGAAGAGTCCCTATTGTCGATGTAAGCAACTGCAGAGCGAAGAGGCACACGTGCATGCTAACCACGTCCATAGGTACTGGACGTATTCTACCTATAAGATGCAGAAGTCACGCGAGAACCAGACCGCCAATGGTCTCCCTGACATCCGGTAAGGCACTTGTACTTATACCCGAACGACGATTTTGACACGAGAACCAACGTGACTGCATCCAAATTTTTTCGAAGTGGACTTTAGGCTCATTGTTGATAAGGGCCTGGGAGATTTCGACGTCCTATTTTCGGGCACGCAAGGCGAATACCGAACATACCGCAGCCTTGCCAATCTGCCGGCAATCGAGGGCATATCCGAACATCTGGCAAGGCGCGAACATATTACCAAAGTCATCCTACTAGACCATCTTGACGGATCTTGGTGAATTGAACGCGCCGTCGAAACTGCTGATCGATCAAAATACGCTCAGTACTTTACCAGCAACTTCAACCAGGCAAGGCACAATATTTCGAGTGCACACCCAGACCCCGCAGACCAGCAATACGGTACCTTGAGCACTGGTCCTCTGAGGACTACATCATCAGTGTTTTTCGAGTAATTTTGCCAAGTGCCACAGCGCAAGCAAGCCGGCAGCTTGTTCGTCTCGATCTTGGTGGCAAACCTGGTCTTCTTGCTAGCTCTTTGGGTAGTCAGGACCTGATCGCAGATGGGCCTCTCATGCGGAAGCATCCAGAGCGCAACTACTGCGAGGCTTGCTACGCAGCGCCAGAACGAGTACCCAGCTACAGAGCGGTTGATCTGCAGCTTGTGGAGTTCAGCAAGGAGACCCGTGCGGACATCGAGATGGATGATGGCCTAAGCCGGGATACCGTGCCCGAGGGTCGAGGTCCGAGTCGGACCAGCGTAGCCTCAGTCAGTAGCGATTGATACACAGTAGGGTTGACTTCGGCATATAGAAGATACGAGTCATGATGCAATGGCTGGATAGAAATGTGTATGTACTTGTGGCACGCTTTGCGGAACATGTCACTGCAATGATTCGTAACGATCTTGTCCTTGAAATTCGAGTGGCTCATAGCTTACGCAGTCGGCGAAAGGCCGCGGACACAGTAGTTCCGTTCCGCATTCAGCTCATCAGCAAACTCTCCCCGTCAAACCACTGGGGCTCCATGGGGGTCACGGCAGGCTTTCCACCTGTAAAAGTCCCCACTTTGAAGGCCAGAGACGGCATCGCGCTGATCCCGGCTAAATACCTTGCCGATGCCGCGGTCGGATATAGCGGCCTAAGCGCAAGGTATAAGAACGAGGCTGTCTTCACAAACAGAAGGTGTGTATGCTGCTGAGAGACGAACCCCGACACCATGCCTTACATCGATAGCGACGTACCGCGCCTTTGACGGAAGAGCAGAAGCAGTTCGGGCTTGAGCACGGCTATGTTAAGATACCGAAATGCTTCACTCGCGAACAAGCTGATGCTTTCTCGGCGACTGTATGGACCTCGGATAGATGCAGACCCGAACGATAAATCGACTTTGGCCAACCGAGAAGCGCAATCTGCCAGGTTTCAGTGGTTGTGTCAAGCAAAGAGTTCGCGCCAAAAGCCTATGCCGCGATTTGCGAGATTGTGGGCGGCGAAGACAAGATTGAGGATTGGTGCAAGAACTGGTCCGTTCTTCCTTGACGGAGGAGCTGGTACTAAGTGCCGATGACTGATGTTCCGTAGGAAAGATGGCTGGATCGTCAATTTCGGTCAGTCTGGAACTAATCCAATGACGAGCTCGACTTTCGGCAGCTAGACAATTGGCATAATGACGGAGAGTCAGTAACGATACCTTGCCCGTGCGCGTTGAGACTCAGCCCTGACCAACATCATCAGCTGGTTCGTACATTTCCTTGACAGCCCCGAACAAGCTCTGCTAGTCATCCCCCTGTTCTCCGATATTCAGCCGAAGGGAGGAGGGACGGTTCTTTGCACAGACGGCATCAAGCTTGTCGCTGAGAGACTGGCGAGTATTGCATTCTGTACAACGGCATGACCATAGCTCATATCAGCAGCGCGATCACCCGGACGGGATGACGCCTTTCCTAATGCCACGCGACTCTGGAGACATCCCTAAGTCCAACCCCTTGCGACGGGAAAGTCTGGAATAGCTGGTCAACGATCGGTCGCTGACACGAGATGAGAGCTTTGTCGAAGCCACTGGCGAGGTTGGCGATGTTTACATCTTGCATCCATTCATGCTGCACTCAGCATCAAAGAATTTACGTCGAGACATTCGCATCATCACGAACCCGCCTGTGTCGTTGAAGGAGCCATTCAAGTATGACGGGAAGAATCCTAGCCTCGTCGAACAGAAAGTGAGAGATAGCTATCCAAAGAACGAGGGCGAGGCTCTGACAGACGTTCCAGACTTTGCGGGACCTCGGTGTCGAGAGCCTGACCAGACTGGAAGATCACTTCTCCTCGGGCCCGCATTACTCCTGATCGTATTAGAGTAGGTGGCTGTCAGCGTTTTCATCGGCGGAGACTGACGGTTGTGACAGGAGCAAGCAGAGATGAAGAAGCGGGAGCTCGAGAGGCTGAAGGCCAAGGGAGTGTAAGTGGCAAATGGGCATCTCCGTGACTTCGAGTACTGAAGTCCCCTCCCAGGCCGATCAACAACGTCCGCGGATCGCGAGAGATCATCGATGAGGAGTACCCGTCATGAAGCTTTTGGGATAGAAAGGTGCGATCACTGTTCTCGTGCTGTGTCACTTTGAGAACACAACCCCGGCCATGCTGCTGAACGAACGCATGTCCTGGCCGCTGATCTTAAGCAAACTCGAAGGCTGTAGCAGCGGGTTATCCAGTCTCGCAATAGGTGGACCGCGTGGCTGATGCACCACGTCGAGCAGCATTTGTCCAGTTTTGTAGCCGCCATAGAGATGGCCTCCTGGACCGAAAGATACGCCATTGTAGATCTTCAGCCATATGCCATCTCGAGTCTTGACTGGCGGTGGTCCAGACTCCATCAATCCTTGCTCGCAAGTGTTCAGCCGCTGACAGAAAGGTTGATCATGTCGGGTGCAGTTAAACTGGATGGAGTCCAGTGCTGTTCGCAGTTATGAGAGGTTTGTCACCCCGTTGCATTGGATATGAGCCATTTATCTTCTCCAAGATAATTGCCCCAGATTGAACCAAGCTTCTCTGGCGCGGTGTGTACATTCATCGGGTTGTCGTGGCGAATCACAACATCAGTGCAATTGGGCAGGATTGTTCGAAATTATTTCAGTCGACAAGATTGGTCGAAGACGCAACACACAAGCAAGCTGTCGTTTCATCGTACGCAGTTTATATCCCCCAGAAAGGACGCTGACTCATATGACACGCGGAACCTAGGTGCCATGGGATTCGTAGTCTTCGGTTGGGTACAGCACAGGCTTAGTGTAACGGATAAAACTGTAGCCGCCTTCAGACCAGCTTAGGCCGACAATAGAGATAAAGGCTGCGGTTATGGGCGCAATACAGGAGCCAGACTTGTCGTCGATCGCGATGGCCGCAGGGTTGTACAGGTACGCTGACTCCAGATCGCTCGCAGGATTGGGAGCCATGACGGGGTTGTTGGCATACTGCTGAGAGCCTGAGAGTGGGAAATATGATGCCGTGTAGTTGGCATCACCTTGGGTCGAGTTCGATCCTTGATGCCTCTGTGAGCAAGGGAAATGCGGAGTTCAGTGCATGATCACTTGCTCACGCCTGGAACGGTCGAGGCGTATGCGCTGCCAGGACGAGGTGGCAGCTGGAGAGACACTGCAAATCGATTGATCGATCGAGTCCCTGGAAAGAAGGGCAATGGAGACAAGGCCGAGGAGCATCGTGTTGGCCATACCGGTATGGGGGAGGCGGACAGTCAGTGATGCACTCTGGAATGGACTAAGGATGACCTTTTTCCCTGCCACCCTGCCATCGCGGATGCTATGCTTGTCTATATGCCTAATTCAGCAACCGCCTGCAATGATGAGGGTGGAGGCACCGTAGCTAACTCCTCACTCACGAAGTAGCGTACACGCCGGGCATGTATTGAAGCAGGCCTGTTTGATCCTGCTCAGATGAGCCGAGTGGAGCAATCGACAGATCAGCATCTAAGGTGGCTCGCATTCGCGCGAATTGTGGGAAGAACGCCATAGCTGGCTCGGTGGCGAGGGTTGAAGAATGCATGCTCGAAGTGAGCCGGGAATTGGAAGACGAGTATGCAGACTCGGCCCACCTTCCCCATAGGAAAGCGCCGTCAACGTCACCCTTTTGGTGCTGCCAATCGCGCTTTGTGGCCCAAAAGCGTATGGTGTCAAGCCTTCAGTGACAGCGCACAGTAACCACAGCCATACACTCATCTACACCACACATACGAGTCTGCTATTGCAAGTACATAACCTGTTGTCCTTCGACCCAAGCACCCGCCTCTGATCAAGATGGTCGCTCCACCAGACTCAAAGATCAGCTATGCCCAGCACACTCTGTCATATCCGCTCTTCGCCGCGGACTTCGATCCCTATGGTCGCGGCTACCTTGTCGTGGGAGGCGGCGGCGGAGAAAGCAAGACAGGTGTCCCGAACCAAATCGTAGGTAAGGGTCAAGAGAAGTTGCTGGACCACTGCTGAGAGGGCCGTAGTCTGTCCTGGATGTCGGCAACCGAGCCGAGATAACCACCGCTGCCGAGATCGATCTGTCCCGAAACGAGGATTCAGTGCAGTCTCTAGCGAACCTAGGGACCAAGGATGGTCTCGTCACCTTCGCCGGCATCAACTCTTCGCAGGCGGATCAAGATGCTGGCAAGAATGAACATCTCCGGGCGTTCGAGATCAAGTATCCACCGCGCAAGAAGCAAAAGGTGCAGGATGATAAGTCAGAAGCCGTGAAGGGCGAAATCAAGCTTCTGGGCAAATCACAGCTGTTCCGGAAGCCTATGCCGAAGAGTGAGGTGTACCAGAGGGTATTGCGACTGTCACCAGCTGTGCGACGAGGGCAGAGTAGCAAGCGGATCGGCGCTGTTGCAACGGGGATGGCCAAAGACAGCGAGATGGTTGTTTTCGATGCTACCAGCTCTGCTCCAGGAAATTCAGATATCATAGCGAAGATCTATCCAGAGGAGGGCGCCGAGGTCAACGACATTGATATCGCGGAACCGGAAGAGGCCGAGTTCAGCGTCGTCTACTGTACCGACTACGATATTCTCGAACAGACATATAAATACGACTTCAACACGAAGAAGGCCGAGAAGACGCCCAAGGCCCAAGGCGCGTGTACCAGATGCCTTTCCCGGACGCCCTCACGGATCCGCGATCACGACCAAAATTCAGAGCCGTACGATTTCTCAATGCGCAGAACATGGTCGTGCTCGCAAACACTCACAAAGGCAAAGGCTCCGAGCTTCGCATTCTCCACCTGTACCCGACCGGCCCCGCCACAGCCATGCTCCAAAAGGCTCTACCATCACGCATCAAGTCGGCTGTCAGCATGGACGTATGCGCCCTCGATGTCGACAAGACCGGCAATCAGCAAGTCATCGTTGCGGTGGCTGGACAAGATATCAGCATCGAGATATTTACGACCAACTATCAACGAGCGAGCGATACGTTCTCGCCGTTCAAGCATTACATCACCGAGCGCGATGTGCACCAGCATCAGATGACGAAGATTTGCCTCTCTCCGTTCCACCCACGGACACTGTCTGGCGAGAAAGACGCCGAGGCCAGCGTTGTTAAGAAGACAGCCGGTGGCAAAAAATATGTTTGGCTCGCGTCGGTGTCCTACGGCAACACAGTCGTCGTCGACACTTTTCCGCTGTCGATGCTCGACCCCGAAGACAAGAACAGCCGCTATGTCCTGTCGCATCCAAGCGATGAGCGAATCGCGAAGATCGCATACATTTCCATTGCCACCATGATGGTCCTGGTCACGGCCTTCCTCCTCCAAGCTTCCTGACTGGCTTCGCTGGTATCAACACAGGTCCCTTCAGCCTGTTGCCGCAGAGTTTCAGAGAGTTCTTGGATCGGCCAGCCGCCGCGGCGAGAGGCTACGGGCATCGTGTCGAGCTGTCCGCCTCTTCAGTCATCGAATCAGACGTTCCCACCGTCCTCCCAGGTACAGGTCGCCTACGCTCACTCTTGGCATCGCATGCCGGTGCGCCGGACAGACAAGGCAAAGCATTGGTCGTTCGTAGCTCAGATGAGAGTGGCGCTCTGTCGATCAATGTACACCCCGATCAGGAGGAATACTTGAAGGCTGATACTGAGGCCAAGCGGTGGGAAGAGTTAAGTGAAGAGCAACAGCGCACCTGGAAAGACCGACTGGTCAAAGCTGGCGAGTGGGTAGAAGGCCAAGGTGAAAAAGTATTGATTGGAGTGCTGTTCAGTGAGTATGCTGGCATTGTGGGAGGCGCAGTGCGGGATGCGCTCGCCGGCTGATCGATGTCCATGCCTGCGTTCTACACGGGGTCCAGCCTCTCCATACTCACAACATTACCTAGACTTGAAACCGGACAAACTGCTCATCAAGTGCAACGTCATTCTTCCATGACCTCGACCGGACGCCACCAGACAGTACAGTGTCAGTTGCCGGTGCTGCCGTCGCCGGATGCTTCATTGCTAAGCTCCACAAGCGCCTGCATACCTCTCTTCGCTTCGTGTGCCCTCGTGCTCGCCGGGAACAGAGGGATCCACATATCCATGCATACCTGTAGCATTTCGTCCCACAGGATCGCCCATAAGATGCAACGTAACGCAAACGCACCCCCAATGCCAAAGATCCGCTTCAAAGCGTAGCCGGGCGAAAGTTCTTGTTGTCCACCAGGATGCGATAAGTCCATGATCTGCTAGTTGAGAAAGGACGCGAAGAATGATGCAGGTAAGCATAGGACGGTCACGATCGGAGATGTCGAGTTGTGGTGACTGGGGCGTGATCAATGGCGAAGGGTCGGTGAAGGTGTGCTAGGTCACCTCGACTCGAATCTCCTCGTCTCTTCCCTCATACCAAGGCCATCTGATAATACCATAAGTTCCAAATCGTTTAATAAGCAAAACAAATCAGCCTCAACTACCCCCCATTGCAATCAAGATGCCTGGCCGAAAGAAATCCCATACTCCCCTCCTCTAGAGGGATCCCAATGACCGCAGTGTGCAGTACCCGCCTAAATTGCTCCAACGACGCACAAATATAGCCGTGCCTAGAAGTACCTCGAAGAGGCAGTCGAGGAGCCTCGTATTCGCACCTCTACCCGCCTCATGCGCCTCACACAGCTGCTCCGTGCTTTGTTGAAGGATTCGGAATGGACGTTAGCCGAACACTGATTCGAGACTCCCCGATCCGAACTCACCTTCGGTAAGATACCAGAATCAAGCTTGTGTGGACGCCTCGGAGGCTACATGTTCTCCTGTATAGGGTCAGCCTAGTCGGACAGGGTGAAAGGAGCCAGCCCGAGTTGCGGTACGTTGCCGACGGGATCTGCCATTATTGCGACACCCGCTTCGCGGAGGGTCGAAGTGCCAAGAAGTGGGATACTCCACTTGACTGAATTCGAAGGTTTATCAATGCCAGCGCGAAATCCAATACAATGAGAAGCGAAGAAGCAGGAGAAGGAAGCGCAGGATGGCTGGTGTGCAGTTTACAAGAAGATCCCGACCCGGTGCTATCATCGTCTGGCCTTCGAGAGCATAGCATCTTTGGCCCTCAGAACTGCATTCAACGTCATGCCGCATTCGTCCATGGTAGAACTCAGGACAGGCTCTGGCGACTCTTCGATGCGCGAAGTGCACGCTAGCCAATGGATCCGCCTTCTGCACAGCTAGCTTTCTTCTTAGGTCTCATGACTTGCCCTCATCCACGCGCAAAGATTGTGGAAAAGGAAAAAGAAGCAGAGCAGGCTTCGGCGCATACTTATCAGCGTCATGAAGGTCATCGCGGACCAGCCTCTTGAGATGCAGGTGGAGAGATCGGCAAGGCGGCCCTCGTGCGCAGGGGCTCATGCGAAATGCAAGCCATTCATTGCGGCCGCGAGGAAGACGAGGAACGTATGTCAAGCATCGCAGATAGCATTCACGGTGTCTAGAAGCCTGCATTCGTGGTTCAGCGTTCGGTCGTCAGCCTCGATTGATGTATGTCTGCCGTGCTTTGAAGGCGGTCAAGCACTGGACGTTTGGTCACCACAACGGTCCTCTGACATCCGAAAGAGGTTGAAGCCCTGGGCCGGCCGGGCCGCTGCGAGACACTTCCAAGCTATGACGCTCTGCACGGCCTTACGTTCCTGTCATAGAAGCACCATTAGTGTGTACCGAAGCATCATTTGAATATGAGGACGGGCTTCAACAATAGCCATAGTGGGTCTTCCAGCTGATCGCTAGGGTCGCTCGGACTATAGGGGCGACAGTGTCTGCTCAGTCAAGCGTACCCGGCCGCCATAGTTCTCACATATCACCACGATCGAGCCGACACAGTGTCTGCTCAGTCAAGCGTACCCGGCCGCCATAGTTCTCACATATAACCACGATCGAGCCGACACGCTGGTACCCTGGTATCGACAGTATAGTACCCCAGGAATGACCGAGACTGCGGCAATGATGATGGCGCCGGTGGTTCATGCCCGAACCTCGCAGTATCCGGCAGCTCTCCGTCTTGCTCACTTTCTGCCCGCGTCCGACTGCGAAGTATCTTCGCTATGCTTCTGCGGCGTGGCATAACTTGCAGGCTCCTCGTCCGCAGCCCCTCGAATTGTCTGAGCATCTGATGGTCCGGCCGGCCTGGTGACGACCGGAGTTGAATTTGAGCCTGCAGCAGGTGGAAGACTTTTCGGCAAAGACAAGTTCGAGTTAGTAGGTTCAGTTGCGTCTGGCTGATCCTTAGCTGCTGGACTGGCCTCTGTCTTGTCTTCAAGCTTCGACGCCTCGGCATCCTTAAGCCTTGTTGCTTCTGGCGTCTTCGTCACGGGGCTCTCGTCCGGATCGCTCACAGGTAAGGACACAGGCGCAGGTATTTGAGATGTTGGAGGCTCAGCACCTGCCGCAGGCGCTGTTGGAGCTGGTGGGTCTTGGGCTGGAGGCGCTTGAGGCGCTGGAGCTCCAGGCTGTCTCGCGCGAAGAGCAGCGGCAAAGAATCTCCTGGGTTGCCGTATGAGTACGCGTCCGGATCGTTCATACTGTGTTCTTCACAGCTCGGTCGTACAACCTAGTAAGTCTGGCGATCTCGCTACGTACAGTCACCTGGTCATTCGTATCGATGGCATCGAAGCCATGCGCCCCTTACTGATGCCGTGCCACATCACGGCGCTGTTCTGCAGCCAGGATCAGCATCTTCTTCAGGTGGTCCACGGACCATGCATCTTGTCTTACTTCTGTTTCATCGATCACTCTCGCAAGATCATCCCGAAACATGCGGGCTCTAACCGGCTGTCCGCGTGACTTCAAGAAAGCGATCCTGCCCGCAATGACAGTGTTGAGGGCTCCGAACACAGTTATCAAGACACGACTGGAATCAGAGGCGCCCAGTGCAGTCAGCGTCGCGCCCAGGACGATCTTGTGAGCATCAGGGTATTCGTCAATGCTGCGGTGAATTGATATGTGCATGACTGGTTGCGTTTTCGTCGCTTGACTCGCACGTAAAGTGCATCCGGATGAGGATCCCATTTGTGATCCTTGGGTAGATGGATGGGCCGAACGCCGATAGTTTGCAGAACTGCTCGTGGGTATCTCCGAGGTCCTCGAATGTACCCGCCCCATTAGAGCCTGGGAACTGCAGCAAAGGGGCGCTGTCGTCGAAACTGGATGGCATTCGGTCGTCGCGGAGATTGCGGGGAGGGGGGGCCAGCCAGAAACAAGCTACCGACTTCTTTCGCGGCGGCAATGGGGGCAACAACTGCCCGCCTGCCGATGCTCGTCCACCAGCAAAGCGCTAATGAGAAGAGCAGAAGGCAAGACGCGAAGTACTGTGGCCAAGATGGCTTGTATGTCTCATCGCGCGTTGACGCCGCCTGTGCCACGTGCCAATGGCTCGCTAGTCCGGCGCTCGACCCGCGTCCATATCCCAGCCACCGCAAGGCGCCTCGAAATGCGCAGAGACTAGACTTCACTTTCACTTGCAAGTCGCGCCTTCCAGCTCAGAAAGCGCCGAGTCGGCAGGCACGCTTTCGACGACGCAGATTGAATAATTGATTTCAAGGATTGGCGGCGACTTCCTTGTCGAATAGTTGCGCGCAATTTGACACATCGCCAGTCCACTTGCCTGCTCTATTACCCTTCGGTGGCCACCACACCATCCCCACCACCTCTACGCTTGGTCCTCCCGCCTCTGCCCGTCCATCCACACTTGCTTTTCCCTTTCCTAAACATCAGAATTTCAATTGTCTGGTATTGAAAGCGCTCGTACTGCTTAGCGGGAGAAGGTGTTGTGGCCTCTAGCCAAATCAGCGACCCATCGCTCCCCAATTTCTGCTGTAATCGCGTAATTAGTGCCAGGCCCTTCCGTATCGCTCCAGCCGCAATACCAATGTCAGGAACATCACAGTGCTTCTAGCGCTTGCTCAAGACACTCGCTTGGCAGCATCGGACAAGGGCTCATACTCGCCCAGCATGCGCTAGCAATCACCAATGCCGATCCTGAATAGCGCTCCGATGACGCTAGCCTGGACGAGCGTGAACGGGTTATTGACGCGCTTCCCAGGCGGCATCACGACGCACTGGCTCGGAAGTCATCTGCGTCCTCGAAGAGAACATCGTCGAGTCCAGCTGCTGTCATGTGAGAGAGCGTAGTATTGGCGAATGCAGGCATAGCGTGTTTCCTAAGGGAGGCTCTGGAGCATGTAGATGATGACTTGGTCGTCTCTGAAAGCTTCTCTGGAGAGGCCGACGTTCTGGAAGATGCGCCCTTTGCCGCCTGAGCTGCATCCGATGCCGAGCATGGCAGTAGACTACAAGCGAGTCTCGTGCCCAGCGGCGGGAAACAGCATGGCGAAAGCGCCTTTGTGCAGTGCCGGTCATTGCGGCGCATCAGAGCAAGGAGCTCGTCATAGAGCCGCTATTCGAATGTGAGCAGTATTATTTGAGATGGCATCGGATAGGCAGACAGTCAGCACACTCCTCTGAGCTCACCCGTATGCTCACAGATTTGCCAAACGCGGACGATAGATAGGCACATCACAACGATGTCTGAGCCAGAGGGCCAAACAACCCGCCCTCCGCAGCGCCTAGTCTATACGTCCAACAACGCGGACGGGCGATTGCATCGCGACACAACTGTTTTCGCGGTCTTTGCGTAATCAAAACTCCTTCGTACAGGTAGCAGCAGCACTGGGGCAGTGCGTGTATCTAGCAGGGAATCGGTGGGGGAAACGGGAGTTGGGAGAAGCTTAGGAAGTAGAAGATCTCCATCAATGCTGATTGATAACTCCATCAAATCAGCTCGGCAGCCCATGCTTTTCACGCCGCTCGGCCTCCTAGTGTAAGCCCGAGTCCTTAGACTTCGCAATCGCCAGCTTCACCGCACTCAGCTTGTTCACACACATGCATTACTACTCTGTCGCTTGAGCCTCCCATTACATTGACGACTGCAACACGCCTTTCGCACCTTAGTCAAGTGCCTTCTGCGGAATACACACGAGCTTCTCGTAGTATATAATGCGAACAGCATGAACGGGCAAATTTCACCACCCATCGCCGGCAGCCGCGCAGAATGCCTCGGGTTTACCCCCCCATAGAAGGTCGCCAGAACAGCCTGCCCATCGCGCCTTCGATCGTCGAGTCAGTTGCTGGGTTCAGTGCTGGGGTGGTGTCGACGCTGGTGGTGCATCCCTTCGATGTCGTGAAGCTGCGGCTGCAGATAGAGCAGAGGCAGAATGTCGCAGGGCTGCAGAGTAGCAGGGAGGGCCATACGCACGATAGCGAGTGAAGGCACGAGCAATGGCGCCAAGCAGACGCTGGGCCGGATGGCGCAGAATTTCTACCGCGGCATCATGCCAAACATGGTGGGAAACAGCACCAGTTGGGCGCTCTACTTCCTATGGTACGGCAGGATCAAAGACTCAGTACGGAAGGCCCGTGGCTTGGAGCACTCAAGGGAGCTAGCACGATCGACTACTTCCTCGCTAGTGGCGGATCAGGCATCTTGACGGCTGTGGCAACCAATCCGATCTGGGTCATCACGACCAGAATGCTTCTACAGCCCGTGACGCACCCGGCGCATACCGCAGCATTGCGCACGGAGCTTCGGCAATCTACAAGGCCGAAGGATGGAGAGGTTTCTATCGCGGCCTGGTACCTTCCTTGCTGGGTGTCAGTCACGGTGCTATTCAGTTTGCTGCATACGAACAGCTCAAAAATCGGTGGGGTCGAAAGCGGGGTGGGAAGGCCGGCCTTACGAATATCGACTACCTGAGCATGTCTGCGGCGAGCAAGATTTTCGCCGGCAGTATCACATATCCGTACCAGGTGGTACGCTCCAGGCTCCAGACCTACGACGCGCACAAGAGGTACAGCGGGGTGCGGGATGTTGTCCGGCAAGTCTACCGTGAGCAAGGACTTATGGGCTTCTACAGAGGGTAAGCTGAGCACGATGCATACTGTTGAGGCGCTCCTGACTTTCATCACAGACTCGGCCCGAACATTCTGCGGGTTCTTCCATCAACATGTGGACGTTCTTGGTATACGAGAATTCAAGTTCGTTTTGCCCAGTGCTTCAATCTTGGACATGCCAATCACTAGCGAGGGGCGACTGAATGGGTGTTGCAGATATGGCATTGCATGAGCGAGTTATTTCAGCATAGCGTGGAGTCCTCGGCGCGGCTTAGGTATTTCGGGGGCATCAACGAGCATTCGGGCGGTGGGATAGACCTAGAGGCAAGTCGCTTAGCCTGAAGATGACGAATTGTACAGCACCTGAAGAGACACCATGCACCAGACCTTGCCACTAGCCATGTCCCTTTGTCTTAGACGCGCCCGGATCGCGAAGCTCGCGTGACCGATGTTGATCTCTCAATAAGCTTTCGCCAACAAACAAAGACGATTGTCGAGTTATGCCGGATCCTGTCCCATTCGCCACACGAGCAGTGAGCAAGACTCAAGCAACCGACACACAAAATGAGATATTTGCAATTCTCACCGGTGCGCTCTTCTTCGCTAGCGGCGCTCTCGCCAGCCTTCACGGTGCGAACCAAGCTCTTAATGGACAAGCGAACGACGGTCGCCCAGGCGCAGGACAACATCAGGTACAGAGTGGCTGGAGGCATTGGTTGTCCGAGCGAGGCCTGCCAGTGATTGCACGGGAGGCTCATGGTGTACATGGCGGACCGGCTCATCCACCCGGCAAGAAGGCAAAGCCAGAGGGTAGAAGAGGAAGAGTGTATCGAGCCTGAGTCCGGGAAGGTATGGGCGATCGTTGGTTGTCAAGCTCACTCCATTGACTGCTCCGGCGCCATGTATGCTTCCACCCACACAGTCACCGCTAAATGGTACACAGGATAACTTTTAATATCACAATTTTTGCGTACCGGTAACACACCGGATCGTCATCAATGCGACACTCATCAGCCCAGGCCCGTACTCCCTTTCAACCCGCCCTTTACCATTCCAGTCGTAGAATCCACGCCTGTCGCCTTGGTAGCCTTGTTCGCTGCATCGCCAGCCTGCTTCTCCACCGAGCCATTCACGCCCTTATCCTCTTCGCTGCATCGTGGTCCGGCCTTGTATGCTGGTCATTAAACCCGCTGATGTCCTGCTTACTCTGCTGATCCCGCGCCGCATTCATGAAGCCCGTCAGCCTGCCGCCGGTCCAGCTGTTCAGCTTGTCGCCGATTGCTCCGCCTTCGGATGCCAGCTGGTCTTTGGAGTCGCCGTTAACCCAGCGGAGGATGTAGTAGCCGCCTAGACCCCAGAGGAAAAGGAAACAAGCGGCCATGGTTGTGAAGAAGACGACCGGCAGGACGAAGGCGAGGGCTGTGCCGACAGCGAAGAGGATGAAGACTACAGCTGCGAGGAGACCGAGGAGGAGGCCCACGACAAGCGAGAAGATGGCCACGGTTAAGGTGAAGAGGACGAAGAGGCCGAGGGGGACGCCAGTCAGTGCAAAGTTCATGCCGAGGAAAGCCTGCCATCACGATTAGGTTTTTCCTGGCAAGGTACTCGTTGCAGATGTTCTCACCGAAAGCTTGGGATTCTTCAGCATGAACGACTGGATCATGGCCAGGAATTTCGATCTCTGCTCCGGCGGGAAGAAGCGATCCAGCAGCGCCTTGCCCTTCATCGCCACCCAATTACCCCATCCCTCAATCTTGCCCAAGACGCCAGAAGTTGCGCTGTTCACCTTATCGCCGATCCCGCCCGGCACCTGCGTGGTGGCGCTCTGAGCCTGATCCGCCATCTTCTTGCGAGCCGAAGCAGATGGGTAAGGTCGTCGAACGTTGGGCGAAGGCGAGCGAGAGACGTCGCGGATGATATCGGCCCGGTTGGGATGGTTGCCAGATCGAACCTCGAGCTTGCGTGGATGGTGCTCGTGGGTAGCTATTTTGACAAGCTCGCAGGCAAGAGATTGCGAGAGAGGCGAATGATATGTAATATGCGCTCCAGGGCGTCGGGATGATTAAAAGGCGTGGACTCCTGCGCCGACTCACTCACGACGTCTATCTAATGTACGGCCAGGAAACGGAGGGGAGCCATGTCATGCGAGGCGTATGCCTTCGCCATGGTGCATGTGCATTGCGTTGTGCCTCCGCGCCTGCCAGGTTTCCTGGAGACGCGCCTGGGATTGGGTGGACGAGCCCCAAACAGAGTGACGTCGCGGACGGGAGAGCCTTGGCTCAGCCACAGGCGGGTTGGTCTGACAGGGCAACCTTGCGATGTGGCGCTTGATCTGCGTCCCTCGAGATCTCGAATCAGTCGCCGCAAGACACTGATGAGCCTACATGCATGCCAGTTGCGGCAGCAGCCCACGGCCAGCGATATCCACAGCACGTGATTCCTCTCCTCTGTTTCAGCCACGAATGGCAGGGACTGCGTCGCCGTGTGTTGCTGCTGCTGCGAAACGCGCTTTCCTCTTTCGGAGCTGCCCGAAACGAGTTTCGCAAATTCCTGGCATGTGAAGTTCGCAACCGCATCCTTTTTGCTAAAGCATCCCGTCCACCCACAGCCATGGCGGACTCTTCCAAGAAGCGCAAGAGACCTTCCGGCGATGCATCGCAGAAGCCAGCAAAATTGATCAAGGTCGCATACGCCGCCGAGCAGACGTCTACCCGGTGATTGCATCCACACCAGGCATCACAGCACCCATGTGCCTTTCAAGGCCTTTACCAAGTCCCGCTCGAAGACCGCCAAGCACCCAACTCCCGCCACGCACGACGTCTTGCTACATTCTTCCGCCCATGCTGCCGTAGACTATACGGCCGCACCCACTGCTGCCGATCAGCATGTAAAGCATTATCTGGGCATCTACGATGAAGCAGCCAACAAGCTCCGCATAGTGCCAGCATACTCCTCGACGCTCCGAGTAGCCCCGCGAAAACATGCGGCAGTCAATGAGGAAGCTGAGCGCAAAGCCCGGTCGACGTACGCTTCGCAGCGGGAGGCGCTGGGCAAGGAGTTCGGCACCAAGAAGGCGCAGAAGATGATTGCCAGCGCACGGAGAATGCAATCACGAAAGACACGAAAGGCAAAGGCAGAAGGGATGATGTCCAGGACGCGGTCCTCGGGGCTATGGAAGATGATGAGGATGCAGCGCCTCTCAAGCAGGAGGCCATGGAAGAGGAGCTGCTCGCCAACAAACCGATCCCGCGGCCTAACATGCAGGCCGAGTCCGTGGAAGACGTCTACACATTCAATACACTGGTGCCGCCCTACGACGCCAAGCTTCTGCAGGTCAAAGACTGGCAGGAGAAGGCACGAAACAACGAGCCGGTCATGTTCTCGCACCGCTATCCAGCAGACCGTCTTGGACAAGTGGGCAACAGCGAAAATGTCAATCGCATCAAAGCTCTACGATATCTCACTCTGCTCCTTGAATTCCACGACGCCCTGTCGACGGGCGGTCGCGGCCTCAAGAAAGTGCCCAAAAAGGAGTTCCTCTCCAAGAAACTCGCTGCCTGGCCTGAGCCACTTGTCGACAGCGTCCGCCGTCGATTCTCTGATCAAGGTCAGGAGCTACCTAAGTGGCACAAGACTTCCTCTACACGCACATTTGCGCTTAGCGCTGTATGTTGATGGCTGGAGGACGGAGACGAGCATGCTGAAGGATGATTTGAAGATGGAGACGAGGCAGGTCAGTCAGTACATGATGGAGCTTGGCGCGAAGATCGGTCCTGTCACAGAGAAGGAGAGGGAGGCTATGGGTCTGAAGAGCAAGGCGCAAGCGGCAAATGTCAGGGTGGCCCGGTTGAAGCTGCCGTTAGAATTTCCCAAGCCGAGGGTGGTAGAAAGCGGTAGACTGCTTGGTCCGAGTGGAACGCCCAGCAGCACGATCAGTGCCAACTTTTGTAGATCTATGCATACGGCCGTCAAGAAAGTAGCGTCTCGTGCCTCACTGCTGCGTAATGAGCTAGCACTCAAATACCGTGACATTGACCGCGGCCTGACGAGAAGGGAAGGCACAGACCAATCATGAGAATAACGTCATGCCAAGCTTTCTTCACTGGCGGCCTCGCGTGTGCCCCCGTGTGCTTCGCCCTCATCACCATCTCTTCAGGTCAAGGGTACCATATGTGCGACGGTAATGGTCAGGACAAGGGGAGACTTGGCTAGAGACGAGGAGCTCAATGAGGCGGCCTGGGTAGCAGCGCGAGGAGCTGCTCTCGGAGCAGCAAAGGTATGAAGTTTGCCACCCTCGAAACATGTCCATCGCGTACCAGCGAGACCAGCTTGAGCAAGACTGACAGTTGCGCAGTGGGGAGTCTTTTCAGCAGTAGCAGGTGGTCTCGCGTTCGCCGTCTCGCCACTCTATCGCGGTCTCACATTCCAATTCAAGGTACCCTCCGCATCCATGAATCTGTACGCCGCTACTGACGCCGCCTCAGGTCTTCCTTCAAATGTCAGGCATGACATTCGGAAGCATCATCGAAGCAGACCGACGTCTCCGCCAGCACGAAGCAGCCGTCCGACGACAAAGACTCATCAAACGCGACACGGAAGTGTGGCGGCGGTACGAAGCCGACTTGATCGACAAAGCCGCCGAGGAGCGGATACAGGAGAGTAGTGTAAAGTAGGGAAGATCGACTGCGCTTCTGCTGACTATCCCAATCCGTACAAGCATGTGCAGCTTTTAGGTACATACAGAAAGAGTCTCTAGAGCGCGAATCATATGACGTCGGCTTGCCATGGTAATCCCTAAGACAGAGGGAATGCAGCGACAGCACGCTCAAAACGTTTCCCACAGGTACAAATTGTATTTGGTTCAGCTGTCATCGACGAGCTTTCGCGCGTCGTGAGCTTTCTTCGCGCCGCTCTCAAGCACTTCTAGGTCGCCGCTCATCTCACACATGCCGCGGAAGATGCCACCTTCAGAACTGATGAGCTCGAATGGGTCGCCGTACTCGACGACTTCGCCCTTATCTAGGACCAACACTTTATCATAGTCGATGATGGTCTGCAAACGATGCGCGATGGTAATGGTGGTGTTCTTGATCTCGCGGATCGTCTCCTGGATCTTGGAGTCGGTGGCGTAGTCGATGGAGGCAGTGGCTTCATCCATCAAGAGCACCTTCGGATTCTTCAGCAACGCACGAGCCAGACACAGCAGCTGCCTTTGACCCTGCGATAGGTTGCTGCCACTTTCGGCCACGGGCGAAGAAAGATTGCGGAAGATGTTCTTGTTCTCAAGCGCCGCTGTTGGCTCGGCGGCTGTGCTGTCCGCCTCGGCCGGAGTGTTCGGCTTGGAGGCGTCTTGCAGCTGATTGCTAGGCGTCTGTGGTCGCGAAGGAGTAGTTGTGCCGGACGGCGCGCCGATGAGCTGGACTCGTCGTAACGCGGTGAAGATCTCTTCGTCCGTGAACAGCCCAAACGGATCCAGGTTGGTGCGAATAGTGCCAGTAAACAGTGTAGGGTCTTGCGGAACCATGACAATGTTCTCTCTCAAGTCCTGCAACCCGATGTGTCCAATGTCGACATCGTCGACAAGGATCTTGCCTTGCTCGGCCTCCAAAGCACGGAAGAGCGCCAGTGCGAGCGAACTCTTGCCGGCACCTGTCCGACCGACTACGCCAACCTTCTCGCCAGATAAGACTTTGAGCGAGATGTGCTTCAGCACGAAGTCGAAATCGCTTCGGTACCGCGTGCAGTAATCGATAAATTCCACTGAGCCTTTGCTCGGCCAGCTAGGATCTGGCGATTGTCCGGGACAATCGGCGGCGCTTCCTGATCGACGTCGAGGTACTCCTTGATACGCTCCACGGAATTCATGTTTCATTTTGGGCGTACAGTCGCACAAACCACAGCACATTCTCGGTGAACGTGACAGCGTAGGACAATGCTAGACCGGCAGCACCAGCGTCTACCCGCCCGGTACTCAGGATTACGAAGACGCCAGTGAAGAACGAGACAAGGCCGCCGACGATGTCTACGCGGCAAGCGAGCCATCGGTTCGTAGCCCACAGGTAGATGAATGGCCGAGATTGCGTATTGATGCGGGTGAGGTTCTCCCGTATGAAGCGCCGCTCGTCACCATAAGCTCGGATGGTGGTCATGCCCGTCAATGTCTCGCCGAACTGCTGGTAAAGAGGACTTCGCTGGACCGAGTCCAGACGTTTCAAGTCACGCGAAGAGTTGATGTACAGCTTGCCAATCACAAAGTAGAGGATGCTGATGAAGAAACCAGCAATCAAGAAGCCGGGCGTAATGACCGAGATCAGGACAACGATGGTGACGATTGACGCCAAACAATGTATGACACCGACTGCGACAGGCGCAATTTCCTGGTCGATAGCTTCGATATCCTTCGAGAAGCGGTTCATGATCTGGCCGAGTGGCGTGGAGTCAAAGAAGCGGAAGCGAGCATGGGCGACCCTTTCCATGAGGTTACGGTGGATGCGTTTGGAGGCCGATAGGGATCCGCCGAACAGCACACCTTCCCGGACAAGCGTGACAACCATGAATGCCACCCCAAGCACTGCATACACACCCAGGTAGTAGCCGACGTCGACTTCGGAGCCATTGATGGTAATGTGAAGGCCAGTGTCGGGCCGGGTCCATGCGGTAAGGGTCCATAAGCAGGAGCCGCTGCGCAGACAACTGGTCATACTGGTCATGCTCATGTGGACATGACCGATCGGAGAATTGGCATGCGAATCCATGGTGGCGAGCGCCTCGTGGCGTACGTAGGCGTTAGACCATTCCCTGATCCAGACATTGGTGGCGACTTGGGAGATCTGTTGCGACGCGAAACAAAGTGCTGCAAAAGACCAGTAGAACCAGCCGCCGCCCATGTTCTTCAGGTAAGACAGGATGATCGCAATCTTTACCGCGCCCTCTGCCTTTTTCTCGTTGTTGATGTCGTTATCCACCACTTTGTTCATTCCGGGGATGTCTTTAGACTTTACTTGAGTCAATGGGTCTCCGATTGTCTTCATGTCAGATTCTTGACCGCCGCGCACATCGCCGTTCGGCGCGCTCAAGTGGCCGTTGCCATCGGTCGCCGTCTCAGCCAGCGGTCCATCGCCGCCAATGCCAGAGGGCACTCGCGATGGCAGCGTAGAGTTGAGACGAGAAGACGTGGCTGCTTCCAGCTTGGCAGCGTCCTCCGCGAGCGTGCCAGAAGCGATGACTTCGGAAGCCGTACCCAGAGCCGCGACACGGCCATTGTCGAGATTCACGGCGAAGTCAGCACGCGGCAAGCAGAGGACTGCATTGTGCGTGACTAAAATACAGGTCCGATTGTACATCAGCGGTCCCATGAGGGCCTTGTCGAAAATCCATTTGGCAGTGTGCGAGTCGACTGCACTAAGGACATCGTCTAGGAGCACGTGCCTGGCATTGCAGTAAAGAGCGCGTGCCAAGCTGATGCGTTGCTTCTGGCCACCGGAGAGCGTTACCCTTTCTCGCCAACGAGAGTCTGGTCGCCGGCATCCAGAATTTCGATGGTCGCGTTGGAGCGAGCAAGCTACAATGACGTTCTTATATCGCCTGGCATCCATTTGCTGGCGAAGACGATGTTCTCCTTAATGGTGCCGTTGAGGAGCCAGGCTTGCTGCGCGCAGTATGCAACGCTTTCGGTTAGTCCAGTCTCCGGGTTCACTTTAACGTCCTCGCGGCTACGACCACCGGGAAGGTAGACTTAGCCGTTCAAAAGCTTCATCTCACCCAGCAAAGCCATCAGTAGAGAAGTCTTGCCGCTCCAGTAGGCCCAACGATGACGTTTAGCTGGCCGACTTTGAAGCGCATATTTAGATCGATCAGCTTGAACTCGTCTGAGTCTTTCGAGCCCCAGCTGAAAGTACCGTCATCGAAACCAATGATGGACTCTCCGTTCTCTTCTTTTTCGTGCGTCTCGAGCTGCTTGTATTTGTCGGTCTCTGCTCGTTCAGATATTCCTCAATCCGATCGACGGAAACCTTGGACTCCTGCACGTGTGCTACCATATCGGCCAACTGATCCAACGGTATGCGCAGGAGACTGAACAACGAAAGAGCAGTGAAGGCGACTGACGGAATCAACTCCTTCTTCTCGACGAGCGTGTATACCATGAACGTCAGGAAAGTGATGATCACCGGCGCTCCAGACCAGATGGTGGCAGCGAGAGCCCAGATGATGTAGCGGTTGCGCAGAAACCGGAGCTCCACCGCACGTTTCTCGTCGACTGATCCGAGAAGCGCTGTTCCCAGGCGAAGTACTTGATGATGCGGATATTGGTCAGGACCTCGTTGGTGATGTGAATGCGGGCGTCAGTGGCGGCCAGAATCTTCTTCTGCACGGCAGCAAACTGCTGCGCAATCGCCATATTGATTGGCAGCAGCAAAGCCATCATAGCCATGCCGACCAGACTGCTCTTGCCTAAGAACTGCCACAAGAGTCCGATGGCCAGAATGAATTGGATTGGTGTCTCGCCCCACAAGAAGTGCAGGTATGCACTAATCTCGGAGACTTTGAAGGAGTCCACTGCCATCAAATTGATGATGGCACCAGATGTGACTTGCGAATCATCCGCGGCAGCCTCTTTCTGTGCATCCTTCGCCTTGTCATCTTTCGACTTCTTCTGGCTGCCAAAGATCTTCTTGAACCAGCCTCGACCGGAGCTATCCTTATCGTCATCGGCTTTCTTCTTGTTGCTGGCTTCGCCGAGCACCTTGTCCGCGCCAGCTGCTGCTCGGCGACGCAGAGCCTTTGCATAGATTTCACCAATGATGATCGCGCGCAATCTGATGCAGACCTTGCGGCCGATCCACAGCGCTTGCCCAGCTGACAGTGCAAATGAAACCTGGGAAACGAACAGCAGTGTGACATACAGCCAGGCAGCATTGCGCGGTATCCGATCAGGCTCCTCGATATATTGCAGGATTAACCTTAAGAGCAGCGTCGGCACGAAAGTCAGAAAGCCGGACATGATCGCCCAAGCAGCCTGGATCATGAGTCCACGACGAAAGTAGCGTAGCAGATGCCAGGCCAGAATTGATGTCTTCTTGAATTGTCGATAGTCCGCCAAGATCGCAGCAGCTTTATCTTTAGGCAGCAAATTCCAACATCAGCCATTTCAGTTGTTCGTTTGTATCCTTGCCAGATGATTGGGTCGACCCAGGCGAAGGTCGCAATGGACAAGACGCTCGCGAGCGGCTCTCTTGAGGGTTGTAGATCGCCCTCGTACTCCAGCTCCACCGCGCGGTTGCCCTTTCGTGATGTTAAGGCAATAATGGCCAACAGAGTGACGAGGGCGAAGTGCGCGCTCGCCAATGCCAAGGCGTGGTTTGATCGAGGATGGATGACTTGCGACCGGAAGACCAGGACTGTGCAGAGCCAGAGAAAGTTGTAGAGAAATGCAGTATGATACCAGAGTTTCGGAAATGACGCTTTCGATGATGCGCTGAAGAGTAGCCGGCATGAGGCCAGCACTGCGATGTAGGCCCATATTGCAACGCTGGCCACAGCGGCCGTTCTGCCATGCGATCCCCAAACACCCAAGATCAATGCCGCGGTTTGTACACCCAAGGTGGCCAGGACCGCAAGCTCTTCGACCACGTTGATCCAGACCTCTCCAGTGGGCTTGTCCACCTCAATCACCGAGATACCCGCCTTGCTCTGCGTGGGTTGCAGCGCAAGCTGCTCATTCGGATCATCTCATCATCCGTATGCACGCTATCATCGTCCCGCTCATTGCCATCTTCATCCTCCTCTGGTCGCTGGCCATTCCAGAGATGATCCTTCAACGGCGCGTATCCAGACTTTTCTGCGCCATAGGTCTTGAAAGCTTGGTACGTCAGGTACAGGATCGAAAGACCAGTCGCTAGCAGTGGAAAAGCGTCTGCAAGTAGTCTCGTTGGAAGCAGCCACTGAAATCATCGCGATACCAGATGGCGCTGTTGCAATGCGCGGAGGACATTCTCAGCCAATACTTTGCTGCACCAGTTCTCGTGTCTGGATCCGATGGGTTATGGTAGCAGCATTGCCATGCAGTGCCGCATTCGCCTGGCACTGAAGGTCCGAGCGGACGACGGCAGGGTATGCGATTCCAAGGACACAGGTGAAAAGAGCGTGAGGTGGGGATGTTGCAAAGGAAACGCGTACGGCACTGCTTGGGTGGTGAAGGCTAAATCGCGAAGTGACGTTGTGGAGGCTCCTCGCCCGCACTTTATCCCGGCAACGCGCCTGTAAACTCTCAATTCCCGCCAAAGCTTGAATGCATTAATGAGTCAGGTGAACAAGTACGACAGGAGCTCGCCAGGCCTTCACGGAAGCTTATCGGTCTATTATGTGGCCGTCGAGCGCGCGTGCAGCGCAGGGACGGCACTGGCTTCCCCGCTAATTTCGAGGTTGAGCGAGGCGACCATATCAAAAGCAGACTAATCCGGAAGGTAGAAGTACGCAAGTCAGTCTGACTCATGGCTCGTGCAGCTGAAGGATGCGCCAGCCACGGCTTCTCTGCGCCGTGCGACACAACCATGCCAAGCTCTCAATGGCGGTCTGGGTGTGAGTAAACGCATGTCTGAACTCCCTGAGATATGTACAGAAGTTGCTGGTAGTCATACAGGCGTGGCCACTCAGCCGCCAATAGCCGCCTTAGGGAGCAAGTCGATGGGCGATGTACAATCGGCTGCAAAGTGTTCGCGACGGACCTGTCTCCACATTGTGGTGTCCAAATGCATCATCTCGGTGCTGCGACAGGTGTCCAGGGCTGCACCTTCGGCTTCGTGCTACTTTTCATCAGTCGTACTCCGTGATGCAGAGTTCATGGCGATACGCACGTATTGTATGGCACATATGAGCTTCTCGTCATCGTTAACAATGGCCTATGCTCCTTCGGCTCCCATGCGCGGACTTGTCTCTGCAAGATCGGATCCTCAGTTGGCGGCTTGTCGACCATGTATGACATCCAGGCGTGCCTATGCGTATGAGCGATAGATATTATGATCGCGACCTGGAACCTCACTTACCAGCCTGGCTCAATCTGACTCCTGCCGAGGCTATTAGCCACCCTATGTTGCTCGCAGGAGGGCATCCCACACTTACGGGTCAAATTCCTTGTCCTTGTAGTCTACCCATCTTGTTCGCACTGGTATCCTCCGTGAGCTGATATCCCTAGCGTCCATCTCCGTCTGCACCGCGACTTACAGGGCAGCTCCTCCTCCAAGTTCTCAAAGTACTTGTTGCCGTACTTGTCCGCTGCGATGAAGGTTCCTCGCTTGGTATCACCTGCGCCATATTCAGTCCAGAATCCTCCCCGCTTTTGAACGCCAGTCGCATACCCATGTACTACAAGTGAAGAGTGCGCCGTTAGTCACAGCGTCTCGTTGGTTCGGTCAGGGTGGAGTGGAGCGTACCTGCATCTGGTGGCCATATTCCTATGCGACGTCAGCGAAGACCGGTAGCTTCATGTATTGCATAGTGTACCTTGAGACCGATGCTTCGCAGGTTGCGAAGGGTCCTGAGGATAGTCGACATCCTGGCGTGTTATGGCGTCCACTAAATGGCTGCTTGCGAAGGTGGTGGATCTCAATGGCCGGGAATCCAGAGCTGCGGTTGGCCGGTTAGGGCTCGGTCAAGCCTTCCGGGATGCCTGAGGCAGCTAGACAAAACCTCTACTCCTTGGAAACTACCGCTCTGCCAAAAGACAAGGCAATACACCCCCTCTTGCGAATGTCAGAATATCGATCTTCTTGCCTGTCATCCGCTTCGAAAGTGCGTCCTGCTCGCTGTTGAGTTGCCGCCGCGTGCCAGTGACAAGGCTGTGGCCAACGCCAGCAGCTCGGGGAAGCCGCTCCTTCGCCGCTTGGACTGCATGCGTCTTCCGTCCCACGCATGCTCTTCCACTACGCCCGTCTAAATCCCTCCAATGCTAGTACGACGTACGGTGCCGCATTTCAGGCAGTGCGCAAAGACAAGTCCATGTGATAGGCTACAGGGAGCAGCGCGAGTGCAACGGCGCCTAGCCAGCATCAACCATGCACCCCCGGCCCCGGCAACAAATGCCTCTCCCGCCTCACTTCTTGCAGGCATCACGGAGGAGCTGGACAAACTGACGCCTCGGTTCGACATCAACGCGAATGATATCGAGATCATTCGTTCTCCGACAGATTTCTACGAAACTCTCAAAGCCAAGATCAAGCACGCCCGCCACAGAGTCTTCCTTTCAACGCTTTATGTCGGCAAGACAGAACAGGAGCTGGTGCGTTCGCTTTTCATTTGAGCTCACACGGTTACTGACGGCCTAGATTGATACTATTCGCGAAGCTCTTAGGGCGAGTGACAGCTTGACTGTCTCGATTCTGACTGATGCACTCCGCGGCACACGGGAGGCACCTGACGCATCATGCGCAAGTCTCTTAGCCTCGCTAATCAAAGACTTCGGAGATCGTGTCGATATTCGATTGTTCCACACGCCAAATTTGACGGGCTTGAGAAAAGCAATTCTACCAAAGCGTATAAACGAAGGCTGGGGCTTGCAGCACATGAAGCTTTACGGCATCGACGACGAAATCATCATGTCCGGCGCCAATCTTTCGAACGACTACTTTACCAATCGACAAGATCGGTATCATGTCTTCAAGTCGAAAAAAGTCACCGATTTCTTTCATCAGGTGTACCGAGCGGTATCCGAGCTGAGTTACCGTGTCTTGCCCTCAGACCGACCGAGCGGTTTCGAGCTTGAATGGTCAACTTCAAATGTTCAGCCAGCGCCGCTGCAGGACCCGAGACGCTACATCCAAGCGGCGAGCAAGGCGTTGTCGCCGCTGACGCAGCCCTCCGGTACGGTCTCAGCTGCCAAAAAGGCAGGCGACACTCATGTCTACCCTCTGCTGCAGCTCACGCCGCTGCTCAAACCGGACACCTCGACAGAATTACCCGCGCTCACTGGCGTTTTGCGTCGAATTGGGACACCGCAATATGCTGGCTCGAAATGGACCTTCACCGCAGGCTACTTCAACATGACACCGGAAGTCCGACAACTACTGCTGGCCTCCAATCCATCTTCGGCCACCGTCGTTGCTGCTTCGCCTTGGGCCAATGGTTTCTATGGCAGCAAAGGCGTGAGCGGGATGCTGCCTGCAGCGTACACGTTCCTCTCGCGGAAGTTCTTAGACGCAGTCTCGCAGGCTGGGTTGAGCAAGCAGATCTCGGTCAAGGAGTGGCGCAAGGGTACTGTCAATGAGCCCGGTGGATGGACTTACCATGCCAAAGGTATTTGGGTCACCTTGCCAGGCCAGCAAGGCCCAAGTATCACGCTGGTCGGTAGCTCGAACTACACCAAGCGAAGCTACTCGCTGGACTTGGAGGCGAACGCCTTGATCGTCACTAGCAATCCGTATCTTCAGCGAAGACTTGGCGAAGAGGAGGAGTGGCTTCAGGAGCACGCTAGTACTATGACCAGAGACGACTACGCGAAGACCGAGCGGAGAGTCGGCCTTCATGTAAGATTAGCGATGTGGATAGTCACCTTGGTTGGTGGCGCACTGTAACAGTACCTGATTGAACATTGTACAAGTACACGTCATTGTCGCTGCTAATCCGTAATCTCGTCCGGAAACAAGTCGTGGGTGTATCCCGTGGGCTGCATTTGTGGTCTGCAGCTCGCAATAGAGATGCTCTAGCAAAGCAGCTTACTCGTAGACGGTAATGCGTGAGCCGCTCGGGCAGGTCCGCTGCTCGAGTAGAGAGGCTCCGGTTGATCAGCTGCCATTCAAACAGGAAAGGCCGCTATCGCGCATGAAGGCAACCTTTGGACCGATTCTTGCCAAACCCGCCAAATTTCCCTCGAAAATCTTACTTCACTTCCTGGAGTCCTGAAAGGTCATTACTCAATCGTCCGCTCTTCGCGGCTGCACCACCCTCCTCCTCTCGTCGCTCGGAAACATTCTCTCGATAAAGCCCGACCTCTTCTTTGGTTCCCTGAACGGCGTCCCTCCGTACGGACCACCAGGCACGCGCAGTGGGTTGGCCCGATCCAGCTCCTGCAAAACCTCGTTGCATTTGCCGGACATCTCGCCGATAGCTGCCTTGGTCTGTCGTTCTTGGTTTGTGAAGCTGACGTGGACGTGTTCCTGCAACTCCCAGAGTTTGCGCTCGAGGCGCTGGATGTGGGCCCGTTGTTCGTTGACTTTGGTGGCGAGGTCGCGCACGAGCGTCATGGGAGATTGAGGGCCGATCAGGATATTTGTGAGGGACTGAAGGGCTGGTGGCAGCTGCTGGAGGATGGCTTCGAGATCTTGAGGCATGTCGGTGGCCACACCAGCCTGGCTTGCGGGCTGACAGGGCAAAAATTTCTCAGTCGAGGGATGTTGAAGCCCGTCACTGGGGCGGCGCCGACGCTCACGCTCCTGGTCCATGAGCTCAGAGATCGATAATGTTCGAATGCCGCTCGTCTTGGATTTGGTTCGACATTCATCGGAGCCAGACGCCAAATTTTCCTCCCGGCGGCGTTTCTTGCTGGTGCTCGCAGGAGTGGCATACGGATTCTGTGCAGGTCTCGAAGCTAGAGAAGAAGGCGACCGGAATGTACGGGGCTCAGCCGTAGGCTCTGCGTGAGTGATCTTGCTGCGTGAATCGCGGAAGACCTGTGGAGCTTGGGGTGCAGAGAGGCGGTCGCGAGCACACGAAGGCTCGGTGTGGTCGTACAAGTCGTTGAGAAAGAGATCTCCACCTTCGTCGCCTTCTCCGTCATCAGAATGACTGGGTCTCAGTTGCGGCTGGTCCAGCGGGAGTGGCCTTGTAGAGGACGAAGTCGTAGATAGAGATGGCAATCCCGGGCTCTTGGTGTTGCGGATCGAAGGCACGGGCTCGTCAGCCCTCCCTATGCCCCCAGTCGGCCAGAGCTTGATAAGTGGAGACATCTGGGTGAATGTACCTCAAAGCAACATAGTGGAGAGATGAAGTTCGCTTATATGCGCTGACCCAGCCTGCTGCTACTCGGTCACGCGCCAGCTCATTCAGTGAGGGGTCTCAGTGAGCGTCGCCGGCACCAATTCCAAGTGAAGGCATTGTTGGCAGTCTTCGCAAGCATTGCTGGACGATCTCATCTGTCTCGGGCGTTCGGCCTTCACTTTGGATTCAGTCATGGCTCTGGCATTCACGGCGATGGGATGACCGTCCAGCCGTCTGGGTCTCACAAGGTCAACGAGATATACGCGGCTCTTCCAGGCGCTCACTCGGGCTCTAGACTACTGTTATCAGCGCCTCCGCCCCTGACAGTAGAACAGGTTGGCTGGGGAGCCGTCGAGAGGATTTGTGACACCTGGAAGCCGACCACTTCCGCGACGCGGAGCCGTGATAGATCAACAGGCGTCATATTGACCCCGCTCGCGATCCAGATGGTCACAGTCTTCGTGTTCCGCTGGTCTCGAACGCCGTAGACATACGCTCTTCAGCGCGGAGGTGCATTGCTGCAGGAGACGCTCGCCGTGGTCAGGTGCCGGAAGAAGACTCTTCCGCTGGCCAAGCATGCGTGTGCGGGGCGCTGGCGAAACGTCCGCTGACCTCACACGATGTCCATCGCGCGGTCCCTACTTGATGCGGTAGCCGGCAGCTGTGCCGCTCTGCCTCCGCCGACGCATCTGCCGTAGACAGCTCCGTCTCGAGCAGCTCGCCATCTTCCGCAAGACGTAGATATAATAGGTAGGTCTTTCTACGTTGACGCTGGTCTTCTGTCCCTTCATCACATCGCCTGTGCATTCACCATCACCACTCTACTTCCCTTCGATCCGAGAGAAACAGCAGCACGAGAACAGCCGCAAAGATGACCGCCCAAAAGAACTACGACCCAACCTTCACCCAGCATGTCATTGACACCTGCGGTCCCAACACCAGCCCACGCATGAAGCAGATATTCAGCGCTGCCATGCGCCACCTCCACGACTTCGCCCGAGAGATCGATCTGACCCCCGAAGAGTGGCTGGCAGGAGTCAAGTTCTTCAACGAGACTGGCAAGATCTGGGCAGAGAGTGAGGGCAAGCGGAATGAGATGCACAGACTATCGGATATCACCGGACTTGAATCGTGAGGATGCTCTGAAACCCTGGCAGGGACAATGACAATTGCTAACACGCGCCAGCCTGGTGACCGAGATCGCCAACTACGTCCAGTCCGACGATCCCAACTACGCCCCCACCTCTGCCGCCATCCTAGGCCCCTTCTGGTCGCCCAACGCCCCCTGGCGCGAGCTCGGCGACAGCATCATCCAGGACAAGCACGACGGCGTAGTGACCTACATGCACGGCATCATCCGCGACCTACAAACTCAGAAGCCCATCCCGAACGTCACCTTCGACATGTGGCAAGCGAGCAGCAACGGCAAATACGACTTCCAAGACCCAGAGAATCAATCCGACAACAACCTTCGCGGCAAGTTCAAGACGGATGAGAACGGCGAGTACAGGCTTTACTGCCTACGGCCGACGGCGTACAGTCTGCCGCAGGATGGGCCGTCGTGGCAATTGCTGCAGGCGTTGGATCGGCATCCGATGAGGCCGGCGCACATCCATTTGAGGGTTACGCATGATGATTACAAGCCGGTAGTCACGCAGATCTACCCCAAGGACGACCCGTGGTTGTCCACCGATACTGTGTTCGCGGTGAAGGATGACTTGGTGGTGGACTTTGTGCCGTTGAAGGAGGGTGTGATCCCGTCAAGCGTGAAAGAGCACACCGGCCCTGGCGGCAAGGCTGTCAAGGAGTTGCATCTGGACATCACGCTGGCGCCGATTGGCATGGCGGCGCACTCGGGACCGAAAGTGTAGATATACCAAATACTCGTGCATATCAAGTATCTGTAGCGTTGTACGGCTGTACCAAATCAGTAAGCTTTGAACCCAAAGCATTACTCTGTCAGGCACAAATCTCAGGACCCTTGAGTCTTGTCGCCGAAATGATGCATGCGCACAAAGACGATAATGTGTTGGACACTAACCACATTCCGTCCGACCGTCATGTCCATAATGCCATCATATACATTGTCAATCACCACTACTTCCCACAGCAATCGCTCCCCTTCTTCTCCACCGCCCCGCCAAACGCCAACCTCGAGATCGAATCCACAACCCCACTGATGCCCTTCTTACCCGCCGCGATCTGGCTCGGCGTGCTCGAGTAGCTCGGCGGCACATCCATGCACGGATTGCTCGTAAAAAAGTTCCTCGGACGCAGCAACACCGTCATGGGCTCAGCAGGCATGACGGGGTAGTCCTCCGGCGACGGGAAGTGCGTGAGGCCGAAAGTGTGCCACAGAACGACATCTTCGTTCTCCAGATTGCCGTCGGGGTCCGCTGCGATCCAGGCCGGGATACCCTGCGAGGGCTCGCCCGACGTTTGCGGGACGTGGCGGCCGGCAGGGTGGATCTGGTCGTCGGAATCTGCAGGTTGTCCATTAGCGACAATGACATCTGGAGGAGACCGAGGGCACTTACACTTCGTAACATGCACAGCATGCCTAGCAAACCCAGCCCTCTTCCACACCAAACTCCCCTCCTTGGGCATCAACTCCGGCACCTCACGCGAGACCAGCTTATAGCTGACCGGCTTCTTCGAATACGGATTTAACTTGTTCGTGTTCGCCATATCCCACGTTCTGCTCGTGGAGCCGTTGTAATCCACGGCACCCTGGCCCATGCTCTTGACCGGAGTCTTCTCAGCATAGAAAGCATTACCGTAGAAATTCTCTTTACTCCCGACCTCACCCTGCCCTCTCTTAGCGTCCACTGTGAAAATTGTGTTCGCCGAGCCATCGATATTGGGATCGATGCGCAGGCAGAAGAGGTGCTGGTGGTTGTGTGCGTTGACGCCTGGGTACACTTCCGTGCCCCAGGGTGTTGCGCTCTCGCCTGGGTTGAGGGAGTAAGTGTTCAGGATACCCGTGAGCTTGATCTCGAGCTGGACAGTGCCGTCTTGGTGGAAAATCCAGTAGACGCAGTACTCGTAGTTGGCGGCGGTAAAAACGTGGGAGATGACGAGTTTACGGGCACGGGTGACAGTGCAGCTGTCGTCTCGGAAATCGGTGTGTTTGAAGAGGATGCCGGCATCTTCTTCGTGGATGCAGATGGCGTTCTTGATCGTCTGGGGCTCGCCGGCGCGGTTGACGAAAGCGGCGTCCATGTAGTGGATTGCTCCCTTGCAGTCGCAGCCGAGAGCGAGAGAATTGGTCATGTAGCCGCCTCCGTACTCGCCGAGGTCGAAGGCGTGTTTGCGTTGGTGAGGATGCTCTGGGTTGCCGTAGGGCACGACCATCTCAGCGAGGGAGAGTCGCCAGAAGACTGGACGGACGTTGCCCTTATCGTTGAATGTGATGTTGGAGAGGACGATGCCCTCGCGATAGTTGAAGCCGATATGGACATTCCAGTTCTGCCACTCGATCGTCCGGCCGTCCATGGTGAATGAAACGCCTTCCGGCTGCGAGATCTGGATCGGCTTGAGGTCTTTGCGGAACCCACCCTCCTTCTCAATGGCGTCGGCATGGTAGTTGATCGGCTTCGCCTGGTTGAGCTGCCGCCTGACCTCGGGCACATCGATGTGAATGATCTCCTGTGTATCGGCGTTGTAGATCGGACAGAAGTCGAGCGGGTAAGTGTACTGGCTGTCATCCGGGTGCGGACGATAGTACATCAATGCCTGCTGCAGCCTCACACCAGAGCCAAACCGCTCGTCGTAGCCAATCGTCCACGGGTCGCAGTAGACTTTGTGCATGTCCTCCGCCGGAATACCGAGGATACCGCACTGCTCAATGACTTTCGGATCCTTCCTTACCACCGTCTCCACGATCTGCAGATCCTCCATGGTGATCAGAGGCTGCACGCCCTCGGTAAGCTCCCACTTGACGATCTTGCCCTCCTCAAGATCAACAAGTCCATCGTAGACTTTGCTGCCGCGGCCGATGGCTACGACATCTGCTACTCTATGCGGTCGCTGTGCGGTCTGAGGCGAAGAGAGCCAATTCTGCATCTCCGCCTTGCGAGGCTCCCATAGCGTGACGGCGTTGAAGAAGAGGTCGCTGTACTCTTTCCGCACAATGGCGACGGCGGCAGCAATTTCTTCTGTGGTCAGAGGGTCGAAAGGGTGGTGCACGGCCACTTGCCCGGTCAGATGGGAGGCCATCTGCTGGAGGCGTTCGAGCACCATCGTGACAAGCAAGACGCGGATTGTCCGAGGAAAGGGAAGGAGGAAATTGTTCGAGTGATGCTCGCGGCCGATGCAGACAGGAGAGCACCAACGGGATATACTAGACCTCGCCTATACCTTACGATTCCAGCCGGGTTTGCTCCAGAGTGCCCCGCTCGTCTGATGCCGCAAAAGATGTACGTTTTGTGAGAGTAGACGCGCCCGCCGGTGCGCAGGGGCTGATAAGAGGCTCGATAAGGAAGTCAAGCATTTGGAGCTGCGAGCTCTCCACCGGATATTTTGTCCTAAAAGGGTAGTGCGGAAGAGGGCGCGCAGCTCTTTGCGCGGGGATCTCTTTGTACCCTGCAGTGACACCGAGTCTGCTTTAAATTATGAGCCATAGATGCTTTCTGCAGAGTGGACGCATTGTGACATGGAGTCGTTGTACGAAAGGAGATGTCAGGAACGTATCAATCAATATCGCACCGGCTTTACGTCGGTGGGTGTTGGGCCAATCAGGTTCTTGCAATTCACATAACTCAAAGACGAGGCTCATGCCAGTCCAGACTCGCACCATTGCAGCCTTCAAGCAGGAGTCTATAGGTTTGCAAGCCACTGCTCTCTTGACCACGACCATGATAAAGCTCGTGCCCGCACTTTGCTCCGGTCGATGTACATACGGATGACAGAAAGCACAATTTCAGGTCCATTCCTTGATCGCCTGCATAATGATGCTAGCGATGACTTCAGGATCTGTCAGGAAGGATCCGTGGCTAGGACCTATCGGTGTATTGCTCTTGGCTTCGCAGTTATGGTGTAAATCCATCAAACTAGCCAGATGGTGTCTCAGAATTGAAGCAGTGCGGAACTTAGGCAGCGTCCAACGCACGAACATTCCACTCTACACCACTCTTCTGGATCATGAGAACTTGCAACGGTGGTCGCAGACAAAGGTCATGCTTCGTCTAGATGGCGATCCTGCGGCCTTGTAAGTCCGGGTGGCCCTCAAGCGGCCGGCTGACGGGACTTTGCAAAGCTTCCATGCTGTCAGGCGCGAGGCACCCTGGCATACTCCTCGCCCTTCGTGGGATTGACATCGTTGAAGAGAATCTCCAGGACAGGCTCGAAGACGATGTGTCCCCGGCAAGGCTGCAATTTCAAGCATTAGCATCTGAACACAGAGAATCGCTCATTGACAGTCGGAGACTGACATGATCCGGCCTCATGAACGCTGGCCAGACGTTTTCCGATAGCCGCAAATAGGGCATCGCCACCCGCCTCGACCAGAAAGCGCGTGTAAACCGAGGAGGCCTCCTCGCTCCATTGCGCGACCGATATGCCGCGGATAAGTGTAGCTCTGCACCACTGAAGCAAGTCGCGCCGAAAGAGTGGGCATATTCCACAACTTCTTTTCCAACGAGGACCAGAGGCGGAAAATACTGGCCGGGAAGATGCACTCTGGCTTCGGCAGCCGTACAATGCTCAGGGTCAGGTGGATTCAGGCTCAGGAAATTGGTCGCGACAACAGAAGAGCCAGCCTACTGCAGAGTCTGTCGCAGTCGGTCAAAGCAGGCTGATGACTGCAGAGCGCCGCATACCTGCGAGGTGGTGGGCTTGGGCGAAGTGCACATACTGCTGAAGTCATGCTGCTCGAGCTGGAGTTGGTGTGAGAAGGTGGCAGGCGCCATAATCGTGCGGCAGCACGTGCGTTCCGAGTGGCGATTATCAGCCTTTTATCTCGCAATCGCGCCCATCTCGGCTCCGACGAGATCTTCTGGAGGGCCACGACGCGTCCCTTTGGCGTACATCAGCAGCATTTGGTCGACACTTGTGGTGATTACGAGGCTTCCGCAGCCATTGCACAGCGAAGTAGGAATCATGCAAAGGATTGATTGTCCGCACCCTGCGAAGGCCTTGATGACTTCGACTCAATTGTGTGGCCTGAAGTTGTAGCATCAACCGCCGTAAGCGATGGTCTTACAGGCGTGTCCATGCAGTGCACTCGTCACGCCCTTGATCGAAACAGGAGAAAGAGCGGCGAATGATGGCCAGACACGACTGTGCGGCTCTGCTCCGCTTGCCCTCAGGGATTGACGTCACATGCGAAGCCGAACTCTGCCTGGTGATGTTTCTCCATCTCGAACCCACATAGCAGTCGCGGGCATATAACGCACATCCAGTGTCTGCTGCTTCACCATGGCAGACACTGAGCGACGCAAGACGCCACCGCGTCCAGCACCGGCCAAAGCCATGGACATCACGCCCGAGCAGGTCCGGCGCATGGAAGAGTCCCGCCTCAAGGCCAAAGCACTTCGCCAGCAGCGAGACGCCACCGCCACCGCCGCCACCACCCGATCAAACCGCTCCGACTACCCCGTCACCTCCAACATTGCCGGGCAAAAACGCCCCCACTCCGCCCTCACCACGACCACGACCACGATCACCACCGCCTCCTCCACCGCCCGGAATGCCCGCAACCCCTCCCCCGCCAAACCCAACAGCAACAACGGCATGGCCGCCCCTGTCGACGACGGCATCCGCGCCGCCCGCAAATTCCAGAAATTTGTCGAATACGATTTCAGTAAGATGACGGATACCAAAGGAGGGTTCATGACCGCAGAAGACGATCCGCATAACAGGGCTTTACACGCACCTGAAGCAGATGGGAAACCGGCGAATATGACACTCAAGGAGTGGGAGCAGCGGCAGTTACAAAAGCGGTTACGGGAGCGGAGGGAAGGACCGTATGAGCCGGGCTTGTCAGTGCTGGATAAACGAGAAATTACGAAGAAGTGTCGAGAGTGTGCGAGTTTAGAGATTGATTGGCAGTGGGATGAGTTGTTGGGTTGTCAGATCTGTTACACATGTAAGGAGAAGTTCCCGGAAAAGTATAGTCTTTTGACGAAGACGGAGGCAAAGGAGGACTATCTCTTAACGGACCCGGAGCTAAGAGATGAGACGCTGCTCCCACATTTGGAGAAACCGAATCCGCATAAAAGCACTTGGAACAACATGATGCTTTACCTCCGGTATCAAGTGGAGGAGTATGCTTTCAGCTCGAAGAAATGGGGTTCAGCGGAAGCGTTGGATGAGGAGTTTGACAGGCGGCAGAAGGAGATGAAGGAGCGGAAGGAGAAGAAGTTCAGGAACAAGCTCAACGAGTTGAAGAAAAGAACGAGAGTAGATGCTTATAAGCGCGCGAGAGGGGGAGGAGGCGGTGAATTTGGAGATCATATGGGTGGAGGGAAGCATGAGCATGAGTGGGGTCGAACGGTCGAGGATCCAGAGACGGGGATGACGAAGAGGACTTGTGTGGAGTGTGGGATGGAGGTTGAGGAGATGGAACTTTGATTGATATACTTGTTCACGATTTTAACGCTCGATACCCCAAATAGCATGTCCGCCACCACAACACAGCAGCCTCAAATTCTCACTTCTTCCAAGGACTCTCCTCCCTCAACCATGTCCCGAAGTCCTTCAATCCCGGATAACGTCTCCGCAGCCCCTCTATATCCGCTTGGAACTTTACATCCCTGATCCAATCCAACATCAAGCCCAACTGCTCCTTCAGCAGGAATCTCAGCACAGAACCGACGGCCCCGTATGTGGCCGGGATCTCCTCGCCCGTGACCTCCTTAAACACCCTCGCTGCCGAACTCGGCGTCAACTCGTCCCCTGAAAGCGAAATAGCCTTATTTCTATACTCCTCCGCGTCCGTGTTGATGAAGGCGTCTGCAGCGACGACACCAATATCTGTCGTGCTGATAAATTGCATTTCAGAGTTGGGACCGTTGAGTCGCCACAGGGAGATAAATGCTTTACCCAAGAAGCCCGGAGATATGTTCTCGAAGAAACCGACGGGGCGGAGGAATGTCCAGGTCGTTTGCTGGGCGCTGGCTTCGGCGAGAGAGATGATTTCTTGCTCGATGTTGTATTTGCTCGCAAAGTGTGGAACATTTGTTGGGTCCGTGTTGCTGTTGTTGGGACCACCGCGGTCGGTGGCTGTGAAGACGATGCTTGTGGACGGTGAGCGGGGTTCTGCAGCGTGGGTGGTGGAGGGTAGTATTACTGCTGGACGCCGGCTTCAACCGCAGCCTTGGCTATAGCTTTACCTTGCGCTTCCTCTTCCTTTGCGTTCATCGGCATAGTCATCAGGAATAGACCCCATGGCTTGTCGACCTTCTTGAAGATGTCAGTGGGATTGTCGAAATTGCCTTCTATGACTTCGACGTTCGCTTTCGCAGCGAGAGACACCGAGCCTGCGGAATTCACGTCACGAGTGACTGCGAAGATCTGGAATGGATGCGATTGCTGTTTAAGGAGCGCCGATATCAAAGCACCGCCTTGCTTCCCTGTAGCTCCAGTAACAATAAGGTTCCTTAGGGCAGTCATGGTGAGAGGATGAGGATGGGAGACAAAGCTGGAGGCGGTCTCAGGAAATGTCTGTTCTCTGGTGGCAGGGCAGCTTGTGGCGTCCACGCGTTATATAGTCCATTGAACGGTCTGTCGTCGCTGCAAGCCCTCTCAAATTGTTTCAAGTCGCAAGAGTAACGAAGTGTGCGGTTGACATCCCCTGGAGGAATGTCGACCGGCTGTGTTAAAAACGTTCGTCCGATGACGTCGAGCGCGCCAAGACCGGCCTGTAATTGACCCGGCTTGCAGCAATTGGCCAGCGGACAAATGCAGCCTTGTGTTGATAGGGCCCGCACCAAGATACAAGAGAACCTGCGCATTGATTTCTCCCTCACGAGTTATGGCAGCGTCCAGATGACTCTTTGATCTGCAGTGCAACTGCAGCTTGAGAGACGGGGACCGATACTGTGGCCAGTCGAGAGGCGCAACCCGTGTGCGAGTGGCACCGGTATAGATGTGAACGCTGCGATGCTGCAATCCCGCAAAGTCTCCGCGTAGGAAAGATTTTGAATAGCAGACCTCCCTTCATCGCTTGGCTTTCTTCTGATCCGGTTCCTCTTCACTATCGCTAAGCTCAGCATACAGCGTCTTTGGCTGCGTCTCCTTCCAGGCGTTTGTGAACAATGGATCGTTCTTCGCCTTATCCGCATACTTCAGCAGCGCCTCCCGCGGATCCTCATCTCGCAGCGAAGACAACGGAATCTGGCTACGCACGTACTCCTTATCCGGGTTGGTCTTCGCGAACGGCGTCTGCTGTGGCACATGCGGTCGTCTTGGATCTCTGCTCCGACCAGACGCTGTCAAGCCTACTTCGGGATGCCGGCTCGCATAGCCTGAGCCGGTTGGCCGTACACCGCCAGGTACGATGACAGCGTCGCTTGAGATGCCATTGGCGAGATCAGTGGTCAAGTTCGGGTCGTCGTCAATGTGATGACGTTTCGGTGCGCGAGACATGACGGTCTTGGCGCCGTTGAAGGACGTGTTGGGATTGTAAAGGACGTGGACCTCGGCGTTGGCGGAGCCCGTAACGATTTGGTTGAGCTTTGGATGCCACAGAGCTGTGATCAGCGCCGAACCAGGGGTGACGGGTGTTACCAGCTCCGGTTTCAGAGTTGCTGGGTTTAGGATGTATAGGTGCCCGGTATCGGATCCTGTGATAACGCTGGTGGAGTTCGGCGAGAAGCAGATGCTGCTCGTGGAGTACTGCGCGGAGGTTGATGTGTGCGTAACGGTGTTCACAGGCTGTTTGAACTTGCGCGTGTCCCACAGCTTGATTGTATCGTCGCCACCACGGGTGACGACAAGCCTGCCATCCGCACTGATGTCAAGAGAACTTGTCCATGTGTTTGCCGTATGAGCCTCGCGAACCTCAGCTGCTGGCCGGGCATACGGCCCATTGCCACTCCACATGATCAGACTACCATCTAGCGCCGCCGAAACGAGCAAGTTCTGACCTTGTGTTGGCGAGCCCCATCCGACAGCAGTCATGCGAGAACGCCCGGCAGAGCCCGCTGCTTTTGACTTGTGTACAATGACTTCCTTCTGCGAACGTGGATTGTTGACGTCCCATATCCGCAGCGTACTATCTGTGCCAGCCGTGACGCACAAATTGCGATCTGTGGGATGCCATGTACCAGTCGTGACCTCAGAGATGTGCCCTTTCGTGTGGTGCATGTCACGCAAGTACATATCTCCTTTGACGAATTCTGCGATGGTCTCCCCATCTCGCGTCATGATCCTCGCTTGCGGAAGTGCTGTGGCGACCAAAAGGTGGCCTGCAGAGAGGGGGTTGAATACAGCTTGATGTACGGGATGTGTCTCGGTATTCGCGGATCCCTTCGTGGCTGTTGGGTCGACCGATCTGAATGCTCTGATGGTGGTTGGTGTCATGGAGGCGAAGTCATGCAGCTTGAGCGTACAGTCCATGGATCCTGTAACAAGCCGGCCGCCAGATGGATCCAGCGTGATAGCGGTGACTGCACGGTCGTGCGTTTTGATGATCATCTCGTGAGACACCGGGAATTCATCCTCATCGTCGTCCTCGTCCTCGTCCTTATCGTCTTCATCATCTTCGCTGTCGTCTCCACGCTCCCCGTTCGCCGCCCCGTTTCCACCCTCATCCTCATCACTGTCGTCGTATGCTATCAGGCCATTTCCGCCAGTAGCGGTCGTCGCAGGCCGCTTACCAAGATCCACCTGCTTCTGGATATTCGCGGCTCTTGCATGTTTTCCGAAGGCAGTAGTTCCCAAGAACTTCTGCAGCTCCTCATCTTGCGCAACCACGACGTCGTCATCCATGATATACAGACTAAACGCAGGCCGCAATGCAGAGAGGAGAAGGGACGCCACTTACTATGACGATCAGCAATTTATCGCAGTGCATGCCTTGGACGTCGTGCGACTTGTGGCACACGTAGTGGAGCAGAGTCATCTGCTGTTGCAGTGAGCTTGAGAACTTGGGAAGCTGGGGTGCAATCACGCGAGTCATGCAATGTCTTGGCATTTACGACGATGAAGTTCCTGGTCGGTAATATTAAGAAACCAGAGCGGCAGCCCTAGATCGAGGCCTACGAACGTGCTGCCAGCAAACCCAACTATTTCTCTTGTCAAGGTGTAGGGAGCTGCGAGGACCCTTGCCTTAGCGCACTGCAACGTCCTGGCCAGTCGAGCGAGCCTTACTGTTGCTGTAGTGATGAAGTTGCCATTTTTCACCGGACCACACCGTTGGAGGTTGTGAAAGTGTAGGAAGGTTGTGGTGTCAGAACATTCACGAAAAGCCTGTCTCGTGCCATGGCTAGGTGAGCCTGACTGTTTCGAGCTACCTTGCCATCTCCTAGTGAACCCGCAAATTGGGGTCGAGGCCTTCAACACCGCCCGAATATGTGGCGACGGCTCGGACGGGCGACGATGATGGATGCGGTCATGGCGCAGCCACGTGAGAAGGTGCCGTCCAGCCACAGCTGCCCGCCGCAGTGGAGAAACCTTCTTCCTCGTCCTCGGAGCTAACCCGGAAAAGAACGGCCGGGCAAAAAGTCTCGGGGGCCTGCGGCTATGCTGGTGGAGGCCGATCTCGATCGCTTGCTTGGTCGAGCGATGTGAGGGCGATTCGAGCGATTCGCAAAGGACGCTCGTCATGGGGGGCGCTGGATGAGGGCGGTGCGACTCTGGCACGTCGCGCCGTTTCTTACAACTACACAACTTCGCGCTCGATATTATCAGCCATACCTCAACCGCTTTACGTATCGCCGGACTGAACCCAACGCGCTTAGCAGTGGGGACCCCGAGATTATTGAAATGGTGGCGAAACGACAATTGCATGCTTCTGACCCCTCCGGAGCCGCATGAAGGGCCTGCCAACTACCATGACCGCCAACACCGCCACCACAGCGCCGCTGGCCCTTTCGCGCGTACCACGCCAGCGCCGGTTACACGAGAGCCGGCGGGAGCGGGAGTTCTACAAGTACTTCGAGCCGATTCAGAAATTGACCGAGCAAGGCCCGCAGCTCTGCGATATGAACGACGAGAAAGCTGTGAAAGCCCACCAACCATGTTCTTCTCCCGACCGAGCGCTCACAGCGTTTTGCCAGCTTGGCGCTATGAGACTGGCTTGTCGCCGTGCGATGCTCTTCTTCTTCGACAGCAACTACGCCTATGTTCTCGCGGAAGCCACCCGTACGCTCTCTCTCGTGGACGACACTGTCCACGACATTGATGATTCCCTCTGGCTGGGTCATTCGGTCATTCCGCGCGGCTATTCCATCTGCGAAGAGACTGTTTGCGCTTTACCAAACGACGATGCCCTGGATCCTCAAGAAGATGTCAACCTCATTCATGTGATCAATGACATTGACCAAGACACCCAATTTTGTGACCGGCCCTACGTGACAGACGGGCCAAAGGCGAAATTCTATGCCGGCGTACCCATCACGACCCCGAAAGGCATCAAAATCGGCGCGTTTTGCTGTCTGGACGATCGGAAGCGCGATGGCCTTAGTGATAAGGAGATGAACTTCATGCAGGACATGGCCAAAACGGTCATGACACATCTGGAGATGGTTCGAGCAAAATCCGAGCATGAAAGAGGCACGCAGATGGTCTGTGGCCTGAGTGCCTTTGTCGAAGGTGCATCCAGTTTGCAAAGGTGGGAGGAAGATACGGCGTGTCGCGATTATAGACGTGTCGGAGGAGCTGCAGCGCCTGCCCTGCCCCATCGACCGCCTCTTTCCCGCCAACTGTCTGCACCGCAGCCATCAACAGAGACATATTCCGCTGACAGCTCCGCAACCCCATCTAGTGCAAACAGCTCGGACTCCGTCCCAACGATAGATAGCACAGCGTCACAGACTCAGCCGACTTCGCCAGCGGAGTCCAGCACTGCGCCCTTGCCACCTACCAGGATCAGCAGGCAGGCAACCGAGGATCTTCGAGACCAGCTTGTTGCTACGAACATACGCGACACGTTCAGGCGAGCAGCTAATCTTGTACAGGAGGCTGTGGCGGTGGACGGTGTTGTATTTCTAGATGCCTCACCTGGAACTTACGGCGGCCTTATCGAAACTCACGATGGAAGCGAACAGTCTTCTGACGCAGCCATGAGCAGTACCACCGATGCAGGGAGCACCGACCACGAACCCCGCAGACGCGCCAGTGGCAAGTCTCCTGAAAAACCATGCCGCGTGCTTGCGGCTTCACATACCGAGCAGGACGTATTCAACGACAGAGGTGAGATTCAGGCGGATCGCGCGGCGAACAACATCACGGAACCATTTCTCCGATCGCTGCTCAGACGAAATCCGCGTGGCAAAATATGGAATTTCAACGAAGACGGCGATGCTTCCTCAGACGACTCATCTTCTGACGGAGGTGGCGGACGTACAGCCTCTCACTCTCCCGAGTCTTCTAGCGACAAAGGTTCTGAGGAACTCGGAGCGCGACGCAAACGGAGATCTCGAATCGACGACGGAAGGGAGATACAGCGCTCATTTCCAGGTGTGCGGAGTCTCGCGCTTATCGGCATGTGGGATCAAAATCGTTCAAGATGGTTTTCTGCATGTGCAATCTGGACTTATTCGCCCATGCGTCTGCTTTCGCCAGAGTCTGAAGTCAACTACCTGTCCGCGTTCTGTGATGTCATCATGGCCGAGATTCATCGGCAAGAGGCCCAGAATGCGGACAAGGCAAAGGCCGACTTCATTTCCAGCATCTCACACGAGCTCCGCTCACCCCTCCATGGAATTCTCGGTAGCGTCGAGTGTCTGCAGGAACAGCCTGGGACCGAAGCCGATTCGTTCAACTCGGGTCTGGTCTCGCAAATTGAAGTTTGCGGACGCACTCTCTTGGACATAGTCGATCACTTGTTGGACTTCTCAAAGATCAATCACCATACCAGGAAGCGGCCTCACGCGGATGATCCGCCATCGGCTCGGAGCCGTCGGGTGACATCTCCAGATAATAACCGCCCCCAGCTCGGGAACTTGATGAGCCCCGACATGGATTGCCCCCTCGACGAAGTTACAGAAGAAGTAGTAGAAACCGCAGTGTACTCCTTCGGCTGCAGCCGCGCCAAAGAATTCATGCTGGAGCGTAACGTGACGGTGACTTTGGACATAGATCGCTCTGTGGATCTCAGTTGGCGCAGCAAAATGCCAATAGGAGGCTGGAAGCGAATATGCATCAATCTCGTCTCGAATGCGCTAAAGTACACCTCAGAAGGTTACATCCAAGTCAGCCTGAAGGCGGAGCCTATCCCCGAAAGAAAGAGAAAGTTCAATGCTGTGTTCCGGGTGGCCGACAGTGGCCGTGGCATGTCCAAGGACTTCCTACAAAACCATCTCTTCAGAGCTTTCTCGCAGGAAGATTCCCTGGTCGAAGGTACAGGCCTTGGCATGAGCCTGGTGGCGAAGATAGTGAGGGCGATGGGCGGACGCATCGAAGTGCAAAGCGAGAAGGGCGCTGGCACGATCATGACAGTAATCGTACCCGTGGACTTGGGCCGCTCTGCGAAAGACCTGCAAGCCACGCAGGCACGCCAAAACGCTCAGACGCAGTTCTGTGGATCTTCCTTCGCTCTTCTCCGGAGTACGGAAACACCACCGAAGGACGGTAGCTCGGCTCTCGAGATGGCGCGCCATATGCTGCACCTGAATCTCGCGACAAATTGCAAACAACTCGGCTTGACAGTCGCTTTAGACCAAGCAGCTGCTGACATCTTGATCATGACCGAACAAGATTTGGACGATGGTCTACGTCCGGACGAGCAGGCTGCGACGGATAAACCATTTATCATCGTCTGCAAAAGCGCTGTCTCTGTCAGGCCCATGCGCACTAAGCCCACCGCAGTTGGAATAACGAGCAATCGGATAGAATATATTGCGCAGCCTTGCGGCACCGCAAGACTCACCAAAGCTATAAAGCACTGTCTTGGAGAGAATCCTGGCGCGCCGCTACTGTCGACTGTTGGCGAGGACCACGCAACAACTGGTGCGACGTCGAGCATCGCAGACCGTCCAGCACGGCCGCACGAACACGACGCTATCGGCAAGCATCTCCTACAGGTACCTTCCCGCGATGACGGACTGCCCAAGGCGGAAGAGCTGGACACGATGCTCTATAACCCTCCGTCCAGCTCGCCAGTTTCTAGCGAGAAAGCATCACCTAGCATTGGTCTCTTGACACCTTTTCCCGGCTTCGATCAAGAAGCGGACGACTACCTATCCGCAAGATCGAAATCGGCGGGGGCCACGCCAGCCTCCCCAAGTGCGGTCACGCCTGTGTCGCCGAAGGGTCCTATTGTGAGGACGAGTGCTTGCGGGCGAACAGACTCCGGCCTGTCATTATTGCTTGTGGATGATAACGCTAGTCGCTCCCCTTCTTGCAACTCCTGAAATGTATGCTAACCATGAGGTAGCAAATCAACTTGCAGCTGCTCGTGAACTACGCCGCGAAGCAAGGCCATCGCAAACAAACAGCGACCGACGGTCAACAAGCAGTAGATACGTACAAAGCCGCATGTCTCGCCAGCGGCAGTAGCACCAATACCACCGACGCTCAGGGCGGTAAACACAGCATCGACACATCGGTACCAGCCGACAAGCCACAAGTCATCTTGATGGACATTAGCATGCCCGTGCTCGATGGCTTCGAGGCCACGCGCCGCATACGCTCTTTCGAACAGCAACACAACATCGCGCCTGCGCGCATCATCGCATTGACCGGTTTGGGGAGCGCGAGTGCGCAGCAAGAAGCATTCAATTCTGGAGTAGATCTTTTCTTAACGAAACCTGTACGGTTAAAGGAGTTGACGAAGGTCTTGGCTACGATAAAGGAGGCTGAGGAGGAGGCGGCGGTTGGAATCAAATCGGCTTCAGATTTGGGATCATTCTAGAGCATGGTTTGGCGTTACGGTCATGTGTATGCATAGTGAAGCGTTGGGATATGGATCAGGCATCGGTGGGAGGGCAAGAATGATACCTCCATTTGCACTATGGGCTGAAAGCATTAGGCATCGGCTGGTGATATGAGAAAGATGACGGTGGGCGTTTGATTAGCATTAGCATGAAGGGCTACATCCCAAGATATGTCCAGAGACTGGCTTCACGTTGCTGCTTATCCCTAACCGTCTCTTGGCGACATTGGGGTACTCCGCGATTTCTAAGGAGCGTCAATGCTGTCAGAGAAAGGAAGCAACTCTGTGCCGGGCAAGCTGCACGTGGGACGGCGATTGGTTTGTCTGACATCACCAAGTTCACGCTTGCGCTTCCAATCCATGAAATGTTTACCGTACGGTCCAATAGTTATTTACTTGTCGTGTGCTCAAGTCCCGCGATATCCTTCACTCCCTCCTTCTCTTGAATACATGCCGACAACAGCCATGGCCTTCCGACCTTTCACTCCAGCCCTCCTCCACCTGAGAACACCCGTCTTCGCCGCCAGCCTCGGCATCTCTGGCGCTGTGCTCCTCCACCAAACGTTCCAATCACGAAAACTGCTGCGGTTAGATTCTGCCGCGTCGCCTGTCAGCCCGAGAGATTGGAGTTTCTCGCAATATCAGCATGATGTGCGGAATTCGGTTGTGGACAACAATGGGAAGTTGAACCCCAGAGCTGTAAGGCAGCTGTCTGCTGGGAGCATATTCGGTACTACAACACCCATCTGTCGAGCTACACGGAATTGAGCTGACGATGTGCACGATGCAGGCTTCATAGCAGGCCTCGGCGTCTCTGTCTTCTCGAAACCTCTCGCACTCCTCATCGGGCTGCTGGTTATTGGCGTTCAGATGGCGGAAAGCTACGGTGTCCGGCTAGTACCGTACAAGTACCTGCAAGGGTACGTCAAGAACGTGGATCTACGGAGTGCATTTCAGGACAATGCTGCTTTCAAGATCAGCTTTGGCGTTATGTTCGCCTTGAGCTCCCTCGCCTCGTTCTAGACCGCGGCATGCTGAATGCCTGGTACACGATGATCTGTACAGTAAGACCAGAATCTAGCCCCACGATGGCAGGCCTGATGTTAATCAGGACTTGAAGAGCTTCACCTTCATCGTTCACTCATGCACAGATGGCCAAAGGGAATTGGGGACGCTTTCGCGATCTTACCAATCACCCTTTGACTGCACCGAGTCATCTGATACTAGTCGTTCAGCCCTGCTAGGGACTAAGGAAACTCTGCGAAGTTCGACGGAATACGGCGTTATCGTCCAGTGCGAATCCGTGAACAAGCGCTTGGCGCCTGCCATGATCCCATGTGGTCTGTGATATTCATCCTGCGGGGCTGCGAAGCTGTCGGTACAGATTCTGGACACGCCACCTTAATGGAATGTAGCAAGAGCTTGCGGTAAGATCCTGAGACCTGTCTAGTCATGCCTTGCTATCGGCTTCCAACTCTCATCCCGTACCAACGCAAAGTTCCTGGCTTTGGCAAGCACGTACAACATCTCCAGATACGGCATGTGCAAGCGATGCTTCTGCCCAATCCGCAGAATATTGCCGACAATGGCCTCTATCTCCATTGGCCGACCTTCTCGCACATCAGTCAACATACTGGGTTCTTTACCGCCAGTCTCCAACCGGCTCTTCGGCCGCTGTATGTCCCGTTCAATGGCCGCCTCGGTCACGGCGTCTGGGTACCCAGCAGCGGCAGCGACGGTACCGACTTCTCGCATGATCTTGCGAGTCATCTGCTCCGCCATCGGTGAGCTCCGTAGAAAGTTGGCGTCATCGCACATTGTCAGCGCCGTGACAGGATTCCAGGCGGCGTTCACGGCGACCTTGATCCATCGTTGAGGTTGTATGTCTTCGAAGAATGGAGCGGAGCCGCCACCCGCTTTAAATAGGTCTGAAAGCTGTCGACATTGGGCCGTTGCTTGCGCAGAAGCGTTGGGAGGATATGTGCCAATCTCGAAACGTTCAAGCGGCCCATGCTCGACGACACCTTGCTGGACTTGCGTAACGGGTAGGTAGACGACGCCGGAGATGATGGTGTTCGATGGATAGAGCTTTGCATAGTCTTCTTCACCACCAATGCCGTTCTGTGCCAAGACAATGGCCGTTCTGTTGGGCGTGACTGCATCTCTGATCTCCTCTGCCGTTCCTGGAAATGCTTTGCTGCAGACAAGTAGATAATCGAATGGACCATGCTGCGCCGCTTCTTGGATTGATTTGACAGCCAGAGGATGATAGTGTTGCCGTCCGAAAATCTTAGAGCGAATCAAGATGCCTCTTGACTTGACGACATCGTAGTTTGTTCGACATACTGCGGCGACGGAGACGCCAGCCTTGTGGAGGATGTAGCCATAGACCGATCCGACGCCACCTGTACCGAATATGAGCGCTTTCATCTTCCAGAAGGCTCTCTGCGGAGCCTGTGAAATGATGCGCACAGGAAAAATCCTGACAGGTGAGCAAGTACCGCTGAAGGCTCAGTTGTCTCGGCAAACCCGTCGTTCACTCGGTGCCGTTCGTGCCTTCCTTATCGCTTATCCGCCGCAGGGCGCCGTTTCTCCGCCTGGTCTCCGTCTCGAGGGCCGCTGGCATGACGCGGGCTTGTGATGGATTCACGTGCGCCTCAACCTGGAGCCATTCCGCCACAAGCGACAGCCATGCTTGCAACAGGACGAGCGAGCTTGCTACTCTGAGAGTAATGTGATGTCTCCTCGCCGGCCTTGAGAGAACAGATCACGACGCTTCGAAGCCCACCAGCCATGGACGGCCGCAAGCCCCCCGAGTTCACCGTCGAGCTATCTGCGGACCGGACCAACATCAAGGATGTAGTCAAGGGTAAGTACACAGCGTATGACCAGAAATATTGCCTTCTCACGGTCTGAAGGCATACTACACACCATCTTCTTCCACCGGTTCTTCACGCCCATTGGCCCAGCCACCCACGACGTCCTCGATATCACCCTACCTTTCGTCGCGGAAGACGACATCGACACCTTGATCGAGACAAAAGCAACCACTTTTGTCCGCTCACTAGACAATCCATCGAACCAGCTCTCACCACAATACAACCCCAAATCGCTAGGCCCCAGCCGTGGAACGCTGGTTACACATTTTCTAGAGCGAAAGCGCAGGAAAGGCTGGTTCATAGCGAAAGCAGATGAGGAGACAATATGGGAGACCTGGATTCTGGACGTGACGTTGACGGCGGCGAGGAGTGAGCCGGAGGCGGCGAGGAATCGGCGGGTTATGGAGACAAGCTTGCAGAAAGCGGCTATGAGAGTCATCGAGCTGGTCAACAAGGAGAAGGATCATATACCCCCCATCACGACGAACGATTCGAACCCATTTCCCTACCAGATACTGGTCAACCCGAAGGTGTGAAGCGATTGTTGGAAGGGCTGCGAATTCTGGAGATACATGGACCCCGGTTCGTAGCTTAATCGCCTCGCTGTGAACGCTAAGCACCACATTATCAGCGGCTTGCGATGACGGTGGTACCTCCTCTCCACTGAATCGCCCGCCTGGTCGACATTACGCCGCATCATGAGAAAGAGACCACGGTCCCGCGGCACGCGGCGTAGAATTCCCGGGCGATATCTTTCGTCTTCTTATCACCCCGCAAGCTGATCAACTGCTGTAGAAAGCGACGCTTCTCGGCATCACCAACCCGATCTGTCACAGCGTCGAAAGCCTCGCTGGTCAAGGCAGCCTCAAGCCAGCCCTTCGCCGCCGCTTGGCTTGTGACGAGCGCCTTCAGCGGCTCGCATAAGACATCAAGGTCTGATCTCTGGCCCTGTCCACCGATCTGGCACATGAGTGTCAGTGACAGCTGCGGGCCATAAGCCGCAATGACCTGCGACACCCGCTGTCTTGTATCTTCCGAGGCGGTGGCGGTGGCGGTCTTGATGAACCTTCCCCAGAATTCGGCCGCCGAGCGCTTAGGAAAGATGTCGTTGCCTGCGATGGATCGAATCAAAAACTCGAGGACAGAAGGCAGCTGCTGTGCGAGAGCTGAACCGTCTTCCACGAGAAGATCATTGTAAGATGGGACCATGCGGCTCATCACATCGATGCATCCTTGAGCCACTCCAGGATCCTGGCCGGGACTGCCTAATTGTTGGACAAAGTTGAAGACCTGCTCGGCAATAGCGCGAACTTGTTCTGGTATTTTCTGCGAATCACGCTTCGCATGCTGCGTGATCAGGACGCACGTCGTCTGCAAAACAGATTCGAGCTGAGGTGTGCTGATCGAGCATTGCTGCAAGAAGCTGACGGTGGCGGACGGCGGTAGGACAAAAGGCCCAGGCTCTGATTCTGCGAAACCACTTCTCAGCACCTGACACGCTGCCTCGATGGCAGCACCGTGATGCGCGAGCACTTGCAGCACCGAAAAGCAGCCCATAATTCGCTGTTGCACGACTTGGCCTTCATTGCCCTGCCAGAAGCTTGCTTGGCTGGCACTTTGGCCTTCGTCTTCGTAGATGTCCACGGGCACATCGTCCGGGACCTGCAGGTTGTTACCCAAGCTGGCTAAGCATTCGAGCGCAGTCACGCCAAGCACCTCCGTCATCCCCATGTCTCCGGAGGCTGCATATTCTTTGGCGAGCTGGACTTCCTTCTCCACCGTCTCGATCAGTGCGAGAAGCGGTGGGACCTTCTCACTCTCTGGTTTGAGCGCTTGGATAATTGCAGCAATCGCCCCGATGACCTTCTCCTTGGTGTAGTGGTCGCTCGTTGAGCCATTCAGAAAACGCTGGTACTGTTGCAGGAAGCCACCCAGTTCGCCAGTGAGGCTTACTCGACACGATGAGCAGAGGGCTGAGATTGCCTTCGCGGCAGTGGTGGCTAGTAGGCCAGTCTCCAGAGATGCGAACAGGAAGCGAATGGTGTCTGGTAGAAACTCCGCATGGCGCTCAATGAACTGTCCGTACGAGCCGAGGACGTCGATCGCGGTGCGCCGGACCTGTGAAGGAATGGTCTGATTAAAATCGCCGAGCTCACGGAATAGACTGGAGCTGAACACTTGCGCCAGCGTCTCTTCGCTTGCTTGGTCTTCCATGATGTTGTCGGCTAGCGCATTGAGACAAAAAAGCGCAGCTTCCATGCTCCGCCACTGTTTACCCTCGAGTGAGGTCAATGTCAAGCTGACGAGTTGCTGTAGCATTTCTTTCCCAAGGAAGAGGAAGGTGGACAGCATCAGATCGGTCGCATCAACGCGGAAATCCTTGAAGCCCTCGTTTTCTGCGTCAGTCCAGTCCTTGGCTACGTCGCCAGGTGGTGTGCACATCTTCGCCCACAACAGGCCCACCAACTGCGTCAGAACGGCCTTGGCGTTCGGAATCCACTCCTTTGGCGGGTCGGTGCTGTCTGCCGAGAATACCATGTCGTTCACATATTCAACATATGTATTCCAGAACTCTATGCTCATGATCGAAAGTTCGTCTTCATCGCCAGGGTAGCCGGAAGCTCTGAGAATGTCGAAGTGGAGCTTGATAATGGTACTCGCGTATGCGTCGGTGTCAAGATGCTCAACGATATCCTGGACGTTTGCAACTCCGAACGCCGAGACCATCTGCCCGTAGGGTAGTGCTTCCGGATCTCGGTCTTGCAGCGCCTGCAGTAGGGTCGGTTGAACGTGCTCTGCAATGATGGCGCCCAGCAGCTTCATATGCTGCGGCAGGAAGAAGCTGGTGTAGCTTTCAAGAATGTCACGGAACACATCCAGGGCGTCTCGCCGAAGCTCGGGGTTGAGCAGCAAGTGCGATGTCGACTCGACTAGGTCCCGGAGATGTTGGAGCGGCTCAGGACACTTCGGCCAGATGGGTTGCGCGTAATTGACCCACGTCAGGAAGGCTTTGAGACATTCTATTTGCACCGAGAGACTGTTGTGAGCAAGTGCGATCCTGATGAGCAAGGCGACATGTCCGACAATGGCCTCCATCTCAACATGTACTTGGTTGTGGGCTTGCGTGTTGGCGTCCAGCCTGCTGACCTCGTCCGCGAGCGTGGAAGCAAACCACAATGAGAGGACGATTTGACTTTCGTTGAGCGCTGCCGCCACTGTTGCAAGCTGTTCCGGTGCTGTTGCCACAACTTCGTTCGCTGCGAGCGATGCAACGACGGTCCCAAGTGGAGCGTACCACAGTTGAGGTGATCGTATGAAGTACGTGGTGAGCGTCGAGCAGAGCTTCCGCAGGACGAGTGGCGTTTCGCCCTCATGGCTAGAGCGGACAAGCCATGATATTAGGCGACTTCTCACGGTCTGTGCCGTCTCAGCGTCAAGGTTTGGCCTGCGTAAGAATAAGCGGAGAGTCTCACCAAGGACTCAGCTCAAGGTCGGATACTGACCCATCATTGTTGAGTTTGACAGTGAAAGTAGTGGCAGCGAAGAAGCGAACTTTTGGATCGTCGCTGCCCATCAGGGCGTCGGCAAGTTGCCATCCCTCCGGTGAATGCTGAAGTCTGAGAAGATGCTCATTGATCTGAGTTACGATGTAAGCCGGCCCAGGCTTGTAAAGCCGTTTGATGAGCTACAGATGCATCAGTCGAGAATCGACTTGGGCCGCCAACATCACTTACCGACTCCACATCCCCAAGGTTCTGCGGTACCTCCACCGAGCCACTGTCGCCGTCCATTCTGAATCGTGGATCACCGAGCCTCCGGGAAGCGCGCCTTGCGAAGATTTGGTGTCATGAGCATGTCGAGCGCTCTAGATTCTGGGCATCAGGCAGCGACTAGGTCGACAGCGACGTGCGAATGAAGCGTTTGCTAGCCTGCTGCTGTAGTCGTCGGGCAAACGTCAAAGAGATGTGACCAATAAGCAGGGGTCAGCGGCCCGCAGCCACACGGGCGCTGCCGAAGCAGGAGTGTGTTGATGCCTGAGGTTTTCGAGCCTCCTATAAAATCCTGGCATCTCACTTTCTGCTCCTGCAAGGCTGGGTGCCATTGGGAGCAGGTCTTTGGAGGCTTCTTGAGACACCAACGATGGACAAGACAGTAATCAGACTCGTTCGAGAACCCCCTGAACACCTTCAACATCTGCTTGATCTGCTTCATCTGTTCGCTCATCGCAACCAAAACCAACATCGCCGCAGCATCTGGTGGCGAAGCTTCTCTACCCTGCGTAGGAACTTGAACAAAGTTGTCGACGACATCGAATGCCTTCGACATGTTCCAGCTACTCACTCGGAGCGGGTGAAGAAGAAGGCCGAAGACAAACAAACCTCATTGCATCTCCAGCAGCAATTGCAACATTGGCAGGATGTCATGGTCGCGAAGTGGTTTCAGGCCTTCTCACAGGTTGTCGCAGATGGACGGTTCGCAGTCCTCGGCCTGGTCTTGACTGCCGTGCTGTCGGATGTCTCCCGTATTCTGGGCATCATATCAGCTTATGAGGGTTTGGCTCAGGCTGAAGTCGAGAAGGTGCTTGACAAGTTTGCCAAGGAGACCTGGGACGGCGCCGCCATGAGCAAGCAGTTGGGAACTGTGCTTCCATCATTCGAGGCTAATGAGGATGTTGGAGAGCTTGTAGCCCGCAGTTCAGTTGCGCGCGGGCTTTCAGAAAGTCCAAGTTTGGCGCACAAGGAACCCGACCCGCCAACCAGCAGGCAGCTTCCGCCAAAGCGAAAGCCCGATGAAGAGCGCTCGGCCGCAAGGAAATCAAAAAAGCGTCGGAAAGGGAATGCCATTGATGACCTGTTCAGTGGCCTTGGCTGATGTTCATGCTATGTGACCCAGCCATCGCAAAAGGCTCCCGAATCCGATGTTGATTAGCAAATGCCACCCAGCACACCATGCCATAGCATACAGGTACTTCGGACTGAAGACCGTCCATATGAACAGGTGCGTTCGCAAAGCAGTGCAAGCCGCCATGACCGCCACCAAGCTGCCGGAGACGAAGACAGTCATGCACGAAACGTACAACAAGCCATGGTCCGAGCCTTGGCTTGACGCATCTGGGGCCGGCGTAGCCGCAGCATCCTGCTTCAGCTTCGTGCGTTCCTCCTCCACCCACGAGCGCTTGCCGTTCGCATTCGCCATGAACAGCAAATTGGCTTTGGAAGCACGAGAGAACGTGAGGGTGACCGCCGCGCTGCACCAGTACACGGGTCCGGCCCAGTTACTGACGAACAGCAGGAGGCCGACACCGAGCACGTTGTAGTCTCCCACACCATTGTAGGCGTTGCTGAGGTCGACGCTCGAGACGGAGTTCGAGCCGGCCATGCAGAAGAAGTAAACATGGCTGAGGAGCACGGCCGAGGTGGCGAGCTCGGTGGATGAGATGGCAGCGTTGCGGCGCGCCTTGAGCATGTCGTCCATGGTAAGGGTGTTGGGTAGGAGCCGAGCCAGCGCCAGCCGCTGAGCTTCCATAGCCAAGAAAAGCGGAATGTTTGGTGCTCTTGTCTCCGTGATCAGGAATAGCGCCAGCAAGTAATGCAGCCGTTCGGCCAAGGTGACGTTCATGGCCGGACCATCCTTCTTCGCAAGCACGGTGCCTCGAGCAAGCGAGATGGCCATGCTAGCCACCACCACTGCAGCCAAAGCAAGCAGGGCAAAAGTCATCTGCGCTTGCGAGACGAGACTGAAAGGCGTCGAGAGCCGCCTGATCTGCGTCGCCAAGCCTTGCACAAGCTCCGGCGCATCAGCCTGCGTGAAGTTGAGCTTGAACACCAGAGCCGGCAGGCACAGCGCAACAGCAGCCGCGACGCCGATCTCGGTTGAGAAGAGGTCCAGGAAGGTGCGCTGAGCGAGCTTGACGCCGACGTAGCCATAGGTCATCAGGACGAGTAGCCACATCAGGCGATGGTGCTCGGGGAAGATCGAGTGGACAATGTCCGGCTCACCCGCATGCTTCTGGCCCGTTTGGTTCCACCGAACGGCGATGCGATGCGCTCCGAGGATGATAGCGCCGCAAAGCGCCAGTTGTCTGCGTCCAATGCTGCTCTTAACGCCGATCGTGCTCTTCGCCGTGAGCAATGTCACCCATGCAGGCGTAAGCCAGTACCAGAGATGCTGCTCTTCCTCGACGTAGCTGCTGGCGAACATCATGACCGCGTACAGTGCTAGGATGGCGGCGAAAAAGAAGCCACCGGTCGTGGGTGGCCAAAGCCCTGCTGAGGATAGCAAGGCGAACATCAGAGCCACGCCGCTCAGCAGGATGCCAGCGGCCATATTTTTGACGCCGTAGGAGCTAGCGGCGTTGCTGAGGATATCCTGTGCTTCGGTCATGAAGGCCAACAGCGCTTCATCGACTTGTCCAGTCACACTCGAGCTCTCCGCTGCAAAGAGCTGACTCTCAGCCCAAGCCCAGCGTCTCGCAAGCTCTTCAGCATCGCCAGCCGCTTTCGGACAGGCGCAGCCCTCCTTCGCACCAGCCGCGGTCAGGACGCAGGGCTTGCAAGACTGCACCAGCATCTCGAAGCTCTCGGCACCATACGCTGCCATGACGATGTGCTTGATCTGCCGCGCATTCCTCTCCGAGATCTGCGTCGCCTGCTTCCCCGGCCACGCACTCGCCAGCTCCCGCGCAAAGACTCCCAGACTGTTCTTCGAGATCGGCAACCCCAGCAGTCCATTCAAGATCGGCACAAGATCACTCTGCTCGATCTTCCGGTAAAAGTGGTACTCTGTCCCCTCGCGCGGAGCAGTCGGACACTCATACTCTACCCTCCCCTCCCTCTCCGCAAACCTCGGGCTGACGAACACCAACGCCGGCTCCGTCTCGCCAGGCCCACTGCCTCCGTGATTGCCCCCCGCACTCATCCCGTGATCCCCTGCCAAAACCAACAGCGTCCTCGTATGCCCCTCGTCCCTCTCCATCGCCTCGTACACCATCTTCACAATGGCATCCATCTCCTTCTGCTTCGACAGCATCTTCGGCCCATTCGGTCCGGTCTTATGCCCAATGTGATCCAAGCCCAGATAATGCATGACCATCGCATCCCAATCTCGCTTGCCCAGCTCCTCCGGAACGTGACGAGTGACGTTGGAATCAACCTCATAGAAATCCTGTTCGAGCGAAAACGTTTCATACTCAGCCTATGGACTCTCGCTACGATACTCACAGGGCCAGTTCTACTGACCGAAACGAAGAAGGAGCTTGTGCCGTCGGCACGCTCGAAGAAGTCTCCGGGAAAGAGCCGCAGCCAGGTGTCGTCGCCGTAGAAGACGACTTTCCCTCCGCGGGCTCGGATCTGCGCAAGCCAGGTGTCTTGCGCGGCGAGCGACGCGCCCGCCCCGCCGGACTCGTCCAGGTTGAAGATCAGGTCGGCGAAGGACGGCACGGAGCCGGTGGTTAGGGCTTTGATGCGCGGCATGGTGACGGTGGGAGGGGCAGCGTGGGCGGTGAAGGGGATCGCGGCGCCAGAACGGATGAGGCTGCTTTCGTGTCAGCGGCATGTCTCTAGCAGCGGTCCAGTAGGCAGATGCGGTACCTTTGGGTAAACTCGAAGCCACTGTTGTGGCCGTACACGAAGTCCGATCTCAGCGCATCCACCACCATGAAGACTACGCGGGCGAACGCGGCCTCGGGCTTCTCGGTCGTCCATGGCGAGCCGTCCTGGGTATCCTCAAAGGTCGCAAGGCCGGGCAGAAGAGGTTTGTACGGGAAGAAGCCGATGGCGAAGACGAGCAGCGCAAGGGGGAGCAGGATGTTGCTCACGGCGAGGGCGCCGAACCTGAGCGTTCTGCTGCGCGCCATGGCGCTTCTGCGTACCCACGGTACAGTCACAGAGCGAACGAAGCAGCTCTCGGCGGATCAACGCCGCATTGAGTGAGATGCGCGGAGCGAATTGCAGAGTGGACAAGAGGAGAAGGGTGGCACACAAATGTATGGAGTTGCGGCTGAGGGATCCGTCCGGGCTTCATCTTGGCACTCTCAACTTCATCGGTGCCCCCAGACATCTGGCGCTCAGTGCTTGCGAGGACGAGGCGGAAGGCGATATACGCCGTCAGCCAATGCGAAAATCTATGGTTGCAGACTCTCGAGAATCGTCTGATGTCTCTGGACCTGCGATCGATCTTAGAAGTCGAACGACTCCACTGCAGAGCGGACACCATTTCGCTCGAGCCTACATCCACGGAGGCTTTGAGGCTTCCATCCTCCACTGAAAGCAGGAGAGAGTGAGTTGTGAGAGACGTCGATACATCCGCAAAAGCGACTATGGACCGCCGCCTCTCTTTTCTGAACGCAGCACAGCACGCAAACGCCGTAAACTCCCCTAAGCATAGCGAGTGGAAATGCATCCCACGCCCTTCTCCATCGTCCTCTCCGCCGCCAGCAACCTCGCCTCCCATTACTATTACTACCGCCGTATTACTACTTCCGCGAGCAAAGCAACCATAAAGCAAGTAAAAGAAGCCGTCGAACTTTTCGCATGAGAAGGGCTACGTGGAGAAGCATGCCGGCCTCTCCAAACGTTCGGTGTAGCCTGTCGGAATGATCCAATGGAAGGACATTACTTCCTTCTCAGGGTCAACCAGATTGGAGAAGCCATGCCGTGGCAGTGGACTCCAGCTCGTCGTCATCGTCAATATTACTAGTCGTTGGTCTCCAGCCGCCAGGAGTCCTAGAGCAAGAGGGACGAGGTCTGCTTAATGCTGAGCAGGAGGTCGCGGGCCCGTAGCATTGGACGACTCATCATCAGCTTCAGCAACAGGCATCATGTGCCCAGAGTAGCCGTTGTTCGGGCTCCCAACAGGACCGCCGTACGGAAAACCACCTGGATGACCGCCGAGCGTGCCGTTGGTGAAGGAGCGCGAGCGCGAGCCCGGACTGACGTTGCCATAGTGGTTACCGTTCTGGTAGTAGGCGTTGTTGTGGTAGCCATTCTTGGAGTAGTGGTGGCCATTGCTGAAGCCGCCATTGTACGGAGCAGCGCCGAATGGGTCGACATGGTCGAAGTGGACCTGCGTGAATGTGTGCGACGGAATCATGCCGTTGCCGTGGCCCATGTAAGGGTTGCTGGCGTACATACTGTACATCATTGGATTGAAAGGGGGAGGCGGCGGCGGCGGCGGCGGCGGCAACTGCATGCGTGGAGCGGGGGTCGTGCCGTAACCGTCGTGGTAGCCAGCGTTGTAATTGTTGTGGTGAAAGGCATAATTACCATGGGGCGACGGCGAGCCGTTGTGGAAAGGCGCATCTTCACGCATCTGAGAAGGCGTGCCGCGATCGAACTGTGACCGACGACCACGCTCGCGGCCAGCCTGGCCAGAGCGAGGAGCATAGAGGCCTATCTGACCGGCATTGTCGAGCGAACGCTGATTCTTCGAAAGATTGTTGGGCTCCGGAAATTGAATCTCCTTGCCGATGAATTCCTCCGACGGCGCCGTCTCGATGGTCCGGTAGAGCTTCGGACGGAAGTCGGAATACTCCGACATGATCGCCGAGTTGCGGAATTTCTCAATGAGGCAGTCGAGGCCCTGGATGGTAGCGTAGGAGAACTCAACCTTGCGGTTACTGCTGCCCGCCCAGCAGCGCCCATTCCAGTGCTCGACGAACTCGGTAATGTACTCCGGCTTCGAGAAGTTTACAAAGGCGTAGCCGACGTTGGTCCCCTTCTGGAAGTCGATGCGCAAGTAAGCAAAGTCGTACTTGCCATGCGAAGATTCATCGAGGCATGCTATGAAGCCGTGGACATCCATGCGGTTGGGGATGTTACGCATCATGATGGTCGTGCGAACATCCCAACCCTTCTTGATCCGGGCAAGGTCGACGTACTGCGGGCCTTCGTCCGGCTGGAGAGGCTTGAGAACGTCATGAAGCGGCTGGACACGATCGTTCCACGTCCTACGACGCGCGCCCGAGGCATCGAGGCCCATTGATGCGGCTGGAGTGTGATATCCAGGCTCAGAGTGGCGCTGCGGGGGGAAATACGTGGCGCACGGCTCGGCAATCTGAATTCTGTTCGCGACGTTGGGCAAAACACGGAGCGGAGGAGCGGCGGCTGTGTTGCCCTGCGAGTCCAGAGACCAGGCAGTGCGACCGGTCGGACTGACGAAGGTACGCTGAGACTGATGGCCGTTGGAGGCGGGAGGCGTGGTCGCGACGGTGATCGCGCCTTCACCGTTCATTGCTGCCTGAAGGTTGTAGACTTGGGCCCGGGTCGTGGGGAATTCGGTCTTTGGACGAGCAATGACCTTGTAGTTCTGGACGGACGTCAGCAACGGCGTCGGAGAATGTTGCGGATTGATGTCTTACCTCCTTCAAAGCCGGCCGCTGCACGCTCGCTTGCTCAACGGCCTTCCAGGCATCCGTGATCTTGAAGTACTCTGCCCGATACTCGAGGTTCGGAAACTGTGCCGACCTGACTTCCTCGAAATGGCGGACCTGACCGAATGTAGCGGCGATTTCTCTCACGACTCTCTCCGCCTGATGACGCGCGTAATGATGGAACGCGCCGCCGAAGGTGGCATTGAACAAGACTTGGCCGTCGAAGTCGTGCGTCGCCTGCACTTGGACGCCGTTCTCGGGCATCTCGGCGTAGTGATTCTGATTGATATACTCAGCGGTCCAGCCGTTTTGGCCACACTCGATAAGGGTCTTTGCCCTCTCGGCGTCGCGCATGTCGTCGTAGGCAATGTGGTGAGTCTTCATGGTGCCAGTCATGGAAGGCTTGTCGCCAAGGATCTTGAACTGGATCTGAGAGATACGTTAGTAAGGTAGCGCTGGGGTCATGGACTGTGAGCAGCGTTCGACTTACATTCTTCTTGAACACCTCGAAAGCCTTGGTGTCATTGGCATCGATGCCGGAGATCTTCAAGTAGTGGCCGCCCTGAAAGGGGATGTCCGAGCCAAAGTCGGTGGTGAACATGACACGCGGCTGAGCTGGCTTGACGTCGTCGCCCTTGGTGCCAATCGGTTCCTGACTGCCATTGCTCTCTGGACTCTGAGCAGCTGCAGCGTTGGTGGAAGAGACGATGACGGGCGGTTGGGGCGCATCTGGCGTGCTGCTGGTGTTGAGCATGCCCAGCGGGGTCGGCACGGATGGCTGCGCCGGCATAGATGGCTGCATCAGCATGGAAGGGAACGTCGGCATGGATGGCTGCGACGGCATGGACGGTCGGAAAGCCTCAGCGCCGCCGTCAAGGCCAGCACGATCGGCGGAGCCCACGGCGTCGTTATCAATGCCCTCGCGCTTGGGAATTTCCACCAGACGGACACTATCACCTTGTCAGTGACGTGGAATTGCAGATTCCACGGCGGACGGTGAGGTGCATACCGAGTCTTGGTCCCGTTGGCGGTCAGAGGCACGCCACCGTTGACCTGGCTGCGGTCCGGGCTGGGCCCCGCGCTGTCAGGGCTAGCGACACCGTTCGCGCGGCGGGCGCCGTCAGCTGACATGGCGATGAAGCCCTTGGCTTGCAGTGGAAGGAAGACTGCTGGTGGGTAGATTGACTTCGAGAGAACTGCAGTGGTGGCCGTGGAGACCAGGGGGCAGCTCGCGCGTCTGCTGCTGCTGCTGCTGCTTCTGCGACGGAAATGCTGTCAGCGACACGCCCAAGGCGACGACCAACGCCTGCCAAGCGCCCAGCGGCGGAGAGCGATGCTCGACGGGGTACGATGCAAGAGAGCGAGCTGTGATGGTGGTGATGAAGATGGGCAAAATGGATGGAGGGTGGTCAAGAAGAGGTGAGGCGATGTTGAATTGCGACGGAGGATGAAGCAGGAAAGTTGGAGGGGAGCTGGAGGAGCTCAATATTCGCCCGGGCAACAGTCGGTGGAGGTGTCGGGCGGGTCCTTGGTCGTCTTGGCGATGGCCGCTCCCCTGCCGTCTCCGTTTCAGAAAGGCCGCCTTGCCGGATTGGACACTGCCTCTTGCGTGGTCCCGTGGTTCCGATGAGAAGCTCATTGCTGCCCAGCAATTCTCAGCGCCAATCCTGACGGATGTTCTCGTTGAGCCTGCAACGGGTGTGAGAGAACGGGTTTCCCTACAGCTCCTCCAGCTTTCTGGACGCCTGTAGCGTGCCTACAAGCGCTGCGATGGATTTGTGCAGGCTGCAAGCCAGCGACCTGCTCCTGCCCGGACACTCGACAGAGGCCTGCTCCTTCCATCTTCTGCGACGGTCTGCAACCGCGTTTCCGCGGCAAGAGCAATGGGGGAACTTGACCGCCATCTCACGGGCATCACCTCGACACCCATGACTTGCACTCTAGCTCTGGAAGGCACTGCGTAGTCGTGCGGTTCTGCTGTCTTCATCGAGCAGACCGTGGGGAAGGGACTCGGCCGCTCTCCCAGAACTTTGATAGAGGCCCAAGCTTCTCAGCACAGGCGGCGTTCGGGGAGCTTTTAAGCTCGCATTAGCGTTTGCGCCCGCGCTAAGCCGCTTTGCGCAGTTCCGCTCGGTAAACCCAGCACGGCCGCTGTACGGCTTTCTCCCGCTGTCCAGCGCGAAGCTCACAGGTCGGGTAGCGGCTGGGAGCCAATCGCGATACACTTTCCTTCGGCCTTGTCTGTCATTTCTGCTCTTTGCAGCCCAATATATCTTGTCTGACACTCCAAAGAAGTCTTCCGGGAGCGTGTTCGATCCCAGAGACTCCCCTCTGCCCATACTCTGCCCCCGTGTGCAAGCAGCGGATCCCCCACTTCGTCCAAACAACCAGGGTCGCCGTCGATCTACTGTCCAGCCGACTGCGTGGTTCAAGAAAACGTCCCTGGTTCGAGTAGATCCGCCGGCCCTCGATTGCTGGCCAGACTGCAGTCGAGGTGTTTCCGCACCCGGCTCAGCGGTCTTCGTCGCTTGCGTGGCGAGGGAAGAACCGACCTCCTAGGCCATTGATGCTCTGGTCTGGCAAATCGAAGGAGGCCGCGTCTTTCGAGCGCCGAAAGAAGCGGACTGCTTCGTCGGCACAGCCAGCTCTTGCAAGTCCGTGGCAGCAGGCCCGCAACGGTGCAATAGGCGACTCGTAGCTTCACTCGACCTCCAGCCTCGGGGGCGAAATCGCCGAGATGCCAGGGCTCATCGTTGGTGATCAGCACGATGATCTCATTACTTCAGTGCAGCAAGTAAGTTCTCCCGCATCTTGTCGTCTCCTCCATGCACATGGCTTTGTGCAACGCATTGCACGACTCCAGCGCATGGTTGTTGGCTCGAAAAGAGCGTACAGCGGACAGCGTCGCAAGGCTGAGTTGCAGGAAGTGGCGGCGGGGCTAGTCATCGTTGACGTTGCACACATCCGCCCGCCGAGAGCCTTCGGTAGCCGATACATTTCCCTCGTTAGCCAGTCATCGACATGGAAAGATGCCTGTACTCAGCTCAGAAAGCCAGCTTCCCAGCGGTCCGCTTGCCAGGACCTTGTGCTGACTTGGTCTCGACAGATCATCCTCTCCTCTTCCGAGTCCGACTATCTCGACCAACTCATTCCCCTCTTGAAGAATGCGCAGACGCAGACTCAAGTCACGCCGCTCATCCACGCACTCAACCAGGTCTCGGCAGATCGAGATGCAGAGATCGAGAGGATCTGCAACAACAACCACCAGGAGTTCATCGGCAGCGTACAACAGCTGCAGTCCGTTCGAGAAGGGACTGTTAGCCTCACTTCCGAGATCATGGAGCTGAGCCACAGCATCGAGGCATCTACCGAGAAGTTGGCCGAGCAGAAGAAAGCTCTTGTCGACTCGCGTGGCGTGCGGCAAAACATTGACGACGCTACGCAGGCAATCAAGGACTGCCTCGAAGTGCTGCGGTTGGCTAACCAGGTGCACGATCTGCTGGGTAAGAAGAACCACTATGCTGCTTTACGCGCACTAGACGAGCTGCAGAACGTCCATCTCCGGGAGGTTACTCGGTACAAGATCGCCGAGATGATCGAGCGCTCTGTGCCGGCCACGCAGCGGCTCATTGCTGAAGCAGTCATGACAGATCTCAACACTTGGCTGTATCGCATTCGTGAGACTTCGCAGTTCTTGGGCGAGGTGGCATTCTACCACACCGAGATGCGGCGCGCTCGGCAGAAGGAGCGCGCAGAGCAGGACGAGTACCTCAGGTCGGCAAAGCTCAATTCTCCCGTCGAGCTTGTAGCAGACGAGGGCGAAGAGTTTGACGTGCTCAACAACGACGAGGTCCAAGTCGACTTCTCACCACTATTCGAATGCCTGCACATCCACGACGCACTTGGACAGACGGACAAATTCCGAGCAGACTACGCGGCCACACGCAGAAAGCAAAAGGATCTTCTTCTGCCCACAACCCTCAACCTCCTTGACGACGAAAACAACGGCCTCAGCAGCCTCCTCGAAGGCATCGCCGGTTTTGCCATCGTCGAAAAAGCTACCATGGCCAAAACACAGAACTTGCGCGCCCAAGCCGACGTTGACGAGCTGTGGGATAGCATGTGCCAGTCCGCCATCAGCCTTATCAGCGCGGCCCTGCATACAGTCGACAACGACGACAAGCTCTTGAAGATCAAAGGGGTCATTGCGCTCTTCATCCAAACCATGGACAGCTGGGGCTACAGCGTCAGCAGCCTTGATAGTCTCCTCCTCACGCTCTTCGACAAATACGCCAGCTTGCTCAAGAAGCGCTTCTCGGAGGACTTCCAAGAAATCGTCAGCACGGATGACTATATGCCCATGCCCATCAACAATCCAGACGAGTACGGCAAAGTCATTTCCGTTAGTTGGTACACGCCTCCTCCCGACGGTCCGCAGAATCCCGAAGAAATGGAGTATCCGCTCGTCTTACCCTTCAGCCAAATGTACCCGCTGGTCTGCATCGACATCCGCAACTTCCTCAACCAAATGTACCTCTTCTCCGATGACCATTTCCGACACACCACCGTCATCGATGCGACGCTGGAGGACAGCCTCGACGAGCTCCTGTGCGACAAAGTCATCCAATCCCTCCTCGACCGTTTGCGCTCCCAATACCCGGGCCAGATCGTCCAAATCCTCACCAACCTCGACCACTTCGAACAAGCCTGCTCCGACCTCGAAAGCCTCCTCGTCGAAGCGCGCAGCTCCTCCTCCGCAGCGGGTCCGATCTCGTTGCAAGCCACCCAACGCTTCAAGGACGCCAAGGTCGCCGCCGAGCGCCGCGTCTTCGAGCTCGTCAACAGCAAGATCGACGACCTGATCGAAACCGCCGAGTACGACTGGACCTCCGTCCACGTCCCGGACCAAGTGAGCCTGTACATGCAAGAGCTCACCCGCTACCTGTCCAACATCATGTCCTCGGTCCTGCTCGGCCTACCGTACACCATCCGGGACATGATCTACTACACCGCCCTCCAACACATCGCCGAGAACCTCATGAGCCTCCCGCTGGACCGAGAAGTCCAGCGCATCTCTTCCCAAGCCGCTGCCGCATACGTCATGGACGTCGGACACATGATCTCGTTTGTCGAGAATCTGCCGGAGGCAGATCGCCCGCAAGTCCTCGTCGAAGCGCTCGAGGAGCTGCGGCAGACGACCGACCTGATCAAGCTTGCGTCGGAGGGGCAGGGGGAGCAGTTCTTCGACAGCAGTATCTCTTCCCACCGGTTTCCGAAGGTGGATAAGATCAAGGGCGCGGAGCTGATGGAGAAGGTCGAGGCGAAGGACACTGCGGGGGTGAACATGGGAGGAGGCGGTGGACTGCAGCCGCCGAAGAGCCCGACGGATGGGAGTCTGGGCTTTGGGACGGGAAGCGGAGGGAGTGAAGCGGGGGGCCATGCGAAGAAGCCTTCGGCTGCGTTTGGGGATTTCAGGGACAGGCTTGGGCAGTTTGGGAGGCGGGGGTGAGGTGATGGCGATGGTCGGGCAAGGGGTGGGAGGTAGAGATGGTTTCGGCGTTTTGTACCAGTATGGCGCTCACGGTATCGAATGCATCTCCATGGCTTGCTGCCGCTTCCCCGCCGTGCTTGGACTCCGTTTGCGCCGGACCATGCTATAACCTCCGTCCTCGTCCGTCCAGGTTCCCCATCTCCGGCCACCTCGGGCCGTCACATATCGTACACCCACCTGCCTCGGCGCAGCAGAGCCATCATACATTTGCTGGTCATCCCATCGAGCCTTCTACTGCGCAAGCGGAGAGAACAGTCTACGAACACAGGTCAGTCCTCCACAACCCCCGCCATCCTGATCCTCCCGGATGCGTCGTACCTTATCAGCGAGGGCCGCGGATTGCTCTTGGTGTAGCCCAGGTAGATGATCAGAGGAATGTAGCCGTAGTGGATGCCGATGCGGGAGAAGTCGATGATCCGGGAGATGCGCTCCTGTTCCAGAGATCAGTCTTGGTGCAGCCCGCCGCGCCGGCGCGTGTGGTGTCTGTACCTTTGTCTCTTCCGAAAGTTGTAGCCACGCCATTGTGTATTTTCTTTTTGGAGGTGTGAGGGCGGTTGGTACGTAATGGCGCTGAAGATGGGTGCTCGGTGGTGAAGCAGCTGCCTCGTCGTCGGCCGGAAGCCTCCTGCACTTTTGTCGCGAGTCATGCAAGCAAGTCGCGCTAGTGTTCGAAGATCTGCTCGATCGGACATGCTCCGCTCTCCCAATACCTCTCGATCGACCGTCCGCTTCCACAACCCTGCAAAATGGCTGGCGCGCGCCACTGGGACCAAGATAAGGTCAGTCTCGCCCAACATCACCCAAACACTGACATGCATCACTAACGCCCGCCCCGCCAGGACTCCACCCTCTACATAGGCAACCTCGACGAACGCTGCACCGATCCCCTGGTCTGGGAACTCATGCTCCAAGCCGGGCCCGTCATCAACGTCCACCTCCCCAAGGACCGCGTCACGCAATCGCACCAGGGCTACGGCTTCGTCGAATTCGGCTCCGAAGAAGATGCCGACTACGCCGCCAAGATCATGAACCAGATTCGACTCTGGGGAAAACCTATCCGAGTCAACAAAGCCTCGGCAGACAAGCGCGCGGGTGGAGCGTTGACGGCAGAAGGGGGCGGTTTGGGGGGCGGACAGGGGGTCGGCGCGGAGCTGTTCATTGGGAACCTGGATCCGGGGGTGGATGAGAAGGTGCTTTACGATACATTTTCGCGCTTCGGGCCCCTACTCGCTCCGCCGAAGATTGCGCGGGATGATACGACGACGGCCTCGAAAGGCTATGGATTTGTTTCCTACGCCGACTTCGAGGCCAGCGATGATGCGATTCGCAACATGCACGGCCAATTCCTCGCGAACAGAGAATGTACGGTGCAGTACGCTTACAAGAAAGACGGCAAAGGCGAACGGCATGGCGATACAGCGGAGAGGGAGCTGGCGGCGCAAGCGAAGCGGAACGGAGTCCGGGTCCAGATCCCCGCCATGCCGGCCGGGCTGGTGGGTGGAGCGATCGGGATGGGGATGCCGATGGCGCCGAGCGCGCCGGCGGGTATGGCGATGGGGATGCCGGCGATGGGAATGGGGGGAATGCCAGCGATGTATGGCCAGCAACAACAACAACACCACCACCACCACCACCAACCACCACCGCCAATGAACGGCTACGGTGCAGGCGCCCCCGCGGTCCGGACCCCACAGCCTCCGCCGTCATTCGCTGGATTCCAAGCTCCACCTCCGGCTCCCTTCGCCCCGAGCCCGTACAGTCACATGCCGCCTGGATTCCAGCAGCCGGGACAACAGAACGGTCACCCGCCTCCGCACCGAGGCTTCAATCAGTCACCGCTGCAGCCGCCTCCTTCCGCCGCGGGATTGCCGGCCCGACCTCCGCCTAGTATGGCAGGCTATGGTGGGCCGATGAATGCGCCGGGGATGCAGCAGGGGTTGCAGGGACAGGGCCCTCCGCCGGGTTTCCAGCCGCCGCCTCCGCCGGGAATGGCGGGCCCGCCGCCGGGCTTTCGGCCGCCAGGACCCCCGCAGCAGGGCCACGGAGGATATCAAAGGTAGTGGGGCTGGGAAGCGCTGGTGGGAGGTGAATTGTGAAGGGTTTAGCGTGGCGTTTGGATGGTATCAACGGCATGGGTGGGCTGTCGAAACCGAGCACATGCCCATGAAATGCATGAACTGTATCATATGCGAGTCTGTACGAAACAGTCACCTCATCAACTCGCTCAAGGCGGCAAAGAACATAGGTGTGTCCATGGCTTCGCAGTTCGAACTGGCCCGGTGCGGCAAATACTCGCATGCTACCCATGAAGCACGACCGCTGGAGCGCGTGACTCCACTTGGGCCATGCCCGCCTATTGCGCCCGCCCAGACCCCGACCTCATCCAGCACATCTACGAGCTCCCAGCTGCCTTCTGCGCCTTCTTCCCCCGCGGCTTCGCCGGGGCACGCTCCTTCTTCTCCCGCTGGCTGTACTTGACGGCGCTCGCCCTCGCGACAGCCTCGGCACGCAAATCACTCCGGTAGCCCTTCTTGGCCGTGCTGTTCACGATGCTGCGGTAGAGCTTCCGCGAGGGGGTGGAGGAGGAGAAGGAGGAGGTCTGGTAGGATTTCGCGGGCTTGTTGATGCGCGAGGGGAGCCTGGAGACACAGACACCGAGATCAGCAGTGAATTGGGATTGAGATGTGGGAAGGGGGCGGCGGCGTACTTGGTGGTCAGCGCAACGGTGTTGTCATCGGCCTGGATGCCAATGGCCTTGTCGTTGCAGTAGCCCGCGTACTTGCGGCTGTGCTTGTTCAGAAGGTTGAGCGGGTCGCGGGAGAACTGGACGCCGCCGGCCTGCTTGCGCTTGGCGAGGTAGGCTGTAGCATACCAGATCAGCATTCATCGCATCGACCCTTCTTCATTAGTCCGTGGGGAGGGTGTGTTTATGTACCATTGTTCTTCCTCGTCACCTCCCAGATGACATCACTGCTGATTCCGCTCTCGTAGTTGGTGGCCATCTTTTCGGTGGTAATCGGGTGGCAGCTTGGGAATGCGAAGGCGGCGATGGGGTCCTGAGGCGGTGGTGGGCGGATTTCGCGAAGTCGCCAAGATTTGGGATCGACGACTGGGCTGATGCCTCAGGCCAGTCTGCCCGCCGGGCTTCGCGTCCCACGGCCACATGCATGCGCGGCCATCCGACTTGGCTCGCTTGCGCGCCTGCGACCCTGTCTCTATCTCTGTTCTACTCTCTCCGTCTCGCTCTCTCCTCTCTCTATTTCTCAATAGCGCCGCCTCGCGCAGGCTTCACAACAACATCCGAATGTGATAGCACCTGTGTGAGGGCAGGAGAGCCCAAGCGACTGTGTCCTCCGATACCTGCCACACCGGTCACGTCATCCGCGAAGCACCGCAGCCATGTATTTCCTCTTCACCTTCACCTTTCTCTTCCTCGTCGTCGCAACAGGTTAGCCCCGCATGCTCCGTCCTTGGGGACCGCAGTGCTAAGAACAGCTACAGCCCTCTACCTGACCCGCAACATCTGGAAACCGTACGCCCCGGCCATCCCCTACGTGACCGCTCCCGGCACCATCCCAGCTCCGCTGGCTTCTGTCATCGACACCACAACCCAGTACATCGACCGCATCCGCTTCCGCTACGTCCGTCTACCGACCAGCACGACCTTTGCCGAGGACGCCGAGGCGGGACTGCATTCGAGCAATTTCAACTTGGGGGAGAACATCGAGGCCGGCGACTCGAGGGGAGGGCTGGATGAGAGGGGCAAGGCTGAGGTGTATCGGGTCATGAAGCTCAGGGGCTTGGGGTTCGATGAGGCGCGGCGAGTTGTGATGGAGGAGAGGTTCAGGAGGGAGGGGATCGGTGCGGACGGACGGCCGTTGGATCGGAAGGCCGTGACGTTCTCGTGAGCGTATGTGTTTCCCTTTATGGCTGTTACGTGGGAGCGAGGAGTTCGTACGGGTGTCAATCTCGCCAGAACGATGAGCTATTTGCCAGACTTATTCGACTTCTTGTCTCCAATATGCTGGAGAAGCAGCACGCAAACGCTCGTATCACTCGCGGCCGATGTGGGCTATCCCAGTAGTAATATACTCAGTCCTACATGATGTACTCCTGCCCCTCCACGCAAAGGCTCCCATGGATTACGCGCGTTCGTCGCTTCCGAGAGCAGTGTGAACAGTCTTCATCATGTGATGTCAGCGACATTGTGTGGTTAGACCGGCGAGAGCAGTCCAGCAAGGGTAGCAGGCAGAGACTCGCAAACACAGGCCAGGCACGGCCACTCTGCGCGCAACCCATGCGTGACGTGCGGCGGTGGCTATAGGAGTTTGACGCTGCTGACGTTTAGGTCAGGACAACTCATGCCGAGCTGTGCAATCATGGACCATATGACCGAAGCACGTAGAACAAGAATGAGACTTCGCGCGTACAGCTCCAGGAGAGCGTGAGGTCTGGACTTCTGCTCGAAGGCCGCTTGATGATGAGGAGGATCCGACCACGCCGCACTCGACCAATGTGGCGCATGCCCACGCCCAACAGGCAGCGTGATGGCAGGCGCTATGGAGCCCAGAACACACCAGCGCACTTCCCTCCTCGGGCTCTGTGGCTCGATATACTCTTCTCGAGCTGCACGGTTACCTCATCATGTACCCAGCGCCCTGGTATCGACCTACTCACCCGGCACATGGTCGTGTGGAGAAAGACAGGTACCAAAGTGCAGAAAGAGCTTCCCCAGCTCTCGCCCAGCTACCACCCAGCTGTACGGGCTACTGAGATAACCCGCGGTGGTAAATTATCCCCATTTGGGCGGCGAAACGCCGCAGGGATCTGCTGCGGCAGGGTCATTAGCGTTTGTCCGCATGGACCGCTGCTTATAGCTTAATTGGACCTGCTGGCTCGCCGCTGCTGAAAGTCGGGGACGGGTCTGTGCTGTGGTGAAGGCACGGTACGGGTCGGGGGAGGTTTCCTTGGGTGGGACGATATCCGTTGAGAAGTCCGATATTGAGGCAGACGCCTCTGGAAGGTGGCGAAGGCTTTGTCAAGATCCTTTCGCTATGTGTTGGCGCATCAGAGACGCGGGGCTGCTGCGTGGTTGCGCTGCGAGGGAAAATCGTGAACGTCCGCGCGCGAAGCTGGCCGAGTCTCTTTCCGTCTCCTCGCTTTTGGTGCGAACACATTATCGTATCTTGAATCTCGGCGTGCTCGCCGGCAGCTATCGTTGTTACCCATGCCAAACTCCACTTCAGTACTCACTTGAGGACTAGAAGCGCATCATTACTATGCCCCTTACCGGGTTAAGATGCCACCTCGGCAGGCCAGGTGGCTGGCCGAGTCGCGGGTGGCGAACAAACGCAAGAGCTGTTCGTCGCAGAGTCGGAGACAGCATCAACATTGCATGCTTCTCCGATCACGACGCGCCTTGGTGTGGAAAAAGACTCGGCGATTCGCGACGACGCCATTTAATGCATCGAGGGCAAGCCACGTCCTTCGGCTGCCGCCCAGTTCAGAGGAACACAGCCCGCGCGATAGCTCGAGTACATCATAGCATAGCCCACGCAGAAGCTCTCGTGTTGTCGAGCCTTTTGCTCTGCTTGTCTCTGGTGTGTGATTGGCTTTGTGGGCTAATGCATGCCGACGGCGTCTCCCAACTCTCTCGTGCTTCACGACTCGGTCACGATGTAGATGCTACATAGTCACGTCTGAAAGGCGAGATCATGACCGTGGGATGCCTTGTCCGCGGTTCGAAACGTACCGGTGTTTGCTTGGCGAGTGCCATGAAGGGGCAACTCGCTGCTGGCCTCGAAGCGGCCCTGACACCGTCATAGATTCCTTCGACCACCACACCCGCACCACATTGCAGATGTTGTGGACTCGCGTCGGGGAGGTACGATGGCGTTGTTAAGATGCTTCTCTTCTCATGCAAGTCGCTGTAGCCCCATATCTGTCTTCGTGCACGGGCGTGGCCTCGTCTCGAGGCAAGAACCACTCCGCTTCACCGTAGCAGCCACTTCCGGCCATGTCGACCATCATGCGTCAACGCTGCAGATACACCATGAACATTTTGGAGGAGCGTGCGATCGTTCTGTGGGCGCTTCTGCAACCGAGGAAGTTGCTGTAGCCGCCCTTGTCGGCGGGTGCACGCAAGTGAGGGCAAGAAGCGGCTTGGGTTTCGGTTTCGCCCATTGCACAGCAGCCACACTCGACCATCACGCATACAGCACAGCGCACATGCATCGCGAAGACTTTGGAGGAGCGGCGGAACGTGGTTAGATTCCTTCTCCGACAATCGATATTGCTGTGGCCAGGTCGAGATGTTGGCGGGCGGCCTCGAGGGCAAAGAGCTCGCCTGACTCTGGCCTCCACGCCGCAGCCATCCGCGGCTATCACGCCCACACCACGGCGCAGACTGATCGTGAAGACGCCGGCGGAGCACGAGAACAAGGCCCAGATGCTTTGCTGATGCTCGGTGTTGCTGTAGCATCGGGCATGCGCTCAGGGATGGCCTTGGGCGACGAGCCTTCGTCAACTGCCGCTGCACCACAAATGCCCCCTTCGACCGCTACGCCGACTCGCATCGCGACGGACACTCCCATGCGCATGCGGCCATGGACAAGGAAAGTGCTGCGCCGGATCACATGGACCAGACAGCGCTCAACGTGTGTCGCTGTGGCCTGCGAGGGCTAGGAGTCGTGGGCAAAAGCGCGACCGGGAACCGCGTACAGCGGCATCGCAACGACAATGGCAGAGACTTGCCAGCATAGTCGACAGAGATTACTCGTCCACATCCTCGATGAGTGAAGCACCTCATTGCAGACGCGCCCAGAGCGATACCAGCTTGCGCTGATCTTCACGTCCGCCGTGCCGACAGCCTCCGAGTGCAGCCACCTTCGAATTCCCGCCCATACGCGCCTGAGAAGAGGAGGAAGTGACGGGAGAGGCTTGATAAGGCGACAAGACACCTAGGACAGCAGTCAAAAGGCTCTCCACCTATGCCAGACTCAGCCGTTGCTACTGCAGCTTCCGCACGCTTAATTGGCTCGGACTTGATCGTAGAGGATTGTGCTTGTGGCTCAGGATTACGCTTGCTGAAAGCCATCCTCATCCTTGCGGGAACCAGGTCCGGCAATGAAGAACAGGGCTGCCGCCAACGAAGCCGAGTATCGGAACTGGTGGCCATCGTAGTCTTGATGCACAAGTCCGCAAAGCAACGGGTCATGGTGTTGCCCACAATGTTTGGCAGAAGCGCTTCCTCAACTTGAGCCTGATCGGGTTGCACAAAGGATTGATACCGGCGGTCATTCTCTCTGTGCAAGAACCGACGACTGCGTAGACTTACAGTGCTGGACTGATTTGGCCTGCCGCACCAAGGCTAAGTCCCTTGGAGTGCCGTCGGCTGGGGCATATGTCACAGCTCCAAGCACGCAGTAAGCTTCGACAGGACGCCGCCTGGCTGCAGACTCCGGCCTTCTTTAACATGACGCCGGAGAGCCTAGGTCAAACCCGATGATCGCTGCTTTCCAATGCCTCCTGAAGTCTGAGATAGCTCAACGCCTTCCATTCCGGTCTTTTCCAGTCATGCAGCTGGTGGTCTCGGGGCCAGGATCCTGTGCTGCCAATCACGTCTGTGCACGGGATTCGCGGCAACGGTCCCGAAATGCTGGCTCAAAGGCAGAGGGTGGATATATCGTCACTTGTGCCTGGGACAACATGGCGATGCAGACGTTGACCACTTAGGGGGCAGCGGGACTGGAAAGAACGAGATATACTGGACCTCACGCCTCTGTAATCGAGGGTGAGGCCTTTCTTGGACTACTATTGATCGACATACTGGGGCCCTTTCAATCTTTTTTCCGATCTCCACAGCAGATCAGAAGGATTCCGGTATGCCGGCCGTTTGCCTGAAGGATCCAAGGGGGTTCGCTTGCTGGACACGGTGTGCGGTTCCATGAGATAGCCGTCTTCTTGAACCGAGACTCCAAGATTGTCAGTAGCACACCGACGAACGGCTTCCTGTGAGCCAAGGCATCTGATTCCCAGCGATCGCAAACACAGCACTGCCTGGCAGCCGCGTCTAAGTCTGCTCCGAGCAAGTCGTCTTTGCCATGTTCGCGCCCAGGAACCAGTATTGTCACCAGTCTGTAAGTCGAACTGCTAGCAGGCCCGGCCAGCCCGCAGGATACTCGGTGTCGGCCGCTTCTTACAGCTTCTGCGCTCCAAGCGTACACCATTGCGATTTCGATGGGCAATCATGGCTTCAATTTGCTGTCGAAGCTGCTTCCTGATCCAGACATGATGTGGAAGCAGCCACTAGTCCGGAAGCATCTTGAAAACCTCACCGCCTTCTCGGCTGGCGGCGCATCACCGCGATATGCTTGAATAGACGTTCATGGCTACCAATGCGGTTGAGCCACAGCGTCCTCGGCCAGGGGCTCTGGAATTCCGGTACCCGAATCTTGCACGTCTAATGGCCGGCCGAGCGCTTCCAGCTGGGCTGAAGGAGAGACTTCTCTACACAGGCTTCAGCCATGGGCGCCTCTCTCCTGCCCCTCCCGCAACGGTCGATGCCGATGACCGACTGAGGTCTTGGCTGTCGTCTGGGAGAGTGCGCGTCCGAATTCTGCCCTGCGGAGGGGAATGAAGACATGGTACGGCCCGTCACAAGCTGCGCGTTCGGGCTACCGAGCTGAAACGCAGCAATTGTGCAACGCCAAGCCTTGCACTTCTTGGATCTTGTCGGCAATGGCGGTCAAGGTACCGGCTGCTCAATGCCATGTCATCGACCCCTACCGGTATCCGCTTGCTACGCTGGGCTGAGACCGCCGCTCGAACAGGCTTTGCCGGCGGGTTGTCACTTGTACTTGCGGGTGTCGTCGATGCTTTAGGCTCAGGATTCCTTCATGTCCAACCTCCGTAGCCTGCCCAGTCCGCCGAGCTCGCCCGCTCGCCTGCTCTTGCTGCTGTGCTGGTGCTGCTGCTGCTGCCGCCGCCGCTGCGGCTCTGCCGGCATTGCGCACGCCTTTGGGTCTCGTTCCGCGAGTTCGCTGCAAGCACATTGTTGTGTCTTTGCCTCACAGATGCTCGGTCGCACTTGCGCTGCACATGCAAGATGCTACAGGCCTTCGCGATGGTGGGCATCGCTGGCGCCAGCAAGGATGGACTCCCGGTGGTGCAGCAGGGAGGCAGACTTCGTGGACGGCGCAGCCCTTTGTCAGTCTATGAGCTTGTAGGCGTTGCTTGCTGTGTGATTGCTTGTCTGCGAGGCGCGAATCATGCCATCTTGCTGCTCTTGAGGGCCGTGGCGCCGTCGATGGAGTTGCGAGCCTCGAAACCACCGCTGCGCCCGCGGAAGCCCGCGCCACCGAGCAGCGATTGGTGCAGCGCACATATCGAGTAACAGCGACGATATGCGAGCGACACAATTGCTGGAGAACGTTGCTACGGCCTCACAGAGTCCTGCATGATATTATTGGGGCGATGGAAGACCTCAGGGCAAGATCTCGTCACCTTCACCGCGAGCCAATGGCCCGCTTACGAATAACGACCCGACGAACGCCAGCTACTGTGTGGGAGAACCTCGGATGGAGAACCCGAAAGCAATAACGATTTTTGAGAGCTTTCTGAGCACATCACCCGATCGGGGGTGCAGGTCGGCGTACCTGTTCCTTCGGTTGGGGATCCGCACCGAGGATGGCCGCTCACCACGCAGGTCCATCGTTAGAACATGCGCTGACAATTCTTTGGGATATTAGTGACTGTACACAGAGCATCATCAGAGCGGATTCTTTTTTTGGGACCCTTGGAGCTATGTAGGGGCTGTTGAAGAAGATTGCACCCTGCGCAGGTCAGGAGCAAGCACATCTCTTGTTCGTTTTGGCGCCGAAGGAGACATGTTGCACTGCAGCGCCGCTTTCGCGGTCTTCGGTCCTGGAAAGAACAGGGTTTTTGCTGTGGGGACGCTGCGAGATCGCCGAGATGCGATGGGGGGAGGATCCTACGACTTCCTCTGATTGATATCGCAACAGTTGCGAGCACGCTTTCGGAGAGGCAGATCACACGGCCCACAGACTGCTTGATGAAAGAAGGGGGTTTGGGTTTTGCTTGCCAGAGATGTGTTGGCGGCGAAGGCCCTCCACTGGTAGACTTTGGCTTCCAGGGGCGGCTTAGCTTGGCAGAACGCGGGCTTGGCAAGCCCGTTCGAATCGATGCTAACCACTCTTTCAGGTGCGGCTCGGCTACAATACGATGATCAAACAGAGTGTCGCAGCCAGTGCGAGGACGATGCCGGAGCTTCGATGAAATGCCTCCAAGTCGCAGCGCAATGGCAGCTTGCCCGCAGCGGATTCGGTAGGCTTTTTGCATCAGCACGACGGTGCTGTATGACTAACGCTAGCCCCCGACAAGCCAAATTCTCCAAGGCATATCCTCGGCGGCCGGGGCTAGACGATAAGTTATTTCTTTGACACCGAGGAAAGTGTCCTGCAAGGCGCCCACCTTGCAGGACCGGGGAGGAAGAGCTCTCACATGCGCTGCTTTACACATTCTTCGTTGCTTGCCCGTGCTAACGTGCCGCAGACTTGATGATTAGCTTGCGTGATCATCGTGATCATGGATCACCTCTCACTTTTTCGACACCATGTTCTAGTGGTATGATTCCACAATTCTGCTGCTTTCAAGCTGAGAAGCATACTGTGGAGACCCGAATTCGATTTTCGGTGGTGTCTGTTTCTTTTTGGCTCTGCTGGAGCTCGAGGGAATGGCACCATCGCCGAGGGCCTGCAGCCACTACTAACAGATAGTTTTGATGGCGAAACGTCACTCAATGCACCGGAGACGACTCAATACAGCCTCTCGCGGTTGACTTCATCTTGCACTCCGAAGGCGAATCTTGATGAGTTCGCAGCGTTTTGCACAGCACAGAGCCGACTGCGGCGAGCGGCGAGCGCGGCGCGGAGTACCGAGCTTCCGTTGCTCAAGCCTCGAGTACAACGCTTGGACTAAACAATGTTATCTTCAGCATCAGGACGCCATTCGTATTCGGACAAGTCGACGATTGTTCGACGAGGCCGGGAGCAGAACCTCCATACAGCAAATGCCTGTATAATTGTGTAGGGAGAGTATGGTGAAGTTTCCAGGCTAAGTACCCCATCTATCCTTACCTTCGTGGCTATAGCTCTTTTCTCGGCGCTCGCACCTTCTCATTCCTTCCACCCCTCTGTTGCGCCTCATAGGTCATGCAATCCTGTCTCACCTGCTGAAAGATCAAACCCATCCCATCTTCACTTCCCCTCGCGGAGACGACACACAGCATCACCATGGCAGCAAACAAGCTCGCCAGTACGCCCGCGGTGATCGTGTACTCGGAAGACTGCAATTTGACGCGGTAGCGTGACGCTCGCCTACTGAGCACAGCGTCGAAGCAGGCAGGGCAAGGCAACGTCTCCGCCATCAACCTGGACAACAGTAAGTATTCGAGCGCGGAGTCGAGGGCGTACTTCATAGAAGATGCCCTCCATGCGTTCCAGAAGGAGCACGACGGGCCAGACGAAGTCCTCGTCTTCTGCTGTATCGGGCACGGCAGGGTCGAGGACGATAGTTTTGCCGGTTGGGCGTGAGTCTTTGGCACAATCCCCTCAGCCTTGGATTCCTCCGTACATACTAATTAGGTGGATCAGGGGTGAAAATGACGACCAGAAGATCTTCGGTGTAGCGTACATGCTGGAATGGCTACGAGATGAATGCGAAGTCTACCTCCGCTTCATCCTCGACGCTCGTTTCGGCGTCATCAAGCTGCCTCCGCTTCAACAGCCGAGAGGCGACGGCTGGATAATCGAGCATCTCTCCTCCGTCGGCCCAGACACCGAAGCCTACGGCGCGATGTAGAACCTGCGCCTCTGTCGTCTCCTGCGTGAAGAGCAATGCAATACCCTTCCCAGCACGTCAGTAGAAGAGATTCACCAGGGAGTTCATCGGCCTGGTATCGGGCTGGGCCCGAGTTGCTATCGGCGCGGAACTGAGACGAAGTCGTTCGTGCTCGCCGAGACGATGCCGCGGCTTGATACTGGGCCGGAATGGGATGATCCGATGATGCACGAGCTGGGGGATATGGCGCTTTGGGGGTCGAAGGCGCAATTGGCGAGGACGCGGATGAGGAGGACGATCAATTGGCGCAGATTGCGGATGGCCTGATGCATTCTTATGAAGAGGAGGTCGAAGACGAATAGAGGGAGAGAGACGATGCTTTGCTGGACAGGCTGGAGGAATGGCGAGGCGCGTGGCGGCTGGAGAGCAAATCTGACAAATGAGCTGGGTCGGCTGATATGGCGCAAAGGAGATATCTCCGCTGCATGTACATCATTCCCAGCAGTCTTGCAAGCGCGGGGGTCAATGAGGCTCTTACCGGCCTAGAGAGCGAAACCATGAAATCAGCGGCCGCGCGTGCTCCGAGGAATGAGAAGTAGAGAGATGCATACGCCTGCTCGCGGTGACGTGCGAAGCTTGCTGAGCATCTCCGCCGGCGCTCGGTGGCAGGGAGTGAACTGCGGGGACAAAGACGACGACGTATCAACCTGCACAAGCTGCGAAGAGACGGGAGTGATACAGCGACCAACTACCAGCCTGTTCGGGCTACATTGAGCCACCAGCGCCGCGCTAAACCCAAGTCACTGTCTCGCAGCCACCGTCTACAAAGACGCTTGCACAGCACCATTTCATCTCTCGCCCCCACCAGCTCCTGATCGCAACCGCACGCCCCCCGCACCGTTCGCTCCACCCTGCTGCTGCTGCTGCTTCTTCCGCCTACTGGCCTCCCGCTCGTCCATCTCCCGCATCTCTGCCCCCGCAATCTCCAGCTCACTCATCTCACTCCTCGGCTTCCCATGCCTCTGCGCCCAATCCCTCGTCCGCTGCTCCGCCGTCGTCGCCGGCGACGAAGCCGCCACAGCCACAGATCCACCCTGCCTCCCACCGACCCCCGGTCCCACGGCCGGCGGCGAGCCCAACCCCTCCTTCTTCCCCTTGACCGGCTGCACCTCGCTCGGCACCGGCGCCACCGCATGCAAATGCGGCACGCTCGCCGCCCGATCCGTCGCCGCACTGCCCGCGGACTCCTCCTTCACCGCCTCCTCCCCTTCCGGCTGCGCCCCGCGCGTATTCCTCTTGCGCGGCCAGAAAGACGGGAGCACGATTTGCTGGAAGCGAGGTTCCACGCAGCGGTCATCGAACCATTGGTGGATCCTACTCTCGACCAACTGCGCGATCTTGGGGACGTCTTGCAGGCGTGAACGGGAGCCGATCAGGGAGTGCACGCTGAGGTCCAGACGGTAGTCGTCCAGGAACGTGAAGGTCAGGGTCGTCGGAGAACTGCCGGTGGGGTTGAGGGGGTGGCCTTCGTTTTTGGGGTGCGCGTTGGGGTCGCCGTCGGGTGCCGTGAAGGGGTCCGGCTGGCTTGAAGGGGAGAAGGAGAGGGACAGGGTGCCGGAGAAACGCACGACGGAGACGGCGAGGGCGACGGGGAGCACGGCGACGGAGGGTTTGGGGTAGTTGAGGACGAGTTTGGTTTCGATCCCCAAGGTAATGACGTCGCCGAGATCGACGTCCATGCGCGCCTGCAGCCGTTCGCCGCGGTTGCCGGAGAGTTGTTTGATGGGCATGCCGGTTTCGTCGACAGGGATCACGCGGCAGTTGCTGAAGATGGGGAACTCGTCGCCCAGGCTGATTTCGGTGACCTTGATGTCATCGAGGAAGTCGGGTTTGGAGGGCCCGTTGAGGATGGCGTTGAGGGAAGTCAGGACTGCTTCGTCTTCCTGGGCGTCGGTCCGTAGTTGAGCGATGGTCTGTGCGATCAGGACATTGAACCAGTCCAGACTCTCAGGCTGGTGGCCGTGGACGTTGTAGTATGTCTTCTCCAGCAGCTTCTGCACCGTCGGGCCGCCCTCGCTCCGCGGCCTGAGGACTGTTGAGCTGGGCCGCGGTCGAAGGGCGGATGAGAGGGTCCGTTGCCGCGCTTGCGCCTGGGAGTGGGAGAGGGTCCGTTGTCGCCTCGCGGCTGCGCGGAGGCTTGCGCGCTCATCGGCCGAGGGCGCTTCGCCGAAGATGAAGAATTTGATGAAGAAGAAGAGGATGAGGGCCAAGGTGAGTTGTCCGAGGAGGAAGCCGGTGGCGAAGCCTGAGGAGGAGGAGGAGGAGGAAGGGTATTGTTGGGAGTAGGCCTGCTGTTTTGCCTTGGACATTCTGTCTCTGCGCCCCGGAGGTCGCACGGGATGGCTAGTAGAGACAGCGAGGGCTCGCGTGCCAGCACGAGAAGAGACGTGGGACTCGGCCTCCGTAGGACTTTTGGGGGTTTGGAATTGGGGGGTGGGGGGAAGAAGTTCGAAGGCGGTTTGATGGAAGTCCAATCAAAGTGTGCATGACGCAACGCCTGCATTTGATTCACTGCACCCCAGAAAATCCAATCGATCCCTCCCGGCCCGCCCGCCGTCGCCAATGCGTTTCCCCACACCCGTCACGGAGCCCCTCCCACTCCTCGCGGTCCTCCACCACCACCACCTCCACCTCCTCCTCCTGCTCCACCATCACCTTCCAACCACAACCTCCTCCTCCACGACCAACATGCGGACCCCCCAATGACACCCACCACCTCCTCCCTGCCCCCTGCCACATCACCGAGCCCCGTCTCCCCCGCCCGCGCAACGCTCGCCGGCAACCTCTCCCTCCCGGCCTCTACCCTCCCGCCCTCCGACGCCAACCCCCCGACCCGGAAGGTCTGGCTCATCTTCGGCGCCACGGGCCACATCGGGCGCTCGCTATGCAAAGCCGCGCTGAGTCACGGGGACAACGTCGCCGCCGTGGGGCGGACGTTCGAGAACAGCATCGAGCAGATGCAGGGGTGGCACGAGCGGTGTCTGGGCTTACTGTGTGATGTGCGGATCAGGAGCACGGTCGAGACGTGTCTGCATCGGACGATCGAGCGGTTTGGCCGCGTGGATGTGATTGTGAAGTAAGTAGCATCGAATCCCACGCTTGCCCCATCCTCACCGGATCTCGAGTCTCCGGAACAGCGACGACGGCGACGACGACAATGATGATGACGACGATGATGAACACGATCGTGATGATATCCTGATGTTTGCATCTGGCACAGTTGCACCGGCTACGGCGTCATTGCCTCCTGCGAAGACCAAGACACCAGCGACCTCTACTCCCAATTCTCCACCAACTTCCTCGGCACGCTCAACATCATCCAACTCTCGCTGCCCTACTTCCGCGACCAAGCCGCCAAGAAGAACCCGTTGCACTCCCCTTCCTCCGCGGCCTCGAATCAGCAACAACAACAACAACCACTACCACCACAGCCACCACAGCCACCACCCCAACCCGAGACGGCCGGCCGATACATCATCTTCTCCTCCACCTCCGGCGCGCTGGGCGTTCCCGGCCTGGGACCTTACTGCGCGACGAAATACGCCGTCGAGGGGCTGATCGAGAGCATGCTGTACGAGATCGACGCGTTCGGGATCAAAGCCACGCTCGTGGAGCCAGGCCACATGCGACTGGACGAGCCGACGGGGCTGGACGACGCGTCCGCCGGGCACCCCACCGCCCCCGCCCCCGATCCCACCGCCCCCGCCGCCGCTCCCGATCCCGCCCCGCCGATCAAGCTGCGGAAGTACGGACACTTCCTGGTCAAACCGCCGTCGGCGCCGTACGGCGGGCCGACGTCGCCGGCGCTGCACGCCCGGCGCGTCGTGCAGTGGTTCTCGGACCGGCAGCCGACGTCGGCGATCCGGTCGGCGCAGCTGGTGTGGCAGCTGGGCCACTGCCGATACCCGCCGCTGCGGCTGCTGCTGGGCAGCTATGCGGTGGAGTCGGTGCGGGACCGGCTGCGGAGCGTGATCGAGGAGATCGAGGACTGGAAGGGCTTGCATTTCGGGGGCCCGGCGGGCGGGGGGGCGGGGGAGGGGGAGGGACGCGGGGGTGCGGGCCGGGGCGCCGAGGCGAGGGAGGAGGGCGGTGCCGGGTTGGAGGCTGAGGGCGACGAGGATGGGATGGATGGGGTCGAGGCCGATGGGGTCAAGGAGGAAGAGGAGGGGTGAAAGTTGGAGAAGGGAATGGACGGGGTCGGGGGGTGGGAGGGGAAAGCGGGGAGGGCGTTGCGCGCGCTGTCTGGCCGTCATCGGACTCGTCGTCACGCCGGAGGAATGTCCTCTCTGCAACTCCACACATACGCGTGCGTGGCCGTGGTGGTGAGGTAAAGAGAAAGATTCCCATGTTTGCTCATTAGTACTGATCCCCCTTCGTCTCCTATTGCGTTTCCCCCCCCAACGAGATTCGTAGAAGCCATCAATATCGTCAAGCGAATCAAGCCCCAAAAAAAACAAAAAGGAAACTCGTCACCAAAAATCCAAACAGCAGCCCGATCCCAACCCAACTTCACAGCCAAAAGGAAAAAAAACAGTCAAAGCAAAGACGCATCATGTGCATCCGAATCGCCGTTCTCTCCCTCGAATCTCAATTTCCACCCATCCCACTGCTCTTCGCAGCCCCTCCGTTCACTCTTCAGCGCAACCATCACCGTGTGCTTCGTCGCATGCTCCTACCACCGACTAGTACTGCTCCGCCCCAATCCCGGCCGCACCGGCCTGCCTGGCGACGGCGGCGGCATCGCGCTCCTCTTCACCGGGCTCCCGGACGCTCGGTCCGCGACCGACGCCTGCTGCGGCTGCTGCTGACCGATCTTGCCAAAGTCTTGGAAGATGTCGATCGCTTCTTCGCTCCCATCGCTCGGCAACTGTACGCCGAACAGATCGACTTCGTCGCCCTGCACCGCGACAGGGTAGTGGGCGGCCGGCGCGTTCTCGGGTCCCAGTCCGACGTCGACGTCGAGCCAACTGAGGTCGTGGCCGGGTGGGGAGGGGTGGAGGACGGCGGACGGGGGGGTTGGTTTGAGTGGGGAGCCGAGCTGGAGTGGGGGGCGCAGGGAGCCGGGTTTGGTGAGGAAGGGGGAGAGAGAGAAGGGGCTCTCGGGCGTCGGCAGAGCAAGGGAGGAGTGGTTGCTCTTGCCCGTCCCCGTGATGTCGGCGAGGATGCCGGTGCTGGTGGCCGCACGCGCCAGCGAAGGACGCCGCGCCGAACGCTTCTCGGGCGAGCCACGGGCGGCCGTGTCTTCTTCGGGCGCGTCGATGAAGATGTCGAAGGTGGTCGGGTTGAAGAGGGCCGTGTTGCCGGGCGTGGCGCCGAGTGCCTTGAAGGGCGTCTTGGTCGCGTATGGGGAGCGGTAGGGCGTCAGGCCGAGGCCGCCTTCTTCGGCGAGGTCGAAGGCGGGGCTCCACGTGCTCCCCTCGGGCAGCGGGCTGAGGGCCTTGGCCGGCGAGCCGAGCAAGGCGCGCATCCTGTCGCGGTGATTGCGCAGGTTCGTGCTCGGGGAGACCGACGGCGGCGGCATGGCGGGACGCTTGAAGACGATGGCCGGCGTGAGCGGGTTGTCGTCCTTCAGCGGCGACGACGAGCCGAGGTGGGCCGCAGGCGCCTTGCGGGCGAAGGAGTCCTGGCTGGGACTGTCGAAGGACGAGCTGCGGATGCGGGCGATCTCCGCCTCCGCGCGACCTTTCTTGATCCGGGACCGGCCCACGTCCGCCTCGGAGGTGAGCAGGTGGGCCGCCCCTCGCGCGGCCGACGATTCGATGGAAGACCAGTACCCGCTATCGTTCAGCCCGGCAAACTTCTGCCGACGACCGCCCGAACGACTGGTGGACGGGAAGCGGGGCGCAGGCGGTGGGGTACCGCCGCGCCGCGGCTCTTCGAGCATGGGCGGCGGCGACGAGGCAATGTCTTGCGGCGGGGGGGAGGACCGGAAGTGGACCGGGGGCGGAGGCATGGCGGCCGCATCGTCCTTGTCGTCATCTGCGGCCCCGGGATCCGACGCGGGGATGGTGCCGTCGGAAGAGAAATCGTCGTCGTCGGGGAATTTGGCGCTGTCGATGATCTTGCTTTCGGCCCGCTTCGGCGGGTTGGGCGCCAGCGTGAACTGGCCGATGGCGGGCGCGGATGCAGGTCTGAACCCGGGGAGATCCGGGGGCATAGCCGCCATGTACTGCGAGCCGTCCGGGTTCGTGATGCGGCGCATGGCCGTCTTCCTGCCCAGCAGGTATGGGCGCTCCTCGCCGGGCTTGATGGCCCAGTAGTTGCCCTTGCCCGGATCGTCCTTGGGTCGTTCCTGCTTGATGAAGTTCTTGTTGAGGCTCAGGTTGTGGCGGATGCTGTTCTGCCAGCCGCTGCTGGAGTCCTTGTAGAAGGCAAAGTTGTCCGAGATCCACTTGTAGATCTGGGCGAGCGTCAAGCGACGGTTGGGCGCGCGCAGGATGGCCATGCCGATGAGTTCGGCATAGCTGTGCTGCGGCTTCGTGCCGTCGTCGTGCACCGTGGGCATCTCGTGCGGATCGGGGAGGTCGAAGGGGTCGTCTCGGTCGAGCTTCTGCTTCTTGGTGCCCGGCGGGTTCTTGGGCGGGGCCGGCTCCATGGAGGAGCGCTTCAAGGGTGCCTTGTAGCCGGAGCCGTCGTCGTACGGCAGGGGCGGCATTGGCGCGAAGGTCGCGAGATCGAACGCGTTCTCCTTGTCCGACGCGGCGGCGGCCACGAAGGCGGCGAAGGGTGGGTTCCTCGCGGCCAGGGACTCGGGCGGCGAGTGCGTGGGATAGAAGGCGGCGTTCTTCTGCGGCGAGCCCGTGCGGACGGGAGCGTGACTCGGCGGAGGGATCTTGACGTCAATCAGGCCTTGGCGCGCGCTTGCCGGACGCGCGGGAGAGCTGTCGGTCTTGGTGGGCGACGAGCTGCGCTGCTCCCGCGGCTGTGGGAACTGGATGTTGTGCCGGTTCGACGCGTCGTTGAGCGGTCGCAGGGCGTTGAGGAGGTCGTGTTCGATGTCGGACTCGGTCCGAACGGGTGCCGACGCGTCTTGGTCCTCGAAGACGCGCAGGGCGTGATGGCGCCGTGTGGCCGCCATGGAGGGCGACATGCGGCTTCCTGTCGCCGCGTGCAGTCGTCTCGCTGCCGCTGACGCGTGACGTCGCGTCGAGAATGCGGTGCGCGGCGGCGGACAAGGGCGGCGCGGCGGCGAGGGCGGGCGGTCGAATGTGGCGGCGGCGGGGGCGGCGGGGGCGGCGGGGGCGAGGTGGACGTGACGAGCAGCGCGGACGGTGTTGTGGATGCGGCTCTGGCTCGATGCTGCATGGGGGCGGCGTCAGTGCAAGTGCTCGCATGCGGTCGGCCCTGGGCATTCGATTTGCTTTTTGAACCAAGTCTGCGATCACGCTCGGGCGCACCCGGCGCCGCAGATCGGGGATCGCGATCACGTACGTCGTAGCCCGTCAGCCCAGCCCAGCACCGTCTCTCCCGCCCACCCACCCACACACACACACACACACAGCGATCGTCACGAGCAGCCGAGAAACAGCAGCGCTGCAAATGCCGTCGTGGTAGATGGTGCAGGCCACGAAGCAGCGAGGAGGAGGAGGAGGAGGAGGAGGAGGAGGCAGCACGGCGGGGGTGAGAGCAGCAGCAGCAGCAGCAGCAGGAAGTAGTAGCAGCAGTAGCAGCAGTAGCAGCAGCTGAGCTGAGCTGAGGCGAGGCGGGCAGTGAGTGAGTGGGTGATTGGGTGAGTGGGTGAGTGGGTGATTGGGTGAGTGGGTGAGTGGGTGATTGGGTGAGTGGGTGCAGTGGGCGCAGTGGGTGCAGTGGATGCGGGGCAGCGATCTTCCTTGCGCCCCACCCAACACCACCACCACCACCACCAGCAGCAATTGCCTCTCGCGCTTTTCGGCCGCCTCGACCGCGACACTTTCGTGATGCGGGCGTGGCGTGGCGGGGCGCTTGCGAGATGGGATTGGGCAGTGACCCATTGACATTGATGGACCCATTGACATGGACCCACACGGTCCGATGGATGGGTGGATGCATGGAGGGAGGGATGGAGGGATGCATGGATGGGTGGATTCATGTCTTGTCTCGCGCTTGTTTTGGTTGCGCCGAGTCGGTGACGCAACGGCCGGCCCAGGCGTGTCACGCTACTGCGCGCGATCACGGGAAATGCGCCCGTCCTCCTCCGTGCCTCAGGCACACTTCTCTCTCTCTCTCTCTCTCTCTCCCCCTCTCTCTGTGTGTGTCTCTCTGTGTGTGTCTCTCTGTGTGTGTCTCTCTGTGTGTGTCTCTCTGTGTGTGTCTCTCTGTGTGTGTCTCTCCGTGTGTCTCTCTCTGTCTCTCTCTCTCTCTCTCTGTGTCTCTCTCTCCCTCTCCCTCCCTCTCTCTCTCTCTCTCTCTCAGTCAGCGAGTAACGGGTGCTCACTCGACACGCTACCCCGACGCCGTGTGCGACGGATGTCGATGGTGCTACGTATCATCGCGCTGCGAAAAGCCCACCCCCTCCCCCGTCCCCATCGCCATCAGTCGCGCCTGCATGCCCCGCGCCACCTCGCCCGTCTCGCCCTCCAGCTCACTGAAGTCGCATGTGCCCGCCCAGCCCCCAATCCCGTGCTGCAGGATGTTCCTCGCCCGCGCCGCGTCCGTCCCCTGCAACCCCATCGTCCCGTGCAGCGTCATCCGCTCCCCGCCCTTGCTGTCGTACACCCCGCGGTGCAGGATGTTGTTGTTGTAGAACACCACGTCCCCCGGCTCCATCTCCACCGTCATCTGCCCCGGCATCTCCCCCTCCAGCGGATCCGCGTCCCGCTCGACAGCCGTCCTCGCCCGCCTATGTGACCCCGGCACCACGACCAGCGACCGGTCCGGATACAGCGCCAGGTTCCACTGCGCATGCACCATCGGCTCCGCCAAGCGCCGCCGCTCCTCTTCCGCGCTCACGTCGGGGCCGATGTCGTCCCGGTGCCACCGCAACGCAAAGTCCCTCGGCGGGCAGACGAGCATGTTGTACAGTTCCATGACCAGATCCTCCGTCTTGCACTCCAACAGCCGCGTGACAGCCGTCACCATCGTCGCGCCGAAGTAGCTCTCGGCGAAGATCTTCCGGTCGGCGGCCGGCCACGCCGGGTGCAACAAGTGCTGAACCCCCCAGATGCCGTCTCTGACCGCGTCGCCCACGGGCCACGGCGGGAATTGTTTGGGCACGGTGCGGACGTAGGGCCATTTCCCTTCGCGGCCCAGCTGCGCGGCGTGCGCGGCCGCCGTCTTGAAGCGAGCAATGTCCTCTCCCGAGAAGGCATTGCGGATGCGGACGAAGCCGTCGCTGGCGAGGGCGGCGCGCAGCTCATCGCCGGACGGCAGTGGTGTCGGCTGTGTGGGAGGCATCGTCGGCGGGGGGAGTGTGAGGCGCGATGGGAAGCGCGGGGGGGAAGGGGGGGGGGAGGGCACGGGCGCGGGGCTGTGAAGGAGAGGTGGGGGGGGGAAGGGGGGGGAAAGCTGCGAGCTTTCAAAGTCCAGCAGTCGAGGGAAGAAGACATGTGGATGCGACGTTACATTGTTCTGAAGCGTAGATCATCGGACCGTATCCACTGCAACGCCCTCCACTCCCCTGCCGCAGCCTTGCAGTGTCGTCCCCGCTACCGCATCCCCGAACATGGCTGTCCCATAGACCTACACCTCCCCCTCCCGCATCCTCCGGCGCATCCAAGGCCCCCTAGAACAACAACAGCAGCAGCAGCAGCAGCAACGGCAACAACATAACGACAATAGCAACACGACAAGAACATAACGGCAAGAAAAACCACAATCGACAGCAACAACAACAACAACAAGCGACAGCAACAACAACAGCAACAAGCGACAGCAATAACAACAGCAATAACAACAGCAATAAGCGACAGCAATAACAACAACAACAACAAGCGACAGCAATGGATGTCTTCCAATCCGTCTCCGGCTACATCACGAAAATGGTGTCGACCGGCGACAGTACCAGTACTTCGAACTCTGCCGCCGCCAAGATGAAGATCCTCCTGCTGGACCGCGACACCGTCCCCATCATCTCCGCCGCAACCACACAGTCAGCACTGCTGAACCACTCGGTCTACCTGACGGACCGGATAGACAATCAAGAGAGGGAGAAGATGCGGCACCTGCGATGCTTGGTGTTTGTCCGCCCGAGTCCGGATAGCGTGCAGTTCCTCGTCGATGAGATGCGGGAGCCGAGGTACGGAGAGTATTACATCTGTACGTCTACCAGCCCCCTTCCCCCCCTTTGGCCCGACAAAACGTGAGGTGCAGGCCGGGATCCGATTGTGCGGCTGGGAGGGCGCGGTCGGTGCGGGCATGGATGATGTCGTCCTGACTGACACCCCAGACTTCAGCAACATCGTGAAGAAATCCTCGCTCGAACGACTGGCCGAAGCAGACGACCACGAGGTCGTCAAAGCCGTCACCGAATACTTCGCCGACTTCGTCGTCATCAACCCGGACCTCTGCCACATCCCGCTCTCGACGCGCATCTTCGGCTCGAGCCCCGATGCCTGGCACCCCGACAGCCTGGCCCGGACGACGGAAGGGGTGCTGGCGCTCTTGTTGAGCCTCAAGAAGAAGCCGCTGATCCGGTTCGAGAAGAACAGCGCGCTGTGCAGGAAGCTGGGGACGGAGATCCGCTATGCGATCACGCAGGAGGAGCACCTGTTCGATTTCCGGAGACCCGATACCCCCCCGATCCTGCTCCTGCTCGATCGGCGCGACGATCCGGTCACGCCGCTGTTGACGCAGTGGACGTACCAGGCCATGGTGCACGAGTTGCTGGGCATCGACAACGGGAAGGTGGATCTGAGCGCGGTCCCGGACGTGCGGCCGGAGTTCAAGGTCGGGTCTCCCCCCCGCCCGTCCCCCCGTCCCCCCAGCCCCCAGCCGATGCGCGGCGCGCAGAGACGGACGAGGCTGACACGCGTGCCAGGAGATCGTCCTGTCGCCGGATCAAGACCCCTTCTTCGCCAAGAACATGTACCTCAACTTCGGCGACCTGGGCCAGAACGCCAAGACGTACGTCGAGCAGTTCGCTTCCAAGCAGGCCGCGGGCCAGCAGAACCTGGACAGCATCGAGGACATGAAGCGCTTCGTGGAAGAGTACCCGGAGTTCCGCCGCCTCGCGGGCAACGTCACCAAGCACGTCACGCTCGTGACGGAGCTCAGCCGCCGGGTGGACACGGACCGCCTGCTCGACGTGTCGGAGCTGGAGCAGAGCCTGGCGTGCAACGACCAGCACTCGCAAGACGTCAAGACGCTGCAGCGCCTCATCCAGGACCCCAGCGTGCCGGCCGCGAACAAGCTGCGGCTCGTCGCCATCTACGCCCTCCGCTACGCGCACCACGCCTCCAACTCCACCCCGGCGCTCCTCGACCTGCTGGCCGTCGCCGGCGGCCTGAGCCGCTCCCGCATCGGCCTCGTCCCCAAACTGCTCGCCTACGCCGCATCCCTCCACACCGCCAGCGCCGTGCCCGACCTCTTCCTCCAGCCCGCCCAGAACATCTTCTCCGAGGCCCGCTCGCGCTTCCACCGCGGCCTGCGCGGCGTCGAGAACGTGTACACGCAGCACACGCCGCGACTGGCCGCGACGCTGCAGGACCTGATCAAGGCCCGGCTAGGCGCGACGGCGTACCCCTTCGTGGACGGGGCCGGCACGCGCGACAAGCCGCAGGACGTCGTGGTCGTGCTCGTGGGCGGCGCGACCTACGAGGAGGCCAAGTGCGTGGCCGAGCTGAACGCCCAGACCCCCGGCGTCCGCGTCGTGCTGGCCGCGACCGCCGTCTGGAACTCGGATTCCTTCCTCGCGCACGTCGATGAGGCTGTCGAGGCTTGGCCCGATCCCCGCCCGGACACGGCGGCGGGCAGGCTGAGGAGGGAGGTGGGGCGCGCGTGAGGCGGGGGCGAGGCAGGGCAAGGAAGGGGGAGTGGGTTTTTGGGGGGTGGTGGGGGCCTCTGGCATGCGCCGATGCCGATGTTTGCAGCAGAACGAGCTCGCTTTGAGCGGGAAAAGAGAGAGTGGGTGGGGGGAAAGGCTATACACGCTGCTAAATGCCCGAAATGCTCCTCCCACGATGCCAAGGGGTATCAAACCAATCGAACGACCTCGCCCGAGATCCTTCGCTCCCATCCAGCCAACATCGGTGCTCCTCCGCGCTGCTTCCCCTCCCCTTCCCCTTCCCATTCCCATTCCCTTCCCTTCCCTCCCTCCCTCCCTCCTTCCCTCTTTCCCCCAAACTCCCCCTCCCTCCCTTTCCCCCTTCCACGGCTCAATACCGCGGAATCTCGCTCGTGCTCAGCGCGCTTCGCTTGAGCGGCGGCGGGGGCGGCGGCTTCTTGCTCCGACTCGGCGGCGGGGGCGGGGGCGGCGGCTTCTTGGTCGCGACCGCGTCCGCGCTCGAGAAACTCCCCGTCCGCGACCGCTCCAGCCGCTCGAAAGCGGTCAGGTCCCGACGCGCGTCGTCGCCGAAGACGTCCTCGCCGGGCTCGGCGCCGTTCGCGGCCGCGCGCAGCCCGGACCGGCCGGCGAGGAGGTGGGTCGTGGGGTCGGTCGGGGCGCGGGTCAAGCGCGGCGGCAGGGCGTGGACGGGGCTGGCGGAGCGGGAGGACGTCGGCTCGAAGGCGGCGAGGGCGCGCGGGTTGGCGGGCGGGCGCGGCGCGGCGGAGAAGTCGAAGGCGGCGAGCTCGCGGCGCGGGGAGTTCTGGCCCGAGGGCAGGCGGGACGGGATCGTGGAGCGCGTGGGTGGGTCGAGCACGTCGTCCTCGGCGATGCTGCCGTAGCGCTGGGTGAAGGAGTTGGCGCGGGAGCGGGAGAGCCGGCGAGACATGCCGTTCACGGGGCTCGCGGTGCCGGAGGAGCGCGGGTGGTGGGGGGATTGCCTGTGCGGGGTCACTGGTGAGCGTGCTGACGGGAGAGAATGCTGGGGCCTGGAAAGGCGGCAGGAAAAGGAAGGGGGGTTAGAGCATACGCCGGCCATTCCCTCTTCAACTGCACCAACACGTCGCGACACCGGTCATAGTAGGCCAGTTCGGCCTCCAGGAACGCGGACAAGTCGCCGACGGTGTCCAGCTCCGCGTCCTTGATGTCCACCATCCGCCGCAGGACCTCCTCGCGCGACTCCTCGTACTTGGCGCGCTGCGAGCGCAGTTCCTCCTCCATGCGGAAGTCCTCCTTCTTGCTCCTCTGCATCTTCTGCTGGGCCGTGTCGTACGCCAGCCGGCGCGACTCCAGCTTCTTGCGCGCCGCCTGGTACTCCTTCAGCTGCACCAGGCTCCGCTCGACGCTCTCGAGCCAGGAGGAGGCGGCGTTGGCGGCGTAGGTCTCTTGCAGGCGCGCTATGCGTTCGTTGGCCCGGCCGAGCGTGGCGAGACACTGCCCGAATTCCGAGTCGGGCTCGAAGTCCTCGGCGTGCGCGACCATGGCCGATCCGAAGGAGGCGATGGGCAGCACTTTCTCCTTGTCCTCGCCGGCGTTGCGCGTGGAAAGGGATTTGTGGTAAGACTTGGCGGAGCGGTCGAGGCGTTCCATGCCTGTGGGGGAAGAGAAGGGGGCGGTGTCAGCATGCACGTCGCCGGGGCGCTGGGAAAAAGTGGGGGGAGGGGGGGGGGGTGGGGAGGAGGGAGGGGAGAGAGAGGGAGAGAGAGAGAGGAAATGGGAAATGGGGAGGGGCGGACCTTCTTGTCGCAACTGCATCTCCGCCTCCAATGCCTTGAACTCATCGCTCGTCTCCGTCTTGACCTCGCCGCCCATGCGTTCCTTGCCCCATTGCTTCAAGCGGTCGAACTTCTTGTTGACGATCATCGTGGCCTCTCCTCCACGGTCCCGGCTTGCGTGGGAGAGGGGGACACGACGCGGCGCGGGGATGTCTCAGTCGTCCTGGTGGTGATGGCTATGCAGACCGCGGGTCGTTGCGAGGCGATGCTCCGACCCAGGCCCGCCCTCTTCCCCACCCCCCGCCCCGGCGCAACCCGGAGTCGGTGGCAGCAGCACCCTTCCGTCCTTTTGCCGTCGGCTTTCGCTTCGGCGGTTTGTCGTGGCGGGCAAGCAGCGGCGTGCACGAAGGCGGATTTCGATCCGCGCAAGTCTTCTCGCCGAGATCCGACCGGGCGAAGGAAGGAAGGAAGGAAGGAAGGAAGGAAGGAAGGAAGGAAGGAACGACGGACGGGCGACGGAGAGCCCTCGTCCGGCTATTTATCGAGCACGACCTCCAGGCCGGGGGGGGGGCCCATGCGGGTCAACAAAAATGGCGGGGACGCATGGGGACGCAGCGGCAACCCTCACTCCCCGCACAGCCCGACGACTTTTTTCAGGGGGAGGCGGGATGGGGAGGGGGGGCGCGACGGTCGGCTGCCCGCCGGGCACGCGGGAGGAGAGTTTGCGTGGCGGCGTCGTCCGGTCTCCACGCCTTGCCGCATTCCATCGTCGTCCCCAGCGGCCGGGAGCGTAGAAGCGTGCAAGGTGCTGTGGCAAAACTTCCCGCACACGCTGTCGCCGCCGGCAACATCCGCAGGCAGGGAGAGGGGGGGGCCAGAGGCCGCCCGCCGGTCGAGGTGCCTGATCATCTCCCTCCCTTCCAAGGCCACGGGGCTGATGCTCGCGCTCGAGGCTCGATGGCGTGTACGGAGGCGATCACGCACGCGGTCCGCACAGCCCTTCAGCGCTGCTGGGCGCTGAGCGTGTGCGGCCGCGATGGCGACGCAGGTACATACAGTCGTGCACTGCCGAACGTGCATCCCGCTTCCTACAGGACATACACAACCGGGGTGGCGGCCGCGGACACCCCACTCCAGCCTTCTACAGTATCATCCTCTCTGCATCGCCGCCCTCCACCTTGCAATCCGCGTCATCTACTCTGGACAGCGTCACGTGCATCCCGTCGTCGTTTGGGTTGGACCCGGCTCCGGGCCCTGCACGAGTCCTGCTTCGCCCCGCGACGTGAAACAAGCCTTCTCTGCGGGCATCATGCAACTGACCTGGGCCACGCTGCTGTTCTTGGCGGAATATCGTCCTGACGAACGTTGGCCTGGGGCGCTCCGGTACGAGTATTTGCATTAGATACGATATCCCACAATGCTCCCCATGCTCTCTCATCAAATCCACCGCCTATTCTTCCCCGGCGTGCCCTGCAACGCCAGCCGCGCAGTGTCCTGGGAGGACCGACGTAGCCCCAGCCCCAGCCCCAGCCCCATGGACATTTTGCCTCAACACGTTCATCTCTTGCAAGCACGCTGCAACGTTCAGACATCAGAGACAGGGTGTCTTCCGGATCCCGAGTATGGTCGATGGGCCAGGATAGAGTGATGACCTTGCCTGCTTGCAGCCAGACGCCTATGTGTCTTGCGGTGTGTTGCTTACCCGCCCCTTGAAAGCAAGGCCATACACTCGGAGGAAGTGGGCGCGACCCGGACTTTGTTGCGGGCAATCAAGATCAATTCCCGCTCCACTGAGTGGCGGGCGTCTCTAGGAAACGAAGAAGGGATCTCGACGAACACGCGATCCCCTTCTTCGAACTCGGCCGACACATCTTGGTTCTTCAATCAATTCACGATCGGCCCTGACGATCGCGCATATTTCTCCCTGCCTCCTCAGCCAAACTATACCGATCCGTTGCGGCACTCAGGTAGACGGGAACCGGCAATACTATTCACTGATGCCTCACCCGAGGAAGAGAAAGACCGCACGGTCTGAGCGTGCGGGACTTTTGGGGCTCGCACGCGGGTCACTGACGAGCTTGCAGCAACGACACAAAGGCTGTCGACCGGACGGCAGGAGAGAAGTCAGAAGAGATCGGCGCCGACCCAGATCCGATCGATGGGCAGCGAGGGGACAGGCCGGGAGCCCAGCCGTTCCAGGCGGCCAGTCTCTATCGATCAAGCATCGCCGTTATCCATCGAGCCAGCTGCGAATGACCTGTCCAGGGCGGAAGTGGCTCTGAGGTGCAATCGAGCCAACGTCAATGGGAGGGTTATATCGGGAGCGTGGCCATCGCCTGAGCCATCAGGCCTCTCCGACCCGACTCAGCATCCTGGAGCTCGCAGAGAGTGGTGTCGCAGACGACATGACCGTCTTGTTCCGCAGAGAGCTGGCAGGTACTGTTCGTATGACCGGGGACGCCCGCTTGCCGTAGGCGAGGCAGCAGCGATGCATCTCATGTCAGGGGACATCTCCCCGCATTGGCCGCTCGCACGCCATGCTCTGGCGGCGATGGTGCCCGGCATACCTTGGAATGCATCTGGATGTGTGCGAAGGCGTGGCGGTGGCGATCAAGGATGGCCCGAGGCTGTTCTCCGCCATACGCGGTACGCAAGCAGACGGACAGCGACGGCAAGAGCTACAGCAGCCTTGTGGTCGGCAGGCAGTGAGAGCGGATAGATGCCGGGACTCAGGATTTCGTGCGTTGGTGACCATAGACGCCGTCACCGCTCCGAGTGCCTGTGATCGATCACGTGAGTCTCGGCGGATTATTTAGAAGTTTCCTACCCATTCGACCAGGTCGATTGCCGCGAGATTGGCGGCGCTGAGCCTTGCACCAATGGGAGAAGACAATCTCGGATGCGTGAAAACTCCATTCCTCAGCTGTCCTCGCTAAGCTACAGAGCATACGACCAGCCGTCGCCCGGCCGTCAAAGTGCATGAAGTCCCAACCAACATCGTCACCGTCCGTGATGCATCGCTTAGTCCTTCGTCTTCTGGGTACCACGCAGCAGACCAGTTCTCCGGGCGGCGATGAGACCGGCCTTTTGACCCTGGGCGGCGTAGCGGGAGATGGTCGAGGCTTTACCGATATGCTGGTGGTTACCACCACCGTGAGGCTAAAGGAAATCATGTCAGCACCTCGGCCACGCTCGGTATGCATGCGGCAACGTACATGATCGACCGGGTTCATGGCCACACCACGGGTCTTGGGCCACGAGTTCCGCTTGACCGCGAATTTATGCTTCGCCCTGCTCGCCTTGAGCAGCGGCTTGTCCGTCCGGCCACCACCGGCCACAATACCGATCATGCCCCGCACGCTGCTCTTGACCACCTTCTTCGCGCCAGAAGGAAGCTTGATGCGGGTCTTGCCCTCGTCCGGGTTGTGGCCAATGACGGTGACGTAGTTACCCGACGTCCTGCCCAGCGCACCCCGGTCGCCGATCTTCTCCTCCACGTTGCTGACCACCGTACCCTCGGGCACGCTGCCGAGCGGGAGCACGTTGCCGATGTTCAGGGTCGCATTCTTGCCGGCGTAGATGAACTGGCCGGTGTACATGCCCTCGTTGGCGATGAAGGTCTCGGTGTGCAGCTTGAAGCGGTACGGGTCGCGGAAGACGACCTTGGCGAGGGGCGCGCCGCGGCCGGGGTCGTGGACGATGTCCTTCACGACCCCGCGGATGTAGCCATGGCGCTCGGCGTAGTCGTTGGTCCTGAACTTCGCGGGGGCCTTGTTCAGGCGGGTGTGTGCGGTGAAGATGCTGCCGCGACCTTTACGCTGGTTGCGGATGACACGACCCTGTGCGGTGGGTTAGCAGTCATGTCCGGCTGGCTATGCTCTGTGATACACTTCTCGCGAGCGTAGGGGTGGGGTCGTACCATCTTGACTGTTCGGGGATGGGTTCGTGGGTTTTTGTCGTCGCTGGCGCTGCACTTTGACGTTCGCTGGAGATTTGCTGGAGTGTGGGCTTTGCCAAGATTGGCCGGCTGATGTTCGGCAGGGCCATCACGCTAAGCCCTCGGTGGCGCCCGCCGCAAAATCCAACCTCATCGCGCTCCAACTCCTGCGCTCAGACGCGTAGAACATCAGGAGAACATCGCGTGGCGCACTCGAAAGGTCATGATATGGTTGCATGCGCATTTGATGCGCACCCATCTGTGTTGCGACGTTGCTGCGGCAGCAGATCGGCCGCGATAAAGGCACAATTGACGCTGTTGCCTCGAAATGTCACGACGGCATTATCCCCGAAGTCATCTCGAAGATGAATACCAGTGCACAAGTTGCGCGCGCAGCAGAGCGTGGCAGGTGTCGAAAATTTTGTTTCAGAAGCATACAGCGAGCACAAGGTTGACACAGCGCAATTGACCCCGGAAACTCAACGCGGACATGGGTCCAGGAATTTTTATCGAACCGGTTGCTCGACCGCCATCACGCATCCGAGGCATCTAGGGTAACAACAGTACCCCCTTACCGTATCCATGGACTTCGTCGTCGTGCTCACCGACCGAATGGCGATCGAGATCACCGCGTACATAATCCAAAATCGAGGCGAGAGGCTCCAGTATATGACCGAAACCACACACTGATGACGCATTCAACAAGCCATAACCAGCCCGAGATGCTACCAAACGATCCAAACGCGCTCCACTGGTGCGGCCGTACGCTCACAGAGTGCGGCATATACGGTCTATCTTGCAGGCTGTGAAGAATTTCAGGAAAAGCTTCACAGGGCCGGCCGAGAAGGTCTTCCATGAGCTAGCGGGCTTTTACAGCCAAGCGGCCGGCCGCTGGCGACTTTGTCGGCAGGGTTCGAGACCTTACGCCCCGCAGTTGTCGCTGAGCATCCGCAGCGTTGAAAGTGACAGGAAAGTCGGTTCCTGGCCTTGGAATCTTCCTACAGAACTGCGCGCCGCTCTAGCCACTCGGAGACTTCTTGCGGCTGCGAGCGCACGCCGAAGAACGCTTCCGTACTCGTCGATCCACGAGAACACCCGAGGAACCGTCGCAATAGCTCGATATCCCCGTAAGGCGCCCGACACACGTTCAGCAAGGCGCATATACATTGAATAGACTGCGTACAAACGAGCGCACTGCTCCCCGAAATCCCTAAATGCGTGTCAAACCTCGTCGGCGTTACGTCGCTCCGTGATTCGCGCCTCCGCCCCAAACTTCATTCCGTGACGTTGCTCCCGCTTTCCGACCTCAGACCTCCTAACTTCGTCCCACATTCTCCACCGCTGCACCAAACCACGTACCTCGCCACCATGGCCGACAATGACAGCGACAGCAGCGGCCTCTCCTCCGCGCCAGAAGAAGAAGTCCAACGTCTCGCGCCCATCTTCGCCAGAGCCAAAAAAGCGACCAAGATCAAGTTCCCCCCTCCCGCCATCTCGCCTCCACGACCCAAGCGCGCACCCTCCCCGGCGCACGAAGACGTGTTCGCCGATAATCCGGATATTGCTGTAAGCGACCAACGCGAGGCGGCGCGCTCAAGACGCGTCAGAACGCGGCTGATTCTTGAGTGTGGCATAGTTCATCGTCATGTTCCGAGCACGGTTCAACGAGGCATTTCCCGCGAAGCTGTCGAATTTCGGACCGCAGGACATTGAGAGAGGTGTGATGGATGAGCCGCCGAGCCCAGAGGTGCAGAATTTGTTGTGCGCGTTGCTGGCGTTGGTGTTGAATCGGAAGAAACCTGTCGAGTACGTCTTTGGAATGCGGCGCGCATACCACATCTTGAGGGTGCAAGGATCGCACGAGAGGACTCGAGGTTACAGGAGGAGTACATGCTGACGGAGTGATCCACAGGCGAGGACACCATGGCCGCGCATTGGAGGAGGCGGTGCTGTCGCAGAAGGCGCAATGGCCGCTCAGCTGGAATGGTGTCAACCCTCTACATGGCCCGCGAGACTTCAACACCATGTCGCCGACTGAGCGCGTACGTCGCGTCATCACCCAGTGTACTGAACAACCTTGATTGCTGACTTCGGCCACAGCTCAACCTCCTCCGCACCCTCATCCACTGGTCCATGACCACCTCCGAAGCGATCTCCACCATCATCAAAGACAAGTATAAGCAATCACGGCACAATGATGACGAGAACCAGCCGCTGTCCGTTCAACCATGGGGTAACGATGGTGATAAGAGGCGGTACTTCCTCATTCAGGGTCTCAATGACACTCACTTCAGGGTATACCGGGAGGGCAGCCGGTACACCAAAAATGCGCACTGGTATAGTGTCGCAGGTAACATTGAGGACCTGAAGGCATTGGCGAGGAAGCTGGAGGATATGTACGGTAGTCAGGCTGCGAGGCGGCTGGCTATGAAGATCACCAACGCCATCCCTACGCTGGAGCAGTCTGAAGTGGTGAGCGCTGCTAGACATCCAATGGGTCTAAGGCATGCAATGCTGACCTCTGCACAGAAGCGCAATCGCCGCGAGTACCGCCAAATCCGCAACGCTGCCTTCAGCCGGCCCGAACCCGGCTTCTCCCTGTACGAAGGTCGCACCCGCGGCAAACGCATGCGATACACCTACGATGACGAGTACGAAGCCATCGACTCCGACGCAACTTCTACCCGCCGCTCTGCCAGGCAAAGTGCGCGCGGAACACCATTCTCTGATGGACCAACCTACACTGCGAGTGGCCGGCAGATTCGGCAGCCGAGGACTGGGCAGTATGGCGAGAGTCTGCTGCGGACGGAGATGGGCGTTGATGACGATGCACCGAGCGGGCCCGAAGAGGCGGTGCCGGACTACCTGCCCGGCGACGAGGGTGATGATGATTCGGAGCCGCCTACCACGCTGGGCAGGGCTACGAGAGGAGGTGGTAGGGCGGCGGCGGTTGCGGCCGAGAACCCCAGAAAGAGAAAGCACATCGAGGGCTACAACGACATCGATGACATGAGCGAAGAGGATGATGCAGGGGACGAATGGGACAGCGACAAGAACGATGGCGAAGACGAGGATATGCCGGATGCAGATGATGCAGACGATGAATCGAACGAAGAGAGCGAAGAGGACGATGACGATGAGCAGAGGAGCCTCGTCGTGCGGCTGAAGGTGTCGCCGAAAGCCTTGGAATCCTCGGGGCGCCAAAGCACCGCCAATGGCCATTACGATGCCGAGAATGCTGGCTCCAGACCAGAACAAGTAGCTGCGGGCGCAGGTCCCGACGCCAGGCTGGCAAACGGACTCGCGCACGGCTATGCGCAGTCGTCGAACGAAGCGGCTTCAACACCGCCACCTGCCAACTCTGCCTATCCAACGCCGGCTTCGGCATCCTTTCCGGCGCCTGATGTCAAGCCGACGGCTGCGCCGCTCTCCGACGAGGACCTAAGGGCGCATCATCAGCTGGTCGCCGGCGGGCTACAGCCGCAGCCGAATGCCGTTGGCGTAAATGGTTGGCAATAGATATTGAGCCGGTGCATTGAAACGACGGACAGCATGTTTGAGCAGGGAGGGCAGGAAAGGACTCCGTCCGTTATGGCATTGAGTGACTTCCTAGCGCGGTGTTCTGGTGGCTTCATACTGTGTGCGATTTTGCAATGGCAATGAGATGGAGTGGTAGATGCTTCGATGTTCGGATGCGTCTGTGTAGCAACACCCAAGCACTTTTTCCCGTCGAAAGACTCCACGGCTGGCAGGTCTCAGCTGGAGGAGAGAGCTGCGCACGGCCTGGCTGATAAGTGCAGTCGAATGTTGATGAAACTGCTGACATCTGCAGTCTTCGCGATCAAGACATACAGGACTGATGCCATGGGCTACCGATCTCGCCGCTGTCCTCAAACGCGAAATAAGCTTCAGGAGTTATACAAGGCTGATTCTTCAACGTGAGATTGCCGTGTGCTCTCTGCTGATCTCCAGAAGATCAATACACAATACGATTACAACGGCAAGGGAAGACATCATAGAAATTTCCCCGATGTCATCGAGCACGCGCTGCACCGGGAAGTGAGCGGATCCAGCCTACTGCAAGGGAAGTCAGGGCGAGGTTGATCGACCAGGCGAGGAGGTCTGACGAAGACTGTTTGGTTCGTCCTTACTTTGGAAAGCAAACCCACAATCAGCGCTCTTCTCGCTCCTTTACGTCACGCAATCGGCCGTTGATTCGGGATCAAATGGAACATCCGAGTCTGCCTGTGGCGGAGGATGCGCGAACGATGGCTGAAGTGCTTGCGGTGATTTGGTGGGAAGCGAGGGTTGGTGCCGTGGATGTTGAGCTCGTGCTTGCGCCTAAGGACATACATCCTCAGTCCGGAATGGGGAGTCAGGAGTGCTCGGTGAGCATACGATGTGGGTACTGGATTTTGATTGCTGCAATGCGATGAGCATGGACGAGGCAGGGGTTGAGCACGCGGCGCTGTCGTTCCATGAGAACAAACTTTATTGCCCGCGGCCGGGAGGAGAGAAAGATGAGGAGAGGGAGTTGTGGGAGGGGTCTAGGGAGACAGTCCTGGAGAGGAGTAGGGTGTTTCGGGGGGGGGGGAGTGGATTGGCTGAGAGGATGGTCCGGCGGTTAGAGGTACTGGGACGGGAGATGGGGGAGCGGTGCGGTCGAGCACCACGTGATAGGCATGAGGAACGGAGCCATGTTTCTCATTTGTGAAGGCCACCAGAACGCAGTTGAGCAACGAGGGAAGTGTTGTGTCGCCGAGAGTGCGTGGCAGGATCGGCTTGCCGGAGTAAGATCGTACCGAGCTCACCCTCTCGGGCTCAGATCCTGCGAAGCCCGACAAGGATTCAACGTCACCTCCATCACCTCCGCCTTCTTCTCCACTCGGCCACTACTGGGATTCTGCAGGCTCCGCAAACCTTGTCCCCGTCTTGTCAGGCAGGTTTGGCAGAGACCCATGCAGATCGCTCAGCATGTACTGAGGGGGCGGTGACAGCATCTCCCGATGGGCAGGACGCGACCCTAAAGCCCTCGGAGTCTGTGCCTGAAGTCTACATAAGGGCGACTATGGCCCTCGATCCAAGGTAAGAAGCGAGACCCTCCTGTCCTTCCTCGCCAGTGTCATGTTGTCCAGAGCTGCGTTGACCGCGGCGTTGAGCCTGACGGCTCTGCCGCACACTTTCGCCATCCCCTATTCTGAGTATATTCTCGCTCCTTCACAGAGAGTGCTTGCACCGGTGCTGCTACGTCAGGCAAATGGCTCAGTCACAAATCCTTCCGGTGTCACGATCGGTGGCAGCGGCAGCACTGTGCTGAACAGGCAATCTGCCGTCACCTACGACTATACCAAGGACATTGGCGGCCTGGTCTCCTTCACGGTCGACGCTGTCAATGGCTCGGACAACTACATTGGCATCTCGTTCACCGAGTCCTCTCTCTGGATCTCGCCCGATGGCAGCGATGCGACGCAGAACGTCGGCATCGACATGACCATCTGGCTTGCTGTCCCAGGACCAGGCAATTACACCCTTGCGAACAACCACCAGCGGGGTGGCTTCCGGTATCTCAATGTTTACCACAACTCCTCCGGCTCTGTGTCTCTGAGTTCCTTGACGACCTACTACACAGCTCTTCCCAACTATGCCGCCGATGCGATGCGTGACTATACCGGCTGGTTTCACTGCGATGATGAGATCCTTAACAGAGTGTGGTATGCTAGTGCGTACACCGATCAGCTATGTACCATTCCGTCAACATCGGGCAACTCGCTGGTCGATTTGACAGCAACTAACCCTGATATTCCAACGTAAGCCAATCGAAGATGGATTCGGCAGGGTGGGCATCCAGTTAACAAGTACAGGTTCTGGTGGTCCAATTCCACTCTCACGAACGGCTCTGCAGCTCTCGTAGATGGCGCAAAGCGAGACAAGCTGATTTGGCCAGGTAAGCGCATGATCGAAGTGAAACCCCGGAAAGCCGTGGTCATCTAACGTTCAGCCAGGCGATTACAGCATCTCTCTCCCGGGCGTGTTCCTATCGACGAATGACCAGTACACCTTGAGACTGTCCGTTGAGCAGCTTTTCGCGCAGCAGAATGCCTCCACAGGCCAGCTGCATTACGTTGCTTCGCCCATCTATGAGCAACCGGAAAGCTCTTTCATCAAGAATATCAGCGACGTCTACTCCTACACCTATCACATGTGCGTTTTTCTGCGTCGTCTCTGCTCACCACGCAGGTCACTAACGACAGCATAGGTACAATCTGCTTGCGTTGAACAACTACTACGTTTACAGCGGCGACATCGAGGTGTTAAAGAACAACTGGCACCGCTTCGTTTACGGCCTCAACTACTCCTTGGAGTCCGTTGACTCGACGGGACTCGCCAATGTATCCGCGAACGCCACAGCGGACTGGCTACGGGTGGGGATGGGAGCGAGGAACATCGAGGCCAACTCCATTCTGGCTTACACGCTCACTCGCGCCATCAGCCTCAGTCACGCCGTCGGCGATACTTCTCTGGTCGCTACTTGGCAACAATACTACGACAACATCGTCACCGCCGCAAACAAACTGCTCTGGGATGATGCCGCGGGTCTCTACTTCGACAACCAGACCACGACCCTCCACCCTCAAGACGGCAATGTCTGGGCGATCATCTCCGGTGTAGCCAGCGGAGACCGCGCAACCACCATCTCCAACGCCCTGCATGCTCGCTGGGGCACTTTCGGCGCGCCTGCTCCGGAGGCCGGCACGACAGTCTCGCCCTTCATCACCGGGCTCGAACTCCAAGCCCACTTCATCGCCGGTCAGCCCGAGTACGCCATTGCGCTGATGGAGTACATGTACGGCCACTTCATGCTCGACGACCCTCGCATGACGAACAGCACCTACATCGAAGGCTACGACATCTCCGGCCGCTTGCACTACCCCGCGTACCAGGACGATGCGCGGATCTCGCACGCGCACGGCTGGTCCACGGGCCCGCTCATCGCCTTGTCGCAGTATGCCGCTGGCCTGCACGTCCAGAACGCCACGTCCTGGCTAGTCCAACCGCAGACGGGCAACCTCACCATGATCGACTGCGGCTTCACCACCGCTCTGGGTACCTTCTCCGCCAACTTCAGCAGCCAGGGCGGGCACGTGAGCTACACCTTCCAGACGCCGCCGGGCACGAGTGGCACGGTCGTGCTGTCTGGCGTCAGCGGGAGCATCAAGAGTAGCAATGGGACCACCATCCAGCTCAGCGGCGGCAAGGCGGAGAATGTGCCCGGCGGAAACTGGACGCTGGTGGCTACGGGCAACAGCAGTACCCTGGGCGGAAGCAACGGGACCTCGTCCGGTGGATCGGGCTCGCCGAGCGCCAGCTCGACGCCCTATACTGGGAGCGCGAGCACGGCTTCAGCTTCCATGCTGGCCTTGGTGGTAGCCGTCTTCGCTCTTCTCGCTTAGAGAGTGCTGATGTCACGAGGGGCATGTCAAAGCGATGTACAAACGAGTTATCACACGGCGACTTGAAAAGTTCGCAGCCCAACGCTGCTCCTCGGCGCGGTGAACAAGTGACTCCTGCTTTACTTTCACAGGCAACGTTCCTTTGCAGAAATCCTCGCAACGACACAAAAAGGGTATATCGCGCACACGCAACCGCCGCCCCATCTCTACCTCTTCTGCCTCCTCAAACTCGCCCCCCTCTTAGGGAAAGATGCCCCCGAGCCCCCAGCACCGTCGCTAGCGTTCAGTCTCCCGACGTAAACATCCACAGCTGCCCCCACTCCATCCTTCCCATCCCGCTCCTCGTCCCACGCCAACCTCAACAGAACCTCCAGATCCGCCGTCGCATACCCCAAATTCCTCCCCTCGTTCACGATCGCATCGCAACCCCTCTCGGCCAGGGCCCAGAATTCCGCGGCTTTGTGCAGAGAGCCGGCGGGCTCGAGGGATTTGATCGCCTGTTGCAGAACCAAGATGTTCAGTTGCGCTCGCGCGAGGCCGAAGGCGTCGAGGGCTGGGATGTGGGAGAGGAGGATGTGGGAGGTCAGGGAGGCGTTGAGGAGGACGTGCAGATTGCCGGTGAGGAAATCGTATTGGGGCTGCAGGATGCGCGTGGAGATGGCCGTGTCGTACGCGGACAAGTTCGTCGAGAGCGATAGGATGGCGGGGTCTGGGTCGTTGTAGGCTTCGCCCAGGGCGTAGGTGTGCCCGCATGCGGCTGCGACTCCGTGCAGGACTTGCAGGCGTAGGTCGAGGCGGAGGGTGCGCAGGATCAGGGCGCCGAGTTCGTTGAAGGAGACGATTACGGCGTCGAATCGGGCGGCCATGTTCGTGTCGAGTGGCAGGTATGGGCCCGCAGGTTCGTCTTGCGGGGGTGCGAGAAGCATGTGATTCGTCCAGCGCTTGCTTTGGCGGGTCGGCAGGGGTTTGTCAGGCCCTTCCGTGCCTTCGCCGCCCAGATCGATGGCATGCGGGCTGAGGTAGCGGAGCGACGCACAGCGCGCAGCGAGCCACTTCATGCTCATGTGCAGGGTGGCGAGGGCCGCAAGAGCTTTGCGCTCAGCGATGAGGTCCGATTCCTCGACCTTCCTCTCCGCCAAATCTTGGAGGAGCAGCGCGGACTCCTTCTCCGCCAGGACGAGCATCTCTCGCTCTTCATTCCCATCCTTGGTCACGCCAAGCATCTCGATCACCACCGCATTAACATCCCCACTCGTCGCCAGATCCGCCGCCAACTTCATCCGCATCCCCTGCCCCTCAGCTCCAGCCTGCTGCAACAGTCCCTTCGACCACCCATAACATCGATCGTAATAACCTCGCAGCGCACCTATGACCAGACTAGAGAAACTCATCTCGTGGGGCAAGCCCCTCAACAGCCCACAGACACTCTCCACCACCTCGAACATCCTCACCGTGCCCCTGAACACCGGCCGCGAGCTCACGTCCCTCCATCCGGGGTCCACGCTCCAGGCCTCCGCTTCCTCTGTCGCGCGAGCACAGAGCTCGATCAGCGTTTCGTCGAGTTGTGGGTGGAACACGTTCATCAGGAAGTCGTCCAGGAAGCTCGTCAGCGTACGCGCTACCAGGCCACCACTCCCCTGCGTCGGCACGATGTCCTCCAATCTGTGCAGGAAAGCTAGGGAAGGGGGGAGGAGGATCGACATGTTGAAGACCGAAGGTTCGACGAGCAACTTATGCCCTGTCGCGCTCTTCTCCGCCAGGCGCCGATCCGCTGTCTCGCGGTCGTGGGCGTCTTTGCTCGCTTGCGAGGTATTGACAAGCCCCGGGACGGAGTCCTTGAGCATGTTCATCAGGTCTTCTTTCTCGATCGCCGTGTCTGTATTGCTGGATCGGTCGGCGGAGTCGGTGGTGTCGGCGATGCGGAAGAGTTTCTTGTTCTTGTCTCGTGGGATGGAGCGGAACATGTGGGCATTGGGGTCGTTGTCTTTGGTTCTCTGGCTGGGGGAGAGGCCGGAGGAGGAGGAGGTGAAGGTAAGGTGGTCGTGGAGGAGACTGCGTATCTCAGATTGGAGGACTTTCCAGAGTTCTCGGAAGGAACGACTCAGGGTTGTTGCGTCCTCGGAGGAGGTCTGGTCGCGTTTGAGGATCGCAACGGTGACTTCGTGGAGCACACGATGGCCTTCGGCAACGGCTTCGAAGCGAGCATAGAGGGTTCGCAGCAAGTCTTCGAGCACGTCCTGTTGTTCGCTGTTGAGTTTCGCGGCTCCTGCGACGGCCGCTTGACTGTGTTGCCGGGCCCGCGCGGAGGCTGTCCGCATTGTCGCGCGAAGGTGGCGTTGTTCGACTTCGCCGTGCGAGCGCTCCACAACTTTGAAGAGCTCGACGGGAAGCCGGCGGTCAATCTCGTCGATTGCGACATCTAGGCGGCCCATGGCTCGGAGTGACTCGACTAGCATCGAGATGTAGTAGAAGCTGTCCGCCTCTGGATTTCGGGTCGGATCTTCAGTCATCGGCGTGCTGCCATCGAACGACTCCAGGAAGCTGTAAAGTGCTGCATCCTCATCCTCGCCTCCGACAGCGAGGCTGACCGCGCTGTCGTTGCGCTCCCGCTTCGCATGCGCCTTCCACCGCGACTCCGTATACGGCGACTTGAGGTATAGATGATTGCATAGCTCCTCCACCAGGTGGTCAGCCAGAAATTGCTCCTGGTTGCCCAGATACAGCCGCAGGTCGGTCAGCGCCCCAATGTCTTCCATCTCCGGCTTTCTGATCATGCCCAACGCTTCCTGCAACGTCGCCACAGCACCCAAGAACCTCTTCTCACCGATCTGCGCATCGAGCGCATCGGGGACCGCCTGCAACGTCTCGATGTCGTTCACAATCACCAGCATCCGATCATAAGCTTGCGAGCTCCTTGCAGAAGCCCTCAACTCCGGCTTCGCAGTCGAGAGACTCGCTTTCGCCTGCGTCAGCCCGGCCCTCAGCGTCCGCACCCGATGCTGAGAGCTCTGGATCGCCGCTTGAATGTTGTGGAACGTGCCTATACTGCTGTTGAATGCTTGGTGGTGCTCGTTCACGATCCCTTTCAGCGCATTCTGCAACTGCCGATGTACCGCTTGGAATTGGTCATACTGGTCCGCCAAGCCGAGGGAAGAAGGGTCATTGAGCTGCAGTGCGACTTTGACGGGGACGCAGCTCTCATCGGCCATAAAGGGCCAGTGCTGGGAGATGTATCGCAGTATCTCCTCGACGTCGTTCCCTCTGCCGCCGACCCGAGGGGCAGGCGCGCCTCGTGAGCGAGAGCGGGAGGAGGCATGGCCGTCGTCTGTGCTTCGTCGGTGGGCGTACTGCCGGTCGAGATGGGCGGGCGCATGAAGCTGGTGCTGTGTGCCGAAGCCGCCGTAGCCTCCTGGGCCTCGCGACCGTGATCGTTCGTCGGCGGACGTTTCGGGGGTGGTATCGAAGTCGAAGCGGCCGAGACGAGGGTCGGCGCCGTTGGTGTCGCCGTTGCCGTACGGGCGCGCGGCTTGCATGTAGGACATGCTGGGCGGACAGGGGTTATGGCATTTGTCCGGGTGTGTGGGTGCGGAGGGCGGAAATGTATCGAGTCCTACCGGGCCATCGTAGCCGCTACGCGTCTCCCATTCGGCCTTGGTCCTACTCGCTCGCGACTTGTGGGCCCTCGAGATCCGGTGCTACCTACATAAAGACCAGCTGGCGGGACCAATAGTAGTCGTCGTCGAGGATCCCCGCGGAGGAGGGGGGGTGGGCGCGGTGCATGACTCGCGTGCATCAGCTGTCTGCGCGGCTCTCGTCCTCTCCGGAAGACACAGCAGACCGTACAGGATATCCATCGGCGCTGTACTTGGCAGAGCGATCGCGTTGGCGCTGAGAGGTCGGAGATTCACGTGATTCCTGCTACCTCTCGCGCAACATCCTCTCCGCCCCGAGGGTCGAGTGTGACGTGACTCGACGTGACGGGTGGTCTGGTCTGGTCTGGTCTGGTCGCGACGAGCTGCTCGACACGACGATGAGAAGATAAACGCGCAAACGCGATCGACCACGCCATCCCGCCTCCACCGACCACGACATTCCGCCTCCGCCGACTCTCCGTCCCCTCCCCGCCTCCCCGCCGCCGCCAAGCATGGCCGCCGTCGCAAATGGCCACCCCTACGGCCACACACCGCAATACGTCCGCTTCTCGGGCGTGCCTGCCGTCATCGACATCCCCGTGCGCGGCGAAGACGGCGACGAGGCGGTCAACCTCGACCTCACCGAACTCCTCGACGAGACCGACGAGCTCTGCGACTTGCTGGAGAACGAGAGTGCGGGGCGCAACTACTGGATCACCATCGCGCTGGCCTACGTCAAGCAGAAGAAGCTCAGCGTCGCCGTCGACATCCTGCAGAAGGGCCTGCAGGCGCAGTCGCGGGGCAGGAGCGAGGACCGCCTGGCACTCTTGGCGGCCCTCTGTTGGCTGTACCTGGCCAGATGCAGGAGTGCGCCGCGCGTGAGGCCGACCGCCCCTACGCCTCCGGCCGCTGGAGGCGATGCCGTGCTGAACGGCGCTGCCGGCCAGACCAAGGACTACTGGCTGCACCAGGCCACAAGCACGCTGAACGAGGCCAGTCGGATCAACCCGTCGTACCCGCCGCTGTTCTTGGCTCGAGGCACGCTGTACCTGCTGCGCGCGTCGCTGCAGCCGAGCCGCAGCGCCGCAGGCGGTGCATCTGAGCATTCGGAGCGGACCGAGACGCTGAAGCAGGCCGCCAAGTGCTTCGACGATGCGTACAAACACTCGTCCGGCAAGAACTTGATGGCCATGCTGGGCAAGGCGAAGGTGCAGTTCTCGCTCGCCCGCTATGCCGAGTCTTTGGCTATCTACCAGCAGGTCCTCACGAATGCCCCAGACCTAGACGACCCGGATCCTCGCATCGGTATTGGCTGCTGTCTGTGGGCGCTGGGGCACAAGGAGCATGCTCGAAGCGCCTGGCAGCGCAGTCTGGACCTCAATCCGCATGTGAACGTGCCCGCCAACATTCTCTTGGGCATCTCCTACCTGGACGAGACGAACCACTACGCCACATCGGACCCCGAGTTCGGCAGCTTGTACAAGAAGGCGATGACCCAGCATACCCAAACGGCTTTCAAGCTCAACCCGATGCACGCTCTCACCTGCGCGACCTTCAGCTCCTACTTTCTTCTCCGCAAGACGTGGGCAAACGCTGAGCGTCTGGCGCGGAGAGCCATCGAGCAGACAGACGTCAACGCGGTGGCGTCGGATGGCTGGTATTTGCTTGCGCGGAAGGAGCATTATGAGGGCTCCAACCTGGCGCAAGCGGCCGACTACTACAACAAAGCTGATCAGGCGCGCGGCGGTGACGATCGAGGATACCTTCCCGCAAAATTTGGCGCGGCGCAGATTCGGACATTGCTTGGCGACTTGGATGGAGCGAAGTTCAGACTCGACAAGATCGTTGCGGCGCCAGGGGCTGTCCAGACGGCGGGGGCGAATAAGAGCATCGAGGCGATGACGCTGCTTGGCATCTTGTATGCCGAGGAGGTGTTCGCGAACCAGGCAGCCGGCGGCAAGGAAGATAAGACTGCAGAGCAGCGCAAGGCCATTGCGCTACTGGAGCAAGTCCGCGTCGCGTGGAAAGATCCAAAGCGAAAGCTCTCACCCGACGCTTCAGTCCTTCTGAATCTGGCAGGGCTTTACGAGCAAGAGTCGCCTGGCCGTGCACTAGCCTGCTTGCTGCAAGTCGAAGAGATGGAGCTGGCTGAGATTCAAGACGACGACGACCGGCTCCCGGACGAGATTGGCGACGCGGAAGAAGAGCGCCGCGCGAAGCGCGAGCTTCTCAGCCCTCAGCTGCTGAACAACATCGGCTGCTTCCACTTTCATGCCGACAAGTTCACGCTTGCACGCGAAGACTTCCAGACCGCCCTCAGTTCCTGCGTCAAGATGGGCGAACGCGACAGCGAACTCGACACCGACGCCCTCGTCACCAGCATCAGCTACAACCTCGCCCGTACTTACGAAGCGGAAGGCCTCAGAGACGAAGCCAAAGGCATCTACGACGGCCTCCTCGGCCGGCATCCCGATTACATCGACGCCGGTGCCCGTCTCGCCTACATCTCACTCTCCGACCCTTCGACCGCATCCGTCGGCAGCGAAAGCCTCAAGAACCTCCTCGCCGCAAACCCAGCCAACCTGGACCTCCGCGCCCTCTACGCTCACCACCTTTCCCGCACCAAGAAACGCGTCGCCAACCTCGCTGAGGATCCAGAACAGCGCTTCTACAAAGAAACGCTGCAAAAACACGACAAACACGACTTCTACTCCCTCCTCGGCATGGGCAATCTCCATCTCTCCATCGCCCGCGAGATGCGGAAGGAAACCGACCAGGACAAAGAGCGGCGCTCAAAGCAATACGTCCGCGCCGTCGAATTCTTCGACAAAGTCCTCACCCTCGACCCGAAGAACGCTTGGGCCGCACAAGGCGTGGGCATCGCCGTGACGGAGGACAAGAAGGATGTCAACGCCGGTATTCAGATATTCAGCAAAGTCCGGGAATCTCTCAAAGGCGTCGCGAGCACGGGGTCCGTGTTCCTCAACCTGGGACATGTGTTCGCGGAGCTCAGGCAGTGGAGTAGGAGCATCGAGAACTACGAACTCGCTCTCTCGCGCAGCGCACGCGAGCGCTTGGACGGGAACCCAGACCCTGCTATCCTGGCATGTCTGGGCCGCGTCTGGTTGATGCGCGGGCGACAGGAGAAGAACTTGGAAGCCTACAAAACCTCGCTGGACCTATCTCGGCAGGCCCTCGCCCTGCAACCGGAGAACGTGAGCTTCCGCTTCAACGTCGCCTTCGTCCAGAGCCAAATGGCCCAACTCCTCATCTCCCTCCCCGAAGCGCAAAAGTCCTTGGCCGACGTGGAAGAAGCCGTGCAAGGGCTCGAGCAAAGCATCGAAGTCTTCGCCGACATCGCCAAAGGGCCCACGCCTCCGTTCCCGCGCGCGGACCTCGAGGCCCGCGCGAATATGGGACGGAATACCATGAAGCGGCAATTGCAGAGTGTGGTGGAGAAACAAGCGGAATACGAGCGCAAGAACGCCGATCGGCTCGAAGAAGCGCGGCGGAAGAGGGAAGAGGGGAATCGGAAGCGCGAGGAGGAGAAACGGCGGGCCGCCGAGGCCGCGGAAGCGGAGCGTCGCAAGATCCGCGAGGAGCGGGAAAGGCTTGCGGAAGAGACGAAGGAGGAGATGGCGCGGCGTGAAGCGGAGGAGAAGGCGAGGGAGGAGGCGGAATACACCACCGATGCCGAGACGGGGGAGCGGAAGAAGCGCGAGAAGAGGCCCAGGGAGAAGAGGCAGAAGCGGAAGAAGAAGTCGGATGAGGACGAAGATTCCACCATGGAAGAGGAAGGGGTCAGACGCAGTCGGGCCACGAGCGGGACTCCGGCGACCGGGGCCTCGGACGGTGAGGCTCCGCGTAGGCGTGAGAAGAAGAAGAGGAAGCTGGAGCGCAAGGGCCAGGCTACCAAGGCCAGCTCGAAGTACAAGTCGGCGGAGAGGATTGAGGATAGTGACGAGGAGGATCGGGAGATGGGGGGGGTGAATGGCGCCGGGGCAGGGGAAGAGGAGAGAGAGGAGGAGACGCCTGCGGTTTCTACGCCCGGAGGTGTGGGGGGTGAGGATGGAGAGGAGGAGGAGGAGGAGGAGGAGGTCAGTAGGCCGAGTCAGAGGAGGAAGGGCGCGAGGGTCGTGGATGATGATGAGGAGGAGGACGAGGAGGACCACGAGGAATCGATGGAGGATGGGACGGCTGCTGCGGCGCAGGTGGGCGATGATGCGGAGTAGTGAGAGAGATCTGTAGATTAGCCTTGAGTTCGATTGTAGAATTAGCGCCGGGAGTCCCCCCCCCCGGGGAGCGAAGGGATTCACAAGCTATTGCAAAAGCCATTGCTTGCATCAGAGAGGTCAGCATCCTCGCCCTCGCCCGGCATCCGAACAGTCAGCGGCGACCAGGTCGCGAACGGTCACGTGGTCTGCACCGGCATGCTGAGGCTGCATTGATCTCAATCTCACTGTCTCGTATTGGCTGGCCTGTCACTGCTTCCTCTCCAACGCAGGCAATGGTATCAAATCGCAAAAACTTCCCAAATCCAAGTGTTCTCATAAGCGCAGTCGGTCTTCCTCCTGTGTTCCCTCCTTCTCCGCCCAAAAGACAAGCACCGCTACCAGCATGCCCGCAGACATCCTTCTCCCAGCCAGGTACACGATTAAGAGATATCGACAACCCCGCCCCCAACCCCCCCAAAATCCTAAGCCATGTGCCTTGTAATCATCCCCCTCTTGTGTCCCCGGCCCCCAGTAACGCCTCGCTGCGTATCATCGTGGTTTCCTTCCCAAGCCAACCTCCTCTGTTTCCCGTTCATACCTGCAACCCAGCAGGCGCCGCTATCGCGTCCATCCCCATCCTCGACAATGGCGCTTCTTCTTCCATCAACGACATTCCGATGCCGCTGTCGTCAATATCCCGATCCACCATCACCTGCCCTTTCTTTCCCTGTTGCTGCCCGGGCGCCATCTGAAACCCCACCATCGCGTGATGACCGCTCACTTGCTGCTGCTGCTGCGACTGCGGGGCCGGAAACCCCATAGCCTGTCCATTCGGCTGAGGCGCGGCCGCAAAAGCCTGTTGCTGCGGCGGAGCGCTGTGGCTCTGCCCGTTCATGTCCGGGCCCATGGAGCTCCTGTGGCTTCCGCTGCCGTTCTCGACGCCAGGGGACTGGTACATCTGCGCCCCGTTGGTGGGAAGCGCGCCGGACATGGTCGGTTCGAGGAAGCCACCCATCTCCGCGAGCCACAAGGCCATCTCGTCGACAAAGATCTTGAGCACCCACCAGTGACCGTACGACTGGCCGTTCATGATCGTGATATCTCGGAGCGCGGCTGTGCCGATGGCGGAAATGCAGTGGAGCAGAGTTCGCGCTGGAGCCTGAGGGAAGCGGGCGGGCAAGGAGGTGATGAAGGTGGACCACCGTTCGAGGACGTTCTCGCTGGAAAGGCCGGACGTACCGTTCGTGGCCGGTGCGGTTTGGTTCTGGAGAAATTGCGCGAAGGAGCCGTTGTCTTCGAAGTTGTAGGAGCTGAGTCCGTACGGATCGTCTTGGAATGAAGGAGCCTGCAGAGGCTCGAGGAGGCTGCGCATTTCGGTGGTCATGATCTTATACGCCTCCTCGTAGCCACAGGCGGGAAGCTCGGCCTCCATGACGCGTTTCGGGTTGACCATGGTAATCCATTCGCGCCACATCTGCTCGCGGTTTTGGTCGATGGTGAGCAGATTCGCTGCGGCATGCGCAGACTGATTAACGCGGATAAGACGATACAACAGGCTTGCGAAGATGGTCGCTGGTCGTAGCTTCGCTTGCTGAACATGGATTGGCTGTTGCCCGAAAGTCTTCTGGATGTGGCCATGCAAGCTAGCGGAGATGTTCGAGAGAATGTTGATCACCACAACAGGCGCAGCTTGCAATGTTAGGCGGCTTACGAAGCGCACCATGGTCCGGTACATGACCAGATCGCACTGTTCTATCCATCCGGCCAGATTTGGATGCGTAAACAGCTTCTGTACGGGAACGGTGAGGGTACCGTGGAAAGAGGTGTACAGCCGGAAGAACTGCTTCTCTTTGCAGAAACGTATACTGTCGATCAGTGAAGTGACATGGGTCCTATAAAGGGCGACCAATGACTCGGCGGTGTCGTAGTCTGTTCGCAGAGGCAGATATGGCTGTATCGGCGGGAGATGAACGGGCTCGCTCTCGGAGAACGCGGGCAGGTTCGCAGAAGGACAGCGCAAGCTGTGATTGTACGACATCGACTCTGCTGTGCCAGCCTGCAGGCCTCGGCTGTCGGGGTAGGCAAAGGCGCGGGCTTGGGACGGCGGTCCACGAGAGGACGACGGGCGTCCGGATGGCATCTCGAATGCGCCATCGGTATTCGGAAAGGCGGACGTATCTGCTTGGAAAGGCTGAAGACGCGGGATACTGTTGAAGTCGATCTGCTGAGTCGCGACAGACTCGCTTCTTCGGGGCCGCGAATGCACGTCGGGGTGGTGACCATAGTCCGGGTTAGTGATAGGGTTGAGGTTCTCATCATCGAGCGCGAGGTCCACGTAGTGATATTTGCTCTCGCCCCTGACGCCGAGCCGACGCGTCTGAATACCAGGGAAGATGACGCGCACAAGCTTGCCGAAAGATGCTGGATTCAGCGGGACGACACGCTCTGTGCCGCAGCGGATGGCATACTGCGAGTAGACGCGATTGCGCGGCACTGATGACTTGGCCGGCTTGCATACAGCACGCAGCCTGCGAGCGCATTAGAATGGGATTTGGTACATTAGAGGGATGCACCTACCATAGCATGGCGAAGAGTTGCTTCGTCTTTTCGGCCATCGGCGTGCGCTCCTTCTGAATGACCTCCTGCGCGACATCGCGCAACGGGCGACCCTCGTTCCTAGCGAGCATCTCGCGCAGCTCTTTGTCGTTGGTAGCCGTGGCTGCCGAAGTCTTCCTTCGCTTGTCATCATGCGCCTCGAGACCATTGCCCACCGGTACGGAGCCCATCCGCACCGGATTACCAAACGCGCCGTCTTGCGGTTGTAAGTACGGCGAGTCGTGCGAGAAGGACATGTTCTGGGCTGGCGGATATGCTGCACCTTGTTCATGTTGTATTGGGATCTGTTGCTGAGGTGGTCCGGACTGAAAGCTCTGGGCAGCTTGTTGTGAATTTGCTTGGTATTGTAGCAACTGGTCCTCCGGAGTAGGTTGTATCTGTTGCGACGCGAGGGCCTGCTGCTGCTCTTCGTTGTGCTGCGATGTTGCGCTGGTGGTCGAGGCTCGCGACAGCGGCCTGCTATGTGCCGACATGGACGTGTTAGACCTATGCCTTGCTGCCATCGCGACCAGTCGGGTGTCGTCGTGCCGTGGGTGTTCCAAGCCGCTTATACTCTGCGATATCGCGTATCGCGGATGCCTGTTTCTGCCTACGACAGTATAGCGCAGGCGAATATGGTGCGCAGTATGTTCATGCGCTTCCTGCTGCTGCCGCCGTCGTCGCCCTGCCACACTCGCGCCTGTCCAGGTAGTCTGCCACGCAGGAAGGTCTGAAAGGGTCAACACCGAGACCGCGAGCGCGCAGATAGGTGGAGACTGCAGCGGTCAGTATGGACCAAACAGGCGAGAGACACAAAGGTCAAAGCGTAAGGCGAGACTGAGGTGTATAGAGAGCGTGGTGGTCGAGGGCTGTTGTGTTGATGCATCACAACAGTCCGTTGCCGTGAGCGCGGGCCGCAGCCGAGAATTGCGATCTGGCCAAGTCACGTGACGTTTCCCGCCGCACCATATCTTCAGCTTGCAAACGCAGTCTGCCTCTGCGAAAAGCTCATCGTCGCTCGCCAGTGTTTGCAGTTACTCTCCTGCTGTTATCTCATCAGCGCAGACATCTGCTTCAGTTTCCGTGGACAAATCGGTGTCACTGGACGCCAGTTGCTGATTGCTCCAAGCCGATCAGCAGCTCCAGGTTTCGGTGGGGTCTCACGCAGCCGCTCATCCCACCACGTCATATTTCCGGTGCTTGCCATGCTGCTAGCGATAACCCACTCCACCACCACCTGTCCACTTCACCGTACCTGATCCCACACTTCCAGACTACTTTGGACGACACCGCTTCTTGGCGAACAGCCCGCAGGAATTCCGCAGATACCACGACCGACTAGTCCGATACGGATAATCCCAACATCCATACCGCCAGAATGTCGCAGAACGGCTCCATCCAGGAAAGAGGTCAGGACACTCTACTCTCAGCAGAGCCTGGACACCGCTGACTCCCTCCCAGCGCAGCAGCAGCTCAGCTCTCTCGACGTTCGTGCTCCTTCGACACCATCATCTGCGCTATGCAGGACTGACCAAATTCGCAGAAAGAGCTCTCCCGATATGCGTACCTGAACCAGTTTGAGCAACAGACCAGCGTCCCCAAAGTCTACCTCATCCTCGGCCTCGGCGCCCTATACTTCTTCCTCGTCTTCTTCAACATTGCCGGCGAGTTCTTGGTCAATACTGCGGGCTTTGCGCTTCCCGCATACTACTCGCTCGAAGCGCTGTTCAGCAGCGGCACGGCGGATGATACCCAGTGGTTGACTGTAGGTCGCAATGATATTCGGGCGGAACAGGTGTACGTGCTGACTTGTCTGTGCAGTACTGGGTCGTCTACGCCTTCCTGACCGTTATCGAGTCCGCGATCAACGCCGTTTACTGGTTCCCGTTTTACTACGTGTTCAAGTTCATCTTGGTCCTCTGGATGGCTCTACCCCAAACTGGGTATGTAATGAAGCTGCGACTTTGAGTTGGGTTCGGGACTAATCTTTCTCGCAGTGGCGCCCAGATCGTCTTCCGCTCCCTCCTTCAGCCAATCTTTGCCCGCTTCTTCCAGCACTCTTCTTCGACCTCGGCGAATTTGCGCGCTCAGGCGGATAAGGCTGCTGGCAAAGCCCAGTAAATGCGTGGCGATCGATAGCATGCGGGCCTAAGGTGTGCAGGATCAGCAAGATTGGCATAGCACGAAGTGAGGTGTTCGAAGGAGGGTATGTCGATCAGCAGGATGGCAGACGCTGAGTATGAATGTCATTGAGAAATGTGATCACGATCGGATTCGGTCTGATCGTTGCGGCATCAGCGGTAGACTTGGCAGTGGTGTATGACTTTCACATCAACCGTAGGACCGCTGCTACTGCTGTTTGAGCTCGGCTTTCCTCTGCGCTTATCGAAGGATCCGCAATGCCCCTTCTTTGTGACGACACTTATACTAACTTAAAACATGGCAAACGTCACGCCAATTGAGCCGGAAAACTGTCTGCTCTCCCGAGCGGTCAAGACTCTCGAGGTCTTGTGCTTGTCATGGGGATTGCAAGCTGGGGTTCAGCGGCGCTGAAAGCAATGCATGCCGAAAATAGCGACCCGGCCGAGGATGCCTCTGATCTCACGCGGACCCTCGGGGCAGGCGGACAGACGGATAATGTGGGTTGTTACAATACTCGTGTCTGAGGGGGCGCCTGTTAGCATGGCGGGATGTGAGGCCGACTTGGGGCGCTCAAGTTCTTGACCTCACCTCCAGCTTAGTGTTCTCAGCTCGACAACGTCACCTCATCTGGGGCATACACCAACACATCTTCTCCAATCGAGAATAACACATGTTCATCGAGCAACGACGTCACCTAAACCCCTGGGTGATCATCTTGGCGACGTGCTGTGCCTGCGATTCCGCCGGCTCCCCTTCGCTCTCCAGATCGCCGAGCCAGCCCGCAACGAGTCAGCGACCTCGTACGGCCAGGAGAATGGGAGAAATGAGCCAGATCGAAGAAACTCCCTGATTCGGATCTACGCTCCGACAACGCTCTGGCTCTCGCTCTTCTCAACCCGCAGTTGTGCGCCATAAAAGATCATGATGGGCCGCATCGCTTTCAAAGGCTGTTCTCGCTTCTTACTGAGACAGTCGCTGCGGCGGACGCTTACACCAAAGACCCAAGCAGTGGCATCGCACAAGACGCCATTGGCATGAACGGAGGATGTGCTCGCTTCAGCCTCGCAGCGCACGGGCTGAAGCTTGGCGTCTCCAGCTTCCAGGTAATGGCTATACTGTAACTGTCACTACTGGAGACATGAGATGCAGCACCAAGGTGAATGAACACTCGGTCAAAGATTACTTGGGGCCCACTTTCTTCGGGCCGCCAAAACGCTTGAGTCGGCTAACCAGCGGCGAGAGAAGCGCCGCTGTGGTAACACCTCTGCAAGTGCCACTGCATACTTCCGCTATGTCGAGCGAGCCGCTATGGTCGCTTGAGATCAAAGGCTACACTATCGAGGAGTTGTCGTTCGATGGCAAGACCTCGATCTGGCTCTCCGATTCCACCGATCGCCTGCTCAATAAGCAAAGTCGGCAAGCGTACGTTGAATTGTGTGAAGCTGTCTACGACAATGTTCATCCAAGGTCAGTCTACTACTTCAACAAGCCCTCAAGCCTCTTGAATAAGGAGTGCGTCGACCAACTTAGTCTTGCTAAAGCTATGCACGCCGACAACATCACCGTCGGTATGGTCTTCGACAGTGACCCGTCGATGGCTGTGTGGCCACGCGGGAGGCACTAGCTGGGAGTGCACCGGATTTTAATGGTGTACTGTCGGCCCGGTGAGCTACGGCGATATCGGTTCCGGTTCCTGCGCCATTTGCTGCGCGACCCCTCTTCGCTGATAGGGGCAAGAGCCCTGACAGAGAGTGTGCTCTGTCAGGCCTGTCTCCGGCGGTGGGCACGATGATCTTTGAGCGATAACTGCAGGAATAGGTGTCGGGAGACGGCGCAAAGGCGGATGTCAGTATTTGCGAGCTACCGCTGCTTGGGAGCACCTGCCGGCAGTTGGGAGATGAAGTAGCGCCAATGTGTCTGAGCCGGACGAGCCTCCGCTACGACCTAGACCGAGCGATCCAGACCTCCTCGGCCTGGGTAGACAACGCCAATCATCTCTACAGCGCTGCATATCAGTGAATGTATCTCGCCTCAACGCAGTGGTTTTACGCGTTGAGCTCGCTAGGAAGTCGGTGAGCGTCGTCAAGGTCCATGTCGACACGGAGAGAGAGGTGACTGTGCACTACCGTGTGCAAGGCCCGGAGGGACGCTCATGAGGGAGAAAACCTATCGTAGCGTACCATACGGACGCTTTCGATAGGCTTGCACGAATATTGACAGAAGATTGGCGCGTGGGTGGTCTCCGGCTGGAAGCAGTCGCAGTCCTAGCTGAGTCCGTAAAGAAGCATGACGGCTTGTGGGAGCATTGGGAGGAACCCCTCGAGCTGTACTTGGGGGAAGTGAAGGACAAAGGATTCAATGTCCTGTTCGATATAATGCGACGCTTGGATATTGTCGAAGTCACACTGCAGATGGTCAGAGATGACAGATGTTCCGGGGTGCATGCAAACATACCTAGCGCTTCGCATGGCAACGGACTTCACGATGCGGTGCTGCTCCGGCACCTCTGCTTGCCAGCGTGCTCATTTGCCGGCGGGAGCAGTCCATAGACGGTTTACATGTCTCGTGCGACATCTTAATCCTTCTCGCCCATCCCGAAATCCATCATAACCTCGCTGACTCTCACCCCACGCTGCTCGGCAAGCAAGCCCATGAGACCTTGACCAATGTCTTTGACCTCGTTGTACTTGTGCAAAAGGGCAATGTGCTCCTTGATGGTCATATTCGCATCAGTCATCGCTTGCTCCGTTCGCTTCTCAGTCGTCCAGTCTGCCGGCATCGCTAGGCCTGAGGGTAGAGTGGCATCTGCCACGATTGCGTCGCGCTGGGCTTGCAGATCCGTCAGAGTAGCGCTTAAAGTCGCATGCTTTGCCTGCATTGCTTTGAGTCTTGGACCCGTCGGCGCAGCTTCTGCTGTCTTCGCAACATCAGGAGCAGGAGAGCTCGGTACCATTGTTTCTGATGAATGGGGAGCGGACGGCTGAGACGCAGCGTAATTGTTTTGTGAAGCCATTATGATACCGTGATTGGCAGACGAATCAGTCCGGTCTCAAGAATTTTACGTTTGTATCGGTCCTGTCACTGATCATCCTTAGACGTGATTCTGTACTTCTGGACAAGGCAGTGAAGCCCGAGAAGCCTCGACGCGAGACGCGCCTCATTGACGACCATCTCCGGGACGGACGGGTGCTCCCGCAGGCTAGCGCCAGCACATTACCCGATGCCTCCGAGCGACTCGTCAGCAGTCTTGCGACAACACGTTCTCCTTGACACCGCCGTTGTCCGGCATCAATCACACGATGGCGACATTCCGCACCAGACCGGTCCTCGCCTTCGCCCTCGTCATCCTCGCGGGCTACGCCTCCGCCCACGGCGACCACTCCCACCTGTCGGACGGCGCGGCCATCAGCGGCGAACCCCTCGACAGCATCCTCTGGGCACATATCCTGCTACAATGTCTGGCTTGGGGGATATTGTTTCCGACTGGTATGGTGCTAGGTCTGGTCCGAAACAGATGGCATGTACCATGTCAGACAGCTGCCAGCTGTGTCGCTATAGTCGGCTACTTCCTGGGCCATGCACATAAAGGAAGGCAGTTCGCCAAGAATGCTCACTCAGCGTTTGCGACCTGGCTAATGCTCATGCTCATCGCGCAAGTGGTGCTGGGCGTCTATCTGAGGTTGCACCTGGAGAAGGGCTTCTTGGGCAGGATGCGGAGGTATCAGGTGATTGCTCATGGGATCTTGGGCGGCGTGATCCCAGTCGCTGCTTGGGTGCAGATGCTGCTCGGGGGCATCGCCGTGCAAGGCTTCTGTCGCGGCGACCATCTCGGGCAGTGTCTGGCGCACTTCATCATGGGTTCTGCTTTCATTGCTTACGGCATCGTCCTCACGAGTCTCCTGCTCTGCGGACAAGGCTGGTTGGCTCGGAGTGGACGGAGTCAGGAGTTCTACGATAGCCTGATCATTGCCATCTGGGGCTGCGTCAACACATTCACCGAGCATCGCTGGGGCAGCGCCTGGGTCAAGAACGACCTTCAGCACACCTCGATGGGCATCATCTGGTGGGCTGCCGGTCTAGTAGGCATCTGGCTGTCCCGTGACCGTGCCGGACGTCCTAAGCGCAACCTCATTCCAGCAATCGTCATCTTCATGACCGGCTGGGGCATGTCAGGCCACCCGCAAGACCTGGAGCTCAGCACGCATGTCCATACCATCTTTGGGTACACCCTCATGGCGGCAGGCTTGACCAGGATCATCGAGATCTCGTTTGTCTTGCGAGACAGAGTTGTCCCAGAGCGACCAGATGATATCGACAACGAGATCAACAGCTTCCAGTATCTCCCACCGTTCCTTCTGTACGCCAGTGGCTTCCTTTTCATGGGCGCGACAGAGGAGCAGATGCAGATGCTGTCCGATGCCGGAGTCACTCACGTCGCCTACATACTGATCCTGTACAGTATCTCGTTCTTGCTCTTTCTCTGTAAGTCAAACCCCTGGAATTTCGCCGCCAAGACTTCGCACTGACCTAATCCAAGTTGTCCTCATGCTTCTGCATCTTTACAGTGCAACTGCCTCCAACATCAAGGGCAAAGCCGCTGTCAAGCTGGGCGATGAAGAGGGTCGGAGACCGCTAAATGGTCACGCCCGTGTGCCCAACATCGCGGACCGGCAAGCGGCGGATGCGCAGGAATTCGAGCTTGAAGGGCTGATGAGCGATGAGGACGAGGAGAGTGCAAAGCCTTCGCGACCGAATGGGCACGCTCATTGAAAAGCTTTGATAGATTGTAATACCTGCGTCCACTTGACATTGGAGCCATTTGTCCTCTTCGCTCTTCCGCGCCTTGTCTCCACACACGTCGCAGATGTCGTTCACGTACAAGATCAAAGCCACGTGTATACGCTGCTAGTCTGCATAGATTTCGACAAAACTGAAGCGCTGCTCCAGGTCGAGCTGTCTTGCGCCGCGTTCATCTCCGCCTATGAGTTTCGTACAGCAACCTTTTTAGTGGCACGAGCACGCGAAAAGGCAGCCCGTGCCGGTCAACGATGCGCGATGAGTTGAGCAGACAGGAAAGTCACGTGTTTGAGAGTCCCCGGAACCTGTGACAGCACCATGCCTCGGTGGCAGCGGTAGATGCTGGCTCCACATCACCGATCGGACTGCAGCCGCCGTTGGCGAAAAGCGCCGAGCGCCATGTGAGGCTAGGGTCATTGCGTTCTCCAGCCGCGGAGTGACAATCCTATGCTCGCACGACACCAGAGCACGAGCAGCCAATGTTGCCTCCGCGTGCGAGGTTTGAGTGGGGACGGCCCGTACACGTCGATGTTAGCCTTGAGGGATTCCCGAAGGCACAAGAGACGTACGCGGGGGCCTGTATAGCGCACATGGATATGGACATTGTCTCTCACGATGTTTCGGTTCCAAAACTGTCACACAAGTGCATGTTCGTAATTGAGACGGTGCGGGCGCAGTAAGTCATCAGAGACTTGGTAGAGGTGTTGCGTGCGAGCGGCGCCGCCGTCGTCTCTGTCTGTGAGGCCAATGGTTGCAATACGGTCGTCTGGTTCACGCAATGTAGGTCGCAGGGCGTTGTACCTTTGCGGAAGCCGAAGGCAAAGCTGTCTGATTCTTGTACGCTGGCGTTGCCAAAACATTGCAAGCCCGCCGCCGCGACCTCGCTTGTCGTCCTGAGTAGCAGGAACGGCACTTTTGGTCTGCGTTGTTGATGTTCATTTCATGATGTGTGTATGCTTGTGTTCTTCGCGGCGGCTGAGAACGCTCCGTCGCTAGGTTTCCCGATCCGGCAGGAGCGCGTTGTCGCTCGGTCTTGCCGCTTCAGGTAAGGTTAAAGCGAGGGAAAGTCACGTGGTCCAGATTTGGTGTGAAACGAATCGCTTTGGCTGAGTGCGCCGTTGCTGGATGTCCTTCGTGCATCGCTCAAGGGCCGAGGTCTCGGCATCAAGCATTTTATAGAAGATGCGGCTCACGCCGTGGGTGAGCTTGGCATTCGCGGCCGCCGTCCTGTAGCAATCGAGGGGTAGCTCTACCGTGGCTGCAATTCGACGGAGCGCAAAGATTTGCGCGCGATGCGGTTTCGAATGTCGCTCGCAGTCGAGCAGCTTTCAAGCAACCCCGACTGACAAGTCTGATACTCGCAAATTCGACTCGGAGCACTGCCTCAGTCGGCGCCCAACGCAGCCTGTATCACAGGGCTGATCGGAGTCCCGGCCCGACTCACGCGCTCGGTGACCTCCACTTCATCGCCGACGTGGAGTACCGCGCCACTGGGACCTGCACATGCATACTGGCCAAACACTGGCTTGTCTGAAACGGTTGTCAGCAGCGAGCCTCTGTAAGATCGTAGGCTGATCGCACATACTTGGGTGATGTTCGTTCGTGCGGCGGTCTTTCGCTAGCAAACCATACAGCTGTCGATTTGTCTGAATCATGCCGCCTCGTGCGAGGTCAGCATTGAGGCTGAGGCAGCGAACGGTCCGAGCTAAGCAACGGACGGAGACTTCCTGAAGCTTGTCCAGCTTCGAGCGTATGGTTAATAAGGCCCAAAAGTCCTCATCATAAGCGGCAACGTCCTTGCCAACATCGACGTGAATGTTTGGTCGAAATCGAACGATGACATCTTCACCACGGGCAATTGGGGGCAATCGCTTGCGAGCGTTATCCTCGGATGCCGTCTGCAAAAGATCATCTTGAGCTGATGCTCGGTCTCCAGACGCGGAAGTATCCGGATACTTACCGATGTGATGAGTAGGGGTGCAGCGTCAGCGAACCGTAGCCTCTGCGGCTGAAGCTTGTCATTGACCGAGATCGAGATGGCTCGATAATTTTTGGGAATGTAGGCAGCGCCAGGGATCTCCCTTTGACCACTTCCACCGATATAGAGCAACCTGACATGCGTGTCTAAATGGTGGGTGAAGTAAGCTGCAGCTTCTGGGCCCATATCAATGCCTTCTGCTTCGGTCCCGAAAATTGATACCTTGTACGTTGGGTTTCCCAAGAGGCTGAGCGGAGAAGGCGAGAGCGGAACCACCAGCATTTCCTGTTCAGTGGCCTTGCTGTGGGTAATCGTAAGCTTCGACCAAGCTTTGTCAATGCTTGTATGGAAAAGTCCCAAATCGAAGCGCCACTTGATCGTAATATGCTCGGCATACGGCTGTGTCTCCGTTGGTGGCTTGACCAGTACATACTGGCGGTCAAAACGCAAGCCTTCGTTCGTGATCTCAGCCGCATTCACCTCGACAGGGCGCAGGCTCTTGACCGGATAGATGAATATCTGTAGGCTTCATCAGCACTCGGTCTGGTGATGTTTCCTGTAGGACGCGGCACGTTTCTGCCCTAGACCATACCCGTTGTATTTTCATGGCCATGCTGATCTCGATGTTGCATGGTTGATATGGGCCGAGACAGCTTGGTTGATATGCAGCAGCTTCACCGTGAGGTGTAGAACGGCAGAACGTCCCGGGGATTGATCAGTAAGCGAACGGACATGGCCCATGCGCCATGCGACCTTGCCGAATCGAGCAATTACTCGAACGCAGTGCCCGCAACCCAAGCACGACTGAGATCGGCTAGGGCGTGGCGGTTTCTCAGATCTTGGTGCCACCGCAACAACCCGCCATGCTACTGGTTCGCCGGAACTTCGCGCAAGATATCTCCCGTCGGTCTATGAAGACAAATGCAGAACCGTCGGGGCCCAAGGAGGGATCAGCGCCGAGAGCACATCTCATCTGGAGTCCTCATCCCATGATTTGGAAGTGACAAGGTTGCGTCCTTGCAATGGAAAAGTCAGTGGAGCGAGCATGTGATCGCTGTCGAGAGCGGCGAGTCAAGGTATACTTCCCAATGCGGAGAAGGTCTGCGGCATTGCTGACGAGTATGTAAGTGCGGTACGTCTTCGCACGTCACAGGCTCCAGACGTGTCTGGGACCTATTCTGACATCTGCTAGACAAGCGACGCCCAGCTTGCCAACGTTGCGAGAAGCTCGGGAAACCATGTCCGGGATACGACAAGAGACGAAAGTTTGTGGACGAAGGCGTTCAACTACGCAAGAAATACCGACCTTCCTCACCGCCAAGCAACTCCGAAGTGAGTATCCCAACCGCTCTTTTTCAAGTGTGAAAGCTGATTGTCGACGTTGGTAGTATCCACATCATGTTGATCCAACAGTGGCAGAGTCTTCGGAGGCTAATTCTACATCTCCGCCAAAGCTTAGTGTGCAACCCCCAGCCGCTGAAGGACTAACAGCTCCTGGAGAGCTGTCTTTGGCCCATCTTGACCATCCTCTTGGCCTTCAATCATCTCACTTCGCGGAAACTGTAGATGCACCGATCATCGGCTCAGTACATACTGGCTATCCTGCCGACTCTCTCATGGACCCAATAAACCCTGCGACTGGCAATGGGGAAGATTTCCTACTGCCCCCTGGTAATGTGCAGCTAGGCTCTTTGATCGACAGCGACGTATATGACCCTCTGTGGTTTGATCTAGAGCCTTCCACGTACTACGACAACATCAATCATAGCTGTGGATTTATACCAGGCGCCGCCATTATCGACGAGGTTGACCGGAGCGATTTCATGATGACGACTGAAACCAGGGGAACAACTCCTGCGTTCTTCTCTGGCAACAAGTCGTCGACCGAACTGACTGGTACTGGAAGGTAATGTGTGCCCCAGCGTCCTGGGCTTCTCGTGGCTGACACGATCGTTTAGCTTATGGCCACCCGAAGGTCAGGCAAAGACGAGCGCCATAATTACCGACGAAAGGGAACACGAGATGGCCTATCTGATCCGGCACTTCACAGAATCAGTTGGGCCCTGGTAGGCTTTGATCGGGGCGTTTACCTAGCCTCTCATTAACGTTTAGCAGGATGGACTTGTTCGATAAAGACCGTCACTTTGGCCACCTCGTTCCACTCAAAGCGCTGCGGGACACTCTCTTGCGCAATGCCGTTGCTGCAGTTGCGGCGAAGCAATTGGGACGAGTAAAAGGCCACAAACCGTTCGTGGGCGATCAATGCCAGAAACCTGCAGCTATGGAAGTCTTCGGCGATGCAATCGAGGTTGATTGGTTCTACAAAGCTGCAAACTACTACGACAAAGCAATTGCCTTCTCACGAATTTACCTCCAGGCAATCTCGGGATGTCTTAATGGAGATGCAGGAGGGGCGCCTAGCCAGCAAGCCACATCGCCTGCCAAGTCAGATGACTTATTGGTCGCAGTGAGCATCTTCTCATTATACGAGTCGCTCGACAATCGGGAAATGGGATGGCTGCAGTGAGTCCTGCCGGGAAAAGCGACATAGTAGGAGACATGCTTACGGCGCTCGCAGGCATCTCGCCGGGTTGAAGTCTCTCTTAAGCGCTATCAGTGCGCAGAGTCAAGAGGCCGGGCAGCTATCACCTTCCATCTCCGCAGGTGTAAAGGCTTCGTTCTGGAACTTCGTACGAGCGGACTATCAGGCAGCGTACATTAATCGCCAGCACACATACCTAGACACCGAGGACTTCTTACTTTGGCGAAGCTACGGTCTCCAGGCCGTAAGCGATGGCACGCTGTACTTTGACCCGGTCAGTGTCAAAAGCGACCCTCTTCACTCGCGAGACATTGTACAGCTAGTTTCACACACTGTCTTGTGGCTGGTGCTGAGAGTCATGAATTATCTTGCCAAGGGCAACACTCACACCTTACTCGAACAGCATCAAGCGTGGGAAGACCTGACCAAGCAATTGGACGCGTGGTACAGCACCCTTCCGGAGACCTTTCAGCCATGTGCACAAATGCGGCACTCCCTTGCGATCCGTAAGCACCGCGATACGCCTGGGGGCTCCTTGACAGAGGTCTTCTTCAGCATCGAACAATGCGCAGCTGCGATAGAACTCTACCACTTCGCTCGCATCCTCCTATTGGTCAACAAGCCACAGGACCAACAAGGTATTAGTCGACTGAAAGCATACCGCGAAGTCTCCGCCGAAGCAATCAAGCATGCAGGGGCGATTGTGTCGATCGCTCTTGGGCGTCCAGGAGCGGCTGTCAGGGTAGAGATGTTGCTGCCGTTGTTCATGGCTGGCCGTTGCCTGGAAGCGGACGACGAACGGCGAGTGGTGCTCGATGTTCTAAGGGCAATCGAGAAAGGCACCGGCTGCTCAACAGAGGTGCCTGCCCGAAACTTGATCGATGACTGGGGTTGTGGGTGTATCGTTCGTCTTGCCGATAAGCGCTGAGGCTAATCTGCTTACAGGGAACGCAGAGCCAATGGGCATTGACTGAGCACAAACAAGTCGAGTGCAGCCTGCGGTGAGTCATCATGACAATTGGAGCTCGCAGGCTGTACTTCCTTCTCATCCGGATGCGGCAGGTTGTTGCGTCTCTGGAACAAGCTCTCCAGAAGTACCATGATATGCGCCACGCCCACGCCGAGCAAAGCATTCGCAAGGTGCGCCGGGGCTTCCAGAATCACGCTGTCAGCGTCCTGCTCAAAATAGATCATTGCAACCCTTCCAACCGCCTCTCCGGGGATGTATGGCTAACCGCTCAGGGCGTGAATGAGCGTCATGTAGCCCACCTTCAGCGGCTTCGACCTTTGAGCCCGCCGTCAGTCGAATGTCCAGATATTGTACTTCGGCTTTGGTCCTAACAGGCAAGCGCGCGTCGAATGCCTCGCCTGTTTTGACGCGGATCTCAACGCCTGGCACCGCATCGTGAACCACAGGAATTAAGTTGGCGCGGATGTTGGATTCAACTGACTCTGCGGCGGAAGCACCAAGATGATCTCTGGGCAAGGAGAGCATGGCGGTAATGCTGGGAGGCGGATCGCTTGAGTCGTCCATGAAGGTAAATGTATAAGTTGCTCAGGGGCTGGCTGGTTCATGGACGCGTTTGACGCTCTCGGCCGGAAGAATGCTGACCTGGCTCTGCGACCTAAGAGCAGACTGTCTGGCAAGGCGCTTCTGTCCATTTAGATAGCCTCTGTGCAAACACCATCTTCTTGAAGATAGGAGCAGCGAGCTGAATAGATCAGTAGAAGAATCATCAGTCCCTGCTTCTTAGTGGTTTCGCCACCTCAGCCTCCTCTGGCTCAACAACACAGCAGAGCCACAAATACTTCGTCCACTTACAGCCGCTGAGACGAGCATCCACGTCGATCTAGTCAATGCCGAATGCGATCAGCGTCAGGATCGCATGTACAGCCACGGCCCGTGTATGCTGCCGCTGCACTCACACCCAGCTTGGCATACGATAACGGTTGCAACTGCCTTAGACCAAATTTTGGACAACCGGGGACAATTTCTGAATCATCGCAGCCTTCGAGTTGCCTCCTGCCATTTCCGGCAAGTCGTATGCCTCGTTAGGAACCTGGTTCAAAGACGACCAGCTTTGACCGCTCGGTGCCTTCCATGGCCGGAAACCCCGCACGGAGTGTGATGTGTTTACTTGCTGCTGGGATCGTTCATCATTCGTAGCCCAGCCATGAAGATAGTAGACCGTCGTGTTGCGATCTTGGCGCCAATGTCATGGTCATAATGCACTTCTTAGGTGCGAGCCGAAGTAGGTAGATTCGGTGCGAGATGCCCCGGATGTGATTGTGACTACTGTGCCGCTGAATGCCCGTGAACGAGCCACCCTGCTGCTGCTCTTAATGGAATCGAACAAGCTCCCGTGACCGCGGATTATTATGGGAATTTGGCCGCCATGAGTAGTTGGCGTGTCAGCTCAAGAGTCAGCGAGATCGTGGCGTGCGCCGTCATTCTTTCCGCTGTGGCACGAACATCCTAAGCCAGATTACAGTCCTGATCATCAAGGTACCTGATCGCCACTTTAGACCTTCCAGCTTTGATGGACGGTGAAATCATAGTGGTAGACGAAGGTGCAGGCGATAAAGTGCCGGCGGTGGTGGCTGAGGATTCGCAGCACGGTCCAGCTGACCACGATGGGAGTCTGCAGGCGATGCTGCGAGTAACACGAGGCATCAAGAGGGAAGCCAACAATCTATCCAGATCCGCTACTCCGCTGCAGGAGGGGAGGCCAGAGCGTGAGCCGACTGAGGGAGCCCAGCCAGGTAGTCCAGCGCGCGCGAAGCAGCCACGTAAGAGACGAAAGTCGATCAGCGCATCGATCTTAATGACAACGACGAGAACAGTGCCATTGCTGGTTTGCAGTATAGGCAATCCAGGCAGTACCTACGCCAACACTCTGCACAGCGCTGGTCACACTGTGCTTAATCGTCTGGCCGAGCATTTGGGTTATCCTCAATTCCGTAAGGAGCGAGGGTACGGCAATGGGCTGATCAGCAGGCCTCCTATTGTTGGAGGCACCGGGGACTGGACACTTTGGCAGAGCACATCATACATGAATGAGTCTGGCAGAGGCGTGAAGGGAGCGTATCAGGCGTGGTCGAAACAGCTGCCTGCAGGAGAGGAAGGGAAGCTGGTAGTCGTCCATGACGAGCTAGAGAAACCGCTCGGCGCCGTGACCCTTCGAGCCACACAGGGTGCCAGTGCGAAGGGCCACAATGGCATCAAAAGCATGCTGTCTACGATCGGCAGCATACCCTTCACGAGGATTGGGATTGGGATTGGGCGACCTCTCAGCCGACAAAGCGACGACGTGGCGCGCTACGTCTTGAGAAAGATGACGCCGGCCGAGAAGGAGAAGATCGAGAGCTGCATTCAGGATATCGTCGCGAAATTGCGGCAGGTGGAGGAGGGATAGTGTGGCCTACAGACTGTCCTGTTCCACAGAAACCTCTGGCCTTGTCACTGGACTGCGCGAACTGGCCTGGTGCGAAGGTCGGACATTGTTGCGAGTACCGCCGTACAATCCACCTGCGTAACCTCGACCTGCCGAAGCCAAAGCTCGGCTTGCACTGATCAGTCGGCGACGGAGAGCTCACGAGTATAACCGAATTCATTTCGGCACTAGGACAGAGCGCTCTGACTCAAGATGGGGTCACACGCCAAAGTTTCGGGCGGCAGAGTCAAGACTATGGTTGTTTTGGCCAGCGAATTTGACCACTTACTGCTGTGTGATCATGTTCGCCAGCCCAGCCGCGACGTACGCGCCAGGATGTACGTGGACAGGACGGCGGATACCGCGCGGCAAATATCAACTCTCCCCGGAGTTCAGCAAGTACCCTCTAGTCTCCGCCAAATACTGGGCGTGATATGTTTGACTTTCGCGGAAACAGTTTCAGACAGCGCGTAAGTCTTAACGTCACGTCACCCGCGAGCTGGCTGAACAGCTTACCACACTTCTCCTCGCAGGCGTCAGACGTCTTCGCACCGTGTCGGCCGCTCTCATGCTGATAAAGTCATTGGCCATACATGCGGTTCCACGGTTCACCAGCGTTCAGCTCTTTGCAGCCTTCCGTGCCTGGCATCTTGGCTCGATCGCCCATGGTCGCAGTGTTGATGCCAACGACACAAACTGCTCCGTTCGCCAAGTAGATTGTAAACGTTTAGCAACGCAGTTGCTCCAGGCAAGTGTTCGGCCCAGTATGCCCTCGCCGCTTTGTTCATCGTCGTCCTCAGCCCTCTCTCTACCTCAAATTACACCACAGATCTACCATGGAGCGTTTTACGCTTCTCAGCTTCTTCGCACTGACATGTATCTCCTCGCTCCCATATTCAGCAGGTACTGGCCACCATCGGTGGGCGAGACAGGAGCCAGGGAGAAACGGTACAAGCACCAACACCACGACCCCATATGGCCCAGCAGACTGCCCGACCCTATACGCACAGACGTCGGCCTACGACAAGTATACGCTACAATGCGGCGTGGATCATTACGGCGGTGACCTCTCACATACGGACGCAGGCTCTTTCCAGGATTGCTTCCCGCGTTGCGACGCCATCGGCCCAATGTGCCTGGGCTTCTCATACATCGGAGGCGCTGGCTCAGGTAACAGCCGCAGTACTCATAGCTCTCTCCAGTGTTTACAAATTCGGAGGAATTTTCTACTTCAAGTCGACGATTGAACCCGCCGAGACCAATGCCAATGTCGACTTCGCCGGTCGCGGAGGGCCTCTTGCCGCACGCCCATCGCCTCCACCTCCCGCTTCTTCCGCAAACACAACAGCTTACTTCATCACTGCGACCGTGAGTAGTTCTACTTGCTCATCCACATACTGTAGCAGCGCTGCCGAGCCCAGTGCAGCTCCTGGGACCTGCCGAGCCGGTCATGAGGCCTTCCAGAACAACACCCTAAGCAATTGCTACATTATTTACTGTACCCAGGACAGCAGTTATCCTTCGTATAAAATCGTTCCGGTTCAGACTGGTGGCTTCGCTCAATGCTTTTCAGCCTGCAGCGACGAGATGGCATGCGTTGGCTGGACATACTCTGGCATGGATAGTGGCAATTGTTATTGAAGAGCGCAATGGGCAATCTGTATCCGTCCTCTAGCACGATCGTCAGCGGCTTCCGTCCGGACAATAGCACTTCGAGCTCCAATATTTCCTTTGGGCCGATCACATCCACAGCCAATTCTTCGGCAACCCCTGCCACTCCAACACAACAGCGAGATTGCTCCCAGCCGGCAGCTCTCGGAACCATCTACTTGGACCGCAATGGCAACAGATACGAGATCCAGTTTAATACTGACTACGCTATGTACAATCTTGTCGGCCCAGCAGCAGCGTCATACGAAGACTGCTTTGGTATCTGCGACAAGACTCCTAGTTGTGTTACTTTCGTGGCGGATCCGGTCCTGGTGAGTATCCCCTGCGAGAAGAGCTGCTAGGCGCAATCATCACAGCATGGAACTGGGCTCTTGCTGCATATAGCAGGCTCATCGTCACGCCCTTCACTCATGCTGCTAAGCGAACAAACGTGGAATACTGATCCAAGAGTCAGGCAATTGATACCTGAAGGCCGGCTCTGAGCTCCCCTACAATGCTACTGGAGTGGACTCTGCCGTCCTCATCAACAGCTTCAAATCAAGCTCTTCTGTCAGCTTGGCAACTTCGACAAGCATGGCGGGTGCGACCAGTACCGGAGGCTTGTCCATACCGCCCAATTCGACAATGACCTCATGCAATTGCACAACGACCGTGTCTCAGACGATCACCGTCTACGGCCCTATGCAGGTGCCGCCGAACCAGCCTGTCACATCCACCGCGCCGTGACCCTTGGGAACCGAAATTTCAAAGCTGCTCGGCTGTAGTTAGATACTGACCGTCCGAATGCCAAAGCTTCCTGGTGGTCCAGAAGAAAGTAGTACATACTGCATGCTTGAATCTCGCGGGCAGTGCTGACAGGAGCAGGGGATGTACGTTCCCGATTCGAGGCTGAGGTACCGAGTGAAATGTGGCAGAAGACAGCACAGCAAAAGCTTTATTTCAGCGATACCGGTGATTAAACTGGTGAAGAGATTATGCCAAGGGCCAGCAGCGGTCTCCAAGCTGCAAATCGTTTGGCTAACCTGGCTATATACCGCATCAAGGTGTTGTGTCGCTGTCAGAGACTGAGTTCCGTCTTTATCGACCACTAATACACCAAGTCGGCTCTGAAACCTTTCCCGGGCATAGTGCACCTATTCATCTCTTCTCTCTCGCTTGACAATCTCTATCTTAAGCTCTGGGAAGGCTTGCGGAAACGCCATTTGCGCTAGGCACAACTCGAAGACCGGAGCCCCCTGGCCCAACTTCCCAGCCACTTCGTCCGCCCGTGCTTCTACCGTTCCTCGATCCTCAGATGTTGTCGTCGACATTCAGTGTACCACAGCCAGGACCTTGGGTGTTTTAGGCCTCCCCGCGATGTCCCCTTCTCAATCCAGCAGGAGCCGTGAGACCACATCCTCGCAGACCTTTAGATGCTTCTTCATCATCTTCTCCTTCAGGCGCGGAAGGTTGATCGTGAACGCAGTGAGCGACCAGCGCACCAAAACCGTAATTGTATCGTTACGGCTGACTTTGCCGTCCGCATGCAGGTTGGACATGTCCATTAACCCAGCCTTAACATGTGGCAGGTAGTGCACCACAATACCGACGGACGTATGTGCCACAGCCGTTTTATCTGAATTCGGGGTTTGAATTCGGCGGCTACTGGTCATGCCATTGCGACAAGCCAATCTGTGACTAGCAAATATCGCGATGGCAAGCTCGCTCTTTTTGGAGCGACCGAAGTCGTTGCTGAAACTTCTCGTTTGCTCCTGGTTCGCTCCATGGCTTAATCCCATTCTCGATGTGTCAACCGCTCCAGGGACAAAGACGAAGCCGAGGGCAGGTCATGCGTACAGGGATGGACGAGGGAGAGACCGGGGCGTACGAACAGACACAGCTTGTAGCCTACATGCGCTTGGAATATCAAGTCTCGACCACAACACCCAGATCCATCACCTCCACTGCTGCCTTGAGAACGTCCGCCTGATCCCCCCTCTGCTCAACCACATGCCACAGCGTCTCGACGAATGTCTCCCCATTGTTCGCAAACCACATGTCGCCAAGGTCCACCTGCATCTTGATCCACATCTCAGTATGCGACTTGAGCATCCGACTCTCTTTCAAGAACAAGATCTGCGCTGGATCCAGCTTCATCATATCCTCCACCACGTAATAATGATTGACTTCGTCTCCCCAACCTTCGCTACCTGGATCATGGAAGCGCGAGGGCTGCAAGTGGCAGCCGTACTTGGCAGTCTGAAGAATAGTGTTGTTTATCCACCCATCCGAGCCGGTGGCACACCAAGATGGCGCTGGGGGGGTGTAATTGAGATGGATGCTGAACGGGTACTGACGAGTAGGGTCCGGAAAGCGCCTCTGTAATTTTTGCCGTATTCTTCCATTGGACGGGCAGACGTTATTGGCCACTGCATCTCTAAGAACCAGGTAGACATCGAACATCTCGGCAAGCTCGATTGTGCTGAAATTATGCAGCAAGGCCGCACGCTCAGTGACGACTTGAGGTATTCTGCGCTGCGTTCGTGTGTATGAGAGTGTGTGGAAGGCCTTGTCGTACAGCCACAGGCGGTACAGCGCGCGACGCATGGTCCAGCGCTCCTCCGGAGTGAGCATCCGCCGGTCCGCGTACGCTTTTTTCCATTTCTTGAACGGATAGATTTCCTCCCATTTCCGGGCTACTCGGCCAAGCTTCACCATTTGCTGAATGAGTGCATCGCTGATCGGAACAGTGAGATGATGGTAGGCGGGCTGAGAGGCATTATGTGTGCAGATTCGGACGATGTCATCGACTGGCCCGAACTCAGCTTCGACCACAGTTGCAAGAATGGGGAGTCGTTGGCTGCCATGATACAACCTGTGAAAATGCTTGGATGTACTCGCCAAAGCAAGAACAGAGTCCAAGGTCGGCAGAGTGTTGAAGATCTGAGTGGTGATCTCGTTGGGTAGAGATTCGAGATCCATGGTCGGAATGCGGCAGGGCGATTTGGTTTTGGCTGGGTAACGGTGTTTCCTCGCTTCTTATTTATTGCAATGATTGCGGTACTTCTCCTATCACTCCTCGTTTCGATCGAAATGCGCCGACTACTTCGCCGCGAAGTTGTTCGGCGGGGAGGCAATGGACTCAAACTCCAGAGACCCCTCCGTTGGGGCTATAAGTACAGACCGGGTGACTCCGCACCTCCGTCGCCATGCCCGTACTCGCCAGGCCACAAAGGCCGGATATCAGAGCCTCATTCATAGTGTGTGATGGTGGAAGGAGGAGGGAAGCATGAAGAGGTGAGGTGTATGTATTGACTGTGACGCCCAGCCACCCCACAGCGATGCGCCACGCTAATGCATACGAGATGCACAAGCCACCATCGTGACAAGGCTCTCGAAATTTTGAGGACAATCGAACGGAATACCAGCCAACAGGCACCATCCGGTGCGAATGTCACTGACAGGATGGAAGCAACACAGGCGCAGGCATCTTTCCGGGCGATCACGTACCGCTTGACCACCGCCCAGCCAAAGCAGCTGCCTCTGATAGCCAGCCAAGTCGCGCCCAAGCTGTGGAATTACAGGGAGATTTTGTCTTCCGTTGGCAGTTCCAAGAAGCAGGAGAACGACTCGTCGAGCGCAGCAAACCGCTTTCGGACCTATCTCACCACTCTGCTGCAGGACCGCACCGTTGAGGGGAGATGGGCCGCAGTGGTACTGGTGAAAGCCAGCATCGAGGCCAGTGGCATTGAAGGCCTGAGCAAGTCCAACGTATGGGTGCGAGCTCTGCTCGGCATCCTGAAGAAGCCGGACCCTGTTTCCACCCGGATCCTGGCCACAATTACACTCACGAGGATCTTCAGCTTGACTCGGGACTTTACGAACCTTGTCCGAGAGATCACCACGCCAGCGCTGCCTAACTTCGTGTCGACATGCATGAGCAATGCGGAGAACCAGCGCTGCACTGCTGCAGAGCTTCAGACCATCCTGGACGCCTTTGCTACGTTGATACCACACCATCCGACCATTTTCAGAACAAACGAGACGCAACTCCGTTCTCTTCTTCTGCGCATCTTGTCTAGTGCCTCATCTCCAAGCGAAGAGAGGTACTTCTCCAAGGAACACCGAGTTATTGCTGCGAAAGTGCTTGTACTTCTCCATCACCTGGCACCAAACAAGGGCGCCCCTGGAGAGTGGGAAGAGCTTCTCATAAGTACTGTCAACGCTGCTCACAAGACCTGTGATTATGTCTTCCGATCAGTCAATGAGAACTGGAGATCCACGACTGCCGTTCGGCCTTCTTTGAATGCCAATGCTCTCGTGCAAGGCGAAGCGGAAGTGGAAAGCGAGGATGCTATCGGCTTGAGTGCCTGGCACGGCATCTTTGCTGGTAGTGAGAGGGCCGTGACATTACTTCAGATCCTCAGGGCACAAATGCAGATGGCCACCAGCAGCACTGTCACCATTCGCATTGGTGTCGTTTCTGACCTGCTTAGTCGTGTGCTAAGTGTCAGAGTTCCATCTGCTGGGGTGTCTGGATCGGGGTTCAACCCGCAGGTGTCGAAAGAGGAGCGGGAGACACTTTTCGCTGTACTACCTGCCGTGCACTTAGCCGCGCTCCAGCTCGCTGATGCGATGGTCTATCGCTTCGATCAGGCGGCGATTGCCGTTTCCCGCTCTCTATTTGTGCAAGTCAGGTGGATTTTCCACACCGAATCCGTTGATGACGGAGTGCGAGCCAGCACATACAACTTCCTCACGACTCTGCTCAAGCTCCAGGGACCGAGTCTCAGTAGAGATGATGTTACAGACCTGGAGAGCATCATCAAAGCATGTTGCACGGAAATATTACCCACCATCCAACCTTCTAGCCTCGCCAATGGTGCGGCGGTGGCAGCCAACGCAGCGCTCGGCATCGACGCGAACAAGAGGCCGAAAGAGGACACCGGCTTGTCTGCAATCCCAGCATCCTCGGCAGCGAACACTCTACTTCCGCTATGCTTCTCGCACCTCGATCAGGCCTGCGTACCTGCTAGGCTTCGCGCGTTGCTGGAGCGTACTGCTATTCTGGGCCAGCACAAAGACGCCTTATTTGCATCTGTGCTGAATCCAGCGCCTTCAGGTGGATCTTCGAAGACGCAGCCTAGTCTGCTGCCATTGCTCGCGCGGCAGTATGCCGACAGTCCGGAAGTTGAGGCCTTGCTGAGGCCGCGAATGCCTGTTATCATGACGGGACAGAAACGTAACGAAGGCGAGGGCGAAGGTCTAGGTGAAGAAATAGCACAGTACGATGAGCCTGTCACGCACTGCTCTCATCAAACTGCGAAAAACGCTGAAGGCGCCGCGGAGAGTGAGGACTTGTGTTCAGCTTCGCCCTTGCAACAACCAACACCATCGAGCACACAGCCTCCGCCTGCATCACCGCCAACAACAGCTTATGCGCGGGAGCAGTCGCACCACAAGCGTACCGCTACCGACATCTCACTCGAAGAAGACCCAGCGAAGCGCCTTCGACCGTCTCTAGGCACAGGCTCCAGTGCGCACGCCGCAGCTGCAGCAGCAACCAATACTTACACTATTTCCGCGCCAGGTATCAATGCTGCTACTGCGCGACCACCTCAACCATCAAGCAGCTCCGTGACCGCGCCGGAGCCGTCGCAACAGACCGTCAACATGCCAGTTGCACCAGTTACAACAACAGATGCCGGCGCCGTGCCACAAGCGCCGATAGTATTCGATGACGACGATGGAAGCGATTTCGAGATGCCGCCACTGACTATGGAGCAAGATACAGAAGATGAGGATGAAGATTAGAAGGAGTAACGCATTGCATGTGTACGGATAATCAAATATGTGCAAATCGATAGTCAATCCTGACCAAGCGCCTACTTTCCTCGGACGGTACCGAAAAGCTTCGTCGGAACTTGGTACGAAGCAAGGCTGTCATCGTCCATTGATGGAGACTTTGCCGCACAAGGCTGTGGCTTGTCTTCACCGCGCTATTTTGAAAACAGCCCGCAACCTTGTATCTGAAGACAGCCAACCATATGTGAAGAAAGTACATAGATGTCCGTCCACCCCAGCTCGATTATGGCTCACTCAGACGACATCAAATTGATCACACACACATTTACTACGATACCTCACCAACACCACCAGGAGAAACCATGGAGTATCCCACAGCCGACATCCCCTTGTTAGAGTTCCCTCCACCAGCCTACAAAACGGCTCCTTACGCTGGTGAGACGATTCTAGACGCCCCGGGCCGTCCAGCCTACCCTGAGCCGCCGGCGTACAGCCTTGCGGCGGTGCCAAGCGCAGTCCACAGGTAGATCAAACCCTGTCCGTCCGGTGAGCATCGTTCTGACATTACTCACCAGAACAGTCGATTCAGAAGCCCAGCGCCCTCCGAGGCGCACAACCAACAATCTCTGCTGTCAATGCCGCACATGTACGCCGCGGACTCATCGCCGACGAGAGATCGACCGGGAGGATAACCTGCAAGAGAGACAGAGACTGTGCCAACGGGTTAGAGCGATCATGAGTGTGGTTTTGATGGCGATGATTATGTTGGTGCTGTTTTTGGTGCTGTGTAGCAAAGCGGGGAAAACGAGCCACGATGCAGATGCGAAATCGTGAGATTGAAGGTTGGCAAGGCGTGGCGAATCGCAGCGGCAGGGTTTCCAGGCGGCTTCCAGACCTTCTGGAGCCGCTTGACGAGTAGTTTTTAGTACATCTACTGGCATAGCGAACATAGATTGCGTTCGCATGAAATGTCAGTGGTCGGCGGGATCCAGCTTCTTCCTCGTCGCGCACCGAATTCTAGGCTGGCAGCGGCACTCCGATACGCGCGTGGACCCCCAGCGATCATACTGCTTGCTTCGCCAATACGGCCATTTCTCTTCGCACATCCTTCTCCCACATCCTGTACTGTGCTCTTCGATCTTCGCTCAGCCAGTCAATGGCGGGCTGGAACATCGTACCCAATCCTGGCAGCAAGCCGGCCGCGCCCGCCGCATCTTCTTGAACGCTACGCTTTGCATGTTTCTCCTTCCGCCGCAGTGGCGTTCTCGCTGGCCGTTGCTTTGGCGCAGTCTTTGCGGCATTCGCTTGCATAACTTCGTCACCATCCTCCGCCTGCTCCTCATCGCCGTCTTCCACCTCCGCCTCAGACGCTTCGACGACATCCCTGAGCGCCGCCCTCCCACTCCTAGGCGTCCTCACCCTCTTCTCCGCCCTCTTGCTCGGCGTCTCCATCTCCGCCTCATCCTCCACCTCTCCAACCTTCCTCTTCACTCCGCTTCCCCTCCCAACATCAGCCTCAATCCCCTTTCCGCTCTTGGGTGTAGCAGCACCATCTCCCTTCCTCGGCGTGCCGACTCCTGCAGTCTTCAGCGCACTGCCCAGCCAACCCTTTAACCGCGAATACACCCTCGGCGGACAAGGCGGCATGGGCTTGCCAATCTCCAATCCCAGCTTCTTTCCCAGCCTCTCACACGCGATGTGGCAACATGCGTACGTTCTTGCAATCTCTTCTTCGGGTTTGAGATTTGAGGCTCGTGATCGCGATTGTGCCAGCAGCGACGCGGAGAGTTCGATGAGGGGTTGCGGGAGTGGATGGAGCGTGGGAAGTAGGGAGGAGAGGGAGGTATGAATCTGATGGCTCGACGTCATACTGGCTGTGGGTTTTGGTGGAAGAGGTAGGGAGGGAGATTGGAGGTTGATAGAGGAGATATTGGAGAATGGAGGAGGGGTGACGTGTAGCCGCAAGCATGCATGTGCGCGTCCGAAAACGCGAACGCACGCTTCCGCGCGCGACACGGGCCCAGCCCAGAAAGAAGCAGCGAATTGCCATACACATATGGCTTCAGGTGCTTGGAAAGTTGTACGCCGGTCTTTGCGAGTCTACGTGGTGGCCGCCAAGAGGCTGTACCGTACGTCCCGCTCAGTGGGATGTCCATGCTTCGAATTATGATACCGTTGCCCACACCTCTGCCAGACCGCGCTGCTAGCTCCCAGCGATAGTAGCTGCATGCAGCGAGGTCCAGCCGGTCTGCTCCCAGGGCGCCAGTACCACAGCCGTCTGACTGTCCCTCGCCGTACCAAGATCAGCATGAGCCGTCGCTAACCTCTCAACAGCAATCTCTCCGCTCGGCGGTGTCGTCTTCTGCGCTGCCTCTAGCGCCATCACCGCTGCGTACGAGTCGCCTGATATAACCGCCAACTCCGTCCAGACCTGAGGCTGATCTGGCTTCAATAAGACCGCTGACTGTGCTTCTCCATACGACTCGTCTGCGCCACACAGTCCGGCGAGAGCTGCCAGCAAGCCATCTATGTCTTGTTGCTGCATCAAGCGTAGCTTGTCATTCAGTCGTAAGCTTTGCAGGTCTTGCTGAACCGCTGCAGTAGTATCGCGGTCGTCGTCCAAGGCTGCCATCGCACCCAGCAGCGTCACACTGGCGACATGTTCCGGATGCTTCTCCGCGGTCTCGAACAGTTGGTCACGTGCGACATTTTTTTCATTCGGGCCACCATGGCTCCAAAGTACCTTGACCAGCAGGCATACTGCGTCAGGGTTGCTATTGCTTTCTTGTAGCGCTGAGCGGAACATGCTGATAGCTTCGCTGCCTTTGCCAAGATGATGCATCGCCAATCCAGCAGTCAAGTGCGAAGACAGCCGCAGCTTCCTCCTGGTCTCTGCATCAAGGCCGCTGTTATCGGCTTCAAGGGTAAGGTCCAGTGCAGTCGCTGCGCTTTCCGCAGCATCTTCGAGGGCTCCGGTAGCCAGGCGGCATCGCGCAAGGTCTGAGGTGGCGTGCGCGAAGCGTGCAAGCGCTGCAAGACTTTCCGACTTCTCATATTCTGCTTCAGCAGCAGCACACGTTGCAGAAAAGGCATCGACGGCTGTGGTGTGTTTGCCAGCCCGCTCTAACAAGAGTGCAGCGAGGTGTTGAGGTGGCAGCTCATTGGGCGATTGCGCCTGTAGCTGCTCCAGGGCGAAAAGCGGTCGTATAAGCTTGACTAGGTCGCTCTCGCCAGACTGCGAGCTGATGAGATGGTCGAAACTCGATAGGGCGTACTGTCGCCGTGTAGTGATTGACGAGGCGTCTGAGATCTCGAATGCATGGGTAAAGTGACTTAGCGCTTCGTATGTATCGCCAAGCAGCAGAGCAATCAAGCCTTCGCCAACCCACGCATGCGCATAATCAGGGTCCGTAGACTGAGCTCTGCCGAACGCAGCGTGTGCGAGCTTATTGTCTCCCTGCAGCAGATACAGAACGCCTAGATTGGTCCAGACTTTCGCATTCAGCTCATTTAGATGTAATGACCGCACGAAGGCGTGTTGTGCAACCTTAGGGTTCAGACCGCTGGTGACGACACCGAGAGCGTTCCAGAATTCGGCGTTGCCAGCCTCCAGCTCGATGGCACGCTTGAAGCAGTGAACAGCTGCCTTGAGATATCTCCGGCCTGCTTTGCTGCCAGCACAAGCGAACGCACGGTGTTCTGCCCAGCCAAGGTTGTACCACGAAACAGCTTGTGCATGCACATCGTGTGCGCTGGTGGCAATCGCACGCTTGAAGGCGACGATACCGAGTGATAATGCGGGAGCAACTTCCGCGTCTCCCGAGCTGTCGAGCGATACGTTGTCGACATCCGTCAGATCGCTGTACGCAGCCTGGGATACAGCACTCTCAAGCATTGTGCGCACTTCGCTTGATGGGAAGCTTTCGGAGGCGCTTTGCACCCACGAGAACAACAAGCAAGCGTCTCCCACCGCTTTCCAGAGGTTGAACGCTTGTGGTCGGGCCTCGACAGCCTCGAGTGCAGTATTGATGGCGCTGACAGCACTTGCAACAGCTTGACCATACATGCCACGCTCCAGACACTTCCAGCCCTTCTCCACGAAGGTTTGCAAGAGCGAAATTTGCACCCCAAATTCACTAGGTCGCTCTTTCAGCACCGCTTGCAAGCCCTCGATCGCCTCATCATGGTCACCTAGCTCTCGATGCACATTTGCCAGCATGTATCTGGCGAACCATGTGTCGACGGTGGATTTCATGTTAACACCCTCCGGCGGACCTAAAGCGAAGCTCAGCGTGCGCAGCGCGGAGTTGTATCTTCCAGAGTTATGATAGCTCTCTCCAAGACCGACATAGGACTGATAGTCGTCAGGACTAATGCGCAAAGCTGCCAAGAAGTTGACTGTCGCAGATGAATATTCTTGCTTGTTCATCTGTACGAAACCAAGAGCAGAGTACGGCCAGCTTATCCCCTTTCTCTTAGAGCCAGGAGGTGGGCGCGCTCTGCCGGAGTCGACAACTCGCTGTGCGATGACCTCGACAATGTCCCAGTCACCTTGATCTGCAAACGACCTGGCAAGCTGCTCAGCGGCGTCTGTCTCGGCGGGCGATAGCTCAAACGCCTTCTGGAAGCATTGACGAGCCCGCTTCTTGTCTTTTGCGTATTCCAAGTAGTAGTATCCAAGGCTAGTGTACGCTGGCGCAAAATTGACATTTGTCTTGATCGCTGCTAGGAAGCTAGCGTAAGCGCCGTTGCGGTCCTTTCGTGCGGACTTGCTAGTGTCGAGGTTCCAGAGACAGACACCAATACGGTACAGTACTTGCGCTCGAGTATCTCGATGGTGCGGGTCATCGGCTTTAAGCTGCGGTAGCCATGCTTTCAATTCTTGCAAAGCCTGCGAATAGTCACCGGCTAGAGCTCTGCACCACGCGAGCTCGGTGCCCACGATCACATTGCTGCTGTTCTGCTCAAGTGCCTGACTGAAGTAACGGATGGCGTCATCATAATCCTCGGTCTCTTCCAAAATGAGTCCCAGGCCAATGAGGGCCGGTGTTGATCTCGGTTTCCGTTGGAGTATGTCATCGAAAAGCCGCCGTGCCTGCGGATGGTTTCGAGGTGCTTGATGGTGTACAAGTGCTGTACCGAGTACACTGTTGAGAGCGTCTTTCGTATTCTGAAGGCTCATACCAAGCTTTTGCCCTTCCGTGGCAGTCACTATGAGGCCAGCTTTTGCAGTCTCTGCGGCGGTCTCGTGTTCTTCGAGTTGGAGATAATGATCGCCGACCAGACGGTGCGCTAATGGAGAACTCTCACAGCTCGACAAGCCCTCGGTCATATGCAGCAGACGTTCCTCCGGACTGAGAGGCTTCTCCGCGACGCGTTCATCGTCTTCGCCGTCTACTCTGGGTGGAGCAGGGAACGGCGATAGCTCGCTACTAAGCCAGGCCTGCAGTATTTTAGCCAATCCAGAGTCCGGAAAGAAAGCCACATATTCCCGCAGGACATTGACATCCAGATCTCGCAGATCGTCGATGTCCCTTGTCTCGAGTACCAGGTCCCATGCCTTCTGGAAGGGGTGCTTGATAATGACCATCCCCTCTGCGAGGTCGAGCACCCGATTCAGCCTTTCGCCTTTGGCCTCGGCTTGGGTGACAACGAGATGGTCGTGGACTCGCTTCAACAGTTTTTCCTCATATTCCCGGCGCACATCATCGTCAGATGACCAGTTGATGATCTGCTGGTACAGTTGCTCAAGCGAGCTGGATCCCAGCACTTCGCGCTTGACCTCTGTCGTTACCTGCCCCAACCGTGCTCCGATTCGGGTGCGCCGTTCTGCAATTTCTCGCTTGATCCGCTCGGCCTCCTCGATTTCAGTGAGCTCCGCTAGCCGCGCATATGTTTGAGCAGGAGGGGGGATGCGGCCTTCCAAGCAGTCGTAGATCTGCGTCCCAGGCAGCAGAACCTCAAGGCTGCGCTTGTACTGCGCAGGAGTGCCATGCTGCTTGACGGAAGAAGTGAGTTTGTCGATGACCGTCTGACACCGATATTTGTCGTCGACCTTTGCGAAAATGTCGGCAGCTTTTACTGCAGCATCTAGGTACTCGTTGATCTTGCCGCCATTTTGAGCCTCATATACGCTGCAAAGACCGAGCCAAGCCTGGCTGTCGTCTGGTTTCAACTTTGCTGCAGCGTGGTAGGCTTTGGCGGCGTCATCGAACTTTCCCTGCTTCTCCAAACCTCTACCAAGGAAGAGCCGAGCGAAATAATTTGAAGGGTTGGATTCGAGCACGGTCTGAGCCTCTACTATAGCCTTGCTATAGTCCTCTGCGTCCAAGGCTGCCTTTGCCGCCTTCAGGCTGGCCTTAGCGGACATTGTCACGGTTCCTTTTCCTACCAATTATCCCAGTCCTCGGATAGTTTTCCATGGGTATGAAGTCCTGGAGTCCGGCCAGACGTCGCACCAACAGATTCGCTTGTTCTGTCAAAAAGGTTCGATGTGTCATGCAGACAGCAAGTGCTCGCAGGAAGTTCAAAGTGACGTGAAGTCCATGGCCGGAGAAACAGTCGGCCCGACACGCTGGACTTCCTTCGTTATGCTGTTGCCAACACCTCCCATTCTTTACGTGACGAAAGGCATGGACAGTCCCGGCGAATGGCACGCAAATGCTCTCTTATCGCCATCGAAAGCGCGTGCACAACAAGCACAGGCACGCGACTGGGCCTCTGTCGAGAGCTGGCTGTCTAAGCACTACAGCAAGCGTCAACCTTCCTTCGAGAGGAATGAAGAGACTCTGCAAGCTTTTCTGTCGCTAGCAACAGTCAACGAGGATGCTGACGATCAGCGAGCGTTGTGCGAGAAGTTGCAGCGAGCAGCGATCCAAACACAAGCTGCAGGACCGCTTGAAGGGCAGCCTTTTGCCGGCCTTCTTGATGGACTTGACGAGAGCGGTCTCAGCGCGCTGGAATCTATGGCAGAAATTGCTGTGCGGCTCAACTCAGCGGATACAGCTTCGATGGCCAGACACATCTCACGTCTGACTGCTGATGACTTTGAGCTGGCAGAACAGTGCAGGCGCGCTGACGCTCAGCGGGAGGCTCTAGATAGAGAGCAGGATCGGCTTCAGGATCTTGTATCAGAGTTACAGAGCAACGTATTTCAAGCCGGCGATCATGTACAGCAGGAAATCTCGGACTGGACGCGCGATACGAAGCACTTGAAGGCCAAGCTTTGCGAGTACGAAGAACGATTGAGCGCACCCTTCAGCGTGCCATCGCCGACCTTGGAGGACATGACAAAGCAGCAGGCCAGCTTGGCTGCTCAGCGTAAGCGGCTGCAGGCGCTGGAAGAAGATCTTACTGCATTTCACAGTCTACCCACGGACTACAAGGCGGCGAAAGCCAGGCTGGAGAGCACGAGAGCAGAGCTAGCCCATCTTGTGGCAAAGCGTGAGAGGCTGTTTGAAAGCCTAGTGCAGTCTACCTGAAATCTACGTCTTTGATAACGAGGCTGCGAGCGCGGAATTTATACTTGCGACCTTTTCCGGAGCTTCGACACAATGCCGGTGCCCAACAGCTCTCAAGACCATTAACTCCTTCCTTGAGTGCCCAAGATGGTCAAGTATGTACTGGCAACCTTCGAGCGTTGCCGAATTATCCTCATCGCTTGCGATGACGAGGACAGCTACTTTGATCGCTTCAAAGCCTCCTCAAGGCTCCTCCATATTCAAGGTCGTTTTGACGAGGTCGTTTTGCAGAGGGAGGCATACCCCGCAGGATCTTGGCCGAGAAGAAGCTCACGGATGATGGCCCATTGAATTGAAGTGCTTGCTGAGTCTGGCGCAGAGCCAGGTATGGCATTGGCGAGGGAATTGCTAGAGAATCAGTGCGTAGATCGGAATTTGAGCGTTTACCATTGGCTGCAGTATCGATTCGCTGCTGGAAATCTTGCTTCGGGATTGCTGTAGGGACCAATGGCAGCGACGGTGAGCGTCCGATCCGGGTTGTGGCAGCTGCGGCAATCAGCACCCTTTGGCCGCCCTCGAGTGGCCAGCGAGATTTAAGTTCAGATGGTCCAGCAGCGCAACGACGTCCCGGCGGAGATCTCTATGGTCAAGCTCTCGCCTTCCGACTTTGATCGGCAAGTCCCATAGGTATCGAAGGCAATACTGTGGCAGTCTTTCGGATGGTGAATAACTGGCATGTACTAGACCAGGGACGAGCCTAGACCATGGACCATGACGATGGAAGGTTTGTCATTGCCGCGTTCAGGCTCGCAGAGCTTTGTGTCCAAGTAGTCGACCTTATGTAGAGTCGATAAGTCTGCTTAAGTGATTCGGTTTCGGTTAGCAGCTATGGCCTTCACATTCGTAGCTAGCAATTTTGTGAGGATCTTCGATGAAATATGGCTGAGTAGAGCACAGGCCAAAACAGCTCCCCGCACGGAGCAGGCACGCTTTCCAGCCGCCCCGCCATCAATCGTCACCGGCTTCGGCTCTCAATGTTGATACAGCTCCCAAATATTAACCTCAGTGATATCTTGGGATCGACCACATGCCGCCGCTCAAGATGGCAGCCAATTGCATCTTCTGCAAGATCATTAAGGGTAAGAGGCTACCATCTCAGGCAAAGAATCCAGATCTGATGCGTACCCAGGTGATATCCCTTCCATGAAGGTTTTCGAATCAGACAAGACACTGGCCTTCCTCGAGTACGCCCAGAACCGCCACCTCCATCCCTAAATGCAAGTACTCACAATTCACAGCATCAATCCACTCTCCTACGGTCACACCCTCATCATTCCCAAATACCACGGCGCAAAGCTTACCGACGTCCCGGCTGAGCACCTCGAAGAGCTCCTCCCAGTAGCCTCGCGAATCGCGAAAGCTGCCGGCGCGGAAGACTTCAATATCCTGCAGAACAACGGCAGAATAGCACATCAGGTCGTGGATCATGTACATGTCCACATGATCCCTAAGCCGAACGAGCAAGAAGGACTTGGAATTGGCTGGCCACAGCAGCAGAGTGACAAGGATAAGCTTACGAAGCTGATGGAGGATATCAAGGCAAAGATGTGAGCAGGGACTTTATAAGGACTTGTCAAGCGTCTCCACAGGCAGGGGAAAACGCAGTCCAGGGTAGCATTCACTCCAGCCCCTGCTTGCCTACTTCCGCGGCTTCGCTCTCCCAAGCCATTCCTGAATCTGCAATATCGCGTTGCGCGGCAGCCCCTCGTAACGGTTCTCGTCATATGTCTCATTGAGGGCCCGCGCCAGCCGCTCAGCTTTCGCAATGGTCAACCTCTTCGCACCGGCCCAGCTCTCGCGGTTGACGAATGCCGCAGCCTCGCCCTCGAGCTCTCGCCGCTTGTCTCGCACTTGCTTTCCGTCGGCTTTCTCTGCTTGGCACAAAGTGCAATCACACTCAAAGCCCCAAGTCGTCATCAGCGAAGCTTGCCTCGAATCGTAATCGGTGGACTCGTCGTAGCTGTGAAAGATTTCTTCTCCTTTCGCAATCTTGCGAGTAGCGCGGAGGATTATCAGGTCGCCTATGTACTCTTTCCGAGCGTTGGCCAAGCATGAGTGGTTGACATAAGCTGCATGGATCCATAATCCGGTGCTGGCTTGCTCGCCGAATTGGCTGCCCGGTCCAAAGGCGTTACGCGATATAATGTCCTGGATCTGGAAAGTGTCGACGACCGGTCCATCGCTCGTCTCCGTCGGCGTCTTGTCATCGCCGGAGTAATCACCGTAGAGTGCCGTGACCTTCGGGATTAGCGATGGATTGTTCATCAGCCGTTCAACGATAGCTTTTGCCAGACCAACGGCAGCTACCCTGATCCTGTCGTCCCGCAAGTCGTATGTCATGGCCGTGAGCACTCTGTCTTGATGGCCCCAAACAACGCAGACAGCCTTCTCGCACATTATGATCTCACCTACAGCGATCTCCCGGCTGGCAGAAAGACCTCGTCCTCTCCCCGGACTATCACCGATCTTCGTATTGCCAAGGAAGTCCGCAGCATCAACCTCGGGACGAGCTGGGGTAATACGCGCTCGTATCTTGACAAAGTCATAGCCTCCTGTCTCTTGTTCTTTTCGTCGCGCGCTAATCTGCTTCAGATACGTCTCCGGCTCCTTGTCTTCGGGTGCGAGTTTCTTCTGCTTCTCGAAGTACTCCGCAGCCTGCTCATACTGGCCGAGGTGGTATGCTCCGCTCCCGGCACGGAAGTAAGCCTTGCTATCCAGAGACTTGGACCGCTCGTCATCCGCTCCAATTACAGCAGACAGTGCGTCAGACAAAGCTTCGTCATGGCGCCGCAGCAGAAGATTGACGTGCGAGCGGTTACGGGCAATGTCTTGGCTAAGAGATGGAGCCGCCTCCTTGACAGCTTTCTGCAATGCTATCCTGATGCCTTCAGAGTAATGAGCATGTGCCAATAGAAACTCCTTCCGCTTTAGAGCTGCGTTGCCTTTGTCTTTCTGCGCCGTGGCAGTCTCAACAGTGGCTGAGGACTCATCAGTCTGCCTATTTGCAGCGCCTCCAGCTTCAGATGCAGCTTCAGGAGCTTCACCACGCACGACTATCAGATCAGAAGGGTGGTTTACTTGCAATTGTGTCTCGCCTTGGCTGTCAGTGGTCAGGTAAGGATCCTTGACTATGAATGTGGAGCCCGACTCCAAAACGTCTTCTCCATGAGTCGAGGTGTGAAGGATCAGGGCGAAGCGTTCAGAATCGTTCTCGTTGTCGTTGTCTTGAAAGACTGTCCAGGTCCTAGCGGCGAGCGTGACCGCAGGACTGATGCGTTTGAGGCGCAGGAAGCGGCCGCAATGATGCGTCTCGGTCGTGAGCTCAGACAGTCCAATCGGCTCGAGCTCCGCAAGAGCAAACGGACATGGAGGATAAGTCTGTCCTAGGATGAGAAGTGGGAGGGACGAGGCACCATCGCGGCCAAGTTGGACAGCGTCCGGGTCGGCAGGGGATCCCATATCGGCCATGAACGACGCCGACTTGGCATTCCTGACTTCTGCGTCGACATCTCTGGACTTCCGCTTCTGTCCACCATCGTCGTTGATCCGGTTTCGTCGGTTCTGAGCAATACGCTTGATCTTCTCTGATTCTTCTACAGTGAGAAGGACTGCGTTGCCACTACTTTGGGAAGCCATGTTGCAATGATGCTATCGCCAAATAGGAAGCATGAGGCCTTTGCACGGATGCTGCAGGTCTATGACGGTGGCCTCGTGTTGTAATCCCCGCCTAGGAGAATTGTTGCAAAGACTGTGCCATTTGAAGTCTTGCCATGCGAAATTTGATGTTGTCGCACGTTTTACTCTCTTAAGCAGCGCTATTAAGGGTTACTCAGCGTGGCGGCTGTGTTCCGCGAGTTTTCTAGCCGCCACCTCACTTGCTCCGAAACAACTTTCGATGACCATCGCCACTGCTACGCGGGTCCTCTGCGCATGGATGGAGGCGTACATGTAGAGGACGAGACATACCACCAGACTCTGGAAGATCTAACAGTGACTGATGCCCACGGTCTGCCAAGCGAATGGTCATCCGCCACGATAACCCGCACGAAAGAGCAACATCTGGACCTATGCTCTATCTGCCTTGAGCCTATCACAGAACGCGCGGTCGCAGTACCATGTAACCACCTGTCTTTCGACTTCGTCTGCCTGGCCTCGTGGCTACAGGAGCAGGCGACATGTCCGCTGTGTAAAGCCGCAGTGACCGCGGTTCAATACGATTGGCGTTCGCCGGATGATTACAAGACGTTTCGACTTTCACCCAGACTTGCAGCCATACAAGGCGGACTCAGCCGTCAAGCGAGAAGTCGTCGGCCTGTAGAACGAGGGGCTCCAGGCAGCGGCACAGCTCTCACGCTTCAGGTCGATCCAGCCATCGAGCAGCGGCGCTTGGTGTACCGCGACCGAACGTACTCTTTACATGTCGGCATGAATCCATATTCAGGATATCGAAACTTCACGCCGCATACTTTCCAGACTTCGCCAGTCCTTCAAAGTCAAGCACGGGCTTTCCTGCGCAGGGAGCTGAAGGTATTCACTTTCTTGGACGCTCAAGCCATGAGTCGGGACTATCTGACGGAGTTCCTGATAGCTGTTCTCAAGACGAATGAGATCAAAGGTGCGGAAGGCAAGGCAGAAGACTTAGCAGCTGAGTTCCTGGGCCGCGATAATGCCCGCTTGCTGTTGCATGAATTGGAAAATTGGCTACAGAGCCCTCTGGCAAGGCTCGACGAGTGGGATTGTGTCGTGCAATACGATCAGCGCCGCCAGCAGGATAAAGGATGATGTCAATCTGGATGAAGAGGACCATGATTGATCGTAGAACTGGAGTCAGTACTCAGCCAACCTGTCATCAGTACCACGGCACAAACGATCTTAATATTATTGCGAGGCTAAACGTCAGCCTTGTGATTCAAGGATTCTTCACCACAGCCGCCGATCATGTTTGACCGCCCAATAGATTGCTATGCCGGAGGCACTGAGCGTCGTGGTCAAGATCAGGGCAGCATTCATCAAGAACCCTTGCTCGAAGAATCCGACACCGCCTCCTGGATGCCGCTTCATTTCAGCCAGCGGCTGCGCTGCCTCTTTCTGCAGTCTCTGGATAGCTGCGTTGTTGCTGCCAGTCAAAGCGGCGGACAGGGCCTCTGACGTGGTGGTGGGATTGATATATGCGGGCCTTGCCACAGTGAACGCGTCGATGAGATAGCGTGTCGAAAGGTCGATACTTCGAGCGGCCGGGAACGCAGGGCCGACTAACAGCTCTCTCGGTACGTGGTTGGCTAAAAAAATATTGGCATCAATGAACTGCGTAAGGTATTTGGCGGACGAAGCTGAGGCGAAGTGAAATGCTGCCAGGTTTGGTCTGCCGTCGCTGGTGCTGTTCACGGTATCAATGGCATCGTCTAGACTCCTGAAAACATGGATGATCAACACCGGAGCCGACACTTTCCAGGTGAAGATATCTGCTTTTCTCGAAGTGGTCTCGACGACCGCGAAACGCGATTCTTGCAACACGAGTCGCAAATTCGGATCGGCCTTCCTCAAAGCCTCGATTGTCTCATTGACCAGGCTGGCGCTCGAAGCCTTCGGTGTGGTTGCGCCCATAGCGGCAGGGCTTGTGAGCTTCACGCTCTCGCTGAGCACGGCCCGCAAGAAGCTCTGCTTGGCGTACTCGTTGACCAGGACGATGTCCGGCGCGTATGGGCTCTTCCCTCCGAAGCTCGACCTGGCTACCACCAGCTCCCGTGCCGCAAATTCCACATCGCTCGTTCGGTCCACTATTGCAACGCTCCTCGCCTGCGATGGTGATGACAGCTGATTTGACTTCGGCTGTGATTCGCTGGAATTCTGATCCACCACAATTGCATGGTCAAGGATGCTCCTGTCCGTGACTGGCGAAGAAGCGATGGCGAATGTGTCGTGGTCCAGAGCAGCTGGTAGTAGTTGTCGAAGCAGGCTGGAGACGGCGCGAAGGTTGCTCTCGAGCTATTGGCAAGGTGAGCTGCTAAGGATTGAGCCAGCAGAGTAGAGCATTGAACTTACCAGAAGTACAATACAGTTCCCGGCGGCCATCGCCGTACTTATCGGAGCAATCACACTGTAAAGCAATGTATGTGTACCAGGCTCAATGTACACAATCCCGGCTGGCTTGCGAGCATGCGGTGCATCCTTGCCGGCAGCGATTAGGTACTCCTCTGCATGCGCCTCCTTCGGCCGGAGGGTGGCATAATCGCGCTTTACCGCCGAGACAGCGAGGTTGATCTCCACAGCGATCTCAGCATCGGTGTAGCCATATTCGGTGGCAATCGCTTCGCGAATCTTGGTGACATTGTCCGTCAAAGCCTTACACAACCGCTCCAGTTGCACTTGCCGGTGGAACACATTGTGTAATCTCTCATCGATAGCGGCCGCTTGGATTCGAGGAAAGCTGCTTGCCATGGTTACCGGGGGTATACTTCGTTGCTCGGTGGAAATGGCTCCAGGTCGATATCTCACCAGTGGTCTCGAGACTTAGTGTTGGCTTACAAGGCCGAGTCGGCTCCGGAAGATTAGATGCGCACCGCTTCGAAAGCGACAAATGATCGTCGTCAAGAACAAACACGGCAAATATTACTCCGTATAGCGTTCCGTGAAGGCGCGTACAAGCGTGCGTCTCTCGCATCCGCATTACTGTCCCCCACCTTTCCTCCGGGTGGGCATCCGATGGGCCCATGTGGCGCTTCCGCGTGAAGGTATGGACTGGGGGCCAACGGCAAGGTCGTGTGTCGCAACAACAAGTGATGCTGATGGATTGCACGAAAGGCTGTATCTTCGACAGTTGCGAAACCACAATCAACAACAATGTCGGTCACCACGACAGATAATGCGCGCATCACCACCGTGCGACACCTGCTAGCCGACTACGACCTCCACCACAGCCAGCCTTCGGATGCTGAAGCACAACCAGCACCTCCGCCGCCTGATGAGCCTTCTCTGCCCGAAGGACCGCCATCGAGCAACCCGTCGGGATGGGAGGATAGATGGAGGAGAGTCCCGGCCTACAGGCCAATGATCAACCAGCTTGATGACGAGCATGAGGTGTATCAGAACGAGATCGAGCACAACTTCGTGCGGGTGATGTTTGGCGGTAAGTGTTGGGAAGATGACAAGTATGGACAGTCTCTGATATGTTCCTCAGGCGTGAGCATGATGTCAACGGCAAGTCACTGGTGGCGGGCGACCGGAGGCAAGATCAATAGCGATTACTTCAAGTTCAAGATCGGTGGAGAATGGTAACGAAGGACAGAGTTCTGATAGAGATTTGTATTTTCTACAAATCATCTGCCTCCGGTATCGATTCTTTCGCGGGCAGAAGCGTGGCTACACACTCGCCAAAACCGACACCGTTGCCGCAGTATCCGGTCAAGGTGACCGTCTCGCCATCTTGCAGATATCCTCTTGGCGGAGTGTGGCCGGGTTTCATGAACTCCATCAAGCATCCGTGCTCCTCGTCTCCTCCACCCGATACAGTGCCGGTCGCGATCAGATCGCCGGTCCGCAGTCCGCAGCCACCGATGGCTTGGTGCGCGAGACATTGTGCTAGCGTCCAGTACATCCATGCGCTATTGCTCTTGCAGCCTAGCTGTCCCTTGCTTGCGGGTGTCCCGGACGACGAGACGTGGACTTCGAGCTTGATGTCCAAAGCAGCCTTGCCCGAGTCTGCCAGGTAGGCTACAGGCTCCTGCTGCCTCGTCGGGGAGGTGGTTCGGAAAGGTTCCAGAGCTAGGCTGGTGACCACCCATGGCGAGATGGTCGTACCTGCGTTCTTGCCGTTCAGTGGGCCCAGAGGTATCATCTCGAGCGCTTGGATATCTCTGGCACTCCAGTCGTTCACCAAGACATAGCCGAAGATGAGCTTCTCAGCCTCCCTGGCCGTGACTCGCCGATTCCTAGGCAAAGACTTGCCGACAAAGGCACCAAGCTCCAGCTCATAGTCCATCTTCCGACACTGGCCAAAGACCACGCCGCTCTCGAAAGGCTTGCCCTCCCAGTGCTGCCCTAGTGGTCGTTCTACTGGCGTGCCAGAGACATCGAGACTCGAGCATCGGCCGGCATAACCAATCGGCATGTTGAAAAATGCCGGAGGAGTCGAACGCTCGCCAGTCATGGCTTCTGAGGCGTTCTGAACGTGGTCGAGACTACAGCTCATGTCTGTGAAGTCTCCGACTGAGAATGGCAAGTGCATCGTCACGTTCTCGATCGGCTCGACTGAGCACGACGTTAGTCCGGCCAGTGTTCCATCTTGCCGAATCAGATCTTGCAGCTTTTGTCGGACGGCTTTGTGTATTGTTTGCGGCATGGCGGCAAATGCGTTTAGTGTCGGCAGGGCGAAGACATCCTTGGTCAGCCCGTCAATGCCACTCAATGGCTCAGTCAGTGCGTCGAGGAAGATGACATTGTCTTGGAAGCGAGTCACGCAAGTTGGCTTGGAGTGCTGTGATGAGGATGCAATGCCAAACGGGATGTTGTCGACGCCGAAGTGCGAGGCGTATCCAGGAAGCGGCGAGGTCATTGTTGTGGTGGTGTACAGTTGTAGAAGGTGTCGGCCGTCTCTGTGTGCTTCTCGCAGACCACCATGTTCGGCTCTCGCATTGATATCATGCCATGTGAAGCTGTCCACATGTTCCGTAGGTGGGGTCCACTATTTGCCGAGTCACTTCTTCATCGGCTGTCAGCTCGGCGGCCTCGCGTGTGGAGCTCTGTTGGTTGTTGATAAAGCTGTGTCGCGGTCGAAAGGCTCGTGGTTGAGGCAGAGAAAGGGTTGTTGAAAGGGAAGGAAGATCACTCATGAAAATGGCGCCTCCGAACATGCAGCCTCTGACCAGGCTGGTGACGACGCACAATGCAGAGGGAAAGGCAGTCTTCTCGGACGCTGTAGGCGACCATGCAGAGCAGAAGGCTGTCGGCAACGAAGTACATTTTGGCCTACAATATTGCTCAGAGGGCTTTCCGACGGATATGAATGCCGACAGGGACATCGAGGTGTACAGGGAGTACTCCCAAAAGGCGCCCGGTCTGGTCATCGGTAATGGCACGGTATTGAGGAGCGTGGGTACGTTGAATCGCGCGCCCGCGCCATAGTAGGATAGGGTTGACTGACGCCGCACCAGACATGGCTCCGGGACATTACTCGCCAATGCATCGCACCCAGTCGCTCGACTACGGCATCGTGCTGGAAGGCGAGGTTGAGCTCATCCTGGACAGCGGCGAGAAGAGGGCAATGAAGGTCGGCGATGTTGCAATCCAGCGAGGCACCATGCATGCTTGGAGAAACATGTCAGACACGAAGCCGGCGCGCATGATATACGTTTTGACGCCAGCGAAGCCTTTGGAGGTGGACGGCAAGAAGCTCGGGGAGGATCTGGCGGACATGAAGGATGTCCGGAACTCGACTTGAGCACCTACATAGCTGCACCTTCGTGTTGCCGGTATACAGACCTCATACGTGATGAGCTTGTACGCCTGCCTCTCGCCGACTCCTGTCTGCATTCGTGTTGGTGGGAGGGGTTGTTGGATGGTGCGCAATGCGGTACAAGGATTCCGAGCATCACCGAACGAGCCGCGGTCGAGCGCCGGCTGCAGCCTCAGGCTCCAGCGGACCCTGCGCCGGCAACGCAGACGGAGCGGAGCAAAACGTGGAGGGGCAGCTCGCTTCTGGCCAGCGACATCCGACATTGTTGCGTGCGACTCGGCTGGCGGCAACCAGCAGTCAGGCCGGCCGAGACAGCGGCGGAGAGGGCGACAGGCAGCGCTCCATGCCCCCCCTCGATTCCAACACCCGCCACGCTCCATGACGACGAGCGAGGCCGACGGAGGCCACACGGGACCGCCCCGACGCGACAGCACCAGCAGCAAGAATTCGCCGGAAAGCCACGAGCCTGCGGACGCGGCGGCGCCCACGAACACCCGCCATCGCTGCTTTCTGTGCAGCAGAACGTACGCCACCCGCTGTCGCCCCTCACGTAATTCCATCTGGGGTGTTGCCTTCGCGGTACGCTCGACTCGACGTGCTGACTCTGCATTCTCCTGATGCAGGTACGAGCGGGCGGACCATCTGCATCGCCATCTCAAGAGTCACGAGAACGAGCGCTCATATCGGTGCCACGAGTGTGGCAAAGGCTTCAATCGCGCGTAGGCTGTCTCGCGCGCTGTACCACTCCCGAGCAACACTGACGCCGCCGCAGAGACCTGCTCAACCGCCACAAAGCTGCGCATACCAAAAACGCCAGCGAGCTCTTGCGCAAGCGTACTGGTCGAGCTTGCCAGCCATGTATAAAGGCCAAGACGAAATGCGACGAGTCGCGTCCTTGCAAGCGTTGTCGCAGTCGCGGGGTTTCGTGCGAGGAGAGTGAAGGCCGCCGCCAGTCTGTTGCTAAACCCGCAGCTTCACGCAAGAAATCCTCCGGCGATGACTCTGGACCAGATCCGCCGTCGCTCGAGCTCTCAGACATGACCCCCCCGCAGCACCATGGTCGCCGACAGAGTCAAGGGCGGGCACAGATTCCCTTGCATGAATTGCAGCCGCCCTACTTTCATCCCCAGCAACCACCCCACAATTCATCGATGATGCCGCCTCCTCCTCCACACATGGCAGCGTCGCAGCCCTTCGAAGATGCCAGTCTGCTCTTAGGCCTCAACAATGGCAACACTCCCGGCATGGCGTCGTATGCAAATATGAGCCACGAGATGCGGCCGCCCGAGGTTCCGAGTAGCACTCCTATCTTTCCAGACTTCTTCGAACATGTCATGCTCATGCCAGGCATCGAAATGGGCCAACAGCCGCCAGCTATGTTGCCACCTGACGTGTCCAACATCACCTCAGATCTGACCTTTGACGACTGCGACTTCGACTTCAGCTTTCTGGAAAGTGGGTTGACACGCCCCTCCACTCCGCATGGACCAAAGACTGGCGAAAGCTATCCTGCAAGCGATCAAACCGCTCAGTCTGACGCACAACTACGCACCGAAGCGTTTCAAAAGAATCCTTTCGCCTGGAACGACTGGATTCCGGAGCGAAACCACACGAGCTTCAGCGGCCTTGGGCCAATTGATGTACACCACGATCGAGTCAATAAGAGTGATCAATTCACCAGCCCTGCCGGTCTCACTGTGTCGCACTGTGAGCTGAGTACTGGGGACCGTGACCGGATGGTCCGTTTAGTTGCCCAGATCGGCCGGGATCAGCTCTCAATGCCATCCTTTCCGTCTCTTGAGCTGCTTGAAGATCTAATAGACGTCTTTCTCCTGCAGGATAGCAGCTCGATCGATTCATACTTTCACGCGGCCACATTTAAAGCCGAGGACATCATCTCGGAACTACTTGTGGCTGTCGTCTCCGCTGGCGCTCAAATGATAGCCCTGCCGCAAGTCTGGAAGATGGGTCTAGTGCTCCAGGAGGTCGTCCGCCTGGCGATACCTGAGCTGATCCACCGTGACAACGCAAAGACGAGGCAGCTGCAACCACTGCAGGTAAATATGCTCATGCTTGACGTTGGTGCTTGGTGTGGATTCCGCAGAAAGACGGAGATAGCTGTATCGTTCCTGCAGCCGCCGGTTACCATGTTATCTTGGGACAACGCATACAGGAAGTATAAGTATGCGGATGTGGTGCCGCTAGCGGAAGACTCGGATGAGGTCCTGCATGATAAGTGGCGCGCATGGGCAGCTCGAGAGAGCAAGAAGCGACTGATCTTACATATGTTCTTGCATGACGCACAAGTGGCCATGGTCGGCTCGAAGAATCCACTCATATCACCTTCGCAGCTGTTGATGCCTCTGCCGGCTTCGAGGGAGCTATGGCTGGCACCAAATGCTCAGGCTTGGAGACATACTTTCCTTCGGATCAGGCCACCTTCACAAGAAGACACTCCAACGCTGGTAGACTTCTTTGGTCAGACTACCATGATCGACAGATTCGACAGCGTTTACGACAAGAGCTTGTGTCTGCTAGTCTCCTGCCACGGTCTTGGCCATGAGGTGTGGCAATTCCGGACGCAGGCTAGGCTTCTCGCGCGCTGGGCGAATCCGGGTCGAAGAGATCGACTTCTGGATCATCAGAGGGCACAGCGCGATCTGGAAGAGGACTTGGCTGCTTTGCAGGCCCATTGCGAGTTGCAGACAAATTCAGCTCCAGAGGTCATGATGACGCTGGAGTTGCTGATGATGGCGCTCCACGTCGGTAAGTGGATTCCAGATCTGTTCTGTACGGGCGCAAAAGCTGACACTTCACAGATCACGACGACGTTGAGACCTTCTCTGGCAAGCTCGGTGAAGACGAGGCCCGCAAAGTGTTTCCCAAGATTTTGGCCTGGAGTGGCAGCACCGAGTCGCGGCTCGCGGTGTGGCACGCTGGACAAGTCTTACGAGTAGCTCGCTTGTTTGAGAAGACAAGGCTGCGAGGTTTCTATGCCGTGGCGCTGTACCACGCAGCGCTGACGCTGTGGGTGTATGGTCTTCTCACGAATGCTGCAAGGAAGAGTGGACGCCAAACACCTACCAACCTTACTTTCTCTGCGGGCTCCATTGGGGCGCCGTCACCAGTTGTTCTGAATGCAATCAATGAAAAGGGCGGTAGAGCTTTCAAGCTGCTTGGGCAGGGCACAGTCGGCTTACAGAATCTAGAGGGCCAATTCGTTGCCCTCTCGGATTGTGCAGGCTTGATGGTTACTGCAGAAGCCATCTTGAAAGACAACTTCCCACACAGACGGAACGGGTTACCTCCGCTGGTACAAAACCTGACAGGACTTATGGCAGAACTAGGACGACTATCATGAATCGACGGCGAACGAAGCTAACGGTATTACTGCTGTCTTCCGCCTATTTGCGCGGAATGACTGGCAACACTACATAATTTTGGCGGCCGCTGCCGAAATGCAGGTTGTTCATACCACCGAAGACCGGCTCTTTGCGATCCTCGGGGTGCTTGTGGCCGAAGATACCGCAGCCTTGAGTATCTCCACTTGACACCTCCAGGACAAGCTTGCCACCCTTCTCAACCACGACATTCGTTGGCCACACTTCCACGTCGACCTCGTACACGTTGTCAGCCCTAACCTCCTGGACGTCAGTGCTGCGATACTCGCGGTGGGGAAGCCACTCGCGGTGCCGGGGGTGCTCAGTCTCCACCTTGCGCAAGCTGACGCGCAGCCAGCCTTTGGTGAGCGGCACTGGATCACCTGCGGTACCGGTGTAGTAGACCTCTTTGCCTTCGGGCGAGATGTGGCGAAGTGTGATAAAGACGTCGATGTCCGAAGGCTGCGTCGCGGAGTCGGCTGCCAGCTTGGAAGCTGAGACGGACAGATGGGCGACGATGTGTCCCGTGATCTCGATCTCTTCCTCAAAAGCTGACGTGGTGAAATGCACCAGCTGCGGATCATCCAGGAGACCGAGCGCCTTGTACGACACCTTCGTCTCGACCCCACTGTATGGCTGCTCTTTCTGGAGGCTCATGTCCGGCTGCAGATGGTACTTCGTGTACTGCGTTCGTGCAATCGGCCACTCACTCTCGGTCCGGCGGGCGTACAGCGTCTCCGCCTTCGCACCGTTGAATCCAACGTCGCCTTTCCGCAACACCAAATCGATCGGTGCCGGCTTGCCTTCGCTCCAGCCCTCACGATCCTCGCCCTTCAGGAATGCGTCGAGGAAGCTGCGTTGAAGCTCGACCTCTTCCTCGTAGTAGAAGGGCAGATCATGGCGGCCAGTGATGAAGCGCAGGTACTTGAGCTTGCTGCCAGCGTGCATGTAACCCTGGACATTGCCGCGAAGATGCAGCAATATACCACCCCAATTAGCTACGGACAGCAGCGGCACCTTGATGTCTTCAAGGTTGAAGTCCTTGGTGGCGTAGTACTCGTCATCTCGGAAATGGTTCTGAACATTGTCGATGGTCTGATCGCGGCGGTTTTTCTCCCGCTCCTCATCGCTGAGGTCGCCCTCAATGGTGTCTAGTCCCCAATTCGCCCCACTCCGACCTGGCCGACCGTACTGGTTCGTGATTACCTGCCTATTCCACCAGAAAGTGATAAATTGGTTGCTGAGGATGCCACCATGTCGGCAGCGATCCCGGTAGTAATCGCTCATGCCCTCCCATGGGATGATCGCAGACAAACCCTTCGGCTGCCGGGCTGCTACTCGCCATTGTGTCCCGGCGTAGTATGAAATGCCCAGCAAGCCGACTTTATCGGATGACCATGGCTGCTCTGCCGCCCATTCCACGACCTCGAAGAAGGCTTCGGATGTGCCGCGAGACATGGTGTCAAGCAGACCAGGGCTCTGGCCTGTTCCGCGTTCATCAGCTCGAACAACGGCGTAGCCGTGAGACGTCCAATAAGCCGGGTCCGGCGTCTCCCATGCTGAGTGCCGAGACTTCTGCTGCGGATTCAGCTCGGCATAGGATTTGGCGTGGAAGCTTGATATCTTGTCAACCAAGGCTCTCTGACGCGGCGAGGAGTATGAGACTTACTCCGAATAGGGAATGTCCTTGCCATAAGGGCCATACGTGACCAGAACGGGCACTCTCTCCTCGGTCTTTGGCCGGTAGACATTGACTCTGACCAAACCATCTGAGGATTTGAGTGTTACTGTTGCATTCTGCTCGAAAACGTAGGAAAAGCTGTCTTTGTCGACGGTATGAAGATCGCGGATTTGGTTAGGCATTATAGTAGTCGACTTGATGCTGAAGATACCAGCAAGACGGACGGCGACGAGCAGCGAACAACCATGATGTAGTCGGCACAATTGTCACCGCAAATGCCGCAGCTTGACATGCAGGTACAGATACCCGAGTGGGATACGGTATTCTTTACCCTGCCCCACCAAAGCCCGCTCCCTGCGGCGGGCACACACACCCTCCTCCACTGCATCCGTCGTAAATGTGGATGGTGGGGTTGACTTTGTGCCGGGCCAGATTCCGACGGAGCTTCACGCGAGAGACAGGCCGCAAAGACGCTTCGGCTGACTCCACATTGGTGTTTCGAGATCACTTGCACGAAGGCCGGAGTACTTCACGAAAGGGCGCGGACGCCATTTGACTGCTGCTGCCGACGGTACCATTGGAGTTCTCCGCCACGACCGCGAACATGACCCAGCAAGACGTTCGGCCCTTGAAGGTGCTCATTGTTGGGGCTGGTATTGGAGGATTGACCGCCGCAATATCTCTTCGCCAAGCTGGCCACGATGTAGACCTCTTCGAGCAGTCGAGATTGGCTCAGGAGACCGGAGCTGCCATTCACCTTGCCACCAATGCCAATGGCCTCTTACGCCGGATGGGTTTCATGGCCGAGGACATCGGCGGCGTTGAATGCGTCGGTGTTGTTGAGTACCTGCCGCAAAACGCCGCCCTGAAATACAAAATCGATACCAGGAAGTTCCCTAAGATGTGGATCCATCCCTGGCACCTGGTTCATCGCGCACATCTGCATACGGCGCTCAAGAACATGGCGACCGGCGCTGAAGGCCAAGGCAAGCCAGCAAAGCTTCACACTTCCAGCAAAGTCAAGGAGGTTGATCCCGAAGCTGCTACGATCACGTTGGATGATGGGACGAAGATCGAAGGTGACCTGATCGTCGGAGCGGACGGCGTGCACTCCCGCACGCGAGCACATGTACCGGGCGGAGACAAGAAGCCTTTCGACTCTGGCAAGAGCGCTTTCCGCTTCCTCATATCTGCCGACGAACTAGCAGCCGATCCTAAGACTGCACATGCTTTGCAGGACCCGAGCTTTCTGACGATGTGGATTGCCGAGGACCGCCGGCTAGTCATGTACCCGTGCGTCAACAACACCATGATGAACTTCGTCGCGATCCATCCCAGCGCAGAATCCGCCTCGGATGTCACTGGTGCTGGCTGGCAAGAGACTGCAAGTAAGCAGCGGATGCTCGAGATATACAAGAATTTCGACCCGACGATCACGGCAATCCTGGAGAAAGCAGAAGAGCCGAAAGTCTGGCAGTTGCTTGACATGGAACAGATACCAAGCTTTATCGTGGACAAGCTGGCGCTGATTGGAGATGCTGCTCACCCCTTTCTACCGCATCAAGGTCAAGGTGGGGGCCAAGCTATGGAAGATGCGGTGGCGTTGGCTGCCGTCTTGCCGCTGGGTACGAAGCCGGCAGAGGTTCCAGAGCGTCTGGTAATCTACAACGAATGCCGATACGAGCGAGCACACAAGATCCAGGACTTCACTCGTACAGCTGGCATGGATGCAGCGGAGCTTGCAGCCAAGGGCAAGAAGCTCGATATGATGGAGTACCAGGGCTACAACTTTAGTCACGACGCTTGGGACTACGCAGGCAATGCGCTGCGGAGGCATCTTGAGGCCAAGGATGACTTGTTGCGTCGACGTGCGCCGATTGAGCTTGGGCCGTCCCCAGGTCCGAGGAGACCATTGGGGCTCCGACCTGATGCAGCCACATTGCAGTCAATAAGGCGGAAGATCCCCGAGCGAGCGATGACCTACTCCATTCGGTTCAAGACTTCTGGAACATATCTGCGCGAGATCCTACCAGCGGGGTTTGCGTTCACAAGCCCCGCCACGTCTGTCTCAGCCAGCATCATGTGTACGATCTTGGAGGGAATGAGTTGGCTTGGTGGAGGCGGATACACCCATCTCGGGCTGTACATTCACGGCACAAACTACACCAAGCGTGACGGCTCGAAGATCTTCGGAACATACATGCCCATCCTCTTCGAGAACATGGCGGATCCGATCATCACGGGCAGAGATGAGCTCGGAATGCCGAAGCTGTTCGCCAATATTGATATCAAACCTTGGGCGGACGGTGCAGAGATTGCGCTGAGCTGGCAAGGGACCAAGTTCGGCAGCTTCAGCGTGAGCGGTTTGAGGGAGCAGGAGCAGCCAAGTGTCAATGGTATCGGATCAGCAGGGCCGCCACCAAAAGGCCCAGATCCAACACCACCGCGCCCTGAGTCCGGCAATTTCCACTACCGGTACGTGCCTGCTGTCGGCCGACCCGGCAAGGCAGATGCAGAGTATCCCGTATTTGTTCCGAAGACAGCCGCAGCGGAAAGCTGTCCAACCCCTAAGGCTCTATCCACAACCAACGCGACAATCTCGTTCGAAGCCGGCGACTGGCAAAAGCTGCCGACACTTCACCACGCTACACAGTGGCTAGCTGACTTGCCCATACACCGTGTGCAGGAGGCGAAGCTGACAACATCGGACACTGTCCCTGACTTCAACAATGCCCACAGGCTAGAGTAAACAGACGGAAAGAATCTATGATCGCCCGTTCCAGGCCTTCGGCGACCTCGTTGGTGTGCGTGTCTGCGAATCCGATGAACCTCGTGTAGATTTGGCCGACAGGCTGCCCACATTAGCCGGACGCGGATGACCCCCACCGGAAGCTGACTTCCCGTGCATTCACCACTACTGGTGTTTGTCACGACTTCAAGCATGGGAAGACACGGTGAGAGTTATCCGAGTGACGATCGAACTTCTGAATACTGACCGGAGCTCACGCCTACGAGTCTCGTTACGACCATATCAGGATGGGTAAGGCTTCGCAAGCCGTGGCGAAAACCGACTTGCTGACACCTCCACCAGGCCCAACGCCGGTCCACTTCTTCTCTCATGGCTCCACGATGATGCTGGGCGAGGACTCGGAGAGCGCAGACTACTGGAAGAAATGCGGCGATGAAGCTCTTGCAAACGGCATCAAAGGTGTCATCATGATGGGTGCGCATTGGGATGCAACGGGAGACGCATTGGAAGTCGCCACGAACCCCTCGCCAGGGAAGTCGCCAGTCGCCTACGTCCATCCGTCGAAGTACGCCAGCTACAAGCTGGTCCCGGATCTCGAAAGCGGCAAGCGATGCATATCGATGTTGAAGGACGCAGGCTTCAACGTCCGGCCAAATGCAAAGTTCGAATGGATTCACGACACTTACCTCATCCTCATTCGGATGTTCCCCAACGGATGCCCCCCCACCACAATTGTCTCGATGAACGCAAGATTCGATCCTCACTTCCACATGCGCGTTGGCAGCGCTCTACGTCCGCTGAGGCATGAGGGATACGTCATCATCGGAACTGGCGGCGCAGTGCACAACCTTTACCGGAACGTGTGGGCCCCAATGCTGAAATACCGAGACAACTTCGCGCAATTGACGCCGCCTGAGGGATGGGCGTTGGAATTCAGGCAGAGCTTCGAGGACGTGATGACACAGAATCGCGGCCCAGCTCTCAGGCGAGCGGTCACCCGACTGATGAAGCATCCTCAATACAGAGACGCTCATGCGACGGACGATCATTTCATGGCTTGCTGCTTTGTCGCTGGAGCTGCTGGAGACTGGGAGGACGAGCAAGAGGAGCAGGGTCGGTTGGGAGCTGAGACCTGGGAGCTGACCAATATGGTATGTGCTGGCGCGGTTCAGCTGACATTAAAGGTCTGTACGGGCTAACGCGGTTGATTGCAGTGCAACTCTCAATTTACGTTGGGTTCTTGGACCGGGTCGCGGGCAACAGTCGTTGCAGCATAGTGCTCGCACTGACACCATATCCACCGATACCTTGTCTTTCATGCTCTGTCGTGCTCCTTGTCGCTATGGCTGCTCGATTAATTTACCGGCTGAACAATAAGTCAAGCTTCCATCGCCCAGAGCACTTTCAAGCTCACTGGGCGTGAATAGCGGCCTCTCGAAGAGTGGCATTGCAACAGTCGATCACGACCGTCGTCGTGTGCGGCGAGGGAATCTCAGCCCATCTTCTTATACTATGGAGAGGCATGTGATCTGGCAAAGCATTGAAAAGTTCTGCAACATCTTCACCTCAGCATACGAGGCCAGAGATGTCGTCAACATGGGAATGCCCATCCTGGCTTTGACGACAGATATCATGAGAGACTAATCGTTTGACCAAAGCTACGAGTACCTGGATAAGCCTTATCGGACTGTCGACTTCTGTCGCTCATTGAAGTTGGCAGCGGGAAGCTCGATGCTCTTCCGCTACGTCCCGTTCATGATCCGATTGCTGCTGAACTCGCCACATTGGCTGATTCGTATGGTGTACCCTGATCTTCTTACTCTGTTTTTAATCAAAGCAGTAAGTGCTTTCAATGACGGCGATGCTGTCCGGCTCGCACGGATTGCACCAGATCGTGATCTGAAGTTCGGTGAACCGATGTATGTGAAGCCCTGCGAGCTTCAGACAAGCATGCGTGGTCCGCTGATGGGTCGTCATTATATCGAGAGGGACGTCCATCGGCATGTCAACATGGTTGCAGCATCGAGACCCTGCGGTGTTCCCAGATGGAGATGTCTTCGAATCGGAGCGCTGGTTAGGACTCAAAAGCGCTGTGCTTGAACGACATTTGGTTAACTTTAACAAAGGGACCAGGAAGCAAGTACTTGTGCACGAGAATCTGAGATTTGGCGACTGACTGTCCGTACAGCTGCCTTGGAATGGACCTCGCCAAGGCGGAGATATACTTAACCCTGGCCGCACTGGTTCGCCGGTTTGACTTGGAGGTCTTCCAGACGGACCGGGCATTGGATGTCGATATGCAGCATGAGTTCTTTGTGGGAAGTTTCTATCTTTGGCAACTCGCCGATGGCTCGCATGTCAGTTGTAATGAAATTGCAGCCCTGTTCCAGGCTAGACAGCAACGGTATTCGAGTGCGGGTGAAGGCTTGTTGCTCTGGATTGTCAAAGAGCTTACAAGGTTCTTGCTCACAAATCCAATATACACGATACCTGCCCCTGGGGCAGCTTTGAATATCTTGATCGAATCAGAATCGGGATGTAATTTATATCTCGTTTAGAGATCTCGCTCATAGCTCGCAGCATCCTCCTTGTGCTCAGGAGACTTGTAGTACTGCTTCTTGATGAGGTCCTTGTCTGCGCCCTCAATGCGCTTCATGAATTCCTTCGCAGCCTTCGGATGGTGCTGGAAGACATGGTCTTTCACGAGTCTTTGTGGCGTCTCGCCTAGCCAGTTGAACAAGCTGAAGTCCTGGAACTCATCCGCACGGAAGATCTCGAGCACCTCAAGGGGCTCGTCATCCGACAAATTCTCGATGAAGTGACCCATGTTGGCAGGGATAACGCCGACGTCACCGGCCATGTAGTCAAAAGTCCGTGCTTGGCCTTCCGCCGCGAAGATTGTGACGCGAGCACGACCCTTGATAAAGAAAGACCACTCGTCTGCGTTAGGGTGCCAGTGCATCTCGCGCATGGAACCGGGACCAATGTCGAGGTGACCAGCGGCAATAGTCTTCGAGATCTTGAAATTTCTGCTGTCCACGATCCTGGCTTCGCCGCCACTCCCAACCTTTGGTGGCTCATCCAGCATGTGGTAAGTGAAGTTCAACTTCGACCGCTTGAAGCCTTTTGGCGTCTCCTCCTCAATGCTACCGGGAATCTCACCCTGGAAGATGTACTTCTCACCACTTGGAATGTGATCGAGAAGCTCCGGAGGTAAACGGAAGTTCTCTGACAATACAGCCTTTGGAGTGTGGGCCAGCCAGTCCGTCAGAATGAATGTGCTCTCCTCGCTGAAGCTGCCATTGTCGAACACCAGCAGAAACTCTGTCCCGTTCTCGCCGAGGCCCTGCAGTGAGTGAGGATGGCCGGACGGGAAGTACCAGAGATCGCCTTCCTTCAGGTCATCGACGAATGAGCCACCTTCGGTGTCGAGCGCCGTGACTCTGACTTCACCAGCAAGGACGTACGCCCACTCGGCTTCCTTGTGCCAGTGCAGCTCGCGGATGACGCCTGGCCCGAGGCGCATGTTGACACCTGCGATCTCCTTTGAGCTTGGCAGCTCTCGGACAGTGGTCTGTCGGGTCCAGCCATTCTCCTCAATGCGGGTATGTGAGTCTGCAAAGCTCCTATAAGAAAGTTAGCGGCTGGCACGTCAAGACAGCAGTCCGAAGTCGGTGCCTACCATCTCATGCTGGGAAGCGATCCAGAATCTGTACTTGGTGGCCGGACCATGTCGGGATCTTCCTGCTCACGCTGCCGGTTCCGTGGTCCCAACACGCTCGTGCCCAAGCCATTGCGCTGTGAAAGGGTAAGCGTTCCGCTCCGATGAATTCGCTACAACGGCTGTCCGTTGACTGGTCTACTTACATACGGCTCCGGATACAGATCCTCGCCAATCGAGTCAACTTTCCTGTCGTACGGATCCCGATGACTGGGCGCATATGGATTGTGGCGAACACCCAAGGGGTGCTGTTTGGTCGGCGCCGCGAGGCTGAGAGCCGGCAGCAGCAACGAGGCAAGCGCGTACGAGTACATCTTTGTCACAGGCAGGAGGACGTACGGGGCGTGATGGAGATGAGACGAATATGTGCCTGATTATGTATCGACCTATACTCCTCACGCTAGTTGCCGTGACTCCGGTCCCAAACAGACCGTACGTCATGCGAACCTAAACAGCAAATAAAACGCGGCCGACGAGGGGGGCGCACAAAAGGAAGCTCACCCTATAAACACCGATCTGCCCGCACTATGCGCTCTGGGACTTGAAGGTCGTGACGGACGAACAAAGTGTCCATTCATCCTCTGGAGTTTCCTCGTCCTGGAGTACCAACAAGCATTGCGGCACGGCTGGCCATTGGCGCTTCTCGAAGCCACACCATCACGAGACATACTACAGAAGCATTCTCACGGCTCGCGAGGACTCTGCACACTGCAAGGACAGGCAGGCAGCTCACACGCCACGCTCTCTTTGATCCCCGGCCTCCAGTACAGCAAAACTCGCGCAAGCCTAGACGGCGTCCGCAACAGCCGCCTTACCCGCCCGGCGCCGCAGATTCCGCCAAGTATATCAGCTACCCGCCACGCCCGCACCAGCCGCTCCCCAGTGACCGCGAATCACCATGGCTCAGGCCAACGGCTACGGCACCCTTTCAGGCGAGCGACGAGCCGAGAACGGCATGCTGGACGGCGCAGACGGCGAACGAGCCGCTCTGCTCGGCAAATCCGAGCACCGCGGTAGCCTTGCGCAGCGAGCGCAGCGGTACATGACCGTGGACGTCAGGAAGACTGGCGGCGACGTGATGCTGTTGGGATGCTACATCATCACGGGTCTGCTTGACAGTAGTAGTGTGCAAGTATGGGGGAGCTTCGTCAGCATGCAGACCGGTAGGCCCGTCATGATTCGCGATTTTGATCCGTTGACTGATCGCGCTTGCGACTCAAGGTAATACTGTCTACTTCGGTCTCGGTCTCGCAGCACCTCGTGAGTCTACTCGGTGGATCCGCGCCGGGATATCTGTTGGGTGCTTTGCCCTGGGATCGTTCTTCTTCGCTCGGTACCACCGCTTCCTGGGCCCCCGCAAGCGATGGGTGATGGTCTTTGCATACCTCCTGCAGCTGATCATGATGGTCGGCGCCGCACTCATGATCACGTTCGGACCGCCAATCAATAAGGAAGGCCCGGTCGACATCTGGACCGGTTTGCCCATCGCGCTCATTGCTTTCCAGAGCGCCGGTCAGGCTGTGACGAGCCGAGTGCTCGGATACAGCGGTCTGACTAGCGTAGTACTAACGAGTATCTATTGCGATCTGTTCTCCGACCCGAAACTGTTCACTCTCTCGCTGTGGGACAATCCCGAGCGGCTGCGGCGTGCTTCGGCGGCCATCTGTGTAGCTTTGGGAGCATGCTTTGGTGGACTGTGGGCGCATAGCGAGGCTGGCTTCTCAGGAGCGCTGTGGACGGCGGTGTGTCTGAAAACGCTGGTGGCGTTGGGCTGGTTGTTCTGGTGGGCTGAGAAGGATTCACAATAGGCGGAAGGAGTGACCTTGGGATGTGCTTAGTTGAAGAACCATCTGCCTGGACTAGATACGTTCCAGAGCGGGTAGACAATCTAGGAGCAGTCTTCACGCTCTATTTACCAAAGAAACCAGGCGCTACAGGAGTAAAGGCAAGCACTCGCTCATTCTTACCCTCAGCCTTCGCCAGCGCATCCGAAATAGTATCAGTGACACTCGGCCAGCAATGTCCTCCCCCAGCAAGCTGATAGAAATTCACCACGTCCCTTCACCTGCGACAGCCGAAGCTCCCGATATTGTACCCGACAGGCCAAGTGTTGACGCGCTTGTGGGCGTGATGGGCGCAATTCCTCTCCGCCCACCACGAGATCCAGTCATCGATATCCGGCAGAGGCCCGGCCGATCCTGGTTTGGTCGGAGCATAGGGGATAGTAGAATAGTCGTGACTGTAAGCCTCAAGAATCGCTCGCTTCTTGCTGCAAGAGCTCAGGCGCATATCGATGTCCCGAGCAGCGGAATCCATGGCAAACGCAGCAAAGGCGTCTCCGGCGTCCAAGCATGCCAGCGTATCTACGAAACCGCCGCCAATGCTTTTGCCGGAGGCGAAGACTCTGTCGGGGTCAACGCAGTAGGCCAATCTAATATGTGCTAAGGTCCCGTGATCAATGCTGAGCCCTCGATGCTTGGCACAGCGTATGTTGGCCCTCGCCAATGGCGGTCATAACCTTCCGGGTAGACAACGATGTAGTCTTGAGTGTAGTTGAATACGTGGAATGTCTCACTGACTGAGAGATGTCCTGGTTTCATCATGGTAATCGGAAATGAGCGGGTATCGATGATGTTGGTTGTAAGGCTGGGGCACCTGAACGGGGTAGCACCGCGGACCATTGGATGTCAAGACAAAGTGATAACCTTCTATGTGAGATACACCGCAGCCCCCGGCGCTCCATATAAGGTTGCCAGCTACAATCTCCATGGCAGGGAGGATGGCGGCCAGGACAGGAGCACGCATATAGAGCATCGTGAACCCGGGGGCAGTGTTGACCAAGCTGGAAGCTTGTAAATGGCGTCTTCATAGCCTGACGGTCAGACCTAGCCATCTTTGTGGATAGCGCGGGGTTGTCTCGCTGACATTCGCCAAGGCGGCATCCTTCGACTTGCACTCATAAAGGTAGACCTTCGATGCGTCCGGTAAATAGCAGGCTGTCACCGTTGCCTCGAACGGGCCCGCGGCGTTAGCCGACTTAGACAAGATTCGATTTCTTGCTGTAAGTGCCACTTGTGCGGCGAGAAAAGAATAGTGCGTTTGTAAATGCGAGGAGCAGCTGCAATCGATGTCTGTCATTGCCGGGTATCTGAGGCGAGAGGAAAAACAAGGGATACAGGTAAGATCTCAAAGAGAGAACTCGAGACGATTGCCTGCAAAGTCCCGGGCGAAGAAACGTTGGGGATACTCCGCGCCCTTGGAACCTGCAACATCGTCAGCCAGCGGTCCTTATGTCGGGCTAGCGACCGTCTCACATACCACTATTCTCCTCCCCCGGCCTATCTGCCTCCATCGGCGCAGCGTCGCCACCCTTCTGATAGTGCTCCCAGATCCTCTGCCTCAGCTCTAACAACTTCTCGCCACTCTCGATCCGGAAGCAGGGATGCCGGCTCGATTTGCCCTCATTCTGGCCGAAGGCGACATGTACCTGTTGGCCGGAATCTGCGATGTCGAACCAAGCGAGTCGTCCTTGCTGCAGCTGCGGCACTGGGCGGGGCGTTAGGCCCAGCGTCTTGCCGTAGAATTCATTGGCCTGGTCGAGAGTACCTGGTGGGACCAAGAGGTTGACGTGGGCTAGTCCCGAGATCATCTTGGATTCTGCTGGAATGTTTGTCTTGACTTGATGGACGTCGTGCACGTGGAAAGCTCATGGTGCTGTTCGCATCGTGTAGCGCGGGGTTAAATGGCACATGGTCAAATGCCGATGTCGGATGCAGTGCGGCTGAATGTCAGGACGGCTTCATGTATGCAAGCAGCTTCCAGCTCACGTGTATATAGCCTGCAGTGTCCATATCCTCTGGAACTGTGGCGGCAGTGCCTTGTCAACGTGACCGCTGGGTCTCGCGTCTGTTCCGTGGGTCTATTGCTGGCTTCGACGATGCATTAGGATCTCGTAGAGCGTGTGGTTGGATCTAGAGGGAGTCCTCGTAGCCATGGCCATTCAACCAGCTTGCAGAGCTTCCTCGCATCGTCTTCGCACGTCGTCGACGCCGGCGACGTTCTGCCATTTCTGCAAAAGCTGCGAGACCTTCGCCATTTCTGCCTCTGCTTCCTCCCGCCGATCGTCCGCCACGAGTGTACGCAGTCTCTCCGGCGCCTCAAGCACCCACCGCGCCGTCTCTCGCTGCTGCTGTTGCTTCAACGCGTCTGCGCTTAACTCCGCTGCGCGCCCGCTATGCTTGTTGCGTAGTTCAGCTGCCGTCTCTGCGACTTGAGTGATCTGGCTCATCAATGACTGCGCGTCAGCCACCGGCTCCGTGCGTTCGCGCATGCGCCGTATCGTCTCCGTCGCGGCAATGAGCTTGCTGTAGTTGTCGTACACAAGAGCCTTCTTCTCGCCGTCCAGTGACCTGATCTCGCCTACCAGCCCTGCCTCAACCCTCAAAATGCCCTCTAAGCCTTCCTTGCCGAGCAAATTGTGCACATATGCCTGCGCATCGAAGTCGGGCTTGTCGAGCTCGCTGTCATGGCTGGCATCTAGAGCCGGTGTTGACGGTACGTCTGTGTGATCGGAGTCTGGCGGAGCCTTAAGGTTGTAGTAGTCGCGTAGTGCAGTCCGATTACGTCGCAGACTACCTGCTCCTCCTGCTCCTGCGGGAGGTGGTCGTGAGGTGGTGGTATCAGTCGAGGCGGTGGACGTGCGCCGGGACGAGGCTGAGATGGACGCCCGCGGGGAGGCAATCGTGGACATGGTGACGCCTCATCGAGCTCTTGAGCCCAGATGAAGGTTGTTGAAGAAGGAGAACACAGATACTTGGGTGGGTTTGACCGCAGAGCAGCGAATTGAATGAATCGGGTAAGCAACATAAGCGACATTACCGAAACGCGTGTTGTGATCAATCAATTCCTCAAGGAATCTTTCCGTCAAACACCACTATGCGACCATGCCGATGAAAACACACAATGACCTCCCAGCGTCAGATGTCAGCGACTGCGGCATCAAGCAACGCCAATGCGGATGAGATTGCGGCCACCATCTCCGTCTACCTGGCCTCAAGAGGCGTGCCACCTACTCCAGCATGGCTCCAATCTTTCATCTCCACCGTCCGGCTGGCCACGCCTCTGCCTGCATTGCAGAAGACCGCCCTCTTCCGCATCCTGAGCACTGACATTCAGACATCGCTGAAGAAAGCGGGAGGCCCCGGTCTGCCCGCCAATGTCACGGACGCAAACCTCCAGCAGCAGATCCTACGCGGGCCGTTCACTGTGCAAGTTCTCGACATCGAAGACATCGGTCGCAGCCGCTGGTCACAGGTCGAAGCCATCGAGGCGCAAGAACGTGGCGAGACGACCAAAGGCCGCGAGATTGTTCGTGTCGTCCCCGATGAGAACGCCGATCCGGATCAAACTGGTATCAATGAGTCAAGCTCTCGTGGACCGCACAAGCTAGTGCTTCAAGATGTCAACGGGAAGACTGTTTACGGCCTTGAGATTACGCCTGTCAATGGCATCGGTCTTCAGCTGCCCATCGGCGCCAAGCTCGTGCTTCGCGACATCACGTTGGCGAGAGGTGTGCTGCTACTAGAGCCGCATTGTGTGGACGTGCTCGGCGGCAAGGTTGAAGTATGGGAAAAAAAGTGGAAGGAAGAACGGAAAGCTCGTCTTCAGCGGCAAGCAACACAGGGCGGTGACTGAGCGTCTGCGACTGAATCCGGACAAGTGAAGGGACATGTGAGTGTGCTGCTTTTCACTGATGTATGGGCAGTCTATCCAGTGAATGCCACCTTTGCTTACGGAAAGCCAGCACCATTCGCTCCCTTCGTCAAGACATCGTTCACATTGAACGCGCTCGCCGAGAAGGGTACATGATCACCGTTTCGCGAGCCATCGTACGTGCCACCCCCCTGAATCATGAGATGATCCAGGTGGTGCTTGAGGATCTGAATGGCGTGGCTGCACACCGCCCCAACCGCTGTGCCATGCTGTTCCCAGGAATCGATATCTCCACTCGCTTTATTGGCGAAGACAGCTCTTTCATCAGCATTGGAGACGATGGTTGTTCCATTTGGCCCTCCGACTGGTGTCTAGACTCAATCACGGCGTGTTAGCATGACTGAGCGATGGTGATATCGAGGATCCTCTCGACACTGGCTTGCAATGGATCAGCTTCTGCAAGATCACATCCCAAGGTTGGACACAAATATGCATGAGAAGGTAATCCCGCTTCGGTAATCTGTTTGTCCATCAACCAAACCCTGCCGGGTGCCTCGTACATTGCTGACGGAATGAGGTTCACGAATGACGATTTCCGCACGGAGTGGCGGATAGACCGTTCACGAGGCTTTATACTTGCGGCATTGGGGAAAAGCTTCTTGGCTGCCAAGGCTGTGATTTTATACGGGCTAAGTGGTTCACACACGTTGTGAAGGGCCTGCAAGGCTACTGCATGGCGGCTTCTCATGTATGGTGTGCGAGAGTTTCGAACTCCGTCCGTGGGTCGCCACGTCGCCACCAGTCGCTTCTCACGAATTAGAAAATAGGCGATGATTCTCCGCAATGAGAAGCGCTGTATCGAAGCGACGCATACTGGCCAGCATCACAGACTCTGTCCTCGGTCGCTCGAGACGCTCTGGACGCCCTCAGCGGTCTCGTCCTCCTCGACACTTTCGCTCTTAGCCCTCAGCCCCTCCCTTGCACTCATCACAGCCCTGCCTAGCAAGTTCCTCCCCATCTCATACCGAGAAGTTACATCGCAGCCTCCGCAGCAGAAGCAGTAGCCCTGACTTTGTCGCCGGGACTTGCTTCCGCTAGCACTCTGTCGCCGATTGCTAGGAGCCGTGCTTCGAGGTTTCAGTCCTGCCAGAGCTTGCAGTAGGGAGCCTGCTCCACCACGTCGTACTTAATTCGCTCCCACTCACTCTCCTGGATGCGGGGAACGGTATGCCGCGGGCAAGGGCTTTCTGATTTCCAGGCTCATCCGTGATGAAGTTCGTGACAGGGAGCAGACGGCGATCCCTTTCTGCTTGCAATTCGGGCTTCAGGGTTTTTGCCTTTTGCTGGTAGCTTAACCTCGACCCCTACGAGGACGAGTGCTTTGCGATGAATCATGTCTTGCTCGGCGCAGTTGGAGCCATGCGTAGCATGTGCCAATGGATCCTTCACTGGGGATAGATACCATTGACTGAAAACCTCCCTGAAGGTTCTTTGTACTCGCGCCAGAAGAATATCGTGCCATCTCCATCTGACGTCGAAGCATCGGGGCTCTGATGATTGCTCTGCTCGATTCGGCGCTTTGCTGCTCGCTACTCCCGGGAGTGTTTCGTCTTGCCAGAAACAATTCTCACAATCGAAAAGTGAACATTCACAAGCCGGCTGATCTTGAGATATTCATAGCGCAGCCCACCAGTTAATTTCCGAACAGGGCAACTGTGATGCCAAGTCTTGGTCGAGCCGGACTCAATCACGAACGGCGTGATCGATGCCTTGGGCTCAACTTTTCTCAAACATGGCTTGCAGCTTCTCGCGGTGCTGCTTGAAGCTGTCCTTCACAATACGGCAAGGGCCACTTTCCTCGAGCCTCGTTATTTCGATGAGTGGTGAGTTGGTCTTCCGCGAGATTCTGAAGACCCCGGCACCTTCGGTGATCTGCTCTTTGAGGTATGCCAGGAACGCGGCAGCGAGGTTGATGCACACGTTGCCATCCTGTGATACGTCGTTAGCGGCTACATATACTGGCGGAGCTGGCAGGCTCACCCAAGTTCGACTTCCACGCTTCACCATCGATGGAATTCGCTGCGTCTCAAGCTCGCTAATGCGTGTAAGAACACCATCTTGGGTCCGATAGCCAAGCTCGATCTTGGGCACACCCAAGAGAAACGACTGCGCCCAGAATCTCAGCAGCTTCCTTTCGAATTTGACGACCTCACGGAAATTGGAGAAGTCAGCCTCCTGCGTCGTCTTCAGCTCCACCCATGGGATTGGATCGTCCGGATTGGCAGGCTTCTCTCCGAGCACAGCGTCCACCTCTCCAGCGATCACAAGACTCGTACTGCCAATGCCGGTCTTCACGATTGAGCAGTATTGTGCAAAGTTGCTGGTGACGGCTGACTCTCGGCCCTCAATCTCGTCCCGGCTGCATTCTGCCCAGGTGCGCGGCAACACGCTGAGAGTCTCGAATCTGTAGCCTGCTCCTCGTTAGCGATGCCGGCACATTTGCGATAGCAGCTCCATACCCCAGTACTGCATCAAATCTTGAGGCGGCTGGCCCTTTCGAGGTGGCTGTCTGTTCTGACTGTGCTTCTGAGAAGCTTTGTACTGGTGATTCTCTTCGATGAAGCTATGGCGGTCAGCAGCTGGGGTCGTGACTACATGCACGATCTTACATTGTGCCCTTCGAGAGTGTCAGTCCAGAGAAAGCGAAGTAGGTAGAGACCGGCGCACCTGGTAGCAGGTAGCATTCATCTCGAAGTCACCGAAATTATCAAAGGCGGCTGTGAGAATCTATCATACCAATTAGCCATACTCATAGCTGGTACAGCAGTGACCCGGACCTTTGTCATCATCCCTCGCCAAGTGACAACATCGGCTTGGGCCTTCACATCCTCGAGCTTGGCTTCACCAGCGGCAACCTTTTCAAGCAGCCGTTCTTCGTGGGCTTGTAACGTGTCAAGCAAGGCATCCAGATGCTCGTCGATGCTGTCGTCGCGCTGCTTGAAGGTGTCGAAGCCCGTAGAGAGATCCGGACGCTCCTCTTGCGAACCTGGCGCTCCGAACAATGGCGGATAGTAGTACGAAAGGGACTCTGCAGAAAGCGGTTTCAGGAAATGGTCATCGTCGAAAGAGAAGTACGCAAATTCTCGTGGTCGTCTAATTGAAGTGCTATTGCCAGCAAATCGATCCAGCCGCGAGAGGTCAAAAGAGGCCATCTGAATCTGCGCCAGAAGACTGATGCGTGTAAGGCTCTAGAATGGTGGCCGGAAAGCATTATCGGCCGGTGACCGTCATGGACGCCTTCTCGTGCTCCATTGCGTCCTCGCCTTACGGGTGGTGAAGTCCTGTGTCTGCCCTGATGTCTATCGAACCTTGATTCCAGGTTATTGCTGTGCCTGAGGCGTGAATTGAGGCACCTCAGGCGGGGACGTCCGCACTTGCCTCGGCTCGATGCCCAGCCACACCCCCGTCTCGTCATCGCGTGCCTCTCGCGACTCGTGTGCTGCAATTTGAGGATCTTTGAGAGGCACCAGCAAGTGCGTGGTTCCAGTGGGAGAGGCACTCCCAATCAAATGCAGGGATGATCGAAGCCACCCGCCGATGGTTCCGGCGCAACAGGAACAATCTGCTTATCGGTGCAGGCGTGCTTGGGGCTGGCTATGTCGCAGGCCAATATGTTATTGGAAAAATACAGGAGGCACGGCAGCGCATGGGAGAGGAGAGAATAGCGAAGGACAAGTATGATTGTGTTTTGACCACATACAGAATGCGCAGGGGCTGATACAGGGACAGTCTCCGGCGTCGGTTTGAACAGAACCAGGAGGACTGCACATATACCGTACTTGCACTCTTACCGACAGTGCGAGAAGAAATCATCGGCGCTCTGCCAGTCGAGCAGATCACAGAGCAATTACAGCTGGAACGGCAAGAACGATTGAAGCGATTAGGTGCCTCCGAGGCCGCCTCGTCTGAGTACCCCTCCGTTCCACCAAGCGTGGCCGACGAAGATGGCAAGAGCATGTCGAGTAGTAGTTTTGTGCACGCGAGCCAAATGGCCGCCAGCACGTCAGACGGCGCACCGCGGCCGAAGAAGAGCAAAGTGCAGCTATGGCAGGAGATGAAGATCAATGCCGTGACCAGGGCATTGACTTTGGTATATGTCTTGTCGCTACTAACAATGTTCACGCGGATACAGCTCAATCTCCTTGGACGGAGAACATACCTGTCATCTGTGGTGGCGTTGGCCTCTCCACCTGGTGCACAGCAGTCATCGAAGATCTACCTCGAGAACAAGGACGACGATGGATACGATAGTGTGTACAGCAGCGACTTCGAGACCAACCGCAAATATCTTACCTTTAGCTGGTGGCTACTACATCGTGGATGCAAGCAGATCATGGACCGGGTGTCAAATGCAGTCAAAGAGGTCTTCGGGGCAGTTAATATCCGAGAAGACATGACTTTGGAACGTTTGTCATCGTTGTTGTTGGACGTGAGATGCAAAGTTGAAGGAGCGACTGAACGCGAGCGGATGCAGATGAAATGGTTGTCTTACCTGTTGCCACCAAGCGACGAAGAGGCGTTCGTTGTTCGCCAAGCGGGCGCATCAGAAGCCGAAGAGTCACCGTCGCCGGAGCAGCAGCACACGGATTCGCTGAACGACGAGCTTGTGAATGGGTCACTGCGACGTCTACTGGACGAGACCTCAGATCTGATTGACTCGCCCACATTTTGCCAGGTTCTCACCCGCGTCCTAGACGCTGCATACTCACATCTCGTGGATCATCGGATCGCAACCGAAGCTTTCAAGCTTGCGGATCCGGCAGCCAGCGAGGCGAGAGTTGTGGAGATATCAGACACCAAAGCTAAGCTGGCACACATTCTTCCGGTGTTCTGCAGACAAGCGCACGTTATCGCGGCCGGAAGTGGCGAGCTGGACACCTTATCTGGCTCAGCAGCCCCAGAACCGCTCGGGAACGAGTACTTGGCGGCAATCGACAGAGTGCATGATGTGGAGGCATTCGCAGCGGTGATTTACTCGAGTAATTTCGAGTCCGAGGTAGCGGAGCGGACTGGTCAGACAGCAGAGTCGCCGGCTGTTCCAGCGCCGCGACGTGGCGACAGGGAGGTTCAGGAACAATCTCAACCTGTGGCCAATCCGAGCGTCGTTGCGGCCAGCACCCAATCGCAGGAGTCCACCGCTGCGGAGTCCCAGCGAGACCCTGACCTGGAGACAGCGTGGCGGAAGGCGTTGGCAGGGGAGGACGAAAAGCAGGGCTCACAGGCACCTGTCCCAGTGGAGGTGGAGGAATGAGGGCGTGGAGCACTGCAGTCGGAATCTGGCACCACTGGCGCAGCTGGCAGATGAGCGCGTGGAGCGTTGGAGTTGTGGATGGCACATTTCGCATGTGAAAGGTGGGAGCCTCGTGTCGCAGGACCCGCCGCAAGCCCCACGATCTGTCTTGTCCGCGGAGGGCTGATTCGGCGGTGGAGAAGCCGCCGGAGCGTGCGTTGTACCCAGCGCCACGAGATATCCTGCAATAAGCCAAACGTTACATCTGACGCCCATCCGGCAGCCGATCTTGCCATATCCCACGCGGTATGATTGCGGGTTACCACCTGGTCAGGTCCTTTTCGGCAACTTCTCAATCTGGAGTAGACGAGTCCGAGGCGACTCTGCACCTGCCATCCACACCGTTCGTTACCGGACAAGACTGCCTTTGTGTATTCTAACGATATTGTGACAATCCTTCTTCCTCGTCACCAATCCGTGGCGGCCGTAGCGGAAGCACGTCGCAATCACGCGCTTCAGGCCTCAGCATCGCAGCCATGAATCAATCACAATAGCCACATCCATCACCGGCGATCATTGCGGCATCCGCTTGCATTGCCAAGCTGCTATCTTCCGAGAGATAGGACACTAATCTCGCCGACGTCCAACGTCGTCTCATCAAGCATTCCTGCTGCGCAATGACGTCTTCCCGATTCAAGCTTCAAAGTCGGCTTGCCAAATTCCACCAAGCCGCAAATTCTGCACAAGGCTATCAGTGCACTTCCATGTTCTCCACCACCGCAGCCTCGCCATCCAATTGACACCTCTGCAAGCCCAGCCCGATTGCCGCCGAGGCCACTTTTTCTTTCCCTAGAGCCTCACCGTGCTGCGCGCTCTCTGCACAACCGTCCATCCACTGCTCGGGCCACCGACGACGTCGGGACCACTTCTCCTCGCTGCTCACGCTCACCCGCGCCTCCAGCGTGCTCGGCGCTGCGTCAAGGGTCTGCATATGGTGGAGAGCCTGTGACGTGATGTTCCTGATCCAACAATTCGCGACAGTCTGACCCGACGACTTCTACCTCGGTGAATGTCCGGAGACGGCCCAAGCATCTCGCGGTTTCTGCGCAGAGCTTGCGCTATGCTTGCAGTCTTGTCGTGAACTGTGGGCTCTGTGGATCTCAACGAGAAGTGGTTTGCCAAGGGCTCGCTGTCGCGTAGCCATGTCTCCATCGCAGCGGATCAGCATACAAAACCGCCCTTCACCCACACTTTTCGTTTTGCCTCCCCATTCCTCCGCCCCTCGCTTCATCACGACTCCTCCCCCTCCCCTCAGATCTCCTCGCGGTGCTGTGCATCACTCGTCAGGACCTCCGATCAACAGTCGCGGCCGCTGGTAGGCCTTCTCTCAAAAACATGGTACTGAAAGCGAGATACAGCGTCAAAGATGGCGTACCACACTACGGTGGTCTCACTGGACGACCTCTCAACTTGACTCTCTCGGCCGTCGCAACATGCGGCTTCTTGCTCTTCGGCTACGACCAGGGCGTCATGTCTGGAATCATCACTGGCACCGACTTCAACAACTACTTTCCCCAGACCAAAGGCGACGCCACTTGGCAGGCGTTCGTCACCGCCATATACGAACTCGGCTGCTTGGCTGGCGCTCTATTCCAGCTTGCCTTCGCCGACAAGATCGGTCGCCGCCGTGCCATCATCCTCGGAGCCGTGATCATGATCGTCGGCGTCGCGATCCAGGTATCATCCATCAAAGGCGCGAACGCCATGGCACAGTTTATCATTGGCCGGACAATCACTGGCGTTGGCAACGGTATCAACACTTCGACTATTCCTACATACCAGGCTGAGTGCTCGCGGACGTCCAACCGGGGTCTCTTAATCTGTATCGAAGGTGGCATCATCGCTTTCGGCTCATTGATCGCCTACTGGATCGACTATGGCGCGTCTTACGGCCCGCCAAACCTCACCTGGCGCTTCCCGATCGCCTTCCAGATCGTCTTCGGCCTCGTCATTTGCATCGGCATGATCTGGCTTCCCGAGTCTCCGCGCTGGCTGTTGTCACGTGACCGGCCAGACGAGGCATACACTGCCCTTGCTGCCCTCGCCGGAACGCACCGTGATGACGAGCAAGTCAAGCTTCAGGCTGGCGTCATCGTCGACAGCATTCGCGCGTCCGGCCACACTGGCGGTACCACACCCTTCAGCGCCCTGTTCACTGGCGGCAAGACGCAGCACTTCCGCCGCATGATGCTTGGTGTATCCTCACAGTTTTTCCAGCAGATCGGCGGCTGCAACGCTGTCATCTACTACTTCGTTATCCTTTTCCAGCACTCCCTGAACACCAGCCATAACTTGGCTTTGCTTCTCGGTGGTGTCAACATGGTCGTATACGCCATCTTCGCGACCGCGTCCTGGTTCCTCATCGAGCGTGTTGGTCGCCGCAAGCTCTTTATCGCAGGCTCCCTTGGCCAGTGCTTTGCCATGGTCCTTGCCTTTGCCTGCTTGGCCCCGGGTGCGGGCCCGAACGCTGCTATTGGCGCTGGTGTAGCCTTTTTCATCTACATCGCCTTCTTCGGGGCAACTTGGCTTCCGCTGCCCTGGCTGTACCCGGCTGAGATCAACCCGATTAAGACCCGTGCGAAAGCCAACGCCGTCTCGACCGTCAGCAACTGGCTGTGGAACTTCACCGTGGTCATGTTCACGCCACCATTCGTCGCCGCTTCGCCCTTCGGCTGCTACATCTTCTTCGCGGTCATGAACGCCCTGTTCGTTCCGGTCATCTACTTCTTCTACCCCGAGACCGCCCAGAGGTCGCTGGAGGAGATCGACATCATCTTCGCCAAAGGCTTCATTGAGAAGATGAGCTATGTCCACGCAGCCAAGCAGCTGCCAAAGCTGTCCGTTCGGGAGGTTGACGAGAAGGCCAAGGAGTATGGTTTTGTTAGCGACGATGAAGAGGCAGGCCAGATGAAGGAGGCGCGCTTTGGCGAGAAGGAAGACGACCTCGCGGCCAACGTTGGCGGTGGTGCACAGATGGTTTGAGCAGTGGAACGGCATGACACGTGAAGGGAGGAAGTCCCTCGACATGAGTGGGATACGCTAGAAGAGCGTTTTTTTGATATTTTGAAGAGACCACGGCTAGCGTACGCGCAGCCGATATAAAGCTTTTATAGGCATAGAAGGATATAACCATACATTCAATCTGCGTAACAACCTCACCTTCGAATCTTTTGTATTTGGTGTTCAATATCTCGAAGCTATCAGTTCATTGATGGACGTACTGCTGTCGTATCTTGGCCTTGTTGAAGCGTGGTGATGTTGGGGCTTGGTGATGATGGCTGCACTTGTTGCAAGAGCCGCTGGAATGCATCGCAGAGTGATGTTGCGTGATATCCCATCACAGTTGATGATGTTGGCTTTGATGGTTGTTGATGCCGGCGGGGGCAGGAGGCTGGCAGAAATGGAAGTTACTGGTCGATTCGACGTTCTCACAGCGGGGTGGTGCCCTTTGACATCATTGGCTGCAGCCCGGCTGTCACAGGCCGTCGCCTACATCCAGTCCGCCTCGCCTTCGGTGGCTCTGTACGATTTTCCTCTACACGGTCCCGTGTTAGCATTCAACTCAATTCCCACTTAAGCTTACTGTCCCGTGCTTCAATCGACTCGAGGACAAGAACGGCCCTTCGAACGAGCCGACTAACACACATACCACCAACACCCCTACATCACCATGGTGTCAGACACAAAGCTCTATGACCGCTTAGGCGTGTCACCTACTGCTTCTTCCGAAGATATCAAGAAGGCATACCGGAAACAGGCACTGAAGAACCATCCAGATAAGAACCCGGCCGGAGCCGAGAAGTTCAAGGAGGCCAGTGAAGCATACGAGATCCTGTCCGATCCTGAGAAGAGGAAGAACTACGACAATTACGGATACGACTTCATCACCGGAAAAGCTGGCCCGGCTCCCTCGGCAGAGGATATGGGTGGGAACCCATTTGCTGGAGCAGGGGGTATGCCAGGTGGATTTGGCTTTGGTGGAGGTGCACCTGGCGGAGGAGGGGCCAGGACGTTCCATTTCAGCACTGGCGGCTCTGGTGGAGGGTTTGGAGGGTTCAGCGACCCGAACGACATATTCAAAGAGTTCATGAGAGGCGGAGGCGCATCAATGGGTGGAGGGGAAGACGATGATCTGTTCGGTGCATTTGGCGGCGGAGGCTTCGGCCGACCAGGCCGGACATCGCGGACAACGTCAGGCTTTGGCGGGCGGAGACGAGAGCCGGAAGTCGAGACGACAGTAGTCGAGAAGCCGTTGCCCGTGTCGCTGGAAGACCTCTTCAACGGCACGACAAAGAAGCTGAAAGTGCAGCGCAAGACCTTCGATCCCCAGACCGGCAAGCAGAGCGTCGAGGATAAGATCTTGAGCGTGCCAATCAAGCCGGGTTTGAAAGCTGGTAGTAAGATTAAATTCGCGAACATGGGCGATCAGGTTGAGGGAGGCGTGCAGGATCTTCATTTCATTGTGAAGGAGAAGGATCATACGCTGTTCAAGCGAGAAGGCGATGATCTGCGGCATACGGTGGAGATCGATCTGAAAGAAGCTTTGACGGGCTGGAAGAGGACGGTTTCGACAATCGATGGGAAGCAGGTTAGCGTTTCGAGCTCGGGGCCGACACCACCGACGTTCACGGAGAAGTTCCCGCAGCTTGGGATGCCGAAGAGTAGAACGCCCGAGCAAAGAGGTGACTTCATTGTTGGCGTGAAGATTAAGTTCCCAACGAGCCTGACTGCGGACCAGAAGAAGAAGCTCAAGGAAATCCTGTGAGCGAGGTCAATCGGCGAGAAAATGGGTTCTGTTCTTGATGCGATGCACGGCGGGGCGCAGATGAGGAGTTAGGAAGATTGGGCGGAATTGCATCAAGCGCTGATTGCAGGGCCTGGGAGGCGTTTGTTGTGCTCACGATACCATGGATAGTCCTGACATAGAAACGAGTAATGCTCAGAGCACTTCAAGTGCACTGTGCTCAGGGTCAGTAAAATTTATCTACTCTTAGCCGAACGTGACGAATGTGTATGCTCGTGGCGTCTGTGCAGGATGTCTAAGTGAAAGATTGCCCCTGTTGTGAAACTACGACGTCGTTACTTCGTTCATAGACGTGGCTTGGGTCGCCACTTTGCGTATGGATGGTCGGGGGTCGACGGCACCAAGTGGTCAACATCCGACGTATTGACAAGACCCGGATGAACCTCCGACAGATTCGTGATACCCAACAGCTTCATCACACTCTCCATCTGGACGCTTGTCAGCACCTAAAAGCCAGAGAGTACCAGCGAGACCTACTTCATCCTTTATGATCTCCACCAGATGTTCCGCCCCTTCCGTGCCGTAGACCAGGCTGTACAAGAAGCTTCGCCCGATGCCAACAGCTTTGGCGCCGAGGCAGAGCGCCTTTATGACGTCTCCACCGCGTCGTATGCTGGATGTGGAATCAGCAGCACATTCCCGAGGCGCAATGCGGCGACAATAGTTGATGGAACAGCTTACCCTCCATCGACGTACACCTCCATCTGATAAAAAACCTCAGGACAGTTCTTGTGCATCTCCAACAGGAGCAGAACAGCCGGCGGCGAATAGTCGAGGTTGCGACCGCCATGATTCGAAAGCAGAATGCCATCGACCTTGTACTTCATCGCAAGCTGCGCATCCGCTGCTGTAGTGATGCCCTTCAGCACGATCGGAAGCTTCGTCAGACTCCGGATCCATGCCAAGTCCTCCCATTTCAACGAAGAATCAAAGTACGATCCCATTGCGCGAGTTAGTCCGCCGCCCTTCTTATCAGTCACAACGCGCTCGCCAGTCACAGGATTGATCACAAGCTCGTCCACGACTAGCCGTTCGTCAGACTCTCGCTTACCCCTGCCTGCAGCATCTACTGTCACGAAAATGGCCTTGAACCCGAGCCTCTCTACTTTGGCAATGAGCTCTTCCGACTTCTTGCGGTTTTTGTTGACGTAGAGCTGGAAGAAAAATGGGTGGCCCGGTGCCTGCTCGACAATGTCTTCGAGCGGGTGACTCGCGCTTGTCGACAGTATCTCAATAATACCCGTCGATTTTGCAGCTCGGGCGAGGCCTTTCTCAGCCTCTGGGTTGATCATTCGCGCAAGACCGGTCGGGCAGATGAACAAGGGCATCTTGACGGATGTCCCAAGGATCGTGGTGGAGGTGTCGATCTGGGAGACGTCCCTGAGGACCCGAGGCCGAAACCAGATACGCTTGTACATCGATTCGTTCATGTCCCTCGTCCAGCAATCCGTTGCAGCAGTCGAATAGAAGGCATATGTTTTCTTCGACGCAAATCGGGCAGCGACCTCCTCAAAATCGTACAGATTAATGATAGATTGCAGATTCGGTTTCTCATCATCCGGCCGCGTCTGTGTCGGATTCTGACTAACAGAAGAGATACTCGAGGGGTCCTGGGCCCATCGCGAATCGATGGTGGATCTGTCGAGATTACCGCGGAATGCATTGAGAGGGAGATTATCTTTTATGAGACTCAGCGCATGGTACTCGAGGTATGCTTTTGTCGCATCTCGGCCAGCATACTTGTGTAGAAGTGAGGGGCCGCCAGGATGTAACTCTGCGAAATCTGTCACATCTAGGACCTGATCCTCTACTACAATCCAGCAATCTGCACTCGTGGCATGCTTCCTGACTTCACTTATAGGTATGAGCTGGACGAACTCCATGCTTGTGACAGCATTGACTGACGTAGGTGTCCAGATTGATGATGCCAATCGATCAGCCTGTTACGGTAGCGCGGTGAGGCTGGGGATGTCAGATATTATGGATGGGTATTGGGGCGCCGATGTCGCTGGGCGTTTATTCTTTCCATTTTCGGCATAGCGTCGCTTCTGACCCAAATTGTCAAGGTTGCGGACAACACGGCCTCACTCTGGGCCTGTTGGTCTCGGCTCAGGATACTAGACGATACGCCAGGCTTTCAGCATGTCTTCAGCGACGAATTGTGTCCCTCAAGCCTCTCAAGCCTCACTCTCGTACACCCACAGGCCCGTTCAACGCCCTCCAGGACCTCATGTGGTCGTGAAATTGCCGTATGCAGCCGCTCATCAACGTTGACCATGATGAGGGTGAGCGGGCTATCTTTCCATGGTCGTAGGGAGCTCATGGAAATCCTGATCATCACGACCACCAAAAGGGTGATTAATGAAACTCTCAGAATCGCGGGAACATTCGACCATCCCCACGGTACTGCCAGGTCAAGTTGTTACGCATTCCCATCGTCTCCGGCCCCAGGCGTCTTATTTGTGGTGCGGATAGCATTTGACATGCTCTCGGTAACATTTGAGATCTAAGTACGTGGAGCGTAGGGCGTCTGGGTCCCGTTCCAAATCCCCGCAATGAGATCACTCGATAGCCTGGCCGCTGCTTCGTTGAAGTACGCCACGCCGTTGAAGGCTTGGTCCAAATACGAAACGATGGCCTGGGGCGGTCCAGGAGACACAGGGTGTTGCTTCGTGCCGTTCCACAATCATGCGAAAGCGGTCTCGGACCCGAGGGAGTCGAAAGACGATGTTGCAATCTGCTGCCGTTCAAAATGTTGACCGTACTGGTATCGCAAAAGTTGACTGTCGTGCATAGGGCGCATCCCCAGCTACTAACAGGTAGAACGCCAGCGTCATCGCCCACATTGGGATAGTGCGTTGGTCTAGCGATATCCTGCGACCCGTCAGTTCGAATCCCGATCACAACCAGCAGTCATGGTCTGTACACGGCGTGTTCGCTAGAAATGCACCATGCCTGACATACGGTAAGCCCAATCATGTCGAACCTCGATAGATACATCATTCTACGGCTGTGGTACGAGCAATTATCATATATGGCCTGGAAGTCAGACTGCGAACCGTACCCTCTATGCGGAAGGTTGTGCAGCGTTGCAACGGAACTCGTAGAGAGGGTGTAGTTACACATGGAGTCCGGAACTTTCTCGCAATCTGGTCCGTCATTTGGAGAAGCATCGAAGCAATAGCGAGAGGAAGTGGTATTCAGACAGCCTCCTGAGACTGCGAATGGCGGCGCCACCGACCATGTACAATTACCGTCGGGCAATGAGCGGCGACCAGAGCTACAGATCCGTCAAAGACGCCGTCATAGACCGCGGCTATGGTTCATGTGGCGGAGTAAATACTAGAGGACGTTAGCAGACCAATCACACTCTTGAAAACACCGGGACACACCTTTTGCAGCCGCGGGCCCCTGTATAGCGCTGTATGTCTTGCTTCGAGGGAGATTTCCTGGAAGTAGTGAGGACATGTTTGAGGCTGCTACAAGCGCGTTGAAACTCGTGAGCTGCTGCATGAACGTGCTGAAGCCGAGCGACACAATCACCACGGCAGCTGCTGCATAGGCTATGAGCCTCCACAAATGTCATCTTCACCCTGCTGATTGATACTGAGGCGTATAGACTGATCCTAGTTGTCTCAAATCGATCGGGAGCTTCGTGTAGAGCCCGAATCCTCTTAAGGTTGCTTTCAGACCAAGTCCTTACGAACCAGTACAGAGGATTGCAGGAGACTTACCGGTATGCTTGGTCGAAAATCTGAAAGTTCTTCAGCTCGCTAGATCTGCTCTCGAGCAGAAGCCAAATCTACTGCGCACTATAGGTCGCAGCGTTTGATGGATCATATCCCACCCGGCCCAGCATCATGTTCTCCAGCCTCGTTGGCCCGTATCGAGCGATGCTTCTGTGTGGCGCTGAGCTGCATTGCTGCGATTTGGGGCCGATGCTGTGCAAGGGCAATGCTTTGTATCGGGCCACATCTGCGAGTCGGCACCACGCGCAGAGCTGGCAGCACGCTAAGCTTGGCGAGAGCACTGCCCGTGTATCTTGAGATAGCCGGGCTTGAGACGCGGCATAGGACTTGGAGGACCATAAGGAAGGATAGAAGTGAGCAGGGTGAGGTGAAGTTCTGCGTGTCTGAGCTCGGGCCTACAACTTGGATGCCACCTCAGCCTTACTGCTGGATATCACGGCCTCAGCCTCCCCTTCAACGACATCGTGAGACCTCGGGAAAGACACAATGCCCGCCCCGACGACTCCATCCCTCCACGCTCTCCTGCTACTGTCCGACACTGCACTTCCCCTCGGCTCCTTCGCTTTCAGTAGCGGTCTGGAATCCTTTCTCGCCCATACCAAGTCCCAACACACCACCAGCGCCGCTAAGTCTCAAGCCTTCGATGCCTTCCTGGAGCATTCCCTGGCCAATGTAGCCAGTACAGCCTTGCCTTACGTCCTCGCAGCCTACCATGATTCAAGCCCATTGGAGACCCTGGACAATGACTTCGACGCCTCCACGCCCTGCACAGTCGCACGTCGAGCGAGCGTGAGCCAGGGGAGAGCTTTACTTGCGATCTGGGAGCGGGCTCTGTGCAACTCATGCCCTGTGGATGACCATGGGAGCGGTGCTGCTGCCGAATGCTTGACCAAGTTCGCTGCTGCAGCCAAGACTTCAAAAGCCGACGAGTATGGCCTTGCGCTGAATACCCACTTTCCCCCCTTGTTCGGCGCAACCTGTAAGGCTCTCGCAATCAGTGAGGAAGACACAGCGTATCTATTCCTGCTGAACCATGCGAAGGCGCTGCTTTCCGCCGCTGTTAGGGCAAGCGTAATGGGGCCCTATCAGTCGCAGACTGTCCTCGCCAGCAGCAGGCTGCAGAAATGGATCCACGATGGCATCGACCGCGAGAGGCACAAGAGTGTGGCGGATGCAGGGGTGACTGTGCCGGTCATGGATCTCTGGATGGGAAGACACGAGTTACTGTACTCGCGCATCTTCAATTCATGAACGGGCATCTATCTGGGTATCTCTCTGCATCGTCCAAACGCTAATCTCAAGCAATTTTGCCCAATCAAACGATACTACCTGCCAGCTACAGCAGTCTTGCTCTTTAGCCGCGCAGGCCCGAGACCCTGTCTGATCTCATCCAGCTGCTCCATACCGCTTTGGGGACCGAACCGCTTAATCTTTGTCCTTCCGGCTTTACCCGCTTTGGAATGCCCGCTGAGGAAATCATCCATGATGCCGTTGAAGTCCACGCGCTCCAGTTGCGGCGCCTCGGAGTCGGTTGCACGGCTGTAGCTCGAGATACCGGAGACGCCACTCATTCCAGATGCAGCGCTGTATCGGCTCACGCGCGAAGCGTGGGATGCACCGGTCATGCCGGACGCGAGCGAAGCAGTGTCTGGCAGCACGTTCGACTCGGTGTCGGCAAGCTCGTCCAGAGCGTCCTCTTCCTCCAAGATGCGGTCGAAGCGGGAGTCAAGGAGCGTTTGCTGATCGGTTCGAGCGAGCGCAGAGGAGGTCATGGAATAGTTCGTGGTGCTGGTCTTGGCACCCTTTCGTTTCTTGCGGCGGCCAGATGCTACCGAGCTGAGGACGGATGCATCGAGGGCGGAGGGTGCGGCTGGAATCGTGGCGCTGGGTTTAGAAGCAGACTTCGACTCTTGCTTGAATTTCTTCATTTCGTCAAGCCATGCGCCACCCGTAGGATCGGCTGATGGCTCGGCCTGTGGGTCTTCTGGCGGCAAGGCTTCACCTTCAGGCAGTTCGATATGTGCAGTCTGGGCAGCAGATGGTGGTGAAGCAGCGCGAATGGTGTGGTCGCTCTCCCAACCATCTTCTTCATCCTCAAACAGCTGCTGCTCACCCAGCCTTTCCCATTCATCCCGGTCGACCTCGTACCCGTCCTGAGTCAGCTCGCCAAAGATGCCATCTTCGTCATCCACATATTCCTCATCGTCTAGCGCCTCCAATACCTCTCGCAGCCTTGGGTCCATATCCGGCTGAAACCCTGCAATCTCGTCCGGCACATCCTGCTGATCCTGATACGTCCTCTTCGTTACGAATTCGCTTGGCAGCACTTCCTCCGGCAACAAACTCCTCGCACTGCTCGCAACACTTTCACCCGCCATACTGCCTCGCACAGACTGCCTCTCACTCTCTAGATCCAGAACCCGCAAAGCATCCTCTAATTTTTGCCTGCCCTTTTTCTCCTGCGGCGCACTTGCCTCAACCCACGTCACTGCACCCTCACCAGCGCCAAGATCTCGCATGTGCTGCATGTAGTCATACTGCGTATCGTCAAAGAAGACTCCATGCTGTGCTGCTTCGCCCTCGTTGCGCTTGAAGTCAAGCCCGAATTCCTCTTCAAGGTCGCCCCGTTGCCTGGTCTTTTGCGATCTGAATGCAGAGTTCCCTGAGATCACGGAGGCGACGTCTGAGTACGCGTAGCCGTCATCGTCGGCAGTCGTCCTGCGCATGGACGAGCCTGGCTTTTCGGCGAAAACAAAGGGGGATGCATCGGAGTTGTGAATTTCCGGGTCATTTTGCGCGCGGTGGAGTAGCTGGAATGTTGTGGCACTTTTCTTCTCGATGAATCGTCGCGTTCTTGTTTGAGGCATGTCGAAGGTGGCGGATGTGGGAGTGAATGCTGAGAAGAGGAGAGAGAGAGAGAGAGAGAGCACGCGCGCGAGAGTGAGAGAAGTGGAAGCTCGAAAGTGGTCTGTCGAAGAATCCTCGCATGTGTCAGCGAAATCTTGGCGAGGATCTTGAAAATGACGTCGAACTTCTCTGCACAGTCTTGACAGGCAGTTCGAACTGTTCACGGCCAAATACCCAAGACTCTCCAGCCATACTGCGACCATGCCTCTGGCAAAGAACCGCAACGCTGTAGGATTAGGAAATGCATTGATGAACGATGTGTACGGCAAGAACAAGAACACCAAACAGCACAGAGTGTCAGCGCAGCAAGCTGGCTCCATTGTGCGGCGGGACCAGCAAGGCAACGAATATGTCACCCCGGGCAAGAAGGAGGCAGAATGGATGAAAATGCGATCTGTGACGGAGCAGGGTGCATTGGACGAGTTCCTTACGACAGCAGAGCTGGCCGGCACGGACTTCACGGCGGAAAAATTGAACAATGTGCGGATCATTCACACGGATCAGAAGAACCCTTACCTACTCAGTAAAGACGAGGAGCGAGGTGTCGTGAAGAAGCAGAACGCTAAGAGAGCGCGTTTGACTGTACCGAGGCGACCGGCTTGGGACGAGACCACGACTGCGGCAGAGCTGGACGAGCGAGAGAGGCAGTCTTTGCTGGAGTGGCGAAGAGGACTGGCGGAGTTGCAGGAAGTGGACGACTTGCTCATGACGCCGTTCGAGCGCAATCTCGAAGTCTGGAGGCAGCTATGGCGAGTTATCGAGAGGAGTGACTTGGTTGTGCAGATTGTAGATGCTCGGAACCCGCTCTTATTTCGGTGCGAGGACCTGGAAAGATACGTCAAGGAGGTCGATGAGCGGAAGCGCAATCTACTGCTGGTCAACAAGGCCGATATGATGACCTTGGAGCAGCGAAGGACGTGGGCGGAGTATTTTGTGGAGAAAGGCATTAATTTTAGATTCTTTTCTGCAGAGCTGGCGAGAGAGATGAATGAGGCGAGAGGCAATGCTTTTGTCGCGTTGAATGAGGACCACGAAGGGGGGGGCCATGAAGAAGATGATGAGCATTCCGATGACATGCTCGACGAGGACGATGTAGAGGAGGATGATGTAGAGGAGGACGATGTAGAGGAGGAAATCGAGGTTGGCGAGCCAGATGTTGCCGAGAGGCTCAAGAAGGTTGATCTAGAAGACCAAGAAGACGAAGAGGCAGAGTGGGCAGATGAAGAGACGGTCGCTAGCAATGTGCCAATGCCGGACGCAAATCCGTTACCAGCTGAGGAGCAGACAAGGATCCTAACCACAACCGACCTCGAAGAACTCTTCTTACAAAACTCGCCTACAGCGCCCTCGCTAACACAGGATGGACAACCGCGCAAAACCCAAATCGGTCTCGTCGGCTACCCAAATGTCGGAAAATCATCGACAATTAACGCCTTACTCGGCGCAAAGAAGGTGTCCGTCTCCGCGACACCGGGAAAGACGAAGCATTTCCAGACCATTCATCTCTCTGACAAAGTCATCCTTTGCGACTGTCCAGGTCTTGTCTTTCCAAACTTCGCCACCACCAAGGCAGAGCTAGTGTGCAATGGCGTTCTCCCAATCGATCAGCTACGAGAGTACAGCGGACCAGCCGCGCTCGTCGCGCAGAGGATCCCCAAGGGCTTCCTCGAAGCTCTCTACGGCATGCGCATCAACATGCGGCCCATCGAAGAAGGCGGTACCGGCGTCCCCACGGGTGAAGAGGTCCTCCGCGCCTTTGCTCGCGCACGAGGCTTTTTCACTCAAGGCCTCGGCCAGCCAGACGAAAGCCGCGCAGCCCGTACAGTGCTCAAAGACTACGTCAAAGGCAAGCTCCTCTACTGCCACCCACCACCCACCGACCCTCCCATCGACGGCAGACATTTCAACCGCGACCTCTACGATCTCGCACATCTACCCTCCAAACGCCGCGCACAACTCACAGACGCTTCATCCATACTCGGTCCGACAGCTGACGAACACGGCATCTCTGACATGGACTCGATCAGCATACCCGCCCCTCAAGGGGCCAAGGGGCAGAAACTCGATAAGGCTTTCTTCGCGCCCGGGCAGGGTAATGGGACGGTCGCGCAGCCTTTCCATTACAAGTATACCAGTCAGGGCAAAGAATTGAGTGGGAGGAAGGCGAAGTTGATGAGCGCGCTGGAGAAGGATATCGATCCGGCAGATATGAAGATGGCAGGAAAGAAGCATTTCAAGGGGCCGCGGGCAGCGAAGAAGGGGAAGCAAAGGAATCAGGTTGGGTTGGGGGACTATGACTGAATCTCGCGCGCTGAGCTCAGCAACCGCCAATAGCAGTCGCGTCATCATGCTACCTTCAACTCAATGTCTTACTGCGGCGAGTCGGTTGAGAATCACCGATTCGACCCTCTCCGCGCTCCCACGACTGCCACGCAGAATCCTGATAACTTCCAAACGCCGCCCTCAAATCCGCATCTGTCCACTGTCGTTCCGGTTCCGTCCCCATATACCTCCAATTTGCATCACGTCGGAAGAAGCGGCTGTATTCGCTCCGCGGCATCTTCAGCCCTCGCCATTCGGAGCGACGACTTGCGAAACGAGTGGAGAGGCGGCGGAAGAAGGAGCATTTGGAAGGTCTGAAGAACTCGTCAGCATATCTGCCAGAAGACATTCGGAAGTTTGGCGCCTTGCCGGTTGGGAAGGTCGTCGACGGGCCCGAATTCGGATGGAGATTGGATGACGGGGACGAGGACGTAGATTAGTCCGTCGTCGCGGCGATCGTGGTTGTTCGGCGACGATTCTGGGTACCAGGGATCGTCGTTTGAGGGCGATGACGAGGCGACGGATGAGTTGTTCGATGAGACACTGCTGGTCGCACTCGCATTGCTCGCCGCTCGAGCGTCCCGCCTCTGGTTCATTTCGATAGGCTCATCCCAGATGTACCGCGGAGAAGGCGACATTGCCACGCTAAGCGCAGGAAGCAGACTGATACCGGAGCCAATCCACCAGAGTCATTGACAGCAAACGAAGTCTCTTCATCAGCGAACGCTGACAGCCTTAAACTTTATACATGTCAACAATTCCCTATTCATTACCCAGACGAGCCTCATCCCACATCCAAATTCCCCCACCAAGTCTTGCGGTGCTGATCACTGACGTCCTCCAAGAATGCAGAAACCAGCGGGGCATCCCTTTCTTGGGCTTTCGAGAGCCGTGGACTCGGACGCTTGGGGATTGGGGATTGGTGATCGCATCATGAGCCACAAGCAAACGCAATGTTCGCCCTGTGCCGACTCGGAAACAGTAGACATGGAATTGCCAGCGAGTCGGCGGCAACTCGTGATTGAGATGAGATGAGTTGTGGTGGCGGCAAGGCCGAATGAGGAAGTAGCGACGCCGCAGCCTTGCAATAACGTCACAGAAGAGAGCAATTTGAAGCCCTCGCGGTGGACATCAAGTTAAGATGAAGTCAAGGCGCGGTGGCACTTTGCGCAGAACGGTAAATTTGTAAAAAGCCGCTTGGCTTTTGCATGTTCCAAATGACCCGGTTGCATTTGTTACCATATTCGTGACTGCAATTCTTCCTTGCAACCAGGACGCCCAAGCGCCATCGCTAATCATCCCAAGATCATATCTCTCACTTAAAACACCCGGTGCATCGCGCAATCTCCCAAATCTTCTTCTGCACGTCATGCATATGTCAATCTTCACACATCAAACCCACCAAAAGCACTGGCCGCCTACATCCTCCCCTCAATCCTGCCCCCTCCTTTGCTTGGAACTCCTTGACAATCCCGGTCCCGGCTCCGGAGGTCTCCGACGCGCCGCTGATGATGCAGCCGCCCCGTGAGGAGAAGGAGACACGGGACCCCACTGGCTCATCTGCGTCTGGGGCAGCGGAAGACTTACAGGCGCACGAGCTTTACCCGTCGACCTAGCAGTCGAAGGATCGGCGACAGATGGAGATGGTGATCCAAATGGAGTTAAGAAGCTGGGAGTATTGGAAGCGGGTGGGGTGGCGTATCAAAGGTATGGAAAATCGGAGCCGGACGCCGCTCGTTGCGGCACAGGATCCTTGTGCTGTACTGGTGGCAAGTGTATGACACTCGGAGCATAGACGGGACCACGATGCCTCTCATCGGATGGATAGAACGCCGGGGGAACAGGAAATCCGTTCTCCAGCTCGCTGTAGGCATGTAGTCCAAAATCTGTAGCCCACCGGCTGTGGCCCAAGATGGGACCTATAGAGTCGGCTCCCGCTGCAGGCCACGCTACTTCCCGCCTAGATTAGGATATTGGAAATTCCCGAATGCGCTGTTGCCGCCTAGGCTCCCCGCACTGATGCCATGGCCACCGAAGTGCGGCCCAGGCGTCTGCGTGCTAAGCCCAGCATGCGTGTTCGTCGGCGTACTCGGATTGTTCTGCGGCGTATAACCCTGCGCGCCTCCCTGCAGACTGCTCACCAGCCCGTTCGCCTGCTGCTGCGGCGTGCCCTGCGCTGCAAGAAACTCCTCGCGGTACTGCGCACTAGCGGGTGCAGGTACACCATGCAAGCCGTAGATTTGGTCCGCGAGTTCTTCATCCAGGTTGTTGTTGAAGATCTTGCTGCGCATGGCCCAGAAGACGGAGCCGGTGAGCCAGGCGTCGGAGCCTCCAGTGTGGGCTGGGCCGACGCGAGAGCAGCCTAGCTCATCTGCAAGGTCTTGTAGGCCGGAGCGCGTGCCGAGGTTGTCAATGATGCGGGTTCCTTCCACGCCGAGGCGGCCGAGAGTCTTCATACGTTGGGCGTGGCGGAGGAGGAACTTGATGTCCCAGAGTTTTGGGAAGAAGGTCTTGACGAGGTCGAAGAAGGCGTTTTGTTCAGCGGGTAGGGCGTCGTCTGTGAGTAGTTTGATGAGATAGCCAAAGTCGTAGCCGGAGTGGAAGCTGAGCCAGTTGACACTGTCGGAGAAGGCAAGGCCCGAGGTGGTGAGAAGCGAGCCGAACGCCTCGAGACTGATGCCGAATTCCTGATGTTGTCGGAAATTGACGCCACTGTTCTTCAGCAGCTCTATCGATGACTCGGCATACATGTCTTCCTCGAGGTCAAAGTGGAAGTTGAACACCCAAGTGCAAGGCAGGTACATGGCATTCGGTGGACATGCTGGTCGGCGGCCACTGAGCACGCTGATCAGGGCTGCGTCTGGCTGCGGAGGTGGCAGCTCGCCTTCCGGGGTCCACAGCGTGATGCCGACCTGGATCGGCTTGAGGATATCGACGTTGCATCGCAGCGTCTGGTAGTGGTACTCAGCCTTGCTTCCGGCGAAATTGCCAATCGGCCTCGCGACAATGCCAGGGAATTCGGCGTCCATGGATACGTAGGGATACTTGAGGATGAGCTCGCGGAGGATGGCCATCTCTGCTTCGAGGCTGTGTCGCCAGACTTCGCGTATCCGGCCTCCGGCGCCGCCCTTCATGCCCATTGAGGCAGCCTCGGCTTGGTGGGTGTGCGCTTGCATGGCCGCGCCGCGTGCGAACCCCTGCTGCGCCGCGACGGACGCCAAGCCTTGGCCCTGTCCGCTCATGAGGCCGCCATTGAAGGCGCTGGGGGCCGCGCCGGTGCTGAAAGCGCTGCCGCCATATGCCGAGGTGGGGTTGAAGGGTGAGATGCCGCCGTTGAGTGCGTTGGCGCCGAAGCTGTTCTGGGAGCTGTTGAAGCTGTTGGGGACGTGCGTGGACTGGGATTGGTAGTGACTGGACTGGGGGATGGAGTGGTGTGTGTTGAAGCTCTGGAAGGGGTTTGAGAGATGCCTGGGGGTGGTCAGCGCGAACACGGAAGGCGCGTGAGAGCGCGGGCTTACGAGGGGTGCATGCGACCCCCAGCGGGAGGCATCCTGGGTGACGGTGGCCTTGTGGCCTGAGTGGCGATCGCCTGCTCTCGTTTGCCCAGTCGAGATTCCGCTATGTCTCAGCGAATGTAGCTTAGAGGTCCTGCCCGCTGTTGCTGCTTCTCGAGGTTGAGGCCTGGGAGTCCGGGTTTGGAAATCGCCGAAGCCGAGGCCGACAAGGCGCTGCTCGAGACCGAACCGAAGGGAGCGTATGCGTGACGCGAGTGGTTGCCAGCGACCAGTCTGTTGCACTCGGGTGAATTGCGAGCGGAGGGTTGTGAGCGGATGGCTGTCGATACTCGGGGGTGATGGCGCATATCGAGGTCGAGACGCAGGCGCGGAGCAGCAGTTCGCGAGGAAATGTAGGAGCTGAGCCAAAGGGGCAACTCAGCCGAGCGCTCCCCGGAGTCTGCCACCGACGAGCTGCGACCTCTGCACCCACTCTCACTGTATGCGCCTGCGAACGAGCGAGTCCGCGCTGCACATGTGAGCCTCACGCGCCGTCCTCACTCAGACCTCACCTGACTCCCTCCAGCACATCCACCATGTCGACGCGAAGAGGCAATCTCACGGGCTTCGACCCCAAGAAGTTCGCAGCTGCCGCCGGACAACCCGCCAATGACCCTTGGGCGAGGGCGTACGAGACACCACAAGGAAGAATTGCACAGCTTGAGTAGAGGACTGATACTTTGTTACAGCGAGGCGTGGCGATACACCGGCCCCTTCACCCGCTTCAACCGATTCCGCGGCGCCTTCCCAGGCTTCGGTATCGCCCTCGTCGCTTTCTCCGGCTATCTGGTTTACGAGCAGATGTTCATGACTTCGAGTCATCATCATGGAGAGGGGGAGCATCATTGATCGGAGGGATGAGTCTTTGAGGTGAAGCCAGGATTTGTTCTGAGTGCACCGAGGCTGCAGAAGTGGAGGAGTGCCCTGCCCGAAAATTGGCAGGCGCGATGTACAGTGCATAACGAAGGCGTTTACGAGAAGCGGGTATATTCAAACAACAATGTACACCCAACGCGAAAGCAAATAACTCAAGCGCCCTCAACTAGCGGCCCTCTGACTACATACTTCCCAAGCTACTCTATCACGAGAATCTTCTGCCTCGCATCCCGCCACAACTCACTTGTACCTGGCTCATTATCCCTAACACACGGCCCCAGAATCCTGTACCTCTTCTCCTCCCCCTCCGCTTCCGCAGCAAAACCGCCACCCTATGCCCCCTAGACACCACGATCTCACCTCCCTTCTTCAACACATACGGCCCTAGACCCGGATGCACCGCATGTTTCAATCGAAACAAGAACACCATCTTCCTTGCGGCAGCCGCCTGCCCCCTCCCCTGCCCCACTATCCTCTCCCGCTAGTAATTCCCTCGTCAACGACTCCGCCACCTCCAGCCCACTCAATCCTTGCTCTTGCAAATCTCCGCCCATTAACATCTCAAGTACATCCTGCGGCCGGTCCCCACATACACCTCCCATTTCCGAATTTCTTTCTACATACTTTTGCAGGACCGCGATCACCTTCCCCGGACGCTCCCTCACCCTCTTCCGTGATTTGTTCGCATAAGGCTGCGCCATAAGCCTCTTCAATGTCTCCTCTTGCTCTGGAGTCTTACCCTCAGCAGATAGACCGGCTTCCTACAACCAAACTTTCTGCGCCGCAAAAAGAATTACAGTCGGTTGTTCAACCGGCAGATTGTACTGTGCGACGGGTAAATCGACGGAGAGGGAGGAGAGGTAGGATTCGTGATCCTCCAGGCTTATCGCGGTTGCGTGTTCGCCTGTCCAGAATACGCGGGTGGAGCGGTCGATGTGTTCGAGGCGAAATTTTCGCGAGGAACCATATTATCTCTGCGCGAGAAGAGGGGCGAAGGAAGGGACTGTGGTGCAGAAGTCTGGGCCGTTGACTACCCCGTGTACAGTGCGGACTAGGAGAAGTTGTCTGGTGTGGATGTCGCCGATCACCAAGTCGGGGTCAAAGACGAAATGGACCATTTTCCAGGAGACGGGAGGAGCTGAGAGGTTCATGATCCAGGACGGAGGGATTGCGGGTGTTTGGTGGATTCTGTGGACAGGGGCTGAGCTGTCATGTACTTGAGAGGCGTTAGCGAGTACCCTCTCAGCAATGCAGCAGATACCTCGAGCCGGACATCGTGGTATGGTATGGTGTAGTCGGGTGTACCGAGTGCTCGAGCGAGCCGTCGGCTGAGGCCTAGCGTTCCGAAGATTTCGTCACCGGGATCTGTGGCTTTGGATGAGCGTGAGTGGGTGGATCTGAGGGATTCGGATGTCTTTGGACATGTAGGCCTCCCCCACTTCGATGATGGCTGTTGCTGTGGCAAAGATCTGGTAGTGCTTCAGATATTACATCCCATGAGCCACACGTACGGCATAGGCTAGATCACCCCATGCAATACTGGTGTTGAAACTCTCGACCATGCCATACTTGACTCGCACAGCTCTCTGGATGACCCAGCAGGGGATGAACCATGGCGGAGCTAAGATCTGCTCGACGGATTGCAGGATGCCATGTTAAGATCTGGCATATAGCTTCTCCTGGTAATCTGTCCGTCGCCGGCGCTTGATGTCCACTGCGTAAGCGACACGGTGAAGTTCTGCTCCTTCGTCGCCGCAGCCAAAGATGGCTTGGCCGGAACGAGGCTGCCTCGATGAATCCTCTTCGCAAGCGAATACAGAACGTCGGGACCGCCGACATTGACACCAAGCCAAAATGACAACTCGGTAGGCATTCGAGTATGTATCACCCACCATCGTGACTTGTGTGCTGCGCCCTGCGAGACTGAAGGAGCTTGGAGATCGGTCGGTACATATTGCATCGATCCCCATGTGGCGGAATTCGGTTCGTTGGCGAATGTGGTCGAGTGCTTACTTGCAGTTCTCCGTCATTCTGAGTAGTAATCCGGAGATGGCTTCGGTGGTCGAGCCGCTGTCGGCTGCCCATCGTCGAAATGGAAAACGGTGAGTGCTTTTACTGCTTCACCTCTGCTGTAGCTTCAGCTCGGTCCATATTGAAGGCTTGGACGGCCCTGCTCGTGACTGCGCAGACAGTAGTGATACACTGTCTCCGTTGCTTGACCGATCGGCTCTGCTTCCGCTACCACGATCGGTATATCTGTCATATCGATGAGCAACGGAGACGCCGAAGCGGACCAATGGCTGATGCGCTACATCCTTCTCTGTGCGACATGCCAGGGTGCAGTTGGCGTTGAATTACTGCGGGTGCGTGGTCGAGTGGAGTCAGGTTCGACGCAGTGGGCACGGCTTGCGTACCTGCCATCTGCGAACTTCACTTGCTGGGCACTCTCATCTCACACTGCAAAAAGATCGATTCCTTGCAAGGAGCAACAGACAATGCGCTGGCCGAGACTCGAACCTTTCGAAGTCGTTAACATATAGTTCCTGCGACGACAGCAGACCTGGACTTACTCGGTCCTGTGGAGCAGTTAGCACTCATGTCTGTTCGACAGAGTCGCCTATTGACTTGCCTCGAGCAGAGATTCCAACGTGGGAAGCTCGAATTCTACCCTTAAACTACCAGCGCCACATGATGTGCACGGACCTACCCGTAAATATTTATATAGTTTCATTTATCATGCTGAGAAGGCATAGGATCCATTCAATAATGGCGATGTCACTCGGCCGAGCCGTTCGGATCCAGCCTCTCTCCGTCACCTCGCCTCAGCGCATTCAGCATCCCTACAGCATCCCCTTCACTGACACGAGCTCTCACGACAGGCCAGGCAACCACCGAGATTGCTCTTTCTGAGGGGCTGTGGTCTTGTGCCAGAGAAGCGACCGTTTCGCAGACCGCGGCCATCCATCTGATAACAACCCTCGGAGATCCGAACACCTCGTACGCATCCGGCCCACGATGTCCACCTCCCTCACTCCTGCCATCCGTGCCCACTCTCCAGACCATCAGCCCGGCAGCGAGCGAAAGCGACGACGCAAGGTGCTGTCATGCTACGATTGTCGACGCCGCAAGCTACAATGCGATCGTGCCCTACCCTCGTGCGGCCGGTGCACGAAGGCTGGTCAAGCAGCGAATTGCCTATATCTTGATGAGGGCATCGAGCCGCCACCTGACCGTGCCACACGAGCGGTCTGCCAAGCGCCTGACAGCCAGGTTCGTCAAATCCCAGCCTCCACTGGCGACGCGCTCGCCAGGCTAGAGTATCAGGAGCGCCGCATCAAGCAGCTTGAAGCAGCACTTGCTCAGTCCGGTCAATTTCAAGCGGCCGGTGTAGATGCGCTGTCACATACCAAGACACCGAAGCTGCCCTTGACACCTGAGTCTGCCGCCGCCGCCGCCGCCGCTACTGGAGATCCTGGATTGATTGCGACAGACCGTGAGACAATACTGCTGCGGGGCAAAGCGTTCAAGACGCAATTTTACGGCAGCACGGCACCCGGTGCTATCATTGCGCACATCCCAGATCTCAACTTGTTCACCAGGGAGACCTTCGACAAGTTTCCAGCTTTGTCCAGAATCAGACATGAAATGCAAGCCCTGGAGGACCGGACCAACTATGCCGGCTCGCAATCTCTACCCCGGACTGGGGATGAGCTCAAGGCGATGCTTCCAAATCGAGCAGAGACAGACGACCTGGTCCGTCTCTACCTCGACAGCTACGGCAGTATCTATCATGTTCTACATCTCCCGACCTTCTGGCGAGACTACACAGAGATGTGGCTTGACATCAGCAAAGCCTCGCCACATCTCGTTGCAACAGTACTGTTGATGCTGGCATCTGTGCAGTGCTTGACAACTGTGCAGCCATGGCTGTACATGGCAAACAGCTCTGAGGCACGAGAAAAGGCCATTACGTATATCCAAGCAGTGGAGGACTGGCTGCAAACGCAAAGTCAAAAACATGTGACATCTGCCGACTTTCAGATTCGCTTCCTCATCTTCTTCGCACGACAGGTGAGCGCGAGGAAATTCAAGCGGACTTTCACTGAGGCTGGCACGCTCGTCCGCTTCTGCATGTCAGCGGGGCTGCATCGCAATCCGGATTTGCTACGCAAGAAGACATCAGTCCTAGACAAGGAGCTTCGCCGGAGAATCTGGGCTGCCGTAGTAGAAGTCGAGCTACAGGCGTCATTCGACCGAGGTATGCTCGCTACTGCTTGGCCGCAACAGTCGGATTGTCCCGGTCCCAGCAACATCGACGATAATGACCTGACTCCTGAAGCGGAGCGTCCGCCACCGCCTGCACGGCAATCCGACTTCACGCCGAGTTCCTATCTTTCAATTGCGAGTGAGACAATTACTTTACGGCATGGGCTCAATGCGTTGATGAACAATATCCGGCACACAACTACGTTCGAAGAAGTGAAGCGAGTGACTGAGGAGATCGATGCTCACATTCAAGGCGTTCCTGATTGGATAGGTACAAGTGCCGAAGCTCCGAAAGCCATGTTGTCTCTCAGCCTCCGACAGTACGTCCTTGTGCTCCATGACCGCCAATTGCGGCTAGCCGAAACACAAGCAGAGGGGAGCTTCTCCCGCATGATCATCATCGACAATGCCACGAAGATCATCGAACTGCACCGTTCACTGATCGATCATGGCCGTCCCGCGCTTAGTCTGCTCTGTCAAGACCAGTTCCGAGCGGCGCTATCCGTATTTCAAGTTGCCTGTGGGCTCAACATCAATCTCGAAAGCGCCATGGGCCAGGTCATCGAGCAGCACGCCGGCAAAGTCATGCAAGAAGCCATTGAGATGCTGCTGAACAAAGTAATTCGCTTTGGCCGGGAACAACGCCAGCTCTGGATCATCCTCGCCGCACACGGCTGTTTCAAATCTCGGAAGGATCCTGGCCAGCGTGAAGTCTATATGCAAGAGGCCGTTGATAAGATCACCAGGCCTTATTACAAGATCATGGCTTGCCAGAAAGATATGCCACCTCCGGCTGCTGATATGTCCGAGAAGAGAGCCGACCGTACGGATATGCCGAATGGTGCGCTTGAGTACTTCCCGCCTGTTGCGCAACCGAAGCCGGGTGAGTTGGAGGGTATGGATCCGATTTTCGAGGACATTGATGAGATTGAGGCTTGGACGCTGGAGAACTGGGCGTTCAATACAGAGGAGCTTCAGCAAGCGTTTTCCGGGGCGTACGGGGCGCTGCCACCGTGATCGTAGTATCGTGGTGTGGAGATGATGGTTCCACTTGTCACTATAGAAAGAACAGGCCACACGATTCAGCCGGGTGTTTCTATCACCCCTCGCTTGTAGGCGTGGTAGTGATCGAGGTGCGGTCACCGTCGCAAGACTTCGACTGCATGGTGGCAGATGCCTCACTGTTCGCGGCTTAGAGAGCAATTTCGTCTGGTGATGAACAGTTTGCACCGCAATCAGCCTGTGCATGCTCGATTTCGTGGCACCACTCCTCATTCGACAGAGCGCTGATACGATCATCGTCATCTGCGAAGCCCATTGGCGCCGCTGATGAACCGTGAGCATAGCTGTCAACATGGTGTGCTCAGAGTCGATGGTGATCGGCGACGCTGGTTTAGGTAGCTTGATAGCGGTGTGCTTTAGATACTTTAAGGAATAGCTATGACCTTCTTTGACCGTTTATAACCATCTGACTGTCTTGCGCTTTCGTCTGGAAGAAGCAACTTGTCGTCGCGTTTCAGAGTCAAGAAAGGTCGGAATATTCGACAATGAATGAGGTGCCGTGCCCGAGTTCAGCCTTGCATCCTACGGTCCTTAATGACCGCGGGCTGTCCGTGGAACGCGCGTTCACAGTGGTGTTTAGAGGGTAGAGTTCGTGCGTCACATGTGGGACTCTCTGCTCGAGGACTCAGCAACTTACTTGATGCAAACAAATCCCGAAGATTGATCAGGCATGGCTAATCAAATTAAAGGCAAAGGCTTCCAACTGTCCAACACTGGAAGAGATCTCGTCAGGACTGGTGCTGTCATGACGCTGTTCTTCAGTGGTGTATTTGACCGCTACCGGATCAATCCAACGCAGGTGCTGGCGCAGGCGAAGCTGGAGCCCCAACCTGCCTCGCCTCCTTCTTCTTCGCCGCAAAAGGATTGTTTCCGCCCATGAGCATACTGCTCATCATGTCGAACATCGGATTGCTCTGCGAAGGTATCTTAATCCCAAAGTACATCTCCCCAATCTGCGCCAACGGCTCCTCCCAGCCCACTTCCTTCAGATGCGAAGAATAGTGCGATTTGAGCTGCTTGAAGAGATCTGAGCTACCTCTCTGAATTGCGAGCAGAAGAAGGCCGAGGAAATTGAGCAGTGGTAGTGAAGGATAGATCCGGATGTCGGAGCTGGGCGAGGATATGCTTTGTACGCCGAGTCCAGGATGTGAGATAGAGAGTTTGCTTGTGAAGAGAAGGAGGGCCTTGTTGGCACTGCGTATGTTGCCGATGAGTAGGTATGGCAGTACGGCCCGTGCTGCGTAGTGCGGTGCCGTTGACAGCTCGTCGGAAGCGTACCATTCATACTCCATATCGCTCAGAACCTGCGCCGAAGCCGACGTTCCAAGCGTGAGATGTCTCTCTGCATCGTATACCTCGCCCTCTTCCGCGAACAATGTGCCGATTACGTGATGCAGCTCTGGATCGCCAGCTGGGAACTCGCCCGCCTTGCTCGACCACTCAACTATGCCTCCTACGAATTTCTTCTTGGCTGGCTCATTCGGGGGAAATGCTCGTAGCAGACTCAGTATTCGAGCCTTGTTTGCAACATCCGGCTTCAGGCCTGCCTTCTGGTACACCTCGATCAGGTAGTTGCAAAGATCGGCGCCTGAGCCGCCTTGTCCAGCTTTCAGCAGTAGTGCTGCGCCGGAGGATAGTAGATCGATCGCCGAGTCGTAGTCTGCGGATTTGACATTGCGGTTTGCGATCGTCCGTATTTGCTGGTGGGCCTCGTAGTATTCTCCTTCCTCGATCCTGGACCTCGATCAGTCTTATTGCTTTGTGAAGGCTGATGGGGTTCATACTTGGCCTTCTGCCTTGCGAGGACTTTTTGGATCTTCGCAGACATCTTGTAGTCTCGCTGGCTGACTGCTCTGACGTGGCGTTGGAAGTCGTTGAAGGTGGCCGAGATGAGTAAACTGAAGGTGGTTTTGGTTGGAGTTCAAGAAACATGGAAGCCGAGCCTTGGAGACACCTGGTGGCCAGCCCCGCAAACGTCACCAGCCTCGCTGTCAGCAGCGCTATCTTCACTTCCTCTCCGTTGTCCGCATCTTCCTGTCCATTCATCGATATAAATCCAACACAACCAACATAAGTATCGTAACGTATCATCCGGTGGCAGTGGCCTATTGTCGGGCACCTGGCGTCTATCGAACGGTCATCTCCCCGCGCCGATATGGCTGTTAGGGATCAAGTCAAAGATGCACAACAGCTCTACGATGAGCGAGCCGCTCGCTACGATGACAGTTGGCACCCTCGCTTCGCTCGACACATGGTTGAGCTTGTCGGCGTCAAGGCTGGGGACCACATCCTCGATCTCGCCTGCGGTACCGGACTTGTAAGCTACGCCGCTGCTCAGGCAGTAGCGCCGAAGGGCAGCGTTACAGGCCTCGATGTTAGCAGTGGTATGCTTGCACAGGCAAAAAGCAAAAAGGGCTCTGGCCACGAAAATGTTCGACTCTTCCAACATTCTATCACGGATCTGGACAGTTTGCAAGACCTGCGTGGCAAAACCTTCGATATAGTGATTTGTGCTTCTGCCTTAGTTCTGCTACAGCACCCTGGCGAAGCGATAAAGCAGTGGGCAAAGTACTTGAAACCCGGAGGCCAACTGATCACAGATGTTACGCATCCCAAGAGTCAGACCTCCCACATCACCTTTGAGCGCGTCGGAAGAGCTCTCGATCTACCTTTGCCGTGGTATCGAGTACCATTTCAAGCACCAACTGATCTTTCTGCACTCCTGAAGGCTGCAGGGCTAGATATTGTTGAATCCAGATTCATCTCGCAGACACAGATTGACGGCAGAGAAGACTTGGAGGCGTATTGTAGTGACCTCGAGCGTCCTCGCTTCGTCAATATCTATACTGTCGGCGATGCTAGTGTGATGTTCGACAAGCACATTCATCACTGGACCGTAAGTGGTCTTGCAGACCCTCAAGTGCAGTCGCAGGCACGTGAAGTGTTCCGGGAAGAGTGGGTCAAGCTTGCCGATGATCGTGGCAACATTAAAGAGGTTGACGGCGTCTTCGTCACCATCGGGAGAAAGCCATGAGTCAGCTGCACGATATGCGCTGAATGTCAAAGGAATCGCTCTGCTTTTGCCAAAAGATCGTGTACAGGATACTGGCCGTCCCCCACCGGGCCAGTATTCCGCTAGAGCACCACTCAAGACTGGATTTCAACAATTTCGATAACACCACGTGATAAGACACACGACGGCTTGGTCCATACTACGAGCACATCAGCGACACCGACCTACCTCCAACGCCGCGCTTTTGCACGTTCCCCTTGACGGCGTCGCTCGACCCGGTGAGATTGCCCGACGTGGTGCCGCCAACAGTCCGACCGTATACGGATAGCTGATGATGCCGTAAGGGTTCCAGATGTGAAAGAAACGCCAGCCTCGTTCTCATTGATCTACGCGGAGTTAGCGAGCAGCGGATCAAGGCCACACCGCATCGAAGACATACCGTGCTGGAGATGTCGCAGTCCGTGTGGGCAGCCAAGTCTTGCCCGTATTGCCTTGCACTTTGAAATCGGAAAGTATGGCAGCTCCTAGTCAACAGGGGCTAGCGAGGGCAAAGTGAAAGTGTGCTAGAAGTGTACTGTAGAGAAAGGGGCGCCGAATCGTGCGGCGCGAGGCTAATGTACATGCCTGACTGCGTCTTCTCGACGGTTGCTCGTACTGCCGTACACCACCCAGACACCATTTCGCTCGCCTACAACTGTCGTCGCGACGAATTAGCCAAGCTTCGTTCGCTCAGAGCCTCCTGACAGCACCTGCGGAGCGATGGCGGTTGGCGACGCTGCGGACAAACGCATATACCAAGCACGATCTGATTCTGCAAAGAGATGCCTCCTGGCAGAAGCATCGAGGGTTGTGGGCGCAAGCAGTGTCTCAAGGCAAGGCTTGGCAGTAGTAAGTTGATTGGACTTGGCGGTTCATAGCGGAGCCTCAATCAACGACGGGTCCTATTTCCCCTGCACGGCGGACATCGCGAGCAGTCGAAAAGTCGGTAGCCAGCCCGATCGGTGCGTCTGCCTCGGAGTCAATGAGCAGGAATTGCAACGATAGATGAGGTGGATGTTAGGGGATAAATCTGTCTCACAGTCCGAGCCTCAGGCTGTACCGGCTTCGGCGAAATCGATTCTTCCGGACTTTCGCGCTAGCGCGTCGAGTACAAGATTTCCAGCTGCACCTCTTCCACTTCCCTTCTTTCCGCATGAACCATGGCAACGGCAGATCTACTGCCCGCGCGTGCGGCAGATGGCATCGACGAGGACTTGACAGACGAGCAGATTGAGCAGATGCTTGCGCGGGCCACTGCGCGCCTGCAGCAAAAATCTTCGATCGTCCAGTCTGACGAGGGAAAGTACAATTTCAATTTCCCCAAACTCAGCACTGGCCAGCTTGAGAGGCCTTACCTCAGGGTGAAGGGCGATATAGTGTCCGCGGATCCGAAGCGACTCTTGGCCCAGGAGCATCGGCGGCAGGCAAATGGCATCCGGAAGGTGGAGGATCCGGTGACGTCGAAGAAGGCGGCTGTTGAGGTGAGTTGGCAATCCAATAAGCGCACATTGCTTGTTATGATGAAAACAATCCCAATTACTTTCCTTGAGCGGAGTCTAGGCACCGTCTTGGTTTGCCCTTCCGCGCACTGAGAGATTTTCATTCATAGTTACTCTGAACATGCACTCAGCTACCGATCGTACAAAGCGTTATCCGTGCGAGGCAGTGGCTGACTGGAGATTACAGAAGAAGAAAGCAACCTCCGGTCCGTCTTGGTTCGATATGCCGCGCACCGAGCTCACCCCACAGCTCAAACGCGACCTTCAGCTGATCCAAATGCGTAATGTACTTGACCCGCACCGGCACTACAAGAAGGAAGGCGGGAAGATGAAGGCGCCAGAGTACAGCCAAGTGGGGACCATCGTTGAGGGTCCTACAGAGTTCTTCACTGGCCGTATTGAGAACAAGAAGCGGAAGCGTACGTTCGTTGAAGAAGTTTTGGCGGGCGAGCAAGAGACGCAGAGGTTCAAGAGGAAATATGGTGAGCTGCAGACGAAGAAGACAAGTGGGAAGAAGGCGTACTACAAGGCGCTGAAGGCGAAGAGGAAGACGAGCGTGAAGAAGGGCTCTGGTTGAAGTATACATGCCGCCCGAGATGCCTCGCTATGCCACTGGACCAAGTATCGCCCATCCGCGCGGTTAGAACGCCGCCGCTATAGTTGCGACACGATTCGCAACACCAAGCCTTCCATGTCGAGCGCCGCCTGCTTGCCGGCTTCCAAGACCTCTTCGTGGTTGGCTCTGCCGCGGGCAAGATATGCGTCGAGCTCTGCCGGTGACATGCTCTGCAGCTCAGGATTGTCGCCTCGCACCGTCGGCTCCAGAACGGCGTTATTGGTTACCAAGCTGAACGCCAATACCTTCATCCCGCAATGTCTTGCCACGATGATCTCTGGAACAGTCGACATCCCTACCACATCGGCACCAAGGTTGTGAAGCATTCGACATTCTGCGCGGGTCTCATACGTCGGTCCAGCGACAAAGGCGTACACACCCTCGTGCATTTTCCTCGCACCCGGCGACTGGTTCTTAACGTCCTGCCATGACCGATGAGCCAGCTGCCTTAGACGGATGTCATATGCATCGCTCATCGGCGGGAAGCGGACACCAAACTCCTCCGCGTTGGGTCCTTTGAGTGGATGGAATCCGACGAGGCCGGCTAAGTTGAGGTGATCGTTGAGGCAGACGATGTCGCCGACCCTGTAATCAGGATTGAGACCGCCGGCAGCATTGGTCAGACACATGGTCTCGACACCGAGGACTTTGCACACGCGGGTGGCGAAGGTCACGGTTTCCATGCTGTGACCTTCGTAGAAACTAAGAAAGACGTTAGGACGGGACATGGGACGAGAGCTACATAGGCTACATACTGTACTCGCCCAACCAGCAACACCACAGGTGTCTCTCTCTCGCCCACTGTGGCGAATATGAGTCTGCCCGCATGACCAGCAACTTTCCACAATTAGCATGAACCATCAATCGATTATTCCCAACATACCAGTCGAAACGGGAAAATTAGGCACATCCTTATAAGCCCACTCCAGCCTCACTCCCTGATTCAACACATTCGCCAACCCTCCCAAGCCACTCCCACACACAATCGCTACGCGTGGCTTCGCCAGCTGCTCCGGTAGCCGCAAGCGAAGATATTCCACTGTCTCGGTGGCGCGGTGGAAGACCGAGGTCGTCATTTCGTCGTGTGCATCGCCCATTGTGTGATTGAGGTGGGAGAACGAGTGGTAGAGGGAGGCGAAGTGGTGCAGGATTTCCATCGGGAAAGAGCGGATTTGGGAGGGGGATGTGGAGGGTTTGCGAGGTGGAGCATGTGGTGACTGTAGAGGCGTGGGATTCGTGATCTTGGCCTGAGGCGCCAAGGTGAAGGTGTGGCTGAACTGAGGTGTGGCACTGCCGATGGTTCGCCGCTTGGACTTCGTGGCTGTCTTTGGGCGTGGGATCTTGCGATAGACCATTGGAGTGGTGTATATACATGTTGGTGCATCATGGCAACCCCATCATACAGCCGCTCGCTTGTGAGCTTGACGAAGAGACTGAAGGTAAGGACAGGCAACGACACCACATAACAGCATTGACTGACCAGCAACCAGCTATCCCCCTCGAATGCCCCATCGCAACGTCAAGGAATCATATACCCTCTCACCCGGGTCACCCACCAGCAACGCAGATATGAGAGCACTCCCGCAGCATCAGATACGGCAAGGACGAAGGACCAGACTCCCGGTGCCGCTGAGCTACCGGCGCAAGCAGCCCCAAAGCCAGCATCCGCCAAAGCTACACAAGATGAACTGGCCTCCATCCGCCTGCCCCGTGCAGTACAAGCGACCTATCTCGACCCGCTCCGGCATAGACCGCAGCCAGGCGCGATAAAGATGGCAGAACTACAAATGCGATCCTACAGCGTGCGCAACCTAGAAGTCTTTGCCGACTTCGCAATGCGCGCGGCGTACTACCTTAAACTCCCAGTCAGCGGACCTACCTCGCTACCAAGAATAACGGAACGCTGGACAGTCCCGCGATCAAACTTCGTGCATAAGAAGAGCCAAGAGAACTTCGAACGGATTACTGTCCGTCGAAGCATAGCAATCTACGACGGACATCCAGATACCGTCGCGGCATGGCTGGCTTTCATCAAGAAGCATCAGTACTACGGCGTCGGGCTGAAGGCGAACGTGTGGGATTTCGGGGGGCTGGAGACGGCGCAGGATATGGATGCAGAGGCGGAGAAGATTAGCGAGAAGCTGGGCAAGCAACTGGAATTGACGGGAGGCAGATGGGCTGCGATGAGGAAGGAGGAGAAAGTGAAGAGAGCGGTGTTGGAGGAGCCGTTCAAAGCACAGTGGGGTGCGTATGAGCCCATGGGCGGGGCACAGAGCGTGCCGTCGGCAAGCACGAGGACGGCGACGAGGACCGTGCATGCTTCTGCTTCGTCATGATCTGTGGGGCCCGTGAGGTGCGTGTACTGCATCCGGAATCTTGGAACTCAGCCCTGGGGCTGGATCGACCTGAATGGCCGAAAAGCCTAGCTTACGGCCTTATGTGGTCTCTGGCAAAGCTGGCCAATCCGTACATAGTGTGTTTCGCTGTCGAGCCGAGGTTCAGGAAGTATTGGCAGGGTCATCAGTAGTCCCTGATATCCCCACGGACAAGGGGTTGCGAAGATAGACGTACCGGCACGGGAATCGTTGTAGATGCTCGTCAATCAATATTGCCTTGTTTCCCATGCTAGCCTCGTTCTCCGTGCCGGCAAAATGTTCATGTAATCACAACTTCGCCCTCGAGGGTATGCGAGAGCCGCGTCGACAATGGAGCGCCGTCGAGGGAGCACCTTCGAGAAAACGCTGGCGCCTTCGAGAGAGCGCCTTCAATGAGGGGCCCGGCTTACAGGACCGGGAAAGATACCAGCTTCAAGGAGGAAGCCCGCTTCGAGGGGCAGCGGGATATAAGCGTATCTCTCGGGGTCATCGTACACGCATCGAGCTCGTTATCGTGCGGACGCAGCTACATTGTATGTACGCTACCTTTGAGAGCTACGCCTTGCTATCGTCCTCGATCTCAGGTACACCGCTCTCGAAATACGCTTGCTACCCTCGAAAAGTGCCGTAGGAAAACGTAGCGTACTGGCATCGAGGTCGATACTGGCGTTTGGAAACGCGGTCGGGAATAAGAGTTGACATCGAAAATGATTTCCGCATGCCATCATGGTGCGGGCTCCACTCCACCACCAGCAGGCATGGAAATGCACATCTGTGTAGGAGTACGCTAGGAAGGTTGGTCATTGTACAAGAATTATCATCCTGTCAAGGTGCTACCTCATTTGGCTACACTCCTTGCCAAACAAAAGAATGGCAGTATCATGCGGCTCAACATCCACCGTCACCTTACCATCCTTGCAAACCATATGCTCACCAGTCCACACATTCGTCGTGCTGCAGCATCCCCTGCTCTTCAATTGTGGAATCTCGCTGATGTCGGCAGTCATCGACGCGGTGCTATTAAGCGGGTTGAACATCGCAACCATTGTTCCATTCGACGAAGCCCCTGACCAGTACTGCGCCGGGAACGTGCTGTTGAACGTCCACTCATCGTTAATACCCCACTTGTACGGACCCGCTGCAGCGCCGACCACTGGATCCTGATTGAACGCCAGAAGGTATTTGTTCTGCAGGATGGCGACCTGGGAGTCGTTAAGCGCGGTGAGGTTCGTGCCGATGATCAACGGACTCTTGAGCATAGCCCAGAGTCCAAAGTGCGTCCTCTCTTCTTGGATTGTGAGATCGCCGTTTCCGACTTCAAGCATGTCGGCGTCGTTGTGTCCGTAGAAGTTGGTGTAGTCGGTGATGAAGCTGTTCACGTTGATCAATTGGACGATTCGGCTCCACTGGTCGTTGATGTCGTTCGAGACTCTCCAGCTCTGCCCGGTCTGGTTCGCCCACGCCCAGGGCTGATCGACACCCCATTCGCAGAGGCTGAATAACATAGTTCGGTTCTGAGCAGCGAGGGCCTCTGACATGATATTGAATCGCAAAGCAGTTCTCTTCGCGGTGTAATTGACTCCACCAGTACCCGGCCAGTCATAATTGCAGAATGGTCGGCTATCATCGCTGTACCACTTGGTCTCAGGCGTTGCGCTCGTGCAGCTCCCGTTGACCATCCCGATGCTGTTGAAAGACGGGTCGCCATTACAAGCGAAGCAATCGTCTAGCCAGTAGCTGGGTACGAAACAATTGTCGTATTTAAGGTAGTCAACACCCCAGGAGGCGAAGGTCGCAGCATCGATCTGTTCGTAGCCCAAAGAGGCGGGGTGGCGGCCGCAGGTCATGGTGCCGGCACTGCTATAGATACCGTATTTTAAGCCCATGTTGTGGATCTTCTGAGCGAGGCCGTCGATGCCGTTGGGGAACGCTGTCATGTTTGCTTGGAGCTGGTGGGTATAAGGATTCCTGAAATGGGTGGTCATCAATACAGTGTCATTGGGGTGACTTCATGCGACATTGGTACCTCGTCGAGTTCTGCCAACAATCGTCTGTATTGACATATGTGTATCCAGCATCTTTGAAACCCCGATTGACGATGTTATTGGCGGCCTCCATCATCTTCGCTTCGTCGACGTTGCATCCATACCTGCCCCGGTTTTGTCAGCACAGATCACTCTGATTGCATCCGGACCAGCCTCTTTCAAAGCTTTATGTTCTAAGCTGGCGGTGTTCTTCAACTCACGCATTCCAGGAGTTCCAGCCCAGTGCAGGTAGCCTTCCTACGCCGCCCGGAAGCTCTCCAGCGCTGGCAAGTCCCAGCGTAAGCGCTACAGCAAAAAGCGGGTGAGCCATAGTTGATACTCAGAGTTCGTTTGCAGGATTTGATGATCAGTAAAGGCTCTTGGGCGCAGGGATGGGAGTCGTCTTTAAGGAGGCAACGAAGACCAGCAGCGACCCTTGCCATCATTTTCATGTTCATGGCGGATGTCATCAACCGGAAGGCCATTTCGGCTCCACCTTTGCGATGCATTGCAGAGTCGTACATAGACGCAGATCTCAAAATCTTCCTCGAATGATGATCATGCTCTCAATGCCTGCCCCACGAAGGCCTGCAGGTACAGTGCGGAGAGTTGCCCTGACATCAGGCTAGAGCTCTGCAAGGTCCGAGTGGATTTAGCCGGCAGTCCTCAAGCAGTCTCTCGTAGGGTATGCATGCCGTGTGGGCAAGAGACCCGGCAGACGTGAGACAAGAAGCATCGCAGGAGGTTTGAGTACAGAGATGACCTTGGAAGCCGATGGTCCCCAAGCCGAGCTAAACTGAAAGAGGCAGCTGCGGCGTCCGAGACACCACCCTCGCACCGTCACCTCGTCTGGGATCCTCGACACCGTCATCCATCTTCTCATATCCTGTCCGCCGAAAGGCTTCGTAGCCGCCACCAATGGAACGCCTTCTGTGGATTCTCTGCCGACGTGGGGCCTTTCCGGTGTCCTCACGGCTCCTGACGTCCGCGCCGATCTGGCAAAAGTTTTACGTGGTGCCACTGACCCCGGACAAACCCCTCGGACTGGCACGATTGCGACCTGTGTCGGTACGATAGCAATGGAGACATGGGGAGAACATGCGAGTGATCAGTCCTGCTATGACACTTACAATGCGATATTGCTCAGTCTCAGCATGGGACTCTTCCGTTCCTCTGCCATCTAACAGTTGATCCCTTCCGAGCGACGTCCCTGTAACAATCAAGTACAATTCGCGCACGTCTTATTCGATCCGTGCACATGGATCTTGGGGCTGTGCACACTGCGAGGTATGAAACTAGACGGACGGCTGCTTTCTGATTGTTATTAGGCTACTTGACAGGATAAGTGGCAGTCCTTCACTCTTGCATTGTCGCGCCTCCAGCGACGAAGAGAGATACGCGGCTACACTGAACGCGGTGTTGTAGCCACAATATGCCCGATTGCAGGTCACCGGATCTGTTGTCGATGGTGCCACCAGCAGTGATAGCTTGCTCGTCGTCCTGGACCAATTTACCCGCCTGTCCACTCACATAGCCACATATACTATCGGGGCCTGCTTTTCGGCGAGTGAGTGCTCCATGCGCCAACGGGTGCTGATCGGCAAAGGAGTTCACCCGTCTGCACCATAAGCAGCGTCGACGAACCCACTCGGCCGTGGGGTAGAAGCGATCATGCTTGCAGTCTTCGAATCTTGAACGAGTTGACGCCGAGCTGTAAGCACGTTCACTCTGAGGGTAGAGTCACAACCCAATGGTGAAGAATGCTAAGTGTTACCATCAGCTTCTTTGACTCGATGGATAGATGAGCTGCCGAATGTGTGGATGACCACGTTGTGTGATCGAGATATGGCGTACAGCTCCGATGCCACAACTTCCAGCAAGTCAAAGCCACCGTCGCAGGATTTGGAGACCTCTCGTCTAAATGGATGCTCTCAGGCGATAAAACGACCCGAAAGCCAGCCATTCAAAGCGTCGATCGAGCTCAGAGCGTGCAAAGCCTTCGTTGACACTGGTACCATGCCACCGCCTTATACTTGTGTGGAGAGACGGCTTGGCGCGTAGCCTTGGATGGACGCAAGCATCCGCGAAGGCAGGCTTCGAGCTCTCGAGTGCCGATGCTACCAGCATTGCTATGACCAGGCGACGGCGGCCTAGCATAGTTGTCCTTCCGGGCTTTGGTGTCTCGTCACAATTCGCAGACTCTTTCAGCTGGCACAGTCCTACGGCAAAGCCGCAGTCTCCCTGTTCACGCAGGCCGTGAGTCCCGGACCCGCCATTACGGCGCAGCGAAGAATGCCGACCTTGGTGTCGAGGATGCCGCAAGCGTCACCTTTCTCACTTATCGCAGCGAACCTGCTTTTCGTGCTTGCGGGCGTAGTCTGCGTTATTGTTGCTTTAAGCGTCTCTGGCGGAGAGGTTGGGGAAGTACAGGTAACGCTGAGTATCTCTGAGCGATCGACACGAAGGCGGAGACGCGCATGCGCCTGCGAAAAGTGTTGATGACTTGTTTGAAGAAAAAGAACGGCACGGATCGCCGAGAGTGGCTATGGAGAGAGCGCCAGAACAGTACAGGTGTGCTTGGGTCTTGGTTCGGTTGACGTCGATTATTCTGATCTTGTCCTAAATAGCAACAGCGATCCACGGCAATCTGGGCCGCGTTCCACTCTCTACTGTGCCTGCGAACTATCATGATGCGCCTGACTCCGTAGGGGTATCATGTATCCCAGACAAAGGGTAGTTGGCGACCGTGTGCCAACAGGAAATGGAAATGGTCGACGTGGCGCGATCAAAAACTCTCGCCCTTTCCCACGCCAGCATCGATATCATCTGATCCGCCCGAGCAGCTGCTTGGCGTCCTAGCAAACAGCAAGCGGGAAGTGCTGTTCTTGCCGTTTCTGCAGACAAATTAGCGATAAGCACTCTGTTACTTCAAGTCTCGCACTGCTGAGGTGTCACTCCAGAGCATAACAAAACCTACTGTTGCTTGTTGATTTGCCGCTGTTTGAAGCCTGCGAGCTTCTGGCTTGCTGGGCTCAGGATGGCATCGGATGGTGAGACGTAAGCGTCGGCTTGCTTTCTGCTACCAGTTAGTCAAGTCGCTGTTGAGATCCTAGTTCGATGCGCATACTCCTTGCTGAAGATGTCCTTGGGCCCAAAAGCCTTGCCTCCCACGGCTGCAGACATATTCTCTGATCCCGTTGCAGCTTGTTTGTGTGTCATGTCGTTGTGCTGCAAGAATTTTGCATTGACGTCTTTGCTCGAGAGTGCTGACATGTCTTCTATATCTGCAATACTGTAGTGCTGCCGACAGTCTGATATCTCTCGAAAGGTACTCTCAGCTTGTTTGTTGTCGAGGTTGCCTGAGCAGCAGTATCAGCCTGAGGCAGGAGCAATTATTTGCAAGCCTCAGGCATCCAACATTTTTGACTCGCCGAAGAATTTCGCGAGCTCGGGGCAGTTGTCTGAAAACCACACCTGAAGAGCACTACCGAGCATTGCAGCTTGCGGTGGTCCTCTTCTGCATCTTTCGCCTCGACTATCGCTACAGCTGTATGTGCCAGGCCACTGAGTGTCTCACGGGTAGCGTTAGCGGAGGAGGAGTGGCATAGACAACACTGTCATCTGCAGCAAATGGCAGAGATGGAAGACCAAATTATCAAACCCGAGGCGGTCACGCCCAAGATCAACACAGAAGACTGGCCGCTGTTGCTCAAGAACTGGGATCAACGTATGTTGCGCACCCATTTGCAAGCTCAGCACACCGGCTTACGTTACTCACAGTCCTCGTCCGTACCGGCCACTTCACTCCAATCCCCGCCGGCTGCACGCCCATGCGCCGCGATCTCAAACAATACATTTCCTCCGGCGTCATCAACCTCGACAAGCCCTCGAACCCCTCTTCACACGAAGTCGTAGCGTGGCTCAAGCGCATGCTTCGCGTAGACCGCACTGGCCACTCTGGAACGCTGGACCCCAAAGTCACTGGCTGCTTGATCGTGTGTATCGACCGTGCGACGAGGCTGGTGAAGTCGCAGCAAGGCGCTGGGAAAGAGTATGTGTGTGTGTTGAGGTTACACGACAAGTTGCCGGGAGGCGAGGCGCAGCTGGCGAGAGCGCTGGAGACATTGACGGGCGCGCTGTTCCAGCGGCCACCGCTTATTTCGGCTGTCAAGAGGCAGTTGCGGATAAGGACTATTCATGAGAGTAAGTTGCTGGAGTTCGATAATGACCGGCACTTGGCGGTGTTCTGGGTTTCGTGTGAAGCTGGGACGTATATTCGGACGCTGTGCGTGCATCTGGGGCTGCTGCTGGGCGTCGGTGGCCACATGCAAGAGCTCAGGCGGGTGCGATCAGGAGCGATGGACGAGAAGGACGGAATGGTCACGCTACACGATGTTCTGGACGCACAATGGCTCTACGACAACCAGCGGGACGAGTCGTACCTCCGGTCGGTCATCAAGCCGCTCGAGACGTTGCTCACCACCTACAAGCGCATTGTCGTCAAGGACTCGGCAGTCAACGCCGTCTGCTACGGCGCCAAGCTCATGATTCCTGGACTGCTACGCTACGAAGCCGGCATTGAGGTCCACGAGGAAGTTGTGCTCATCACGACCAAGGGGGAGGCTATCGCTTTGGCGGTCGCTCAGATGTCCACTGTCGAGCTCTCCAGCTGCGATCACGGTGTTGTGGCAAAGGTGAAGCGATGCATCATGGAGCGCGACTTGTACCCCCGGAGATGGGGCATGGGACCCGTCGCCACTGAGAAGAAGAAGATGAAGGAGTCCGGCAAGCTCGACAAGTATGGCCGGCCGAACGAGCAGACGCCAGCGCAATGGAAGCAGGAGTACAAAGACTTCAACGACGTGAACGGCATCAATGGCGAGGGCACTGTTCTCGACCCGAACCATGGCAACGAAAAGCAAGCGACTGAGGGCGCTAGTGTCAAAGAGGGAATGCCCGGTCGTGGAAAGGACACGACGAGCAAGGAGGACGTTGAGATGGCCGAGCCAGTGGCGCCTGCGCCTACTGCTGCTGATCCGACACCAGTGGCGACCGCGGAAGAGAAGAGTAGCAAGAAGAAGCGGAAACATGAGGGCGAGACGGCGGAGGAGAAGGCGGAGCGCAAGCGGAAGAAGAAGGAGAAAAAGGCCGCCAAGGCCGCTGGTGGTGATGACGACAGCGATTGAGCGGACGTCTGCGAGGGGATATGTTTGGCTCGAGTCCCATCGCGAATAGTGAGATTGGCGAAGCAGGGATGGTCGAGCATGGATCCGGTGGCGTGTGCAACGCTCTGTACAGTAGCCATCCCAGCGGCGTGGCGGCGCATGAGTTGCTTGGGGGGCCTATGGCGCGGTGTTCGGGCGTTTGAAGGAGAGATATGCTGGTAACAGCATGGACATGTATACGAGGCTGTTGGTTGTTACCCTGCGAATGACGATCAAGAGAATCCAAAGCCCCTGTTCTCTCAAGAGTACCAAGCACATGAATGGACGCCCGTTATGAGTATATCCAGCATCACGGCTGTACACTAATGCACGATTATCATCATTGCCAGAGTCTCACACTCCATGCATCCTTGCGGACAGTGAAACAAGGCTGTCTGTCTGGCCCAACGAGGCTGTGCTGCGGCTAACGGACCGTCCCGGCAGATCCGAGATAAATCCGTCTAATTCCGAAGAACCCTCATACGCCCGCTTCTACAGCCGTCGCCGCCGCGACTCGGCGTGACGTGCCTGTTTTCCAAATCCTCTTCTCCATTCCGCGCTTGGCCATCGTGACTGTACCGGTGATTACCACTATCAGGGTTTTCTTTCCTTCCTGCTACAACCGTCTCACCTTCGCGTCAATTCATCCAGTCAACGCGCGCCTGCCGGATCCGTCACCTCTGCCTGGAATGCACGCTGATCTACGAGACCTCATGTGAAGTGAATACTGAAGACATTATCGCACCTCGCGCGCACTGCGTAAGAATTCATTCTCGACTGCCAGGAGACACAAGGGACATTACGCCTGATTCTGCGCCACGAGAGTGGGTGACTCGTTGCAGCCTGACATACGTTCAGCTGCATTACGGGCTAGGAAAGCTATACCACCGGTTCCCCCATACCTTCGCTACACCAAATCCTTTGACCATCAGCAGGAGCACCGCGCTCCTCAAACCCACCCACTATGGCGGAAAAGATCCTGATGAATGAATTCAAGGCCCTCTCCAAAGAGTCCTGGACCAACATCTCCCTCCACAACGACGACATTTTCTCCTGGTCCGTAGCCCTCATCGTCCTCAACCCAGACTCCCTCTACTACGGCGGCTACTTCAAAGCCACCATGTCCTTCCCACGCAACTACCCGTACTCGCCGCCCGACTTCCGCTTCACCCGCCCCCTCTGGCACCCCAATGTCTACCCTGACGGCCGGCTGTGTATCAGCATCCTGCACCAACCCGGCGACGACGTCATGAGTGGTGAGGCTGCTGGTGAGCGCTGGAGTCCCGTACAGAGGGTCGAGAGCGTGTTAATCAGTGTGTTGAGTTTGTTGGATGATGCTGAGGTGAGCAGTCCCGCGAATGTCGATGCGGGTGTGCAGTTGAGGAGGGACCCGAACGGGTATAAGGAGAGGGTTAGGCGGGACAAGGAGGCGAGTTTGCAGGATGTGCCGGAGGGGTTCGAGATGCCGACGCATGAGAGTGCGTTTAAGAAGGAAGAGAAGGCTGTGGAGGCTTTCAGTTGGAGTGACAGTGAGGCCGAGGATGACTTTGGCGGGAGCAGTGATGAGGAGATGTATGTGGTTGTCAGGCTTTGCGATGTTGATGTGGGTTTGCTAACGGTGCCTGCAGGTTCGATGAAGGCGAAAGCACCGACGGCGAGGAAGGCGGCGAGCAGGACGAAGAGGACGACTAGTAGGTTTGTGCCTCACTGCTACGAATGAGATCATGAGAGGACAGACGACTTGCTATCAGCGTGGTGTTCTGGCGTCGGTAACACTGACGTCCTTGGGATTCCGGAGTGCTTGGCGGGCTGCATCTATGCGGTGATGCTGATGCTACTGGCGGGAGGCTATGCATTCTGCGGCTCTATGCGCAAACAGATGAACATCTACATGTGTTTATATGCACAATCTGCAGGCCTGATGCTCTCAGATCTGCTTTGCCCTGCTGCCCCGGCTTTCACATGTCAGCTGTCCGTCAGATGCGCGTTCCATTTCTAGATCGTCCGAAGAGGGATGAAACACCGATGCCTGTAGTCGCACCGAATAGTTGAAAGATCCTATACTCGGTCCATCCTGCCGTGCAACCGTTTCCCTTCATCGATATCCAACCCGTCGCCTGTTCCAAGGACAACCCGTTGGCACGTGCGTCCCCGCGTCGCAGCGCAGCCCAGCAGACACGACCTCACTTGACTTTACAGCATGCAGCCGCCCGAAAAGAAGGCGCGCCTTATCACGCATGGCAAACAACGATCCCTGCGTCGGCAGCAGAGATGCTTGTCCCAAGATATAACAACCCCTATTCTCAATATGAGCGCGTTTGCTCCCAGCAACATCGATCTCAACGCCCCGCCTGTCCCGCCCAGACCACGGAATCAGAGGGAGGCTATGATGGCGGCCAGCAATCTGAAGGCGGATCAGGCGAAGGTCGACCAGATCATGGGGTTTATGGGGACGGATATGGGGTGGGACAGAAGCATGGTGGAGAAGGCACTTGTGGTAAGAGTGGAGTCGAGATTTGACGCCAGGATGCAGGTTGGCTAATGAGAAGCGAGGTGTAGGTCGAGAAGAACGATGAAGCCGCGGTATCCGCCGGCATCTTGGATGATGCGAAGGACTACAACAAACTCTACGATGAGATGGTCGCTGTGGGCCAGTGGGACGAGGGAGCCTTTACTGACACGGGAAATTCCGGACCGGCTATGTATGGGCTTGCTTCCACTGCTCCTCCGACGAGAGCCCCTACACCGAGGTCCGGACTTCAACCGAGTAGTGCAGAGGAAGCTGACGCGGATCTGAACAGGGCACTGCAGGCGAGCATGGGTGGTGGTGGAGATGGCAGTGCCGGGAGTGCGGTCTTTGGGCCACCTAATAGGGAGGAGGAGTGGGCCATGGTGCCTTACTCGCGACCGTCGACTACGGGTGAGATTATTCCGGATGTCAAGCATGTGGAGGAAAGGCGGGTGAAGGATGGAGAGCCGAGGTTTCTGAAGCATTTGCCGGATGGAGATTATCTGCCGAATCTGTTGACGATCTGCCATGGGATCGCTGGTGCGAGGGAGGAGTTGTTGATGCGCGAGCACGCCGCGGCGGATGTGGACTACGGGGAGGATGCGGAGTGGTGGAAGGGTAATGCGATTGCATTGCCGAAGATTGTTCATCTGGAGAGTGGCGAGCCGGTGCAAGGGGGGCAGAGGGCCAAGGAGGAGGCTCTCGTGATGGAGGTGCAGAGGATTATGGCTTTCATGGATGACAGTCAGAGGTCGTATGCGAACGTGGGATCGTTGACACAGACGGATCTCATGCAGGAGGCGAGAGGGACGGGTTTCAAGCCAAACTCTTACACGGTCAGCTTTCTAGAAGCCTGGACCGCTGTCGCCAAGTCGGCTTTGTTCAACAGCGTCGCGCAGACCGACAATGGGAAGCAGGACTTCAAAATCATGGACCTTACCAACCCCGATGGCGAGCAGATGAGCCTTAGCGAACTCCTCGATGACAGTCTGTGGTCAAAGAACGCACCCGAGCAAGGCATAGAGTGCCTTGCGGCCGTGCTCGTAATGCAGTTGAAGCAGGGGAAAACTGGTGTGGAACAGCTCAAGGTCGAGATCCCACCAGAGATGCATCTGGACAAGTATCCATTGGCCAACGTCCGGGAGACTTGGCCCTTTCGCGAACAGATTGCCGCAGCGAGGCAACGAATCGAGAAGATTGCTGCGATTGAGAAGAAGCTTACTTGCTGGAAGCATCCGACGAAGGACGAAGAGATTCCGGCAAAGGACCTGCTTACCCGCTCCGCCGCCGTGCTGTCCCCAACAATCCCGGCGACTGACGATCAAGACAATGTCATTCCAGAAGGCATTCCAGCACCTAACTACCCTGCCGACTGGGAAGCCGTCTCCAAAAAGCTCGAGCAAATCATCATCAAAATCGACGCCAAACTCGCTGCCCTCACTGAACAAAAGGAGAAGACCCGCACGCTCATCTCATCTCTGTCGAGTAGTCCGCTGCCTGAGAACTTTGAGCGCAAGCTCCACTATACTCTCCGCGGGGTTGCCACCAAACCGAACGTCACCTACGTCCTCCTCCCAGAAGGCGACGATGAGCACGTCGAAGACATGGACCTGGGCGAGAGCACTCCTGAAGGCATGAGGTGGTGGCGCATCGAGTACGAAGTGGTTGGCCCCCATGCCACGGTCAAGAAAACCGTCTGCCCTGACTACGACGTCCTTCGTGCAGTAGAGCTGGAACACAGCAGCGCACTCATCATCTATGCAAGCGATTCGATCAACGACGTCGCTTTGCACAACCCTACACTCCCCGCACCACTGAAACAATTCGTGGATCGCGACAACTTCCACTTTCTGCAGGAACTCCGCGATGCTACCTCTGCGGCCGCGCCGGCTTACGTGGATGGCATACACCAATCAATCGAAGTGGAGACCAGGGAGCAGCGAAGGAGTAGCATGGACAGTGACTTCGTCCACATGGGCGACGGAGACGGTGATCGTGAAGTTTTGCCGGATTATGAGGCCGGTGGATTTGGGCTGGATAATCCGGATATCAAGGTGGGAGAGTATGAGGTCGATCAGGATGTGCATGAGATCCGGCTGGGAGATGACACGAAGGAGCAGGAGATGGAAATGGTGGAGAAGGGGGGAGTGGGGAGTTTGATGCCGGGATTAGAGAGGGGGAGAGTGGGCAGTGGAGGGGAAGCGGAGGATGAAAGGATGGGTGGGTTTGAGAGCCAGGATGACGGGTTTGGTGGGGCGGTATAAGTAGTGGGCGTCCGAAGATGGGAAGGCGAGAAGTTGCTGCTGTCAAGATGGACATCGCGGGACAAAAGTGGCGGTGTAAGTGGTGGTCGATAGAAGGTGAGAACCTGAGACAAGAAGTTGCTGCAGTCCAGATCTAAGTCGCGGAGCAGGAGCTGCGGACCGCGTTGAGTTGCTGCCGCTTTAGTACCAACACACAAGGTATCCTGGCAAGCCTGAGTCCACGATGCCACCCTTCTGCGAATCACGATATCATGTGATCTGCCAAAGTGAGGCTCTGCCCAATGTTTGGATGCCCGACAAGACGGAAGGAATCAACGGGCGTCTGGCGGAGGCCTTGAGCTCATTGCAGCTCCCAAATCGGAAGGCGAATTAGCTTGCCACTTGATGAGCGGAAGCCGAAAAGGAGGCTCAAACTCAAGTACTCGTCGGTCACAAACTACGCAGTTCGTCACAACGTAAAACTCCGCTAGGCGATCGAAGTCGTCACAAAAGGTCTGGACAATAAACTTGACACCTCCTTGGAGAGCGCAAGGGTGGTGGCACATCCGTGGAAGGCACCAGACTTCTTGTGTCAAGGCTGTGCATCAAATGGCCGCCAATTAGTTATCGGTGGGCACGGCGGCGCAACAGCTGGGCAGGGGCGAGGTTTGCGAGGGAACAGATACGATTTCAATTAGCACAGGACGTAATGGAGCTGGCGGTCTAGTTTGGCCAAGGCATAGGGTTGATGTGAAGGGTGTCGTGATTGACTGCGCCCCGCCACTACAGCCCGTTGCTACGGCAGCTCTCGCCATAGCAGAAACTTCAGTGTACCATCAAGGACAGGTCGAGATAAGACGATGGCCAGACTTCAAGCGTATCTGCTTCCCAGCAAGACCATCCTGTGGACCGGCTTTGCTGCAAGGCTTTTTTCGAAGTTGGCGACGTCGGCTAGTGTTAGACGAGTGCCGGCTGGAGTATTTCATGACGAAGAACAGACGTGCAGTTCAGCAGGTCCTTTCATGGAAAGTGGTTCTTGGGATCACGCCACGGAAGAGCAAGACCTGATGATCCGAACAGTCTGCGGGAAATGCACTTGCAATCGTGGGAATGAGCGCGTTGGTCAAAACAATGCAGCGACGATCTTTCATCTGCTTTATCCTCGGGCGCTGGAAAATCTCGCCAGGCAATCGATTAAGGCTTTTTCCTCGACCTCGAATGATGCAACGCAGACACAGCGTAAAGACGCGTGCGTTCAAAGCACTCAAGTATTCGGATTGCCGAGTGCTTGTAGATCGGTGCTCGATCTTATTCAGCAGCCTATCGGCGCTACGAACAGATGTCTTTGTGCAGGGTGAGGGCGCTTGCGTCGGACAATGGCCCCATCCAGCCGTCGCTCAGCACCGTTGGCATGCTATCCGTAACCTCCCCGCTAGTTTTGATGGTTTGACAGCCATCGGTACGGCCTCCCGTGATGGATGCTGCAGGATGCGAGTGTGTAAAAGATGGAGGTCCCTCGACTGGACTGGCGAGAAGAGCCGTTTGTTCTGGCGTAATGTACGAGGATGAAAGCGGGCTCGAAGACAGTTCTCCGATCGCAGGCAAGGGAGTCACGCTTGACCCCGGGCGACTCGATGCAGCGCCGAGAATGCTTGGTGGGAATGCAGGAGCTTGACGGACGGCAAAGTGAGATGAAGCGACCTCGTTCGCGATCTTCCTCACGGGTAGACCATGCATGACCATGTTCGAACTGTTGATTTTCACGACCTGCGGCTCCGTCACGGGCTGCGGCTTCCAGTCTTGCACCGCGCGCTCGTAAGCGTCGACGAGATCGCCGGCGTAGTGTTTATTGGCCATCCAGTCATGCAGTAAGGCTGATTTCGCCGTAAGGCGTAATGCCTCATTTTCAGCCAGGCATGCGCGGATGAACGACTTCGCTGCATCGCCTACTCTTCGCCAGCTTACGCATTCGTCCATGAAGTCCAGACTCCAGTCAACCTCCTCTTCGTCGCCATCCTGAAACGGCATTGGGTGGCTCGTCAACAGTATGCCGACCAAGCAGCCCACGGACCAGATATCGACGGCTGTAGTATATCCAGCTTCAGGAGTCGCCATGTATCTCGTCGCGCGGTAGATCTCACTACGGGAATGTCAGCCCAGGCTCGATTCATCTAGTGCGAACCTTATTACGGAGCCATGTATCCGATGGTGCCCACATTGCTCATCATTCGGGACAGAGCAGACTGTGCTCGAGCGGCTCTAACTATCCTCGCCTGGCCAAAATCTGTCAGGACGACCCGGGCACCTGGGCGCCACGACGTCATCAGTAGGTTTTCAGGTTTGATGTCTCGGTGCGCCACTCCGTGGTCATGGAGGTGTTCGACTGCTTTCAGTACCTGGTAGGTAATCGCTATGCTCTCAGGTTCGCTCAACGCTCCCTTAAGCTCGATGTACGACAGCAAATCGCCCGCTGTGACAAGTTCTTGGATAATGAATATGTTGTAGCTCATGCAGAACACTTTCTCGAGCGCAATAATGTTAGGGTGGCTGAGACCTTGCAACACCGCAAATTCACGTGTGAGCAGCTCCAGTCTCTCGCGCAGCGGACGATCAGTCAAAGAATCTTCATCTTGGCATCGTATTTTTGACGGATCTCGCTGAACTCGCACGATCTTGCAAGCGAACTGCTTCTTAGTCGAATTCTTGACCGCGACTAGGATGGCTGCGTGACCTCCGGTGCCCAGTAATCTGTCTGTCAATGCATACTCACTGGCGAAGTGACGAGCTTCAAGTCTTTGATCCTGCGAAAGGATGTTGTAGAGAGATTGCTTTCCGTGCAGTTTCAATTTGATGGAGACGGTGGAGTTGAGTCGCAACTCATCGCCATCACTCAGTAACACATCGCCGGAAGCTCTCGAGAGCAAGACGTCGCTGCCCAAACCATTGAAACTTGAGCGCGAAAGTGCTACCTTGTTGGAAGATAGCACTTGGACGTAGATGAGCGGTGATGCGAGGGCATCCTTATGTTCATCTCCCCACTCAAAGATAACACAGTGAAAGCGAAGGTGATGCGTGGAGATGGTGGGCTCATTGACACCTAGGATCGCGTGAATCTGTCTCCGGCCAAAGTCGAATTGGTCATTGCGCAGGATTGGGAATGCTGCAGCTGTTCAGCTCAAAAGCCCAGCGACATCGTCACGTACACATACTGGCACTGCCATGAGATTGGTGTCGCACTGCAAGGGCCGCCAATGCGTCGCCATCATAGGGCCACGGCGCCATCGTTCGAAGGCCGCACTGAAAGCAAGACGCTCTCGATCCTTTGAGCTGAGTGACGGGTCCTCGACCGACAAGTCTGAAGTGGGAGGCCAGCTGTGGGTAGTCGACCAAGGTCGGGGCTTGACGTGGGGAATGACATGCGGGAAGAGGGTGTGCTGGTGAAGGGTGAAGAGGTCAAGTCACAGGCGCGCTAGCGACACGATCACGTGATAATGACGAGCGCCAAGCAGGAGCTAGCGGACAGTCCCGCCGCACTACTCAAACTACTCAATTCTCGTGAGCTTCACCCTTGAGCTTTCCCTGAACATCCAGCAAACTCGTCCCAGGCGCAAGTAAGGATACCCTCATCCCTCTGGCCCCAAGTTGTACATACTGACAGTGCTAAAGATCCATTAGCCAAGATGAGAGCGAAGTGGAGGAAGAAGCGTGTCCGACGCCTGAAGCGTAAGAGAAGAAAGACTAGAGCTCGCAGGTCAGTGTTCAACTGGGCGCCAATGGCAGCCAGCATGTACTTGTGGCCATCTTGATTGACTTCTCCCACAGCAAATAAGCGTCTCGCCCACAGCAGCCGACCACCCAGCCATGCAAGCACAATCTATCAACGTCACGCGACCAGACACTTTGCGCTGAAGGAAGGAACGGCACCTGACAGCGCGGCCACGACAATGAATGAAGGAAGCGGAGCGAATGTTATGTGTGGCAGGGCATGCTGAACGAAGCATTGGGAGCTGGAGCAACGTATATTCTGCGTACCTGCATCGAGGCCATCTAACACCGGCAAGCCAGCGCCGCTGCGCATGGCTGCCTTTGACGGCTCGGCAGACGGAACCTTCGGTAGTAACTCGGAATACAAAGCCAAGTGAAACTGCTTCAATGGTCATGGTCTCATCTTCTCGTTGCGGCTACATGCCAAGGTCGTAATATATGCAACCTCCGGTTCGGAAGTTGAAGATGCAAGCTTCACGCGAGCCATCTTCCTCCAGCCAAAGCTTCCGCCATTCTGTCAATATACCTTGTATCTGACCAACATATTGCCGCTCGTTGAGCGGCACGCCTTGCACAGCTTTCCGCCAGCTCTCCGCGTCTCCCAACCGGGTGCATCTGATGGACTCGAGGACGTTGTCTGTAGTCTCCACGGCCAGGATCGGTGCACCTTTCCATTCTTCAATCTTCTGCTCCCATTTCTGCTGTGCGGCATCGACGATATGGAATTTATTGGTCTTCTTACTGCGATGCTGCGCCATAAGCACATGCACGTTGCTCTTCCGTTCTGCCTCATGATGACTCGTATGTCTTGTGAAAGCCGATGGCCGGGTTCTGGTCGACTCTCGTTCTCGGATGTCCTGATGGATATGGCTCACCAGCGATGCGATGGGCACATCTATTCCTTCGTCGTCGCCGCCTGCCTTTGTTACTCGCACGGTAGTTGAAGCCTCATGCCTCACACCGATAATGAAGCTGTGCTCGCTTGGCGCCACTAGAGACCGAGCAGCACCTGCCAACTCCGCGCTGATGTCGTTGGCCCACAGGGTCCGTAGAAGTCGCAGTCCGGCCGCCGTAGAGCCGTCCGTTGGACCTGTCTCGACCAGGACATCGCATCGCTTCGGCACATCAGGCGCCTGTGCCTTGCGGCGCTCCTGTAGAAAAGCCTTCTTTCCTGTCTGCCCAGCGCTTCTGGCCATGTGAGCGACAATGGAATCCAGACCAATAGCCACGCCTACTGCCCCTTCACATGTCTTGCTGGTCGTGATGGCTTTGTGAGCACGGATGAGGCTATCGTATCTCCCTCCAGCCGCAATGACTGTACGATTTGCCTTGCGTTCGAGCACGCATTGAAACAGCATCCCGCCTTCGTACAGCTTGGCATTAACGCTCGCCAAAGGGACAATGTAGAGCTTCCGCTGCAATCCGAGCGCCTCCACGCATTCCAAGATGGCTTGCAACGCTCTCGCTCCCGGCAGGTAGCTAGCTTTGGTTCGGGATGAAGCAGTGCCCAAGAGGCTATCCAAATGCGCCATTGCTTTATCGGTGGGCTCTCGGAAGTCAAACTGCTCCAAGTCATCCAGCGTGGTGTCTGGCAGTCCTAGCTTGCGGAGCTCAGTCCTAACCTTGGCCCAGGTCCATTGATGAAAACCTAGCCTACTGATTGTGTCCTTGACGATGTCTTGTTGCGGTAGTGGAACACGACAGTGCTCTAGAATGGCGTCAAGGATGCCGCTGTGATTAAGGTAGAAACAAACGGTCGTGGAGGTGGTAAAAGTTGGTAGCTCACACACGATCTCATCCATGACTTTCATGACTTCTGCATCATCAAGGGCAGAATCTTCAGAAGTCGTCAACTGTATGACATCGAAATCAACTTCATCGCTCACGTGCGGAGCGCCGCCAGTAAAGGCATCGCGGTATGCTGATCCAAAGATGAAGGAGCGCTTGACAAAGGGCGTCTGTCTGGCCAGCATTCGTGCGTGAGGCAGCGTCAGGTCGTAAGGCAGCTGGAGCAGATTACCAGAAGCGTCCAGTAGCTGGACGACGTTCGCACCGGTGTAGTACCCCGACCTTGGGAAGACCGTCTCGCGGCGAATCTCCTCTGCGCCATGGCGACGAAACACAGATTTCAGCTTCTGCATTGCTACTGCTCGTAATCTCAATTTCGTTGCGTCGTCGGGGGTAGAAGTGGCATTGGCATCCCAGGCCATCGCCTTGACCCGGCGGTCACCAGAGGCATCTTGTGAAAAGAGCGCGGACATCATCTTCTGATGGTAAGGCGATCGCGGGTCGGTGAGACCGCTTAACGCCTGTCGTATGGTCTCATCCTCAATCTTGATCGGAAGAATCTCGCTACGCAGCAGCTCAGTGCTGCTCGGTCTCTCGCTCGGCTTGTGAGAGATCAAGCAATCAATGAGCTTGCCTTGTGCTGCTTTGTTTCCATTCGCGCGGTACGCTGCCGGTAGCTCATGCACCCTTTCTCGAATCTGTTGAAGCGCTCGAATGCGCTCCATTGCTGTGCCAAAGTGTTCGCACATCTCGAAGAACATCACGCCAAGAGAGTACATGTCGACTTTGTCGTTGTAGGTGCCGCCTCCTGATCGAAGCTCTGGCGCCACGTATAGAGCTGTGCCAACACTGCGCGTCATGTCGCCTCCACCGCTGTGACCACTCATTGTCACAGCGCGCTCGGCAAGGTGGTATTGAGTGGTAGTGGCCAGCCCGAAATCACCGATCTTTGGGTTTCCAGCTACGTCAATGAAAACATTGTCAGGCTTGAGGTCTCTGTGGATTATTCCATGGCTGTGGATATGGGCGAGGCCCTCTGTGATCTGTCGAACATATCTCCACGAGTCGTCGTCACTCATGCCTTTCCAGACCAGATCTCTCAGAGTTTGCCGCTCACAGTACTCCATCTGAATGTATAACATGGACCGTTGTGGCTGCGTGTCCGAGCGTGACTTGCGCAAAGCAAGACCAGTATCAGAAGTCTCTGCTGAACCAAGGGCTGACTCTTCATTTGGTCTCTGTGCTAGTATATCATTGCCGGTCGCCTCGTCTTCAGAGGCATCGTCATCATCCTCGCCAAACTCGATCTGCGGATATCCGCTGGAGCTAACGAAATCAAACCCACCGGTGCTTTGATATCCAACATTCACGCGTGGTCCGGAGTCCGATGCAGTGTCGTCTGTTGCGTCCTCAGTGGTGGCCTCTTCGGTTGTCGAAATTGCGTCTTCGGGCACAGATGCGTCGCTTTCTAGCCATGTGGAAAAGTATCGCACAACGTACGGATGATTGAGCCGGTTCAGGAGCATCACTTCGGATAGCACCTGGTCAAGCAATTGAGGAGCTTGTTTGATTTTCTTGATAGCGTAGACGCCACCATCAAGCTTGTTCCTCGCCTTCACCACCTCGCCAAAGCCGCCCTTGCCCAAGCGACCCATCTCCGTGAAATCTGCTGCATAGCGCGAAAATGTCGCTTCCGCCTGGTAAGAAGAATTGTGCCGCGAGCGTCGCTTGATCACAGCGCTGGTGATCGAAGAACTTTGCCTCCGCAGTCGAACAGGCAATATGCACGCGCGCTGCACTGCCTCTGCATTGCTGCGAAGGAACTCAGCAGGAAGAAGGTCGAATGCAGATGGCCGACGTCTGGTATCAGCGAACACTTTGCGCAAGAAGTCCTCGAAGGCCTCTGTGAGATCTCGTCGTCCGAGAAGAGCTTCTGGTGACGAGTATTGCTCAATAATCTCCGGGTCCAGAAACATCTGGAGGACGAGGATCCCCAATTGCCAAATATCTGCTGTACGTCGACCCTGATCTGAACCCAAGCCTTGCGGCTTCCAACGCGCAGGCAGAGGACTTTCGTCTACATCCTGCAGCCTCCACTTGCCGAGGTGTCCTAAGCGCGGTGTCATCGGAGCGTTGCCATGCAGGTAGACTGAGCTAGAACTGATATTTCCGTGCGCAAGACCATGGTGATGCAGAAAGTCCAGAGCCTCAAGCATCAAAATGGTCCAATGCCTAGCTCTATCTGTTTTAAGTGAGCTGACCCGAAGCAGCTCGCGAAGAGTCCCACGGTCGGCATACTCGCTGCACATGGTGACGCGAGTCTTGAGAGCATCAAGGCGATCCATTCGGTAAGCCAGAAGACCGAGAATCCCTGGATGCCGGATGGTTCGAACATTTTGTAGAAAAGCCTCGATTTGCAGAATGTCATCCCGTTCCTTTTGGACGACCAGCCTCCTTACTGCGACAAGGGGGAGGCTAGCACCAATGATACTGACATTCATTAGCATGCTATTCGACATTCGGGAGACATGTTAGCAGCTGAGAGGCAGTGAAATGACACAAAGGCTCGCACAGAATTGCGCAAGACACGTACACACTCGGCTTGCCTAAACGAAGGTCTTCTCCGTTCTGTGTGTCAAGAACGCTAAGTAGAGCCACAGAGTTGAACTGTAGTGTTTCAGCGCCGACATTGAGCACGGCAGGAAGGTCGAAGACCACAGCGTCCTCCGATGGCGGTGGCAGCGGAGCTTTGCTTGACTTCCGCCTGTCCCGGCGACTGACTTCTTCATCAACCATCTGCTTGAGCACACGATCTTCTTCTTCTTGAGCTTCGCGCAGTCGGCGCTCTTCTGCTTCTTCTGCTTCACGAGCAAGCTCAGCAGCCGTCTCCTCAGCGCTGGCGCGCTCTTCTTCAAGACTGGGCAGCGTTCCTTGTTGGCGAGCAGTAATAGCGTCCTCAAGTGCTTCTTGAATCTCGGACGCAACGACATGGATCATGACCTCGCCGAGCAGCTGCTTCGGCCTTTTCGTAACAATATTGCGGATCCGGCTTTGCGTTCGCTCATGATAAGCCTCAAGGCCGGAAACGTCCAGCAAAGGTACGGTCTTCGGATAGGTCGCAGTAAGCTTCACAGACAAGTCAACCAGACTGTTTGGGTCAGAGAATGACCGGAGTCGCAACTTGAAGCTGCGATCCGTGGTTTTGCTCCAAGCATTTTTCACTTTCACCTCCTCAAAGTCTTCCATGTAGATGGCTTGGAGAACTTCAATCTCCTCGGTTTGAACTTCGCCATAGTTGATCGCGGCGGCTGCCAGCTCCACAGCAGATTGCTGCACGTTCTGTTTCGCTGGTTTCTTCCAGGGTGATGGTTTCGGGGCCATTTCTGAGTGCCAGATTGGACCAAGGACCGTCAAGTCGAGGACGATGTAGGATCTACAGCCGAAGCTGCAGTCCCTCACACACTGGAAGACATGTCTCTGTCGCTGACGATCTTTAGTGTCTTCTATAGGTTTTTGGATAGTCGAAAGGTGAGGTCGAGTCACGAGAGGCGGCAGCCGCAGGCTGGGCGCTGGTTACGGCTGCTCCCGCTTATCGCGCGGTTTATGCCTTTCCTAAGTTGGACTTGCTGTAAACAATCGTTGTCAACGCCGCGATTGCGCAAGGCGTGCGTTCATTGCGTGCACATAGGGCCCGTTGTGTCTATCGACAGCCCTCACACTTATCTACTGCTCTATCGCTACAATGCTGCATTGGCTGGCTGGCCAGAAGCCGCCAGAAGGTAAGTTCGCAGTCCGCGGTGCACAGTCACACGCAACAGCTGACCCAAGGCAGACGCGGACGGAACAGTCACCTTCGAGCCACCAGAGACGCCAGCGCCTGTATTTGCTGTGCGCGCATTCAAGCACGCCATCTTCGGTACTCCTCAGACGATTCAGCAACCCAAGCCTCGTCGCCATTCAAATACCGAGAACGCGCGAGCACGACCGCAAGGCTCGCGAGCTGAACGACCGCGAATAAGTCGCCCAAAGAGCTCTGGTGATGTGCCTGGATTCATCAAACAAGATGTGCCGCCTGTGATCGAGCCTGTAGCATCGCCCACCAAGGGTATCCTTATGACGCCGGGAACCGCTGCAGCGCGACGGAAAACGGTCACATTCGGCGACCATGTCGTCGATAACGAGGAGAAGCGGCCGATCAAGAGTGGTCTGCCCGACGACTGCCCAGGGAAATTTCCCAGTCCATGGACAAAATCTGACGGCGAACCTGAGGAGAAAGTCGTACCTGCCGAATCTGGGAGAGGAAGGAGCAAGCTCACGGAATCTCTCGAACGTGTGCGCGATGAGTCCGCACGGGCCGAGCGAGAGTCTCGAAAACAAAAGCGAATCATCAGTCTGGAAGAGGAAAGCCATCCTGCCGAATATCTAGATCCAAAACCTGATGTAGCTAAGTACTGGAAAGCGATGTATGAGCAATATCGCTCAAACTCGCAATGGGAGATGAAGAAGCTCATCACAAAGCAGAAAGCCGCGAAGAGCTTTGCGATGGACAAGGACTTCCAGTGTACGGAGCTTGCAGATGATCTGCAGCAGGAGAAGAAGAGAGCAGATCGCCTTCAAAAAAAGGTCACCGAGCTGGAGGCGCAGTTGAAGGCCCTGCAACAGCAGCTTTCCAATGTAAGTCTGGCGCCTAGATCGAAATCACCTGCGCCAGCGCGACTTGTGCCAAACGATAATTCAGAAATCCGCCAGCGCTCTCCGGAACGTCGCACTATTGGAGAGATCGATGGCCCACAAACGGCATCTTTGGTGACGCAGCCTGCAACTGCCCCCAAAGCGGAGGTGCTGGGCGCAATAGATCGAACGTCTGCAACCACTGGAGCATTGCAGAGGCGGCGTCTGGCCGTGAACTCAGTCAAAAGCAGGGCTCGCGCAGCACCCGATAGCAAACAGGCACAGGATGCCGATGACATCTGGAATCATGTCCTTGACTCCTCAGAACCAGTGCTGGATCGCCCATCCGGGAAGCAGCCTATGTCGCCAGGCCGTGGGCGGATGGTCACCAGCGGCACCAACCTCACACCGCTGAAATCGCTAAGCATCAATACACTCGCCATTTCAGCCATGGTTCGCAGGGATTCGGCGCAGCCGTCGCCGCCTGCGAATCTCGAGGATTTCGCAAAGGAGCCGCTTGTGAGACAAGAAGTTTCATGTTCACCGAAGCCAGATGCAACGCGCGAAGACTCGCTACTAATTTCGCCCGGACTTACTCAACCCACGCCAGAGCCTGCGGCCGGGACCACCGACGTGCCAACAGAAACGACCCTTGTACGCAACGACGCAACAAAGGACACTTCCATGCCTGTGCCCCACTCTAGTCCCTTCCAGCCTATACCGGTCCTATCCCCGTCTAATGTCGAGAGCAAAAATTCGTACTTTGAGCGCAGCGCGCATGCGTCGTTAGAAGCCAGATCATCGCCGCCAGCTAAAGAGAACATCTCGCTATCTTCCAGGCCCCGAGCTGCGCTGAGTGAGAACATCAAGCCAACGGCTGCGTGGAATGCGATCAATGCGCCCAACGTCGGAAAGCGCAATACTAGTCTCACAGACAAGAGTGGGAAGGAAGTTAGCCAGGATCGCATTGAGGCAGCTAGAGCCAGGATGGCCGCGCGGGGACGGGTGATGCCGTGATGGCACCCTTTCGCAGCGAGTTAATCGCCGAATCTATGCTTTTTTAAGGATGGTGTCGGGCAAGGCGACCCTCATGTCGTGCAAGCATTCGCTGTTGTCGTAGATAATTGTGTGATCTCCAGTGTAGGTCCAGTTGATGCAGGCAGCTGGCCTGTACTGCCATTGCGCCTCCAACGCACTACCAATCGCGCAAGATACATTTCTCACCTCCGGCCTAGAATGGTGGCTTCTCGCCCATGTAAAAATAGACCTTACAGAGATCGGCGGCGCATCTAACCCTGCGGAGAAGTGTCGCGAACCAGATCTGGTAGTGCGATGACGAAACATCATTAGACTAGATGACCCTGCGAGCCGTATATCGCAAAGATCGTCCCAGCCTCGCCGAGGTATATCTGGCATCTTGTAGCGCTCCATGTTCGTCTCATTCTCTCTCTTGCGACGCAGTTATAATGGGAGCAGAGCCGGCAATATCGCCTGACAGGCGGAAGCAAGTGCTGAGAGTACTCTTCATTTCACTCCTGCTCGATTTGGTACAGCATCTCCTGTTCAGGAAGGAGCGCAAGTGACGAGCTAACATGTCGCTTCCCAGATCTCCTTCACCTTCATTCTCCCCCTTTTTCCTAGGCTCATCGAGTTTTATCGAAACCTCGAAACCAAGTCTAGTGGTACACTGCTGGCAAGGATACTGGACGGTCTCAATGCCTACAAGAACAGCTTTGCCAAACCGATCAATGACCGCTACGATATTGTCTTGCTTGGAGGAGCGCTTGGATCGCTGTTCTCGCTATGTCAGGCGATAGCATCGCCAGTGATAGGCACGCTCTCGGATCGCTATGGCAGGAGGACGGCTTTGCTGTGGGCAATGGTTGGTAACATCGCATCAGTCGCACTATGGCTCGCAGCAACCGATTTCAGAACATTCTTGGCGAGCCGGGTTGTTGGAGGATTGAGCGAGGGCAACGTCCAGCTCGCCATGGCAATTGCCACAGACATATCGAGCGAGGAAGAGCGAGGCAAGACAATGGCTATGGTTGGCGCATGCTTCAGCATCGCCTTCACAGTCGGACCAACACTGGGCGCGGCCCTGGCGAACGTGACAACGGTGGCAGCGAACCCGTTTGCAACCGCTGCGGGCGTCTCGCTGGCACTGATCGTCACAGAAACGGTATATCTGTACCTCTATCTGCCTGAGACGCACCGCATCACCACGCCGACCACCACTGGCCGTACAGAGGAGCCTGCTCCGTCGACACCTGCGAACACCCCGCGCACCAATTCCCACGCCATCCTGAACCTCACGCATTTCACCTTTGTGCTCTTTTTCAGCGGCATGGAGTTTTCTCTCCCATTTATGACATACGACCTGTTCTCGTACAAGTCCAAGGACACCGGCCGAATGCTAGCCTACATGGGCGTGATCGCAAGCATCCTCCAAGGCGCCGTCGTTCGTCGCATGAACCCGTTGCATGTTGTCCAGGTCGGGGTCTTGTCCTGCGCCTTTGCATTTTTCACGCTCTCTCTGGCGACCACGGAACGCCAGCTCTACATCGCCGCAACAGCACTAGCCATCACGAGCGGAACCGTTGTCACGGGTCTGAACAGCCTCTCAAGCTTCGAGGCGAGTAAAGACGAACGTGGAGAGAAGCTCGGCAACCACCGAAGTTTTGGTCAGGTTGGGAGAGCACTCGGTCCACTCATCTTTTGTACGCTGTACTGGTGGGCGGGGAAGGATGTAGCATACGCTATAGGCGGGACGGGGATGATGGGTGTACTTGCGCTCGTATACGGCGGGCTGAGAACGCCCAAGGGTCTCACGGTTGCGGGCGCAAAGAAGAGATCGGCGACGCAAGCATCCTAGGACTGTGTAGATCGGCACATGAAACTTGGGTTGACTTCACATGACTGGTGTTGCTTTGTGGGGCCGGTGGGATCCACGTGCGTTTCTCCACGGGAGGGATCGCAGTGATAACTTGGGCGTGTTGCTTTACTCTGCACCGAGCATATGATTCAATTACGACGTCTCACGTTGCTAACACGATGCTTGCGGTGTGTTGGGGTAAGTGTGAATTGCATGCGGACGGCTGACATACTTCCAGTATGACATGTGAGCCGCAGGACCTTCGCTTGCTCCTTCCCAATCACATCAAAGTGATGGAGTGAGCTCATAGAGCGGAGGTGCGCTGGAAAAGACGTCCTTTCTCCAGCGATCAGAGGCTTGAGCCAGGCGAAGCAGAGAGATGAGGCTCCGCAGCTGCCTGTAGCAAGACCTTCAGCGCAGGCCCAAGTACTGATCCCGCAGTGAATCTTCCCATCGTCCTGCCCTGGAAAATCTATTCAGACATTGCATTTTTTCTTGTAGGAGGCGAGAATTAGCTGCAGCAGCACGTGAAGTCGTGCGAACATTCCCGAGAAGCTCGTCGTGTTTTCCGCCGGTCCGCAATTCCTCGTTCCGTTTCGTATCGAACAGACCGATGTTGGCTGTTCTCCTTTGGTTCCGCGGTACAATTTCACTGGCCACTCTCTTTCCCCTTAGCGGCACTGCCACCCTGAATTTGCTAGTCGCCATTTTCAACCAGCTGTTCCGCTCCGCTCCGCCTCACTACGAAGCGTTGACGACGGGGCGTGGGGAGAAATTTCTTGGCGATTTGACCTTGACAGGCCCCGCGCGACCGCGTGAAAAGCCCCCTACGGCATCCATCAAGACAGGCCCGAGAGCATATGGTGGCTGTCTGTACAGATTATATGCTGGGTGTGAGCTCTTCATCAAAAGGACCGGCTGGCCGAACGAAAAGTCCATGTCCCCGTTCCGCGAAGATGCCGAATCCCATCCAACGCCAACTTCCGACTCCAGCCTCGGCCTCGATCCCCGCAATTCAAGCTTTGTAGGGTCTTTTTGCCATGCATGTCATGCGCACGACCCATGCTGTGGGCGGCGAAGACCTCGCCTTCGCCGCCAGGCCATGTCCATCCTCCTCTTTCCTACAAGAATATGACGATCTGACGGTTGACGGCGCATTACGAGGTGGATGATGGCGACGAATCCACGACGGCGAGCGCAATAGCGACAAGGCGCCAGGTTCGACGGGTGCGCACATCGTCATCATCCCGTGGACAGTGCCTTTGACACCTGGATTGCCAAAGGCCACTCCAAAACCTGCACGCTGCGAGATTCGGCAAGATGGGGCCGCTGCAGACGGTGCTGATCAAGCGCGTCCTGGACGTCGAGAAACCTTCAGATACCAATGGAGCTATTCTGGAAGCGTGGGCGCAAGGCTTCATGGTCGGATCGTTGGTAGTGATGGCCTGTGTGGCATGCTCGAACATGAGACGAGGAGTCCTGCTGCACAAGCTCATTTTACTTGAAGTATGAGCGCGCCTATGCCATTCTCTGGAAGACCTTCACACTGATGGCATGGTCATAGTTATTCTGCGGCATGTTCCATGGGACGTTCATTTTTACGCATCGACCCGTCTATCACTGGTATCTAAGCGCTACCGCTATCCTGTTGAACTTCAGCTGGAGTCTGCATAATGTAATTGCCTGGATGAAGAACAAGCCACTGCTGCCACGTTGGGGTAGTATCCTTTACATCAGCAGTGTGATCCTCGTCCAGCCCTACTGGATTCTGGAGATCACGGCAAATGCATGGTTTATCATCCCCAGATGCTCTCGGCAAACTACTGACCGTCGTACAGTTCCTCTACTTCGGAAACAAAAGCAACCTCTTCATCTACACCCGCCCATGGGAAGCCCTCTTCCGCGACCCTTGGTGGATCTTCACAACCATCAACCTCCTCTACAACATCAAAACCAAATACGAGTTCGGACTATTCGAACTAATGCGCGTATCTCCTCGCTTCGCAGTCCTGATCGGCTCAATGCTCATGAGCATTGGCTTCATCATCGTCGACATCCTCTCCGTCACGCATGTCATCAAGGGCCACGGAGTACCGGATGGCATCAATCCGTTTTGGAAACTCGCTTTCGTTTTCAAATGCTTAACTGATACTATCATTCTGGACGATTTCAAGACTGCCCTGGATCGACTGAGCGAGTATCGTATGCGAAAGTTGGCCTCGGTCTCCTCAGACGGCGTGAGAGCGGAGTTCGATGCGGTACGAGCTGCGAGGAAAGGGAGGGATCAATTGGAGAACTTAAAGAGCACGATGGGGCCGACAGGGATGCCGTTGGTGGTCACCAACGATTGGGCGCATGACGATCGAAAGGGGGCGCAGCTGGGTTGTGATATGAGAGGGGAGCATTGCGATGATATTGATTTGGAGGCGGCGTTGAGGATGGATAGCTTGAGGGCGGGCGAGTCGAGTAGGAGTTCGCAGGGAAGTGGGGATGGCGGAAAGTGATGACACGTGAGGAGGCAAGGCAATAAGGCTTGAAGAGGTGCGACGACTCACGAGACGATAACGACCGCCGGCGAGGTCCGAGTCATGATTCATGCCTTCGAGACTTTCAGGACGAGTGGTGCTCACAACGACGCAGAGCAACAAGTTCTCTCCCAAATGCGAAAGTCGCAACAGCGGGTGCTGGAGGAGCCGCGGAGGCGGAGGTAAAAAGCCGCGCCCAGGATACTGGAGACTGCGAGAACACAGGCAGTCCAGATCCGGTGCCATGGGGATCTTTGCGGATGCCACGGGTGACAAGTTCTCCAAGAGGATGTGGATCGAAGTGGCACCTCGCACCCAAGGGTGGTGCGAGGTCCGAAATCGTGGGAGAGCGTACCGGAGCGCATCATTGCTATAGATTGTAAGGTATGCGTACCTGGCAGAGCAGTAGATGGCCAATAGCAAGCTTGTATGAGCTATATTCACGCGGGCACTGCCCTGACGCGGCACGCCCGTGGCGAGTACCTCTGTTGAGTACATGCCGGCGCCAGCCCTGCACATGTGCCGAAGTCAGCTGAAGACGATGCCACGAGACTTTCTGGCAGATTTGTCCAGGCGAAGCGGAGTCAATGCAAGGCCGCTCCTCACGTAACACCATCACATGCCTTGCATATACCACGCATCCTATTCGAGCAAAACCCCATGCGGAGAAGCAGGCAGCGGATTCGAAACAACAACGGCCGCCGTTTAAGCCTCCTTGTCCTTGGCCGCGGCGGCGAATGCAGGGTGCGGGAGGTGCCGAGCCCATACTTTCGCGCCAACGCGACTCTGGGGGGTTGCAGCAGCAGCGGGTATTCAGGGCGTCTCTGCTTGCATTATTTTGTGCTTCAACACCATGTCCGCTGTGATTGTCCTACTACGGCCCTGATATTCTTCTCTTTCTTCCCTTTAGAGCGACCGGGCCTGTGTTTGAACGTCACGGGAGAAGGGACGTGTCTAGAGATATCCAGGCCGGGAGGGAGATTCCTTGGCGCAGGCGTTCTGGGTTCCTGAGAGAGACACACACAAGAATTGTCTGGAAGCGGTGAGAGAAGAGGAGGGAGGATTGTGGTGTAGTGTATAGCGGGACCTGCGCAAGATGGCGCACCCTTATGATGTGGGAACCAAGGCGTGGCAGCCCGATGCGACGGAGGGATGGGTCGCCTCGGAGGTCACGGAGAAGAAGGTCCAGGGCGACAGTGTCGAGTTGGTTTTCGCCCTGGAGAATGGCGAGGTATGTCAACACCGTTTGGAAAAGGCTATGGATTGCAGGGTACTGACGTTGGCAGACCAAAACCTTCGAGACGACCCTCGCCGTCCTCCAAGACGAGAACAACACCAATAATTCCACCCTCCCGCCGCTGATGAACCCAGCCATGCTCGAAGCCTCTGACGACCTAACGAACCTGTCACATTTGAACGAACCCGCTGTGTTACAAGCCATCAAGCTCCGCTATGCGCAAAAGGAGATCTACACCTACTCCGGCATCGTCCTGATAGCCACCAATCCCTTTGCCCGCGTGGACTCGCTCTATGTCCCGGGCATGGTGCAAGTATACGCCGGCAAGCACCGCTCATCCCAAGCACCGCATCTGTTCGCCATTGCGGAAGAGGCTTTCGCGGAGATGCTGCGCGACGGCCGTAACCAGACCATTGTTGTATCAGGTGAATCTGGTGCCGGCAAGACGGTGTCTGCCAAGTATATCATGCGATACTTTGCCACCCGTGAGCCTCCTGATCAGCCTGGTGTGCGGAGACAGGCGAGGGGAGATAGCATGTCGGAGACTGAGGAACAAATCTTGGCGACGAACCCGATCATGGAAGCCTTTGGTAACGCGAAGACGACCCGCAACGACAACTCGTCACGGTTTGGAAAGTACATCGAGATTATGTTCAACAAGAGCATGGATATCATTGGCGCGCGGATACGGACGTATTTGCTTGAGCGGTCAAGGTTGGTGTTCCAGCCGCTTAAGGAGCGGAATTACCACATCTTTTACCAGCTTGTGGCGGGCGCGAGCGAGGCGGAGCGGGCAGAGTTGGGACTGATCCCGATTGAACACTTTGACTATCTCAACCAAGGAGGCTCACCGCAGATCGAAGGAGTTGATGACGGTAAAGACTTCGCAGAGACACGGTCGGCGTTGACGAGACTTGGTGTGGCAGAACATGTACAAATGTCGCTATGGCGGATATTGGCTGCGCTGCTGCATATCGGCAACACGAAGATCACGGCGACAAGGACCGAGTCGCAGCTCTCGGCGTCCGAGCCCTCTCTGGCGAAAGCGAGTGAGCTGCTTGGTATCGATGCTGCTGAATTCGCGAAATGGACCGTCAAGAAGCAACTCATCACCCGCGGCGAGAAGATCATCTCCAACCTGACCGCTCAGCAAGCGACGGTGGTGCGGGACTCGGTCGCCAAGTACATCTACTCCTCCCTTTTTGACTGGCTGGTCGAGACGATGAACAACTTCTTGGCAGCCGAAGAGACCTTAGCGCATGTGCAGAGCTTCATTGGTGTTCTGGATATTTACGGCTTTGAGCATTTTGCCAAGAACAGTTTCGAGCAGTTCTGCATCAACTACGCCAACGAGAAGCTGCAGCAGGAATTCAACCAGCACGTCTTCAAGCTTGAGCAGGAAGAGTATATGCGGGAAGAGATCCAGTGGCAGTTCATCGACTTCTCGGACAACCAGCCGTGCATCGACTTGATCGAAGGCAAGCTTGGCGTGCTTGCGCTGCTGGACGAAGAGAGTCGACTGCCGATGGGAAGTGATGAGAGCTTTGTCACCAAGCTCCATCATAACTTTTCTGGCGACAAGCATGCTTTCTACAAGAAGCCGCGATTCGGCAAGAGTGCGTTTACCGTGTGTCATTATGCTATCGACGTCACGTACGAGTCCGAAGGCTTCATTGAGAAGAACAGGGATACAGTGCCAGACGAGCATTTGGATGTGCTTAAGGAGACTTCGAATCCGTTCTTGAAGGAGGTCTTGGAGGCTTCGGCTACGGTGCGTGAGCGTGATACGGCCGCGGTTGCGCCCAGGGCTGCTGGTCCTGGCAAGCGGGTAGGCGCTGCTGCGGCGAGGAAGCCGACATTGGGTGGCATTTTCAAGTCTAGCTTGATTGAGCTCATGAGCACGATCGAGAAGACCGAGGTGCACTACATCCGGTGTATTAAGCCTAACGAAGAGAAGCTTGCTTGGAAGTTTGAAGGGCCGATGGTGCTGAGCCAACTGCGAGCTTGTGGAGTTCTGGAGACAGTCCGGATATCATGCGCCGGCTACCCGACCCGATGGACGTACGAGGAGTTCGCACTCCGGTACTACATGCTCGTCCCGTCCACCCAATGGACCTCGGAGATCCGCACAATGGCAAACAATATCCTTCGCAAAGCCCTCGGCGAAGGCAAGCAAGACGGAACCGACAAATACCAACTCGGCCTGACCAAAATCTTCTTTCGCGCCGGCATGCTCGCCTTCCTCGAGAACCTCCGCACCAATCGTCTGACCGACGCTGCCATCATGATCCAGAAGAATCTCCGCGCCCTACACCAACGCAAGAAATACCTCGCAGCCCGCGAATCCATCCAAGCCTTTCAGTCCTTTCTTCGCGGCGTCCTCGCCCGCAAAAGGGCTCAGGAGGCCCGGCGACAGAAGGGCGCCACGACCATCCAGCGTGTCTGGCGTGGGCAGAAGGCCCGTAAGAACTACTTACGCCAGCGCCACGATCTCGTCCTCTTTGAAGCAGCGGCCCGGGGCTGGCTTTGTCGCAAACAGATATTGGACAAGAGGCTAGGCGATGCTGCTAGGGTCATCCAGAGGAGTTGGAGACATCACGCGCAGCTTAAGCAGTGGAGGGATTATAGGCGCAAGGTGGTGTTGGTGCAGAGTCTGTGGAGAGGAAAGAAGGCGAGAAGAGGGTATAAGAAGCTGAGGGAGGAGGCGAGGGATCTCAAGCAGATTTCTTACAAGTTGGAGAATAAGGTGGTGGAGCTGACGCAGAGTTTGGGGACCATGCGGACGGAGAATAAGGCGTTGAAGAGCCAAGTGGCGAATTATGAGAGCCAGCTCAAGTCCTGGAGGGAGCGGCATAATGCCCTGGAGACCCGGGCGAATGATTTGCAGCGGGATGCGAACCAGAACGGTATTACGGCCGCGAAGCTCTCGGCAGTCGAGGCGGACTTCGCGCGGCTGCAGACGAGCTTCGAGGAGAGCCAGGCGAGCATGCGCCGGTTACAGGAGGAGGAAAAGACGCTGCGCGAGTCGCTGAATAGTACGAGCCAGGAACTCGAGGTTACGCGGCAAAGCAAGACGGCGAGCGAGAGTGAGAAGTTGAGTTTGAGGCAGCAGTTGGCGGACCTGCAGGACCAGCTGGAGCATGCCAAGAGGGCGCAGCCGGTCAACGGGGAGCTGGCTAATGGTAATGGTGCGGTGCAGCCGCCGCAGCCGTCGGGCCTGATTAACCTTGTGGCGAGCAAGAAGCCGAAGAGGAGGAGTGCTGGGCCCGAGCCGATTAGTACCGAGAGGTTCTCTGGGACTTTCAACCCGCGCCCAGTATCGATGGCGTTTGGTGCTACGGGCGGGCATGCGCAGAACTTGTCTGGATCCACGTTCAACCCTAGCTTGGAGACTGTGGAGATGGAGCTCGAGTCGCTGCTGGCCGATGAAGATGGCTTGAACGACGAGGTGACCATGGGCCTGATCCGGAACCTCAAAATTCCTGCGTCTGGGTCTACGCCGCCGCCGACGGACAAGGAGGTCCTGTTCCCCGCCTACCTTATCAACCTCGTCACCTCCGAGATGTGGAACAATGGCTTCGTCAAGGAGTCCGAACGCTTCTTGGCGAACGTCATGCAATCGATCCAACAAGAGGTCATGCAACACGACGGCGACGACGCAGTCAACACCGGCGCTTTCTGGCTGAGCAACGTGCACGAGATGCTGTCCTTTGTTTTCTTGGCTGAAGACTGGTACGAGGCGCAGAAGACCGATAACTTCGAATACGACCGCCTGCTGGAGATTGTCAAGCATGACCTCGAGAGCCTGGAGTTCAACATCTATCATACTTGGATGAAGGTGCTGAAGAAGAAGCTGCACAAGATGATCGTTCCTGCTATCATCGAAAGTCAGAGCTTGCCGGGTTTCGTTACGAACGAAAATAACCGCTTCCTGGGCAAGCTGCTGCAATCGTCCAACCAGCCGGCGTTTAGCATGGACAACTTGCTCTCGCTGCTAAACAATGTCTACAAGGCCATGAAGGCTTACTACCTGGAGGACACTATTGTGACGCAGACCGTCACGGAGCTCCTGCGATTGGTGGGAGTGACGGCGTTCAATGACCTGCTGATGCGGAGGAATTTCTTGAGCTGGAAACGTGGTCTCCAGATCAACTACAACATCACGCGGATCGAGGAGTGGTGCAAAAGCCACGATATGCCGGAGGGCACGTTGCAGCTGGAGCACCTGATGCAGGCGACGAAGTTGCTGCAGTTGAAGAAAGCGACGTTGAATGATATTGAGATTATCCAGGATATTTGCTGGATGTGAGTACAATCTTACCTCTTGATACCTGCGGTTGAAACAATCATGCTGACAACGTCTACACAGGCTGTCGCCCAACCAGATCCAGAAACTCTTGAACCAGTATTTGGTTGCCGACTACGAACAACCGATCAACGGCGAGATTATGAAGGCTGTTGCTTCGCGAGTGACGGACCCGAAGTCTGATGTTCTACTGCTGCAAGCGGTCGATATGGATGACTCTGGCCCATACGAGATCGCGGAACCTCGGGTCATCACTGCACTGGAGACCTACACGCCGTCATGGCTACAGACGCCGAGGCTGAAGCGCTTAGCTGAGATTGTGTCAGCGCAAGCGGTCATGCAGCAGCAGCTCGATGCCAGTGGCATGGGCAAATTGGACGAAGAAGTCGAGTGGGACGGCCAAGGTTCCCACGAGGTCGTGAATGGCCTCGGTCTGAGCAACGGACATGGCGACGTGCACGAGATCAGGCACGACGACGACGGCGCTTACTAGCAGTTGCGCCAGGCCGGTGAGTGGCAGTGATTGTAACTTGGTCCCAGTACTTGTGGGCTCGCTAGGTGCGAATACCGACTGCTGCGCAAGCAAACTTGGTGTTGGAGGCGTGGGCTTCTTGTAGCATTTCTTGCCCGAGGTGGGGCGTGATGGAGGGAACATTCAGCAATGGCGTTCTGATAGGGCCTGCTTTTTTCGAGCAAGCTAGGGTAGGCTTGCCCAATACCTAGTGTATTAGCCGGACTGCCTGTCGGGCTTTCCGCCATCTTTGGAAGCGAAGCTATTGCACCATGTTCAGGATCTTCATCACTTCATCCTGCTCTGTGATTTGTGGTTTGCCGCCGGCCCAAAGGTCGGTCAGTGTTTTCTCGGCGATTTCTTGGATGCCGTCTCCGTCTCTTATGCCGGCTTCTGAGAGTCGGTTCGTGAAGTTCGACGGTGTACTATGTCCGGTAATCGCCATTGATCGTAACATACTCATGACTGAAGTCACAAGTCCACACCACCGCTTCGCTCGGCCTCGAGCGACGTTTCTTCCTATCCGCGAGAAGCTCCCCATCATCGAGCCGAACCATTATCTCAAGATCCTCCATCTCCAATATCTCCTTTGCGCGTACCTCATCAACCTGCTGTGGCTCTCCTCTCACAAGCAGCTTCAGCTCCTCGGTACCATCGGCCGGAAGGAAGGATACAGACGTGCGCTCTGGGATCACCTGGTCTTGGTAGGATTGGTTGTCACTGCGCACCTCGACCGTTTCCATGATGCCAGGCGCGTAGCCAACCGCGCAAAGTATTCGTCCCCAATTGGCGTCTTTCCCGTACAGTGCAGTCTTGACGAGAGGGGAGCGAGCGATACTGACAGCTGCGCGTTTGGCGGTGATGTAGCCGGTGTCGGATGTGACGCGGATTGTCACGAATTTGGTGGCGCCTTCGCCGTCGCGCACGACCAGCTTTGCTAGGTCTTGCATAAAAGATCGAAGTACATTGAAGAAGGCCAGGTTGTCGGGGTTCAGCTGCTGCACAATCTTGTCGGGAATCCGGCTCGCGACTTTCGGCGTAGACTGCTGGAGAGAATAGCCGTCAAGCCTGATCGGCGTCACGTCAGCTGGAGCGGCAGCTCCGTTGGCGAACAAGGCAACGGTGTCGTTTGTACTGGTGTCGCCATCGATCGAGATGCAATTGAAGCTTTCGGCGGTTGCGTGTCGAAGGATCGGAGTGATAAATTCAGGATCGATCTTTGCGTCTGTGCATACAATCCCTAGCAGTGTTGCCATGTTTGGATGTATCATGCCTGCGCCCTTTGTCATGCCAGCAATTCGGTACTTGGTTTCCGGATGGGACGGCAGTGTAAAGGTCCGCGAAGCGAGCTTAGGGAAGGTGTCAGTCGTACATATGGCTTTGGCAGCCTTCAGCCAGTGATCGTGGTCGGCACCAAGTGCTTGATGAGCTTTGGGTATCGCGGCCGTGATCTTGTCGATCGGTAGAAGTTGGCCAATGACACCAGTGCTCATCACCAGCGTCTCGGCTGTGCCCTCCTGCGAACTGCGAGATGGTTCCAGACATTCATCGGCCTTCTTAGCCATAGCGTTGGCTTGCTCGAGCCCTTTCCTTCCGGTGACAGCGTTGGCACACCCGGAATTTACGACGACGCCACGGAAGCCAGCATTCTTCCGCTCTTGCAAGGCCTGCGAGGACACTTGGACGGGCGCGGCTTTGAAGAAGTTGTTGGTAAAGACAGCACCCGCCGCAGATGGCCGGTCGGATACGACGAGAGCAATGTCGTCCTTGCTGGTGTTTGACGCCTTTACGCCAGCATGAGACGTCCCAGCCAAGAAGCCTCTGGGATAAGTGCCGGAGCTCGGGACGTACTTGCGCTTAGCTTGCGGTATCGATGCATCAGGATATAGTGGAGAGTTCGCGGCCTCTGCTGCTGCTGCGTAGCATCGTCTTTGGAAGGTGGCCAGGAAAATCCTCTTGGTGAGGACGGATCTTCCTACCATGATTGCCTCGCGCAAGCCTCCTGCGCTCTCAAGTCGAATGCGTAGAGTGAGCTCACGGCCGCCACCTTGTAGCCTGTAGCGACCCTTATATCGTTAGTGGAGCGCCTTGTGACTCAAGGCCTGGATCTCACGGAAACGTAAGGCGCGTGTAGAACTTCGGAGTCAGAAAAGCCAATGGCCGCTTGCTAGCGCACCAATCGGCAAACCTGCGGCAGTGGGGAAAGGACCAGCCCGCCTGAATAGGCAGGAGATCCCACGAAACGAGAGCTCGCCATTTGCGTGGCCCAAGAGCATCCTTCAATGCTCGCCATCCCTATGCTCTGGAGATCCTTCACCAGAACAACCTCCAGGAGCTATAGTGTGACCAGGATCCTCCGCCAAGCCGCCGACATGGAGACGGTCAACACAACAGAGCGCCTTCAGCGCCTTCGGGAGCTCATGAAATCGAACCAGGTAGATATCTACAGTATGCATTCCTGCTGTCACCGAGCTTGATCGCTGACTGACTCTCTTCAGTCGTACCGTCCGAAGACGCACACTCGAGCGAATACATAGCGCAGACAGATGCCAGACGGGAATTCATCTCAGGCTTCTCAGGCTCAGCGGGCACGGCGATAGTGACGCTTGATAAGGCAGCGTTAGCGACGGATGGACGGTACTTCAATCAGGCCGGAAAGCAACTGGATGGTAATTGGGAGCTATTGAAGCAGGGATTGCAGGATGTGCCGACATGGCAGGAATGGACGGTCGACCAGGCTGCGCCAACGGAAGAAAGGTCAGGCTTGACCGTTGGCGTTGATCCGACGACCATCACGGCACCTGAGGGCCGCAAGTTGGGCGACAAGATCAAGAAGAAAGGCGGCAGAGGCCTAGTAGCAATCGCCGAGAACCTCGTAGACCAAGTCTGGGGCAAGCAGAAACCCGCCCGGACGAGCGAGCCCGTCAAAGTGCTAGGTCAGGAATATGCAGGCAAGTCCTGGCAAGACAAAATCGAAGACCTTCGCAAAGAGCTTGACAAGAAGAAAGCGGCAGGCTTCGTGGTCAGCATGCTGGACGAGATCGCCTGGCTCTTCAACCTGCGTGGAAACGACATCGCTTACAACCCCGTCTTTTTCTCTTACGCCATCATCACACCCACCACCGCAACCCTCTACGTCGACGAATCCAAGCTCGACCCGAACGCTAAAGCGCATCTCTCCGGCGTGCGCATTCGTCCGTATCAAGAGATCTTCTCCGATGTAGCCGCAATGGTTAAGCAAGAACCATCTGTCAACGGCAGCACCACCGCCTCAGCACCCAAACACAAATTCCTCATCTCTACCAAAGCCTCCTGGGCCCTCGCGCAAGCCCTCGGCGGGGAAGAAAACTGCGAAGAAATCCGCTCCCTAATCGGCGATACCAAAGCGGTCAAAAACCCCGTTGAACTCGAAGGCATGCGACAATGTCATATCCGCGACGGCGCAGCGCTAATCGAATATTTCGCCTGGCTGGAACACGAACTGGTGGAGAAGAGAGCATCGTTAGACGAGGTGCAGGCAGCTGATAAACTCGAATCTATCCGCACACGCCACGAGAAATTCGTAGGTTTATCTTTTGATACGATCAGTAGTACCGGCGCGAATGCGGCCGTCATACACTATAAACCCGAGCCGGGCAATTGCGCCATCATCGATCCGGAGAAGATATACCTCTGTGATTCCGGCGCGCAGTACCTTGACGGCACGACCGATACGACCCGTACGCTGCATTTCGGCCAACCAACTGATCTGGAGCGGGAAGCCTATACCCTCGTACTCAAAGGCCATATCGCGTTGGACCTCGCGATCTTCCCCAAGGGCACTTCAGGCTATGCCCTCGATGCGCTCGCACGACAACATCTCTGGGCTAGTGGGTTGGATTACCGACATGGCACGGGGCATGGCGTAGGATCCTACCTGAACGTGCACGAGGGACCTATCGGCATCGGGACAAGGGTGCAGTATACCGAGGTCCCATTAGCACCTGGAAATGTAATCTCGAATGAACCGGGGTACTACGAAGATGGGAATTTCGGGATCAGGATTGAGAATGTATTCATGGTCAAGGAGGTGGAGACGAAGCATCGGTTTGGGGAGAAGCCTTATTTGGGGTTCGAGCATGTGACGATGGTGCCGATGTGTCGGAAGTTGATTGATGTGCCACTTTTGAGTGAGAGGGAGAAGCGGTGGCTAAATGAATACCATCGGAAGGTTTTGGAGAAGACGTCACCGTTCTTTGCGAATGATGAGAGGAGTATGAAGTGGTTGGAAAGGGAGTGTGCGGCGTATTGAGCGTATAGTCTTGGGCCATAGCCTGGCTAGAGGGGCGCCATAGCCGCTGCTTATTGCGCGAACATACAAACTCTCGACTACACGGCATTATAGACTTGTCAGCCGAGCCACGGTGCTCTGTCGAACTCCATCTCTATTCGTTGTCTTCCACAATTCCAGTTGTGCCCTCTCATAACTTCTAAGCAAGCTCTGCAAGGCTTCCGAAGGTGTGCCGCCCTTCGCTATCTGCAGAGCTCGCGCGCCTATGACGCTCGCGTGTCCTTTGCAAGCCAGTGCACTGCTGGCTAGGCCTTGGCGGGGAATGGCCTGACGTCAAAGTGTTTATCCTGCCTGAATCGGCTCATCAAAGCCTAGCACGCAGGCACAGACTGTAGGAAAACCATCTGCGGCGGCTGCCATGCTCCCGAGGCGTTAGAGCCCGAAATCTGCCGAGATCGTGTTTGGTAATCCAGCAAGGGAGACTGAGCTCACGACTTCTCCAACGCCTTCAACAAATCCCTCTGCAGCCCCTCCAATTCCCCAATCCCCTGCCTCTCCGGCCCCGCCCTCTCAAACTCCAGTCCCAGCTTGACCACCTCAGCCGCTTCTTCCAGCCTCCCCATCTCCCGCAAACATGTTCCCCGCCTCCACCACCCCGTGACATTCCCCACCCGCTTCATCTCAATACTGCACTCCGCATCTGTCGCCGCCTCCGGCCACGCTTGCTGCGCCATATACGCCTGCGCGCGGTTGTTGTACAGCGCACTGAGTTCTTCGCGCACGAGGCCCGAGGCTTCCCAGGCGGGGCGGTCGGAGGCCATTTTTAGGGCGAGCGTGTAGAGGTTGATGGCGGACGGGAAGTCGCCCTTTTTGTAGGAGGCGTTGCCGCTTTCGCGCATTTTGGTGGTTTGGACGGAGCGTTTGGGGTTCACGGGCATTGGGGGTGGGGGAATGGGCGTTTCGAGGGAGACGAGGGCGCGGTGGAGTTTGTTGAGTTCGTCCAGGTCGCTGGTGATGGTGGGGTCGGAGGAGGTGATGGCTTTGGTGGCGGGGTCGATGGCAAGATCGAGTTGGGTGTAGATTTCTGTTGCGTCCATCTTGGCGGCGCTGAATGGTATCTGTTGATAGTAGTGATGGGCAGAATCGTTTCGGGATGCTCGTGCGTCTCCGAGTTTACGTAGTTGACAGTTGTGCCTTCCACGTTTAGACCCTGGCGCCGGGCGGCAAGCGCGATGCCTGCCCCCGCTGCAGCTATCCCACGTGGGCCGCGGAGATCGTCAGAGCCTAGCGTGTTTACAGTACAGCTCTCCGTGTTGGTGCAACAACCTCTTTGATCCCCCGTCTGACTCGTGTGAAGCTGACAACCCCTGAAGGCGTCTCATCCAACATGGGCGAGGCTTTGGTGCAGATCGTTCGGAAACAGTTTGCCTGACGCAGCGACCTGCCACGCCATAGGATTAGTGAATCTCATTTGCTGGACTCCGACGAGGCTGCGACGTGGCTGCGGTACGACTCAGCCGCGTCTTATGTCTTAGGAGAGTAACACTTGCCCGAAGCCGTCGTGACTGACTCTTCTCTCTCCTTCACAGCTGAGTAGTAGAGACTCTTCAGCGACGTACAGTCAGTCACCATGCAGATACCGCAAACCCACATCCAGAAAATCAAGGCTGGAGTGCACTTCACCCAACTCTTCTTCATCTTCATTGCAGGATGCCTAGCACTCGCAGTGCTCACAAAGGCGGGAGGGACGAGCGGTAGCACGGGCTTCTTCTTCGCCCTCGTAGGCAGTCTCCGCTCAAGCGTCCCGCACATAGCTGACTGTACCCTAGTGCTTCCTCACCCTTCCCGCAATCATCTACAACATCATGTTCCCAATGTGGACCCGCGCCTACCGCTTCGCCAACGTCTACGCCTACGCCTACGCCTCCCTCGACCTCGCCTTCACGATTCTATGGTTCGCAGCCTTCATTACTGTAGCAGCTTGGAACAGCAAGGGCATAAGCGAAGGCTTCAAGACCTCTAGTGGTCGTGTCAGCGACAACAAGGACTCGTCTGGCGGAGGCTGCGCATCCTTCGCCTATGGCAGCGAATTGAAATGTAACGTCAGCCGCGCCAGCGTCGGCTTTGGCGTGATCATCTGGCTGCTATTCGCGGCTACATCCGCGATGAGTATCATGGCGGTAGTGAAATACCGACGAACAGGTACAATGCCCAACGGCAACACCAAATTCTACAGCCAAGCCGGACAACTCGCCACCGAAGACCCAAACAAAGATCCCTGGAACGCGGACACCGACGAACTTGAAGAGATCGATGAGCGACACGCCTATGGCCAGCTCTCGCAGGAGGATATGGCAGAGACGCAGCAGCAGGGGATCAGTCTGCTGAGTCGGCATGAATCGGGGCAGAGTGGTGGCAGTCATCATCTGGAGGCACATCCGGGCCGGCCAGTGAGTTTTGGCTCATCGACAAATCTTTCGATCGCGCCACCCTCGTACGAGGGGCAGATTGCGGCTAGTGCGCTGAGTCCTGGTGGGTACGGGGAGACACTGCACGGAGTGGTGGCATTTCCTAGTGCGAATTATGATCGGTAGCGATGATGTTGGTGAGATTATGCTGCGTTCCAGCGGGCGCAGGGATAGTACATTCAAATCCGTATGATTATGTATTGAATGTAGGATACACTCTGGACTGCACAGGAAGGAAACGCACCAACCATGAGCATGTGAATAAGTCTGCGCTAGTCAAGAGATCACGCCACGACCGCCAACAAGAACGGAAGGTACGCTAAGCTGACGGAATGCCGAAAGCGGCTCGGCCGCGCTCGAACATTACTTCAAATTCCAGACCTCGACGGCAAGACGAGATTGCTCAGACCTACATCAGTCGCAATGGAGTACGACCCGAAGATCGGTGGGTGGTCATGTCAACTCTGATATCCGGATGAACATGATGGTAATGTGAAGTCAGCACCGTCAAGTACGAGCGATCCTACGTCCTTCGCTTCGATTTCCGCCAAGGATCGATGGCCGGTCATTCTTGTGGGTCGAAACACCGGCAATTTGCTACTTGATAGAATCACTGATCGTATATGCTATAGACTGGAGCCATCGATGATGTCCACAAGGCCGTAGCAGCGGAGGCCAACCCCGAGAAGCAAGAAGAGGGCAAACGCATCACGCAAAGCCTTGCCGCGCTCAAGTATGAGCTACAGCATGATCGTCAACTCACGTATGAATTCCCCGGTTCTCAGTCATCTAATCTAGCCTAATGAGTGTCTCCGCAGCCCTCTAATTGACGATGGCGGCCCCGACATCGCCGCTTACAACGCCGAACTCTCCGCCCGGGGCAACCCGAAATGGTTCGATGTCTCCTGGCTGTACTCCGAATGCTACCTTTACCGCCGCATCGCTACTCTCTTCGCCACGTCAACGCACTGGAAAGGCTATGATGTCTTCTCGAAACAAAAGACATCTACATTCCGCTCCTCGCGTCCCGCCGTCATCGAGCTGGCGGCAAGGTATAATGACATGACCAAGCAGTTCCAATCCGGCGACTCCGCAATAGCCAATGCCTCCGCCGATCAAAAAGAGCAAGCGGAGAAAGCGCTGTTCACCGAGATGTGCGAAATTTGTCTTTGGGGCAACGCTACAGACCTCAGTCTGTTGACCAATCTCTCCTATGAGGACATCCAAAAACTCCAAGGAAGCGCCAGCCGCAAAGCAAACGAGGAAAAGATCCTCGTCAACGACTTTCCATCCGCCTTCGCCTGTCTCAAGAAAGCACAAGCCTCTGGCCTCAGCGAGCGCAGAGTCGACATCGTGCTCGACAATGCCGGCTTCGAACTCTTTGTGGACTTGGTCCTGACCGGCTATCTTCTGCAATCCGGTCTCGCTACCCACGTCGTTCTGCATCCGAAACATATCCCTTGGTTCGTCTCGGATGTGATACCCAAGGACTTCAGTGATCTGCTCAATGTGCTGCAGAATGCTAAGGGTTTCTATGAGACGCCTTCCGAGGATGATAAAGCAAACAATCGCACTCCTCAGCCGCTCTCATCGTCCGATGAGGAGAACCTCACAGCCCTCTTCCAGAACTGGAGCGAACTTTACGCCGACGGCAAGATCATTCTCCGCCCGAACGCATTCTGGACCGAAGGCGGATCGTACTGGCGCATGCCTCACACCGCCCCGTCCCTCTTTTCTGACCTGAAAGAATCCGAATTAGTCATCTTCAAAGGTGATCTAAACTATCGCAAATTGACCGGTGATGTGATGTGGGATCCTACTACTCCTTTTACGAAGGCTATTGGACCGTTGGGACCGGGAAGTGGGATCAATGTATTGGCGATGAGAACTTGTAAGGCGGATGTTGTGGTAGGGTTGCCGGAGGGCAGGGATGAGGAGTTGAAGGGCATGGAGGGTGGAGGGGGGGATAGCGGGGCCCGGAAATGGGCTTGGAGTGGGAAGTGGGCTGTTGTGAGCTTTTCGGGAGGAAAGGATTGAGGTGGGTTCGGGTAGTGTGGGTTAGATTAGATCTGTAGATGGTGATACAGGGCCACCGGTACGCTATGCTGCTTGCCTGACATTGCTGAGTCTATTCGCGTAAAGAGTGTCTCGGCGGAGAAGCAGCAGGTGGCATGTCAGTGACTCCAGTCCCCGCAGGTGCAATACTGTCTTTGATACCCTCCCGGCAAGGAATGCGCAACGAATCACTCCTCGACATCACTGCTCCCTGCCATGAACCTATCACCGTTCCATACTTCGCCGTATCTCTTCGGTACGACCCTGTTCGAAGTCACAGGCTGAGTCGGTTCGTTGATGCCTTTTGTGTGCGCGCACCCGCAAAGCTCTACCTTCATGTACTGTAAGTCGTGTCCGGCATCTCAAAGCGGAAGGTAGTACTGTTTGCGTAACGTCTGAGGTTTCCGAAATGGTACACATGGGCGTCCACAGGGCTCTGCACAACGATTTCGCGAAGGTCAGTGACTCCGTCCCAGCCAAGATCATGTATATCATGTATGGGTTTGAGGTATATCATGTATGGGTTTGACATCCAGAGCATCGCTTTCGGCTCACTCCAGATCAATGTCCTCGGTCAAGGCCTCGTTTCTTGAGGCTCTCTGCCAGAATTATGAGGTACGGGAACCCAGTCTCGTACGCCGTAGCTCGCAACAGGTCAACGCTAAGTCCGGCAGCGAAGTGCGCGCAGGTATGCGGCCAGCTATGCTCAAGAGAACCTCGGGCGGCAGGGTGAGGATGCTGCGGCCAGCGTGATGCCTATTTGCAGCCATTGCGGCTTCCCCGAATTGCAGCAGCCCTGAGTGAGGACGAGAGACGGACGGATGAGAGCAAGCAGTCTATACTGCTGTGAGGAAGAACCACCAGCGTCCATTCGAATGAAGTAGCACAGCCTGCTGAAAGCCTCTCGTGACCCATTGAACAGAAGTGGCGGGAGAGTTCGACCAGGTCCCCTGAAGAAATACTGTTCTACAACTTGCCATCTAGCGCAACCTGTAGCGCCGACGCTATGCCTCAAATCGATTTCCTGACAGCAATCCTATCTGTGATTACATTGCGCCTTCCAGGCGATTCCTCGCGAGAGTGACGATCAGGCGAGCGCTCCTACCGCCCCCCTGCACCACTCCGCCTGCTCCTCTTCGTGGGGTCAAATGGCACGTCTTCAGGCCGTCGCTTTCGGTCCGGCGGCAGGCCTTCTTCTCTCTTCGGCAGACCGTCGTCTCGCATGGAAGGCGGTCCTCGTACACCTTGATCTCTGCGTTCGCCCTCCCTTCTTCCACCTCTAGGATAGTCCTCGGGCCTGGTGCCACCTCTAGGCCCATCACGACGGCTTGGATCGCCGCCACCGTAGCCCCGTAAGTAGTCTTGCTGAGGCGGCATCCCGTTCATAGGCCCAGGCATATCTGGCGGTGGACGCCGACTTTCTTCGTATCGCCTGTGCTCCCGGGCCTCTCGCTCATCTCTAGGTCTTCGTTCGTCGCGTGGAGGAGGCCCGCGCTTGTCCTCCATTCCCGGCGGAGGCGGGCGGCGAGGCGGCTCATCGTCGGGTCGCCGCTCGAGACTTGGATGCCTGCTCGTGCGCGGCTGTCTATCGTCCTCCCGCCTCGATCTACCATCATTTAGCCGGTCAGGATGTTGCAGTAGATCTCCTCTCGACTGCATGGCTCGAGAGTCCGGACGGCTTGGTGGCCCATCGAAGCGTTGTGGCGCCTCATTGCGGCGCTGCATCGGCTCCATTGACAATGCTTCAGCGGGTGGCGGTGGCGCAGGTCCACCAGAGGGCACGCCAAAGCTGTTCTGCCTGCTCGAGGCACCGCGGAAACTGACATCTTGACCATTACCACGAGGGCTCGGCGCATTGTTGCCCGCTGTCAAAATAGCATTGACGGCATTGACAGCTCCACGAGGCCTCTGCCCGCGCTGCTGGCGATCTTGCGCGGACGCTGGCCCGGTCGGCGGAGCGGCGGTCGATGGCAAAGACTCGATAGGTGCGTTGACTGGCGGTGCCCGGCCGTGGGCAACTCTAGGTCCTGACGGTGGAGCAGCTGATGACGGCGAGGAAGCATTGCCCAATGATTGAGCTTGGTTGCCACCCGTGATGAGACGAAGACGATCAGGATTCATACCTGCCATCTCCTCTGTTGGCGTGGCCGGTGTTGACGAAGGCGCATTCATTTGCCGAGGCGGCTGGTCGCGGCGATCATTCCTTTCGTTCAAAAAGTGCCTTGGCGGCTGCTGCGGCCTGAAGCTTGCTGGCGACTCCGGTGGACCCCTTGACGAGGGCGAAGACACGGGCTGCTCATTCTGCCGCCCATTCTGCTGCACCGCGGGCGCCGTGAAGTTTCGCCCACCTCTCGCAGCAGGCCCAGTCATGCCTCTCCCACCAGCGCTCGGCCCGCTGGGCGGACCCTGAGGTTCAGGCATGGGCGGCTGATTGAGTCGTCCGTATGTCGACTCCTCGCGTGTCAAATCACGACTCAGCCTCCCTTTCCGCAGCGCCGTTGGCGCAAGATCCGTGGGTGGTCGGTTCTGCTGGTCACGAGGAGGCTCAGGTCGTCCAGTCGTACGGCTATCACGCTCGTCCCGCTCACGTCTCGGTTCGCTAGGTGGGCCAGACCGCTTCTGCGCTTCCTCAATCATGCGCTGCCGCTCCGAGTTGACGCGGAACTGAGCACTATCCGGCCCCTCGCTCGGAGTCGGCGGCGCACTTGATGCAGGTCTGGGTGGTGCTTGCACTTGCGGCACAGACGGTGCAGAAGCAGTCGAGTTGAGCTGGCCGGGGCGAGGTGGCGCAAATCCTTGCGCAGTAGGCGGACCCATATTTCCATTAGATCGATCGCGAACATCAGATGCTCGCCCATGCATGGCGCCCGGGGGCGCATCGCGGCGCGAGGGCCACTCCTCCCTTGTTGATCGGGGAGGTCTTTCATCTCGGGCATAGCTCCGTGCCATGTCCGGAGGAGTGCGCGCTCGACTAGGCCTACCACCAGGCGAATGGTCCCTTGACGGCGGGCGGACATCGCCGGGCCTGTCGAGTCTACCGTAGCCATCGTCACCACGCCTAGGATACCTTGCATCCGGTCGGGCCACGGGTTGCGGAGGCAGCGGTTTGTCGGCGTAGTGAGAGCGAGATTCCGGCCGTGGAGGCGGCGCTGCTTGAGGAGGCAGCGGTGCACTCGAATGAACGGGTGCATCACGACGCGCATTGCCATTGATCGCAGGCTGCCTGGGCCCACTAGGTGTCGCCGGCGCGGGCGTCGACGGCTTTGAAGCAGCAGCAGCAGCCAGCTCAGTCTTCATCTCCGGCGTCGGCTTACTAGCAGGCGCAGACGGCGTATCCTGATTCTTGATCTCCTCTTGTTTGACCGGTCCAGCATCCTTCATCACGTCATCCCTCTCCTTCTTTCCCTCCTCCTGCACCTCCCCATCCTCCGGCCCAGCTACGCTCTCCTTCCTCGCCTGCCCATCCGCCGCAGGCTTGAATTCTGGCGCCGCAGCATCCAACTTCTTCCCCGCAGGTGTCGGTGTACCACCCTTCCCCGCCTCATTCAACCTGAAAGCCTGCGGGCTAACCCATACCTTCTCCCGGCTCTTCAATGGCGCAGCCACACTCAACGCCATGATCTTCAGATCCTGCCTCTCCTCTTCCCTGCCCAACTTCTCCACGCATTCCAACAACTTCTTCCCATGATGCATAAGCTGCGGATAAACGCCCACGATCTGTTTCATCACCACGATGCCGTTGCGGATATGCATATACTCCCCTCCGCTCAAACAGCTCGCCAATGCTCCCTCGATGCTCGAATGCCAATTGAACAGCTGCCGCCGGAAAGTCTCATAGTCCATATGATTCCAGCTAGAAGCGTCCTTGTCGAAATCAACGGGGCCCTTTACGAAGCCCGGGAGCTTCCCCTTGCCCATAGCCTGAACATCGTAATCCTCCTTTTTCGCATGCCACCCCGCAAGCATCTTCAGCACCTCGTTCAGGAACCGCCCGAAACTCGCCGCTTCCTGGCCCGTACATTGGAAAATCGTTGCAGCAAGTGCTTGCTTCCTAAGCAAGATGTCGATGGTGACTAGCGTGCTGAAACCTGGCGTGCCGACTGCATGGAGCTTCTTGAGCATGATGAACGCATACTGCGCGTCAGCCGGCCCCATAATTGCTCGCGGAAGGAAACATTCTTGCAGCAATGACTCGTGCTGGCGACGCAATTGCTCGCCAGTCTTGGCAGGACTGAACCAGTGTTCCTTTTCTTTGTTGTTGAGTCGGTGTCCGATTTTCTGGTAGTGCGCGATACGCGTTTTACCCTCGAAGGCGAGGCGAGACAGGAGTTCTTGATTGCGGGCATGCTTGCGGTCGAGTTCGGATTTTGTTGATGTTGAGGCCGTGGAGATGCGGCGTAGGAGGTCTTTGGATTCGAGCTTCAGTTTGTCGGTTTCGGTCGTGTAGTTCGCCATAGGGACTGCGAGATCGGAGAAAGTGTAGGTCCAAAAGGTGGTGTAGAAGGGCAGGGAGATCCGGGTATGGAGGTCGCCAGTGACAGCCCGGAGGCGCTCGGTCAAGGCTTCCAAGATCGGGTGCCAGGGTGACTTCGGGGATGTCTGAGGGGTAGGCGCAGGCTTGATACCGTCGTCGACGACAGCTGCCTCTTCGGACCCAACGGCCTTCGCCTCATTTCCCTCGTCCCCTTCGCTCTTAGCAGCAGCCTCAACCATCTCCACATCCCCGCCCGCCGCACTCTGACTCCGCCTCTCCTTCCTTTGCTTCTTCAGCTCATCCTCCTCCGCCTTCAACGCATCGTCCACCTCGATCAGCCTCTGCATGATGACTCCCCTACAAATCGCAAAAGCCACACTAGGCTCCAAACCATAGTCGCCCACCAACGCCACCACATCCGGCACCGCCGCCTCGAATTCTTGCGGTCTGAGATTGAACCTCAGAACCTCCAGATACTGCGCGAAAACCATCCCAACCTTGTCCAAGTTGTTCCCGAGAACCTTCAGCGGCATGAACTTCGCCCCGTCACGGTGCGCATACACCTTCCTCTCCTGCGCGATCGCCACGAGCATTTGTCCCGCTAGACCGGAGTCGGATAGGGCGCGGATCAAGCGCTTCGCTTGCGCTTTCTTGGCGTGTCGGGTATCGCTCAACTGCTGCAGGATATGCGCTTGCAGGTGCTCGCCTCCGGCCATGGCTTGCAGTTGGGACTCGTTGAACTCGGCCACATCCGCGCGGATCCCAGCCATCTCCGTCAGGATCTGCTCGAGCATTTCCAGATCCGTCGAATCGCCTTTGCGCAGCTCGTTCGCAAGATACTGCAATATCGGTGCCGGGTTCACGGTCGAGTATCGCGCGAACAACGACGCGACGAACTGACTCAACGCCTGCAGCCACGAACTCGTCAACATCCCATCCGCCTGCATCCTGTCCCTGCCCTGCCCGCCCAACGAATTAATCAGACACCAAGTCAGCACATCATAAGCCAACTTCGGAAAATATTTCGTACAATCCACCAACGCCGGGATCATGTTGCTATAACTCTCCAGCTGATTGATCATATACATCATCAAGATCCCGGGCGATGCGTAAGACACCTTGCCCAGTGCGCGCGACATACTCTTAGTATTCTCGTTGCTGACACGGCGGAGGACATCTTTGACTTCGGCGCGGTTGCGCGCGAATGCCGAGGCTACGTCGGGGAGCCGCGAGGTGCGGCCGGTAAACCATTCGGCGTAGAGGGCGAAGCGGGTGGAGGTCGGGAAGAGGGTGAGGATAGCGTAGGTTTCGGAGGTGAGGGAGGGGCTGTGTTTGCCGATGCTGAGGGCTGGGAGGAGAAGACGGCGGATGATGTCGAGCCAGCGGGTTTGGTTGGGCTTGGAGAAGTCGGAGTCGAGGCTTTGCTTGCACAAGCGCAGGAGCGTGCTGTGGATGATTGGATCGAGGCCGATTTTAGGACCCAAGAGGCCGAGGAAGGTGTTGCAGAGGTCGAAGACGTCGTCTAGAGTCTGACAAACAGGTAGGTTATCCGCCCATTCGGTGTAGTAGTATCGGAAGCGCGAGCCGTCTTTCTCCTGAACCTCTTCCAGGCCCAGCCACTTGGTAGGCCGGCGGGCTTGGACGGGCTTGAAGGGCATGGTACCATCGAGTCCCGGCGTCGTGTCTTCGAGCTGTTTGCGGGGATCTGCGAGGCCCGGGCGGTCGGCGAGTGGGCGGACAGAGTCAGTCATCTTGCTGAGCATGTGCTTAACGATGCGGATCAGGTATGGCGGCAGCGAGGTGTCAACGTCGACTAGCCAAGGAAAGCGGCCGACGATGTAAAGCGCCTCTGGGATGGCGCCATGTGCGAGGAGAGTCTTTAGCAGCAGAAGCTTCTGGTTTGCAGGTGCTGGCAGCTCATCCTGGCCTGCAGTCTCGTCCTTCTTCTCGCCTGGCTTCGGCGTGCCAGCGCCACTGCGATCTTTCTCGTTCCTGCGTGCGACCGGTAAAGTGTCATCGGTCAGAGCAGCAGCCATGGCAAGCTTGTTCAGCCCGCCACCAGGCCGCTGCTTGGCTTCGAGCTCAGCTTTCTCCCTCTCGAGCCGTGTGCGCTCCTCCGGCATCTTCTCGTCCGGCGGATAGAGGTGGGGATACAGATCGCGTAGAGAGATGAAGCCCGTCTTGATGAGCAGCGCCGTGAAGTGGATCAGATTATCAGGCAGCTTGTCATCGGCGTCGCGGGCGGGAGAAGCGTAGTAGCGCAGCTTGAAGCCTAGGATCTGCGCAGCATCCGAGTTGCCCGATGGAGGCAGAGTCTTTGTCTCCAGCATGTACTTTCGGTTTTCGGTCAAGCGTTTCCGACGGTCTTCCATGAGCTCCTTGCCCTTCGTGTCGACCTCGGCAGGGACCTCTGTCGACAGCAAGTCGACGACCGAGTCGAAGTCGACGATCCTCCGCTGGCCCAGCCCAAAGAAAGCGTCCATGCCCTTCTCCTTGACTTGCGCCCAGAAATGCTCATCACGCAGCGGCTTGGTCTCAACGATTTCGGACACCTCACCCTCCTTCGGCGCAAGCCTGCCGGATCCTGGTAACGCCCACGCAGGGAAGGTGTTGAAGCCATCGTCCTCCCATTTGACATTGTCGAGGTTGCCTCCATCCGGCCACCAAGAGCTGCACCTGTAGAACTTGATGAGGAACTGGTAAGCTTTGACCAGCGAGTTGGCGCTGATGTCCAGAGTAATGTCCAGGACTCTCCCAACGTCTAGGTCGAATGCTCCTACAAGTGCCATGATCCGACGGAAGGCATCTTCGGCGACGTAGGGGTTGGTGCTCTTGGTCGAGTCTTCGGCGATGTTGAAATATTCGGTCAGGAGCTTGGAGTAGCCCTCAGTCTCTTCGCGGAGGAGATTGAAGTTGGATTGCCGGTACAGCAGGTTCGTAGTCTTGCGGGCTCGCATCTGGTTGAAGGATGTGCGTACCAGAGATAGGGTGGTCAGAAGAGGCACGTCCAGCTCCTGCCGGATGACCTCGGGATCAATTCCGGTCGCAGCCAGCAGTGGCAAGAGCGCAGGGTTCTTCGTATCCGCATCGTCCAGTAGTGAGATGGTGTTGAGGAACAAAGACTGCACATCCAGGCCTCCACCCTCCGGGCGCTGTGCTGTCATCTGTCTCACCACTGGCCCGGCCTCTGCTGCATCCAGTCGCCCGTCCAACGCTGATCGCACTGTTTCTTGCAGTATCGCGCTTACGGTCAGTCCGTCGCCTTCTCTACCGCTGTCCAGTACCGCCTGTCTGCCCGTCTCTGACCAAGCACGGACAGCCTCGTCGGTCAGGTACTCGTAGTCATACGGCGCAGGTGGTCCCTTCTCCCCCTCCTCTTTCCCACCCTCCTTCTCTACCGCCGCAGGCGCCGGCGTTCCCATCCTCGATGAATCCGCGCCAGACACGCCATTGACAGCGGACGGTGGTGGTGGCGGGGCGAGACTCTGTCCCTGCGCAGGCGACACCCCAACGCTCGGCGTCACAGGCGTAGCATTCACTGCATCCGCCGGCGCGCTCTGCCGACTACTCTGCCTACTATTCCTCCCACCTCTGCTGGACTCCCGCTGGGCCATGCCCAGGTTCTCTGGCCGGTGCGGTGAAGGCCGGTTCCCGAGGTCATATTGCGAGACTGGGCGATCTGTTGGGCCAGACCGCTTACGTTTCGCGCTGCCCGGCGCCATGGCGGAAGGGCGCGAGGCGGAGGGGCGCGGGCGGCGGGGGAGGAGGAGGAGGAGGGGATGGCTGTGAGGCTGCGGGCATGTGGCTTTGTTTGCGGGTGAGGGTGACGAAGGCGAGATTGAACTCTTTGTTCGGCTATGTCGCCTCTTTGATAGGATAGTGTGCAAGTCGAAGGAGTGACGAGAATAGTAGATGTCAGTGTGAGAGCGTGGCTTGATGAGGATAGACCGGATGTGGGCTTCGACGTGGAGAGCTTGCTCCCAGTCGTGAATCTGAGTGACCGCGGCGGAGGATGGGGCACGGGCCGCAATGACATGACTCAGCATTTGAGGTGGACCGTTGGCCCAAATTCACCGAGGAAACTACCACAACGACGGGAACTGAACCTCCACGGAGCGAGACGCATTCTGGTGCAGGAAGATGTCCGACATATCTAGGCACTCTGCGTACTACGGTTCTAGCCTTCCCGGTTCACTCCGATCGACGACTTCGCCTCCTCCCAACTCGCCCCTCGATTGTCCATCCGCCTCCACGACCTAGTCTTCAAACATGCGTCTGATATCTTCCCAAGTAAGCTCCAAACCCCCCAGCCAACCATACCGCTTCGACGCCCGTCTCGGCGCCCTTGCTGGCGGCTCCAGGTCCTCCTCCTTCTCCCCGTCGTCGTCCTCATCAATGTTCGTCCTCGGTGCCAGCAAAGCCTGTGCGGCCTCGGCAAATGCATGGAGTCTTTCCGGGTGTGCAAGTGAGAGATGCAATGATGACCTGTTCGACGCGGTCGGCACACTGGACTCCTCAATTACAGGAGACCGCTGATTTGCACCCGGGTCGAAGTACGTTCCTCTGTCCACCGGGGCAGCTCTAACATCGGCCTCCGCCTGCCGCGGTGATTCTTCCGGCATGGCGCTCGGCGGCGACACTGATTCTTCTTCCGTCTGCTCTGCGGCCTGCAACCTCGTGGGACTGGGTATGGATCTGCGTCTGCCCACCACATCCTCGGTGGCGGGCAGTGGCGTCGTAGAGTGTTCTGCGCTGGACTGTTTCGACATCCTTTCGCCCAATCGCTGAAACGCTGAGGACTCCGCGTCATGCTGCAGATATGTGGCTGCAACCTGCAGAATTTACACCAGTGGTTAACGCGGGCTTGCTACTAGGATCGCGGTATAACCTAAGAGATCGTGAGTAATGTCGGCGCAAGCGGCCGTGACCCAGTGCATCTGACGGGCAGCAAACGCCTGGTCCGTCGCCGTGCGTGGCCATAGGGCAACCGAGCCAACGATCCTTGGAACGGAAGCAGTGACTGCGTCCAAACGGGCGACAGCAGCGACGTCGACACACTGTGGTCTCTTCGAGTGGCCCGGGCGCATTCGCTGGCTGGGTCCGCGCAGCATCCTGCTCTTTGCGCCCTTATATTATATGGCTGTTTCGCCTCGGCCGCCTTCGCAGGCTCCTCCCGCTTCGTATCCGCCGATGGCCGTGGATTGGTTTCTTGACCCTTTTGCGCTGTTGGCTCCGGCGTACTGCCTGCTTGCTGCCTGTCTTTTCGCTTCTGCTGCCGCTTGACTTTCCTTTCCTTGGGTATTGGCTGAGTACATGGACCACAAAATTCACTGTTGTGCTCAGCCAAGCTCTCTCGGAGAACAGGAAATCTACCGAGTGGACACGGATGGAGCGAGGAGGATGCTGAAGTATCTTGTGATCAGGGTCCCACATGCGAACAGCTTGGTGATGCGAGAGTCTGCACAATCGGCTGGGAGAGTGGAAAGGCGGTTGCCTGTAATCAGCGGTCGACTTGCCGTGGAGGTGGGTCGCATACTTTGGGCCCCGTTTGAGAGCAGGCTAGGATGAAATCGGATTATGCATGGCTATGCTTCCCGTGCGCTTCTGCAATCTGCTTATTCGGCCGGGAGCCTGGATACTCCAACCTTTCTATGTCCCCGAACGCCCGCTAACATCATCAAAAAGCAGCTGGCCTCATTCCCGCCACGCGCCTACTGGACTTTCTTCATCGAACCCTCCTCCGTCCCGTAGCTCCTATCATCCTTCCCCTCGACCTCGACCACCATCTTCTCCATCTCCCTCTTCTGCCTCTCCCACTCTTCCGGACTCATCTTGTTCTCCTTCTCAAAGAGCTCCCGGTTGGGTTTGCGGTAGCTCCCGCCCATCCGGTCCCAAAGCGTCGTGAACTGCCCGTAATTGTAGTTGAAGTACAGATGATGCATCGTGTGACAGGCGGCCCCATTGATCACCGGCGAATTCGCCACATACTCCCCGTCATGAATCATGACGGTCCAAATCTGAATGAACACGAAAAGTGCAATGTACGCCCACTTCTGCAGCGGGAAAATAAACGGGAAAACGTGGTACGGCACGCTTTGCGCGAATCCGTCCAGTGGGTGGAAAGCGTGGCTGGCGAAGGGGGTGGGCATGATCCATTTGTGGTGCGGTTTGTGGAGGCGCTTGTAGAGGAGTTTGCTGTGCAGGCCGCGGTGGATGAAGTAGATGCCGCAGTCGGTGAACATGAGGAAGAGCGGGAATTGGATGTAGTTGTAGGCGGCGCCGAAGAGGGTGAGTAGGGGGTGCGAGAAGCCGGGATTGCCGACGGATTCGTACATGAAGCTGTGGCCGCGGACTTCGAGGAGGAACGCGGGGATGGTGAAGAGGGCCATGATGGGGATGGAGCGGAGGGTCTGTTGGATCTCGAGGCGCATTTGGTTCTTGAGGTATTTCGGGTGGTTGAAGGTGGCTTTGTCGAAGACGAAGACGTAGGAGAGGGTGGCGAAGGTGAAGTAGATGACTGCGCCGAAGAGCCTGCGTGGGCGTCAGTACGGCATCTCCCTGGGAAGAGTGTCGCCCGCCGGGGTGGGCTTGTACTCACCATGTGATCGCATACAACGTGGCCAACTGCCGCCAAATGTTGCCCCTGTCCCACCGACTCATCCACGCATACTCTCCCGGCGCGAAGCTCCAGTGCTCACTCGCCGGCGTCCATTGCCACCCGCTCCTGGCCGAGAAATCTCCACTGAGCCTCGATGCCGCGTCGAAGCTCGCATTCTGGTAGTCGTAGCCCTTGAAGTTGGCTGCGATGGTGGAGATGGGATCGAAGTTCGATACTGCAGGGCTCAGAGGGAGGACATTGGCCCAGATGCGGTCGAAGAGGAAGGTGTCCGCTGTCTCGAGGATGTAGTCCATGATGTCGTCTGGGCGGCGCGGCGTGGCGTGGCGCGCTCCGGGGACTGACTCGTTGTCCCTTCGCCTGTGCCGCCGCCTGCTTCTTCTGCTTCTTGTCCCTGTTCTTCTTCTTCGATGCGCAACAGATTATATAATCACGCGACAGCCCCAGCGCAGCTCACGCGCAAATCGCAAATCGCAAATCGCAAATCGCAAAGCAGGGAGGAGAGTAGGGCCGAGAGGACGAACGGGTCAACGAGCGACAAGCGACAATTTATTAGCACGCTCCTGCCCATCCTTGCCCGCCGAGCAGCTTGCAGAATGGTCTGACTTTCTGTGGCCCTAGCAGTGGGGTCCTGCAGGGATCCCGTCGACGCCGCCCGCTGATTCGCCGCGCACAGCGCCGTGCCTGAACCGTTGGAAGTCTGTTTCCGAGGGGGCGTACTTTCCTTGACGTGCCGCGAGTGGAAGGCGCGGTTTGTGGGGTTATGGTGGCGATATCGTGACTCCTTGGCTGTGACAACATTTCGGAGGAGGGAGCGGTAGCGCGGGGAGGGGGCACTGCCCCATCGCAGTCTACTCTCGACTATTCTACGCCGCCCCTGGCCGTCGTCCTCTCGCACAACCAAAGCCGCCATGGTGACGTGCATCCTCGTTGGACCGTGGTATCGTCGTCAAACCCTTCCCCAAACGCCCTGCTCTCTCCCTCGCAATCGACTGAGCACCTCCTGACAGTGTGCGACCTGAGAACTACCCAGGGTTGCTGTCCTCGGACCCTCTGGTCGCATCGCTCCTCCACCCACCATAGAACCCCACGCTGCTCGGTCCCTGCCCGTACTGTAAAGACGCTGGAGGAGGTGTGGGCGTGCTGAACGCGTCAATGGAAGATACAGGGGGTAGCCTGAGCCCGCCGTTGTTGCCATTTGACTGCTGCTGCTGCTGCTGAGACGTCTGCTGTGGTGAGGGCAGGTCGTGTGAAGGAGCTGGTGAAGGGCGCATGCTGTAGCTCTGCTGCTGCGGCGTACCCGAAGATGGACGAGAGGGCTGCGCAGTAGTATTCCAAGAAGGCGTCCCAGTATTGGATGGTCTTTGCCCGCCGAACATGTACATCCCGTTTGACAGCGGCGGTAAAGCCTGCGCAGGCGACTCATGCCCGCCATTCTGACCAGGAGTCGTGCCCCTCAACTCACTGTTCAGGTATCGCTGCCCAGCTCCGCTCCTGCCCGGGCTTGCCTCGCGCGTCGTAAATCCAGCATGACTGGTGGTTGAGGAGGCTGCTGCGCTGTTGCCGTTGGTGCTTGCACCGAAGTTGGACGGCCTGTGACTGTCAGCCTGGCGAAAGGAAGGCTGGTTATAGCGGTCCGTCGGTACGGAGGAGGGTGTATTGTGATACGTCTGCTGCGGCGGTGCGCGGGGATGGGAACTCTGGGTACCTTGTTGATCCGAAGCGGATGTGGATGCGGCCGAGGTGGCCGAGAGGGCTGTTGTGGTCTGGCGTTTGTGGGAGCGGACGGGTTGCTCGTCTTCGTCGGAGAGGGTGAGGTCGATGACGGAGCTGGCTGGGCGCTTGCTGCCGGCGCGTTGAGCGGAGTTAGTTGACTGCGCCACCGAGGGCTCGCGTGATGAAAGTGGTGGCGTGTTCGTGAAGCTCGAGGGTGCGCCCATGGGTGAGGACTGCGAGGCGGTTTGCTTGACGCCGTTGACCGGCTTATTGCTGGGGGCGTCAATTTCGACGAGGTCGTCATCAAAGTCATCATCGTATGATGCCCTCGGCTTCGGCGCACCATTTGGCTGCTGGCGCTCATCTTCCTTGATCACTCGCCACTCGCCATCCGGTTCCACGTCCACTTTTTCTATGGACCGGGGCGTGTTCTTCAGGATGTCTTCGAAATACTTGTCCACGCATAATGACTGGAAAGACACGGTTTTGGAGCAGACAGGGCAGTTCCACTGCGGCGCCTGCTCCATCAGTTGCATGAACATGGCGCCGTCGAAGCATTGCGTGTGGGCGCAGACAGTCGACCGCACTGGCAGCGTGATGCGCACAGTAGACACTGGATCCTTCAGCGACATCACAAAAGACGTGGCCTCAATATCTGGGTCGGCGTTCTTCTTCCGCATCTCCTCGATCACCCGCTCTTTGGGAATGACGTGCTGATGCTTAATCCGCTCCGTCAGCGCGGCGGCGCTCACGTACTTCACCAGTTCAATGACGAAGGCGTAGCGCGTTTGAGTGAGTGCGTAAGTGACCGCCACCTGATTGGGGTAGTTCGCCTTGGCGCGCACCTTGGACGTAAGGTCGGCAGGCTTGGTAGAGCCGGGCTTGTTCTTCAGGCCCTTGAAGTTCGACTTCACGTCATCGTCGTTGATCTTGACTTCGATTTGGTTCGGAAACGTGATGTCCACCGGTGCATACGGAAGCATGGAAGGCGAGAGGCCGCAGTACATCATCAGCCGCATATCGCTGTTCTGCTGCAGCATCTGCGCCTGCTGCACGCTGAGTACGATCTGCACACGGACCGTGTTGCGATTGTGTGGCATTTCTGTATGATCATGTGAGCAATGCGGTCATCATGGAAGAAAGGCCGACGGTACCTGGCAGATTCGTCAAAGGGACCACCGTCTCCGAAATCTCGTAGAAAGGGCTCGATTTGAAACCTACACGATCGTCAGCAAGATGACAGCCACAGTTGGTAGACGAGGGACGCGGACATCTGCGACCAGTGGGCAGGCGGTTTTGAGTCGCCATGGCGTGTCCACGGGCAGCGGCGGGTGACATGTTGTACGCGTTGTAGCTGGCAGCTGGCGAACCGTAGTTGTTGGCCGGGGAGTCGAGGGTCTGGCGCGGGGGAGCTTGGCCCTTGTGTTGAGCTCGATATCGCATTTCTTCCAAGGCGGCCGGATCGCCTCTGGTCACTATCTCGTCGAGAACTGCGGAAGTCACACCTCCGTCAGCACAGTTTCTTTGGCCAGGATCTGGATCCCGTCTTCAAACAAAGCCCTAGCGATATGCGCTTACTCTGTAGACATCTCTGCTGGAGATCCGCCTTGTTCCCCGACACTGCCTTGCCGTAGTTTCGGCAGATCTCCTTCAGATCCTGATTGATCAATCTCTTGAGTGATGTTGCCACATTCGCTTTCTGTTGCTCCAACATGTGTTGCCCAGACGCCATTTGCGCCTCTCCGCGCCCACCTCCTGCTCGGGATCCGTGACGTTGCTATCGTGGGCGAGGCAGCCTCGTGAGTCGCAAGAAGGGAAGTGGTCGAAGGAGAACGGGCTCGGGGGCTTATTGTCGGTAGCAATAATAGAAGCGCAAACGCGCACTAAGCACCAAGGCGCACGAGGCAGCAGAGCGCAAGTGAAGGGGACAAGAAGGGAAAGGAGCGACGACTGGGCTTTGGTGTGAAGTTGCGGAAGGTGCGAAGCGGCGGGATTCGGTGTTACGTTGATGAACGCGATCACATGATGTGGCGAGCCTTGTTGCCGCGCACAAAGCGAACGGCCGCGGGCTCTTCGGCCTCGCGATGGACGCGCTGCTCGAGGAGGGAATATCACGGCGCGCGTGGTGCGGAAAGTGGGCGTGGCACGGCAGCCTTTGGCCCAGCAATGTCACCTTGGGATGAAGTCTGGCGTTCGGAGGTGCATAATCGTTATCGGGCTAGCGTGAAGAGATAGTGGTCGGTGCCGAGGGGATTCTGGAAAGTCTCGAGCTTCATTTTCTACAACATCGCCTCGACAGTTAGGAGCAATCGAGGAGATGGCGAAGAGTTCGCGGTCCAGCATCGTGAAGAAGAACAAGGCGGGTCTGAAGAAGAGCGTCTTCGGTCCCGTCGAGCAAGCTCGCAGCGAGCGTCTGAACGCCAAGCTGCTCGCGCTGGCGCAACAACCCAAGCCCGAGAAGCAGGAGATGGAGGTTGAGCCGGACGGTATTTCGATCCCCATGGGCTCTTGCACAGCGCTTTGCTGACACTTCGCTTAGCTGGCAACAGCAAATCCAAGGGAGATGCGCCAGCCGACAATACCATGGACGTCGACCGAGCCACGACGAAAAAGTCGGAGAAGTCGAGCAGCGGCAGCGGGAGGGCCTCGAAGATCACGAAGGCGCGGCATCGCAAGGCCAAGAACAATATCGTGTTCGCACCCACTGGCCGGGCCAAGTCGAAGAAGCGGAGTAAGCGGTGAAGCCGGCTTGCTCGCGACCTCCAGAAACAGATCTATCTACAACCGTGCATCCTTGACCTACGCCAAGGCTTGCGCGCGGCCCTAATACGCCTTGGGGTAGCCATCTCAGTGCTCGTAAGTGCCGGGGTGGGAGCAGGAACCGACATTGATGTTGCGCGAGTGGCAAGAGCATGAAGACTCTCCAGCTACAACGCCCACTGCCGCTAGAGCATCAAGGAAGGTGTCGCTGGCAGGCACAGCAAGCCCGAGAGCCACTTGGAAGATTGTGTGATGAAGTCGCACGCGCCAGATCAAAGTCGGGGTCACGGGACGATTGTGCAAGAGGGACTCTGCACGGGATGGGAAACGGCGCTTATCAAGTCTGACCGAGGCGTCCACAGCCAGCAAACCCTTCTTCAATCACCTTCCATCTCAAACGTTGTATGGGATCTGTTAGTCTCGCTGCCGAGTGCTAAGGAGGTGAGTCAAGGATTTGATTGCACACAAGCTTGCTGTTGCTGTCATGGTTGCGCATTGGAGACTTCCACCAGCAAGCTTTGAGCGACGACCCCAGCTTCTGATATCATTCTATCACCCTTTTGCTCCTGATCAGCTCTCTCTGGTGACGTAAGCACATGGTCGTGAGGATGACTGATCTGAAAAGCAAAACCGAGAAAGGCAAGCGCGGGAAAAGCAGAAACGAGCGGCGCAGGAACACGAAGCCTCCAAAGGCGCCATACAAGAGTCCTTCCAGTGCGGCAGATGGAGCTAAAGCTGAGAGGCATCAGCAAGGACGTCATGAATCTCAGCAGCCACAAACCCCTCGGAAAGAGGGTGTTCAACGAGTTCGGCTACAATACAATCAGCAGCATTGGCCAGAGGTCACTCTCCACCCGACAGCGTAGGCACAACAGCTACCGCCAAATACGACCTCACCCTCCAAGGTGGATGCGGGCCGCGGCAGTGGACGCCATACACATCACAGCAGCAGGCTTGGAATGATCGAGGCTATGGTCGGCCATTCCATGCGTCGAACATTGAGCAAAGTCAGTACGCCTCAAGCCATGGAGTTCGCCGCCGGCGCCGCCGCTGCCGCAGGGTAACATCTATGGCTGGCAACCGGAAGTGTCCGCTCCCAGTACCGGCCAATTTGCTCCGGCGGCCACACCTGCACATTGGCCTCAACAATCCCTCTTTATAACGCAGTATGGACAGGTACAGCAGCCATCGCCGATCGGCGCAGCAGGCCCAAGCAATTACAGCACACAGCACTCGATCAGATATTCTCCGCAGCAGTACGCCGATTCGGCGCCGTCTCTAAACCGTTCCCCAGGAGTACATCAGCAGCACCATGTGATGATAATTTTCGGGGGAACATAGCAGCCATATTTGCTTGACGGCCAAGCAGTGGGCGGTGTCGAAGCTGGTCGGGACATGGTAGATCTGGGTGAGATCGGAGGAAGAGATGAAGCGGGAAGCCTTTGGATTCAAACTCGTTGCTCGGATGCGCGATCTTTTGCGATTGAACCCCGGCATGTCAAACTGCCGCAGGAAGCACCGTTTGCCGAAGAACTCGTAGCCACGTATGATTGCTAACGTGTCCGCCCTTCGCCTTTGGCTTATGACACCGCACAGCGCATCACGATCATGATCTCACCACGAGCATTGGTCGCTGTCCGTGTGATGGTCTGGAAGCATCTCATATCAGACAAGAGATTTACGCGCAAGATCGATGAGGATCGGGTCATCATGAATCTGGGCACGAGCACCCATAACTCACAGAGGCTGGCCGCAGCAGGTCCAGCTCTCAAAACCCCGGCATCAGAGCGAAGGGAAGATGCAACCGATATACAGCTGGTGCAACGGGCTGCCGCACCCTGGCCGCTACCGCGACGTGGCGCCCTACACGCAGTCTCCAGACAGCTCTCCAGCGGCGGACGAGGAGGAGGAGCGTTCAGCCCGCACTCGTGTATCTGCTTCCACGGTGCCATGGACGGACAGCATCGAGTCGCCCGACGTCCCACCCCGCCCATCAAGTCCAACAGGAAACCGACCTCTAGTTCTCGGCACAGTCAGCCTTGCCGCCCATCATCTGCTCGACGACGACGACGACGACGATGATGATGATGATGATGATGATGATGATGATGATGATGATGATGATGATGATGATGATGATGATGATGATGATGATGACTGGTCTTCCATCACCCTGCGCAACTCCTCGGATCTTCAGACGTACGAATATCGCATCCCGAACACCCTGACGATTGGAGATTTCGCCACGTACTTTGTTGGTACACGGCCGGAGCGACTGTCATTGATGGCACCGGGATTGGAAGATTTTGTGGCGTCGCTGGATGAGTTCGAGCAAGACTTCAGCCTGCTTGGGGCTGTGGAAGAGACATCCCAGCTGTTTGCGGAGCATGCCGGGGCGGAGGCTGATGTGCGGGTTCCGATTGTGTGGATGTGATGATTTACTGGATTGCCTGATGGCGGCTGAGAGGGACGGGAGAAGAGATGAGCACACCAGACTTACTATCGTGGTGACATGGGACCGCAATACAATGCCGTCAGTAGAACAAAAGAGGAAGGTAGTTGCAAATACAACGCTGAGCGCCCATCCTGATGGACTCTGCAACAGCACATTCGCATACACCCGCCCCTCCACCACCAATCTGCCCGTGAACATCCCTGCTCACACCCGGACACTTGCGCTTGACACCGCATGCGCGCATGGTCGCGCTGCGGACCAGATGGACGGGGTCAAAAGTCCGCCACTTTGCCACCGCCCGAGACCTGCTCACGGCCACCTTCTGAGGAGTCTGTGAGCGCTGGCCATGCTGTTCCGCGGCCCACAGCTGGCGGCATACGTACACATACCGCTCCCCAGGCCAGGAAGTCGCTGGCCACAGGATTTGTCTGGACGACGCGGACGCCGATGAGCTTCCCTCTTCGACAAGCATCCCATCTGGAGTCCGGTGAGGGCGGGCATGTCCGCGCAGCACTCGGTGGGATTTGGGATACCCGCCGAGAACGCGAGGACGGGCACTACGATGATTACCGAGGTTGGAGACAAAAGGGAACCAAGACCCAGGTATGATCGCCGTCACTGAACCGCCGTGTAACACCTGCAAGAGGTGGACCCCCGTGCCCTACCATTCGGGGAATCCGTGGACTTACGGTCAGGTGTCCACGGAGGGAAACCACATGCACGAACATTCTGTCATGAATCTCGCGCTTGCTGGGCTCTGTCGCTGCCTCTTTGACCACGTTGGGATTGCGAAGGGCTGTGCTTCTGCTGCTGGTGCTTCTGTTGTTCCAGCAAAGCCAGGGCGCAGCGAAGACGGACTCACCAGCAAATCGACAGTCCGATGTCGGTGAAAGGAGAGGGGGGGAAGGGGATCGGGAGGGGGAGGGGGGAAGGGGGAGCGGGAGTCAGCAGCCAATCTACCGCGTTTGCGAGATCGAGCTGGCCTGCGAGGCGGAGGATTCGGTCGATTGTCGAACAACCGGCCGCAACGGGACGTACATGTAATGCGCGGTTGGGACCGGAGGCGGAGGAAGCGGTGGTTTGCGCAGACTGTAATTCTATATCCCCCGCTTTCTTCTTCTTCCCTTTTCCCCCCCCTCTCCCCCGCCTTTCCCGCTCGTGTACATCATCTAGTTGAAAAGGACGTCTCCGGTTCATTTCGCTTGAATTTTCATCACCCATCGTCTGTCGGCGCCGGCGGGCACACGACAGTTCTGCGGTCTGCGCCCCGCGTGCGAGGAGAAGCGGCTTCCGCCCGCGGGCGCACTTACCCGGGAGGTGCCACCGTCGAGTTGCGCCCCCTCGCTTTGGTCGCGGGCGGAGGGGGCGTGGCCGGGCGGCGGCGTCGACGCTCGCCATCTACAGCTTGTTCGGCTCGGCGTTCGTCTGCGGCCACTGGTAGCCGGCCGCGTCCGAGAACTTGTAGCCGTAGGAGGCCGTGAAGTCGTCGAGGACGGCGGGGCCGCGGGAACCTGGCGCGCACGCACGCGACGTCAGCCTCGGCTTCACCTCGCCGCTCCGTCCCACGCGGACGCGTCGCACTTACCGTAGGGGTACCCCATCGGGATGATCTCCTTGTTGCCGTCCAGGTAATGCAGCAACGGGGTGAAGATCCTCCAGCTCGCGTCCAACTCGTCGTCTCGCACGAAATTGCTGTGGTCGCCCTTGAGCGCGTCCAGGATCAAGCTCTCGTAGGCCTCGGGGATCTTCAGGTCGCTGAACCTCCTCCGGTACGTCAGATCCAGCTCGGTGACGACCGTCTGCATGCTCAGGCCGGGCAGCTTGCTGTTCATCTTGATGTACACGCTCTCGTTCGGCTGGACGCGGATGACCAGCTCGTTGCGCGGGATGTCCTTGAAGATGCCGCTCGTGACGTCCTTGAACTGGATGCGCACCTCGGTCTTCTGCTCGTTCAGGGCCTTGCCGGCTTTGAGGATGAAGGGCACGCCGTCCCAGCGCTCGTTCTTGATGTAGGCGACCATGCTGGCGAAGGTCGGGCACCGGCTCTCCTTGGGCACCGTGTCGTCTTCCTTGTACCCGGGCTTCGTCCCGTCCAAGCTCTTCTCGTACTGCCCGATGATGACGTTCTTGGGCTCGATGCTCGGCATGCCGCGCAGCACGCGCACCTTCTCGTCGCGGATGTCCTCGGCGGAGAAGCTGATGGGCCGCTCCATGGCCAGGAGGGTGAGCACCTGCAGGAGGTGGTTCTGCATGACGTCGCGGATGATGCCGAACTCGTCGAAGTAGCCGCCGCGGCCCTCGGTGCCGAAGGGCTCCTTGAACGTGATCTGCACATTGTCGATGTGGTTCCGGTTCCAGGTCGCGCCGAAGAACTCGTTGCCGAAGCGCAGGATGAGGATGTTCTTGACCATCTCCTTGCCCAGGTAGTGGTCGATGCGGAAGATCTCCTCCTCCTTCCAGTTGGGCCGCAGGGCGCGGTCGAGCTCGCGCGACGAGGCCAGGTCCTTGCCGAACGGCTTCTCGATGATGACACGCGCGACGCCGGCTTTGGGGTAGTTGTTGCGCTTCAGGTGCTCGCTCACGGGGATGAACACGCTCGGCGGCAGGGCCATGTAGAAGATGCGGTTCGTCTCCGCCCGCCCCTGCTCCGACTCCCGGAGGTGCTGCTCGAGCTGCTGGAACGACTCGTCCTTGTCGTACTGCCCGCTGACGTAAGTGGTCAGTTTGGTGAAGTCGCCGAGCTGCTGCTCGATCTCCTTCGTCGGCGTCTTGATGTACGACTTCACGCGCCGGAGGTATTCCTCGTGGTCCATCTTGGTGCGGGCGTAGCCGATGATCTTGACATCCTTGGGCAGGTAGCCGTTGCGGTAGAGGCCGAAGAGGGCGGGGAAGGTCTTCTTCTTGGCGAGGTCGCCCGAGGCGCCGAGGACGACGATGATGGTGTTGTCCTTGAGCTCGATGGTGCTGTTGTGCGCGTGGCATTGCCATGGTCAGGACGGGCTGGGTTGCGGGGTGCTTGGGGAGGGGGGGGCTGCTTCCGTGGAGCGGGATGCTCTGCTTACCCAGCGGTCTGCTCGACATCGTGGTGGACGATGGTGTCATGTCCAGCCATGGGGGGCGAGGCGTGTGTGCGTTTGGCGAATCGGTGGCGGGGGAGGGGAGAGAGAGGGTTATGGAGGTGTCGGGCGGGGGAGTGGATGGAGGAGACAAGACGGGGCGCTGGAGGGAAAAATGCGGGCTTGGACGCTGAGGCATCCGAGCACTCGCAGGCGCAGAGGGAGCACCGAAAGGCAGCGCGGCGGGATTGCAGCAGCAGCGACGAGCGGATGTGGGGCTGCCGGGCTGCCCGCTGCACTGTTTCTCACGTCACGCCGCCCGGCTGAATAAGCGCTGGCCGAGCCATCAATCCCTCGCGCAAATCGGGCAATCGATCCATCAATGCCGGCGGTAGGAAGTTTCGGGCGTGGTTGGGGGCGCTGCAGGTGGAGCGACGGATGGTGGGGAACGCTTTCTCACTCTCTTCTTCCATGCTGTTGCCCGCGCCGTGGCGGCGAGGACTCGAGAGCCATCGATGAGTCGATCCATCGTTCCATCGTTCCCACATTCACAATCCATCCACCAATCCATCCATCAAAATATCGATCCATCGTTCCATCAATGCAACATTCCATCAATCCATCCATCAATCCATCCATCAATCCATCCATCAATCCATCCATCAATCCATCCATCAATCCATCCATCAATCCATCCATCAATCCATCCATCAATCCATCCATCAATCCATCCATCAATCCATCCATCAATCCATCCATCCGTCAAGCGCCCAATGGGATGCGGCGCGGCCGTGTTTGCTGACCGAGCACGCTCACATCATCAACACGCGCAGCCGCGACAATTTACCGTCGGGGGCCCGGCGGTGAGACGCCGCCAGGGCGCACGGGCGTCGGCCAAGATCATCATCCACCACCATCATCATCATCCTCCTCCTCCTCCGCCTCCTCATCATCACCGTGCGTCAGGGTCTCACGGCCGGCAAAACTGGAGCAGGGCAGTCGCCGACAGGGGGGCCACACCACTTCCGCTGCACTGCACTGCACTGCACTGCACTGCACCACACCCGGTCGCGGTGGGCGAGATGGGCCAGAGCAAGCAGGAAGGGGCGAGCGCAGGACGAGGAGACGCAGCGCACAATGGCTAAAAGGCTGATTGCACGCCTACCGTGCCGGTCGAGATCCGCTGTCGATTGGGCAGCCTGAAACCCCTCTCCCTCCCCCCCCCACCACCACCCACGAGCCATGCCAGTGGGTTGTGAGTGTGTGACCCCCGCAGTGTTGGCCTGAGGCAGGAAAGCTGCGAAGCCTTCTTTCTACTCGTCCCCATCCGGAGTCGCGTTCTCGCCACACGCGCGCAGGACCCGGAATCGTCGCCACTTCCCCTTGCCTTCGCTCCCCTTCCCGCCCTCCCCTTCCCGCCCCCCGCCTCCCCACACACAACCCCGCGAGCAGCAATGTGAATGCCTCCCCCCTGACTCCCTCTTGACTTTCCCCCCCCATACGCCCCGCCCCGCCCCGCCCCTCGGAGCCCGTGCCGCCATGGCCCCCGCCGCCCGCCGCCCGGCCATCCGCGGCGCCACGCCCTCCACCCGCCTCGCCCTCCTCACCGCCGCCGCCATCGGCCTGCAGTTCTGCTGGGGCACCGAGATGACGTACGCCTCGCCCTACCTGCTCTCGCTGGGCCTCTCCAAGTCGCGCCTGTCGCTGGTCTGGGTCGCGGGCCCGCTGAGCGGCCTCGTCATGCAGCCCGTCGTCGGCGTCGTGAGCGACGGCTGGACGGGCCGCTGGGGCCGCCGGCGGCCGTTCATGCTGGCCGGCGCCGGCCTGTGTGCGCTGTGCCTGGCCGTGCTGGGCTGGACCGGCGAGCTGGTCGGCTTGCTCCTGCCGGAAGGCGAGACGGTAGGGCTGTCCCGCGGGCGCGTCGCCGTTGTTCGGCAATGCTGATGCGTCGGGCGTCGCGTAGAAGAAGACGGTCACGCTCCTCGTGGCCGTCGTCGACATCTATGTACTCGATTTCGTCATCAACATCTGTGCGTCCGCTCCACCCCCCCCCCCCCCCGGGCCTATCCCTCCCATCCCCGTCGCCGCCGCCCCTCCCCGCTGATGCTCGTGTGTGCCAGCCCAGTCCACCTGCCGCGCCCTGGTCGTCGATACCCTCCCCGTCGACCAGCAACAACTCGGTTCCGCTTGGGGTACGCATGCCCGCCCTCTCCTCTCCTCTCCTCCCCCTCCCCTCCCACCCCATTCGCTCCGGCGCCGTTGACCCTTGCTCGCAGTCAGCCGCATGTCCGGAGTCGGCAACATGCTGATGTACGCCCTCGGTTCCCTCGACCTCGACGCCCTCCTCGGCGACCTCCTCGGCGCCACGCAGTTCAAGAAAGTCTGCGTCATCGCCGCCATCGCCATGCTCGGTGCGCAAGGCACCACCTGCTGGGCCGTGACCGAACGCGTCTCCGTCGCCGATAGGTCTGCTTCCGACCCCGCTCCTCCGCGCCTCGCCCGCGATCCCGTGTACTGACGCACCACCAGCCAAGCCACCCTCCCACCCCCCACCCTCTCATCGATCCTGAAACAGATCTACACGACGACCGCGAACATCCCCCCGCGGGTGAAGGCCATCTGCCACATCCAGTTCTTCTCCTGGATCGCCTGGTTCCCCTTCCTCTTCTACGGCAGCACCTGGGTCGGCGAACTCTCCCTCCGCACCCACGCAGCCTCGGGCCACAGCACCCTCACCGACGTCGGCCGCGCCGGCAGCGTGGCCTACACCTTCTTCGCCACCACCTCCTTCCTCTCCTCCGTCATCTTCCCCTGGCTCGTCCGCTCGCCGTCGAATGCCGACGGCGGTCTGCAGGGCAAACGACCGTACACCCCTCGCCCGCCCGACTCACTGAAAGGCCTACTAGGAGGCGGGTGGAGAGGCGCGGGGTGGAAGCCGAGCTTGGTCACGATGTGGGCCCTCGGCTGCCTCACGTTCTCCGCGTGCATGCTCTTCGCACCCTGGGTGCAGAGCGTCCGCGCTGCGACGTGGTTGATCGCGCTGAGCGGGCTGCCGATGGCGGTCGGGAACTGGGCGCCCGGGACGTTTTTGGGCGTGGAGGTGAGCCGGCTGGGCGAGCAGGCCGGCGACCCCGATCACCGCCTTGCGGCGCACGACGCGGCGCACGACGCGGCTCATGCGATGGAGACGGCGCGGGCGGACGGCGGGATGACGCGGCCGCGCCGCGCCTCCGCCCGCGCCGCATCGACCACGACGGGAGAGTTGAGCGGGATCTACTTCGGCATCCTCAACATCTACACCACTCTCCCGCAGTTCGTGGGCACCTTCATCTCGTGGATCGTCTTCTCCGTCCTGGAGCCGGGGCGGGGCCTGGAGGGCGACGGCCCGGCGAAGAAAGAGGGCCTGAGCGGGATCAGCGTCTGCCTCTTCATCGGAGCGCTGAGCAGCGCGGTCGCGGCATGGAATTGCCGCAGGCTCGTCGGTGGGGACGGCGGTCCCGCGGCCTGAGCGCCGAAGGGCCTGACTCCGGCGCCGCGCAGCCCCGTGTCGCGACTCCTGACGATCGGCCATTTGCGCCAACGCCCGCGTCAAGGTCTGGGCGCTTGCGCTCGTCGACGACACGCGGCGGAAACTCCAGGAATTCTTCCGCGTGATGCCTCTGCTTCTCGCGAGCGCCAGCGTCGTGCTGTCGACCCTCGGCATGCGGGCCGTCGCTGCGCCGACACCCCGGGGCCCCCCAGACGCTTTCGCGGTGCCCACGCTGGACAAGCCGAGCAGATTTCGGACTCCGTCTCGCGGGAGACCCGAGTCCTCCCCAAAGCCCGTGGATTCGATCGTGCAAGGGGTTATCATCACGAAGTTTTGTGCGGCGATTCTTCTCGATCCGGACCTTGCCAACGCGCGATGCGCATATGACGGATGCGCCGTGCATTCGCAGGTCGGTGGCCACCGGCGGAATCAGATACAGTGCCTTCGGGCAAGGGTGCGCCGGTGGCGGCGATTGTGCGCCGACGTAGCTGGTTAAGCTGTTGATTGAGGCCTGACCAACCGACGACCTCGGGACGCTGCCCTCGTGGGCAGCGAGGTGGACGTGTGCGTGCGACAGCTCTGGCTGATGCGGCGAAGAGATGCATCTCCGGCGAGAGTAGCACATGATCGTGTAAGGCAGCTCGATAATTGCGACCCGGCTTGCTTGGGTGGTCTCTGAAACGTCTGCCCGCGCCCAGTCGGTCGGATGCTCGTCGCGCAGCACCGACAGGCTCATGTAGTCAATGAAAATCGCGGTCAAATCTCGTTGGCAGTGAGCGAGTGCTCCCTCCCCCCCTCCCCCCCCGGCTCGTTGATCAACAATGCAGCGTCCGACCAGCCGCGAGAATGGCCGAGGAGCGCCGGCCTGCCCCCGATGCAATTCACTGAGCTCCTCTGACATAGATTCGCCACATCGCCACGGGGGATCTGTGGACGATCATCGCCGACCGCGTCGCTGCTTTCCTCGGTGATTGAGTCGGTGAGGGACATTTTCGGTCATGCGTGGCAATCGTTGGGTGGTGATTGAGCTGGCTCGAGTCACCCACCGTTCCACTACCATTCGCTGATCGTGGCACTCCCGACGCAAACGTCTGCCTCCTCCCCACCGGTGACAGCTGTTGCGCGCTCACTGTCCTCATGCCTGGCACGGTGCTTGCTCGCTACTGGCGGCGGCAGCGGATCAGGAAGCGCATTGATTGCAAAGCGTGGGTCGTCTCCCGAAATCATCCGATGCCGGAGCAGTTGTCTGACTGTCAGCAGCGACGACGTGTGCAAGTCTGACAAATTGGTTCTTGACTCTCTCTTGTCGAGAGAGGTGGCGCCCCGCGTGAGGCTGCATACCATGTCTGGCGTTGTCGTCTCCTCTGATAGTGTCGGACACCCAGGCTCCGTGGTTTTGATGACGATGTAGGCAATATCAACGTAGCACACGACGCTTCGGGTTGAATGTCAGTGTACTGATGCTAGACGCAGTGACTTATCCGGATGCCTCGCGGGTAGTTTGGCGGGGAAGGAAAGATCCTAGCGTATGCGTCTTAGCCTGGACACAATGCAGTCTATACTTCGCATCGGAAGAGTACTTGACTGTGAGCAGACGTCTACGATTTGACGCATGGCCAGAAAGTGCCTTGTCTGACCTTCAAAAGGCAGGAGATGGCGATCGTCGGGTTCACTACGCAATTAGCATCCACTTATCCACATTCGGAGTACAGCAAAGAAGGCGGTGGCAATCGTTTGCAGATGCACATTGGGCAAATGTCCTTCTGCGCCGGAGTCACAGGTTGAATAGACATCCAGAAATGGCGCGGCGGGGCGCCTGATATCTCCTATCTTCCTGCCCGGCGCTGTGCGAGTTGAAGTGAGGCAAGGTACGTGCGTAGATGTTCGAGTCAGACGTGGCCCCTGTCTACTTAGCGTTCTAATTGAAGCCGGTGGGCCCGGTCGGCTCGTGACTCTCGGTTCCCGATGTAGTATCGTGGCGCAAACGAACGGAATGTACCCTCTATGACTTGACCTCGTCGGCCTTGTGCTTCGGCCGCTCGACCATCTCGCCCTCCTGTAACACAACCGATATTAGCACACTCCACGCCCGGACCTCGACTGCGCCGCAAGGGATCCGTCAACTCACCTTCGGCAGAACAGGCACCTTCCCGCCCTTCGCCATCTCCGCCTTCCCTTTCACCTTCTGACTGGTTGAGTCTTTCGGCAGCTCCTGGACATACGGCAAGAACTCCTTGCCCCGCATGTACGGTCGTAGCGCTTCCGGGACGTGGAAGCCTGCCGGTTCTTCACCAGGTTTGGTTTGGTAGTTCTCCAGAACACAGCAAAGGGCGCGCTCGGTGGCGCAGAGGGTGGAGTTGAGAGCGTGGCAGTAGATCTTCTGGAAGGAGGCGTCGGTCTGTTTCTTTTGGCCGTAGCTAGGGAGGAGAGGTCGTCAGCAGTTGCCGTGAGAAAATGCAGGAGGAGATCAGTCTTACCGAATCTCAAGCTCGCGCGTCTGGTAATCTGTGCAGTTTGAGCAGGAGACAAGCTCCTTGTACTCGCCCTGGAATGGGAACCAGGCTTCCAGATCGTATTTTTTGCTGGCTGCATTGTTCAGTGCTCCAGAGACAATTGCCACGACTCGGTAGGGTATTTGAAGCGACTTATAGAACTCTTCGCTGGTCGCGATCATCTGGTCGAAATGGGTCCAGGAATCTTCAGGCTTGCAGAAGATGAACTGCTCGATCTTCTCGAATTGATGGACCCGGAAGATACCCCATGCATCTTTGCCGTGCGAGCCGGCTTCCTTCCGGAAGCATGTGCTGGCACCGGCATATTTGATAGGAAGCTCCTTCTCGTGCAACCATTCGTTGGCATGCATGGCGGAGAGCGGCTGTTCGGAGGTGGCGATGAGGTACTTGTCTGTTGCTGGGTCGTTTTCCTTTTCGGTCACTTTATAGAGCTGGTCGTCAAAGTCCTCAAGCTGGGCAGTCTTCGCCATCTGATCACGGTTCATGAAGAAGGGTGGTTGGATGGGAGTGTAGTCTTTGTCGGAAAGGAAGTCGATGCCGTAGTTGATCAGAGCCTGGTTCAACCGGTAACCAGGTCCAGTCAGAGCATAGCCTCGGTGTCCTACCAACTTGACACCTCGGTCCGGATCATAGCCACCTAATCGATATAGTACTTCGTGATGTGACAACCAATCCTCCTTCTTTACCTCCCGGCCTTCCGGCTTCCAGTCCCGAATGAGACCGTTATTCGCCTCGTCATCACTGACCGGTACCGAGTCGTGCACGTAGTTGCCTATGCTCTTGACCTTCTTCAGCAGCTCCACGTGCTTCCTGTTGGCTTCTTCCTCCAACTGCTCCTTCTCCTTTTGGAGATCGTCTTTCTTCTGCTTCAATGCCTCAAACTCTTTCGGATCGCCCTTATTCTTCTTGTTCAATCCCATATCCTTCTGCACCTTGTTGATCTCCGCGCCCATGGTCGTCCCTGCCCGATATTGGGTCTTGCGGTGATCTTCAAACATGGCGATCACCTCGTCGACAACTTCTTCCGGAGCATGGCGACGGCGTTGCGATTCCTTGATCTTCTTCGGATCGCCGCCACGCTCAACAATGAAGTCGTTGACGTCCAACATCTTGGCGGGATCGAATCGCAATAGAGGCTCGGAAATTGTGATCCCAGATGACTGTTCCTCAAATGTCCACAGCCAATGTGGGATGTTTGTTGCAAGTTCCAGCCTCCGGGTGCCTCAGGCAGGCATGATCAGACGGACGAGGGCCTCCCAACTTCCCGCCACGGCGACCTCAGGCATCTGTATTCACCGGCAGAGAAAGAACACCTGGCGCCCCCCTTGGCCGTGGGCTGCTTGATTGCCACCTCTCCATGGCTGACATGTAGGCTGCAAGACATTCTCGTCTCCTCGACGAGCCACATCCACACTCTGCCTTTACGCCACAGCATCCGCCATGATGGCTCGTCTCGGGGCAGTCTGGCTGCTCTCCATAACAGCATTAATAGCACTCGCCGCAGACACTCGTTCTGGCAAGATCTTACTCTCGAACGTCAAGACTCTGACTCTCCGCGATGGCCAATACACCTCTCACCGCCGACTGGATCCCATACCACAGCTGACATGCGTTGGTGGCAATGCAGCCGGCATCTACACGGTCGATACGATGCAATGTCGCAACTCTGGCTCCGAGTACGGCTCCGAAGACGTTCAATGGACCTGCCAAGCCTCCCTGCCTCCGGAGTTCAAGCTCGGCAGCACCGATGTAGTCTGCGAAGGCTACGATCACCCAGACGACCCTTACATCCTCAAAGGCAGCTGTGGCGTCGAGTATCGCCTTATATTGACTGCAGCCGGAGAGGAGAAGTATGGCCGCAATTCCTTCGAGCGTCTGTACAAGCGCCCGAACTCGCACAACATCGGCGAAGCCTTCTGGACTCTAGTCTTTTGGGCTATCTTTACAGGTATGACCGCCTTGATTATACTCCCTTGCGTTGAGCTTCATGCTGATGCCCCTTGTAGCCGTGATCGGAACTTTCATCTACGCCATCTGCATCAAACCCAACGACCGGGCAAATAACGGCCGAAGACCCAACCGCATAAATTGGCAGAACTTCGGTGGTGGCGGCAACGACGACGGTGGCGACGACCCGCCTCCTCCCTACTCACCTCAACCACCACGATCGTCTCAACCAAAGAAGCCGTACACGCAATCGAATACGTACCGTCCCAGTCAAAGCGCCGACCCCAACTCCTGGCGGCCCGGCTTCTGGTCCGGCGCCGCCGCGGGCGCTGCCGCGGGGTACGCTGCTAATTCGTACGCGAATAGATACCGGAACCGAGCGCCTCAGATGCAGCAGCAGCCGGTGGCTGGACCATCTAATTGGTTTACGCAGACGCAGCAGCAACCGCAGCCTCCTCAGCCGCAGCCGTCGGGGTCATGGTTCGGTGGCGGAGGAGGTGGTGGCGGGAGTGGGAGCTTGGGGAGGAGTTCGACCTCGGGAGCAATGCCGGCGCCGAGCAGCAGTCGGTATGAGAGTACAGGGTTCGGGGGTACAAGGAGGCGGTGATGTTGTAGCTCTGATCAGATAACGGCAGGTATTCGACGAGTACATGATTGAATTATTTATTCCGTGGGGTTCCTGTCCCGTAGACATGTAGACAGTCACAAGCAGCAGTACAATGGCATTAATCCATAGCCCGGTCTTGCTGGACTGGCAGCACAGCGGTGCATCGTCTGCTGATGCACGCTGTCGGTTCCCGCGCACCGAATCCTGGCATTCGTCTGGCCGGCCTGTTCTTCCCGGCGGGACGGGCATGACGGCTGCCTCTGAAGCAAACCGCGCTGGCACTGTTTACAAGTCTCCTGAGACTTTACTGCTTCAGAGCACCTCTCCATCAACCACTCTACAGTTTACAATTTTCAGGCATGGAGGAGCATCCGCGGCGCATCTTGTCCTTTCATCCTGCTTTTGTGGCACGTTTTGGCTTCGCAACTTCCGAATCCGACTAGCGCGGCTTAGCGCGGGCGCACGTGAAAGGGTTGGGCTTGCCCGGCATGGTATCGTCGCTAGATCTCGAAGCGAGCAACTCTATGCCTGGATCCCACTGATCAGAATTGATCGTTGGCATCGCAATTGCGGAAAAGTGGACGATGTGTCGCACTTCGCGTGTCGATCGCCATCATCAAGGGACATCGTCCACACTTGAACCAAGGGAGCCGACAGCGCATAATTCCTGGGTCGATCCATCTCGTGCACAATGCAAACCCACATTTGCACCGGCCAGGCTGACTTTTCAAGTCATACGTCGGACCGGGTATCGGATGCTCCAAACGTCAGAGGTATCCGTCGTGACCATGCCAGTAGGTTGACGTTCTTCTCGTAGAAGACTACTGACACTCATCAGTGCCAGCTCAACCTTTGGAGATCCTCCGTCTTGCAGCAGCGCTGCGAAACGAAGTGTATTGCCTCGTTTTCGCAGCAGACGAGCCGATCCTTCTCGTTCACTTCGAACACCCCTGCTATAACGACCAGACGTTTCAGCCTCACACGACACTCATTCGCGTCAACCGCCAGATCCGGAATGAGACATTCACCATGTACTACAAAGACGTCAAGTTCGTCATTCATGCGAGCCAGGGACGCGGACCGCATGCTGAGACTGTGAGGCTTTGCATGCGAATGCTGGAATCGGAGGATAGGCAGCTCTTGGCGGAAGTAAGAGTACGGATCGGCGATAGGTATGCTTAGAAGACCAGCTACGAGTGCTAGATAGCGAGGCCAGCTGCAGAGCGGTGTAGGCTAGAAATTGACGATGGATGCGATCTTGGGCTTAGGCAGAACTTTCCACGAGAACCCGATGGTGTTTGAAGCTTTTGACTCGGTAAGATATCAATCATCACCACGCTTCTTCATTTCATCGATGCCTGTCCGCGTCTCCGTATGCTCGACACTCATCCGCTTGTGCCTGAAGAAAGGCCCGGCCAGCGCTCCAACAGCGGCTATTGCGGTGTACATGATCCACATCTTCTTGAAGCTGTGAGCAAATGCAGTCCTGACAGCCAGCTGCTGCGAAGCATCCTGGATATGCGCAATGAGATCCACGTTCGCCGAGGCTTGACCGTCTGTGAAGGCGCTGACAAGCTGCGGACTTAGCCCCGCAGCACGAAGGGCTGGCCCTTGACCTGCCATGCCATTTTGGATAACAACTCCCCCCAGAACGATCGAAGCCGACGTGGCGATGTTCCTCGTCATGCTGAAAGTCGCTGTAGCCGTTGCAACGTCCCGTTGATCCACTGTGTTCTGGATGGTAATGATCGGTGCTTCGAAAAGCAGACCGCAGCCGCTGCCGCCGATCAACATGAAGCCGACGAGCTGAGCTAAGGGCGTCGAGACGCCGAAGGTGATATACAGACCTGTCCCGACCGCGACAAGGAGCACGCCAGCCCACATGACTTCGCGAGTGCGTCCCGTCCAATGAGTGATCAATCCAGAACCCATGCCAAAGACAGACTCGGAGATGGTGATTGGTAGTATGAGTACACCACTGCGGAGCGGTGATGCCAGTCGCACAGCCTGAAAATAAAGTGGCAGATAGTAGTCCGCCGGTATGAAGCACATCCCTTGTGAGATCCCGACAGTCAGTGCCGCGAAGTTCGCGGAATTCTTGAAGACCTTTAGCGGCATCAGTGGATATGTCGCAAGCTTCTTCTGAGTGAAAAAGAAGACCCCGATCATGATCGTCCCAAACACAAGGAGGCACACGATTGTTGCACTACTCCACGGGTAGGTGACGCCGCCGAGGTCGAGGCCAAGCAAGATCATAACGACCACTGCAAGGAGAGATATCGTGCCGTACCAGTCCAGAGCTTTGATTCCATCTGTAAAGCTGGTGCGTGGATTGTGGACGTCGAGGAAGAAGAGAAGGAGCAGGAAGGCAGTGCCTGAGATGGGCAGATTCACCCAGAAGCACCATCTCTGCGCGACCGTCAGTCCACGCACAAGCTGTCTCGATTAATAAGGTGACATGCCCAGGTTGCGTACTGCGTAAAAGCGCCACCAATCTGGCCTTATTAGCATGAGCCCGTGGAGACCGGTAATACAGCATTGCCCACCAACGGTCCGATGCCACCAGCGAATGCCCACAATACCTCGGTGTAGGCGATGTACAGCACTCGTTCGCGCATACTGAATAAGTCCGAGATCGTAATAAGGACCATCTGGAGCAGCCCACCGCCGGCCGTTCCCTGAAGCGCTCGCGCAGCGATCAACATCCTCATGCTAACGCTTAGTGCTGCCATCAAGTTTCCGCAGGCGAAGAGGAAGACAGCGCCGAGTAAGATAGGCTTGCGGCCCCACTGCCCAAGGATCAATCAGTATGCTGCGACTCACGGTGCCTGCGCACTTACGATATCGGAGCACTTCGCCCATATCGTATTTGATGCGGCACTGGCCAGACCATACGCTGCTCCAATCCAGACATAGCCTGATGCTGTCCCGAAATGATGTGAAATGGTTGGGATCGCGGTGGACATGACGTTGATGTCGAGAGCATATATGAACATCGAAAGCTGGTTTTATATCAGCGCTGTCGGGGTAATTGTCGTTGTGTACATACGTATAAGGCCATCAAGAGAGCAGCGAGTCTCAGCTTCGATCGTGGTGCTCGATGTGTACGCTCATCTTCAAGCTGCAGTGGCTCTGGGCTGGGGGGTTCGTCTGCTGCAATATCGGTAGCTTTTGCGTCGGAAGTCGCCATTGTCAGTCTTGCTAAAAAAGGATGGAGCAAAGCATCGCAGAGAGATCTGTGGGGGGGGCATTGCCATATAATCAATTGCATCAGTAAGTGAGCCGAAAGTGCGCAGCCGCTAGTGCATGCTTGCCCGCGCAGAGCTTACAACGGTCATTCCCATTTCGGTCACCGTCTGTCCCGCTTGGCGGTCACCGCTCCGGCCTGCAGCGACACGTTCGCAATCAAAACAAAGACATTGCCGTCTCTGCCAGGAGAAAATCGTGAGCATGATGAGATTTTCAGGTGAGACACGATGTCGACTCGAGCTCTCCGCGATTGCTCATCGATTGAAGTCCACAGCGTCAACGTACCCCAACTCCTACGCCAATAGCGTCATGCAGCAGTGTGCCTGATGCTTCACGATCTACCATGCCGCGATGGTCGGATCCTGATTCACGTCGTCCTTCGGGTACGAGTGGCGCATTCGTGTGTACCGACTCCTCAACGACCTGCTCGCATGTCTGGTCATCGACACACATATCCCGCCGCCGCCCGGCCCAATGTGAGGGCAGTGTACGTCAGGTCTGAGCAGGACCATATGTTGGTGCAAGGTCTCGCGCAGCAAGGTATACCCGACCACCTCGTAAGCCGTGCCAAAACTGATTTCCTGCGTTAGAAAGCGGTAGCAACTGGCCGAGTTGGTGTTTTGGTTGCTGGTCCCGTTGCAGTATGTTTGCTCAGCGTCGCAGGCTCTTTTGGCAAGAGCGTCTGCCAGATACGCCAACGTAATTGTGGTGCTAGTCGACCCAATTTGCTTCCCAACGTTGGCAATGGTTAAATCCAAGGTCTGACCAAGGCGGCGAAAGCTTGCATCGTATTGTGAGATCTTGCCCTTGCTAACGCATGTAATCCAAGCCCAGATCTCTATCGGTAAAACAATGGTGAATTGGTTGTAGTTGACGATAGTCTGACAAAACACCACGTATTCCGTAGCCGCAAGGTGGATCACTTCATAGTTGATGGGTACTCCGAACAAGGTTGCAGCGCCCGCATCGAGTGTGAAGCCCGTAACGAGACCTAAAAGATATTCGCAGGTTATTTCTTGGCCGGCGAAGACGCTGCAGTGATTTGATAGAGTGCAATTGCGCAGCGGACATGGCGTTGTCATGTTACATGCTCATCAAGTCGGCCAATGATGTTCGAAGCTAGGTTGGTGGAACTGCTGACCGTCCTCGCCTTGGCAACGTTGCTCGGAAAGATGAAGGCCTGGTAGAAGTCGTTGTGCAAGATCCCGCGACCTTTTTAACAATTCCGGGCAAGCACCAGACCCTACAGCCAGGAATATTGCGACTGTTCGAACGTTTTACATGTGCAAATCGAATACTAAAACGGTTGTGGTCGTCGTGTGTAGCTGTTGAGCAGGGGATCTGGCCCTTTATCCGTACTTACAAATCTTCGGACGTTCCTACAGTGGGTTCAGCGGCGACCCCGGTGACGCCAGGTCATCAGCGTCCAAAGGAAAGGATGAAGGTTCAGCTTCGTCTACACAGTGGCATGGCACAGCGCTGTATGCCGTGAGGTCCAGAGGGGCCCCAACGATGTTGGTAGAAGATGCGATCGTCGCTGGATGTGTGCGGCCGATTTATCCTAAGGCACTTTCGACATTCTAACCACGGAGTCGATACTCGTATGTGCTCTCTACGACAGTATCAGCAGCACACATGATTTAAAGACAGCCAATGGAGGCTGCGATAGGAAACGTAGAACAAAGAAGCTCGGTGATGTGGTTGTCGTCCATGCACCGCCCATCTATGGCTTCGGTCTAGGATCCTTGGTAGTTGTTGGTTGGAGGCTTCGAGAATCGGGAGTACGCATGTCGTCGAGAGAAATCGCATGGACGAACATTGCATGACGCTGATGGCGAGTCTCAGCAATGTTGATATAGGGTGGAAGGGCAAGGTTGGAAGAAGGGGGTTTGCTTGAGATGCAAGGGCCGGTTTCCAATGTTACAAACGCTGCGCTGAGTTCAAGGACCGAAGTTTTCCCGAGCTCAACTTCACACCTCGCCCCATCCCTCCATGCTCCATCTTATTGCAAAATCCATATCCTCGCCTCCACACCTGCTTCCATGCTTGTCGCAAGCGATACTGGCGTTTACGCACCAGCAACTAGGCTTGGTCACGCATGCATTCTGACGGTAAAAGTACCAGAACGCGATGCACTCTCAATGGATAACCGGTTTAGAGGCTGACGGGCGCACCTTCAATTCAATCGCATGCCAATGACCCAAGTCCGATTTTCCTAGCGGCTCCTATCTTTTGGGAGTCTGATCAATCTTCCAGGGCGAGATCACCATGATACGTCCACATGCTCGGCCACACCAGCCCTGGTGGCTGACGGGCTGGAGATCGGACACCCAATGGATGTCGACGCCGAAGCTCTGTCCCTCCGAGCACCGTACGACATGCACCTCGTCAACTGAAATGAGATCTTCCAGGTTGAACATCACATGTTTCGGATGATTGAACAGTCCAACCTGAGCAAGGTGTTCGGCTGATCCAAGACCGAATGATGCATGGGTTGTATCAGAGTCCCAACATCCTGGTCCGGCTAGCTGTTGAAATGTCCCCGTGTCAGGGTCTCGGTCGTCTGAATGCGTTCGCTAAAGCTAGCAGTACCATTTCTGCACCTGCTCGACCTGCTCAGCGCAGCACACTCTGGAGGGTTTGTGGGCATGAGGGCGACTTCAAGGCTGAGGGCCTGAACTACACACTGGAAGGCTGCGCCATGGTCGTGGTAATGAAGGCCCTTGGTCGAAGCTTCATTCTTACCTGTAGTCAGCTTCTTCTCGCGGAAAAACACTTGCTGCCAAGTACCGCTGCTCGACCCATTCCGCCCCCGTACCAACCAGCGACACCATCGCCTCGCATGCCTCAACCATCCCACTTCAACAAGCCCGCCATCTGAGTATGTATCAACGGTTGACCTCTATTAACTTTACCCCAAACCAGCTAGGTATCGGCACTTCAGGCATTGAGTCTGCAATCAAAAGTTGCGTCATTGTACAGCCTCAAGACTGTTGAAGATACCAATGAGGGCCTGGACGAGGACCTGGAGGATTTTCTGGAGTATGACATCGAGATGGATGCATTGGACCCAACCCTGCGGGATGCGTACTATCCGTGATCTTCTCGCAGTCATCTCTTTCGCTACAAAACAACAGTATCAGGCCACTGTGGGTCATAATCAATATGGCAGCGAGATGGCTAGGCGCAGTACCTGCATGGCAGATTGGGGTCCCAAGAATAGGAGACTGATCAATTGAGACGAATGCATCTTGACCGACTACGTTGGGGGGACTTCAGCAGAGATATGACAGCTTCGCATGAATGTTGTTGATGCAAGAACGAACGTAAGAAGCAAAGGCGATGATGAATGCACCCCATTGCAGCCGGGCTGAGGCACGGTCGAAGACGCGGGTTATACTCCTACCAGAACTTGGGTTTGCACATCGATACATCATTTCACCATAATCAATACATGGCAACGGTGAACGACCAAGCTTCATGATCACGTTATACTGTTCGTACTCCGAATAAACCGCTGCCATCGGCTGAACGACCGCCTCACCAACGTGCTTCTCCATCAAGCTTGACACTATCTAGCAGAACCGACAAATTGCAAACCCACCGCTACCGCGCTGTATACCCGCCATCGAGCCGAATGTCAGTACCATTGATGTTCCGCGCCTCATCCTGCACCAGAAAATCAACAATTCTCGCGACCTCCGGAGGCTCAGCGAATTCTCCTGTTGGAACAGCCCGCTGATACTCCTCCCTTGCCTTCGGGTCTGACCACGCCTTCTTCCCGAGCTCCGTCCATACCGGCCCAGGCGATACGCTGTTCGCAGTGATGCCGTGCGGGCCCCATTCGCTTGCCTGGCATTTCGTCAACCCGACCAGACCAGCTTTGCTCGCGCAGTACACGCCGTGATGGTGTAAAGCCACATGCGCTGCTTGCGAGGCGATATTTACGATGCGCCCCGGAACTGGATTCGTTGACTTTCGGCGGGCGGATAGGTACATCTTCGCAAAAGCCTGGCCAGTCAAGGTAGGCCCGAGGAGATTGATATTGTAGTGCTTCATGATGTCTTCGGCGGACGTATCTTCCAAAGGAGACAGATTGACGTAGCCCGCGGCATTAATCAGCATCGCTGGGAAGGCCACATCGTCCTTTGCGATCGCGGCAAAGGCCTCGCGTACCGACTCTGGCGAGGCGATGTCGCACGCATAGCCTCGTACGTCGACCACGCCCTCGCCGTAACATTGGGAGATGGTGGATTCAAACTTGTGTGCTTCGAAAGGGGCGTAGAGTAAAGCGAGCTTTGCACCTTTCGATCGAAGCAATTGGCCCGTGACCGTTCCCAGACCACCTAGCTTGTTGTCAGCTTGGGGCTTGCTCTGCTCCATGTTTCGTACCAATGCCTCCAGCTATGATCGCCAGCCGCGACTGGAGAGCCATGTTGTACAGCCGCTTCCGTGCTTCCTGCTTGGTCTCATCTCGCAAGTCTGCAGTACTTCGAGACAGTGGCATCGATCAGCATTACTGCCCGTGCGGCGTTCCAGCGCGTCGGTTGTTGCGGACGTCATGCTGTAGAATACGCTAGCCTCCTTCCTCTTAGGCCGAGAGGGGTATAGAACACGAGCGCAAAGTGCTGGATTGCATTACCTCATTTCCTTCATCCTTCTACAAGTTCACGAAGTAGTACTCAGACGGCAGACGGCACAATGATGAGGCGGGACCAACGCTCGCGATGCTCGCTGAACGATGGAATCATGAAGTGAGGCGGCCGCCACATCTCTGGGCATATAGAATGTCTCACGATTTCGTCTATTGAGCCAGCCTCTCCTGTACCTGGCGCGATTGAAGTCAGACGAGCACCGGTTCCCTTGGGGGGAAATGAAATTTCAAGGCTGCGAGCTAGAATTCAACCCCCTCTCGGCCGCCTGCACAATTAACAGTCCACGTCGATTGTCAACACAGCCCTCATCTACCGGGGGAAGACTTTAGACATGCGGTGAAACTTCTACTCAAGTGTTTAGTCTCCAATACCACCTCTTGAATCAAACTCAAAAGCATATGCTCGCCTGTACCAGAACTGACACTGACCAGAATGCTTACGTCTGTACATCTGAGCTTTGCTTTCCTTCATCGTGTGCTCCTCCGCAATGCTCGTGAACTGCATCTCTCATGAACTCTTGACCATAGCAACTCCATGCACCCTCCTCATACCGTGCCAGCAATACTCAGCTCCCGTATCTGGCCCAACACATCCTCCACCCTCGCATCTAATTCTCCACTCGCGTACTGGTCCCTCGTACTGGCATCTAGATACTGCTGCACTTGCGCCATCCGACTGTATGCCTCCGCACAAAATCGCAGTTGGATCTTCACCAGGGCTTCGAAAGAGGGATCGAGATATGGTACCCTGAGGCATGGAGATGTCAATAAGCAAACTTGATCGGAGAATGGGACATAGCATGATTACCGTAGATCGATGAGTTGCGGAATTTCGGTAGTCAACTGCTCGTTCAGCTGTTCGTACGCGGCTTTTGCCTGTTGAAGCTCGTCAGTCTGGTTCTTCATGTACGCTGCTTTCAGTGGCTGCATGATCTGCTCCAATTCGGATGGGTGCAAGAACGGCGTGCTCTTGCGCGGTGTCTTGTCCGGGGCGGCAGAAGTGTCGTTGAGCTCGTCGAGATCTTTCAGAGGCAATTTGAGCCGAGAGCGCAACTTGCGGGACTTTAATGATGTTTTAGGTTGCCGAAAGAAGAGCGCCTCTGTTGAAGACCCACTTCCCAGCGGCGAATGCGAAGCCATACGCGGTGCCGCAACGACGAAAGCCGTCTGCTCGCTGTCGCAGCTGGCGCGGGAAGAGCCGCCGGGGCGTGACATTCTTGCGAAGCTGCTGCGTTGCGACAACCCCACGCTCCCGAAGAGCCTCTGCGCCATGTAGTCTTCCTGTCGCTGGAGTTGCTGCACACGCTTGACCTTGTCCAGGACTTTAGGTGGCGACGGAACCGTAAGATCGACCTCCGGGATTGCGCCGCTGTAACTTGGCGAAGAGTCGCGAAGGAAGTCATTAACGCTCACCATTTCAGCTTCCTTTTCTGCGCGAGGCAGCTTGCTCGGATCTTTGTCCGGCTTCTCGGTAAGCTTCCGTACTCGTGCGCGGATCGCATCATAGTCGAGCATTTTGTGGTTCCGTTTCTTGATGCCTGAAACCCTGGTCAGCCCAACCGTCCACCAAATGCTTTGTGGACTACCACTCACATTCGTTGATGTCCGGGAAGTATGCGCAGAATCGGCTGATGGGCTCGAGCACCGTCGTCCTGTAAACATAATCCATAAGCCTGATGGCCCTTTCAAACTCCTCGTCACCCATCGTAAATGTTCTTCTTGTCTTCGCCTTGAAATTGAGCTCCTTTTCCACCTCATCGATCACCCTCTGATCCACGATTCCCGTTTCCTCGTCCCACGCATAACGATATAAATCCTGCGGAACGCACCTGTACGGCCCATCCAGCGCCTTCACCGTCTCCGCGTCCAAATCCTCCACCGCCTGCTTATAGCTCCTCGACACACCATCCTTGGCACCACTGTCGCCGTAGAAGGCATCGATGGTCTCGGCTATTCGCATTTGGCTCGCGGTCATGGCGCGCAGGCTGTCGAGGTAGCCCTTGGCTTCTTTCTGTAGCCGGGTGGCTGCGGATTCGAGAGTGCGATATCGTCGCTCTTCGACTCCGTATTCACGGTCGGCCGTCTTTTCCACGTGCCCGGTCTTCATCATGACTTGCGTCCCGGCGCGGGACGCCGCTTTCTTGAAGCCGGACCACGACATGGCGACGGTGGATGTGCGCAAGTAGAAGCGGGTATCGGAGAGAGCGGCAGGAGCAGGAAAGAAAGAGTATGTGAGGATGTGTTTGCTGATGGGACGGCGTGAATACGGCCGTGGAGTGGGTAGTGCTGGTGAATGCTGAGTTTGTGGCCAGTATCTTCTTTGGGGGGGCTTAGGCGTGACTTCCGTGTTCGCGTGCAGAGGCGTAGGGCTGAGCGAATGACGTGTTGCTTGTTGCCCCACATGAGAGCTATTCCACGTGCCGTCTGAATCCTCCACTAGTCTTCTTCCTCACAACCCTGTAGAGGCTCTCTTCTTCACCACATCTGGGACGCTGCCGGCCAACTCTGTTTTACGGCTTCTCAGCCTCAAGCGTGCAACCCTTGAGCGAAGCCGACTATGCCGCCGCCATGGCTGAATCTATGCGCCAGCTCGGCTACAACAAGAAGTACGCCGTCTACAGCACGGATCTTAGCTTCGTCGCAGCCCTCGCGTCCTTCTAGACCGAGCACTCAGCCTACGCCGATGTCCACTCCACCCTCCCACTATCGCTGGCATCCGCATTGAACGCCAGCCCCATAGGCTTCCCAGCGTGGATGTACCAGCTCATCTACACAAGTCAGCGATAGGCTTCTCACAGCCGCTGTATCCAGGACTCGTGCAGCTGAGTAACGGCGGGTTCAGGAGATCGAGTGTTCTCACCAGTACCTTGCAGTTCGGACATCTTGGTGCTTATCCTGCGTTGCAGGAGTTTAATTTCGAGGTAGGTCTATTTGGGTTCACTGGTCGCGAAAGTATTTATCCGACCGGAATCGATAGCTACGGGCGTGGATTGAGCGGACTACCAACGTGATATTCTTCCGCCGACAGGAAGCAGGCGGCCACTTTCCAGCGACGAATGAGCCGCAGCTCGTCGTTGACGACATTCGGGCTGTCTTTGCAACGTAGATGGATCTGCCAGGCAGTTCCGTTTAACGGCAGTATAAGACAACGACCCCAGCGTGTCGGGTCTACGGCCGATCTGGCCATGGACATAGCTGCTCTTCAGTTCGATACGGATGCCATATAACCGAGCAGCACTAACTTCTCAATCTCTTGTTAATGCCTTCAAGCCCTCTTGCCCATTCCAGGGACGTTCATGAAACGCTCCACAACCCGCACAGACAACTGCCCAATCGTCGTCTGCATCAGCTCTGCAATCTTCGTCGTCTGCTCCAATTCCCTTCCTAACGCTAGCAGCCCCATGACTATCGCCCAATGCGCCACTGGTGAAGACCTGCCTTCTTCGTATGCGCAAGAAACTCGGGGATGTATCGACAGATATCGAGCGCTGCTTACCGTACTGCGGCTTTGTAGATGTCCACGGCGGTCCGTGGGTCATCCGATGGGTGAGATATACGAAATCCAGCGGAAAGTACGTTGGCTCGGAGCTCAGGGATGCTTATCAGGAGTCGGAGTACGTAGACCGTGGCAATACGGTAGAGTATTAGCGTCACTGGGATGGACCAGACGCCGAAGCGTGCCGCGCCAAATAGCGAGGCGCTATTGAGCTGTCGCGATTGTCCTAGCTCGCTTGGGCTACTAGTACTATCGGCAAGATGGGCGACGATATTGGTGTCCCATGTATGCCGCCAATGTTGTAGTCTCGTCACTAGCTCGTTAGCACTTTCCCTCAGGACTTGAAGCCGTTCAAGCGGAAAAGACAGATCGAGCCGTGTTGGCTCCAACTTCCGAAGCGAGTCGCACTCGCCAGTCAAGACAGAGCAACCAGCCAGGGAATCATACAATGCCTGCACTGGCCACTCGCTCTCCGGACAGTCAGCTGCAATGGCGGCCCTCGAGTCCGGCCGACTGTAAGTTGATGGTCGTTTGCCGAAGAGCGCCAGCATCAACAGCAAGGTCCTCGTGCCCTTGTAAACCTGGAGCGATGGCCAACCTCGATCATCTGCGGCATCTCCTGACATTGCAGGGCCCCGCAGTTCGAGCAAGCGCTCGAGGCCCTGCATGTGCTTCACGCACGAGTACTTGTCGGTCGGTACCAAGGTCTCTTATAGGGCCAGGATCGATACGGATAGTAGAACCTCATGTCGCAAGTGGGACTGCAGTATAGCAAGCTCCCGGTTCAAGCGCCGAATTACCCTGCCATAGACATCGTAGCCGCGTGCGAGAAAAGCTGTTGCGACGCTGCGTTCCGGAGAGTAGAGTGGGATGCGAGGTTGGTATCGAGAAACTTGCGTGTCAGTCAATTGTCGAAGCTGAGATTCTTATTTGCTCGATCCGGTCGCAATTGACGATGGTTTGCGGGCTTTCATGTTCGACGACGATATGGGACGACTACATTACGGGCAAATGGAAAGTCTCTTGGGCCATTGCAGTTGAGTGTAGCTCGCTCGCAACGTTTGCAAACCGGTCGCATCTCATCTAGATCTCCTCTCAACGGTTGTACTCCGGGAGGATCAGCTTATCAGATACCTACCGCACTTGACCTTCCTTTGTCGGCACTGTACACAACCGCGTGAACGGCCCGCGGGATCCCCCCGGCCGGCTCTGTCGGAGCATCATTGCTGTCGAGGTTCATGTCGAAGGCGTGTTAGTGTGGTGTACAGCCAGCTGAGGCAGAAGTGGCTCAGCGACTCGACCATGACCAGTAAGCTAAGATTGTATTACTACGAGGACCAAAAGCGTAGGCCAAGAAGTAGAGGTGAAGCACAACGCTTCCGAATGCGGTAGCCTATGCGAAGTCTCCTATAGGCAGCAATCTTTCTGGATATGGCGAGTTTGCGGGAGCTTGAATATAGAGCGGCTGCGGCTGAGGGGGCCAGCTCGGTATCGCCAAGACCACGCGAGTCATTCGTCGACCGACCATTCACACATATCTTGACTAACTTCATCTACCGCCGCATCCGTTGGGAGGCACTCTACATAGTTCAAAGATGCCTATTTCTATTGGTCTAGAAGGCTCTGCCAACAAGATTGGCATCGGCATCATTCTACATCCGCCCCGCAAATCCTCAGAATCTCATTCGCCTCACGATAGCGCTCATAGCGACGATGAATCGGCGCAATCACATGCCAAGCAGCGATCATCGCCGCCGGTTCAGGTCCTTGCGAACTTGAGGCACACCTTCAACGCACCGCCGGGTGCTGGCTTCTTGCCAAAGGATACCGCAGCGCACCACAGGAGATGGGTGGTCCGTTTGGTGAAGCAGGCAATGAAGCAGGCGAGAGTACAGCTTGAGGATATCGACTGCATTTGCTACACGAAAGGACCGGGCATGGGCGCGCCACTGGCTTCTGTGGCTATTGCGGCTCGCATGATCAGCCAGCTGTGGGAGAAGCCGCTAGTAGGCGTGAACCACTGCGTTGGCCATATCGAAATGGGGAGGGCGATCACTGGCGCAGACAATCCCGTCGTGCTGTATGTGAGCGGAGGAAACACTCAAGTCATCGCATACAGCGCCCAGCGATACCGTATCTTCGGTGAGGCTTTGGACATTGCTGTTGGAAATTGCTTAGATAGATTTGCCAGAGCTCTCCAGATTCCCAATGATCCCGCGCCAGGCTACAACATTGAGCAGCTGGCGAAGTCTGGAAAGGTACTTCTTGAACTCCCGTATCCAGTCAAAGGCATGGACGTCTCGTTCTCGGGCATCTTAGCTCGTGTGGAGGAAATGTCGAAGAAGCTTGAAACGTCCCAGACCAGCGAACGACCTTGGATCGATGAGGAGAGCGGTGAGGCAATCACGAAAGCGGATCTTTGTTTCACGCTGCAGGAGACCGTCTTCGCTATGCTGGTCGAGATCACGGAGCGCGCAATGGCGCATGTGGGCGCTACGCAGGTGTTGGTCGTGGGCGGAGTCGGATGCAATGAGCGGCTGCAGCAGATGATGGGCATGATGGCGGGAGAGAGGGGCGGCAGCGTATATGCGACGGACGAGCGGTTCTGCATCGATAATGGAATCATGATTGCGCATGCGGGCTTGACGGCGTTCAAGATGGGCTTCACTACGCTCTTGGAGGAAAGTACCTGCACGCAAAGATTCAGGACTGACGAGGTCCTGATCAATTGGCGAGATTGAATGGAGAATGGGAGCACGCCGCAACGGAGAAATGATTGTTCGACATCCCTCATCCATTGAGGAACCATTAGCGACTCGGCATGCACACTACGCATGGAACGTGGTATCTTAGCAGACGGCGTCTGCGAGGTCCAGGCGGGCCTTGGGAATATTCGCCAGGCATTGAGGCAAGGGCGATTGGGACGTGAAAGGACGCAGGCACTGAAGCAAACGACCGACCGACGACCGACCGCAAATACCTAATCGGCATTGGCTGGTCCGCTTGAAACTGCAGAATGGGCTTTCACTCACTCGGGACTGACTGAAGCCTAGCTTTCTGGTGGGGATCCCAGCACACCCGCCGTGTCTCTGGCAGAGGAAGTGAAGCTGGAACATTGAGACAGCGGGGCGTGCCGGTCTTGGTATCTGCGTCGTGAAATTAGGGACGGTTGAGGGTCCTGGATTAGTTGCCTGGACTTAAAGACCTAACCTGGCCCCTCCCTCACCCACCTTCAACCCTCCAAAACAGCATTCTTGCACCGACAACAACCCGAACAATCCCTACAAGCTTTTTCGACACCCACAGCCGAATCGAAGTGAGTACAGCCCGCGAAGCGGCAGGTTTCGTGGGTCTCGTGGTGTACTGACCTGGCAGGAACGCTGTTAAAATGTCAACGAGCCCAGCCAAAGAGATAACTCCGATTCATGAATCAAAGGCACCTGAGGCGGCCAAGCCGGAGGTGGTCTTTACTGAGAAGGAGGAGCGTGTTCTGAAGGTGGCTTGGAGCTGCCTGAAGAGTGGCCCGCCGGACATCGATATGAACAAGCTGCAGGTCGCGGGCGGCTTCAATACCCTCAAGACCGCCGCCAACACGTGGGGCACCATCAAGAAGAAGCTCCTGCAGCTCACATCTGCCAGCGAGGCCAGTACAGCCGACGGTAAGCGTCCCCTATGAAAAGTCTCACGGACGTTTCTAACGCGTTTCAGACACCCCGAAAACCTTGAAGGCCAAGTCCACGCCCACTCCCAAGAAGCGCGCGGGCTCAAAGTGAGTGCTCGCCCTGTATATCGTGTCAAGTAGGTTGTTTGCTGATCGCCAATTCCCGTTTGCAGAAAAGCTGAGGCCGAAGGTGCCAAGGATCTTGAGGGCGACGATAGCCCGTCAAAGAAGCGCAAGACGCCATCGAAGAAGGTCAAGAAGGTGGAAGCTGAGGAGGATTCGGACATGGCAATGAAGACTGAGGAGGACTAGGTGCCTCAGCCTATGCAGCTTTCATGCGTTCGTTGCACTATAATTGTGGCGTTCGGAGAGAAGACGGATGCTGCATGTTGCTTCTGTAAAGTTATGCCGACTATTTGGTGCATTGCGACGCGGCGACGCAAAGCTGCGAGATATTCAGCATGACTGCGGCTGCAAGCTACTAAGATACCTGACCCTAGACGATTTGCGCCTCTCCGCGTTTGTTTGCGATTCCCTCCGCTGAACGCGTGCCACAGCTATCTTGCTGACGGGACTGGCGCCGTCGTGTCACGTCTTGAACACAATCTTCACCCGCACATTGTCATTGAGTGTGGTGCAGAGAGCGGGCAGAAATCCGGTCGTTGAAATCGTGATTTTACTCAGCTACATGAGCGGCTACAACGGTTTCTCACTTTAGGCGCTTCCAACCTTTGCATGATACTTCCGTGCACAGTATGACAGCGCATCGCACATTCCGCCGCCGGAAACTACTCGTTGTCCTTGACGTCAATGACCGTCGACTTGAACTTCCTTGCCGACACCTTACGGTTGAACAAGATGTCCGCCTCACGGTAGGAACGGTGCTTGAGCTCCGGCAGAAAGAAGTAAGCCATTAGCCAGCACACGACCGCTGTGCCGCCCCAAACGTAGCCGCACTTGCCCGCAAGGTTCCAGCCTGTAGGGTTGAGCAGCCGAGATGCCAGATAGATCATCGGGATCTCGGCGACGTAGTATGCCGCGCGACCGACACCAGTGCTGAGCGCACGAAGACGGACAGACGATGTCTCGGCGATGATTGTGTAGGAGATCGGACCCATTGCGCCGGCGAAGACGAAGGAGATGATGACGCCAAGGCAGGCTTGAGCGTAGTTGGTCGCCTTAGTCTGGGTAACAGAGGCGCAGACACCTAGGATGAAGAGAAAGGTGATGTTGGTTGCAGTGCCCCAGAGGTAGATGGTGCGTCGACCGAACCAGGCGGTGAGGAACCACGAGCAGGCGTTGGCGACGAAGCCGAGGCAGGAGTTGATGAGATTCAATGAGAATGCCTGGCTGGGTGGGATCCCGGCCTCTGTCACGATATCAGCCCAAGAAAAGCCCCCCAGCTGAGCAAATGACGTGACTTACGCTCGAAGAAGAAGGTCGCCTGATTTGCGATCAGATTGCCGGCGAAGTTTTGCGATGCGTACATGAGGCACACAATGGTGGTGCGGCGCAGATCAGTGCCCCTGAACAAGTCGATGAGCTTCGGCGCGCCTCCTTGGAGGTTCTCGATTTCGACGGTACGCTCAATGACTGCCAGAGCGTTCTCGGAATTGACACCTTTCGAGGAGCGACCGAGGCGCTTGAGAGACTTGAGCGCCTCATCACGCCTGCCGTGGCGTACGAGCCACCAGGGTGATTCGGGCGCGAAGAAGACAAGGATCAGCAGTGGTGTCTATGGATCGTCAGCGACATTGCACAAATGCGCGGCAAAATGCGCCTCCTACCGGGAAGATCCACTGCAAGGCAAGCGGTACCCGCCAGGCCCAATGTGTCTGGTTGGTTTGGTAGCCTTTGGTGGCAGCAGCAACAATGATACCTCCAATACTCCAGGACATCTGCAGCGTCGCCGTCACAGCGCCACGAAGAGCAAGCGGGACAACCTCACTGGCGTAGGCGGGCGAGTTGGCAATGAAGAAGCCCCACGGCACGCCTTCGAAGGCCTGGCCGATGGTGAGAACCGCAAGCGAGTCGGACTGTAATGTTCAGCTATCGCTCTGGCGTTCAAGGCAAAGCAACCTACGAAGAATGAGATGAAGATGGTGGCATTCATCATCATAAGCGCCAAGATCGTTGTCCAGCGGTAACCCAACCGGTTGGTCACCGGGCCAGCCAGGAAGACTCCGACGAAAGCGCCGCACTGTCCAGACTGGAACAATGCACTCTGCCATCTGGTCGGGATTGCCCATTTGCCATCCGGAGCCTGCACACCGTAGGTGGTGGCGAACTTGGTAAGAGCGACGAAGTTACCGTTCAAGAACATGTCGAAAGATTCCATCACCTGCATCACATCAGTGGACTGCTTGCGACAGACTGTATTTATTGACTTACAATAGTGAAGCAGAAGATGAAGGCCCAAAGGCACGCCATCGGGTACATCTTGGCAGACTGCCAGACACCCATCTCATGTTCCTTGTTCTCACCATCATAAGCGTGATTCATCATGTCCTTGTCAGCGAGGACCTCGGACTGCTGCACGTTGTGCCTTCTGATTTCTTCGCCATCGACATTGCTGTGATGACGGACGCCCACCTCAGGATCGATCTTCTCATCCATGTTGCTGACCTTGCAAGCTGTTGATGGCTGTGCTGTTTGAGCTCGCTCAATGAGGAGAGGGTGTTGTGGAGTTAGAAAGGTCAGGTGGAACAAAGGGGGAAGGAGATACCCGAGGAGTTATTATACCGCTGCAACATGAAGATCCCACGCTAGCCATCCGCGCGAGGATGTAGCGTAGGAACAGCTCGGGTGATTCGACCCGTAGTCACTTGGGCGGCTATGCAAGGCAGTGTGGTTTACTTCGGCACAGAACATGCGGACTTGATGTCACTTTAGCCGCGGTCACCTCGAATCGCAGATTCAGCATCCAAGTCACTGTGCATTCAGTAAATGAACTCTCGAAAGCGCGATTCACCCATTGTGTCATGAACTTCTTTCACGTAGCACGGCGCCGCCTGGGGCTGGAAGCGGCGTAACACTTTGTCCTCAACTCGCAGACAAGGCAGTATGCTGTACAACTTGTGCGATGACCCTTGGACGCGTGCCCCTCCGCGACCATCGGGAGGCTCATCCTCTAATGACCGGAATGTTGGAGAACGAGTCGCGTGGCGCCGAGTGGTCCTTCCCATTGATGGAGTTACTTGCATAAATAGTGGAGGCCGGGGTAGTAGTGTGGGGTAGGCCAAAGGAGCTTTGAGGCAAATCAGCCCTGATCACGCCAACTTCGGCTCCACGCTTTCACGACCTTAGCAGGGGCTTTCGCAGCGTTGAAGTGCGCACAAAGGCAAGGGGTCGCACTCTGCACATTCGCGCTGTGATGCGGTTCACTAGAACGCCAGCATGGCCTCGATACTCTGCTCCGCGTGTCGCGCGCGACAACTCTCTTCTTCTTCTTCTTCTCCTCCTCCTCGAAAGTGTCAAGTCGCAACTCGGGTGAGCTTCGCATCGCAATCGAATCCTTCGGGATGAAGTACAAACAAGCCTTTCCATTATTGGGCCAGTAAGCTGCAGCGGAGGAGGGTAAGGCGACGGCAAAGTGGCCACTAGCGCGCTTCCGGAGACTCAAGCCTTCATGCAGAGGCTCACCAGGTTTGTGACCCCGCGCGGATCGCCCTGCCGCGTGACGTCCAGCACCATGACCATTTCCGTCCTTCCCGATGGCATCTCCAACACAGCGGGGAGCACGTGCCAGTCGAGACGGGTGGCCACGTAAATGACCGTTGCCGGCCGCACTCATTGACTAAAAGCGTGGTTTTTGCGAGCTTCCAAATCCGGGTGCATGCTACCGATAGGCGGATGATGCAGCAATACGTTCTGGTCAATCTTTCGATGAGCGGTGTTCCGCACTGTTAGCGGATTCGTCCCTGCCAGTCTCTCAAGCCAAGCCGACAGCTTCTTTGACTCTCTGCAAGACCAGACTTGCACTTTCTCGAGCCTTTGCGGCGCCAGACATTGCGACTTCATCCAGCATTCTCTGATCCTGTGAAATGGCTTCGTAGTGCTCACGGATAGGCTTGATCGCCAACTCAACAGATCTTGCGACTTGCTCCTTCAACGCGCGCATACTGACATTGCGAAGTTGGTCTGCAAGCTCGTCCAGAGTGCCGCTATCAGATCCGTCTCGAGTGTGGTAAAGCAGCTCAACAAGATTGCTGACTCCCGGCCGGCGATTCGGGTCATAGGAGATGCCTGCGATGGAATCTGTGACAGCTGCCATAACCTTCCTGCGGATCTCGCTCTCTGAGTCGGTGAGCAGAATTCTTGACTTCGGATTCGCAGCACTCTTCGACATCTTCGCGGTCGGATCTGTCAAACTCATGATCCGCTTCGCAGGGCTGACCAGAGTCTCCGGAGGAACAAGTATTCTCGAGCCCGGAGATGCGTAGTCATTGTTGAAGCCATTGGCTAGCTGTCTGGTGAACTCCAGATGCTGTGCCTGATCGTGGCCCACAGGAACATGAGTAGCGCCATGGACCAAGATGTCTGCAGCCTGCAGTACAGGGTAAGAGAAAAGGCCAAGGGACATTCTTTCACTGCCCTCCTTCTCATTCGCAGTCTTATCTTTCCACTGCGTCATCCGGCCTAGATAGCCAGTACTCGCACGGCAGGACAAGATCCACATGAGTTCGCTATGTGCAGATGCATCGCTTTGATGGAAGATGATGCTTCGCTCAGGACCCAAGCCAATAGCAAGTAACATGGCAAGACTTTCCCTCCTCCATTGCCTCAGCTGCGCGGGATGTTGGCGAACCGTGATTGCATGTAGGTCAACCAAAGAGTAGATCAAAGTAGACGATGGCGGTGCCTCGTCCTGTAGGCGGACCCATTGCCGTAGAGCGCCCAGATAGTTCCCTAGATGTGGTACCCCTGTTGGCTGAATTCCAGAGAAGATGACCTTAGGCGATGAGGCGGTCGAATTACACCTTTCTGCAGGTCTCAATGTCCATCTTAATTCATTGAGATGGGTATAGCGTCGTAGGACGCCGCCACGGGAGAACATGAGATGATAAAGGGTGAGGTCAAGTTGAAGACTGTGACGGCAGGTTCGGCTTGCGGAGCAACTGCGCCCGAGCTTGAGATGGCAGGCGGTGAAATTCCGCGCCAACATAGCTCCCGCCTCAATTGTATGCACACGGTGATCTCTGCATTTTGCTCCCAAAAAATGCGATATATGTCCTGCAGATCAACATGGAAAAGCAGGAGGAAGCTGGGGACTTCTTTAATGCCACGCAGAACTTTCTGACCTGGCTCAAGAAGCAAGGAGCCACTGTCAACGACAAGATCCGAATCGTCGATTTCCGCAATCTCGACAAAGGACGAGCAGTGATCGCCCATGAAAACGTCGCAGAGGATGAGGTTTTGTTCACGATACCCAGACAATCCATACTGACGGTCGAGAGCTCGTCGTTACAAGCGGACATTCGATCGGAAATCTCAGATCCATGGCTGGCATTGATCCTTGTCATGGTCTATGAGTACCAGCTCGGAGAGAGGTCAGCCTGGAAGCCGTACTTCGACGTTCTTCCTGAGCATTTCGATACCCTGATGTTCTGGTCTGAGGTGGAGTTGAGCTGGCTGACAGGTGCTGCTGTCGTCAATAAGGTCGGGAAAGAGTCGGCAGACGCTACGTTCAAGGAGCAGATTGTACCTGTCATCAGAGGTCGTACCGATGTTTTTAACGCAAACATGCTTGACGACGACGATCTGCTTCGTCTTTGCCACCGAATGGGAAGCATAATCATGGCTTATGCCTTCGATATCGAGAAGCCTGGATCGGAGCAAGAGACCGGTGAAGACGGCTGGGAGGAAGACGATGAAGAGAACCAATCTGCACAGAAAGGCATGGTGCCGATGGCGGACCTGCTGAACGCAGATGGAGTCAAGAACAACGCCAAGCTGTTCTACGAAGAGAACAAGGTGGTCATGAGGAGCATCAAGCCCATATTGGCTGGCGAAGAAATTTTCAACGACTATGGCCCCCTGCCTACTGCGGATCTGGTTCGTCGATATGGATACGTGACGCCCAACTATGCACAGCACGATGTGGTGGAGGTCTCGCTTGATCTGATCAAGAACTCGGGTTTACCCACGACCAGCATCAATTCCAAGGAGGTCGATCGCAGGGCAGAATACCTGGACGAGCAAGGCGTCCTGGACGATGGCTACGACATTGGACGTGCCAGCGATGACGAGCACGACCAGTTCCCGGAAGAGCTGTGTATCGTACTGAACACACTGACGCTCTCGTCGGAAGACTTTGCAACGCTGCAAAGGAAAAGCAGGCTGCCGAAGCCTACACCCTCCGAAGCTGCGGCGTCTCTTCTGACTGTTGTGATCAACAAGCGCCTGAGCATGTATCCCACATCAGCACCAGTAAACGGCAATCTTAACGACAGCTCTGCAAAGCGCAAAGCAATGGCCGAGCAAATTATCACGGGCGAAAAGCAAGTCCTCCGCGAAGCGCTACAAACATTGCAAAACAGATACCAAGCTGCATCAGGCGCTGAGAAGCGAACCATCAATGCCGAAGCTCCGGCGAACAAGAAGCTGAAGACTGGATGAAGTCATCAAAGGCAGACTGGGTATCTTACGTTCCTACAACTACAATTTTGTACAAGCGAAGGCTGGATTGCAACCAAGCTTCTCGCCACGGGACCGAGGAATCACCTCAAGACCCTCCCAACACGCTCGCCCGCCGCTTATGGCCTGCACTAGACGGCGGTACGGGATGAGAATGCGCATTCGCACTCGAGTCGCCGCTCGGCCAACGTTGATGATGCGCTCCGCCACTGCTCTGCTGCTGCGCAGCGTCCGGTCTCAGCGGCCGATTGTTAAGTGCCGCGCGATAGTCGAACACAATGCGTTCCGAGATCGGAAAGTAAGGCGGCCATGCACCACGCGGACCTTCCTCTTCATCGCTGTCATCCGCATCTGACACGACACCGCGGCTGATCTCGCTGTATGGTCGCTTCTTGCGACGTGTCTCTAGGTAGCAACGCCCGCCTCGACCATACCGCAATCGGCATTCTCGTTGTTTCGCAGCCAATTCATCCTCGTCTTCCGAGACTGGATAAGCGCCTGGAACATGGAAAACGAATGGTGGCTCCTCAGCTTCTTCAGCACCAGTAACGGCAGCCTCTTCCTCGTGGGATCGCGGTGGCGCGTCAGTCATTTCATCGTCATCCCCGCCCTCCCTTTCATTCTGGCTTCCCACAGACGGTAGACTGGGTGGTGGTGTAGGATATCCGATCAGCAGACCTTCTGGCGGGAACTGCGCCCACCGACCGACGGGATCACTCGACTCTAGCGGTGGCGTGATTGGATACTTCGTCTCATCCACCCAATGCTGGTTCCACTTCTTGTGTTGCTCCTTCCGAGCTTCGATCGTGTTGGCCACGAACTGTTCGCCCTCGGCACGCCATTCTTCGAGCAACGGCAAGTCGACATCTGGCGCAGCAGACCTCGAATCACCAGCGGATCTTATCCGGATGGTGGCTGGACGCTGTTGCGAACCTTCTCCGCGAGCTTTGTTGGACTTCGAAACCGGCTTCTGGTTGACGAGCAGCTCTTCGTCGTCACCTTTGTCGCCGATGATATTCTTGGCAGCTTTGACCTCCTTAAGCTGCTTGCGCTCGTTGAAGACTCGCCGATCGATCGATAGCTGCTCGGCTTTGAGATGCTCTCGATCCACCACAGCACGCACCAGGGTCCTTGCCTGCTCAAGCTCGAGCCGCAGCTTCTTCAGCTTCTCGACGACCTGTGCATCGCGCCCGCGTGTCCTGCGAGTTTGGCGCACTTCTCTCCTCCGAAAGCATACATACGGATCCGCATCGTCGGCATCAGAAGCCGTGTCAAGCACGCGAACTTTGATGGTCGGCATGAGTGGCCGACCATTCTTACGCGTCACCCAGTACTGGTAAATTGGCTTTAACCACTTCTGCGCGTCGGCGGACAACTCTTCCTCCTGCGACCGCTCCATCTCCTCCAGGGACAGAATAGGCGCATTGTCGACAGTGGCGAACGGTTGCAAGTTCGCGCTGCTCTCCTCGAAGAAGCTCATCACCTCTTCGAATGTATCCTCCGAGCACTGGCTGAGCTTGTCTTTGCGATCGCGTCCATCGACGTCCTTACCCTCGTTGAGGCGACCGAGGAACTCGACATCTTCGTCGTCTATGCAATATGGAGCGCCTATGCTGTCTTCCACCGTTGAGCTGAACCGAATATACGTCGACGGCTCCTTGAAGACCTTCGGGTAGAGCTCATCGTAGTTGACACCCCTGGCTTTGGTTGCATCGGGCGTTGGAATATAACTCTGCTTGGTCTTCACACCAAGCGCCGCAGCATTTGAGGCGTTTATGACGGCCTGCAAATGATATTCCTGGAAGAACCGTCAGCCATATGTGACAAGGCGCTGGCGAAGAGTAAGTGGCAACATACCGTTTCCTCTGCCTTATCCACACCCGTCTCCAATTGATGGACCTGTCGTTGGCTTTCATCCTCCGGCAACTCATCGATCTCACTCTCTCTTATAATCCGCAAGTTCTGCTTGGGGTTCAGCTTGCGCTGCCTGACCATACGTGCGGCATTGCCACGACCGGACATGTCCGTGTGAACCAAGCAGTTGTGTGTGCCTCAGGCACCAAGCGCGCGACCTCAGCGCTCACCCGGTCGCGGGTTGTCGCGCGTCAAACCCACCCTTTCGCGGGTGAAATAATCGCAATATTGGTATCAAAGTGATGTCCTGGTCCCAAGAATTGTTTTGCGTGATTTTGGTGTATTTTGTGATGGGTTTCGTGGCGGTGTTGATGGGTATACTCATCCAAGGAGATGCGCCCGCCGACCGCAATTTTTGCGATCTTCGTGCTTGCCGCTCGCTGCTCGGCGTTCACAAATCCCGCGGGGAAGCTCCCAGCCACGCAAGACATTTGCCGCTTGTGAATCACCTCGCGTGCCTGCGTCAACACTTCAGCCTCGCTGGCAGCACCAACGTTCCTTGAGCCGCAACAACATCCGCGACAGCCAGGATCGCTCTATTGTTGTCACCTCCGGCCTTTGCAAGCGTCAGCCTCAAAGCACTTGTTAAGTGAAGGCCAGAAGCTTGCGTGGGGACTAATATCAAGAGCTACGTTTTCCCCACAGGAGCACGAACTATCAGCGAAGGACTTGGACCAAGTGGAGGAATGAGTTACAGAATCCAGTACCAGCCATCTAGTACCCGCGTAGGCAAGGTAACAAATCTAGGGGTATCCTTAGAAACGCTCAAGTCACCATTCCGACTCTAGACAGATTACCCCTTGCCACACCCGCCAGAGTCATAACGCCTCAAATTCCGAGTTTCCATTGAGCTTTTGCCCCTTACTTCCCGAACAGCCGGTCTACAATCTGAACCAGCACCCGCCCCACCATCGCCGCCGCTGCAACCGGCATAAACATCTGCACAAACTCGAGCGGACTCCTCGCCTTGACCTCTGTGTTGATGTAAGGCGTCTTCCATCCCTTCTCCTTGGGTGCCCCTTCGATGCCCACCGCTTCTGTCTCAGCCGGAAACTTGCCGGTGTTATAGAAGGTCTCAAGCAAGTCATCCTTCTCCCGCCACCTCTGCAGGACCCACGCAGCCATCGCATCGCGGTCGTTGGTTGGGAGGGCGGAAACTTTATAGCGTCGCCAGTGCATATTGACGGATTTGGGTGGGCGGCCTTGAAAGTAGACGGATCGCAGGGTGAAGACGTCTTGGCCGTAGAGGCCTTTAGGTATGCCCTCGTAGCCGATTGTGCAGTCGTAGAGATAATCGACTGTACCGTTCAACTCCTGTAGACAGAATTGCAGGCCAGTGCTGCGCGGAAGGAGCTGATGTCGCATATCCGATATCCCACTCTTGTCTGCGAATTTCTTGCTTCCCGCTCTGGTGTTGGCGGAGATGTTCGTCCCTTCTGGAAAAATAAGCAGCCACATTGGATCCAATGCACTCGTGCCTCTCATCGAGTCCGGCTGCAGCGTCGAGAGCTTCTTCAATCGATATCGCATCCGCTCCTGGTCTTTACTCCACTTCCTCGCCATGAAGATGAAGCCGTAAAACATCATCGCCGGCCCTATTACCGGTGCATACTTCAAGGACTCTTTCAAGATAATATACATGTGTCCATGCATCGCCGGATCGTTGGTATAGCTGATCCACCAGAGATATAGCCAATCGGTGTAGATTTGATGGTTCGCCATGAGCACCACGCGCTCTTCGAAGTGCATTCTCAATTGTCCATCTGGTCCCTGCTTGATCAGGCCAGCCATTGATTTATCCCCAGAGATCCGAATAGTCGTCGGACTCCACCACTTCGTCATCTCGGTGGCGAAGAGGCCGAAATAGGATTTTGTCATAGCCATCCAGGCGTAGAACCATTGCTTGTCCACGAAATATAGCGGCGCGCCGAGTAGCTGCGCGCCATGGATGAAGAGGCACGAGGTCAAGAAGTAGACGATGAAGGCCATGAGCCGGATGGCCTGCAGGACAGGCCCATGTTTTGGCGCGCCGAGGGTCTCGTCCACGCCCGGGGCCGACGAACCCATCCAGGCTTGCCATTCCGTCGCGATATTCGAGGGAACTCGATCGCTGGAGGCGGGGCGGGTGGTGGAGATGGGAGAGGAGGCGGAGGGTCTACGGTTGGTGAGGTTGCCGTTTGTTGTTGCCATGGTCGTGAGCTGTCACTTTAGTATGTGCAGTAGGTGTTTGGGAAGCTACCTGTCCATGGCGAGAGGGAAGCCGAGCGGTAGACCAGCTGGTCACATCATCTCATCAGCCGGCATGTTGACTCTTCCTTCGAACAGCCCACGTGCGGCAAGGCTTCGGCGCGTCATCAGTGCCTACCCTCCGTTCCATCGTGCAGCTTCTTGTCGCCGCTATCTCCGTAATCTACTCCATCTAGCGCATTTACCCATCTTGCATTCTTGCAGGCAATAGCAACACGGCCGGCGGAGTCATTGCACGCATTGGAGATGGACGAGCGATGACACGAGCATGGAGTGGCTTGAGAAGCACAAGGTTGTCACTGCGCTTGGCGCGGAATTTAGGGAAGCGGCAGGCGCGATGCTTCACGGCCTCTGCGCGAAGAGATGAGATACGCAGCGTAGCAGAGTTGCCGCAGAGAGTACAGCCTGGATATAGAGGTACGCGACAAACATCTCCGTCGCAGCAGGACGGCCGTTGATCAGAGGCAGAGACATCCAACCACGACTTGCTGGCCCTCCAATGGCCATCCCCACCCCGCAACATCCTCTTCGTGCGGAAAGACAATGACGAACAAGTCCAGTCAGCATTGCTGGAATACGTTGATCATGTGAAGACAACGTATCCGGACAGCAACATCGTCTTCGAGCGATACGTGGCCGAGCAGATCCACGACAAGCTCGCCTTTCCCATCTACACCCTAAATGGCGAAGGCACCAATGTGCCATACTACGACAAAGTGGATCTGACCACCACCCTCGGCGGCGACGGCACTATCCTCCATGCAGCGTCCCTCTTCGCTACAGCTAAGTCTGTCCCCCCTGTGCTGAGCTTCAGCATGGGCACTCTAGGCTTCCTGGGCGAATGGAAGTTCAAAGACTACAAGCGCGCCTTTCGCGAAGTGTACGTATCTGGGCATCCTCCGGCACTCTCGGACAGCATTATAGATGGTGGATCTGGCCCTCGTCTGACCACCTCGGCATCTGGCTGGAAATCCTCGGCTCTGAAAGGCAAGTCTATGGGCCCGTCTCGAGCTTCCAGGATTCTGCTGCGTAACCGCCTACGCATCGGCATCTTCGATTCCAAGGGCGAGAGACTGCCGCACGAACCTCCGTTCGCGCACTCTGGAAACAAGTGCGAAGACATCTTCGCTTTGAATGAAGTGCTCCTACACCGTGGAGCACTACCTCACCTGGCCCACATAACAATCCTCATCGGCTCACCACCTCATCAACGCAGCTTGACAACAGCTATTGCGGACGGCTTTCTCGTCTCTACACCCACGGGTAGCACAGCGTACTCGCTCAGCAGCGGCGGTTGCATCGTCCATCCACTTGTTAGCAGTCTGCTGCTCACACCCATCTGCCCTCGCTCGCTTTCCTTCCGACCTGTAGTACTGCCGGCTAACACACCAGTGACTCTTCGCATTGATGCTGAGAACCGCGGAAAAGAGATCGAGGTCTCTGTTGACGGTGTGCGGAGGGAGCAAGGACTTCGAGCAGGTATGGAGGTCAGGGTCGTGGGCGAGGAAGTCGCGATGAACGGGAGGGCTGAGAGGCAGTGGGTGGGCGGTGTGCCGAGTATCGTGCGGAGTGGAGGGAGAGAGGCGGGGAATGGGGAGGATCATTGGGTTGGTGGGTTGAACGGGTTGTTGAAGTTCAATTATCCCTTTGGGGAGGATGGGTGAGGAGGAGGGATTGAGATAGATGCTTCCCACAATAAAGCAGGCGATATTCTAGCCTCGGACAAGTTCGACCACGCGTCTCAGAACTTCTTCCATCGCACTCTGAGCCTGAAGCGCCTCGTCCCATATCTTGCGAATAAGGAGAAAGTGACCGACACGTCGAAAACGGCTCTGCTCTTGGCCGACAGGGCGCAGTGCAAGGCAGAAAACAATCGTCCTAGGGCTGGTACTCGTCGCCATACAGCATAGAGAGTGGAAGGATCCAGACCGGCTGACCCGTCACCTCGTCCCAGTCCCGATTGGTGTCAAAATGATGACCGCCAAGGTGCGTTTGGGATTGAGGACATCTAAATAAGACTTCAGCAGCTCCGATTGGTCACAATTATAGATTGGACGTAGGTCGAGGTGGTCATATTCGACTCGCTCCGTGTTGACCTGGAGCACCGGTACCTTGATCGACAGCTTCTTGGAGCGCAGAGCACAGAACGGATCTTCGTGACAGGGCACGCACTTCACGTCGACGAACAAGGCACGAGTTTCGACCAGATCGTCGTCAATGAAAGTCATGGGGAATTTTGGGACATATCCCGGAAAACTGGCCCATGACCAGGAAGGCAGGCAGACGGTATCGCACCAATCCGCGACACTGCCAAAGACAGCCCTCTCCTGTCCAAGCTGGTGAATGATCTGAAGCTCCCGTAGATCCGCACACTTTTCGCCCAAACCCCAGATCGAGAAGCTTCTTGCCATAGCTGATGGGGCAGGCAGGACGCCGTCCGAATAGCTTGGCCGTATGCTTCGACAACCCCAGCCCAATGGTGAAGAGCATCGACACAGCTGGTGGATCGAAATTCTCTTAATTGTGCAACCATGTCGCCAAAAGAGTGCTTTTGTCGTGCATTCCGAAAGTCATATGGTGGAGCACAAACGTCGCTGTCTGAGGCCTCCTGGCATTCCCAGATCAGCTCTTCGTCCGTGTAATGCAATGTGCAACGAGATAGCATTAAGTCTTGGAAGCACCATTTGCGATTTGAAGTAGGTGACCATTTGGCGCAATCGTAGCTAGACACGTAGTTGGCCTGATGGCGTGTGCATAACAACTCCGCAACCAGCAGCATCTTCCCACCCCTTGTTCTCCACAAGCGGGAACCTCGCATTCGGCATACCACATTAACCTCCGGATGCAGGTGTCAAGAACAGGAGCAGCTCGGTTCTACTGGATATGTCGCCCATCTTGCTAGCCTCGGCGGCCTCCTTCTCAAGGTCGTCTTGCAACGTAGTCAGGCTGTCAATCCAACATGGCGGAGACCCACCTTGGATGTGATATTGATGGCATCTTCGACCCCTTGCGACAGACCCAGCCATAATACTTGAACACTGTTTTCCCTAAAGTTCGATCTGGATCTGGGAATTATATCTCAACCTTACATCTCAGCCGTAAGGATCCCACAGTCTCACGTGAATACATGAATGCCTCAGGCCAGATATGGCTTTCCGCGGGACAAGTGCTCTCGGGCCGGTCCGTCACAGGTCACGTAATCTCTCGCTGTTGCCCTCGCCGCTGTGTGTCGTCTGCAGCGAACCACGGCCCATCGACCTCACCCCCGAGCCAACCCCACTTCATCACAATCGGCAAGCCAGCCAACAAAGACACACGCGCTTTCGACGCGTATGATACTTCCATAGCCCACAGCGGCCGGACCAGCGCGTTATTCTCCCTGGCCACATTCACTACGGTCCACCGTTCGAGCGAGGAGAGACGTCGCGGTACGGGCTGCTGAAGCCGGTCTTGGCTTGGACTTACGCGCCATCGCCACCCAAGACCAGAGGAGAAGCCGTATGGACTGCAGGTGTAGGCAGGGGAAGCAGTAAACGGGATCGCAATACGTGCGCGCAATACTGTCGCGACGCGCCACGTGACCGCGGCCAGTGAAGAGGCGGAAGGAGACCCGGCGCAAAGATGGCCGCAGTACAATTCTCCAACGGCAACATGCCGCTTCAGCAACAGCAGCAGCACCAGCAACAAAGCGCTGCAGGCAATACTGGCAGTAACGGTATCCTCCCCACTGGCATGACCAAGGAGTCTGTGCAGGCCCTCTACAAGAAGTACCAGCAGATGAAGGCCTCCGGTGTTTCAGAGACGGATCCGGAGCTGATTAAGGCGCGATCAATACTGCAGACCATCCAGCAGCGGACGGAGTTGATGAAGAAGCAGGCGGCGTATAAACAAATGCAGCTCAAGCAGCAGCAGGCCGCCGCTCTACAGCAAAGTCAGCAAGCCCTGCAGCAGCAGCATCAGCAGCAAAATGGATCTATGGCGCAGCAACAGCAGCAGATGAACGGCGCTGCCAACGCGCAGATGGCTGATGGGCAGACACAGTCGGCGCAAAGCAATGGCACGCCCCAGGCATCCTCTGCGGTCCAGATGAAAGCCCAGACCGCCGCAACTCCTGCGCAAATAAACAGCTCTGCTGGGGAAGCAGCAATGTCCAAGGAGCAGGTTGCCACCTTGCGGGCACAAATGCAGGCCTTTGGCCATCTCCAGCGCAACCTCCCGATTCCTGCGGCCATTCAGCAACGCATTTTTAAGCAGGATCAAAAGCCAGCAACGCCAAGCGAGGCTGTGGCTGCTGCGAGCAAGGCATTGGATGACGCAGCAAAGAACAAGGCAAATGCAGATCTAATGCCTGATGGTCGGCCACGCCCCCGCTTCGAGACATTCATCGACCCGCACTCTCTCCTACTCAAGAATATCAGCTATCAGGACCATATCCAGCGTGCAAACAGGCCTATCATACCCAGCATTATGCCGCTCGGGGTTGACCCAGATCGTGTACGCGAGGAGCGCGAGAACATCGTCTACAACCGTGTGCTTGCGCGTAGGAACGAACTCGCCAAGTTTCGAGCGAACACGGGAGCTTGGGATACCAGCAAGTCGGATGTGCCGCAAGACAATGCCAACCTCAAGCTGCGTGCTCTGATCGAGTACAAGATGCTGACTCTGCTCCCCAAGCAGCGCGAGCTGCGGCAGAAGGTTGGCAAAGAGATGATGCTCTCGGACAACCTGTCAATGACTGCTAATCGAGCAATGTACCGCCGGGTCAAGAGGCAGTCATTGCGCGAGGCGCGTGTTACTGAGAAGCTCGAGAAGCAACAGCGCGATGCGGCCGAGAACAAGGAGAAGAAGAAGCACAATGACTTCGTCAGCTCCATCGTACGCCATGCGGACGACATGCGCAATGCAGCTCAACAACATCGTGTGCGTAACCAAAGGTTTGGCCGCCTCATGCTCCAAACCCACGCCAACATTGAGAAAGAAGAGCAGAAGCGGATTGAACGTACCGCAAAGCAGCGTCTGCAGGCTCTCAAGGCCAACGACGAAGAGACTTACCTCAAGCTGCTCGGTCAGGCCAAGGACAGTCGTATCTCGCACTTGCTCAAACAGACCGACGGTTTCCTCAATCAGCTTGCTGCATCCGTGAAGGAGCAGCAGCGCAGCATCTCTCGGCGCTACGGCAATGAACCGGAAGAAGAGGAAGAAGAGGACGATGCCGACAGTGACGACGAGTCGAAAGCCAAGGTTGACTACTATGAAGTCGCGCATAGGATCAAAGAAGAGGTTACCGCGCAGTCGACGAACCTGGTCGGCGGCACGCTCAAAGAGTACCAGCTCAAGGGTCTGCAGTGGATGATCTCACTCTACAACAACAATTTGAACGGTATCTTGGCCGACGAGATGGGTCTTGGCAAGACTATCCAGACAATTTCGCTTATAACCTACCTCATTGAGAAGAAGCGACAACAGGGCCCGTTCTTGGTCATTGTGCCACTATCGACGCTGACAAACTGGAACAACGAGTTCGAGAAATGGGCACCTAGCGTCCAGCGCATCGTCTACAAAGGTCCGCCACTCCAGCGCAAGAATCAACAACAGCAGATTCGGTACGGCAACTTCCAGGTTCTCCTAACCACATACGAATTCATCATCAAGGATCGTCCTGTTCTGAGCAAGATCCGATGGCTACACATGATCGTCGACGAAGGCCATCGCATGAAGAACGCCGGCTCAAAGCTCTCCAGCACCATCTCGCAATACTACCATACCCGCTACCGTCTCATTCTCACTGGTACACCGCTGCAGAACAATCTTCCCGAACTGTGGGCTTTACTCAACTTTGTCCTCCCAAACATCTTCAAGTCCGTCAAATCCTTCGACGAATGGTTCAACACTCCCTTCGCCAACACCGGCAGCGGCGATGCCATGTCGCTCACCGAAGAAGAGTCTCTGCTCGTCATTCGCCGCCTGCACAAGGTTCTCCGGCCTTTCTTGCTGCGTCGTCTGAAGAAGGACGTGGAGAAGGATCTTCCGGACAAGCAAGAGCGCGTCATCAAATGCAACTTTTCCGCTTTGCAAAAGAAGCTGTACCAAAGCTTGCTCACCCACAACAAAATAATGGTTAGTGATGGGAAAGGAAGCAAGACTGGTATGCGCGGCTTGTCAAATATGCTTATGCAGCTGCGGAAGCTGTGTAATCATCCATTTGTGTTCGAGGAGGTGGAAGACCAGATGAATCCCAGCCGGCTCACGAACGACTTGATTTGGAGAACGGCTGGCAAATTCGAGCTGCTGGACCGCGTGCTTCCGAAGTTTCAGGCGACGGGCCACAGGGTGTTGATGTTCTTCCAGATGACGCAGATCATGAATATCATGGAGGACTTTCTGCGATTGCGTGGAATCCAGTACCTGCGTCTGGATGGCTCGACAAAGTCGGACGACCGGTCGGAGTTGTTGAAGGAGTTCAACAAGGAGGGCTCGCCGTACGATGTCTTCTTGCTATCCACCCGCGCTGGTGGTCTGGGTCTGAATCTGCAGGCTGCGGATACTGTCATCATCTACGACTCGGATTGGAATCCTCATCAGGATCTGCAGGCGCAAGATCGTGCGCATCGTATTGGTCAGAAGAACGAAGTGCGCATTCTGCGGCTGATAAGTTCAAACTCCGTGGAAGAAAAGATCTTGGAGAAGGCGCAGTTCAAGCTCGACATGGATGGCAAGGTCATCCAGGCAGGCAAGTTCGACAACAAGTCTACGAACGAAGAGCGGGAAGCTATGCTAAGGGTCATGTTGGAGAGTGCCGAAGCAGCTGAGGCTCTAGATCAAGATGAGATGGATGACGATGATCTGAACCTGATCATGATGCGTAACGAAGCTGAGCTTGAGCTCTTCCAGAAGATGGATAGGGAGCGCTTGGCCACGCAGAAGTATGGACCGAATCGCAAGCTTCCGCGTCTGCTTGGCGAGAGCGAGTTGCCGGAGATCTACATGGAGGACAACAATCCAGTTGTCGAGGAGCAAGAGTTCAATTACGGCCGTGGTGCGCGCGAGAGGACGAGGGTCAAGTACGACGACGGCCTCACCGAGGAGCAGTGGCTGGATGCCGTGGACGCGGACGACGACACGATTGAAGATGCCATCAAGCGGAAAGAAGCTCGAAAAGCAAAGCGCGCTGCCAACAAGGAAGCCAGAGGCGTCGAGCTCGACAGCCCACCACCTGCTTCCCGCCAATCGTCCGAATCGCCAGCCCCGAAGAAGCGCGGCCGCAAGTCCATGAAGCCTCTTGAGAAGCGCAAAGCCGACGAGAACTCTCTCGACGGCCTGGAGCCTCCGCCCCCCAAACGTGGCCGCAAGAGCAAGGTCGTCGAGACTCTGTCCAAAGAAGAGCGCGAGACTATCCAGAGGATCATGGACAATGTCCACGAAGCCCTCCAGGACCTCGAGGAACCCTCCAACGAGCCCGGCATCCCACCGCGCGGCATCATCGATCCGTTCCTGGAGCTGCCGCCGAGGAACATCTACGCGGACTACTATCAGCTCATCAGAGAGCCGATCGCAATGAAGCAGATCGAGAACAAGATCAACAAGAAGCAGTACCAGAGTTTGCGGGAGTTCAGGCGGGATATTGGGTTGTTATGTGCGAATTGCAGGCAGTATAATGAGGATGGGAGTGTGCTTTACAATGACGCTAATTTGATCGAGGTGAGTGCCGTGAAGCTGTCGGGATTCCAGCGTGACTTTACTGACTTGTGTCGTACAGCACGCTTGCCTTGATAAGCTTCGTGAAGAAACGGCCGACCATCCAGAGCTCCAGGATTTCGATGATGATGGCACAAGCACGAAACCTGTGTCGTCTTCGGTCAGCACACCGCAGCCTGCGCAGCAGAGGTCTGGATTCAAATTGAAGCTCAACGGATCGAGGCCGGCGAATGGGGCGCAGAGCTCGAGGGGCGGAACGGAGAGTCTAGCGCAGAGTGATGACGAGTAAAGGTGGCTAGGTGGTGGGCGATGTGTTTGAGGTCCCGGGGTCCACGGAGGAGTAGGAGTTTTGTGAGGTGTTGTTCTTCGAAAGGTGTGCATGAATACTATGAGAGCGGAAGTGGGATTGGGGAGGCGCTGGCGTACAACGGCGAGAGGCCAGACTGATATCACTCTCAGCTTGAGCGCTCTGTTGGGCAGCTGCCTCAGCTTCTTTACTTCACTTCTACCACGCTGTAAGACTAGCGCTAGAACGACCCATCGTCATCGTACACATTGCATGCCCGTACTCCATCTACAGGTCTAGAACAACACGCCCTTGGTGCTCGGCACCTCGCCTTCCTTTCCCACCACCGGACTACAGGCCATCCTCAAAGCCACAGCCAGCGCCTTGAACGCACTCTCCGCCCGATGGTGATCATTATCTCCATGCAAACAATGCACATGCATCGTCACCCCGGCTCCCTGTGCAAAACTCTGCAAACAATGTGGCAACATTTCACAACTCAGATCTCCAATTTTTTCCCTCTTCGTCCCCAAATCCACGACCGAGAAAGGCCTATTACTCAAATCCACCACCGCCCGACTCAACGCCTCGTCTAGCGGCGCATACGCATACCCAAACCGCGCCAATCCCGAAGTCGTATGCAGCGCTGATTTGAACGCTTGACCGAGCGCAATGAAGGTATCTTCCGCGGTATGGTGGTCGTCGATGTGCAGGTCGCCGCGCGTGCGGAGGTGGAGGGACCAGCCGGCATGTTTGGCGAGAGCATGGAGCATGTGGTCGAGAAAGCCGATGCCGGTATCTACGCTTATTTGTTGGGATTTTGAGGACTGGGAGGCGTGATCTTTCTCTTTCTCCAGGGCGCCATTGCTATCGTTGGTGTTTGTTAGGGCCCCGCCGTCGAGGTTGAGGGAAAGTTGGATTTTGGTCTCGTTGGTATCGCGGTTGATGGTTGCGTGGCGGATACGCTTCTCGGAAGACATGGTGCTCTGAATGGGTGTTGAGTCTGATTGAGGATGGTTGTAGCGGCCGTGTACGAGTTAAGAGGTTGGATCGCTTCTGGACTTTCTCGAAAGCTTCGAAGCTGCGTCAGAGTTGGCAACCCTTGCAGAACGCTAGTGTCAGCCTCAATTTTGGTGGAGTGTCAATCTTCTAGTCGACACCGGGCGATCAGTAATTCCATATCAGCACGACACATTTCCCCCCAGAACTGGTCAAAAAGCACGTCAGCGCTCGGTATGGCTTCATCCGAGAACAATGACCAGGAAATGCGCGACGCGGCCAGCGGCGCGGAGGCGAACGGCGAAGAATTTGTCTACGAAAAGCAGAGGTTACGGCTTGTATGCGAGAAGCGAGCCAGTCTTACAACGTCGTAGTGATTGACATGCCCGACAGCTCCCAGGCTCAACAGACACTGCAGCGTCGTTTGCGTTCGAGCGCGAAGACCATACACTGGGGAATGCGCTTAGGTACATGATCATGAAGAAGTACGCCACCAACTCAGTCACTTATCGTCCCCGGTTCCGAGAACCCTGGAGCTAACGCATAACAGTCCCGATGTTGAGTTCTGCGGTTACTCAATACCACATCCTTCCGAGCCGGTCATGAACCTGCGGATACAAACCTTTGGTCAGCCGACCTCGACCAACTTAACTATGCTTCTTCCCAGTGCTGACTGCGGGCGTAGACGACGTATCAGTCTTCGAAGTCCTTCGCAAAGGCCTCAGCGACCTGGCAGATCTCTGCGATGTAGTCGAGGACAAATTCACCACCGCACGAGACAACTTCAACGCAGCAAACCCAGACAGAGTGGAGCATCGGTAATTGGACGTATGTCGGCGTTTCTTGCTTGCTTTGATTTGTTATTTACAGGCTGCGGAAGGAATCATTGTACGCAGTAGCTAGTTTCGGCCCTGGAGAGTATGATCAGCGAAAGGCGTTCTGGCGCAGCTCGCGGGTCGACGGATGTGCTTACCTCGATGAACCCTTGTATGAAGCTTTTTGGCAGCGCCGCTTTCGGGTCCTCGTCCGCTCGGAAGTACTTCAGTACGTGTGTGAGCTGCTTCCAGAAATTGAGCGTCTCCTGTTCACGCCGTTAGTCTCAAGCCTCCCCGGACCTGCCACATTGTCCCGTGTCCTCTGAAGCCGATTCAGCATACCTGAAACTCCTGATGACTGTTGAACAAGAGCACATCCACCGTCTTCAATTGCGACACATATCTGTGCCTCTCAAATTCCTGCCGGATCTTGGTGCGGATGGCGGAGACGGGCATGTTCAGCGAGTACATCTGCTGGACCTCGGGTGCCTGTTGTGGCCTCAGCGTTAGCCTTGCTCCGCATCACCATCCCATATTGTAAACCCCGAGTTCTGTAACAGTATTGGCGGCTCACGTACCGCTCGCAGCCATTCCCTGTAGCTCTTGATCACCCGCTTCTGCGCATCTTGCCAGTTCACCGCTGTGCCTCCGGTTAGCGTGCGCCCCTGCGGTCCCATAATGGATGGATGCGTACATGATCGTGTCCTCCTGGCGAGGTAGGTAGGGTTGATCACCATTGTGGGCGTGGGCAGACTGTGGTCGCAATCAACCTGTCGCGCTGCAGTAGCACAGTGAGGTCCAGTCCAATGCCGCTTGGTTCCGGCCTGAGGCAGGTGCGTGCTTGCGATCGTCACGTGCCTTGGATGGTTCACACCCACCGCACACAATCTTGAAGCAGTGAGAAGGATACGGCAAAGCTTGAAGATGATGCACCCGGTTCCCAGTCTATTTGAACACACGGTACAGCACATTATGACCAAGAGGGCACAGGGCTGAAGGGCAGTACGCCTTCATGCTGTCCCGCTCCAAAGAGCCGGTCCTGCTACGCTAGGTCGATCGCACACTGCAATTTTTGTCCCTTTTCTTGAGCAGACGAAGTGGAGCTCTTCGCCTGTGCAGTGCTGCTGCTGAATTTGCATCGCGTGTGCCGCAAAAGCACAACGATAGAAGTCTCACCATGACTTGACCAGAGGTCACCCGAAAGCAGCCTCATCTTCTTCCCGCCTTGCGCCTTGAATAGCATGGCAAGCTCGCGGCCCTACATGGTCCGCAGTGCTCGCCGCTCCTACCATAGAGCACATCTACCAGTAGTTTCATTCGCATTTTCCAGAGGGGCCAGCGCACGCCCCGCTTTGCCGTGAAGAGTATCTCAAAGACTTGAAAAAAGCATCAATCACACCGTGAGATGTATTTTGCCCCGCACCCAGATATCCACCGTTTGGGTGATCTTTGCCCACGCCGTGAACGCCAGGTCCGCGAACGCCGAGCTTGGCTGAATCGGAATGCATCGCTGCGTGACTTCGTCATAGATGATGGAAGTTAATGTTACTGAGAGATGCTGGAAAGTAGCTTTTCTCAGTCCAAGCGCGCCATCATCTGATCGCGCGTCAAGGGCGTGAGGTTGTCGATGTCAAGACCCTTGGCGGCGAGCACAGGCCGCATGTGTGGAGGAACGAGTTGGTGGTTCAGATGGGGAGCGATGGAAAGCTCGTGGTGGCTGAAGTTGAAGAGGTCGGGAAGGTCGCGAGGAGCGCCATTGGAGTGACGGGAGTCAGGCAGCTTGGTGTTCGGATCTCTCAGTTCGTCGAAGAATGGATGCACCATGGCATCGATGGCTGACAAGCGCTGGGTCGGCGTGTACTCAAGTAAACGAGAGATCAAGTCGATCGCGTTAGGATCCGCCTTACGGAAGACCTGAGGTATGTCAGTCTAGTATCTTTGTGAATATCTGAAACTTCGTACCTTCGAGAATGGGTGTGGCTTGATCTGCGGGAACTTGTGCTCCATGTAGTTTGGGTTCATCGTCCGAATTTGATCCCTCGTCGGCGTGCCGAGAACCTTGATGATCTCCACTAATTGGTCGATTCCGGATTCGCCGGGAAAGAGAGGCTGGCCCAGCATCAACTCCGCCATCACACATCCAGTGGACCAAACGTCTGCAAATTGTCAGCTGAGCTCAGATGATTGAAGAAAAGTAACACGTACCTATCTTGGTGGTGTAGTTGGTGGCGCCGAAAATCAGCTCCGGCGCACGGTAGTAGCGCGAGCAGATGTACGACACATTCGGCTCATTCTCCACCAAGATCTTCGCGCTGCCGAAATCGCAGAGCTTGAGAATGCCGCTGTGCGGATCGAGGAGTAGGTTCTGCGGCTTGATGTCCCGGTGGCAGATGCCTTGGGAGTGGATATAGGCGAGTGAACGGAACAGCTGGTAGATGTACAGCTTCACCTCGAGGATCGGCATCGTCGACTTGAGTTTGTTGAAGTGCCTGCTGGCACGGTAGACAGTCTCAGGCACGTACTCAAGCACAAGGTTGAGGTATACCTCATCTTTCTGGGCCTCCATCAGCGCTGTTTGCATGCCCATGAGGCTATCGTGTTCGCGAACCCTGTCTCCGTTGCTGTAGTAGAAGGCCTTGAGTTCAACGATGTTGGGGTGCCGGACGATCCGCATGATCTGGAGTTCTCTGTTCTGCAGGAAATTGTCAGCCTGTGAAATTCCGTCATTACTGCTTGCTGTATGCACCTTGAATCTCTTGTCCTGCAGCACACGCTTGATAGCCGCGTCTTCTCCAGACGGCGAAAGCTTTGTCTGAAAGACCACGCCGAACGAGCCATTGCCCACGATCTTGCACTGGGTGTACTGCATCTCCTTCGTCTCCCCTGTCAGGCCATCTTGCACCTTCTCGCGGATCACCTCTGGAGGCATGTCGGCTCTTTGTTGCACATAATACGCGTCTAGGTCTGCGGAGCGTCATACCACCCATCCGAAGGCCCGAGAAGGCTGATGGCCGATTCGACATGTCGCACGCTCAATGTGGCGGATCACGCGGTCTTGACTGCTTGCTTAATGGTCGATGCTACGGCGAGTACGGTGGACCGCGGTTCAGGTGCTGGACTGTTGGTGCTGACGGCGCGACGGTGGTTGCCGTGGTGGGCGGAGAGGGGTGGTGGTGGAGTGATGTGATGGCGGAGGTGATGGTCGTCAGTGACGGGTTGCGAAGTGCACACTGAGCTCAGGCGCCAAGGAAGGTGCTGGTGAAGGCAGGTGACGGGATGATGTCGAGGACCGGTCAGGTGCTCGCGCTTTGGTAATAAGCGTGACCGTTTTGGAAATCGCGACTGCGGTGGCCAACAGCCGGTGCAATCGAACGTGAGTGCACGAGAATGCCGCCGGTGCAGGGAGCTGAAAGGGCTGCAGAGGCGTGGGACGGGTTTTGCAGCAGTGGGCGATGAGGTAGAGCTCCGCTGGAAAGGGTAGGACGTCGTCTGGGTGCGCTGGAGGTGCGTCGACAAGAGAGCCCCGCGCCTACACCCAGATTGACTAGATTTCGATTATGCCGGTCCCGGTACGTATTTTCTGCCACCAACATCAAACTGCGGCGGGAGGATCCGTGCACTGCCGCTCGCCTACAGCGTTTGAGGATTCGAGGGGGAGACGGCTGGAGGGCGGGCTGCAGTAAACAAAGCGCAGCAACGTGGGAAAACAAGCCAGGCTGGCGGACACATGCCTACATTACTATCATCTCACACATGACGCCGCCGCCGCGCCGTCCGACCTCACGCTGCGCCCGCCGTCCCTCGAGCGTCTAATATTGCGTCTCCGCAGGGCCCCACAACGTCGGTCACCTGGTCACGAGCTCTCCAGAAGCTGTCGCCGCTAGCCAACGACGACCCCTTCTTGGCGCTGCCCTTCCAGGCGTGCCGGCCATGCTCGCACAGCTCGCCGATCATCATCACCGCGATGGACTAGGAACAGTGCTGTGTGTGAGCAGATGAGGCGGTGGAAACGCCAAGGCCAGGCGGATGTCGGCAACGGGAGCAGATCCAGCCGCAGCCTCCAGGAATTCGTTGAGATGCCCGTGTCCACGTGCAGTCGCAGAGGCGGCGGGAACTTCATGCATGGCACCACGATCAAAGCTGCGGTCATGCGCACACACGACTCGCCTCTGGCGTGCACTGTTGCAGATCCCTCCTGCCTATGACATTGCGCAGCCTGCCTGGGGAGAAAGCCTCCGGGAAGCCGGTGTAAAATTGATACCTGATCTATCAGCCCGATCAGACACCATATCGTCCTTTCGCCGTTAAACCGCCTGCGTGATTGGTGCTCGAGCGAACTGCGGTTCACGTCCGCAGGCCCCGTCCGACATGGTAGCGAGCAATGTCCCGACCCGGGCATGTTGTGACGAATGACCGCATCCTCACTTCACGCCATGGCTCCCCTGTCCATCACTTCCACCGTCCAACCTCGTGCTTACTTTTCGTATCCTTGCCCTGTGCAATTCCTGTGCCCACCGCACGCGTTCGAGGAGAAGGCGCATTTGGCGTGCCGCTAACGCCCGCGTGCTCTCTGGCACTTGAACCACGCTCCCTCTGCTCCAAGGCGGAGAGAGCTGATGAAGCTGCCTATCAAATGGCTCAAATGAGCGCCCCGCATGTACCTCGCAGGTACCGGCACCCTGCTGCCAGATGACGATGCCCATGGGCTCCGCGCGAAATTTTGGGGCAAATAGCAAGCTCCCCAGCCAATGGCAGCTGCTCCTTCCACGGATATACTGGCTGTTCGTTGAAGAATCGCCAAGCCTCCGCCGCGGCAAGTACTGCAAATGCATGGCAGCCGCTTGAGCACATGTGAGAATACTTCCGTCTCCCGTGCGGTCGGTAAATGCCTCGCACTGCAGGACGCGAGCGCGCCTTCTGCGGACCGCGTGACTTCTTAGCTAAGACGAGCGTATCTCGACTGCAGCGAGGCGCCTGGAGCTTGTTTTGAGATCACACAATGACCTGGGTGCTTACAGAGCAAGACCAATGAACCAGGCCGCCCGGAGTTCACGGTGCTTGCGTCGTCTGCAAACGGTCGATCTCTCACTCGTGAAAGCAGCGGTAGAAGAAAGGAGCAACACGCTTCTGTGCCCATTTGCACACCAGGGCTGAGCCTGGGATGTACATCATGATCCTCCCACCCCTAGGCTTTCCTGGACAGCCATGTAGTACGACACACCCAGACCTCCGACGCTATGCTATGCAATAAGAAAGCTCCCAACAATCCCATCAAGCGAGAGCCTCAACCTCCTGAGCCGGCGGCTGAGACTCAACCGTTTTCTTGTAGACCCGATCCCTCTGGCTACGCCGCCACTCACCCTTCACATACGCCAACAGCCTCAAGGCACCAGCCGGCGTGACACCCTCCACCCGCCTCGCTTGACCTACAGACTCCGGCCTAGTGTCGCCGAGCACTTTCTTTTCCTCCCAGCTCAACCCGTGAATCACTTGATAATCAAGATCTGCAGGCAGCAATAGGCTCTCGTCACGCGCGAACGCTGCTGCACAAGCCTCCTGCTGCGTGATGTAGGGCGCATAGGTACCTTCGATGTCCATGCGGGCCCGGATGCGGGCTGGGAAGCGAGCGATGTTGTTTACAGTACTTGCGAGCGAGGATACTGTAATGCCGGTGTATCGTAGGAGGTCGAAGGCGCTTCGCCGGACGCTGTCGCTGCGTACGGGAAACCCGTGGTCGATCCAGTCGCTCGAGCTGAGCTTCTTCGCTTCCAGAATCGCCCGCAATTCCTCCATTTGTGCCCTCTCGTCGGAAAATGCAGACCAGCGCTTGTCGCCTACCACGCCAGCTTCTCTCCCTCGCGCAGTCAGGCGCATGTCTGCATTATCCGCTCTTGCAGACATACGATATTCGCTTCGACTCGTGAACATGCGATACGGCTCGCTAACGCCCTTTGTCACAAGATCGTCGATCATGATGCCGATGTAGCTTTCGGCGCGCGACATGGTGAAGGCAGGCCTGCCAACAGCAGCATTCCCAGCATTGATGCCAGCTAGCACGCCCTGCGCTGCAGCCTCTTCGTAGCCGGTAGTACCGTTGATTTGGCCAGCGAGGAATAGTCCGCTGATCGCTTTGGTTTCCAGAGTGCGCTTGAGACTTCGAGGATCGACATAGTCGTACTCGACGCCATAGCCAGGCTGAAGCATCTTGGCATTCTCCAGCCCAACAATGGTCTTGAGCATAGCTTCTTGCGCTTCTGCAGGCACTGTCATGCTTATGCCATTGGGATAGATGACGTCGTTCTCGAAGCCTTCCGGCTCCAGCCAGATGAGGTGCTGGCTCTTGTCTGTGAACCGGAGGACTTTACTCTCCAAAGACGGACAATATCGCGGTCCTTTCACAGTCTCGCGGATGTGTATGCTCTTGTCGAGATTCTGACGGATAATGTCGTGCGTGGCAGTGTTTGTATGCGTACTCCAGCAGTCGAGCTGTGTCTCGACAGCGACGCGATCGTTCAGGTACGAGAAGGGCATCGGAGGATCATCACCGGGCTGTACCTGCAGTCTGGTGAAGTCGATGGTCTTCTTGTCTAACCGAGGTGGTGTACCGGTCTTCAATCTGCCCAGCTTGAAGCCGGCTTCTTTGAGGGACTTTGAAAGACCAAAAGTCGCGGCTTCGCCCATGCGGCCAGATGGGAAACATTCGAGCCCAATGTGAATCTCTCCACCCAAGAATGTACCGGTAGTAATCACAACGTTGTTCGTCTCGATAATCTCGCCGGACTCCAATCGCACACCCGTTATTTTCCCATGCCTTCCGTCCAGCACAGCTTCAGCCGATCGGTCGACAACGATGTCAGCTACCTTGCCCTCCTTGACGTGCAGCCCCGGATACGACACTATCTCCTCCCGCATGTGCTTCTTATACAGCGCTCGATCAATCTGCGCTCTAGGTCCCCAGACCGCAGGTCCCTTCTTCCTGTTCAACATCCGAAATTGAACCCCAGCCTGGTCCGTAATCCGTCCCACCAATCCATCCAGCGCATCGATCTCTCGCATCATGGTTCCTTTTCCAATCCCGCCAAAGGAAGGATTGCAGCTGCAGACACCCAGATTGTCCACGGACTGCGTAACGAGAGTGGTTCTTGCGCCTGTCCGCGCTGCAGCGGCGGACGCTTCGCAGCCAGCATGGCCGCCGCCTATCACGACAACGTCGATTGACGCCTGTCCTGAGGCCTTTGGGATGTCGGAGACGGTGGCGAGCGTCCTCTTGAATGCTGCCGCCGATCGTACTCGCGGCGCATGGCCCCAGAGCATGCGCGCCCGTGCTGAGAAGACGAGCGCCATGCCGAGGGATATGTGTACTCGACAGGAAGCTGCATTCTAGAGTGTATTGGCCTCGGGGAGAGAATCGGGCACCAGCGCACGGGCCCAGGGCCTCGGCAGTGACTCCCGAGCACTTCACGTCAGGTTGCCATGTGGCAGATACACCGACTGGACCTCTAGTTCTAATTGTTGCGCCGACATTTTGGATTGACTCGACCGTGGAAGCGTCGAGGGATCTTTTGTCTTGACAATGTGTGCGAAACATGACTGAATGGAAACGGCTGGCTCTTCTTCTACTGCAAGCAACTAGTTTTGGCTTTGGCTATGGACAACCGAATACGGAAAGCACGCCAGCGACCGTTGCTAGGCTCGGCAGCACGACACCAACGAGGGTAGAGACCAATATCCAGGACTCAAATACCATCAATTCGAGCCGCACTATCAATGCTACATGCGTCAGCGGGACCGTGAACTACATCACCCATACTTTACCACAGCAATGTCTTCGGACAGATCGGATTAGCAGCAATGCCACACTACGTGACCCTACCAATCTGCAAGTTACGTTTCCAATTGCTGCAGCGGCCACAACTCCAGATGCCACGCTCTCCTTGAACACCGCCGTGAGTTCGGGGTCGGCAAATGATGGGAGCGAACCACCAGTCACCGGCACTGGGGACACCTCATCCATGACGTCTCTCGAGGCCACCAGCAGTGCCACTGTAACCGCTGCAGAGGTCACTGCCACGATACATGCCACAGAAGTTGAAGCTGATCCACTTCTCGATGCTTCGTCGTTTCTGTCTTTCGAGGAATGGAAGAAGCAGAACCTTGCAAGGGCCGGGCAGTCTCCCGAGCATGTTGGCCAAGATCCTGTCGATGTTCAGCGCAGAGAGCGGCCAGATATGGCGAAAGCACTGGAGGGACTTGGCGATGAAGGCGAAATCGATCTTGACTTCTCTGGGTTTGGGCAAGGTCCAGATCGGGAACACCAGAGTAGTCTAGAAAAGCGACCGACTTCAGCGACAGATTATGACTCTCCAGCACCCTCGAGACCTCGATCGAATGCTGTGCCGGCAAAGCTGCGCAACAAGGATGCTGGTACAACCTGCAAAGAACGAAATAACTACGCCTCGTTCGACTGCGGAGCCAATATACTCAAGACAAATCCGCAGTGCAAGCATGCGTCCTCAGTCCTTATTGAAAGCAAGGACAGCTACATGCTAAACACGTGCTCGGCTGATAACAAATTCCTCATCGTTCAGCTCTGCAGCGACATCCACATCGACACTGTCGTCCTGGCCAACTACGAGTTCTTCTCCAGCAATTTCCGACACTTCCGCGTTTCTGTGTCCGATCGCTACCCCATCAAGCTTGATAAGTGGAAAGAGCTTGGCACCTTCGAGGCCCGCAACACTCGCGAAGTCCAAGCATTCCTCGTCGAAGACCCACAGATTTGGGCGCGATACCTGCGCATCGAATTCCTGACGCACTACGGCAGCGAGTATTACTGCCCCGTGAGCCTCTTGCGTGTGCACGGTAAGACGATGATGCAAGAGTTCAGACAAGAAGAGGAGCTGGCTCGTGGTGAGATCGCTGATGATGAGTCGGTGTTTGAGACTGATGCTGTCGAGCCTGCCGTCGCCCAAGAACCACTGTCCGCCACTGAAGAGCCCCACAAAGTGATTATGGAGGTGGGAAATCCAGTACCAACGACGGCTGCTGCGCCATCGGAGCCTACTTCCGTACGCATCGACACAATGGCGCGCAGCGAGACAGAAAGTCACTCTGGAGAAACATTCTCGGACTTGAGTGACACTTTCAGCCCGGCAGTGCCAACTTGCCCTGCATCTGACAGTGTCGGGGCACCCGGCCCTACTTCAATCCTCACTGGCTCCGAGGAAGTCAGTGCAGCAGGCAAAGTCGCGGAATACCGTCCAGTGAGGTCAACATCCGCACTACCCAACAACCCTGGAGCCTCGTCTAGCGATGACAATTCCATGCGGCCGAAGTCGGATGATGTAAAGCTTTTAGGCTCCACATCAGTCACCAATAGCTCGGCCACGCTCTCAGGCTCGACTGGAAGCGAGAAGGCTGCCGACTCATTATCAGCCGCTCCCAAGCCGCAAGCTGATGGTGCCCACAGCGTCTCGGGCTCATCATCTACTGCTGTAAGCTCTGTTGCAGCATCGGTCAATGGCACTCGTTCATCGACTGCCTCATCTTCGCCACAGGCCTCTAGTCAAGAGTCGTTCTTCAAGTCGATCTCTAAACGTCTCCAGCAGCTTGAAAGCAACAGCACGCTGTCGCTTCAATACATCGAAGAGCAGTCTCGGATCCTCCGCGAAGCTTTCAATAAAGTTGAGAAACGCCAGATTGTGACCACTTCCTCATTCCTCTCTCAACTCAATGCCACCGTCACCACGGAACTTCAAGGCTTCCGACAAGCATACGACCAGCTCTGGCAAAGCACAGTCATTGAGTTGGAAAATCAGCGAGAGCAATATCAGCGCGAAATGCTGGCATTGAGTAGTCGACTGACGATGGTGGCGGATGAGCTGGTGTGGCAGAAGCGGATGGGTATCGTGCAGAGTACTTTGCTTTTGCTTTGTTTGGGACTTGTGTTGTTCGCAAGGCAAGGCACCGGATACTTGGACATGACGCTTGCCCAACAGCTCATGAGCAGGAGCCAGGCGGCGCTGAAAGGTGGCTGGGAGAGCGAGCCCAATAGCCCTTCGCCTGTGAGTAGAAGTCGGGTGGCGATGCTGAGGCGCAAAGTCTGGCGGAGCGGTCTGGCGCGTGATAGTCGGCAGGACTCCGACGAAGCCGAGACAAGGCCGCAGACTCGAGATGGGGGACTGGTGGAGGGTCATGATGATGCTGGGATTGTCAAAGCAGATGGGAACGGTAGCGATTGTGATCAGACCGACGACGAGGAAGAGGCAAATGTCAACTTGCCGGACCCAGAGCCCGAGAACCTGGTGCGATCGGTGAGCAGTCCGGCTGTTCCGGAAGCTCATCTCGTGAAGGCTGAGCATGGCGAAGAACCAGATGGCAGGATACCGATGGCTGATGAGGGGACAGATGCTGCATAGAAGTAATACAAGTCAATTGATCATCAAACATAACATCGATAGATCCACTCTCGTCGCCTTAGACCACACTCGAAGCTTCTCTTGCTCTGCCAAACCCCTTGCAAGTTTCAAGACAGTATTGGCTCAGTCGCTGCTTGCGCATCCACGGCATCCACAGCTCACGCACTGGATCACTTGATCCTCTTTCAACTGCTCTCGTGGTACTCTGCAAATGCAGGTGCTGTTGAAGTTTGTCTCCTTCGTCTGAATGCATCTCAAGCAGCACAACTACAGCTTTGTCAGGACCTATGTGTTGACAAAAGCTGACCAGGCGTATATTCACCTTCTCGTACCCTTGCTTCTTCCACTTCGCGATCAGATTTGCATCAGCGTACCCATTCTTCAGCAGCCAGTCATACAGCTGTCGTGAAATTGCCTCTTTCTCGTAGTAGAGATCATAGATATATCTCGAGCCTACATCATATCGGTCAGTCTGTGGCCCGGCATGCCCACGCAACCGCTCAGGTCAAAGAGAACGATAGCTCTCACCTTTGCGGCCATTTGGCAGGCTGTTACTCTCCCCGAAAATCTCCTAGAGTCTTGCCATAACGTCTTTCATTCTGGACAGTACCTACGTTGATGCGTGATCTGGAAGATCGGCCACTGCATCTCGTGCTTCTTCTTTCCTTCGTGGCTGGCATTTTCAGCATCCTTCATCTTGTTGGAGAACTCGAGGAGGGTGTCCTCGATGTCGTCGAAGCCCTCTGGCGGGGCCTTACGGCCTTTGCCAGTGCCTCTGATTGCTGGCATGGCTGTGAGTTGAATATGAGATGGTTGATGTGCAGATTACTATGTTGACAAAGTGAAGAAGCGACGTCACAGCAGCATGACTCGCGTTGATGGTCGCTGGCGACACCTCCGAGCTCCGCGTGCTCCGGCGCGTGCGAAGTACAGCAGCGTCCAATCGACCATTGTTCAAGTGACACTCCAGTACATTCATTGTGGTCGTATCAAAACCATGGCAGACATGGATATGCGACGAGACTACGGTGGTGGTGGTCCCGGCGGCGGTGGCTACAGGCATGGCGGCGGCGGGCGCAACTTCAACAAGAGAAAACGGGGGCGAGGTAAAGCGCCGTGTAGCAAGCAAAAGATGACATTCAGAACTGACAACAGCTCGCAGATGATGATGACGATGACCGTGGCTACTCAAGACAGCGACGCGATCCTCCCCCGGGTACCCGGATCAGGAAAGGGTTGCTGGAAATTGGAGAGTAAGAGGAGACCGATCGCATCGCAGGAGATCACGCTGATCAGGCCTATAGAGACTCTCTACGTCTGCCGCACGAAGTCGCGCAGAACATTGCCAAACTTGCCGCTGAGAACTGGGTCGACGAGTATGTCCAGGATATCTTCGCGACAGTTGCGCTGAAGCTGGTAGTTGAACAGCCGTTCAAGATCCCGTTCGTCGCTGGCGTCGTGCTCTACGCCAACGGGCACAACCCAGAGGTGGCGAAGGACGTCATTGCGAAAGCCGGCGTGCAGCTCCAGGAACACCTCGATGCAGGGCGCTGGCGGGAGTTCAAGCTCATGCTGCGCTTCTTGGCTTGTCTGAGCCAGCTGTTCGAGGAAGACGGAGTGATGCCGATCCTCGATGAATTGTTCAACCGCGCGGTCGACCTTCAGACCGCCTCGCAGGAAGACACTGTTGGTATCGAGCTGGTCAAGATCATCCTTCTCACGATCCCATACCTGCTTGCCGCCAATAAGGGCGCGACACTGCAACAGACGGTGAGCGAGCTTCTGTCAAGGACAGAAATTGTAGCGTCAGCCCAAAATCCGCTCGAGGCTCTCGTCGACCCGTACCCAGACAACACCGCGCAGGGCGAGCGCGCGATGGCATGCGCAAGCGTTATCTCCCTTCTACAACGGCAGCTACAGGATGAGGAGAGCAACGGCTGGGCATTGAAGTGCATCCCGCGAGTTTACGACGAAGCTTTCATCAAGCCGCCAGAAGCAAACGCCGATGCGCCGGCAGAGACGAATGGTGGCCATGCTCCAGCGAAGCACGCCTTCCCCACGATTAACGTACCTTCACCAGTCAACCCGGGCTCTCAAGCGCTGTTTCCGGAACTCTACTTCTCGCTCTATGCGGATCAGGAGATTGAGTCTGTGCCTCCGACAAGCAACATCGCCGCTTGTCTCATTCGGGACGCGATCGTGGACACCATTAACATACTCGACTTCAATCGAAATGCAACAGCCCGCTTTTTGAACGAGATCGACTGCTATTGGTCGCCGGACACTTTCGTCAAGCGGTCGACGACCTTCGACAAGCTGCGCGACATACCTGCTGGCAAGCCCACCTGGAAGCCTGAGGACATCGCCATCGATGCTATCTTTTCCCAGATCTTCCAGCTACCAACTCCTGAGCATCGGCTGGTCTACTACCACTCGCTGATCACCGAGTCCTGTAAGATCTCACCTGGCGCGATAGCACCCAGTCTGGGTCGCGCGATCCGGTTCTTGTTCCGAAGCGTGGACTGCATGGATATGGAGTTGAGCTACCGCTTCATGGACTGGTTTGCGCACCATCTGAGCAACTTCGAGTTCCGTTGGAAGTGGGCTGAGTGGTAGGTGAATCCATCATACTGTCTGCATGCTTTGCTAATGGATGCTTAAGGATCCCTGAACTTGATTTGTCGAATCTGCACCCGAAAAAGGCATTCATCAACGGCACGCTGGAGAAAGAAATCCAGCTATCCTTTGCAAAGCGTGTGCGCGACACTCTGCCGAGCGAATACCACCCACTTATCCCGCAGAGCAAAGAGAACGAGGTGCCAGCGTTCAAGTTCCAGGACGACAGCACGCCATACGCTAAAGAAGGTCAACAAGTCCTGGCCATGCTCCGCAAGAAGGCGCCTGAGACCGACATTGACACCGTGCTCGATTCAGTACATCAGCAGGCAGTCGCTCATGGCATTCAGGATCCCCTGGTCCCCGTCACCGACATTTACATGACCTGCATCCTACACATCGGCTCCAAGTCGCTCTCGCACGTGCTCTCTACCATAGATCGCTGCAAGGAGCGCCTCCTCGCCGTCGGGCCTCAATCTGAAATGGCTAGGCGCCAGGTCATCACCTCTGTGGTGGATTTCTGGGCCGACCACCCAGGCACCGCTGTCAACATCATTGACAAGCTACTCAATTACACCATCGTCACGCCGATGTCGGTCATCCAGTGGGCACTGCAGGATCACATGGACAGTGGCCGCGCTCTCGCGAGCCTGCAGATCTACGAGCTAATCAGCATCACCATGTTCAAGGTCACGAACCGCGTGCGGCAAGTCGTACGTGAGCGCAACAACATGGCGCTGCCCTATGAGCAACGACAGCAGATTGACGATGCGCTGCCAAGGGAGAGGCAGGGCATGCGTGACCTCTTCGTCGCTATCGAAGATGCTGTGGCTGGTGTCGCCATGAGTGCGCAGGATGAAATGGTCGAGAGATACGACGATGGCATGAAGGAGGAGGACCTGGTGAAGATGTGGGGCCAGCGATGGGCTAGAGTATGGCGGCGCAAAGCTGCAGTGGAGGAGGCTGTCGTAGGTGAAGCAATCATCGGACCGTTACAGGAGGCATCGGCGCCTCCTGTGCAGTCTGAGGTTGAACCGCCCGCAGAGCTGGATGATATGGATCAAGTTGCTTAAGCTGATGCGCCAGCGGCGAGGCTGGCGGCGCGGCGGAGAGCCTCTGGACAGCGGCAGGATACTTTTGTCACAGGAAGCTGGCGGCGTGGACGAAGCACACCTGGCTCAAACAGTATCACAGCTTTGTATTATTACTGTCAAACACAATACTCAATACACACTCCCACCTCTTGGCATGGCATGGTTTGCTCGATCTGGAAGGAGCGCCGCAGATCTTGCCATGACGTCGACTTCCAACTTCACTCAACAACCCATCTAATTCGTCCAACTTCCGCAACAGACATGGTGATGGATAACCCCCGTCAACGATGGCTTGGAACTAATGTAATGCATGCTAATCTCCTTGACCTACCAATATCGTGCATTCGAAGTAGGTGAAGTAGGCACGAAACTTCTTTCCAGGGTCTAGTCACTCTCTTCGACTCTTTCGAGATGTTTCATCACCAATCCCAAGACTCTGGCTATGCGAGCATTCGGCCCAATAATGGACAGGCTCCGAGCTCTGCACCGGTGCAGCGATTCCGAAGGGAAGATGCGGAAGGAGGGTACAGTGTGACCACCAGCACGTCGACGACTACAACGACCACCGTCAGCTCAGGGCGGGTTCGGACAACGACGTCGACACAATGCCTCAAGACCAGAGTTGCTCAGCAGCCATCGGCTCCTTTGCGACACTCTGTCGCAACACCAATGGTAGAAGCACCAGGTGATCTGACAAGTCCTTCTACGCCCACTGCAGGGTTGTCTCAACCTTTGCTCAGTACGACGCACCACTCATCAGTGTCCCCAGTGACTCCTCAACATGACTTTCGCAGGCGGGGAAGCACCCAGACAGATCTTGACCGCATGGACAGTGCTGCTCCGGCATTGACAGATAATTTCAGCTACCCAAGCCTGGGGCGGACGACGCCCACCCAGGGCCAGCTCGAAACCGTTGGTTTCTCCGACCAGGAGCCGACCGAACCGGATGCATTGGAAAGGGAAGGCCAGCAGAGACGGTCGGGCTCAGCGTCAAATGGATTGACGGGACTAGCGATGGATCACGAGGTATGTCCTCTGATACTTATTCAAAGCCTCATACTTATCTTTTGATAGCATACTAGCGTTCACCCGGATGCACGTATAACTACAGTCCCGTCACTTGACGAGGAGGAGTTGCTCCAACAATCTATAAATTCGCCACCTCTGACATCGTACCCCGTCGGCCAGTCGAATGTTCCAAATCGATCGTATTTTCGGGAGGAGAGACGTCGATTACGGGGCTACCACGACCTGCAGCCGCAGTTCATGCGCGACTGGATGCCGGAGTACTACCTTTCACCAGATTCGGACGGATACGACAACGGACAGCCAAGATATGTGTCCCCCGGGGACGCCGTTGTTACGCCGGAGAAGCCGCAGAAGCGGAAGAGGACAGTGAGCAAACTGCGGAAGAAGAGGTTGTCGCATTTGTATGCTCAACAAGGCAACTAGTCTACTGATACTTCGTCCCGTATCATCGGCTGTGCCATTCTGCATACTACCTGCTGCCAGCCATCGCCCAACGCATGTTTAGTCCGCGATCCATCAGGCTTTCAACTGGCGACGCGCCTGTATATCCTCAGCTACCTCCCACATACCGTTCACCATGATGACTTGTGCCACATGGGCAACCCTCTGGGTCCGGTCAAGCACGAGCGGCTTCGTTTCCATCGCGGGCAAGCCTGCAAGATCATCCCGCCATTTTGATGCTGCGGCAACAGCCAAATCCGTTGGATACTCCACATTTTTCAACTCAGCGTGTCCGGCGCGCATCATGTCCTCCTTCACTCCCTCAAAGCACCCCAGGAAATTGTTTGCATTAAGCACCACTTCCAGCAACCTCTGTCGAGCCAGCCTCCGCAACTCTGACGACCCAGTCCTCTTGAGCTTAGACTGCTGAAAAGCATAGTGGATGGCCGTGGTCTGTGTGATCGATGCATATAGCTGCTGATACCCGATATCTTTGCCCTTTCCTCTGAGCACGCCAAAGTTGCTGGAAGGTAGCTGATGACATTCACCACAAGTCTCGGCATCGGTATCGAGATCCATGGAAATAGTTTTGGCCATAGGATAGGGCAGCGACGCGTCTTTTTTTCCGGTCGACCTCCCAAATGCACGATCGCAGCGGCTGGACAAGGCCTGCGTACGCGCTGAGATTCAGAGGCGGTGCAACGACGAGCATCAGGCGGAGAGGCACATCCCACATGCGAGCGAGCTTCACGTCCAAGACGTCCGGACCGTTGGCCCCGAAGCACTCTGCTGGAATATCCGGCAGATCGGCGAAGCTGGCAGCCAGCTTGTCGCGACCATCCTCTGTTGCAGTAGTCCCGTCGATGTGAGGCTGAGCAAGACCAGCGTGTAGCATGAGAGCCTTCCCAGAGGCTACTGCGCACTGTGCCGTAGCTGACTTGGCGAGGACGGCGCAGGCGCGATCGTGCTTCGGCCAACCCTTCTGGCAGTCCTGGCCACAGTATCTTGCCACTTTGCAGCGGCTACAGCGTCGCAGATCACGGCCGTCCATGCAAGCCGTCGCATCGCAAACAGTGCATGCAAGCAGCTCGTCAGGCTGGCTCGACGCCATGAGCTTTCAAGTGTCGCATTGGCGGGTGAGGGCTCGCAACTGGAGTCCTGCTATGTTGGCGGCGGGACAAGCAGCCAGTCTAGTAACATCGACAAGACGCACCAAACCTGCCGCACAAAGGCAGCGTACAAAGAGCAGGGGATGTGCCTGTGTCCGTTTTGAGGTATGTACATCGGGAGCATAGTGAGTGTTCGCAGTCCTGCAGACACAATGGGCGAGACGTCATGAAAGGCGCCCATTTTGCGAGGAAGCCAAACAATGTCTCCGGTGTCCGAAGCAAAGGAGGTGGGTATGGGAAGTGCAGCTGGTGTTGCACACGGCGGAAGGCACGTTCTTTGCAGACCTCCTCGGACAGCGCTCTAAGACGACGGTGCCGGGCGAAAGCTGCTTCAATGACTTCAGAGCTGTGTCTCCACGCGGCCGCCATGCGAGGGATGGCTCTTATCCATATCTTGCCGTGCTCTTCGTCGCTCCAAAGGCCGACGGGCTCTCAGGCTCCCCCAGACTCGCTATTGTATTTACGGTACGCTCAGATCTTTCTGCACCTCGAAACTCCCTTGTCCAAGCATGCGCCGGCTTTGCATTGAAACCTTGCGGAGCGAAACGCCGTCGCAAGCGTTGCAAGATGACGGCGCAATGTGTCCACACTTTTCGGCACGCTGTCAGTCACATGTGCCGTGCGCGACTCCAGGGTCAGAGGGGCGGACTAGGGTGAGCGAACCTGCGACTGACGAACGATGAGGGTCGCCGTGCTTCTGGCCGCGATACCACACAGTCCGCAAGCTGTGTCCGTACCTCTCAGCTGCGTGGTCGTGGCAGGACCAGCCATCGGGTAACAATGACCACCGTACCCAGTGAGCAGGAACGATCCAGGGTCTCGTCACCAAGCATGAGGGCCAGACAGGGCGCCTCGTCATGGACATCCGCAGCGCCCCGCGTATCGACCCCATGCACCACCATTCCACCCCAGCGAAACAGGGCCCTCAGTCCAGACCATAGGGGCGAAGACAGACGCGCACGCTGAGCCCTTCTCTACCTCGCATAGTTGGGTTTCAGCGGTCGCCCAGCGGAATACTGCGGCCCAACATGATACTGCAGCCTGCAGCCCGCAGCATTGGGATCATGAACGATTGAGACGGCCATCCAGGAGCAGCTTTACCACTGCACTGCGTGACGGTCATGTGGTAATAAATCGCGGTCGAATACGAGACCGTTGATCTTCGGTAGCGCGGAACTCAGAACTCCACTGCAGAGGGTTGTCGATGTTGCATAAAGATTATAGTTCCTACCTACAGAAGCCGCAATTAGAGGGAGGGGGGATTTCAGAACGCGCCACGAAGGCGTGGCAATCTTCACGGGCACATGAACGGTCGAGGCAGGTGCGTGAGAAATAAGACGCGCGCTATGAGTCCTTCCCGAGGGCCTGTCGTGCACGATGCCAATGGGGCACGATGCCGATGGGGCACGATGCCAATGGGGCCTCATTTATCCCAGGTCAATTACGGCACACTTACCGGTCTCAGACCTGCTCAGGTTTGAAAAGCATGCATCGTCAACACGCCCGTGAACCGTTGCCTACGCAGAGCGTCTCCGTGCTCGCACTGCAAGTGCACCCGACCGCGGCCTTGGCGTAGACGTACGGGTAATCTGCTGCGCCATGACGATCAACCAGGCCAGATGCTCGGTCAAGTGGCGGCAATGTCGTGAGGGATGCTGCTGATCGAGTCTCCTCGCACCATGGCTGCGAGCATCGCCGGGCTCACGCTTGTCGCGTCGGCGATGTGATCACGGCAGGACGCTGAGCATCTCAGGTGCCCTGGGCATAGCGCCCATGCGCCGTTGATCTGGTGCGTGATGCGCGTGCTCGAGCATGGAGCTGGGGTCGCGAAGAGTAGTTCGTCCAGCTCCCGTGGCTGAAGAGCTCGCTCACCAGGGCGAAGCGAGGTGTTGCCCGTTGCTTGCAATGAATAGTAAGTTGAACAACAGGCCTCAGCAAGAAGCTGCGTGTGGAAAGGCTTCGCTGGGCTGATGCTGGATCTCGCGGTATCGAGGAGCTTTGATTGGCTTGACTTGCCGCGAAATTCGCATCTGCAAAGGCTCTGTGTGTTATCAGCCGTCCAGCGCAAACGCGTCGTTCGAGCCACCGGCCACTCCAAGACATGGCGAGATATGGCAGTGACATGCCCATCTGCCTGGGAAGCGTGATGTTCATCTTGGCCGAAGTACTGTGGCCTGGATCAGAGCTCTCATGCGGTCTCGTGAGTCGAGTCCGTCCTCGTCCCCTACAGGGCCTGCTTTTGTTTGGGCCGCGGCAGCGGATCGCTGGTCTGCGCTACTCAAGCTCGCTACTGCATTCTTTTCCCGACCTTCCAACCCCGGTAACGACTGCGTGGCATGTTGGTCAGGACCATGGACGAGCGCGCGATCGGTGGCTAACGCAATGGTGATGGGTGGCGAAAAAAAAATTGACGGCGGTAGCGAATGCCGTCTAGGCCTTTGTCGGCGCCGATTGGTGAGCTCCACGCTCCCCGTCCTCCAAAGCGAGGCTAGTCCTGCATCGCACGATGGCTCGAGTGCGACGTGACCCTGCCCGATGCATGTCGGCTTGCCGCATGGCTCTCTGCAGCGCCGGCGAGGCTAGCAGACTGATGAGGAGCGAAACGCATTTGACGGCCAATCCGTGCCCAGTGGCATTCCGTGGGCATCTGACCAGCAGCCGAGTCAGAGACTCGCAACGCGGAATTTCTCCCCCTCCCTCGTCCTGCCAGGACCATTGTTATTACTTTCGGATCAAGTCGGACATTACTGCCCAGGGATGAAAGGTAGCTGAGACATCTGTGACGGCATCCCATGTGGCGAGATGCCACAATGACATTGTACGGCGGGATTGTTTATAAGATATATAAGATGTCGTCTTCGTCCCGGATTAATACCCCTCTCTCTAACTGTCGCCCTCGCTCTTCAGCAGGATCGGCGCCTCCCGGGACTGCACTCCTCCCCGGGCAATGCAAAGATCTGCGGAACTGCATTGGTCTGAATGGGACTGGCCCAGCGGTGGGTAAGCGAAATCGTGAAAGATCTCGGCAGCTCAGCTGGAATGGGGCGATTAGCGAGGGCGTGTGCGGGCGTGCTTGCCGCGACCATGGACACCATGGACACCATCGACCAAACGACCGTCCTCGTGCCTGCCACGCAACGTGAGCTGCAGGAGGTTGATGTAAGCTAGTGGTAAGGCTTAACAGCGTTTAGAGCGATTAGGAGATGCCGCTACCGCAGAGTTCGACCGTAGGAGCCCCCGCGGGCGCAGCGCAGCACGCCAAGCCGTGTGGCTTGTGAAAATGACCAGGGCGCTGGGTGGGGAGGAGTGGGTGGGAGTGCCAGAAGCGTGCGAGTGCCGCCTGTGCTAGTCCCATCATGAGCGTCCCCTTACCACGCGTCGAGTGAAGCTGCGCTGACGCTTGAGCCCGCCTTGCCTCGACCGTGACCGCGAGGGCTGCGCTAGGGAGTCGGCGCCGTGTGGCACGTCAGTGGCGGCTAGCATCGCTGGCCGGAGGGCGTGACACGGTGGCGGCAACGGGGGGGGGGAGGGGGCCGGGGGCGCGCAGAGAATCGATGAGAGAGCTGCGCGTCGGTCGACGTCAGGCCTTGCCGGTGCCTGGGAGCAGTCCCGGCGGCGGCCTGCGCGAGGAGGGCCCACGGCGCCGCTGGGCAAGTGCACCTCGGCGCCAAATCGCGAGTGCCCAAGAGCCGCGGGCCTCGAAGATCTCCACGGCCGAACTCAAATTTGCAGCTCCCCTTCAAAAACCAACCACTGCCAGATAGGCTTTTGCGGAGTAAAAGACGCGGACTCGAAGCCTGACGATTGCCCGCTCTACCGGGAAGCCAGTTCTCGCCCACCGGTGCCTGAGCAGCTCGGCGAGCATTTGCAATTGCGTGCGCACTCCACACGACCACGGCGTCTTCCGACCGCGCATCACGCGCCAGTCCTGATCGTGTCGCGTCGCCGTCAAAGCGCCCGGCCTGCGTCCACGCTGCGCACGCGGGGTGGGGAGGACGCCCCGAGGCATCGACGCCGACCGCGCGCGCAGAGCGAGCGAGCGCGAGAGACAAGAGACAGAGACGCCGGCACAGTGGACGGCCCTTTTTCTTGGTCTGCCGCGCCTGCACCGCCGTAGACCAGGTCTGAGGTCCCGGCTCGCCCCTTCCGGCGACCTCGAGGATCGACAGGGTAAGCGCACCCCCGAATCCAAATCTGTACCTCATCTTCCCCCCCTCCCTCGGGCGCGCTCGTGAGAAAGCCACTGCACGGTGCCCGCGAGGGGCAGCAGCGTGATCGAGCGACGGCGGCATCATTTTTTCAGCTACGGGCTAACGGCCTAATTATTCCCAGAGTAGTGCCACGCGCGTTGGAGGACCGCGAAGGGGCGAGTCATCGCCGCTCCATCCGACCAATCTCACCCGTCGCGTCCAACTGCTGCGGCACTAGAAGGCAATCATCAATGCTGATAGGGTCTGTGAGCCTGCGGCACGCACGTCCTGGGGACGACGGTCTGAGCTCGCCGACCGAGTGACGCCCTCCGGAGGCGCTGAGACACGACGTAAAAGGTCTTCGCCCAGTAGCCCGCCGCCCACTTCTGGTACGGCCATCCTCTCGTCCTGGCCGGCTTTGTCAGAAAGGTAAGTTTTTGCTGCGCGGCGTCAATTGCCAAAGGCCTGCGATCGATTCGCTCATCACACGCTCTCCAGGACCGCGCCGCGCCAAGTGCCTGCTCTAGCAGCGGTACAGCCCAATCCGCCGGCGGCCGTTGTTTATACAACTTTATCCCCATTTCGGTACGTCCTGAACTCTCTTCCAAAGAAGCTTAACCATCATTCGTTGCGCTGCTGCTTGGAAGCTCTGGCGCAGTTCATCAGCGGGCGCCCATGCATTAAATCCCAGCGCCCCTCACGCCTATAGACTTCCCACAAGCTTCCTAACTGCCGACAGCACCACGGCCTTCACTCGCACCCTGTCCGCCTACAATTCGGAGTCTCTCTGCTGACGGTCGCACTCACAGAGCGCATCGCCAGCCTGGTCACTATCCTTTGGACCACGGTTCCAAGCCAACCGTAACGTCTCAGCATAGCCGCTACGCGTTGGCATCCGCAACACGACTTTCGAACCACCGCGACAGCAACGCACCGGTCTTTGTCTATCTTGCGGAAGGGTTGTTCGGCAAACGCGCCAATCTCGCCTCACGATCACGCGCAGTGGCTTCATCCATTTTCTGCGGGACGGTCAACAGTTCGATTGACTGTACAACATTTTGATCTTCCGACATGAGCGGCAGTGCGGGACCTCTGGTCCCAACCTTCAATGGCTTTGTCCATAACACCATGGACGGGCTGATCCTCTTTGAAGCGTGTCTCAGCGGCAAGCTTCACCATGTGCCACGACGACCGCACGACCGGGAGCGCGCATCACTCATCAGAAGCGGAAGCATCTTCATTTACGAGGAGAACGCATCGGGCATTAAGCGGTGGACAGACGGCGTCGCATGGAGCCCGAGCCGCATCCTCGGGAACTTCCTCATCTACCGCGAGCTTGAGAAGCCTTTCCCGCCAGGCGAGAAGAAGCGTGCAATCAAGCGCAAGCGCGCAAGCATACCCGGCGAACCGTATCCACGGCGACAGTCAGACGACAACGAAAGCAGCGACTTGACAACCCCTCTCACCCCTCATTCACCGAGACCCGGCGGTGATGCCAAGTCGGAAGGTCCGAGCACTGATCAGGACAAAGAACTGGAGAGGTCGCTCATTGGCTCTCTGGTCGACAGTTACGGCTTCCGTCCCGACGGCTTGGTCAAGAAGACGATGAGTGTCTTAGTCAACGGCATATCGCATCACATGGTCTCTTACTATAAAGTCGAAGACGTCAAGAACAACTTGTTGCCCAGGCCTCTCACAGATCCGCGGTTGCAGAACATTTCCGTTCGGCCTGATCTGTACCTGAAGCAGAACTTCCGAGCTCCGGTCGAGGAAACTGAGCACTACGCTATCGACGGACACATGCACGCTCATCCGCCATCGATGTACTCTACGATGGCGGGTGGCTACGGCAGCCGGCCCGGCCAATACATGGGTCAGTCTTACGGAGGACAAGTGTATGGCCTACCCACCTCATCTGCCAGCAACGTGTACGGTGGGGTGACCGGCACTTCCTGGCCGAACCATCAAGCGCCAAGCGGTGCGATGGGCTATGGCAATCGTTCGTACGCTGGGCAAAATTACTCACCAGGATACTATGGGAGTGCCGCGAGCGCCAGCACCACACCCGCACTGAAAGCGGATGAGCATCAGGGCAGTCCTGCGACTAGCACCTACGCAAACCACTACAACAACATCAACTACGCCAGCATGCCGAGATCGGGCTCGCAGAGCGCACCGAACATGATGCAATCGGCTTACCAGACCCCTGTGCAGCCCAGCTCGTCTTCGTTCGGCTCCATGAGCGCTCCCAATGGCGGACGCAGCTCCTACGGCGTTGTCATGGAGAACCAGTCAACGCATGCGCCCTCACAGCAGAACTACGCCACTGCCGGCTCGCAGCAGTACCCCGTGCGGTCTCCCGCACAGGTGTACACCGTGCACAGTGCGCACAACGGCGCAGTCGCGCAGTCGCCCACCGCCGGCATGAAAAGCCCGCACCAACTGGGAGCGGTAAGCGACCCAAATGCGCACATGCCGTATCGGCCGCAGTCCTATCAGGTGCCAGCCCAACAATCGGCTAGCCAGGGCGATATGACAGGCCTGGGAATCGCCGGAAGTTCGAGCTACGCGGCTCCCGGGCAGAATGTGCAAAGCTATGCAGGCTATGCTCCGCCAGGTCAGGCATTCCGAGGAGTTGGCGAGGCATTGCCTGGTGGTGCTGCGCAGTATTCGCAATAGGGGCCGCTCAGCGCAAGATCAGTCGAACGCAAGTCTTGTAAGGATCAAGCGGAAGAAACAGGCCGCTGCGACTTGAAGCCGCTTCGGCGCGGGCTGTGACCGGCCAGCCCGCTTCTCTATTGGTCGGATCCGACCGACAGGAGGTTTGAGAGCACTCGGGAAAAAGGATCAATGTCACGTTGAAGCGGAAGGGTGGGTTGTGTGGGATTCTGCGGCAGTCGTGAAACGGGAGGCTGTATCATCATCATACGCAAGCTCATCCTGACCCCAGGCATGGCTGCGAGAAATTTGGATGGGAGGCTGGAGTTTTGGTTGTTCGGCGAAGGACGGCCACAGGAGCTTGAGCGAACGATCTCTGCGTACAGCGCGTGGCATGGGGGGAGCCATCAAGGCTACGTTGAAAGGGCATGATGATCATGGTGGGCGGCTGTCTCGGCTTGGCTGGAAGCCTGTGAAAAGCTCCGTTCGATGAAATATGTACTTAATACTACGGGTGGAGCGTAGCAACATCGCTGCGCCTGCTCGCACGGGAGTTGGAATGGCATGCGATCCTGGTGGCTGCTACCCTGCTGTTGCACAATCGATTCAGCGCCTGTATAACCTGCTAGCTAATGAGCCGAAGACTGCAAACCGATCATCGTCCTCCGACCGCGCGTGGCCCACCCCCAGCAGCCCGACCGCCGTGCCCCATATGATCGACGCCATCTATGTACCGTGCATGAGCAACGCAATGCCCAAACGCAGTCAAATCTCCGTCCACGAGTGGGCCGCCGACGGCCTCGGGTCGCTGAGCCCTGCCGTCATAGCCTGCCATTGCCTCGCACCAGCGCGGCACGGAGTGTTGCAGCAACTCGGCCCCTCCGCGGGGATGCACATGCCATCCACAGCACACCGGGGCCGCGCTCACCTGGCTGCCTGTCGCGGAGACAAGGCGCGGTGCATCGGCGGTGATGGCGGCAGCGGCAGCAGCAGCAGCAGCAGCAACCGGCCGGCAGATCACCACCCCGGCGTCGTCTGTGTGCCGCACTGACGATCGACGCAGCGCCGGATGGTCGCAGGTAAAAATCCCTGCGGGCGAAACGCGGCGGCTTTGGAGCATGGACAAGGGTCTCGGATCTCTGGCCCAGGGCCGAGACCGACTGCGCCACTCCCGCAGAACTTCACACGCCCTCTTCCCCCACCCCTTCCCCCCATCCCCCCATCCCCCTCCGAGAACCAGCACCACCACCGGCGACCCTATTCTCCATTCCATCGCGTCCCTGCGGCTCGCCGAGGCATGCGCTGATGGACGTCAGGAATGGCGAGGTTACCATCATGGGCCAGCGTCGCCGCCGTCCGCTTCAGCACCATCCGGTCCCCTGAGCCCGCTCGCCGCTTGCCACGCCCTCTGAATCCCTTGGCCGCGGCCGCCAGGAGCGCCTGGGTCTGCGGCGCCCCGAGCTGCCATCGCGTGAGCCGGCCGCCCCCTCGTCCGCAAAGGCCGGTCGGTCCTACTGCCTCGCCCGTCCTGCCCGCTGCCATGTGAGTCTGCACTCCCTGAAAGCGGCAATCCCGCCCGTGTGCCTGACAAGACTCCTCGTTTTTTCAACCCTACAGACGCCGCTTCCGGTCTTCTGTCGCTGCTCCGGCGGCCACCGGCGTCAGCAGCTCGCGCCGCTATGCTAGCGTACCCCGGAAGGCCGAGACTTCCTCGTCGTCACCGTCTCGAGCCCAGAACGCGCAGTCCGAATCGGTAAGCCCTTTCTTGTTCTGGTCGTCATCGAACGCGGGTCGTCACTGAAAGCGGCCGTCATGGAGAGCCGCCGTCATGGAAAACGGCGCCTCCTCGGCGGTACTTTCGCGTCTTTTGCGCCCTCGGCGCTTGCTTGCCAGCGCCCGCTGGCAGCCTGGTGCGAAGGCTAGACCACCTGGTCGTCGGCCTGATGTCAAGCCATATCACATCTCGTTGCCAAGATCATGCCAACACTTGGAGACTGAGGACTGGCATATCACTCTCTCAATCGCGCAAGCCTCCTCGTCGAAGCGTGGCTGGGCCTGGGAAGACGCCACTGCCGTCACTCTCGGTGAAGGCTTCGGGCGTTTCGTCTCTACGCAACCCAGCCTGCGAAGTCGCACTACGAAGACGTACCAGTAAAGCATGCAGCATCAGTCTTCCTCGTCGATATCTCCCCGCGTGTCGGCGACGGCAGGGGCTCGCTCATCTGCTGCGAGAATGCGCCGCTCGGCGACAGTCTCCGCGACATGCACCTGCGAAGGAAGTCGAGCGCGTCGCTGCGTCTTGTTGCTGCAGCAGTGCATCAGTCCAAAAGCAACGCTCTGCTGTGTGGCAGCAGCCTCGAGGTCAGGTAGTTGGATGGCATTACGCCAGGCACGACCTATGACATGACACAGAATCTGCTCGGATGCCACCCTGACGACGACGTACGCGACCGATTCTCACTGTGTGCAACCGAGCAGAGTCTCCGAGATGATGAGCTAGGTGTCACAACCATGCTCTCTGATGACAACGAATGCGAGGACGATCCTATCACCATATCGCGATCTCGTTGACCTGACTGGAGAGCTTGCACATGCTGCAACGCCCTGCGAGTAGCGAACAAGTCACAGCGAGCTCGCCCGGCGCTCACTTCTCTGTCACCTGGGAGATGCATCGAGCGACTCAATTCTGAGACTAACATACCAGCATCAGCAGGCTCCACAACCTCCCTCCCCCATCCAACAAACCCTCACCGCCACCAAACATATCACCACCACCCTCCGCTCCGCCCTTACCCCCCGTCCCCAACGCCACGAAGACCTCTACAACCTCCCCAACGCTCTGACCTTCTCTCGCCTCCTCGCCGCGCCCCTCACCGCCTACCTTGTCATCCACGACTACCACCGCTGGGCCCTGGCCCTCTTCGCCTATGCCGGGATAACCGACCTGGTCGACGGCTGGATAGCGCGGAGATGGAAACTGCAGACCGTCGCGGGCAGCGTCATCGACCCCATGGCGGACAAAGCGCTTATGATTATCCTGACCGTGACGCTGGCGGTGAAGGGCGCTCTGCCCGTGTATCTCGCGACGTTGATCTTGGGTCGGGACGCCAGTTTGGCCGTGGCGGCGATCTACTATCGGTACGCGAGTTTGCCGGCGCCGAAGACGGCCGCGCGGTATTGGGACTTCTCTCTGCCGTCCGCCGAAGTGCATCCGACCACGGTGTCGAAGTACAACACTTTCCTGCAGCTCGTCCTAATCGGCTCGGCGCTCGCGCTGCCCGTGGTGACGGCCGGCGGCGGCTCGACGGAGATCCTGCATCGCCTGGGCCTGCAGCCGGGGGATCTGCAGTACGCCATGCTTGCGTATCAGTGGTTGGTGGCGGGGACGACGGCGTGGAGCGGATTGAGCTATGCGTGGTTGAAGGGGGCGGTGACGATTCTGGGGACGGACGAGGCGCTGAAGGCGAAGCAGGGCGCGAGGGGCCGGGCGATCATCGGCGTGACGTTTGGCACGGTGGTGGTGGCGGCTGCGTGGATGGCGTGGACTGGTGATGCTGCGGAGGAGGGGACGGCCGAGAAGGAGGGGGAGCGGTCCCGGCAAGCGTAGCACTGTGCAGCGATGTGTAGTAGAGTCGAACGAGTCTATCTGACATGCCGGACTTGCTATCGGATATCGCACCAGCGCGGCTTCCCACCGTCGCAAAGCCTTTTCCTTTTTTTCGAGTACCTGTACATACCATACAAGGGTATCTGAGCGATAACACCCACCCATCAAACGCCTCGCTATGCCGTCGAACCAATCCGTCCCTTCCCCCAAATCCCCAATATCCCACCTCGTTGTAACAACACACTCCCCCCGGTCTCAGGCAAACAACACCCTCTCATCCAACTCATCCACCTCCCGCCTCCCCTCGCCCGTCCTGAGCCCGAGATCCCGCCTCTTCGCCTTGCGCTCCACCACGCCCTCCGCCCGCCGATTGTACCGCCCGGCCTTGGCCCGCCTCAGGTCGGATCGGATCTGATTCGGACTCACAAACTCCTTGTTCTCGTAGATCACGGGCCCGCCGAAGCTGCCTTCCAGGATCACGATGGGCGTCAGCACGAAGCGCGGACCGATTTCCACGAGGGTGATGTCCGTCTCGCCGTTGCCGGCAACGCTGCCGCTGCCGCCGTCGGCCGCGGCCGGGTCGCCGGACTTGGACGGCGCCGCTTCGGCGATCTGGTAGCAGCGCACCCAGATCTTGTCGGCGGCGATGGTGAAGCCCATGACGTGGTCGACGAAGGGCTTGGTCTTGCGGCTGGTGGCGGGGACGCCGAAGGCCTGGCCCAGCAGGGCGCGCATCAGACGCCAGTGCGGGGCGGCGTCGAAGGCGCGGTCGAAGCTGAGCACGGGGCGCGAGCCCTTGAGGCAGTTCCCGCGGAAGTTCAGCTCCTCCATCGTGTGCAGGTTCTGCGCGTGGAACTTGACCGTGGGGCCGTTGGGCGGCTTGGCCAGCCAGAGGTACAGGTCTTGGCCCTTGCGCGCTTCGAAGAAGGCGACGTTGTTGCAGTTGTACAGGTCGGCGAGCTCGTTGAGGTCGTTGAGCCGGGACTTGGTGTCGAGTTTCGCTTCGCGGCGGGAGTGCGGGAGGAGGGCGTGGAGGTCGGCGATGAGGTGGCGGTGGCTGCCCGGGTCGTGGTTAGAACGGGGGCGGAGTCTCGAGGAGGGGGGGTTAGGGGAGGAGGAGGGGGGTGGGGGGGGGGCGCGGGTTGTTGGCTGGGCGAAGGGGAAGCGGTCCTACCGAAATGTCACGCCTCGGGAGGATTGGAGGAGCAGTCGTTGGCGGTTGGTGGGTTTGCCGGGCGCATCTTTCGCGTCTTCGGCGGCGCTGGCCTTGGCCTTGGCCTTGGATTTGGAGAGGGACCGGTAGACGGAGGCCATGTCTGCGCGGGTGTCGAGAGGTGGTGGGCCCGCAGCAAGACGGATTGGGGAGCGGGGGGGGGAGTATGGTGGCCGGTGTCCGCGCAAGGCTGTCGCGAGAGGAAAATGTGCAGTTCGCACGCTGCACCCGCGACATCTGACGATCAGATAAGATGGCGTCCCAGCGGTTTCGGGCGGGGGGGTGCCGCGGGTCGGCTGGCGGGCGGTCCCGTACGGGAGGGGGGGAAAAGGGGGAAAGGGAAGAGCAAGAGCAAGAGCAAGAGCAAGAGCAAGAGCAAGAGCAAGAGCAATGACCCGCCGGGGCCCAGCAGAGAGGACGCAAGCGGAGAGACGGGCAGCGTCTCGAGCCAGCAGCCAAGAGTTCCCGCCCCGGCGTCCCACGAAGCTCGTCGCTGCGGCGTCCCTGTGCAAGCGCCGGCGACGCGCCCCGGATAAGTCGACTACAGGACTAGTAGTACCTGCAAGACAGCGCGTGTGCCCGCCCGGCCTGCCCGCCCTCCTCCGCCCTGCGCAGAAGAACGGCACGGCAAGGCTGCGCGCGCGGGCGGGCGAGGGTCGAAGTTCGGGGAGGCTGGCAGAGAATGCGGCCTCCAAATCAGCCGATCAGCACTTGCACGCCTCTGCTCGCAGCGGCCCGGGCAGAGAGGCCAGCAAGCAAGCCAGCGGCCACACACGCTCCCTGCCCATCTCCACCCATCCCCTCCCGTCCCCTCCCATCTCCTCCCATCTGCTCCCATCTGCCATCTGCCATCTGCATATGGGCCATCGCCCATGCGCCCTCCCCATTGTCCGCCGCCCTCCGTCCCCCGTCGTCGCCGTGCATCTCTGCTTCGTGCCCGTCCAGATCCCCGCCCACGCCCTGTACGAGCGCACCTCCGCCCTGTCGCCGCAGGACAGGGGACAACCGAATTATAGACCCAAAAAATACGACGGACTTGTGTCGGACGGGTCTGCGGGTAGCAGCGCCAGCGCCAGCACCAGCACCAGCCCCAGCACCTGGTCTGACGGCCGTGCCGCAACGCCGCAGCACCGCAGCACCGCAACACCGCGACGGAACCATCACCGCGCAACCGAGGCCGCTCCATCAGTCCGTGAACCACACAGGGCCGAAGCCGGCTTCGATGGAGTCGACTTGACGGGGAAGAGGTAGTCAACGACAACAAGCAGCACCCAACCGCTCGGCGCCATGTACTCGCCCAGCGTCGTCGGGCAGACGCGACCGCCCACCGACACCCGCGACCGCCCGTCCTCCTACTCCCACCCGCACGACGGCCTGCCCGCGCAGTCCCCGAACCAGCACCTGCGCAGCGTCCCCGCCTCACCCCAGCACGCTCGCCTGCCGCCACCACCACCCGCACCCTCGCTACCAATACCACCATCCATGCCCTCGCCCTCGGCGCCGCGCGACAGCCGACCCGCGTCGAGCTACTATGACCCCATCACCGGCGAGACGCGCATCGCCCGCGAGCGCAGCGCCATCGAGACGCCCCCGCAGCCGCGGCAGTCGCCTGTGCCGCTGGGCTTGGCCGAGGCGGAGGGCGCGCGGGAGACGTCGGGCCTGACCCGTCGCGAACAGCCCCGGCGCGGCATGGACCACCCCGCCACGCCGTCACACGCCCCGTACGCGAACGGCCACGGATCGCCCTCCGCGCCCACCCACGCGCATCCGCCCCCATCGCCGCGGAGCGCGTACGAGGCGCCACGCAGCAACGGCACGCACTCGCACGCCGCAAGCACGGAGGTCGCGCCGCCCGCTCCGGCGCCGCCGCGTGCGACCAATCCCATGTCGATGATGAATCTGCTCTCGGACTCGGCCGCGCCCTCCAGCCCCCCTCCCGCCCGACCCCCGCCGCTACCGGCCGACGGATCCGTGGCGTCGCGCCCGCCCGGGCGGACGAGCAAGAGTCGCCCGTCCAGCGCATCGCAGCCGACCCAGCCGCACGTCAAAGACGAGCCGGTGGATCCGCCCGCCCGCGCCGCGAGGCCGGACAAGGTCGCCATCCCGCCCGCTGCGCCGCCGCCGGCGCCGGCGCCGAGGCCGCTGCTGCAGACGGGGCCGCCGGGCTTGACCGTCCGGGACACGGAGAAGGCGTGGGCCGAGATCCAGGCGCGCGATCTGAGCGACGTGGAGGAGGGGATGCAGGACCAGCAGGCCGAGTACGAGGCGCGCGCCAGGAAGCGCACGCTGGAGCTGGAGGTCACCGAGGCGATGCGGCGGAAGCGGCGCAGGGTGCACCTGATGGGCAAGCTGCACGACCACTTCAGCGCCGCGGCCGATGCGGAGAGGACGGCGTTCTGGGACGCGCACGCCCATGAGGTGGCGGAAGAGGTGCGGCTGAAGGAGGTGGAGGAGGACAAGGAGCGGAAGAAGGATCAGCAGCGCAAGCGCCGGCGCGAGAAGGCCATCGCCGACGAGCAGGTCAAGCGCGACGAGGCCATGCAGTCGCTGGCGACGGTCAAGGACGAGGACGAGCGGATGCGGCTGGAGAAGGACATCCAGCGCTACGACAAGAAGATCCGGGACACGCAGAGCAGGCTGCAGGGCATCACGCCGACCAAGGAGGCCCGCACGGAGTCGCCCGCGACGGGCGCGCTGGGCCGCCGCGAGCGCGAGGTGACGATGGACGGCGGGCTCATGACCTCCTTCTACAGCCATGGCCACCCCGCAGACGACGCGCCGCCGCCGGACTTCCCCGCCACCACTGGCCGGGGGCGAGGCCGCGGCGGACGCGGCGGGGCGGGCACGGGGCGGGCCCGTAAGAGCAAAGAGCAAAAGGAGGCCGAGAAAGCCCGCGCCGCCGGCGCCCAAGCCTTCCTCGACCAGGGCCACGAGCTGCCTCTCATCGCGCCGAAAGACGACGAGCGCCTCCAAGGCTACGCCACCCGCGTGGCGCAGGCCGCCCGCGAAGACTCCGAACCCGTCAGCGAGGCGACTCCCGCCGCCTGGGAGATGCAGCCCACCGCCGGGCTGACCGGCATGGCCAAGTTCGATAGCAAAGGCTACCACCAGATCTACGAGCAGATCTCCCGGGATCTCGCGAAGCAGGTGCCCAAGGTCGTCCGCATCAAGAACAACAGCCTCGACACCAAGCAGTCCAACGCGCGCAAGACGGCCCAGCTCGCGGCGAAGGAGGCGCGGCGGTGGCAGGCGCGGACGAACAAGTCGACGAAAGATGTGGCGGCGCGCGCGAAGAGGGCGATGAGGGAGATGCTGGGGTTCTGGAAGCGCAACGAGCGGGACGAGCGGGAAGGGAGGAAGGTGGCGGAGCGCGCCGAGCTGGATCGCGCGAAGAAGGCCGAGGCGGAGCGGGAGGCGAATCGGCAGAAGCGGAAGCTGAACTTCCTGATCTCGCAGACGGAGCTGTATTCGCACTTCATCGGGAAGAAGGTCAAGACGGACGAGATTGAGCGGCACGGGACCGAAGGAGGGGAGGGGACGGCGCCGGACGGGCCCAAGCTCGTGGATGCGGCGGGGGCGGGGCCCGAGGTGGAGGTGGGCGGGTCGGCGGCGACGATGGGGAAGAAGGTCACGAATTTCGATGAGTTGGACTTCGACGATGACGACGAGACGAAGTTGCGGGCGGCCGCGATGGCGAATGCGCAGCATGCGGTGCAGGAGGCGCAGGATCGCGCGAGGGCCTTTGACCGGGGCGCGGGCGATGGGCAGTTGTCGGGGGCGCAGGAGAGCTTCGACGAGGGCGAGATGAACTTCCAGAACCCCACTTCGTTGCAGTCGATGGACGTGGCGCAACCGAAGATGCTCACCTGCCAGCTCAAGGAGTACCAGCTCAAGGGCCTCAATTGGCTCGTCAACCTCTACGAGCAGGGCATCAACGGCATCCTGGCCGACGAGATGGGGCTGGGCAAGACCGTGCAGTCCATCTCCGTCATGGCGTACCTGGCCGAAGTCCACGACATCTGGGGCCCCTTCCTCGTCATCGCGCCGGCCAGCACGCTGCACAATTGGCAGCAAGAGATCACGCGCTTCGTGCCGAACATCAAGGTCTTGCCGTACTGGGGTTCGGCGAAAGATCGCAAGGTCCTGCGGAAGTTCTGGGACCGCAAACACATCACCTACAACCGCGAGTCGCCGTTCCATGTCCTGGTGACGTCGTACCAGCTCGTGGTGCAGGACGCGGCGTACTTCCAGAAGGTCAAGTGGCAATACATGATCCTGGACGAAGCGCAAGCGATCAAATCCTCGCAGTCGAGCCGCTGGAAGTCGCTGCTCGGCTTCCACTGCCGCAACCGACTCTTGCTGACCGGCACCCCGATCCAGAACAACATGCAGGAGCTCTGGGCCCTGCTGCACTTCATCATGCCCTCCCTCTTCGACAACCACGACGAATTCTCCGAGTGGTTCTCCAAGGACATCGAGAACCACGCGCAATCCAACACGAAGCTCAACGAGGATCAGCTGCGGCGATTGCACATGATCCTGAAACCCTTCATGCTGCGCCGCGTGAAGAAGCACGTGCAGAAGGAGCTGGGCGACAAGATCGAAGAGGACGTCTTCTGCGATCTCACCTACCGACAGCGGGCCTATTATACCAATCTGCGGAACAAGATCAGCATCCTCGACCTCATCGAGAAGGCCGCCGTGGGCGACGAGCAAGACACGGCGACCCTCATGAACCTCGTGATGCAGTTCAGGAAGGTGTGCAATCATCCGGATTTGTTCGAGCGGGCGGAGATCTGGAGTCCGATGAGCATGAGCTCGTACGCGGAGACGGCGAGCTTCATGCGCGAGGGGACCAGCGTCGATGTGAGTTATTCGGTGAGGAATCCGGTGGAGTATTGGTTGCCGAAGATGCTCGGGGAGATGGGGTGGCCTGGGAAGGAGGAGAAGAGGAGCGGGTGGTGGGGGAAAGTTGTGCGGCCGGGTGGAGACGGGTTGAGTGTGTGGGATGAGAGGAGTATCAGGAGGAGCGAGGCGGGGAACGGGGCGTTTAGTTGGTTGAGGTTTGTGGGGATGTCGGCGACGGATGTGGCGAATGTGGCGCGCAGGACGCTCGCCGAGCGCGTGGTGGAGCTGGCGAAAGAGCCGGAGTCGTCGTTGCGACGGTGCAAGGTGGCATACGACGATGACGAGGAGGAGCGGGAGAATCGGGGGTTCACGCCGGTGCATTCCATGCTCAACATCGTCCAGCGCAACGCGCGGAAACCTCTGGCCGACGCCACGGAGCCGGGCTACCTGGAGCGACTGATGCACATCGCCCACAACACCATGGCGGAGAATGGCTACGGCGTGATCGAATCCTGCTACGCCCCGGGCGCGACGGCCCCGCCCATCGAACTCGTCTGCCCCAGCCAACACTCCCTCGTGGAGAAGGAGACGACCTTCTTCAGCGTCCCGCTCCGCCGCGCGCTCTACCCCATCACCACGCCTACCGAGGCGGCGCTGCTGGAACGCAAGACCCCACTTTCCCAATGGCCGGTGACCAACCTGCTCCCGGCTCCCGAGGCGCAGAAGCAGCGCTACACCCAGATCCACGTCCCGAGTATGCGCCGCTTCGTCACCGACTCCGGCAAACTCGCCCGGCTCGACCAACTGCTGCGCCAGCTGAAGGACGGCGGCCACCGCGTCCTCCTCTACTTCCAGATGACCCGCATGATCGACCTGATGGAAGAATACCTCACCTACCGCAACTACAAGTACTGCCGCCTGGACGGCTCCACCAAGCTGGAGGACCGCCGCGACACCGTGGCAGCCTTCCAGTCCAGCCCCGACATCTTCGTCTTCCTGCTCTCGACCCGCGCCGGAGGCCTGGGCATCAACCTCACCTCGGCCGACACCGTCATCTTCTACGACTCCGACTGGAACCCGACCATCGACTCGCAAGCCATGGACCGCGCGCACCGGCTCGGGCAGACGAAGCAGGTCACCGTGTACCGCCTGATCACGCGCGGCACGATCGAGGAGCGGATCCGCAAGCGCGCCCTGCAGAAGGAAGAGGTGCAGAGGGTGGTCATCTCGGGCCAGGCCGGGGGCGGGAGCGGGGTGGTGGATTTCAACAACCGGTCCCGGGAGATGAACCGCACGAAGGAGATGGCGATGTGGCTCGCGGACGACGACCAGGCGGCCGCGATCGAGAGGCGGGAGGCGGAGGTGCTGGCGGAGGAGGAGGCGAAGGCCGTGGGCGGAGGAGCGGGGAAGAGGAAGAGGAAGGCGGCGGCGGCGGCGGCGCCGGGAGGGGCGGCGGGCAAGAGGAAGGAGGTCAGTATGGATGACATGTATCATGAAGGTGAGCGCCAATCGAACGCATTCGGATGTTTCCGCGTGAAAGGCAGCATGCTAACGGTGGGGGGTTTTTTTCCCGCAGGTGAGGGCAAGTTCGAGGATGGCACGAGCCATGATCCCAGTGGCGCTGCGACGCCGACGTCGGCGATGGAGGGCCCGCCCTCGAAGAAGAAGAAGATGAGCAAGAAGGCGAAGACGGTGCAGCAGCGGTTGGCGGTCGTTGACGGCGAGACGTGAGATGTGTAGGACTAGAGCGACTGGACGTGCTTGTGCTTCTGGCGCCGGCGTTGTTGAGGTGGGCCATGCAATGGCATGGGTTGGCGTGGCAGAGGCCCGTGATGGGCGGCCTGGGCACGGGTTTGTCAAGATACAGCAGAAGGTACTCTACAGCGTCTTCCCCCCGCCCCCACCCAAGTTTCCCTTCGCGCCGGCTCCGATGCTGTTCGCGATGCTGGATCCGTCCGCTTCATCGCGACGTGCTCGAGCTTGTCAGTCACCGAGGTTCGAGCGATCGATGAGCCTGCCCACAGGGCGCAGCAGCAGAGGTCAGCAAGGGAGTCACAGGGGCGCAGCGAGCCTGCCGTGTCCATCGTTCGACGCGCTTACCCTTGCTCCGTCAGGATCGTGCCCTTGACCGCGATACCGCCTGCACCACGGCACCGAGACGTCAGCATTCTCATCCTTCCTCCCGAACGGGCTGCAGGGGCCAATCACTCACCCTCGGGCGTCTGCGTCCAGACCTCCCACTTCCCCTCGTCCACCTCGCGCCCGCAGAACGTCACCTGCTCGTGGCAATACAGCGGCGCCAGATTCCGATACTCCACCGACTTGACCACGGCGTTCCCGCGCTGCCGCAACTGTTGCTGCAGCAGCGTGACCATGAACACATAACTCAACGGGCCGTGGAACAGCAGCTGCCGATGGCCCTCCACTTCGCGACAGTACTCGGGATCCAGATGGATCGCGTGCGCGTTGAACGTCAGCGCCGAGAAGCGGAACAGCAGCTTGGGATCCGGCAGGACGGTGTGCGTCCAGTCGGGCCGGTGCTGCGGCCGCAAGATCTTGCCCGCAGCCTTGGCCGCGTCGGCCGCCGCTTCGGCCTGGGTGCGCGCGCGCATGAAGACGATGTTCCTCGTCTCGACCACGGCGCACGGGCCCAGCTCGCCCTCGCGGTCCCGCCAGAGGCGCTGCCGGACGCGATGCTCCAGCGTCTCCTGCGCGGCGGCGTCGCCGACCGCGTCCGCGGACAGCCGCACCTCGTCGGGCGTGGCGGTGGCCTGCCGTCGCTCGATGCGGACGAAGATCTTCTCGTGGCCGGCCGGGCCCTTGATGGCGACGCTGCGGATGAATTCGGCGCAGACGCCGCGGCTGCCGTCGAGGGCGAAGGGCCGCGCGGTGTTGTACAGCACGTGCCCGCCGGCCCACATGCGTCGGACGAAGGGGTCTCCGGGGGATTGGTCGGGGTTGGTGCCGTCGGCGAGCATGGCCGAGGCGCGTTTGGTGGGCTCGAAGTAGACGAGGTGGTGGGGGATGGGGAGGACGGTGGGCGGGTCGGTGGGCGGGAGCACCGAAGGGGGATGCGTGTCGGGGAGGAGGTCGGCGAGGGTCATGCTGAGGCGGTAGGAGGGCTGCGGGGTGAGGTCGTCGAAGATGGGCGCGATTTTGCGTTCCGTCATCTCTTTCTCCAAGTGGGCGAAAGAGGATTGCCATCGCTGCTGTACTGCTGGACGGCGAAGGGTAGGGTGGCGCAGACACTGCGCCCGAAGGTAGCGGAGGGAGGAGGTCGCCATGATTGCGCGGCGGGCGTAGGTGGACAGAGGAAGGGGGAGGAGTGCATGGTTAGCCGGTGGGTGCGGGACGGGGACGATGATATTGATTGATGGAGCTTCCCCCGGCTGAGCTCGAGCTCTACCCCAGCTTCGCGGGCATTGGAGGGCGTATAGCCTGGCACGGACGGGTAGCTCCCATACTGACGGCCAGCCTTGCCGTATTGCGATGGGGATGTATTACCACCAAAGACCTTGTGCTCTCCGCCCGACTCAGATTCCGTTGATCTCTCCAGAGACAGAGGTAGGAAGAGAGCATCACAGCAGGCGAAGAGACCATTGCAAAGTCGGCGAAGTGGACTGTCAACTTTTGACATGTACTTGCGTTAAACGGTGCTATAGCAACGACCCAACCTCGCCAAGAGCATCCTCTCCAACCCAAAAGCCATCTATCCAACCCACCCTCCCTCCCTCCCTCATCCGCCATGTACTCAGATATACCTGAACTTCTTCGCCAAGATTACACAAACAAGAGTAAACCCCAACATGGCCCCCACAATCCCAAACCACCATCCACCCTGCTGTTCCCCCGGAACCTTCACGTTCATCCCAAACAACCCAGCAATCAGATTCAACGGCACCAGAATCGTCACAAACACCGTGATCTTGCCCAACAACGCATTCGCATGCCCGCCCTGCTCAATCTGCGCCAGCGTGATCTGTGAAAGATGGTTGCCATGCGCGCGTCCCAGCATCTTTTCGTAGTGCGAGAGGTTGCTCATCATGGTCACTACGTGATCCTGGACGTCGGAAAGGTAGAGGCCGACGTCGCCGCGTGGCGCGACGGCGTATGCTTCGTTGCATTTCTTGGCGAAGCCGCGGATGACGTCGGCTTTGCCGCCGAGGAGGCGAATGAGGGACATGATCATCTTGCGGCATTCGCCGATCTGCTCCAAGATCTTGCGGGAGTCTTCGAGGCGAGCGGTGAAGATGCTGTCTTCGATCGTGTCCGTCTCGTACTCCAACTCGCGAAGTACTGGAGCGAAACCGTCGACGATCTCGTCGATGAGGGCGTAGCAGATCCAGTCTGCGGACAGGTTGACATAGTCGCGGAGGCGACCGATACGCTTGCGCACGTTGGCGGCGTGCGGGTTCTGACAGAAGGAGAAGGTCAGGAGGCCTTCGCGGAAGACGACGGCGTAGATGTTGATTGGCTCCAGGTAACCTTCGCTCTCCTTGTCGATGGCGTAGAAACTGCGGAAGCATACGAAGTAGTATGAGCGGAAGAGCTCGACCTTCTCACGAGTCTCTTGTGTGGTGATGTCTTCGCGGGTCAAAGGGTGGACCCGAAAGGCGCCGCAAATTGCGAACACCTCCTCCTCGGACGGATTCAGCATGTCAAGCCACCAGACCCCGCCCTCAGGGCCAAGCTCGAACAGATCGCGGAAGGTCTCGCCGGGCATGAGCAGGCCACCGAGCTCAGGAGCGTGGATGGTCTCATCGATTTCGGAGGAGAACAGCGTGAAGCGAGTTTGTTGGTCGGAATTGCTTGGAACCTGCTTGAGCTGCTCGGCTGACCGTGCGAGGTCTTTCTCGTTGGCAAGCGTCTTGCCGCTCATGCCGCTGTCGTGCGCATGCATGTCATGCAGCGGGATGCTATGGTCGTGCTCGCCATACAAGTGCTGCAGGATCTCATGTTGACGCAGATCATGAAAGATGCGCCTGCCTGCCCACTCGCTCTGGGCCAGGTCATGATTCTGGTGCGTGAAGTGTGGCATGAACGGGTGAGCCACGGGCGTCTTCGGGTGCGATTGGGCGACGAACTCCTCAAGATCCTCGAAATCGATGGTGTACGTGTTCGTCACCTCTTCCGGCGGGAAGCACACGTCCTCCTGAACCGAACTGCGCGCCGATGCTACGTCGGTTCGGTGCCCAGCAGTGCCTCCTTCCTCGCCAAAGGTTGGTCGAGGTCGTGAGTGCGAGACAGTGGAGACGGTCCGGTGAAGGCTAAGATTCGTCACAGATGGCGCCTTGCTATTGGCAGTCCCGGCTTTCCCCCTTCTCGGCGGCGCAAATGCATCGACCGAGTTCGGCGGCGACGTCGATCGGTCACTTGATCCATCTCGCATGGCATGAACATTCTCCCGCTGACGGTTATGGATCGCTCGCCTGAAGGTGTTGCGCCTGGCCACGATCGGCTCGCCTTCCACCGGCCCATAACCACGCCTCTCCCGGTGCCACGCCTCATCTACCGACCTCTGCGACCTGTTCGACCCAGTCGACTTGTTGCTCTTGATGCTCTTCCCATCATCATCGATGATCGCCTGCTCAAAGTCCCTCGCCACCGATCCATGCGTCTCCATCTGCGGCAGCCGCAAGTCCTCGATTTTTGGCCGCTCGACACTAGCAAGGCTGGCCAATGTCCCTCGCCTTCCTCCAACATTCTCAGCCGGAGGCGGTAGACTTTCCAATTGGTGCCGATGGTCGTCCAAGTCCGGCTCAGGGGTAGAGTACCTAGTCCGGGCCGGCTCGTGTTCTTCGTGGTGGTAGGCCATTGTGTTCGCGTGCGTCTATGTGATGCAGCCCGTCTCTGACGTAAATTCTATGCTCCTTGTCTGTGGTGGGGTGAACCCCACAGCCAGTCTCTCCAGCACACGCTTTCCGTAGTGCCAGCCAGTTAACCCATCGGATACAGCTGGGGTGTTCCAAGTGCGCAGTCCAAGATCTGCGCGGTATACGGTGCCGTTTGCTGCAGCCCAATTATGGTGGCTGCTTGATATCGCCTCCGCAGACGAACCAGACCGGTCCGAGCAGCGGGCGAGCGTGCGTGAACTTGAGTCCTTGAACCCCCGCCAACTTGAAAGTGTCGTCGTGAGAGTCGCCTTGGCGACGGTGGTCGTTTCGCTTGTGGTGGTGTGGGTGCGGAAATGGCTCACTCGCAGCAGCCAGTTTGGCGGGATTACTGCGAACGGTGTCGGGGGGCAATTGTTCGTGCGCGGTACCTGGCGCAGATAGTCAAAAGCTCGGCATTTCCAAGCTATGGAGCGTAGAGTGAGTGTTGTGTTGTTGACGCGTTATATTGGGGTGGTTGTTGGTCCAATGGGATGGTGGGAGGGAGCATGAGAGAAGGGCCAAGGGAAAGCGGAAGAAAACAAAAGCTGCGGTCGGCTGCCGGAGCCGCTAGAGCCATGTATGACCCTCACGTTGGTCTTCTGGCTCGATTCGTTTGCATTTCACTTCGCACATTGCCGTCACATCTACTAGGAGAAAGAGTGTCCAACTTGTCCTTGTGACTCTCGTACCTTTCGCGATCCATCCTTGTGTGCGATGTGAATGCGGTATGTTTCCATTTGACGAACTCGGTCTCCGCGCCGATGACATCTAGCGCGGCTCTCTCCCGCCGGCTACACGGTCCTATCCGGCCTTGGCAGCGATCTCAAGGCTTAGTCCGCATCGTGCTTGGCGGCAACTTGGAGCTCGTGAACAGCTGGTCTGCCGGAAGGCGGAAGGCATAGCTTCGAGCGTCTGCATTCCGACTCTGAGCTCAGTTGTCCACGCTGGGTGAGCATCATGGACGAGCTCTTGGAGCAAGCACGCACCATCTGGGAAGGCGAGATCGTAAGCTTCCCCATCTACTGCTCCCTCACTCCCCCCCGCGCCCCACCAGCTCACAATGCGCCAGGACTTCGAAGGCCAACGTCTAGCCGAACTCCTCACATATGGCCTCCTGACACTGACCGGCATCATCTCCTTCCTCGTCGGCTTCAGCTCGCAGAACATTTACCATACACTCTACATCGGTCTCGGCGGCACAGCTCTCACTTTCCTGATCGTGGTCCCGCCATGGCCCTTCTTCAACACGCATCCACTTCCTTGGCTGCCAGCGCGGACGGGGAGTAGGGCGGGTTTGGAGGGGGTGAGCATTGAGGTAGATGGGAAGAGGGTGGGTTGAGATGCATTCGGCAAGGAGTTCTGGAGCATACGGAAAGTTTGATCAGCGATGCATTTCTATTTGCTGGCCCTGCGACGCCGAGACTCGGCTATTGAGAAGGCAGCTCACGCTGCTGCAACTTGCTGAGAGAGCATTTTGCAGACATCTCGCGACCCCATAACGCCGTGTCGTGCCACGTAAATGCATATCTGTTCTTCCTCCTGCGCCACGCCATGCATATCGAAGTGCGATCCTTTCTGCTCTAGTGAGCTCTCCGCTTTACCGACCATACTTCTGGAACTCCCAATCACGGTTGTCGAGCGGGCAGACCTGACGGGTTTTGAGCCAGCGGGAGATGCAGTGGAAGTGGAAGGCGTGCTACTGCTGTCAGCTTCTCCATTCGGACTTTTCAGCCGCAGTTGCACTCACATTGCAGATCCCCCAAGCGACCGTACACTCCTCTGATGTGGCTGATGCCTGATTGGCTTGGCAGTCGATACACAGGTCCATGATGTGGTTGCGGCAGATGGCGCAGTTGTCCACGACGATGTCCCAGGCCCAGAGGGCTACTGCATTCCACTGTTTCTTGTCAGCATCTCTGCGGTCTGTGCATGGGCTTCGTAACGTAACATACCTTCTTGACCTCGAACCTTTTCTTCCCGTCCGAATCACCGCCCGCAGCCTTGCTCTTGACCTTTGGCGCATCTGTCATTTCCACATCCGCCATGGTGATCGAGGGGTGCTGATAAGCTGCGGTGCTTCCACTCAACGCAGGCTCTCTCGAACGCCACGCGCGGTACAGCTAGGCGATCGTAAGGGGCAGTCTTGGAAAGTCGTTGTCGCGAAGTGTGGCTCCGAAGATTGATTGTAAGGCCGGACTTTCGATTTGTCGAGTAAGCACTGTGGGCCTAAAGGAGCAGAAGAATGTCCTAGCGATCGTAGATGTCTTTGAAGCTACTGTGGAGCGATTGAGCAGTCCCAGTGATGATGGTGATGTGAAGATGAATGTACTTCTGCGGTCTAAGTCGCCGCCGCTGCCTTCACCTCTCCCCGCAATTCCGGAGTCCTGATGAGGCGACGACCACATCCTTGGGTTTAGGTAAGCGAGCCAGCGGCGGCAGGGCCCGCAACTGCATGCGGATCCTGACGCCACGGGCTTGTGACGCCGTCGCGCCTTCACCCAGCCTCCACTCGGCGCAAGCTTCCACGTCGACCGTGAACAACGCACCACCGCCGCCGCAGCATCCACTTCACACCTGCAATCCCCGAGCGCCACTTCCAAGGTCTCTATAGTGGCTTGCATTCGCAGCACCACAGTCACTACTACTACAGACTCATCAATAGCCAAATGTCGGCCTCCGCCCTCCAGTCACAACCCAGCCCGAGACAACACGAGAAACCACCGAGGCCCTGGCGATACGCGCCTTCCCCGAGATAATCCAAGCGCAAGCGGGCGCTGCCATCGAAGCAACAACGTCCTTGGTACTTCCGCCCCGACGCTTCATTACAACCTGACATGGGCGACAACACAACTGGATCACCTGATCCGCAAGAGCTCTACCGCAAGCAGGAGCGACAGCGCGAGGCCAGGAGGGCGCGACAGAAGAAGAAGCCAGAAGCTGCTGCCGCGACTGAGCAAGGGGAGGGCACGGTGTCGGATTCGGTCGTAAATGCAGCGACATCGCCCAGGCCGAAGAAGCAGTCGAAGCAGAGACTAGCCAGCGCAGCACCTGCACCGACTTCGGTGGCCACGGAGAATATGGGCCAGTCGACCGTAACGAAAGCGCGGCCGGTGTCGGTTGGAGGGCCTATGTTGCCTGCGACGCCTGCCAAAGAGCAAGCGTACGCGGGCCCGACCTTCCACCAGTCCCCCGCGCCGTCTTCACTGCCTATGCCAAAATTCTTTTCCAGATCAGCTCCAAAGGATGTTGCGCCTCTACAGGCACGCATGGAGGCGGAGAAGATAGTCGAGAAGCAGGAGTCATTGCCCGGGCCGGGGCCGGATACTGTGAGCCCGGTTGTGCCCCCAAGGGCGAATATTCAGTCCCCGCTCGATATGATCTTTAAGGCGGACAGAGAAGAGAAAGCGAGATCTAGGAGCAACGGAGGTTTCTTGTCGCCCGAGATGAGTGCACGACGGCCGGTGCCCGCCACTGAGCCTCGTCATGTGTTTCAGCAGTCTGGCACAGGCATCTTTTTGCGAGAGATGGACGGCAACGGCGACGTGCCGAGTCCGCGCACAGTACCACACAACAGCCGTCCGCCTATGGGCGAGCGCGCCAGCTCATCTCCAAGCACCCGTCCACAATCACCGGATGAGCAAGCAACAAAATCGCTCAAAGACTTTCTGTTCAGCAACATCAACGGCACCATCGGGCAGAACTCCACCACGCCACCACAACAGCCACGCGCGCAAGCGGATGCGGAATACTTGCGCACCCCATCGTCATCGCCGTTCCAGCGATCATCTTCTGGGCCATCTACTCCGGCGCCACACTCCGACCCAGCCAACTACGCCCTCCATTACGGCAACCGCAACCTCTCACCTCTCTTCAAAGCCGCACGGAACGACCTGCTCCCTCGTCCGTCAGGCCTGCGGCAAGAGCTACCCAACGGCGCTCCGCCTCCTTGCCACGTGCCCGAGATCGACTCCAGCACCTTCTCCCGCGACTTCCTGAACCAGCACCTCCAGAACGCGTCACGCTCCCAAGTCCCCTTCCGGTCCCAGCTCCCTCAACAGCAAGCGAGGCCCGCAAGCATCGACTCGGGGCCGAACAACAACAATAACAACAACACGAATAAGCCTGTCTATGCACCCCGTGGCGTTAGTACCAGTTCTTCTGATCATGCCTCGTCAGCGGAATTGCAAGGCTCACGCGATATAGGCTCGATGGAAGACGATCTACGACGTATCTTGAAGCTCAATGTGTAATCTTGCTTTGGGGGAGATGGCTAGTTTGGAGTTGGGTTGGCGAGCATCCTGGTCGGCAACGTGACGGTTCGGTGTCGTGCTTGGGGCTTAGCGAGGCGTTCCGGCTGAGCGTGCTGATCTGCGAAGACAGGGCTTGGCGTGGGTACGACGTTTGGAAGAGGCGGTTCGGGTGGCGCATGCGCTCGTCAACAGTCTCCTTAGCACGATGACGTACCGCCGGTCAGGCCTATGTTGAGCACTGCCGTGCCCGATTTCAGCGGCCTGAGGATAGGTCGGAAGGACTGGCGGCTTCAATAGAGCTTCTCGGTCCGAGTAAATAGAAGTCCAACTCCGGTCACTCCTTACCTGCGGTCCCACCTGCACATTACTGCTTGATATATTGATATGGTGGGCAGTCTTCTGGCGTTTGAACATGGTATTGGTCTTTGTGTGAAGGCGCACGCTACGCAACAACATCCGTCAATGCAAGTGCAACAAGACATGCAGGGCCAAGCCCCTGCCATGCCTATGGACTGCTACTACACCACCCGCCCTATTTCAGAACGCCGTGTGTGCGAGTGTGGCCAGCATTCTGCTCCGGCCGCATCCCATCTCTCATGCCTGCTCTTCATAGTATCGTCCGCCCCCGGAACAAGTGGGAGTGCTCGCACTTATATCGAGCTCGGGTAGAGCATTATCCGCACCATGCCGCCGAACGACTTGGGCGGGAGGTTGTGCTTGAACTGCGCGCGTACTACCCCGGAGTTGCCTGTGCCTAATGTCAGTCCCGGATCTCTCCTTCACTACACTCCTCGTGTCCTCGGATTGCATCGTACCGTGTGGCCTCGTGACCTTGCCCCAGATCACCCGAATCTTCGTCCCCCGGATCTCTTTCGAGCCACGGTACACATATGCGACCTTCTTGCCCAGGTAGAAGTGCGCGGCCTGCGGGTCGTCAACCCCCTCGATCTTGATGAGCGAGGTGTTGGGGTTCGTGTTGCGCTTGCCGCGCTGGTAACTGAGGTGGCGACCCCTGCACAGAACATACGTGTTAGCATGCTCCCCTATCTCTTGCGGCCCTGCGCACGGCAGCTATGTTGTATTGCTGATTGTGGACCTGGGGAATTGCGACGGGCGGACTCACTTCACGTAGAGTCTGTGGCCGGATCCTGCGTTCGACGAAGACATTGTGGAAGGTGTGATGCGAGCGTGTCGACGGATACCGGAGAAGTGCGTGGGCCGGCTTGCTGATGTTGTCGTCGCTGAAGTCGGATATTCTGGCTGTGTGAGGTGGCGATCAGAATCGTGTGGGTGCCAAGCACCTCGCGGAAATGCCCGCTTGCCCGGCAGCAATCTGTGGCCGGCGCCGGAACGGCGAAACTTTGCACCTAATTCCTCTCCTTCTCCAGACCGCCAAGCCCGGGCTTCGCTCGTACGTTCGTACCATCATCGGGCTTGCTTTTTATGACCTGATCGGATCCTGAGAGGACTCAGATGATTACACAACTGAACATGACGGAACTAGCGGTCGAACGGCGATGCGGCGACGAATAAGTGTTTGGTGTTGCGCATGGCGTGGACGTCTGAATTCTGGCTACCTTGCCTGCACCGCAGGAAAATACCTGCACCCGCCAAAGCCCTTCGCAATGATACTCTGCACGTCAACATTGCTCTTATTCGCCCACAGCTTCAACAGAATGAAACGCCCAGAAATCGCAGGCTCGAACTTGATCGCCACTTTGTGCTTATCAGATCGTATCCGGAATCGTGCACAAGTAACCTTGTCATCCTTCTCAGCATCTAGCTCGACACCTGTGCGCTCCGGCGTCCGATTCTCTCCACGCTTTGGTGTGTCTTCGCGTGATTGCGGAACGTCTGCCATGCGAGATCGTGCCATGAGATGATCCAAGTAGCTGAGGCTGCTGGCTTGATCCGGATCGTTGTCATTGGCAGCGAAGCGGAGGCCTTGTAGACCTGCCCAACGCTCGTAACTGCGATCCATCGGTTCGAGGTCTCGACGTCTTCGCATCAATCGTAGTCTCTGCGACCTCCATTCCAGTACTTCTTGTGTCGAGATGTCTTCTGACCCTACCTCATCATCACTAATGACCGTCACGGGCATATGCTCGCCTTCTCCGTTCGTAATGAAATCCGGACCCTCGTCGGAGATGAAACTAGGGATCTCGCAGTGTGCTTCAGGATCGACCCTTCCAAAGCGGAAATCCTCGCCGTAGTAGCTGCCCTGCCTGGCTTCCAGATCCGGGTCTGCTGAATCCATCCCCGGACCTCTCCATGCTCGCCTGCTATGTGCTGCGTCGATATCCGGATCACGCAAAGCTTCTGCAAGTGAGAGGCGCTCGGGCGATGAACGCAGGTCGACTCGGTTCCTGTAGTAAGGCGGTGTGTCGAGTCCAACCCGTCGAGCGTGGACTGGCGGATCAATGTACTTGTCCAGATCTTGCAATGTCATGGCCACGTATACCAAGCCTTCTCGAATCCTGCGTTTGCGTTAGCATAGAGACTCCGCCTAGGTTCGGAGGCGTGATGCTAACGGTGCGGTGAAACCATGCTCAGGCCCGACAATGTGTAGCTTTTCCAACGTAAATGGGCTATCATCTGCATGCCTCAAGACAACATTACTGCTCGAATTGCTAGAACAATATACGGTCTTATCGTGCCGCAGCAGATTCTTTGGGCCCAAGTAGAGGGTAGGATGTCGGTTGTCCATGTGCTCGCCGCCATCACAGCTCACAAGATCCAGTCGGAGTCTTCCGGGCTCAACCTGCCCAAAACGTCCGTACTTGATCGGTGGAATAGTTGCAAGCGTATCTGCTTCTAGCCGTCTCCGCTTGGGTCTCCGACGGCGGCTGTGGTCTATCAATGGCATAGGAAGCGACGTGTCTGTAAGATCATCGAGAGGCTCGCTCGGCGAACGCTGTCGGCGGCGGTTGATGGGGCTCAGGAGGGTTCGCCGTGGTGGGCGAGAGTCAAGGTCTGTCATGCTGGCTTCACGGGCAAGATCGCTAGTGTTCTGGAGGGCTCGGCGTAGCTGGCTGCTTCGAGAACGAGGCGTGGAGGCGGCTTCGGAGCTGGGAGGGATGTCATAGGAGCCCAGCTGGGTTCTCAGTTAGCTTCTCTGGTGGTGCACAGACGAGCGGTCCGTACTCGGTAGCGGGAGGGCTGCGGCTCAGGCATGTCGTCCAGCCTCTATTGTTGTACGAGCGTTTTCACGTGGTATATTCTTTGTTTGGTTGCATGAAGCTTACACTCATAACGCGGATTAGTGGTCAGCTAGACATGTTGTGGTCATGGGCAGAGAGGGGCTTGCGGCTCTGCCTGTGTGGAGTGAAAGTGCGGGCTCTCGACTCCATCGTCATGCACGTGGCACGAGCCAGCGGGCTTGACGTTGCGCGCCGCGCCGTTAGCCGCCGTCTCGCGCTTGGTAGCGGTCTGCCATTCCAACTTCAACACCAGCAATGGCAACTGCAGAAGATGTGCCCATCGGCACGACGGATCCCATTATGAACGGACAGGTCACCACATGCCCTGAGCCCAACGGCCAGAATCCAGGAGACGCTGCGACAACTACCGCGCCGGGTCTCAGTGCGGAGGAAATTGCTCTCTACGACCGACAAATACGTCTCTGGGGAGCCCATGCGCAGGAGAGAATTCGCTCTGCCAATATCCTTCTGGTTTCACTCCGTGCTCTCGGCACCGAGATTGCAAAGAACCTTACTCTTGCTGGCATCAGGTCACTGACGATCATCGACGACGAACCAGTCACGGAGGAGGATCTAGGTGCGCAGTACTTCGTTAGGGAGGAGGATGTTGGCAAGCCGGTAAGACTGGGTTCACCCCTGCATTCTGCGATTCCCATGCTAACCCGTTGTCAGAGAGCCGAGGCTGCGATACCACGTATACAAGAACTCAACCCGAGAGTCGACGTCAGATCAGGCGGCAGCCTCGCAAATCTCATTCAGATGGACCAGAACTTCTACGCACCGTTCGAATGCGTAATCGCGTGTGATCATGACTTCATGACACTCTCCACCATCAACACAGCAGCTCGCTTCGCCAATCGACCATTCTACGCAGCCGGCATACATGGCTTCTACGGCTACATCTTTGCAGATCTCGTAATGCACGACTTTCTTGTTGAACGCGAGAAGTCAAATGTGGCGACCGCGATCGCAGCCGAATCATTGACCAGATCAGTCGTTGGAGTCACTTCCAAGAAGGACAACAATGGCAAGAACATCGAGGTGGTGAAGAAGAGGGAAATGTACTGCCCGCTCATCCTCGCAAACAGCTCACCATTGACTCCGGACGTTCTCGCTTCGCGCCGCAAGCTCAAAGCCGTGCCAGCGCTTCTGCCATGCATACGTGCCCTTTTCGAGTTCCAGCGGTCCACTGGACATCTGCCAGGCCACGGTGCCCAAGATCTCACCCTCTTCACCACCCTCGCCACGACCAAGCTTAGGGAACTTCAACTGCCGGCGGAGACGCTGAACTCGGAGTTCTTACGCAGCTTCGTGCAAAACATTGGTGCTGAGATCGTACCCACGGCGGCATTTGTTGGCGGCAGATTGAGTGAGGACGTGATCAACGTGCTGGGCATGCGAGAGCAGCCCATCCAGAACTTTGCCTTCTTCGATGGAGACGCTCTGGAAGGCCGTATTTACTCGCTGTACAGTCCTCCGCCCGAGCTTGCTCTTGCCGGCCAAGCGATGGGTATGATGGATGCGAGTGCGATGCAAGGCTTCGACGCGAACGGCATGAACGCCATCAATGGCCTGATGGGCATGGGCGGAAACATGTCGAATAATGCAATTGACATGTCAACGACAAACGGGCTGGACGTCAGCATGCCGGCGATGGGCCAAGTGGGCTCGAACCAGGCCATTGCACCAACTAGTGCTCCAACAAACGGCGCGGACGTGATCAATCTCGACTAGAAGACAGCTTATTTACGATAAGCCGGCTTTTCTTGGAAAGCTATATACAGCAGCAAAGCTGCAGTCATAGTTTTGGCGACACGACGAACGTGTAGCACTTCACTGTATTATACAAGCATGCGCTAGCGCCAGAGCGTTGCAGAAGCGAATGTATGAATAGCAAATAGCGATTAATACAACTGCTGTATCTCCTGTATCCTGATCATGAATTAGCGCCTTCGACCCGATTAAGATCACGAGAGGAATTCTTACCAGTCGACCACTTTATCCGCCACGATCAAGCTATGCGCGGCCTTCATGGGGAATGCGTGGGGTATACCATTGGTATCGATCTCCATGTACGGTCTGCATTCTTGATCCGGCCAGGATACCCTGCTGGGGCTTGCTTCGCCGACTGGAGGGACAATATCAAGTCTGGTGCGGCCGCGTGTGGACATGATTTGATCTCTGGTCTTGTTCGCAACCCTATGGACCCATATATCAGCATGCAGCCATGCCGGAGGAATCCGCTGCGTGAGGCTTACCAGTGATCTTTCTCTCCCCAGAGGAAGTACAGCTTCGGGTGGGTGACTGATGTCGCAGATGCAGTCGGTGCATCTGAGATATCAACGTCGGAGTCCTCGGGGACAGTGCTGGTCAGGCTGCCGAAAATTTCACGTTCGCACTTGGCCATCCTTGACTCCACGCTGGGATCCCAGAAAGTGTCGCTCCTGCAGCGTCCGTTAGTACGTCACCGGAAGGTAGTGTATCATGAGGTATTGCTGCGCATCAATCAGCTTACAAGTCAGAAAGCAACGAGTTTTACAGCACATACCCATTTGTCTTCCTTTACCGATGCCAATTCGTCTCTAGCAAGATAGAGAGCCTGTCGAACTCCACGGCGACCCTTGATGAATCCTGCTGTGGTGTCGGCGGCTGGCTTTTCGAATCTAGCGACCATGCTCATGATCATGCTCAGCCACGAAACTCTGAGTAGCAGGAACATCAGATGGACTATCATATGCGCTATGCGTGCACTCCCTGCGATCTTCAGTGGCCACTAGACAGCTCGTCAGCATCTGCGCGAGCTACGACGTTCTTTAGATGCAGGCTACCTTGATTAACCTCCCAGTCGAGCTCCTCGCAATGTCCACGATAGTGGGGAAGAGACAAATACCACCAGCCAGGTCAGCGCTCATCAACGATGGTGACCGCCTGGCGTTGGCAAGAATCTCGAGCAACATGTAGGCGCCGATTGAATGGCCGACCAGAATCACGTGGGGAGGTGGATCGGGCACGCTCTTGTTGAGTCCATGGATCTTAGCATTGAGCCGCGCCATGACGAAGTCCGTCTGCGCTGCGAGGTCGACCGGGTAAGAGCCGTTGTATGCCTTGTCTGCTGGAGTGTCGAAGCCGGCGAGACTGGTGCCAGCGACGGTGATGTGCGAAGTCTCATCTGCCTTTTCGAGTCGATACGCAATGCGATGCAGGAATAAGCCATAGTAGTCGACAAGACCAGGATTGCCGGTGATGAAGAAGACCAGGAGGCGTTGAACAGGTGTCTCGACGGGCCTGGTGGCCAGGTAGTGTCCGGCAAGAGGCATGACAGCCAATGGTCAATATTCTTTGGCGCGGTGGTGTATATTTTGGCGATGCGGTAATCGTGGAATCGTATTGGGGAGGACAAAATGCGTTCACCGATGCTTGGAAGCGGAGCTCGTGCAACACGGTGTAGCATATGAGGTAAATGACAGCCCCGGGGCTAGGAAGATCTCTGTGAAGTACCTACCTGGAATTGATGCGCGTCAGATGCCACCGCGACTCCAGGCAGTAGAGCGCCTACCAATTTTGGTGTCAGCTTACTTCATGGCATCAACCAGCGTTGATGTCTGCTCATGAGAGAGAAGCAATGCCCTTCAACCAGCAACAGCGCTGTTGCCATCTGGCTTTGCTGCTGCCAGTAAGAAGCCTGACCATGGGAGGAGCCATGGTGCTCTGCCGGCTTCACCGCCTTTGCTCGGCTGCCGAGCCCGCGAGAGGCCCGTGCCCAAATCGATGCGAACTTCGCTCCTCGAAGGGCAACAGCAGCAGCATTGATCTACATTGTGAAACCAACATCGCGACGGTTCCCCAGAAAGCATGCTAAGACGTACAATTATGTCTCAAGCCGAGGCCGCCAGACGGTGTCCTAGCTTGGGCGTCGTTCAACCAAATTCGATCGACTAATTGCCGTCTCCACGAAAGGCATGAGCCTTGCCATGGTAGCCCGCAATGGCATGCTTCAATTCTGCTTCCCAGTAGTCCCGTCACTACAAGCTACTTGCAAGGAAGTGGAAGCTGCTGGTATGTGAAGGACTAACCCAAATAAGTCCGGTCCTTCATCGCTAACCAGCATCACTCAGCACCTTCAAGGCTGTGGTCATATGGTCAATAAACAGCCTTGCATATGAGATGGCGCGGATGCGCTGCTCACGACCCGCCCAGCAAGGCTACGGAGGGAAAATGGCCATCCATCGCAGCCACAACACAAGATAGTGAAGTCGCCAGCATCCCGTCACTCCACGGCTCATTCGCAGAATTACTGCCTTCTTATAACGCTACAGCAAGTCGTCGAGAGCTACTAGCTTTCAACGAGCCAGCAGCGATTCGACCCCATTGACGAGCTCTACGCTTCGGAAGGATGGTCACTTCCGATGTCCTCGCCCAGGCGCGCACGCGTGTCCTCTGGCGAGCGTCACAGAGTCACATGACGCCAAGGCCCAAGCGTCAGCGGGACCCAAACATCGGGCAGGCCGGACGCGCGCTTTCGTGCTCAAGGCCCGAGCAAAACATCGCCCGCATGCCACGCGCCTACAACAACTGCCGCTCATCAACCACATCGCGATATACTCTTCGCACGCTGTTTCAATATTAAATAAGTGATCCACACGGAACCCAGCAACTTTCTGGAACCCGAAACGAAATGGCCGGTGGAAAAGGTGGGATTCGTCGCGCGCACTTTCAGCTAAGGCAACCTCTGACTGGGTGGAACAGGCAAAACCGGTGGAAAGACGGGCGGTAAGGCAGGCGGCGACACCTCCGGCAAGGCGCAGAAATCACACTCCGCGAAAGCTGGTCTCCAGGTACGCGAACACTCTTTCCTCCACGCGCTCGAGGCGTCGCACCAAACATTCCTTGCTCGACTCAGATCTCACCACGCGCTGTCGGCCCTTGATCTGCCGAGACTGACTAAGTCCCCTCATAGTTCCCATGCGGCCGTGTGAAGCGCTTCCTCAAATCGCAGACCCAGAACAAGATGCGCGTGGGCGCGAAGGCCGCCGTCTACGTCACCGCCGTGCTCGAGTACCTTACCGCCGAAGTCCTGGAGCTTGCTGGCAACGCCGCCAAGGACCTTAAAGTGAAGCGTATCACGCCGCGCCACTTGCAGCTCGCCATCCGCGGTGACGAGGAGCTGGACACTTTGATCCGAGCCACGATCGCCTTCGGTGGTGTTCTCCCGCACATCAACCGCGCGTTGCTGTTGAAGGTGGAGCAGAAGAAGGGAAAGAAGGCGGAGGTTTGAGGTTTGAACGCCGGAGCCGACGAAGGAGGATACAATGGATACCCAGCAGGCTACTTTGCAATTCTTTATTCGGCAGAGCAGCGCGAGATACGAATTGGTGCGCTTGGTTCCAACCGGGCGCCGAAGTCATGAGCGGACGTTTGAGGAGTTCTGATGAATGCTTTCGGGGGCTGACAAACAGTGATGGCTGGTAGGCGCTTCGCGGCTGGGATTCTCCTTCAGTCAGCTTTAGCAGTACCTTCATCAACTTGCTTACGTATTATGATTCCAGTGCGTTTCTCCAGCTGCCGAGCCATCGCCAGCTTTGCGCGACTTGATCTAGCTCGTCCAAGGCTTGGTTGACCGCATCGCCCTGGTGCCGTTTCCGGCCCATAAACTCAACGAAGAAAATGTAATGCCACGGTGCTTCGCCACTCGGTCGCGTGTTGATGCTCGTCAAGTTGAGGTTGTGCCTGTTCTCATTTTAGTACTCTGGACGCGCAAAACGATTGGCAAAGCCCACCTCTTGAACACCGCAAGGCAGTCCGCCAACGCTCCGGGCTCAGTATGGCGAACTGTGAAAGACACCAAGGTCTTGTACTTCGTTCTCGGTTGCTCCTCGTTCTTGCCATCGGTCTCGCCACCCCCCGAGCCATCAACATCCCTTCGTCCGATCACAAAGAACCTTGTAGAATTGCCCTCAACATCCTCGACCCCTTCCGCTAACAGGTGTAGTCCGTTGAGCTCGCCGGCGATCCTACTACTGATCGCCGCGCTCATCCCACTTTCGTCATTCGCAACGAGCTCTGCCGCTCTCGAAGTTGACGAGACGTCCTGCCTCTCGATGCCTTTGAGATATGCTGACAAGAAGATCTTGCATTGACCCCAAGCCTGCGGATGCGAGTACAATTTTTGGATCCGACTCAAGTCTCGCGATGGCTTGACTCTAGGCAGTTGCGGCGATGGTTGGGCCTGCGTCGGCGTCGCGGTACCAGAACCCGAGTCTCCTAAATGCCGTTTTGCGAGGGATGGGAAGTGCCGTGTCGAGTCGTACCTCGCGTGGGCCACGAGACAATGGTGCACTGGTAGATAGATCTCATCTTGGACCAGGATATCTGGGTATTTGCCAGCAGCATCGGCGAAAAGATCCAATGTGAAGATGACGGACCCATTGGAGGAATTCTCGAACGGGACCACGCCGTGAGAGACGGTCCCTAATTGGACAGTCGAGAAGACATCTTCGATGGTCGTTTGTGGGCCCAGTGTGTATCTGTCGGAAGGGAAGTGGTTGAGCGCAGCCTACCAATGTCAGCGCCACTAATATATGACATGGAATGAGGAAGGCGCTCAGACCTGGTGGGTGTAAGAAGCTTTTGGTCCCAGAAAAGCCACATCAATATCTCTAAGTTCAGCCATTGCCTTTCACGCAAATGGCCACAAGACAATTATCGTTCGTGATCCAGGGCGATATACATCATATAGGATCAAGACAACATCAGGAATCCACGTCGGTGTAAGGTTGGACGAGGCTGGTGAACGTGAAGTCGAAACGCTGAAACTGCCGGATTCAGAAGTCACGATTTAGTCGCCGATGTCGCGCGCATATGCACGGGCTTTTCTGCGGGACTTCGACACTGTGTGTTTGGATACCAGGGATACGCCATTGTCTCATGTTTGCCCTGCTTGCATGGATCGCGACCACTGGTCGAGACGACGGTGGTCAAGGACTACAGGAACTTGAAAGGTTCAAACACAGGCTCAGGGCAAACGGGGAAGACAGTCGCATGCCAGTCTTGAAATCGTGATTTACTCCATCTGGTCGTTGACTACGCATCCTGCTACTCTCCTAGTTACCAGACTCAATCGCTCGCGGTTGTTACTGGCCGCGATGACCGCCTACCAGGGAGTGGCGCGGCGGAAGCGATGGCGGCTCGACTGACTGGACTGTCAGTGACAGGGGAGAAGAGCGCTGAAATTATGTCAGTTCGTGTTTTAGAAGCACATGGCATGCTGTTATGCATACCTTCGGCCTGTGCGTCAATTCCGCTTTCCTTGCATCTGCCTTCGCGAGCGCGCGCTCCGCCATGGACTTCGGATCCGTCTGCACAGCTGGCACCCTCGCAGCCAGCCGTCTCGCCTTGGTGCCATGCTCCTCTTCCGCAATCACAGCGACGCCCGCAACAGCCTCGACTGGCTGCTGCCCGCGAAACGCCACATCCTCTACGTGACTTGGCCCGACCGTCACCTTGTTCGTTTGCTTGCCGGAAGTTGTAGTCGTAATCATAGTCTTCGTAGAAGGTAGCGCCTCGCTTTCCTTCGCGAGGTGATCCAATTGTCAATCGTCGTAGAACTCGTCCTCGTCATCAACCTCAGCCAGCTGCTCGAAGTTGAGCTTGTAGCGCAGAATGGCGCCAATACCACCAAATCCACGGACGAACTGGTTGCCCTCAGAGCTCCTGTCCGACACAAATTCAAGCGTGGCACCAAAGTCCCGGTACTTTTCTGCGAGCCATTCCAGGAAGGGCATTTGGTCGACAACTTCCATCTCCTGGCCGCTTTCCTTATCCTTGAAAAGAGTGCGGTCATTCTCCTGGGCCTTGGTGGTATGTAGTATGACCTCGCTACCTTCGCTGGACTTGAGCTGCCAGCGAGTTAGTTCCAGGTTCTCGTAGACGATAAGCGTCTCGGCCGCGCCGGCTTCCAGAGCCTTCAGAGTATCATCGATACCGTAGCACACCTTGCCGCTGTCCTGACTAATCTCATCAAAGTACTTGTTGATAAGCTTCTTCTCCTGGATGAACTTAACATTGGACAACGTTTCGGAGGCCAGCTCGATAGCCTGGTTGAAGCCGTTCTCACCACCGTAGCTGACATCAACAATCTTGATGACCTTGGCTTGCAGGCGGTTGTCGAACATGTCCGATTGGTTCAAGTCGTTCTTGAAGTCGGCTGACCCAGCCAAGATGATGCCGGCCACATTGACCTTGTCGTTGGTGATGAAGTTCTGCACAGCCAACTCGGCGACCTTGCGAACGTAGTTGTGGCGCTTCTCCTCACGCAGACGAGCGAAACGTAGAGCAGACTGTCCACCACGACCGTGCTTCTTCGGCAGGTCAACGGAGAATTTGTGGACAACCTCACGAGTGTTGCCCGACAAGGTACCGAAAAGGGCGCCGTTACCGTCCATGATGATGAATCCAAACTTCTGATCGGACTCCAGAAGCTCAGACAGAGCTTCGGTGTGAAACTTGTTGTCGCACAGGTACAAAGAGGTGTTGATCGGCTTGAACGGCTCGAAGTCGATATTGATCTTCCTCTCTTTGCCCTCGGAGGTGATGATTTCACCACAGTATACGACCAACCCGTTCGGCGGAACCTTGCTGTACAGCTTCAATCTCTGCTGCGTGGATGTAATGGCCGACAGCACAGACAGTCTGTTGACGCGCGATTTGATATTGGAGGCGGTACCGAATTCTTCAGCCAGCATCTTCGAGATACGCGAGATCTGGTCCTTGGGCGGAATGATGAGCGAGATCATGGACGTGCCGTTGCCACGTGCCGCTTCGAGGCGTTTCTGGGGTTGGCGCATGGTGAGCACATGTTCCTGTTGGAACCTCAAGCGCCGGGATGTTGCTGACTTACGATCAACTTCTTGACCTTCCATATCTCAATGTTCTTCTCCGCGTCATTCGGCTGAGGGGCAGACATGATGGGTGGGTGTTGTAGGAGCGACCGTGCCGCTCACTCTCTCCCTTGTGGATTGTCTGTGGGAAAGAGGGCGGTATGAGTGGGGTGTGAGGTTGAGATGTGGATTTTCAGCGCTGGCGGCGGAAAGCTGCCGCGGGGCGAGTGTCGATTGTGGCGGCTAAAGCGAGCCAGATGTTGAGGGAGAAGATGCAAAATGGCTGGCTGACTTGACGAATGCCTCAGTCACCTCTCGATGAGCCAAGTGAGTGCTCGCCTGCGAGAGGAGCCGCACTTTGCAGAGGATCGAAAAAGGCACGCAGACGCCGCCAGCCGTCACTGCGGAAGCCAAGACCGGAAGGAACGCGCTTCCCGTTGAAAATGCCCCGCCGCACGACTCCACCCGGAGCGTGGTCGTGCTAATTACTTGATGTCAACCCGGATAGCCTTTGGCATTGCGGAACGCCGCTGTTGCCGTTTACAACAGACACATGCCAATGTCGCTGATTTGGCGCTTGTCCGGTCTTCGCCAGATCATGCGAGTTGCGAATGACCCGCACGATCTTCTTGTCTCGAGAATGATGTCGAAGTGCACAGACGAGCTGCACCGAGGCGGGCCGCAAGCCTTGCCGGATATGAAGGTACGAACAAGGACCGTGTGATAAGAGACGTCCACCCCCGTCTCTCAATGCTCGCGTCGTGATATCAAGAAGCATGTAAGTGGAGCTATATCATTCACCCCCTCCGCCTATTCTCTCAGCAACACTTTCCCTTCTCTTGACAACGACACCACCCGGTCGGCCTTCCGCGTCGGCCTCCGGCACGCAGCCCATCCACGGGAGCTTCAACAGCTCTGACCTCATCTCCGTGTCCGCGGAGGACCTACCAGGCGATTCTGTCCTGTCTTCACATTGTGCGGGATGCCCCCTCAGCGCTCACGCCTGCCCTCCAGCTGGAGCGAATATGAAAGAGGTGGCAGGCAGAACTCACACGATTCAGCATTGAGCTATGACCGCGTCACGTTTGACACGGAAAGCCAGCAGCGTCATGGCAGCAACCAGCTCAATCCGCCAGACGAAGTGGGAGTGGAGCAAGATTTGCGAAGGAGGAGGTCGTCCATGGCGATGCGGATGAATGCGCTTCGACAAGCCGGTGGTGTCAACTCTCTCGACAAGTAAGTTGTGCCAAGTCCACCGCTTTTGGAAGGTACGACTGACCCTCACAACAGCTTTGCTCGTTCATGGCAGCGCGCCGCAGGATTCTATGAGGTCGCACCTGTGCGACAGAGCTTCAGATACGCAGAGGATGGCGACAACGTAGACTCGCGCGAGGACTCAATCTCATCCAAGACTCATGGGCATCGTTCGTTACTCAGAGAGCAGCTCGCAGACGAAGGAGGTGATCGTGCAAGTGCCGAGGTGTTCGAAGAGACTACATCGGACGAAGGGGAGCAGTCCGAGGATGACAGCGATCGTACGCCCATCAACTCGACACACCCGAGCCGCCACGGCAGCTGGCAAGCGAGCGCGCAGCAGCCGCTATTGCGTCCACGACGTTCGGATATCCACAATGACAGTATTTTCTCGATAGAGCCATCGCTGGCATCTCCATTTGGTGGCAGCTACGGCAGTACTTGGGGCTCGTTATCCGCGCGGGTGAATGAGCCTTCTATGCGACACGCAGGCCGCCTCTTCCGACAACAGCAGCTACAAGGCACATCCGAACCCGACAGAGAACGCGAGCCACTTCTTGTGAAGGCTATCCAAGAGGATGACGGCAAGATTGTGAATGTTGTGGTCGGCCAATCTACCCTCCCGCAGACCATCTTCAACAGTGTCAACGTTCTGATCGGCGTCGGTCTTCTGGCGTTACCACTAGCCCTGAAACTTTCCGGGTGGATACCGGGCTTAATCTTCTTCGCTTTCGCGGGAGCCAGCACTTCCTACACTGCCAAGCTGCTTGCCAAATGTCTCGATGTCGACAGCAGCCTGATCACTTTCGCGGACCTGGCGTACGTCTCCTTCGGTCCGTGGGCTCGTGTCCTGACCAGCATCATCTTCTCGGTGGAGCTCATCGGCGCGAACGTCGCACTCGTCGTCCTCTTCGCCGACTCACTCGATGCGTTGATCCCAGGCTGGGGCATAACGGAATGGAAAGTCGTTTGCGGACTTGTGCTGATACCTCTCGGCTTCGTACCTCTGCGCTTGCTGTCTTTCAGCAGCATCCTGGGCATCCTCTGCTGCTTCGGCATTGTCCTGGCAGTCTTCGCTGATGGTTTGATCAAGCCTGATTCGCCTGGATCCCTTCGCGAACCTGCACAGACCTTCCTCTTTCCAGCCAATTGGATGACTCTACCCATCTCCTTCGGCATCCTCATGTCGCCCTGGGGCGGCCACAGCGTCTTCCCGAACATCTACCGCGACATGAGACACCCTTATAAGTACCGACGGGGAGTCAACGTCACCTACGTCTTCACCTTCAGCCTCGACATTTTCATGGCTGTGATTGGCCTGGTCATGTACGGCGACGGGGTGGCGGATGAGATCACCCGCAGTGTGCTCACGACCGACGGCTACCCCTCTTGGATCGGCGTCTTCATTGTAATTTGCGTCGCCATCATCCCATTGACCAAGGTCCCGCTCAACGCTCGCCCAATCGTCAGCACTGCTGAGCTCTTCCTTGGCCTGGATGTCAGAGCGATGTCGACCTCAGATTCGATGACGGGACTTTCAGGATACACTCGAGGCGTGTTGAAGATCGTCGTCCGGATCCTGATCACAGTCCTGTTCGTCACTCTTGCCATCGCGATCCCCGGCTTTGACACTATTATGTCGTTGTTGGGAGCAATTGCCTGCTTCACCATCTGCATTATCCTGCCTTGTGCTTTCCATCTCAAGCTCTTCGGCAAGGAGTTGAGCAAAGGACAAAAGATGCTGGATTGGACGCTGGTGGTCGTTAGCACAATACTGGCTTTGGTCAGTACGGCCTTCAACTTCATGCCGGCGAAGACCTTGGGTCTGTGACATGTATACTGCGACGCACTAGGATGGAAATTTGTTTAAGCAGAGCAATAGCATAGCGCAGCGCTGACAATGTCTGCCAAGAATTGATGCTAGCAGGTGTATAACATCTGTACAGTCGGTACCTATGTCGTCCACGACGGAGCGATCCGTCACGAGGTCTTTGCTGAATCGCGAAGCGCGACTGATCGATCTCCTATTCCAACACATCTTCTCATGATGACATCCTCGATGTCTACGCTCGTACCCTGATTCGTAATCTCCCCGTACGCCAGAACATGCATGCATAAATGAACGCCAGCCGCCCAAGAAGCACAGTGTGCCACGCAAGTGTGGCTGAAAGCACCGTGCGAGCAAGGAACCTCCCCAAATGTATTCACATTTCGAACCTAGCCTGCGTGGGCGTTCGGGGCTCGTCAACATTATCAAAGTTTGTCTCGAGCCGCAGCTGCTTCATCGAAGTTGCGAACTCGTTTCGCTCCGGCGTACCATGTGCAGATGGCTCCAGAATAAACTTTTTGAAACTCATCTTACCCTTCTCCTCCGACCTCGTGCTCGTCGTCGTGAGCGTAGGCGGTGATTTGTCCGAGAAAAGCTCGTCACCTGGCTGCGCATCCTGCGGCGAGTCAAAGTATTGGGGCTTCTCTGCCCGTGGCGTGGTGTCATACTTGACTTGCTCAAGCATCTTCCCAATACTGCCTACTGAGCTCGGCCGCTCGAACTTCTCGTCCTCAATCTCAAGGTTGACTGGTATGTTGTTGAGAAGACAGAAGTTCCGCTCCAGATATTGGGCCAGGCGGTACGTTTGGCGATCCCATTGTTCGGTCAGCAAACGGTGAGTCGTCTGAATATCCTGCACCGTAAACGCAATTGGAGCAGCGGCAGCTGATTGTGATCCTTGCCGCCTCCTTTCGGGTGGCATCGCCAACGAGAAAGGTGAGCGGTTAGTGTCAGGCGAGGAGACAGTGCGTGTGCTCGAAGGCAGGGCTGGGAATGACGGTGTGTAAGCTGACGAGGAGCGTGCGGCGGTGCGACGCACAGAATTGAGACCCCGCCGCATCACAGAGCCCCCGTCGACCTGCAAAGGCCGAGGGTGCGGTGGCGAGCGCGAAATCACCGGTGAGTCAAGCTCCATGGATTTCATCGTCTGCTCTGCTGATCGGAAGGCAGCGGCGCGACCGTCGGCCATTGCTGGAAGGTACACGAGAGTCGTATTTTCGACTAGCGAATTGACGAGATCAGTCAAGCCATGGAGTGGGATCCCATTCTGGTCGCAGTGTAGCTCTCGTAGGGTTTTGTTCTCCTTCAGCACTTCTGAAAGCGTGCTGGCCCCTTGTAAGCCAAGCCTTTGACGCTCAACTCGGAAGGTCTGCAACGTTTTGTTCTTCTTCAGCCCGACCAGAGCTTGATTGATGCCGCTGCCAAAGCGCGATGTTGCAAGTCTGGACTCTTCGCCAGACAAGTCGAGCTCAAGCAAAGTATCGTTTTCGGCCAACAATCTCTCGAGCGCACGACAGGTGTCCTCACTGGCATCCCCTGGGAGCGCCGTCTGCGACATGTCGAGGTAGCGGATAGTCTTGTTTGCAGTCAAAGCATTCAACATCCGTCTGAAGGACGCTTCGTCCTTGTACTCAATTGCTCTCATGCTGAGATGTGACGGTGCCAGACCATTTGACAACGCTTGTGTCACCAGGAGTAGGTCATCCGTCGGCCTGCTCTGACTGATGTCAAGGTGCAAATCTCGTGCCTCCGACGGGTCGCGGGACATGCTGTGGAGCAGAGTAGCGACATCCTTTCCGCTCAGATAAGCATGGTCGAGGTAGAGCTCATGCAGACTGTCAGACTGTGGATGGGCCAGATAAGTAGCGACTGCATCGACGGTCGCCTCGTTCAATGCAACGCCAGTCAGCCGGAGCTCTTGCAAGCGCCACATCAAGAGCGTTTCTGTCTGGAATAGCGGTTCGTTTCCCGACGTGCGAGAAACGTAGGAGAGGTTCAGCTTGCGAATGAACCCGAACATGCCCAGTTGGCTGTCAAACGTCACCGGGTTGAGTCTTGCAGCATTGCCGGCGATCTCAATAGCTTCGAGGGTATTGTCCTGTGCACGTAATGCGTCGAGCACGAGGCCCATAGAGCGGTCGTTAAGATTGCAGCGATTGAGTTCAATCGCGCGGAAGTGACAAGACTTCTCTACAGCGGCACCGACCAAGTAGTCCAGATCTGTTTCCGAAAGGGTGATGCCATTTAGGCAGATCCAATCCACGTTTGTGGTCTGATGTTTGCAAAGTGGAAACAGCGCCTCCACGATTCCACAACCCAGGTCTTTCTGCTTGGTCTCGCTGTCGTCTACCTGTACCTCTGGGGCAGTCGGCTTAGTGCTTATGCAGCTCGAGAAGTCCATGTACCGTAGCTTCTTGCTCGTTGCAGCAAGCGCGCGTACTTCTTGAACCAGTAGACACGATCGACCGAGCTCCGTAGCACTGAGCTGAATCGGAGTGCCTCGCTTCGTCCGCGAGCAGACGTGCTCCTGCCCGTAACTGTCATGTAGACCATTCAGGCTGTCCAAACAGATACCAGCGAAGGACATGCTGCCGAACGTCTCATTGTATCTTAGCGCCCGCATGATGGCCAATAGTTCGATCGGATTGTACTCCAGCCGTCTCGAATCTGCTGGCGGCAGCAACTCGAACCGCGGAGCATCTTCGCACTCATAATTGATGATGTACCGAACCTTGCCGGCATTGACGCCATATGCGACGCAATATGCTGTCAGTGTGCGGTTAAGACATGCATTCTCTTCGTCGGATACCACGGGCGGAGGCAAGATCTCGTCGATGCTTGAGGGCGCGGTAAAGCGGAATAATCGATGTCCGCATTCAGGTCGCAAATAGTTTTCTGCAAAGTGTAGTCTCGCCGCAATTTCGTGCGACATGACTGAAGCCAGATACAGCGTACGCGGTCTTTGCACAGGTTGTCGGAACGTCAATTCCAGTGTGTCGTCGCCTGCGCCAACCTTGAGTCCAGCAAGCGTCAGTATGCCAAAGGACATCTGCGAAGTCTGTGTTGACAGCGCCGGGCTGGTGGTCCTCGCGACGGGTTTGACAAGCTGGATGATATGTATCTTGTGTATGCCAATCGCTAAGAAGCATACCGTCGACGCAATCTTTGTCAAGTCGTCGGAGGACGATCGGCCAGAAGATTTGGTTGCCGATTGACGTTGCACGACTTTGTAGATTGCGCAATTGTTCGGGTCGTAATCGCTCTCGCGCTCCACGATTCGGGCCGCGTTCTCCAGGTTGAACGTAGAGATGCTGCCCATCTTACCAAACCTATCTTCGCGGACAGTGTTGTGAATGTTCTTGAGCCAGACATCGCGCTCGTCTGGGTTGTTGAACTGCAGGGTCAATGAGGATGCCTGTCCTGACGCTTCGTCTAGATAGCAGACCTCAATGGCAAAGTAGGGCTTGCCATCATCCAGACGATGAACTGCGACAACTTGTCGTAATGGCACACGCCCATCTTTGTCGCCGGAAGAGTCAGAGAGCGTCTGCAAGTCGCTATGCGATCCTATTGACGGCATGGACCCATGCCGTATGGTTTGGCTACGCCCGACGGGGTGGGATATGACCGGGAAATTATCCGCCGCCTTCGCTTGCGATTTGTAGCGCAGTATGTGTGTTTCCGTGAGCACAAGATACTCCCTCTTCTTCCTGAACATCCCGGCACTCGTTTGTACATCGCCATGTAGAACCACTGTCCTGGCAGGGTTGATACCATCCATACTGGCCTCGGAGAAGTCGAGAGACGGCGTGGTCGAAGTCGCCGAAAGCGGCTCGCTAACTGCTTCGGCAGCGTCATTGTCGGTACTGACTGATCGCATTGACGAGCGCAAAGAGCCGAACACGGAAGGAGGCCGCTTCGAAGAATTCGAACCTCTCATGGCGAGTGAAGGTCGGGAAAGCTTGGGCGAGTCGGCTCGATGAAATGCTACCGGCGACTCGTCACCAGCTGGTGAAAGGTCCGGATGGTTGACAGAGCTGAAGCTCCTCTCACTCCCGCTCCTGCCATGCTTCGGTTGCTTCTTCAACCGCCGGATCGCCGTATCGTCGCCGCTTGTGGTCGGATTCCAAGCGCTCAGAGCGAATAGGCTCTTGCGCCTGCCCCAAGAGCTGTCATTGCTGCTCCTGCCAGACATTGCGTTTGCCGTGGATCGATCAATCGCGGCGACGCTTACGCGCAGGCGAGATTGCTGCTAGGGTATGAACATTCAGCCCGCTATTGCTCACAACGCGCGCTCTTGGCCAACCAATGCACCCTGATATCGGCCGTTATAGGCTCTCATTGATATGCATGCCGGCGCCAGCACCGCGCGTGGAATCGGAGCTATATCTCGGAATACGAGGAAGGAAATTGCGTGACAAAGTGAGACTGTGCAAGGAAGGCGGAGTGGAGCGGGGATTCTACCATGTGAAAGTGTAGCTCTTGATCATCTTCTTTAGAGTTTCGTCAGGCCCACGTTTCCGTCGGCAACTGCTGTATCTAAGCTGTGGCGTCACTCTCCTCGGGCGATCATGCCCACTAATGCATGCAGCGAGGCGTGGGAAGCGGTTTCATAATTGGCTGTCTTTTCGGAGACAACCACGGATGAAGTGATGAGAACTCGCGGCCAGCCAATGGTGGTGATCACAACATCACCGGTACGGCTGTCCAGTTGGCAGAGAAGTTATGAATATACAGCGGACAATCGCCAGCGCTAATTGCGCGCCGTGATGAATGACTCGTCATTCTTGCAGAACGAGATAATGTTATCTGCGCCCAAGACTAAACGGGCCGTTTCTACCGGGATCGCCACACAAGCCCACGCGTTGTACGCGAGCCTGGCTACATAGATACTTATGCCAGAACATCTCACTTTCGTCCAGTCTCTTTTCATCTTCACGCTCGTGCGCGGCTCGGCAGTCCTTGAGCTTGTTCCAACAGTCCTGTCATGCTTCGACATGTGACCATTCGGACAGCACTCAGGCCATGGAACTATCCGATCGAAGTCAGGACATTCGCAGCCAAGCGCTATGGTAGCGGCGCAGACGAGGCAGAACTCGACGCTGCCAGGAAGTGGCTTGCTAGACTAGACTCGGATACCATCCCACGCAATCTCTGTGAGATCAGCTTCAGTCGGTCCAGCGGCCCTGGTGGCCAGAACGTCAACAAGTGCGTGCGTTGCAGAATTGCAGTGGAGAACCAAGGCTAAGTAGGGCCCCGGTAGAGTCTCGTCCAAAGCCACGCTGCGTATCTCGACAGCTTCCCTTCTGCCACTTCTTCCTCCTATACTGCGACCGTATGTTCTACAGTCACGCTTTCGCGCGGCGAAGAGCGGTGATCTGGTCATCCAAGCGGACGACTCCCGCAAGCAGAACGACAATGTGAACTCTTGTTTCCGGCGATTGAACGAGTTGATCATGGAGGCTGGACGCGAAGCAGTACCGGCCGAAACGAGTGCGGACCAGGGCAAGAGAGTCGAGATGCTGCAGAAAGCAGAAGCTGCTGGTAGACGCAGGATAAAGGAGTATCAGAGTAAGAAAAAGAGCGCAAGAAGGGGTGGCAGAGGAGACGACTGAACAGGTCTTCAAACATGCATTATGCGATGGGAAAAGGTACCTGACAAGCACTACACCTTGGCGCTGGACATGTTCATGGCCAAATGGGGTACGTAAAGACGCTTCGACTGGAGCCATCGGGACCCAACGCATCTGCATTCACTATTCTTAGCGGCTTGAACTCGAGCGGTCTGTCGCCCGAGGTCGAATATTGAGCGCAAGAAGCCAGCCGCCTGCGTTGCAGTCACTGCTGGTGTGGCTTTTAACCTCATCTGTCTTACTATAGCCGTGGGATATCAGAAAAACCACCACACTGCATCGGCGAGACTAAGGGGTCCATCGAGGTGCTCGAGCTAGGACGATCAATAAACAGTCACCACGTCTGCCTGCTGGAGGCAGCGAGGGGTCGAAAGAGTGAAGGCGACAGCGGTGGATTAACTTGGCGTGCTTGCTGCGGCAATGACAACGCCAATAGATAATGCCGACTTTGCTGCGGCGCTTCACTCGCTGCATACAATGCTCACTCCCTGACAGCTTGGATGGACAAACGCGTTAAGCTTTGGAATGCGCAGGCGAAGGCACCGAAAGCTGCAAGATCGTGACCGACCATGTCTTACTGAAATTGTCCAAGGTGAAGCGGACGAGTCCACACCCTTGGCCAAAAGTTCCTTCTCTATCGACTACGGGACACGGCGAACATCGCGCCATCTGCGTGCATCCACCACAACGTCTACCTCGCCGACAACCCATTGCCAGAAGCTCCAATCAACGTCGGTCCATGATTGGCGCGAATGTACACACCCTAACCGTGAAGCATGATCTTGACCGGCGACATCGGGAAGGCGTACACGTTACAGCACCGGCTGCGCCGGTTGCCATCGGCAGAGACCAATACATTTAAAATAAGGCTGTCATCTTGTGTGCTTGTCCGATATCGGTGAAGTATGGTATTCAAGGCTGACTAATTGTGGCCTGCAGGCTAGGTATCACGATCGGTGACGGAGTCGCCATTGGATTTGGCGCAGTCGTATGTCGTTCGGTCCCAGCGTAGCATATTTCTGTTGGGAGCCTTGCGCAGGTGATGCGGAACATGGCGATCGACGTGCCGGACGCACCAGGATTGCGCTATGAGCTGTGGGAGGGGAAGGCGATGGTTGGAAGCAACGGACAGCAATAGGTGTATCAGGAAAGGTCGATGGACGCCTCGGCCAAGCTTTCAAGCGCATTATCTGAGACCGGCGCTGATCCTTGCTGCCATCGCTTATTCGCGACAGCTGAGAGCGGTTGGTCCACACGTTGCAGCAGGCCCTGAGAGCGTGGACTTTGAAAGCCTGCAAGAACTGCCAGTGAGCGGGGCGGCACTTGGCGATGGTCTATTGCCGCCGCCGGCGCTGCCGTTGGATTGGACGATCGTGCATTGTAACTTTTCTGAGGATCTGGTGATGCTGGGTGTTTTTACCCGGTCACTCGGGACCATCATTAGCCTTCGATGTCGTTCTCGACTTTTGAACACGGACACGCGACCTCAAGTGACAGTCTCGGACCCGACCTCCAACTCCATATCCTCCACCTCATGCTTGCGCTTCCCGTTGTCAGTCGTCAAACCAATCGCTGCCTCAGCCTCCTTCTGGCTGTAAGGCTCTTCCTTGAGCTGCTTCACTCGCCTCTTGTGAGGCTTCCCTGACCTGTGCTTGGCAAGATTGGTCTCGCTTTCGAACCACTTCGCACACTCGATGCAGTAAAATTGGCCAAACCCAGGTAGATCTTCAGGCGCCTTGGACTCATGGTATTGCTCCAGATGCCTCTTGGAATGCAAGTCCGCATGCACCTGATCGAGATCCCGAGTGTGCCGCCGAGTCTTAGATTTCGACTTTGGTCCTCGTATGGCTGGCATGTTGATGGCGTGGCTTCCTTGTGTGCCGAAGTCGCTGGTCGACCAAGTCGCTCACGCCCACGGGATGAAGATGAAGATGTGGTGTTGCCTAGGCTTGTGCCGTCGCCGATAAATCTCCGGTGTCGCTTCCGGATGGGCGAGGCTAGGAATTTTTCGTGACTTCCGCAAGGCCGGAGCCGCAATCTCGAGTCGAAGCCGCCAAACTTGCCGAGGAAGCACGAGTCGCTAAGAGTTTGAGTATAGCCACAACAACAGTCAGAGTGAGCGGCTTCCGGCAATTGCTATAACGCCAGGCCAGTGTAAATAAGTGTAGGCGTAGTTGGAGCGGTGACGAGGTTGTACATTTGCAGGTCGGTATCGATCCGCGAAAAGCAGCAACCGCGCAGCTATCAGGCCAGCCAATCACGCGCGCCCAGGCCCGTGCGAGCCGTAGCTTCTGACGAAAGCTTCCCTCACAAGCCCGAGGTCTCTCTCTTCCGTTAACATCAAACACCACACGTCTCTCACCAATCCCACGATCCTCTACTCCTTGGTGGACTCCTGCTCGAGCTGGTGGCGAGCTTCAACATTACATTCAGACTGTAGAGAAGAGCACCAGTCAAGATGTTGTCAGCGAGGGCAGCGGCGCGGCAGCTGGTACGCTTGTATCTTCCCCGTGTACTGCCGGTCAATGGCATCGACAACTATCCCTATAGGAACGAAAAGCTAACAATTGCTCGTACAGCCGCGGACGCTTGGCCGCCGCACATTCGCCACTCCGGCTGAATCGCCTTTGACCAAGAAGGTGGAGATGACTAACTGGGAGAAGGGCCACTACATCAACTATGCGAAGATGAACGAAAACCTGAACATTGTGCGCCAGCGCTTGAACAGGCCGCTCACATACGCTGAAAAGATCTTGTACTCGCATCTTGACGACCCGCACGGGCAAGAGATCGAGCGTGGCAGCAGCTATCTCAAGCTTCGACCGGACAGGGTGGCTTGCCAGGACGCTACAGCGCAGATGGCTATCCTTCAGTTCATGAGCGCTGGCATGCCGAGTGTGGCGACGCCCACGACCGTACACTGCGACCACTTGATTGAGGCGCAGATTGGTGGTGAGAAAGATCTGGAGCGCGCGAAGAGCATCAACAAGGAGGTCTACGACTTCCTGAGCACCTCTTGCGCCAAGTACAACATCGGTTTCTGGAAGCCCGGCTCTGGTATCATTCACCAGATTGTGCTTGAGAACTACGCTTTCCCTGGTGGCTTGATGATCGGTACTGACTCGCACACACCTAATGCTGGTGGACTTGGCATGTGCGCCATTGGTGTTGGTGGTGCCGACGCGGTCGATGTCATGGCAAACCTGCCGTGGGAGCTGAAGGCCCCGAAGGTCATTGGTGTAAAGCTCACTGGTAAGATGAGCGGCTGGACTGCGCCGAAGGGTATGATTCTCCTCACTGTCACGTGCACACAAGTCAGCTGACTCTGGGCAGATATCATTCTCAAGGTCGCCGGCATCCTGACCGTCAAGGGTGGCACTGGAGCGTACGTTTTGTTACTGTGCATGTGTCGCTTCTATTGTGCTGACATCATTTCACAGCATCATCGAGTATCATGGTGAGTAGCTGGGTTTCGTTTTTCTTAGTTCTTAGCATTTCGCTTCGTCCCTTCCTCTCTCAGATGGCAGGCGTGCGCCCTTCCTGCTATGGCACACTACTGGTCCCGATGCGGCATGGTAGCGCGACCGGAGCCTCCGGACTGATCCCAGGATTCTCCATCTCGTCTCATCCGTCTCATTTCAACCCATACGGCTTCGAGCGAAATCACTAGCCACGAGGCCATTACATATACCTCCTGCTATCCAACGATCGGTCTGGAAATAGTCTTGGACTCCTGCTGCGCTCTCAGCACCAGTGACCGACCGTCAATCTCAAACCTCTTGCGTTGGCGTCGAGTCATTTCCTCGCCAGCGACTCAGGGCTGCGTGGCAACCACTGACTAGCCAGGGGTCTCTCATCAGCGGTTGAGGCCCATGTGCGACCCTTTCGACTGCAAGAGGCTGTCCCAACTGGTGCGATCGCGGAGATCACACCCCGGCTGCGCCCATCATGGCGAGCCGTCGGACGGCTTGGTCTTTGATGACCATGTAGGCGCGCTGGACCAGCTGTTGCCTGATACGAGCGAAGACTATGACGGCCAGTATTCGTAGATCTCCCAGCTGTGGGACGACGAACAGCCATCGGACCAGTCGGACAGTAGCATCACCGGAACTAGTCGCCGAGACCTTTACAACACCGGTCTTCAGGCGTGGTGCCGAGCTTGTCGGGAGCATTTTCTCAGCTACGCCGAATTAATGCCTTGATGCGCTCTACACTCAAATTCTCAGCGATCAAGGAACGACGGTCGAGCTGCTGGATTCGATGTCACTGCGCTTCGCACCCGGACTGGTCGATCTCCTCGAGGTGGCTAACCCGCCGACTGCCGAGGACTTCAATGCTCTACCCGATGTGTCGGCGACCAAGGTCTGGGTCGTCTATACGCTCGTCCTTGAGAAGAATGGACAGCGTCCAAAGCTGTGACTGGGCTGCGGCACCAAAAGCCAGTCGGGCGGTCTTCGTGCGCGCTTCAAGAACTACGAGACTGGTACCAACGTGCCTTACAACTTCAAAGCAGCACTCGATGATGGCTATCGAATCACCCGTGAAGGCGCCCTCAGCTGTTGCCCGCTCCCTGAGACCGCCAACCAAGGTTTGCACTGGCTCCTCGTCTACGTGAAAGAGAGCGCTTCCACCTAGGCACGCTAGGAAAGTGGTTGAGAAGCCGAAGTTCGGTTATTGAATGACTGAACCATGTCTTTGGGATCGGTCCGAGCTCGCATACGACGGTCTTTGCTCGCACAGTGCCTTGGGCGAGGACGCCGGCGCCGGCGCCGAGCTCGACCTCACTCATGACCAAGTCGCAGCCACCAAGCGGCAGATCCTCAAACGTGCAGATCTACTCAATCTGCAGAACAATTACCGTCGCATTGCCAAAGACGCTGCGGGCTACTTCAAGGCGAAGCGGCAGAGGCAGAGGAATTGGTGTGATAAGGTCAAATCTGCCGATCTGGTGGGCTTTTTAGAGCACCAGAAGGCCGAGTCAAAGAACTTCAAGGCCAGCAACAAGCATCATATGCTAGAAATTACGCGACGCCAGCGGCAGATAACCATGGAGTCCGTCCAGTACTACTGCAACGAATGCCAGCAGTCCTTTGGCTCCAGCAGCGAGCTCAGCATCTACCCCCGCGACCCCAAGCACCGGGGGAAAGCTGCACGGCAAGCCGGCAGCCATGATCTGCGACATTTATGGCATCGCCAAGTTCCAGCGACCGAAACATGAGGGCAACCATTCCGCCAGCGCTCATCACAAAAGCCAGAGAGGCGTCGGCTGCGGTCTAGCAGAAGCCTGGCTTCTGCTAGACCGTTATTGCTGGCAATCAACCATCTTGGGATGGCTTCGTTTATCTCGTCTCCCTCATATGTGTACTTCCACCTGGTTGGACGGTGTCCAATGCCATTGCTATATGATCATATCACCATCTATTACGGCACAAACTGGTCTTCGGCCCCCTCGATCTGCGACCGGTTACCACCGCCAAACCGGTCCCCCGCACCCTCCTCGTCCGGCGCCAGTCATTGATCTCTGGCCCCAGTCACTGGTCACCGGCGGAGACCAGTCCACGATCGCTGGTCCTCGAAGCTCTTCAGCATCCCACCACCATTTCACCTATTCTCATCGCGCAGCGTTTCTTTCTACTCATCCATACCACCATGATATCTTGCTTACACAGTCATCCCAGGCCCCGGTGTCGACAGCTTGAGCTGCACGGGCATGGGTACCATCTGTAAGTTTGGGCTGATCGCAAGTCATACCATCCTCCCACTCACATCCATCCAGGCAACATGGGCGCGGAGATCGGCGCTACGACGTCCCTGTTTCCTTTCAACAGCTCCATGGCAAAATATCTATCGTGAGCATCCTCCCAGTGTTCATACTGCCACGGAAATTCTGTTACTGACACCTTGTCCAGGGCGACGAAGCGTAGCGAAATCGCCGATTTTGCGCAGGCATACGCGGCTGAGCTTCGCGAAGACGAAGGCGCTGAGTACGATCAACTGATCGAGATCGACCTCAACGAGTTGGAGCCGCATGTCAATGGCCCATTCACCCCCGACCTTGCTACCCCTATCAGCAAGTTCAAGCAGGCTGTCAAGGATAACAAGTGGCCTGAGGAGCTCAAGGTCGGCTTGATCGGCTCGTGCACCAACTCCTCGTACGAGGATATGAGCCGTGCTGCTGCCATCGCCCAAGATGCGCTTGACCACGGTATCAAGGCGAAGTCGCAGTTCGTCGTTACGCCTGGTTCGGAACAGATCCGCGCGACTATCGCTAGAGAGTTCGAGTTCCCATCTCCTGATGCACTAGTATGCACGCTGACACAAATGCAGCGGCCAGATCAAGACCCTTGAGGACTTCGGCGGCTTGGTCCTCGCCAACGCTTGCGGTCCTTGCATCGGTCAATGGGACCGCCGTGATGTAAGCGTCACATTACGGTGTAAATACCTCCCGTATACTAACAGCTGGTAGGTCAAGAAGGGAGAGCCGAACTCAATCATCTCGTCCTACAACCGCAACTTCACCGGACGCAACGATGCCAACCCCGCAACTCACGCATTCGTTACCTCCCCGGATCTTGTGTTGGCCTTCACCGCTGCCGGCACCCTGAACTTCAACCCGCTCACGGACACCTTGAAGGACAAGGACGGCAAGGAGTTCAAGCTGGCTGAGCCTCACGGTGATGCTTTGCCACCCAAGGGCTATGATCCTGGCCAAGACACCTACCAGGCCCCACCGGAGAACCGCGCGTCCGTCGAGGTTGCAGTCTCTCCTACCTCCGACCGTCTTCAGATTTTGGAGCCATTCGAGCCATGGGACGGCAAGGACGCCACCGGCCTTCCAATCCTGATCAAAGCCAAGGGCAAGACCACCACCGATCACATCTCAAGTAAGTCAAGTTTGCACATCTCGTATAATTGCACCTGCTAATCGATCACTAGTGGCCGGCCCTTGGTTGAAGTACCGTGGCCATCTCGACAATATCTCCAACAACATGCTCATCGGTGCCATCAACAGCGCCAACGGCGAGGCTAACAAGGTCAAGAACGAGTTCACCGGCGAGTGGGATGCTGTCCCGGCCACTGCCCGCGACTACAAGCGCAAGGGCGTCAAGTGGGTCGTCATCGGTGACTGGAACTACGGCGAGGGTTCGTCCCGTGAGCACGCTGCTCTGGAGCCTCGCCATCTCGGTGGTCTTGCCATCATCACCCGCTCTTTCGCCCGTATTCACGAGACCAACCTGAAGAAGCAGGGTATGCTACCGCTTACCTTCTCGAACCCCGAAGACTACGACAAGATCCAGCCCGATGACAAGGTCGACCTGCTGTGCACACAATTGGCTGTTGGCAAGCCGATGACTCTCAGAGTACACCCTGCGAACGGCGACAAGGCCTTCGATGTTGAGCTTTCGCATACCTTCAACGAGGGCCAGATTGAGTGGTTCAAGAATGGCTCCGCCTTGAACACTATGGCAAAGGCTCACTCGTAAAGGTCAAAACATCGCATAGCGTGAAGGCTGCATATGATCAAGGCAAGCCCTACCGTGCTGGGCACAGCGCGGTAGAAAGGGAAGTAAGGCAACGAGGTCAGCAGATTGAGGATGTTGGTGTGCTTCTGTACTGTGTATGCTCGCGTATATATGTCGGCGTAGATAGGTTCAACAGCATGTTTCTGCACGTGAAGCCGTGTCTCTCTATAACTCATGCGATGCTTTTGCTGATTTCGCACACTCTTGCAAATGTTCCTGTCAAGTGCCTGTTCGGCTGCGCGAGTCATGAGCGACGGGATGGCCCGAGCGCGCACTATCTGTTTTCGCAGACTTGACCGCGCAACTGCCAAAGCCAGCGACTCCAGGACCCACGAAACACATCCCACATCGTCGCCATGGCCAGTATGTCATGACTATGTCTGAAACATGTGGGAGTAATGTATTGACGAATCTGCGCAGAATCAAAGAACTCGTCCCAGCACAACCAGTCGAAGAAGGCGCACAGGAACGGGTACGCATCACATTCCTCTGAGAACAACGGCAGCGATCCGCACATTGAAAGAGCGCGGTGAGGGAGGTTAGCATTGCAGTCGCTGATGGATGTTACCCGCAGTATCAAGAAGCCCAAGACCAACCGATACCCTTCGCTCAAAGGCACGGACCCGAAGTTCCGAAGAAACCACAGGCATGCGCTGCACGGCACCATGAAGGCTCTGGTAGGTTGGATGGGCGGTAATTTTGAACCTGTTGGGAACAACTCGCTGACTGCTTTGCAGAAGGAGGTCAAGGAGGGCAAGCGGGATGCGGCATAGACGAGCCATGACAAGAGGAAACTTCACTCCGGTCATGATGAGGCATTGGACGGCGTTCACAGCGGCCTTGTACATTGGCCTGTTCAACGATAAAGTTACTTCGGTTGCGAGATCAACGCAAAGATGTAGCTGTTGAAGGTGTCCGGTTAAGATGGCAGACCCGCGATCACCACATCACCTCCCGCGACCTGCCTGATCCCCAATGGCATATGTGTGTACAGCGCCTAGCTTTCCCATGCAATGGTGACTGAAGGAATATCAACGTGCCAAGAACGAGTCCTCAGCCGCCTCATTACCAAACACGGACGCTGTACGATCTGATAGGCGCCTGTGCATGAAGAGGTGGCGACATGGTCTGACTGTCATCGATCCGGGCTGCTTGCGAGGGCAATCTGATGGTTGATGATCCACTGGAAGATATTGAACGTCATCGTCTGACTAGCCGTAAAATTTTCAAGAGGACATCCTTTGGCGTATGGAGTTGCGAGGTCGCTCCTTCGTCTTGTGCTCCGATTGGTATGAGGCAGGTACGTCCATACCATACTCCATCGTGACTGCACCTTCCCGCCGACAGTGTAGGTAATGCGATCTTGCTGCCATCTCAACTTTTCCAATCTCCACGTCTCTACTTCCTATTTTCCCTTTGACCTTATGAGGCCCGAGACGGCGGGATGAACGACATACAACAATGGCGGCGGATGATCCAGCCAAGCAGAGCCCGCACATCGGCGGTGGAGCACGACGACGCCGAAGGTATTTCATTGCCAATCACACCCAAACGAGGCCTCAAGCCCAAGTTCTCATCTTACTTCACGCACAATGGCAATCGCCTGAAGACGGAGCCATCATCTGCATCTCCGGCCGATGATCCTTTCCTACCGCACCTGCCGACATGGCCAGCACACCAAGAATCTCCGCAACTCGGTGCCGATCAGCTACTGGACACTGTCATCTGCAGGCTACTGTCTGATCCTTACAGAAGTCTGGATTCTCGCTTCAATGGCGCAATCCTTTACATCTTCGAAGCGTATCAAAACCTACGCGAGGAGAAGGAGCGGCTGGAATGCCGGGTTGCAAGCGAGGTATTCGGTCGTAAATCCTTGGTTCATCGGCTTCAAGAGGCGCAGAAGCTGTGGTCCGAAGAGCGGCAAGACTACAAAGACGAGATCAAGCGCCTGGAGCTCTTGATCGCTCGAGGCAGAGGCGGCTTGGCCGAAGTCACCCTGGCAAGGCAGGGCAGTGGTTTCCGGGCGCGAGAGAGCATCAGGCGAAGCCAGCAGCTCGATCCTGGACTGCAGACTGTCCTTGAAGCCATCGACCGGACGAATCGACAGGCTGAGAAGACCTGGAGCAACCAAAGGGGTTTGTCTGCTGGGAATTGTGATGAATCTCGATATTTGCTGACAGATCTCAGCTGTTTTCCGAACCAAACGAGTCCAGTCTCCTTCAGCTGAAATGAGGCGTCTGTCGGAGCAATTGAGTGCCTCTACGCCTGAGACTGAGCTGCTGTTTGATCGAGCTTCCGTCCTGAGTCGTGCTGGCTGCCGAGACGCTGCCGATGTTGCGAGACGCGCCGTCCCTGATACTCCAGCCATGGCTTTGAACAGAAGGATGCTTTCGCCAGCAACCGAGGGATATGCGAAGATGAGTCTGTCTGATAACACCAGCTCGACTTTTAGCTGCGCGGGCGACCTGTTGCCAGACGAAAACGTGGCTATCGTCCACGCGCACCCAGCTCCCATGACAGCCACGACAATGCTACCCCCCGGTCGTTGTCGCGAACCCCAGGAGGGAGTTGCAGCTGATGAAAGCGTTGCAAGGACGACGGGCCCAGTATCCCAAACAACTCACGAAGAGGTCAAGCGTTCGTCTGTAACCGCGATGGTGCAGAAGAATCCATCTTTGATTGCAAAAGCCTCCAGCTTCTGGCAACGGCTTATACCACATCACGATACCATTGCTCGCTTTTCATTTGAACCTGGCGATGACTGTACCGGACCAAGTCCGGCGCGAGCAACGACTGCATTTGATCAACGAACGAGCGCTTCCGCTGGGTCGCGCCTTAGCCAGCCCGAGGAAGCGGACGTTGGAGTCAATGATCTTCCCTCCGCTGCACAAAGCCCGGTATCGCCTGCGACTTACTCAAACGAACCAAAAGCTTCCAGGATACCGACTCCGACATACTACTCCGCCAGCTGTGCCGCCCGAGCGCGCCGTGAGGGCGAAGCGTGTGCAAGCATGTTGCCCGCGAGACCTACCAGCACAACACCCTGCCCTCGTAACAATGTCCCAACATTTCCACAACATAGCTCTCGGGTGCCAATGAAGCCGGTGGGAGGTGCGACCTCAATGAATGCATCGAGTCTTCAAGGACTCAGTCAGTCCATCGTGCAGGGGAATGCCTTTGCCTCCGCTCTTGTAAGGAGCCAGACTTACCCGGATCAGTATGCTACGGTCTGGCCTTCGCAAAAGCTTGCTGCTACCAATGGACTCAACGGCGACCTGCATGAGGCTGAGAACTTGAGCAAGATGGAGAATCGCCAGCCTTATCTTGACGACGCGAGACGTGATGCATTTGCGTTCGATCTCACACCCTAGTTCTGGACTACATACGATCACTGGATTGCGGCCGACTTCTTCAGCAGGGTCGCGCTTCGAACGCTCAATCGCCATGCTGCACTCCTGAACCTGCATTAGAGATTACTTCGCCGTCCTGTTCATGTCGTCAAAAAGTCTACAGGTGATTACCAGTGGACACTCGGCAATAATGCAAAGCGTAACCCGTCCACTGAACTGGTGCAGGCTCGTTGGTGCAGCGCTTTCCGCGCAATGATTGGAGGACCGAAGTTGGCAGCGATATCAAGGAACTTGGCCGTAATATTGGCAGGGATTATCGCCAATGGGAGGCTCTTCGGCCGACCGTTTCAGATTATAGTTTGCCGGGATAATCTGCCGCGTGCAACGTTAGGCCATCCAAGCGATGAAATGACGGAAGCTGTGGCTGGTGAGCTCGCGCTGCCCGAAGAGCCGGCATGGCCCTCGCATGTGCAGGCAGATTAACACGAGGGTTGCCCGTCAGGACGATGCGCGACCAGGTACACACGCAGGAACACGGAAAGGTGGCACTGTATGCGTCGACGCCACACCGATCTGACAGCGAAGGCCGTTGAGCAGCTGACTTGGGTTTCTTGACCGCTCTACGTTGCAGGACCGACACGAGCGCTCGCTGGCGTGGAGTCTGTTGAAGGGCAAGCGACTCGCCCCTCTTTGCTGTTCTTCAGATCGAAGATGACGACTAAAAGCCGGCACCGAAAACAGTCAGCGCACTTGAACAGCGCTTCCGTTGGTGCAAGTGTGCGAGAGTTCATCGGACATAAGCCACGAGCGGCACCTCCTCTCCCCAGTGTGCTCATCCTTGTCCAGAGCTCATTGCTCATGTCGGTAAGTATCACACGGGGCCGCTCCTACAGCAGCGCTCGGCTGGTCGGCCTTGCGGCGTTTCAGCCGGGCCAAATCGTAGTGCTACGCATACGAGTTGCCATACTGGGTACATGGCGGGTGACGTTCGAGCATCCGAGGCGTGACGCAACGTTGAGTGCTGCAAAGCGTCCGTTTCCGATCGCCTGCAGAGGAGAAAATGAAGGACGGGATATTTCATGACCACGTCGGCCGGAGCTTGCGGCGCCTGGGCCACCATCGCCTCATGAGCGCGAGCCAAGCGAAGTCTATGCGCGCCACACTCGTCTCCACGTTGCGGCCCACACGGTCTCCACCCGGTGCCACACCGGCGATCAAGTGTGGCGCAGCAGCTCCCTTGCTGCACGCTGGGCGGCACGCGGCTCACTCGTTTGCTAGCGGAGCGGCGTTGGCGGGCAAGTAGTGTTCAGAAGATGCACGATCGAGAACCCCCGTCCGCGCGTTTGGCGGCGGCACTTGCCTTGACGTCCCCCCACAGGCGGCCATCCACCGCGTTAACCCGGTCCAAAAGCGCACTGTCCCCGATCGCGGTAGCGAGCGACATCAGAGCGGGTCCACCCTTGGCAGCTTTTGCGGCGCCAGAGCGCCACCTTTTTAAGCTCCGTGCGTGCGGCAGGTGGCTTGAACGTGTCTCTGGCTAAGCACTTTATTCTCTTACCTGCGCGACTCTAAAGACCTTCAGCTCCCCGGCCTTCCTCACGGAGCAGTACTGAAGCGACACTTCCTTCAGCTGTCGTGCTGACCAGGCCGACAATGTTCCGCAATCGGTGAGTCTCTGAAGGCGTCGGTCGCTGGCATCGCAGCGGTGCCGCAGCGCCACGGGTCCAGTCATCAGCCTCCGCGGTCAACCAGACGCTCTGCGATTGCGCGGAGAACACAGAAAGCTAATACCTTGCCCTACTCTCTAGCCTCTCGCAGGCGAAACCCAGCGACGACCTCTACAAGAACTTCAAGGCGAACTTCCCTGGCCTCGGTCAAGCTGGCGCTGACAGCAACACGCCAGCGCAAGATGGCGCGCCTGCTAGCGATGCGCCTGAAATGCCGGCCACATCACGGTTCGTCTCCTCCCCTCAATGCCGCGGTGCGGGCACTTGCTGTGGCCCGACGCCATGCACTGTTGACATCTGCGCAATGGCTGACCGCTGATGCAGAGTAATGGAGCGAGCGACGGAGCTCAAAGATACAGATCCTACACCTCGCGGCTCCAATGAAGCTTGGAGTTTCAGTGGCCCTGGGCTCACACCGTCTGTCATGGATCCCAACAGCCACACTTTCAACATGTTCGCGAACCAGATGCCGGGTTACTACACACCGACTCCGGGCGGCACGAACACCCTCTACCACCATCAGGCCGGTGACCTTCACACACCTAGCTTTGGCTTCGGCCTGGGCACACCACTCTCGCTACCTACCTCTGAGAACGCCTTGCATGCTGGTCAGCAAGCTGCTGCTTTTCATGGCTTCCATCCGCAACTACATCAGCACGTACATCCAGCCTCCTTCCACAACGTGAACCCATTTCACGTCCAGCACCAGTCAGGATTTCCACCGCATCACTTCACTCACCAGCCTTCGTTCGACCCGATGGAAGGCGGAGTTGACGAGTCTTCTATCGACGATTTCCGCATGGAGCATGCCATGCATCACCAACCCTCACATCATGGTGACGAGGCACTCTTCCAGTCCCAGGGCATGAAGGCTATGCCTCCGCCGCCCGTACATCCTACTGGCGACAAGTAGGTCGAGAAAAGCCTCGAAATATCGCAGAGTACTGACATGTACAGGTTTCGCTTTCACGTCACGCTCAATGCGCCGACCGCTATGGTCAAGCACTCTGACGAGATACCAATCACGTACTTGAACAAAGGCCAAGCGTATACAATCAACGTGGTGGACACGCACAACCAGCATGCGGTCGGGCCCCGTAAATACCGCACCTTTGTGCGCGTGTCCTTCGAGGATGAACAGCAACGCGCCAAGCCCGCAGCGTGCTGGCAGTTGTGGAAGGAGGGCCGCGGCACGAACGAGGCCCACCAAAGAGGTGGTCGGCTCCAGGCAGTAGAGTACGTCGAGTCGGGTCAGCTCGGCAACGCCGAAGACCCGAGCAAGCCCCACATCGAACTCGAAAGCGCGTCGTTCGATGGCTTCTGCGTACTCTGGAGCCCGCCTTCCGGTGCGTCAGAATGCCCAATATCTGTGCGCTTCAATTTCCTGTCCACCGACTTCAGCCATTCGAAAGGCGTCAAGGGCATACCGGTGCGGTTATGCTCAAAGACGGAGCTTCTCGAAGGATCGCTCGGCAACATGGCGCCTGCGAGTCCAGCAGAAGTCTGCTACTGCAAGGTCAAACTGTTCCGCGACCATGGTGCCGAACGCAAGCTATCCAACGATGTTGCGCATGTGAAGAAGAGCATCGAGAAGCTGAACTCGCAGATTGCGCAGATTGAGTCTGGCATGAGGGACCTTGGAAAGAGGAAGCGTGCATCCATCGTGAAAGCGAGCCTGGAAGAGCGGCCTGGAAAGGTTCCAAAGCACCGGAGAACATGGTCTATGTCGTCTGCGACGTCGACCGGTGGCCGTGGAAGCGCCGAGGAGGACATGCACATGAAGCTACTCACGCTCCAGGACATGTTCACCTCAACCAGACCCGCAAGCATACTCTACTTGCGAGGCGAAGAAGGCGACGATCCTGATCTTCATCCCGTCAAGATCACCGGCGAGCCACTATCTCTCGCGCGAACGGACACTGCAGAGTCTCTGGCTTGGGAACGGCAGAGCGCGCAAACTGGACCGCCATCCTCGCTGGTCTCTCCGAGCCCTAGTAACCAATCTTTGGGAGGAAGCGGCGGCGCCGCTCGGCGCGACTCGACCCTGCAACAGCACACGCCTGCCGCGGGCCCGTCGAGAAATAACTCAACCGAATGGCAAAATCAGCAACAGACTGCGACAATGGAGATCGATCCGGCACAACCCCAGCAGTTGGCGAGTCCACCAGAGACTCAGCCGGTCAAAGTCCAGACACGATCACCAACGAGTGGAGCCATGACTGGCTGGGTCGAAGCCATCGGAGTGGATCCCAGCTACCAGCCTCCCCCGGAGCGATCGATCAAACCTGTGGCATGCTTTTACGTACAGCCGCGCGTTTCAGGACGACAGCCGGCAGACAACCTCCACCGGGCAATTTATCTCATGAACAGAACCGTGAAGGACTTCGTAAACGCGCTCGCGGCCAAATGCGACCTTGAGCCGATGAAGGTGCTTCGCACGATGCGCATCAGCCGCTCAGGTCTTCACATACTTTTTGACGACGAATGCATACGGGAGCTGCCAGAGGGGCAGGACATGACGGCAGAGTTCTGCGAGATACAGACGGACTCCCCGGCGAAACTTCGGAGAGAGTGGGATGCTGGTCCAACAGATCTTCAAGTCGATGGAGAGCTACCTACCACAGAGGACGCCAGTACGTCTGGCTACGAATTAAGACTGCTTTTCTAAAGCGCAGGCGCAGCGGGAGCAGTATTGGCAAGAGCATCACAGCACCAAATGGAAGGGTTTCGCATTTCATTGACGACACTACGACAGCATGCGCGTTTTGGTAATGGGGAGGATACGCTCGACTTGGACAGATATCACGCCTTGCCCCAGGCACTGAGATACCACGCCTTTGATATCGGGCTTCTTTTGCTTCTTACGATACCCCATTGGCGATAAGCGCACGGGCTAACACGGTGCATTTTAATACACATACTCTCTTCTCCGACTCGACTCATGGACACTGCTACACCTTGGCACCAGAATGGATACGATATCCGCAACAGCACCGCATCAGGTCCCTACATACCTACCCTTGTACACAGATAGTCATACCAAGCACTTGTCGCGCAGTTAGCCGCCGACGGTGTTCTCCGAATCATTGCACACAGACCGTGGCGTCTCATTGTTGCACTTGCTACCGAACGCATAGGTCTCGACTTCGCAGTCACTTTGTTCGTCATCGGGCTGACCGCGACACGCGCACTGCAGCATCACGAGTCGGGCGGTAGCAGCGATGACCTCGGGACGGTCGGGACTGCCGATTCCGATGATGTCGGAGTTTCATCCCAAGCTGTCCAGAGCGAAACAGAGCCCTGCGATCGTGTGCCACACTCCACCCATATGAAACACTTAACTAGCCACGACAGCAAAGCAGTACATGTCTCCGGTACAACCCTTCCATGACGATGCCTACATGGTGCCCAGATCAATTGATTCGACGTGGCGTCCCAGGCTAGTCATTTGACCGCGCTTCATGCGCTGGACGGCCGGCTTGCCGTAATAAGCGAGGGCTTCGGACCCCGTTCTCACGGCGCGGCATCACCACTGAGCATCAGTATGTATTTTTGGCGCCTCGCCCTGCAAAGGAGCCAGCAAGCTGCATGCAAGGATCATCGTTGAACTGTTAGTGGCGGCCATGCCGGAGCAATAAACCATGAACTCAGGGTCGAGGGTGGAGGAAACTTTGAGAGAAAACACTGCACAGCCACATATCCTACGCCACAGATCTGCAAGAGCGCCACAGCTTTCTCCGGAAGTGAAGCTCTATTGCTGCAGGCTGGTATCAGAGGCGCCGACGATCCCATGCGAGGTGCCTCGTGACAGCCACGACGCAACGAGGCCCCTCTATCGTTGCCACACGTTCTCTCCAGGGCTTCGTGTTAGCGCTGTGGCTGCTGTGGCTAATGAAGTGCTGATCGTCGGTCCTGCCTCCGGCCAATGGCCAGAGACCGCTTACAGCGGGACAGTCGGAGGGAAAGAAGATAGCCGGGGCTATGCGGGAGAAGGTGGCGAAGGGGGGGGGTACGTTGACGTCCACCTGCCCGAGAACGTTGATGATCGTGTTGCGCTAAGTGCAGTGTCGTTGGTTGAAGCTTCAGTCGCAGGGGTATACGACGCGGTCATCTGCGCCCGCCGTCGATCGAAGCGTAAACGTAAGCTCCTCGATGAGCCTTTATCGGACTGATGCCGGAGCCGGGAAGCCTCATACGTTGCCGGCGAAGAATCAGCGTAACCTTCAAGCCCCTCGTGACCTCTTATCTCACTCTGAACGTGCAGCCACACCTAGCGACGTAGCTTACCGAGGCTCTGCAAAGCAGCCGCATCACTAGTGACGACGGAATCCGAATTTTGAGACGCAGTCGCTCCCAGTGGCAAATTCGAGGAGCATATACTCGCCCAAGCCCGCTGGCTACAGCTTTGGTTGTATCAATCTCCAAGAGGGATGAAATGAAACAGGCCATTAGGCCATAGTACAATGTAACGCAGATGGGTATCTTTAATCAATCCGGATCAATCCGGGCCAAACCTGTTAAACTCCTGGTGGACACTCAGTCGTCGCCAACACAACGCCACTCAAGCATACATTTTCAAACACTTGAACTGATCGTGGTCGTCCTTGCAAGCCACGCTGCATGTCATTGCGCCGCACTTCATACACCTCACTCTTCCCCAATACCCGCAAGTCTCGCAGAAACGTCGCGCCGGTGGCGCTGACGGTGGTGGCGGGGCCGAGCGAGCTTGAATGTATGTGAGCGGTGGAGCAGCCAGCACAGCCTCGAGTTCCTCCTTGGACGGCAAGGGCGGAACTCCATCTTCTTCCTCGTCGACGTCCAGATCCATCACCTCGGGGCCATGCGACGTAATAAGCGCATTTGAGGGTCCAGTGGACGCACCGGATGTCGGTGCTGGGCTGCCACTCATGCTATTATCTTCCCTCGCTGGCTTCCGCCGGGCAAGAGGCGTCTTGCTAGCCCGTTGCGGTTGGACTGTGGCCTCGGTATCGCCATCTCTTCGACCAGTCCGGGCGATCTCTGCTTCCTCATCGTCCAGATAATGGGTGAAAGTCTTTCCCGAGGCTAATATCTTCTTTGTGTTCGTGGTCTTGCCAGCCCTCGCGGCACCTCCACCCGCGATCTGCTTCTTGGACAATTCGATCGTCACGTCCTTCGAGTTGTCATTGTTGAGCTCACGAATCTTGCGCTCAACCTCGCGTTGCTGACGCGCCGACAAGGCTTCTCTCTGCTGCTCTGTCTGTCCTCCTACTGTATTTCTCGCGCGTTTGCGGTTGGACGTTCCCCAATTCTTTGACGGATCTTCCGTTGGCCCTGATACTGCTACCCATGCGAACCCCGGCGCTTGTCTCGATTGCGTTGACGGCAGCTCCTCGATATGCGGCGTCCGGAAGCGTAGTTGACCTGTCGCCATTCCTCAGCATGGCCTTCGCGATACGCGTCCTGGCCTTCCTGTATATTGCTTCGCTTCCACCTGTCGTATGTTCCAGAGGAGGCAAGGCACGCGACAGTGCACGTGAAAAGGCTTGCGGAACGGCCCCGACCCTCAGCCGCGGTGTCTGTGCGTGAACCTCCTGCTCATCATCAGCCGAGGGTCGTCGAGCTGCGTTTCCATTCACGCCAAATGCCCCATGCAGCCCCCAAAGGCTCCGTTAGTCCGCATTGCCGCAACAGCTCCGCAGGCATGGAGACTGACCGAAGCTCATAAGCAAAAGGCAGTGGGGCAGCGGCGGCTTTGTTACGTAGGTAGTGCCTTGAAAGCAAGGATTTGAATCTCTTGGATTGACCGCTCTTCTTGCTGCCGATGACTAGCTCACCGTACAGGGGCTTTGACTGAATTATCACGAGTTGACGCTGCGAACATGACTGGGCGGCAAAGACGTATGACGTTGCCTTCGATCAATGGGAGGAAAGACCCCATCTACAAGCCGGCGGTGAAGCCCTGCGAAGATCCATCGCACGGTGCTGCGTTCATCTTCATCCACGGACTCGGTGATGATGCCGAGGGTCTCCAAGGTGTGTTTTGCTTCGGCGCCTCCTGTGGCTCTGATAGCTGACAGCCCCTAGATGTGGCCGATCAATTTCAGAACAACGGCAAGCTTGACTGGATGCACTGGGTGATCCCAAACGCTATGGAAGATCGCGATGTGGGACAGACGGCTTGGTATCGACCTACTCAATTGTCACCATTTGCTCCGAGCCGGCCTGAGCTGGAGGACGAGGAGGACGAGGAAGGCTTGCTGAAGAGTGTTGCTTACATCGAGTCACTGATCGATGCGTGTGTCCGAAAAGGAATACCACCAAATCGCATTGTGCTCGGCGGATTCAGCCAGGGCTGCGCTCTCAGTCTGCTGACCGACCTTATCTCCAAGAACTACAGCGGCCGACTCGCCGGCATCGCTGGCCTTTGCGGGTATCTGCCGCTCGCGGATGGTACGAGGCTACAGCAGCTTCGAGCGCACAACGGTCTTCCGCCGTCTCACGGCGAGCAGCCGATCTTCTTGGCGCGCGGGACGAAGGACAGCTTGATCCCCAAAAGAGTCTGGAATCAAACGTTGAAGGGATTGAAAGGATTGAGCGCGACGAATGTCGAGGAGCATGAGTATGAAGCAGCTCATACGATCCATGGGCCGATGCTGAGAGACTTGTGCATATGGATGGAGAAGGTGATACCCAAGCTGGAAGACTGACGCGATGTACAATATCGAATGTTGCGTAACGACGTGGACACGAAGCGGCGTCAATTGGGAGGATGTTGGGTCGAGAGGTTTGCTTCGCCTGAGGTCGCGGCTTCCTTGGGTGGACATCGTGCGCTTGAACGACGTCTGAAGCCCGACCTCACTCTTCTGACCGCACCTTAACCATAGTTCTCCACGGTACAGCTCTAACGCAATACACTCTCCCGTGACGCATCCTGCCACTACAATTGATACTCGCGGCAACAATGGCGCCTACAAAGCCAGAGAAAGAGGGCAAACTCACACCCGAGCAGTCGGCTGCGCTGGTACTCGACTATTTACGCCGACAGAATCGACCTTACAGCGCCACGGACGTCAGTACCAACCTCAAGAACCGTGTCACGAAAACAAACGCTGCTAAGTTGCTCAAAGACATGCACGAGCGCAAAGAGATTGAGGGCCGCGCTGCCGGGAAGCAAATCGTCTACCACGTGATCCAAGTGAGGTAAGAGATGTTTAATCTACTGACCACTGCTGACACTAGCACAGGAGGAAGCAAACGATGATGAGCTTGAGCAGTTGCAGGCTCTGCATGCGGAGACCTCTCGGCTTCGTCAGGCGACCGCCACACTTAAGCTGGAGGAGGTCAAGCTACGTGCAGTACTTCGAGAGGACGCGACGCACGTCCCTCTCCACGAGATCAAGGCCTCGGTCGGCGCTCTCCAGGAGGAGAAGGCGGAGCTAAGCAGCCGCTTGACCAAGCTAAGGAGTGGCAGCGTCAAGCCGGTCGGTGCTGAGGAGTGCGCTAAAGTGCTCAAGGAGCACAGCAAATGGCGCAAGGCAGCAATCGCACGCAAGAACATCCGCAATGAACTGTGGATGGAGCTAGCCAGTATTGTGGGTACCAGGGAGGAGATTGAGGAGACGAAGGAGGCGTTGGGTTTGGAGTTCTGAGACCATCACTGCGTTCGGCGACGGCAGTCGCAGTCAAGCTTTGGCTGGCATAGCTATCCGATTCTACATGTATGCAGATATGGATGGTAGGTGTTGTGCGTTTTGTCAAAGGTGTTCACGCAGCAGCGCGATCAAAACCGCCGCAAGCAGTTTCCCGAATGAGCAAAGTATTGCGCCACAGGAGGCTGAAAAGGCGCGATGCAAGCGAACTTTCGGTCTTGGCCGCAATCGCGACCACACGCAACCAGCCTATTTTCCTTCCAATCGCACACCCGAGTCTGACAGCGGGAAGAAATAAGCTGCGTAGGCGCAAGTAGCGAACTCGCAACTTTGCAGAACTCGCGATGGCGGAGGCGTTGGAGGAGGCAAACCAAGAAGTGGGGAGCTTCAGCCGGACCTTGAAAGACCTGTTCGCTGGCGCTGTCGGAGGCGTCGCACAGGTATTGATCGGTATGTCCCAGAAGATATGACAGATCTGACTGCCAGTCCAATGTCAGTTCGATCGACCATGCCGAAAGTCGTCGACGTGAGCGAACGGTCTCGACCGCTGCCTTCGCGATGTGATTGTACTTCTGATCAAGGCTAACACCAGGACAGGACAACCATTTGGTATGGACTGGCTCACACCTTCTGCTGATGCTGTCACACACTGACAGTCCCCCAGACATCGTCAAGGTTCGCCTTCAAACCACAACCCAATACACCGGCGCCCTCGACTGCGCCTCCCAAATCCTCAAAAATGAAGGCGGCCTCGCCTTCTACAAAGGCACGCTTACCCCCTTGATCGGAATCGGCGCCTGCGTGTCCGTCCAATTCGGCGCCTTCAACTATGCCCGCCGGGCCTTTGAAGCTCAAAACGCCAAGAACAATGGCAAGTCTATTTCCCAGATCGCCGCCGAACCTCAACCCCTCAGCTACGGACAGTACTATGCTGCTGGCGCATTCGCGGGTCTGGCGAACACCGTCCTATCCAGTCCAATAGAGCATATCAGGATTCGACTGCAGACCCAGCCTCACGGAGCCGGACGCCTCTACGCCGGGCCCTTGGACTGCATAGCCAAACTCTCGCGCTCTCCCTCCGTTCCACTTGGCCTATACCGCGGGACCTCTGTTACGCTTCTGCGCGAAGCACAAGCCTACGGATTCTGGTTCCTGACTTTCGAATACCTCATGCAATCCGACGCCAAACGCAACAAGATTGCCCGCAAAGAGATGCCAACGTGGAAGATCGCTTTCTACGGCGGTTTGGCTGGTGAAGCGCTGTGGATCACCAGCTACCCCTTCGATGTCATCAAGTCAAAGATGCAGACTGATGGATTTGGAGAGAAGCAAAGGTATAAGAGTATGCGGGATGCTTTTGCGCAGACGTGGAGGTCGGAGGGGGCGGCAGGGTTTTGGAGGGGAATTGGGCCGACGCTGTTGAGGGCGTTGCCGGTCAGTGCGGGAACGTTTGCGACTGTGGAGTTGGTCATGAGGTTGATCTCGTAAGATGTGGCTGGGAAAAAAGGTCGTCGGGTACTTTGCCGTTCATATATGCGAGATACATCAGATCATACATCGAGCCTGAGAGGCATTATCGAGCAGCACTGTCTGCGTTCTGTATGAGGGGCTTTTCGTCGACGTTGCCGGAGAGGGGCGCGAAGGGCACCCGACCAGGCGACTGACCGCTTGCAGTCTCGACGAGAACGCCTGACTGTGAGACGTGAGCCACCGCGGACCGCTTCGCCTGTGGTGCTCTCTGCGGCCCGGCCTTCACCCACCGCTTGAGCCTTCGCCTCAACGTCGCAACAGCCTTCTGCTCGACCTGCGCGCTCTCCCAATCCAGCTTTGCTGCATCCGGCAGTATCCTCTTCTTCGACCAATAGCCACTGCCAGGCATGCGCGCCTGCTTGTTCATGACCCACACCATCGCGTCCACTCGTTTTGCAACTTCTTCGCCTTCGATATCTCGCACTATACCGACAATGTACTTCACTAGCTCAGCTGGAGCATTCTGGCCTTCTTGCATATACCTCAACAGACCAGCTCTCACGAGCGCACGACTCATGACTGGTGTTAGGGGTGCTCCGCGGTCTTGGAGAAAGCGGTAGACTTCCCATACGCGGCGCAGGGCGACGCGAGGGGTCACGGTAGGCTGTTTGGCGTAGGCGTAGGCGACGGCATGCGCCATATCGATGTGAGCGGGCAGGAGAGCAAGTTTGCGCCTCGCACGGTTCTCTATGTGCTCGATGTCTTCTCCAACCTTGCGATTAAGTATGTCAAAGATGCGTTCGGGATTGCCTTGGCCAGCTTCGATGATGTCGAGAGGGAGGTCTGGAAAATGCAAAGGCGACATGGTCTTAATGTGCTGAAAGACGCGCCAGGCTTTCAAGATGCCGTCAACTTTGGCAGGGCGGCCGCCAGCTGAGAGGTGGCTGATGAGCATCTTACCGACGGTAGTTGAGATGCCGAGCTCGGGATGTCTGCGCAGCGAGAGGAAGAGTGTCCATAGCTCGTCTGGAGAGCCAGCGTACATGTCGATGATGTTGTGCAGCATTGGAGTGTGAGGTATCCGGTTCCGTTGCATGACCACGAAAACTTTGGCCAGAGCGTGCCGCCGAAGAGCCGTTTCAGGGTCCCTCGATCGCCGACTCGATTCGAGGCACAGCTCTTCGAATTGGCGCATAATATGCTCAATGTCAATTTCAGATTGCAAACTAGCCGTGAACGAGAGGACGCGGCTCTGCCGGATCTCGATCGATTCCTGGGACCGTGCCTCACTCACGTCCTCAGCTGCGTACAGCGGTGACCAGTGACGTAGCAGCACGCGCGCGAGGTCGACTTTCTCCAGACTCTTCAAATGTTGTGAAAAGCGTGCTGGCGCTCTTTTCCTTTCCGCTATCAGCTCGTAAATCCGCTTCCATGTCGAACTTCCCGCATGCTTGCCGGTGAGCTTGTCACAGCTGTCCAGAATTCTCAGAAAGCTCTCCAGAGGAAGCAAGCTAGCCTCACCGCGTTCGTGGGCACCCACGAGCGCTTGGGCCGTCAGCACTACCACTTCTTGCCTTTCAGCGTCCCGCAGGGCGTCCAGGGTCTCCGCGAGCGCCGTCTCAAGATGAGGCTTGTGTTCAGCAGGCACGAGAAAAGCGAAGAGAGACGGCAATGGCTCTGTGATCAAGGTCTGCAGCTGAGCCTTGTCACGTAGACACCGAGCAAGAAGTTGCCGAGCCTCCTTCCTGACTCCCTTCTTCGCCGGAAGCCATGCTGCTAAAGTCGCCAGATTGTTGGCTTCCGGCTCGTCGCGATCGCTGTGAAGAAAGCGCACGATCTTCTCCATGTCGTGGGCGTGCACGTCATCCCCTTTCAGATACGATAGCAAGCGACCGAAAGCATCCTTGCTCTCTTGCACCGCATCCACTGCGTCCACCTTCTGGACCTCCGCTCGCTTCCACAGAAATTTGCCCGACATCCAGTCAACCGGCTTGGGCGGGAGGGGTGGCGGCGCGAAGCCATTTCCGAGACTCGGTGCTTCCCATTGCCAGCTCTTTTCCGGTTGAGCTGGCGCGCAGGCTCCAAGGCCGAAGAGCGCGCCTACATCGACTACACCCGACGGGGGCCCATAAGCGGCACCCTGCAGTCCCATCCGTCGCCTTGCTTGCCTCCGTCTGGCTTCCAGTGGGCCAGGGACCGAGCAGCCATTTCGTCTGGAAGAAGGTACTTTATGGCCGGGATGAGTGACGCGGACGTAGTGGTTGAAGGCTTCGGCTAGGATGTCGTCGGTGATCCAAACGGCATTGCGGATTGTCTGAGCAGCAGCTCGAGGTGGGCGTTTCATACCATCTGGCGTGACTTGATCGTGCAGACCTGCAACCCAATGGCTAGGCACTTGAGACCTGTGAGAGCCGGAGCGGATACTCCCGCTCGGTATCTTCGGGAGTGCCAAGACGTCGAAGAGGTCACAGCGGAGGCGACAATGGACAACATTGCGACATGTAGACACACATCACCATGATAATAAGATCATTGCTGCTGCGGCATGGTACAGTAAAACCCAGTTCGATTCTCAAATACGCCCTTACTAATATTCTCCAGGCCGCGTCGCGCTCCCCAAACCCTCCTATCCCCTCCGGGCCTCGCGCCGCTATCAGAGCACCATCGAATCTACCCACGCAAGGCCCCAAGCATCTCAAGTCCACATCGCTGGCGGCATAGGCGGCACCAAGTCTCAGGCCGTCGCATCAGCCGGTCAGCCCACCCCACCTGCCGAAGTCGACCCTGTCCTCGCGGATTGGACATTCTTCCAACACCAGAAGAAGCACACCTCGAAGATCGGCACGGAGCTCAGCGCACACTACAAACCCCACGATCTCCTTTCACATCCCCCGCGACCCCAAGACATTACGCTCGAGCTGTTGCTGGCCAGCCAAGCACATATAGGCCACTCGACCTCCCTCTGGCATCCCGCGAATGCCAAGTACATCTTCGGCGTCCGCGGCGGCAAAGGCGAAGATGCCATCCACATCATCTCCCTCGACGTGACGGCCGCGTACCTGCGCCGAGCATGCAAAGTCGTCCATGGCGTGGTGGAGCGAGGAGGCCTGGTGCTCTTCGTCGGCTCGCGGCCGGGTCAGGAGAGGGCGGTGGTCAATGCGGCGAAGATGGCTAGGGGATGTCACTTGTTCACCAAGTGGACTCCGGGATCGATCACGAATGGACAGCAGATCTTGGGGAAATGCAAGAAGAAGGTGGTGGATTCACGGGATCGGACGGTTGAGGGTTTTGATGATCAATTGTTGCACAAGGCGGTGGTGAAGCCGGATTTGGTGGTGTGCTTGAACCCGCTGGAGAACTATGTGCTGTTGCGGGAGTGCGCGATGAATGGTATCCCGACAATTGGCGTGGTCGACACAGACGTCAACCCGACTTGGGTAACATACCCGATACCCGCAAACGACGACTCATGGCGAAGCATTCACGTCATAGCTGGCGTACTGGGAAACGCTGGCAAAGAGGGATTCGAGGAGAGGCTGGCGGGTGGCGCCATGACTTCGCCAAGGGATCACGGACTGGAATCACCAAGACCCAAAGAAGAGGGCGAGGAGGAGCAAACTGTGAGTTCGCAGGAGTCAAAGACATTATTGCAGCAGGCGGAGCAGTACGAGGAGCCGGCGGTGGGTGCGGAAGACGAGGGCGAAGAGGTGTCGAACATCAGCTCCGAAGATCTACTTGCTTTTGCTGGCGAGAAGGATGCTGCGAGCTTGGAGAAGCCGGAGGTGCCGTACGAGAGGGACGCGCCGATTGAGGGTGGCGCCGACTCATTCAGACCGAGTCAAGGCAAGAGGTAAAGGAGAGGGTCTTGGGTGGCATAAGTGATGGAGTCGGGTCCGCGTGTGCTTACTTATCCTGCGCTCGAGGAAGCAACGTGGTCAATCGCTACATCGGGTTCACGGCGGCTCCGCAACAGACTTTCCTCCGTCGTGGTGTGGAAGGAACATACGCTGGTCATGTCCAGGTCAGAGCACTGTCCTCCGCTGAAGCTTTGAAGAATGCCAGGTGCAGAGGAAAGACCTTACCCGCTGGCAGTCTTCTCCAGCACTGAAGGCCTCCTGGGCGGTATCCACGCGCCAGACTGATCGCCATCGATACTGGCGCCATCGGTGCCTCCCCCGCCGCCTCATGTCGCTACACCGGCGTGACGATTCCGGTTGCTTGCTTGACCGGCAGCCACTGCTTAGCTAGCTTTCCTGTACAACATGTCAATATTACCAACCAACATTCGACCGTCGATCTACGGTGGTTCAAACTTACCATCTCCGCCCGCCACCCTTCCGCCACAAATGCACCGCCTCCGTCGCATACGCCCTAGCACTGACATGCCTCCCACCATCCGGCCCCTTCCCCTCCGCCGCCAACAGTAAGGTCTCGACCACCTTCTCCCTTTCCACCTCACTCCACAACCCCCTCGCCAGCTCACTGAACCCATCCTCGCCCTCCTGATCAGCCTCTCCTGCATTCCCGAACTCGCCTTTACCCAGTCTATACATAACCCGTCCCAGCGTCTGAAAAGCAATACACCTCTGAGCCGCATACGTACTCCTCGCCAAAAGCGCCAGCTCCGCAATCGTGTACCCAGCCGCATCCGGCGCGTCGGCGTGGTGGTGCAGTCCGGCCGTCACAGGGATCTCGGCGGCCGATCGAGGAGGGATGAGAGTGCCCGTGAACGAGAACCGGATGTCTTTGGCGTGTAGAGCGGTTGAGGACGGGTCGTAGGATTGATTGTCGGCGGGGAGGGAGGGCTGCATCCATTCGAGTTTGTCGGGTTCGGCGGGAAGAGAGGGGAAGTACTTTTCGTGGAGGTCGGACAGGAAGGAGGGGGAGGAGGGGTCGAGAGAGGGTGGTTGGGGGGCGTGCGGGAAATGGATGGAGTCGTGTGCGAGGGAGTCGAGTGTCGATGCCTGATCTGGGTCTGATGCGGCTGGAGGCGGATGCGGGTCTGGGTCTCTTGGTTCCACGAACGACGAGACCGTCTTCGGGGGTGCTTTGCTTGCGATCTTCTCTGCTGATCCATCCGTCTTCGGTGGAGGGCGTGAAAGATCGCTTTCGTTGCTTCCGCTGTCGATATTTGATCGTGCGAGCAGCCGCTGAATCATCGCCGGACTCAGACTGCTCACCACTTCTGCCCGCTCCTGCTCCAGTTCAGCATTCGACATGCCGGCAAGCTTCAGCCGGTTCTCTTGGTCGATGCGGCGTTTCTCCTCGTCCATCCATGACGCTGGCTCGCCACCTCTCGTGGCCGCGTCAGGAGCAGCAAATCGGGTTACATCCTCCGGCGCTTCTGTGGCTTTCGAAGCCGCTGGCTTCTGTTGCCTCTTTTTGAATTTACTCTCCACCGGTCGTTTCCTATGCTCCGGAAATCCGGTCTTGCTTTTCAGCGTTGGTGCAGCCGGAGGCGTCGGAGCAGATGGCCGTCGCTCCTGGATATCGGCCACATGCGCTCCCAGCACAACCGGCGCATCCGGCTTCGGGCCATCCTCATCGTCTGAGCCCAGATCGAGCTCGAATCGTTGACCTCTAATCATGCTGTAGGAGCGAAATACTTACGAGGGACCAGGCCGGGGGCAGTTGGTGCCTTACATAAGTAAGTAGGCAGGCATTCAGGGTTCCGTCGGTAATCCGACCCCTGTCAGCCGAAAGCTTCAACCTAATCTAAGAAAAGAAGCTAGCGGCCTGCTAAACCTCTGAACGCCCGGGTCGTGTGCGCTCGTGTACAAGATATATGGTTCAGACCTGCTCTGCTAGATGCTAGAAAGCGCAAGCGTCTGTCATGCCGTCGCGAAGAGCGGGCGGCGCGTGCTGGATTTCGTCCTCGCGGACGCTCCGTGCCACGAGCCAAGCCAGACTTTCGAGCGTCGAATGCGCCTCGATCGGGACAGCGCACGGGGAAGCGAGGTCGCAGATGGCACGGCGATAGAATCGGTCTTGCCGCCGGAGCCGACCGCGCTCGCGGCGATGTAGATGGATGGCGAGTGCAACGAGGGAGTGCGGTAGGCCGCCGGCCGGAAAGGCCGCCCCACGACGCCAGACGCCCATGATGGATACGGCATCTGCGCGGCGAATGGATTAGCCGGCACACGGGTCGGGGGGTCCCGCGCAGGCTCCGCGCAGCTCGTTGGCCCGCCGTCGACGTGTCTGCCGACGCATTTCGCTCACGCCTGGCTTTCCCCGGCGGCGCGGTTTGGGCTGTTTGCCCACGAAGGCGGTGGTACCCGCTCGCAGCTGGTCATGCTGGGCTGGCGGGGAGCGGCCGTGTGCCATGGCTCGCTCGATGGTAGGTAGGAGAGCGGCCGTGCGGCTTGTCTCATCCAGACCCAGCTTTCCGCCGCTCGCTCATATTCTCGCCTTCGCCCACGGCCCCCCGGCGCCGTCGCTCGTTCTTTTCTTCGCTCTACATCCTTCTTGTCCCTCCCGCCAACGGCGTGCGTGCGTGCGTGCCCACGGCGACGGCATCCCAAGGAGCCTCGGGCGCCATTAACTCCCATCCCAACCCCATCGCAGTCGCTGCACGGCGCTGCTTGCTGTCCGACCGTCTGCGTCTGCGCCGCGCTGCCCGCCGCGTACGCACGCTATCCTCGTCGCCGTCGCCGTCTGCCATACCGCGCGGCCTTGCGACGTGGGACCTCTGGAACTCCGGAGGAAGTCGGCGGGCTGTCGGGCCCCTTTCTCCGCATCTGGCTGGCCGCGCTTCGACACGAGCTTTCGCCGGCCGATTCTGCACCGGCAAACGAGGCGGTCGTGAACGTTCGATATCGTCGTCGGCGCGCTCTTCCTTCCCGCAGCAGGAGGAGGCGGCACTGGTGCATCGGCTTGGCCCCGTGTTTCCGGCATCATCGCATACGGCCATGTCGTCGATGCACGTCGACCAGTTGCTCACTCGACGTGCCTCGGCTTCTGAACAATCTTCCTCCTCGTTGTCGCCGCCGCCCACGACCCCGCAACATGCCGATACCATTCGCGTCGCCCCCCGCGCTGTTGCTGCCGTTCCTGCGCACCTGCAAGCGGGCATTCCCGCCGAGGCTGCAAACACTGCTGCTGCATACACTCTGCACGGCAGCACCACCACCTTCATGGCTGCACCGGCGAATGGCGCTGCGCCTGAGAAGCCGAAGCGGCAACGCAAGAAGAAAGCTCTGGGGCCCGACGGCCAACCCATCGACGATGGCAAACCCAAGGACCCAAACAAGAAGACGCGCAAGCCTCGCGAGCCCAAAGACAAGGCTGCTGCGGCTGCGGCTTCTGCTGCTTCTGCTGCTTCTGCTGCTGGATCGAACGCCACCGCGCCGCGCAAGAGGCAGAAGACCGAGGAAAAGGCGGCACATGATGCGCCCATGTCTTCCCGCCAGCCAACTCTCACGGAGATGGTGAACGACTATCAGCAGTCCATGCAGCCGACGCAGCATCAACCCACCATGCCACCTCAACCGTCTCAACCGCGACCGCAACATCGGACCAGCTTAAGCGTGCCGTCGAACCCTCCAACTCCACGACCAGTCTCTAGCGGTCACTACGATCCGGTACGTGGCTATGACCCGGTGCGTGCTGCCACCATGGAGACTGCTCAGCAGCGACCCGGGAACACGTCAAACGGCGTGCCTTCCGCGCACACTTCGCCTCCCGTCAATCGCGCGTCGGCCTCGCCCTCCATCGCGAGTCTCATAGACCCGCCAATCGCCGCAACTAAGACATCGGTCCCTTCAGGCCCACCCTACGTGTCGCAAACAACGTCGCAGGCAGCAACCTATGTTCAACCTCCGCCGCGCTCACCTACACCGCCAAAGCCATCGAATGCATCGTTTCCTCAGCCACCACGACTAAATTCACCACTGCCACCACCTGCAACGGCGAGCAAACCCGCCACGCTTTCATCCCACGACGACGGCGCGATGGATGTTGATCTCACTTGTGACGCCCAAAAGCCGACTATTGAGATCAAAGCACCATCCAAAGCATCTTCATCCGGCCCCACCCCTAAGCCAGCCGCTGCACGCCCGACCCCACCACCGGTGAAAGGCACTGGCAGCGGGCTGCTTTCGAGCAGCGATCTCTTCGGCGGGCCGTCTTCCGACACGGCTGCCCAGCGTCAGGGCGTCACCATCGACATCTCCATCCCACTCAATCCACAAGGTGGCAACACCATCAACATCGCCCAGGAGATCGTCAAGAAGTACGGGCGCGATGCGATCAACCCACGCGCAGCTGCGCATCGCGAGCAGTTACTTCGCATCGCAGCTGCCGCGAACCAGATCGAAGGCGGCTCCGCAGACGACATGTCTGTCGACCTGGATCAGGAAGAGGGCGAAGAAAGCAACTTTGAGATGGGCGGTATGGACGGCGATGGCGCCGGTACCGACGGCAATGCGAAGCCTCCGGTCCGCCGCCGCCGCAAGAAAGTCGAAGAGTACGACAAAGAAGACGACTTCATCGACGACACCGAGCTCGCCTGGCAAGAATCCGCCGCCGTGGCCAAGGACGGCTTTTTCGTCTACTCCGGCCCCCTCGTCCCACCAGGCGAAACCGCAAACGTCGAATCGTCAGCTCCGTCCGGCCGAGGCGGGCGCGGGCGCGGTAGAGGTGGTGGACGCGGGTCCCGCAGCGCCGCCGGCGGAGCCAACACGCCCGCCAGCTCGGTCGACAAGAAGAACGCCGACCCCAATGCTCCGCCGCCGACGGCCGGCAGAGGCAGGGGCCGGGGCCGAGGCACGAGCGCGCCGCGCAAATCTCGCATCACGAAGGCTGATCGGGAGCGGATGGAGGCGGAGAAGATTGAGCGAGAGCGCTCGGCTGCCACTGCGACGGCTCCACCCCCTTTGGGTGGGCCGACGGGTATGCCGTTGAACCTGGGCCCGCCTTCGACCACGACGCCGCATCAGCCGCAGCACGGGTACGGAGGGCCGCAGGGGACGGTGGCATAGGCTGACGGTCTCGCATGGCTGCTGAAGTCACGTGCTTCCGCTTGTACCAGTACCAGTACCAGTCCTCTGCCGCGGCGCGAGGTCTGCGATGTCGTTTCTTCTCACCAGGTGGTCGACTATGCATCATTTACGGATGCATCCACCGGATCCGCCGATCGCTGTGGTCCTGGCGACCTTCAAAAAAAGGCGTGTAGGATGGGAGGTATGGTGATTCAGAGATTGCTGCTGCGTCGTGCTTCCCTGTATGCTTCAAGGCAGTATGGATGTTTGCGGGGCTGGGCTCTGTCTCTGCGAAGAGCGATGGCGATGGCGCTGGCACTGGCACTGGATTACTATGGGAGATGGGTTGCGCACGATGTGCGTGGGAAAGCGCGTGCTTACTGATGGTCTCGGTCTTTGCTGCATGCGTCCACTATACATGGCTAGATTGTCCGTGAGATGGACCGTTTCACTCGAGGGAAGGAACAACCAAATGGGACGAATACAGGCAGGGATTGTCAGCTCGATGCTCATTATTGATGTATAGTATCACGGAGTTCTGCTAATGGCCATGATCCGTCTCCATGAGTCCTCCTCACTCCGGCCTCGCTGCCGTGTGAACATTACCATATCATGCATGAACTCATTGCCATCCATACCGCATCATTACCTCACCGGACTCGTCCGCCGCGCTCAACCTCCCTTTACCTCTCCAACGATAGCCTAGAGACCTATACACTCCCCGAGGCCCTCAAACCGACTCCTTCCGCCTGAACAGCCTCCCCAAGAAACCCTGCCGCCTCTGCAACGCCTTCCCATCTACGTCATAGGCCGGCCATCCATTCCTTGCCGCTTCCCGGTTCGCCACGCTCATCGCATCGAAATCGAAGGGCTCTGCCCACTTGTGTAGCGGGATCTCGCCAAGCTTGGTACTGGTGCTGGCGAAGGAGTAGACTGATTTGCGGGGGCGTTGTGAGCTGACAGGCTGCTCGTCGGCTTGGGTATACCGCTGGGCGACATCCGGCATGTCGGGCGGAGGCCGTCGAAATGGCAGAGAAGGCAGAGGGTCCTCAATCTGAGGCTCGAGTCGGAAGCGAGGCGTCGACTGCGCTGCTCGTAGGCGATCTCTGTAGCGGCCCTCTGCGGGCAAGGGTGCGGATGGCGGCGGTGCGCTGAGCTCCAGGGCCGACTGCAGAGCAGCGACTCGAACTGCGTCCGGCGCGGTATTTCGGCGTTGATGCGATGGTCGCGCAGAAGACACTTCAGAGTTCTCTGCAGTCCTGTATGGTGGAGGCGGCGGCGTCTGCGGAGGGGGTGAGTTCCGTGCACTGGAGACGTTCGACGAAGAAGCCGACTTTCTCCGTCCCTCACCGGGCTTGACCATCGCGATCCGCGACGGCTTGGAAGAGTCCTGGATGACCACCCGAGCCAGAGTAGGACCACGAATCTTGGTCTGCCTGGTGGTGACTGGCCGCGTTCGCTGCTCACGGGGCGCTAGTTGCGCAGTCGGAAGAGCCAGCTGCTGTGGTCGGCTCTGCATTCTTCGGAAGAGGTGGCTCAGCGTCCGACATGTATCTATCCTCGAGCGATCCGAGAGCGCCGTCAGAGCCTGGTAGTCCAGATCTGCATCCCGCTTTCCCCGGTTCAAGAAGGAGGCGATGATGCCCACAAGGCCGGTATTCAGCTTGAGCAAGATCTCGGCCAGCGATGTTTGCGCTTGTGCTACAATATCGATTAGCCCATTGCCAGACCGTCACGAGCGCGGCCGTAAAGGCATGCACTCACCATCTCCAATAGCGAAGCCACCACCGACTCGCTGCACACCCCCTTGATACTCCCTCCCAATATCCTCCGGGCCCCTCCTCAACGACTTCGCAAGCCGGCTCTCCACTTCAGCCTGCAAGCGCTCGCCACCACCGTTGCCGCCGGAAGACCGCTTCTTGCGTCTCCGGCGCTTGTCGCGGAGTTCCTTGAAGACATCGAGACCGGCAGAGAACGAGGCGATGATGGACAATACCGTGTTCGACACACTCGCATTAGCGGCCATCTTGACTCCTCAACGTGCGTCCGCTGTTGGCAAGAGCTTGAAGGGTGTGCGGCCTTATGGATGTCAAGACCGAGGCTTCCGCTGGCAACGTGACCGCCTTCTCAGCTTGACGAGGCGACTCAGGCCAGAGTCCAGGCTGACGGCGGGGAGTGACGAGGAGGGTGGCTCTTCTCTCCGCTCTGGATGCAGTCACCAAAGATCGGGTTCAGTGGCGATAGAATGGAGTCGTCCACTCAGCCTCTCGCACACGCCCGAGCCGATGGGCGGTGCTCTGGTGGGAAAGCCGTGGGCAGTATGGCCGTCCACTCAGCCTCTCAGCCCGATCACCAAGTGCTCGCGGCTCTCACGAAACCTCCCGCGCGGTGGTGAGGTAGACAGGGAAGAAGGTAGGAGGGAGGGCCACGGACACGCAGCCCACGAACCTCGCGAAAATCGAACGAGATGCCAGACCTCGAAGCCGGGCGCCTACCTGCACGCTCGATAATGCATTGTTTATGCCCGTCCCGTAGGCCTTAATGCAGGTCCCGCGAATAGTAGACCGTCAAAGGTAGGGCTTCTGCATCGCCTGCGTTGTGAATGCAGCTACTGGCTGTCAGTGTTCCGTTTCTGGCGAGTGGCTCGAGTTGGCCAAGCTGGTGCCTTGAGCGCTCGATAGTCTGTGCGTCGTGCACGGAGTAAAGGTCGGACGGAGGGCCATGTGAAAGGTGGACATGTATGCAGCATAGAATATTGGTTCGCTGGGTGTACGTGCAGTGCAGACGTAGGTTTGGTAGACGTGATGTGCAGATGTAATGCATTGCCAGCAGGATGTATTGAGCTGACGCTACCTTGGAGTTTGCCTCTCCTTCCGCCGCCCAACATTGCCCCCGAAGAGGATGACCATGCCCACAACCCATGCCGGCCACCAGACTCCCCAAACGATGAGCGGAGTATAGACTCCCTGTGCCCACCATCCCTCCGTCATTCGTCTCGCCAATTCTCTGGCTGGCACACCAGCATAAATCGCCGCCAGGGTCAACATCAACGGCGGGCTGAGCCAAATATGCCAGAACCCCAGCACACCCTGGAAGACCATCCATTTCTTCTCGCTCATTGTTGCAAGGCTCCACGATCTAGCAGGGAAGGGGCGTAGGAAGCTCAGGTGAGAGCAAGCGAGGCCAAGGAAAAATGCGAGGCTGAAGTTCAGCGTGGCCAGCGTGGAGAGTGCAGCGCCGAGAAGTAAGAGGGAGAGCGATTGCAGGAGGAGGAGGTTTTGGCGGGTTTGGAGGAGGAGGGTGAGGAATGGCGGGGCGGCGTTCGTGAGGGCGAAGATTACGCTGAGAGATGTGGAGGTCGTCTGTTGTTACGTCAGTATGGATGTGCTTGCAAGGCGGCTGAGGGCACGCTCACCGACGCAGGCAGATAAGTGAGAAGGTAAAGCGGTATCAAGCCCGCCAAATGCATGCCCAACAACATCACAGCAGGCAGGAAGAGTTCCCTCTCCGCTGTGTCCATCTCCACTTTGGGCACCAAAGCCACATCGTCACCCTCCTTCACCACCTCGAACTCTCTCTTCTCCCTCTGCTCCGTCCCCGCCAACTTGCCGCCGACCTGCCCTTTGACCTCGCTCTTCCCACTCTCGCCCCAAAGCGCAAGCGCCGTGATCGTAAAACTCACCGCCACCAACATAGCAGCAGGTAGATAATTCCCAATACTCACGAACCTGTTCGCATTCAACAGCACATAGAAAAAGAAACTCTGATGTAAATGCTCCAGCAGATTGTTCACACTCCTGAACAGACTCTCAGTCGTCCGACCCAGACTCATCTCATCGTGCCAGCCATCTCCGACTGTTTTGAGCGTGATAGCATCGACGTGGTAGGGTATGAAGGCTGAGTGTGGGCCGGTCGCGTGGCCAGCTGCTTGAGTGACGAGGCCCCGCGAGAGGGTCGTCAGGCGGTCGGTATAGGTGTCGCTGTGGCTCGATTGGGCGTGCAGGGAGCAACCAATGCCCATCTGACCGCTAGCGATTGAGACTGCGGTGTTGAGCAGGTCGAGATTAGGTAAGGCGCCGTTGATGCCATCGTAGACGATATCTATCTTATCGAAGCGCTTTCCCCAAGGCCCCACCGGGTAGTCAAGCGCGACGGCTGCTTGGAGCGCGCCTGCTCGGAGTGGCAGCGCGCTGATATTGCGGGAAGCGGTCACGGTATGGGAAGTACTGTGATAGGCAGACACCCATGCTTCGGGGCCGAAAGTGCTGTCTGGGGGAAGGAGGAGAAAGATGTCTTTACTCCAGATGCTCCAGCGTTTGAAGTAGCGGGCCAGCGTCAGGGCAAGTGCGACCGCCGAGTAATTAACCTCGCCGTCGAAATTCCTCCAAGCGGCGATTAACACCATGGCTTCCGTAGCGTCTGCCCTCGGACCCCGTAATAACCCGTACACATTCGTGCCCTTCACCTCCACCCCTGGGATGTTGAAGCTGTACTCCTGCCTCGCCGCTTTCAAACCCACCTCCCCAATCATCCTCTCAAGCGCGTCGATGCGGTCTTTCTCATCCCAGTGTGAAATCTGCCAGACCTCTTGCCGGTAAGCGCGGAAGACATTGTGTTCGCTGCCGCCAAAATGGGTGTGGACCTGACCCGGGAGGATGGCATTTTCTGAGACGTAGGTCTGGCGGCTGTATGCATCGAGCGGGAGGAGGAAGAGCCAGGCGGTGCCGATCAAGATGCAGAGGGCGGAGAGGTAGGGGGGCAGTTTGAGGAGGAGCGGGGAGGAGCGGAGGGTGAGGAGGCGGGTGGCTGTGAGATGTTAGAGTCAAAGTAGTGGCTTGAAGAAGTACACATACAGAGGGACATTGCTGAAAGCTACGCGGTCTCGTTATCGCATCCCGTCGGTGTATTATTGGGCATCTCGAAGATGTCCATCGATCAGCAATCAAATCGAGTAATCCCGCTGTCGCGCATCGATTAACCATCTGCCCCACGATCCGCTAAAACCAAGCTTAACCGACAAGCGCCGCACCCGAGCCGCCGCCTCAATCATCCCGGCCTGTCGCGTGTCTGCCGCGGCCGATCTTTGTATTCTCCATGCCTCGCCCACGTATTCGACGATAACACCGCGCCAATGCCTCTCGGCTTCTCCCTCCCCGACCCCCGCCGCATACGCAGCTACTTCTTCCGCCTCCCCCTCGCCACCCGCGCCCTCCTCTGCCTCCTACTAGGCTTCTACGCCGCGCATTTGTTTTCTCCAGACGTAAACCGGTGGGGAGCGCTGGTACCCCAGGAGATCAAGATAAACTCCCGTAAGTCTTCCCAACATCCTTCCAGCATCTCCTACTCACATTTTCTACAGTGTACAGACTGAACACTTACCCCCTCCTCCACAAGTCCCTCCTCCACTTGCTCTTCAACACCCTCGCCCTCACCCCGCTCCTCGAACGCTTCGAAGCCGAACACGGCACCCTCACCACCCTGCTCCTCTTCACTGGACCCTTTGGCCTGTTGCCCGGAGGCCTCTACACCCTCCTCGAACGCTTCGTCTTCCACCTCAACGGCGCAGCAATCGGCGCCAGTGTCTGGGTTTTCCTCCTGTTATCCAATGAAGCGATCAAGACGTATCGTGTAAACCCTTATTTCATGCTCGGGGATGTCAAGATTCCTACTTGGACGACACCGCTAGCTTTCATCCTGGTCATCAACTTTTTGATCCCTCACACGAGTTTCCTGGGACATCTTAGCGGAGCGGCGGTGGGTTATGCGTGGGGACTGGGGTATATCAGATTCTTGGCGCCGCATGATAGGATTTTGAGGTGGGTGGAGGGGAAGTTGAATTTATTGGGAAGACTGCCGCATTATGTGAGCGTGGATCAGAAGACTTATGGCCGGTATGGAGTTTTACCTAGCACAAGCCAGGGCGCCAGGGTTGTGCCGGGGATGGGTACGCTGGGCGCGGTGGATGGGATAAATCTGGGCGGTGGGTTGGGGACGGGCGCAGCGGGGCAGAGGCTGGGGCCTTGAGAGTGGCATGGAGGATGGCTGTACGATTTACCTTGTGAAAGATAAGAGCGTCCTGAGCCTTCCTCCAAGGCCGAGCATGATTGCGGATTCACGGCGATTGTGGCGATCATAACCGTGCGAGCGCGACTACCGCATAGCACGACTGTCGCCTGCCACGATCCATCAGTCCCGGCTGCGCTCGCGAGCCATGGACAAGGCTGCTCAAGAGGATAGATTCTAGAATCTGCTTACCCGTTCCGCCTTCAGGCGTGCTGAACGGGTCGTAGGAGGAAGTGCAGGGACTTTCTAAGCCCCCGAGCGGAATCCGTGGGATAATTGGCCACACGGGAGGCCGGGGTGGCGAGGCACAGGACGCCTGCCAACCAGCCGGGTGAGACATGATACATGGGCATAGCTGTACCAAATACGGCAAGCACTTTCTTCGTCGTGCACGATTCGCCGAGCCCGTTCCGTGACAATGTCTATCATCCCCACGCTCGAACCCCTTTTCATAGCCCGCCTCAGACCTGTGCAGCGCTACGCCAACCACAGATCTTCCCACCCCCCCAAAAACGCCTCCAACACCCACGCTAAATAGACATTCCTCTTTCTCCTTGTCCCGCCGTCCCGATTTCAGTAACACCGCCCCGTCTTGCTTCACCAGACGCCACTTGCGCCGAATCCGCCATAACGAGATCCCGTGCATGCAGCGCCCCTAGTACTGCATTCCTCCGCTTGCGTCCTCGTACGCGGCGGCGCGGGCAGCACTGTCGTCTAGAGATTTGTAGCCACCACGCCCTCCGCCACGGCCGCCTGTGCGATTCGAGCCGCCACGGCCACCACCGCCGCGGAAGTTGCCTCCGCCACGCCCTCTACCGCCTCCGCGACCGCTACCGGCGTTGTTGCCACTACCACGTTGCGCAGCGAACCCTATCCCACCACCACCACCAGCTTTGTTAGCCCATGATGCGTTGTTATTGCCGCCAAACGACCTTCCCTGTGGCTTCGCCTTGGTGTTCGGCCCTGACCCTAGGAGAGGGAAATCTTCGTCGCGGGGATGCTTCCTAGATTTCCCTACCTCGACTCCCTCTCCATTGGCCTGCGCCGTCTCCTCCTCGATCTTAAGTAAGACCTTTTCGCCGACCACAGTCTCGAATTCGAGGGCCTGGTCGTCGGAGACAGGGGTCCAGGAGTAGATCCTCGAGGCCTCGACAGGCTTAGCATCGCGGCGGGTGGCGAGGACTACGCACGGTGTATTGTTTTCTGTGTGAATATTCACGCCAGGAGTCACGGGAGCAACACGAGCAGCCCATACACGATTGCCCGAGTTCCCAAGACCAGTGACCCGCCACCGGACTCTGGTCCCGATGCCACCGACTTTATCCATGATTGCTTTGCTTACGGGACGCGGAGAGATCAAGATGTTATTTGCGAGCTTCTTGACTTCGTGCTCGGGAACGTTGGGTGGAAGCTGGACGAGTTGCTTCAGCGAGTCGATTGCGGAGGGTGGAGTGATCAGGTAGCCTGTGAAGAAGACAGTCTTGTTGAGTCGGTACGGTCTGGATCGAGTAGGTGCTTCGCCGGAGATAATAGCTGAGTTGTGGACGTTGATCATTTTTTGGATCTCGGCTGCTTCGGTGACCGGATTCATGGTAGATTCGGCTTCCGTTACCTGGATGACTTCGGTGCGCAGAGGGGCACGAATGGCGGCAAGGTTGCGATTTACGTCTTCCAGAAAGTCACGGAAGGATTTGGTGTGTTTCGGGCGATCCTCGTAGATGCGAATCTCGGTCGCTAGGGCGTAGGTGGCGATGATGTCGCAGAGGAGAGCCTTTTTGAAATCCAGTGTGCTGTTGAAGACTTCGCCGCTAGGACTGACGCTGGGCTTGAGGCAGACCATGTCAAAGTCCAGCCCCTTGGCGGCGATCATCCTCGTGATCAGGTCTGTGAAATTCGACTCGCCGCGGCCAGTCAACATCACAGATAGTGTATCGTCGTCCTGGACCGAAAGTCGCACAAGCTCGACGATCCTTTCGTTCCAGCATCCTGCCCACGCACGCGGCTCTTCTTTCTCGATGCCTTCACCTGTCGCCGCGAGTATCGACGGGTTGTGCCACCAACCACCTTTGTACAGAAAGTCTTGGCCTTGCAATTGGCCGTACGTCGCGGTGTTCCACAGAGTGCGGTTTGGTAATGGTGAGGCAAACACTGTGCATTCAAGGTCCTCGTATCAGTCTCAGAGTGTGCGCCGCTTCATGCTATGGACGGAGCGCTTACAGGTGTTGTCGAAGTCGTAGACGTGGATATTCCGTATCCGCTCCAACGCCGGCAGCGACTTGTCCACGCAGCTCCATCGCTTGAGTGCGGTGAGTGTGTGGGCCATGTTCCCGTTCATCCCTGCCGCTTTTTCTCCTGCTTCAACTCACCTTCGACCGAGCATGCATGGCGATGCGCCGTTGTGATGCGCTCGAAGGGAAAATGCGATCGCAACTGTGCCGCAGTCAAGGTCGGCCTAAGGCAGGAAGGAGCGTCGAGGAAGCTGCATCGGCGGGCGCTTGACAGCCGCGCGGCGGGCGGTCCCGCCCCCGCGATCTCAAAGGGGCCGAGCCGTCGCAGCCGCGGCGATGATGTATAAGACTCGTGAGATCCATCACCAGCCAGATCTGGAACATTGTCGATAGAGGCTTCTCAGTATACACCCTGGCAAAATTCCCCGGTGTGAATGTTGTTGGAACAAGATTGACTCGATGAACGCAAACAGTAGCAAGATGTTGCTCTCGCGGACAGCGCAGCGAGCTGCTCCCCGCAGCTGCAGAGCCGTATCCTCTCGAGCCGACTTTCTCGCAAGGCAGGGTACTCCCTCGAGCGTTGCAGCAGCATCATATCAAGCTCGAGCCCACAGGAAGCAACAGCAATTTCTGCGATCAGTATTTGCCATAGCAATCGCTGGTGGTGCAGCAACAGCAACCCAGTTCTATCTAAACAATGGTCGCACCGCACATGCAGATGCGCCCAAGGAGGAAGAGAATCCATTGGTGTTCGAGGAGTCAAGGAAGAAAGCCCAGTATAGCGTTGAGGAGAACCGGGACATGATCTCAAGTCAACACCATCAAGTCAAGCGATCGTGGGAAGCACCGGGAGTCTACGCCTGGGGAAGCAACACCGGCCGAGTCGTTGCACCAGACAGCACGGAGAGCTTCATCAAGACTTCACGGCGGATAAAGTTCTTTGATAACATGCTTCTCCGCGACATCAAGCTCGACCGCAACTTCGGCGCTGCGATCGATGAGAATGGCAACCTGCTTCAATGGGGTAATGGCTATGCGCCCGAAACCCGATCACCCGTCACCACCCTTGCCGGCAAAGACCTCACAGCCCTTTCCCTCTCACGAGACCGCATCCTTGCCCTCTCCAAATCAGGCAAAGTCTACAGCCTCCCCGTCTCTGCCGAAGACCAGGCCTCTGGCTCTAAGCCTTCGGAGTCCTCGTGGATCCCCTTCTGGAGCTCCCGAGCGCCGATCTCCTACCACACCCTCACCCCCAAGAACCTCAAATCCGGCGAGAAAATCACAAGCCTCTCCTCCGGCCTCGAGCATGCCCTCCTCTTAACCTCCACCGGCCGCCTCTTTAGCACCGCATCCTCCTCCGAAACTTTCCCAGCCCGCGGCGAACTAGGCATCCCCGGCCTGACCTTTGCCACCCGGCCCGAAGGACCCTACGATCAGCCACACGAAATCACCACCCTCCGCGGATTCTCCATCGCAAGCATAGCCTGCGGCGACCACCACTCCCTCGCCCTCGACCGCGACGGCCGCGTATTCACCTGGGGCGACAACAGCAGCGGCCAACTAGGCTTCGACTACAACGCCGAATCCTCCATCGTTGACTCGCCCTCCCTCCTAGCCACCCAAAAACTCTACGCAGGCACCTCTCAAACCGCAAAAGCCACCCGGATAGCCGCTGGAGGCAACAACTCCTACCTCACCGTCGACGCTACCAAAGTCGCCACCCAAACCGGCGCCACCCTCTCCCCCGACGACGCAGCGAAAGCCAATCGGGGGCTCGGAAGAGTGACAGCGGATACCTTTGCGTTCGGTTCCGGCATCCACGGAGGACTGGGAAACAACCGTTGGACGCACGTCCAGGGCACACCGGTCAAGATACCGTCCCTCTCTGGCTTATACGAGTACGATGAGAAAACCAATTCCGCCGTTCCCATCCGCCTCCAGCACCTCTCCATCGGTAGCACGCACGCCGCGGCCGTCATGGCGAATATCACCAACGTCACCGCCAGCATCTCCCCGACATCCACGACGGACGACACGAACTGGGGCGCTGACATCGTGTTCTGGGGCGGGAATGAGTACTTCCAGCTCGGGACGGGGAAGAGGAGTAACCAGTCTAGTCCCGTCTACATCAGTCCGTTGGATTCTGAGGCAGAGTTGAAGCGGGCAAAGAAAAGTAGTGGAGGGAGGGAAGAGCACAGGTTTCACATAACTCCACGCGCGAGGGCGAAGTTGGGGGATGGAAGGACGAGGGAGGTGGAGCAGAGGGTCGAGTGTGGCAGGGGTGGGGTGACGGCTGTTTATTCGAGGACGTGAGGCGGTTGTGAGTGAATTTGTATGAACATGTGGATGTTAGCGATGTATGAAGGGTTCTACGCTCTTTTCCAGGAAGCTGTGTCGTTCATGCGTGTCGTATCTCGTCGATCGCCTGAACGTGTCTGGACTGAAGCCAGTAAGCTTCGACCGCTCTACATTCGCAGCCTTGCTCGAGTCCATGTCGAGATGCGCTGACCGCTAGACTCCTCAAGACTCGCTCGAGCGCAGCAGTATTCGAGGGCTTCGCAATGAGAGCGCTATTGTGGGAAGTCATGCTCACAGTGTTGGGGCTGGGTATTGAACTCCTCAAGACTCACGCGCAGCCTCTCCTCGACGTCTGGGCCGCTGATGAGGCTGAAGACACGTAAGGCTGGGAATGGTAGTCTGAATGGTCGATCGCATGCTGACGTTTCGCACCTTCGGCACGCTGCTTTCCGAAGATGGCTTCACGCGTGTGTCTTAGGGCTGGCAGTGGTTGTCGAAGTTCTCGATATCTGCAGATTTTCGCCCTCCCGTTCTCGAGAATGACACGCCTGATAACTGAACCTTACGGCTGAAGGGTCAATTCGATCAGAAATCTTTATTGAGCGTCGGATCCGGGGTTTTAGACGTCCAGGGATCCTTTCGATGGGTGAGGGATGCTAACGTCATGCTTCGAAGCAGTATCGCGAAGTCCATAGGGCACGAGAGCGGGATCATGTAGCTGCGCCGATGAAGGCAATTGCATGTGCGAATGCCGCTCGATTATGCCGGAGGCAGCATGACCACGTACTCTCGTTCACTATCGCCAAATTTGACGATGTCTGCGTCCATCAATTCGACGTACCGGCTTGGCTTCACCTTTTTGCCGTTCAGTGTCGTTCCATTCGCTGAGTCCAGATCGATCAGGTATGGCTTTACTTTGCTCAGCTTATCGCCAAACTCATTTCTCGTCTCAATATGCCGGAATTGGATCACCGCATGCTGCTTCGAGATGCTTGGGTGCTCAAGTAGCAGGTCCGTGACTTTCGGGTCCCGTCCGCAAAGCCAGACGCTGCGTTGATGAATGTGGGTGGTGTCGATCAAGACCTTCTCCTTGAAAACATACAGCCGCCACGATTCCTTCGCTGGAGGCTTGCGTGCCTCAGGCGGTTCGTGGTACTTGAGCACGGTGCTTGTCCCCGCCACAGTGTTTGCTTCCTTGGCCAAAAGCCCAGTCGGCTTGAAGTTAGGTTTCTGTTTCTCTGGTGGCGGTGCGTCTCCTGGCGCAAGCTGTCTGTCACCTCGAAAAGACTCATCTTGAGATGGAAGCGGACCTCGAGATCTTGGGGCTGAAGCAGAGCGTCTGCGCCTCTTGGAAGGTGGCGAGACCATGCGACCTCGATGGCGTGAGTCATCCGGTGAGCGCGATCGGTCTCTACGATGACTGCGGATTTTTGTTGATCGCCGTTCATCTCTGTCGCGAGCACGCAGGTCATCTCTGGCTGAGCTCCTTCTGCGTTGCCGACCATGTGATGCCGTTTCATCTCGAGAGGCTGACCGGTCTCGACGTCGTCCAGAGTGGCGATCTCGCCTGTCTAAATCATCTGGAGAGCGCCGTGGATCATGCACATCGTCGTCGCTCTCTCGCGCTCGCCGTCTTCGTGATCGGTCGCTACTCGACATGGCGTTCTCTCGCCTGCGGTCGCGGACTGATGTGCTTTGAGACGCCCTCTGCGTCCTACCTCCTTGGATCACACTCCGGGTCTCCAAGATTCGTGAACGACAATCGCGCACCACGATGGTGTGGTGGCAGCCTTGGAATCTGCAGGTAAGACCGGACGTCCGAGAGTCGGACGCTACGTGGGGCTGAAAGCGCACCCAGCCGTTGTACTGCGGCTGGCCAGGTACCGCTTGCGCTCCTGGCAAGACAGTAGAATGTCTATTCTCGCCCTCGCCGCGTCTATCGAAACGCTTCACGAGTTGCTGCAGAAGCCGGCGACGGCGGCAGCCTTTTGTGTGTGTTAGTTCGGCTGTGTTCAGCCTAGCGCAACGGCTGCTCCCGCACACTACACTTCACTTCTTCGACCCTACCACCCTCGGCGGCTATTCACCGCACTCATTGGTCTCGCAACCTCCAACACTGCAAGCTGCCAGAGTTTCCCGCCATGCATCAGTCTCACTATGCTGATCAGCCCATCTTTGCCCAGTCGCTAGCGGACTTTGTGCCGGTCAACGATTTGCTGCGCGCTTGAATCGACCCTGCGCATTTCGTCGCTGGGGGCGAGGTCTCCCGGTCCGGCTCGGGGGGCACATCTTGCGAGAGGGCAAGTATGACACTGCTGTCGCGGAGCAAGCATCCTGGCGGCTAAGGCTTGCGAGGATGCTCAGCTCTTGTACGTGCTGAATCCGCTCGTTCTTTGCGATCCTGTTCTCCTCTGCGTGCCCGTCTAATACATAACGTTCGCAATATTTACAAGTTTAAAAGGCCAGGCGTGATGCCCAAAATCCCATGTCGTCCAAGTTCTTCACCTGGACCAAGGGTGATCGACGAGGGTTGCCAGAGACGCCTCGCTCAAATGGTATAATACCGATCCCAGCAGAATACATTTCGATCAAAGGCGTGGATCACGGTCGCGGGAGAAGGGTGAATCCATTCGCCCTGCTGTCGTCTGCACCTTTCGCTGACTGCTTGAGAAAGCACCTTCGCAGACCGCTACCACTTTTTTTCGACCACAGTCCGGAGCCGCTGTCGAAGCCGATTCGCAAGTCGGACGATTCCATCGCTCTCCATGAGGCTACAATCAAGTCAGCGACGAGCTTGATGTACGTCGTCAATGACATCCTTCAATCTCCCCAAGTCTCGGCGCATCTCGCCGCCACACAATGGAACGGCCTCCCGCACTGGCAAGGGAGGCCGCGCGCTCGTACGGCGCCTCCCACTCCGCTGGTTGAAGCGCCTCTTTCTGAGCCTGTTGAACTTCCCGGATCCCTGGACGCAGAGACACCCTCCATAACTCAGCCGAAAGGTTCAAATCGTAGGCCAGAGTTAACACCCCCTCCTTCGCAGTGGCAATACCCAAGTCTTGCTGCGGGCATCCAACGTCCCCATAGCAGCCCCCAAGAACCTACTGGCGACGTTTTCACTGCTCACATGGCTGCGAGGACGTCAGGTGAAGGGAATCTAACCCTTCCGTTCAGCTTGCTGCCAGGTCCAAGGAGCGACAGCCCAAGCGTCAGAGGTGACCATCACCGTACACTGTCACAAAGCAACGCAAAATTGGCCAGTGTTGCCTCATGCCATGCTTCCGGCAATCGGCCGTCCCTCAGCGTACTGCAAGCTTGGCCGGCGTCGTCCCCAAGCATCGGCTCTCTTCGAACCATATCCGACAGCAGCAGTCTTCAGCCTCAAAGCTTGGCAACGTCGCAGCCAGAGAACGTATCGCTGCCCACGTCGCCTGGTATAACTTACAAGGCCGACGACAGAGTCGCGGCATGTATGGAGCAAATGAGAACGATGCGAGCAGCCCATGACGCTCATATCGTTTCCCTGCGGGACACACATGAGAAGGAGTTACAGTCGCATAGATCCTACATTGCCTTCTTGGAAACACAGCGCGGCGCACTGCCTACCAGAAGCCCGAGCAAGATTCCGCTGCGCCTGGACACCTTTCGCGCTCAATCACGTGACACTTCTCACACTCCAGATGCATCTGCCGCCACCTTGGGCTCGCTCGATACCCTGAGAAGTCAGCAACGAGCATCTCAGGTTCCAGCATCGGCCGAAGCGGAGGCATTGAAGCGCAAGTTGAGTCTTGCGCGGAGAGAGCATGTCGACTCGGCGGAAGTTCGCCGAGAGCGCGACAGTCTCCGTGAAGCAGCAGACAGGAGCGAGCGTCGGATTGCGCAGCTGAAGGATATCGTGCGCAAATTCAAGGACCAGGAAAAGCAGTTGAAGAACGACCTCTTGGATCTGCAAGCCCGTCTTGTGGCGGCCAACAATGAACGCACAGACGTACTCGAAGGCTTTCATGAGGCGTCCCAAAGGTTACAAGTCCTGGCACGACGGCAAGAGGAGGCGCAGAAAGAGGCAGAAGATCTGCGGAGCAGGCTCTTTTACGCCAGTGGCAGGCATGCATCAGATACTACGCTTGCGCTGCCTGATAGTAATACGATGTGCCGCCCGAAGCACCATCGGACCAGATCAGATATCGCTGGGATGGCATTAGGAGGCAATAGGGATGCGGCGCATATCGCAGAGCTCAGGCAGCTGGTTCACGAGAAGGACGAACTTATTCAACGACTGCAGCGACAAGCCCTCGAGCATGATGATCCACCGCCGACGTCGGTCGAAGAGAAGACAGCGACTGCCAGGCGCGTCTTGCAACTGGAAACAGTGCTGCATGACCAGCGACAATTGCTAGCTGCAGCCCGCGCTGATTGCGAGCGCTACAACAGCCTTTTGCACAACGAGCTGCGAAGGCAGACCCGGCAAGCAGCAGCCAACAATGAACAGCGCGTGCACACTCCTGAGCTGCACGGCGATCCTATTCGTCAGACGATTGAAGAATCAAGACGCATTATCGCTACTCTGGAGGGCAAACAACCAGAGATCGCGCGTGCACAGCTGGAGCGGGAAGTCGAACATTGCTTGAAGGAGATCGTGCTCTACAAACTCGATGTCCGCGGCTACAAGAAGGATCTCAAGCGCGCCCAGGCGCAGATCGCAGAGCTCCAACACTCTGCCGCAAGCGCCCAGAGACCGCCCACTCCAGACAGAGATAGCATTGGCAGCGCAGCAGGCAGCACCGCAAGCAGCGGCAGCAGGCCTTGTTCAGGCAGAGATGTCGCGCTGTCGCCAAGCGGTCTAGGTATCTCGCTCCAGCATCCCCCGCCAACGCCTCCTGCCATTCAAGCGCCGGCTTCTGTCGCATCTTCAGCGCCTGCCTCCAGCATGCCAGCGATGCCGATGTCGCCTCCACCCGCTTTACCTTCAATGCCGACAAGTCCACCTCTCGCGCCGCCAAAGACCCCGCTCTCGATGCACAAGAAGCTGCCCAGGCCGCCGCCACGAACCCCGAGCCCACTTCCGAATCAGATCAGGCGAGCGGAAACTCAGAGATCGGTCTCGGAGTCGATTGTGAGCTCGTACATGTATCGGCGGACGCCACCGGTGGAGGGAGGAGAGAAGTCAGGCCTCACACCAAGCTCTTCGGGGACGTAGTGAGATTGCCGGTGGGCGGAAGGGAAGTGTATGATTAATGGCGAGGACAGACCGGATGTATTTTCATTCCCAAAAGTCTGGAGGTCGCCTCTTGAATGCTTGTGACGGAGAAGAACAAAGGGTGATCGATGGTCGGAATTATTCGAAGACATCTATGCAAACGGATACGGATCTGTCAGAATGATTGACAGGCTCGAGATCAGCATTTGTGGCCGAGCTTCTGGAAAAATCGAAGACATCACAGTTCGATTCTCCTTGGGCATAATGCAAATGCACCCTCCGAAGCGTCCAATGCTCACGCCTGTGACCGAGCCCGAAACGCCGCGCTCCACAAAAGGGTATCTTTTCACCACCAGAAATGCTGTATCCCATAACAATGCTTGGCCGCCCTCGACTGCTTGATTAAATTTTACCGTTCCGTCATGGTCTCGCTCGTACGAGCACGAGTCGCACTTCATTGACTTCTCACATGACGACACAATCCTCGCCCTGCTTCTGCGCCGGGACACCCATCTCGTCGAATGTTTTCGGCCCTTTTTGCGGCTTACTATTATGCTTGCCGGTCGCCGGTGGAGTGGGAGATGGCTTCGGGGCAGACGCCTGCGTAGGCATCGATGGCTTCGAAGAAGAATCCTTCATCGCTGGTGGTCGACCCGAGCCAGTTGCTGGCTGCGGCGAATGTCGTTGCGCAGGTGCTGCTTGCTGCTGTGGCCGCGGTCCATGTCCAGCTCCTCTGCCTGTTGGCCTTCCGGCTCCGGGATGTGGACCATATTGTGTGGGCGGAGGTCTCGCTTCGGGAGGCGCCGAGTATCCGATGTCCAGCTTGGGCGTCTGCTGCTGTGGCATGGACGCAGTATTCGGATGTGATGCTTTGCCAGGTACTGGCGGCTGCGCTGAACCTGGCCTTGGGCCACCGTTCATGCCTTGTTGGTGTAGCATCATGACTGCCGGTCCGCTTGCTACTCTCTGCTGTGGCGGCCGCATCGGCGGCCCGCCTTGGTACCCTGGGCCTGGCGGGTAGGGTTGAGCGGTCATGGGACGGCCGTACGCTGGCTGGGTGTAGCCGTCGTAGTTCTGCGGCGGTGGTCGTCCTCCCTGCGAAGGATATTGCGGGACGGGGGCAACAGAGTTCGAGCGCAGGTCTGGGTTGATTTGGAAGGCAGAGGACGGTCGCATGTCTACGGGATTGACGGCTGTAGCCGGTCGTTGCAATGGCGTCGGGTTGGAGGAGCTTGCGGTTGGGCCTAGATGTGGCGAGGGTCTAGTTCTAGATGGCGGTCCGTCTTCGAGCGGGTAAGGGGCGACGGAAGATGCGCGGCCTCCGGAAGTTATAGCCGGCGGCTGGTCGGAGACAGGGTACGGTGTGATGCTCTGTCCACGAGGCGGAGCAGTCTGCTTTGGATAGGATCCGCTGGACGAGGGGTGTCGCGAGCCCGCCAAATCGTCTGCACTCGTGCTCTGGCCCAATCCGCTCGGCTGTTGTTGAGATCCGGTATTTCTCGGAGGCTGTCTCCTCAAGCTACCGTACTGGGACTTGATTCGAGAGATGGCGACTTGTTCATGATCGTGCCTGTTCAAGTACTGCTTCTTCTTTAAACTCTCGATGCGGCCTTGAGCATCGGTATTGCCGTGCTCAGAAGCCAGCCGATACCAGTCCAGAGCCTTGTCGAGATTCACCGGAGTATGCACCCCGATCTCGTTGAAGTAACCCATCGCAAATTCTGCGGTTGCGAGCCCGCTGTGAGCTGCGCGCTCGGCGTAGGTATACGCAAGCTCCTCGTTCTTCGGAAACAGGCCTTCCGACCCGACCAAGAACCACTTGCTCAGCCCCATCTCTGCCTCTGCCTCGCCTTGCTTTGCAGCGAGAGCGTAATAGTGCATCGACAGAGCAGGACTGAAGTCGCACCCTAGACTGCCCAGCTCATACGCCATGCCCATCTTCAGCTGCGCCTTCGCAAACTTCAGGTATGCAGACTTCTCAATGTTCATTCTCCCCGCCCTTTCATCCTGCGGCAAGAATCCGTCCGGAATCTCGATCTGCGGCAGTTGTCTCGCCAGCAGCATGCCATACACATATGCTCCTTGCGCCGCATTCTCATCCGCCGCCTCTGCGCTCCGCCTGATCAAGTCTATGGCCTTGGCAAAGTCTTGCGGTTGCGCATGCTGTCCGCGCAAAGTCATCATGCCTAGACGATAACAGCTCGCCGCATCTCCTGCATCCACGCCCTGGTGATAGTGCCGCAACGCCTTTGCCGGGTCGTTGTAGCTTTCGTACAGCATCCCGATCCTGTACTCTGCCCTCGCGTACCCTCGATCCGCTGAGCGAGAGTAACACCTGAAGGCCTCCTTCTTGTCTTCTCGCTGCCCATGCCTGCCCCATTCCAACCACATGCCCTTCAGGAACTCGGCCTTTGGGTGGTGCTGATCTGCCAAGAACGTCACAATGTTCATAGCGTCCGCCTTGAGCTGGTGCTCGATCCTTGGCGTGGCAGTCCTCGCAGCATGAGGCTTCGCAGCCGCGATTCGCTCTTCATTGTCCTGGCAGACTCCGACATAGACCAGCGCATCTGCCGCCCAGGCAAGCTGCATGTCCGGGTCATTGCTGTTGAGGACTGTGAGGCGGGCATTCTCGAGCGTAGCCTCAACCTCGTCATCAGTCGGCGGGACGGTCGGGGGCGGGTTGATCAGGCGCGGGAAGGGCGAGAGCTGTGGAACAGGCTCCTGAGGTGACGCTGTCGAGCTGGTGCGCCGGTAGTCGCGGTGGGCGGTGCTATTCGGGCTGTTGAGATTCAAGGCTTCGAGCCCACCGGCGATCTGGTTAGACATTTCGGGGTTGATGCTGTCCGTCAAAGTGTGTTGTCAGCTCACGTCCCGTCTGTGGCGTGGGTTGATGTTGACGTACCGCTGCGGGTTGGGCGAGAGCAGCACGGGAGTGGGCGGTGGCAAGTAGTAGTCATCGTCGAGTGCGCCGGGCACGAAGGTGGCACTGAGATGGTGCGCCATGTTGCTGCGGGACTTTGATATGGTGGCGGGGAGGATCACAAGCGTGGTGTGCGGCGACGGTACCGGCGGTCGATCTACATCTGCCGGTCAACCATTGTCCAGTGATTCCACCTTTGTTGCGCGCTCCAGCACCAGCGAGTGTATGGGCATGAACGCGGGACAGAATAAGGCGCCGGCGATTTTGTAGGAGAATCAGAATGTCGCCGAAGTGGGCTGTCCGCGTACCTCCGTCAATCAATACTGCCCAGACAGGCTTGGCTCGACGAGCTTGGGGACGGCCGCGTTCGCTTCAATCTCAACCTTCGCTTTGACGGTATTAATGAGTGCCCGAACACTCCCGCCAGACATTGCGAGACAGTGTACCGGCTGGACCGCACGCTCTCCGGGCTGTCAGTGCGACCAAGGGTCATGCGTGTGTCGCTCGACCGGCACATGCAGCCGCAGCGGCACGCCTGGAGACCTGCCCTGCACAGCCGCTGAGGCAACCCGACTCGGGATTCAGGAACTCAGCCTCGCCGAGCAGTTTCGAGACTCCCGAGACATGAGAGGACATATCTGGGTTGGCGGATTCCAAATGCAATCGCTCGATATCGGACGGCAGAGGACTTGCCAGGTTGTGCCCCCGGCCCTGCGCATCGACCCCAGCCCAAGCCTCACACACCCATTCACGAGAACAGTTGTATATCCAAGTGCACAGGTGAGGGCGATGAGAGTGATACTTCGTTGGGCTTGGTCATTTCCATTGGCACTTGTCCTTCTCGAAGCTGGGCACCAGATACCGCTTGAAGATCTGCGTCATCACCTGCCTCGCAATGCCGTGAGTGAGACGAACCATAAGAATCTCAGCTTGGCGGATGAAGTATTTTGCATCATCACACTCGGCATCCATCTCTCTGGCCTTCGGATGCTTGAAGCCGCGATTCAAGAAGAATACGATACGCACCGGACGACCAGGGCCGAGATCAACAGCTTGACCGTCTATTGCCCCATCGCCCAAGCGTTCCTGTCTCTGTCCGTATATATTTCTCGGCGAAAGAGGCGCAGTCGGGAACATGACGAATTTGCTCATGGACGTGGTGCCTGTAGTAGCTGGTCCGAAGGAGGAAGAGCAAGGAGAAGAAGACAGATGTGCCTCTTGTTGCGTTCCCAAGCAAAGGTTGCAGCGATTCGACAATGACTGGGCGAGTGATTCCGTACGTTTGACCCGTCGATGCCATGCTCCCGGGGCTGCTGGGCGACGGAAAAGGCGCTAGTGACAAGCGCGCTCTCGAGTGAATGGGTCATGGACGACAATGCTATTGTCGGCCCAGTTTCACGCCCGTCTGATTGACTATACCACGAGAATGACTTTTTCCCCCAGAAGAAGGGCATTGTGACGAAGTTCTCTTCCGTGCTTAAGAAGGCCTCTCTTTCTATCATTTCGGAGTCCAGACTTCGAACAAACTGAGCGTCGATAACTAAGGCAAGTCAATTGGCGCTGCCCAGTCTGTATCCGTCTTTCCTACTATCCACTACACTGACCTTCCTATAGCTGAGAGCAGCAGCAACACATACGACACATATCGAAGTCGAAGAGACAACCTCAAGGACCATCGCCATCGCAAATAAACCCCGCATGCGGCCTATTCTCGCTTGTTCAGCCGGACTATGCACAACCTGGGACCACGATCTCACAAACATCTGCCAAGATTCTTGGAGCGACAGCAGCAGCAAGACAATTTCCGGCGACAGCTTGCCAATGGCATCCCTCACAACGCTGATGCATGCACCTACCACGCCTCCATGCTGCAGGCTCTGGCGATCAAAGAAGGCAACGCCAGGGCCACGACCGTTCTTCCTTCAGCACCCGGCATTTTCGATGAGACAGTCACGGATGCTGGAGCCTCGCTCTTCCCGCTTTGCCTAAGCTGCTACGAAAACTCGACCTTGACGACTTGCACATGCGCCCCAGCCATTCTGTCAACTGTCTGTGCTTTCTGCGAAGCAGCGCGCATTGATACACTCGCTGAGCTCGCTGTGAAGCGACGGACTAAAGCCTTGACTATCGACGGCGCAGCGGCCGTGGCATGTGAATGCGGTAAGATCGTGGGCGGCGTGGAGGTTGCGAGAAGATGTGTCGGCTGTCATGGGATTGTCATGAAGCCCTTCTGCGCCATGAACGGACGACAGCTGGACTTCGTGGGCGGGACGATGGAGCTGCTGAACAAGACGCAGTTGCCGCAGAAGGTAGGTCCGATCAGGATGTTGGCGGGTAGCCAGCATCACGGAGGTGAAGCGAATGGGAAGGCGAGGGGAGGGAGGAAGCGAAGACGAGAAGTGTTGGAGGACGAAATCGATACTGCCCCAAGGCAGATCGAGGGTTCTGCGGCGCCTGTGCTGGATATCTCGGTTATGGATGCCGGAGGTTCGCCGTTGATGCTGCCTGACGACGTGGACCGGCTCCTGCATTTCAACCGGCAGCACGACTAGGAGGGCAGATTCACTGGTTAGTTCGACGCTCAAGCCAGGTTGGGGGATTTGGAGAACTATGCCTCCGTCGTTCTCTCCTGCAGCTTGAAGCTCCACGGCTGACCGAAAAACTTCCTAGTTCATGCTACATTACGTGACATTACAATATGGCCTCCTCTTTGCAGTTGATCATCCTAATCGTCAGATCCAACAGAGTGCCATCCAAAGGTCTCAAGGCTCACTGTCTTGACAATGCTTCGCTTCCAGGTCCAACTCTACTCCTGCCCGCGCCAAGAAAAAAAAGGGGGGTGGGGGGACCGGGGGGGGGGGGGTGAGGTAAAGTACATGTACCATCTCAGCTTGGTCGCTCCGCATGGTTATCAGGCAGTCGCCTCCAAGCCAACCTCGTCATCCTCTTCTCCCCATCAACCAACACCGGCGCCTCTGGGCCAAGCACAAGCACCTTCTCTCCATGTTCCTCCTCAATCTTCACCGTCCTCCGCTGGATGTCGCCCAGCCAGTTCGGGAAGCTACAATTCCTCATCTCATGCATCAGCAAGGGCTCGTCGCAATGCTCATCGAGGTAGAAATGCCCCGTGTAGGCGAAGTAGTTCTTCCCCACTTCTGCCAGTTCTTCTTGACTGCCCCCAGCCATGTCTTTTGATTGGAAAGGCGGCTGACCAGGCACCTGCAGCTGAGCTGACATGTATCCGTTGGACGTATACAGGATGATGCCTTGAGCTTCTTTGCCCATTGGGTAGGTCTTTTCGCTTGGCTTCTCGACAGGGAAGGCTGAGTATTCCTTCAGCTCCCATGCGCCGACCAACTGCTCTCTTAGCGATGGCTTCTTCGAAGCACCATTGACCTGTCCATTGGCTGTATCGTAGTTCAGCAAACCTTTCCCGGTCTTCACGCCCAGAATGCCCTTGTCCACGAACTCCCGTCTGATGTAGTCCACGGGGCGGCGATCGATGTTATCTCTCTCCTTGATGTAGTGGTCCTCGATGTTGCACACGGTTTCCAGACCAACCCTATCCATGAGATCGCAAGGTGCTCCTTTCGACTGGAACCAAGACCTGAACAGCCGATCGATGTCCTCGGGCTTCCCGACTTCATCAGCAATCACAGCCATGGTCTCCCGCTTGATGGCCGCCCAGATTCTGTTGAAAATGAATCCAGTAGACTGCTTGAGTACATCGATCGGATACAATCCAATCTCCTGTATCCTTTCGGATAAGAATGGGAATATCGCAGGGTCAGTAGCACCGCAAGACATCAGTTCCACGGCATCCAACTCCGGTGGCTGGTAGTAATGCGTGTTCAACACCCTCCTTCTCCCCTCTTCTGACACTTTCCCGACCAGTTCCGAGCTCTTGTAAGAGCTCGAATTCGTTGCAATGATCGTGGAAGGCTCGCACCACTCGTCCAGCTTGCCCAGAAGGTCGATCTTCAGCTCAGCCTTCTCCGGTGCCGACTCAATGACCATCCAGGCTCCTTTGACAGCTGCCTGGAGGTCATTGTGTGCCAAAGCTTTGCCTGGTAGGCCTCCAATGGCTTGTGATCGTGCAGGAAGCTGAGAATCGATCCATTGGAGTGCTTCTTCGGTCGCTTTCTGGTTCTGATCAAAGAGGTAGACGGTTCCACTTTTGCTGGCCCAGCACAGAGCGAGGCGACGTCCCAGGGTGCCAGCGCCGACAACGACGACGTGTTTTGATGAGTAGTCTTGAGGTGGTATCAAGAGCATCTTGTCCAGAGAGAAGAAGTGAGCTCCTCGGTGCGGTCTTGGTAGCGATGGCTGGGTTGCCGTTGGGTGCTCCGGTCTGGTGTCCAAAGTCACTCAATTCGATATATTCGCTGAAACCGTCTAGAAGCTTTGCGTCCAATATATACTGTACTCTGAGGGCCGAATCGCGTTGCGTGGCCCGAGGAGGATCGGATCCGACTGGATCAAACCGCTGGAGTTGGAGATTTGAAGTCGTCGGATCCGCCAACCTCGGCTGACCTTGATGCTGGAAATCATCCGGATGGGAGGCTCTTTTTAAGATTGTTAAGGGGGTACTGAACTGTGAAACTGTACACAACGACGCGTACCATTCTATCGCACAAGACTCATAGTAATTGCACAGCGAAGGAAAAGCAGTGGAATGAACGACTCCCTCGAGCACACAACGCCCATAAATGCTCTCGCTCGCTGTATTCAACTCTTCCGCGATTGCCTCCTTTCCTCGCATATTCTCAATGTGCTCGGGTAGAACGCTCAGACACAGCCAAATTGGTTTCTGCCCTTACAACATAATCATGCCGAAACCACTAACGAGCGCCACGCACATGATGAACATCATTGGCATCAGGCCAGTCTCCGCGCTCGGCACGTTCAACGCGCCAGCCGCGCCCTTCGAGCTCGAGGCGGAGGACCCGCTACCGCTGCTGCCACTGACAGCACCAGTGCCCGAAGGCTGGCTGGTCACGGTGCCGGTACCAGCCGTCCCCGCCTGCTGAAGAAGGTTTGAGCACACGCTGCCCGTGGCCTGTGCCGAAGTGACCGTCGCGCTACCGCCAAATGAGCAAGCGCTCGCGGAAGATTTCTGACTGGCGTAGTAGTTGTTGAAAGCGTAAGCGAGCTGCTCAGTGGCATTGCACATGCCGTACGCGCCGTAGTTGCCGGAGGTGGCGTTGGCCTGGATACCCGCGCAGATGCTGGAGCCGTAGCCGCAGACTTGGCCGAAGAGAGTGCCGTAGTTATTCTGACTTACGCCGGGGGCGACGACACAGCCGAGGCTGTCGTACATGCAGGAGCAAAGCTGTTTGTTCGGGGTCGGCGGGAGGGGAGTGGCTTGCGCAGCCCAAGTGCTGCCGACCGACGGGCAGGAGGCGGGTGAGTTGGTGGGTGTGTAGGAGGCGGAGTTGACGCCGGAGGGGGAGATGGTAGACATGACGGAAGCGAGGTTTGAGAAATCTTGATTGGGAGTGACCGAGTTGCCAGAAACGGAGACGAGACCTGCGGGATTGTCAGTGAGAGATGCAAGTGATAATAACCAGCAAATTCTTACCGTAGTCATTGGACTCTTGGAAGTACATGTAGACAATACCTCCGGACCAGACTCCAGTCATCTGGTTGCCGTAAAGCGCAGTCGTCTCAGTCCAGGTACGCGGCTCAACCTTGTTGCAGCCGTACTCAGCGAAGAACGCAGGTACAGAGTAGGTCGAGAACTCCTTCGTGCGGGCTGCGTAGCCAGACTGCACGAAAGAAGAGTCGCCACACCAAGAGTAAATGTTGTAGCCCCAGAAGTCAATAGCATCTGTCTGGTCGCCGCAGTTGAAGTAGTCGGCCAGGTTTACACGGATAGCCGCATCGTCGTTTGTGGCGTACCCTACACCAATTGGCCGGTAGTTCTGGCTCTTGATGTAGGCCTTCATGTCGCGCACGGCTGCCTTGACGAAAGCGGCGGCGTTGGTATTATTGGGAGAATTGGAAACCTCGTTACCAGCGAAGAAACCAAGGGTATTGGTATAATTATGCATGGCATCAACGACACTAGTGTAACGAGCGTAGAGCGCATCGTTCCACGCGGGGTCAGCGCGGTTGATGGAGTTACCGGGCGAGCTCAGATCGGCGACAACATAGATGCCGGCTTCTGCAAGCGCGTTCATGCATTGTGAGTGGTCCTTGGTCGGGTCGATGGCGTAGACGCGGATGGTGTTGGTCTCGAGCTTGGTGAGGTACGGGATGTCTCGCGAGCAGCTGGCGTAGTCCGCCAGCGGGTCAATGTAGCTGCCGGAGCCGCCAGACGCCGCGGCCACGGCGGAGCCGTTAGACCCACCACCGGTGTAGTCTTGCTGATATGCGACGCCCTTGATGAAGCTGTTGTGATCATTAGCCCGAAGTCCTGGACGCCAACGCGGCACGAGCTGGCCAAGGTCCAAGAAGACTTACAATTGGGTGCCATTGGTCTTGTAAAAGAATTTGGAGCCCTTGATCACAATGGGATCAACAGTCTGGGCCACAGCGCTGTGTACCAGCAGCGCCGCTGTCGCCACGGCCGCTGCGCCGAATCCCTTCATCTTGTTCGAAGGCGCAACGACAGTATTAGGCTAAGATTGCCCGTCTGAATATCAAGTATGGCGCTCCGCTTCTCTTGTTGCGCCCGTGTAGAAGAAGGTAGCCCAAAAGTGTAAAACGGGGGATGAGTGAAGCTGAGAATCAAGAGACGAGCGATCGTGGCTGCAGTGAGTGAACGAATAGACCCAAGTCCCTCTCCAACAAGCCGTACACTTCAAGAAGATGGGAAGGAGCAAGCAAGCGAGGTGGTGGCGGTGATGGTGAGGATGACAAGAGGCGAAAGAGACGGCGAGCGCTGTCAAGAGTGCGAGTGTTGACTTTCCAGGGTCAAGCCCAGAGGCTGTCGACCGAAAGGGGAATGGTGGATGGCGAGTTACGCGTCGCAGCGGTCGGGCCTGTGCTCGCTTGGCTGGCAGGAGTGGAATTCGAGGATCACTGCTGTAGTGGGCAATTTGCGAAAGGATTCGGATTCTTCACGGGTTCCCATCCCTTTCGGGAGGAGAAGGCTGCTGACATCTCTTCGGATGCCAGACAACCTTGCCGTCGCCGACAAGCCGAAGCATGAGCATAGGGCAAAGTCACGTGCGGACGCCGGATGAATGCCCGCACGCTGAAACGCGCATCATCAATCGAGCCGCCAAGGAGCGGTTGCAAGACCCATGTGCAGCACCAGCAATTACGGCTCGATGTCTGCAAAGGCGATCAATTAAGATTTCGCACTCGAGTGGATCACCGCACTCCAAGCTGCTCCATCCCTTGGCCAGAGGATCCCGCCGTGAGTACCCGACGCCTTCCAGCCTCTTGCCGACCAGCCGCGGAGCGTCAAACACTTACGCGCAAGCCAATTGCGCACGGCGATAGGAGCTAAGCGGACACGATCTTGAGAGCCGTGGGTAGCAGACTGTCACCGCCGCAGCAAGTTGGAAGCGGACCGGAGATCTGCTCTACGGCGCCACCACCGCCAGTGCAGAAACGGCCGGCGGCGTTCTTGCTGCGAGAATTGGACGACGTCAGGGTTTGCCACCGCACAGTTTTACCGAATGGTATCTCGTGTACAAGATTGCACCCGCTTCTTCGTAAGACATCCGCAGACGTTGCTCGTTGTCATCGTGCCGGAGGATAATGGCTGGTTGCTATCCGACGACTGCCACATGTTCACGCGTATACCACGAGTGAGTTGGTCATAGAGCTGTACGGACTACTGCAGGTACCGATCTCAACGCGGAAAGAATACCTTGGAATGTCTTGCGCCTCTGAATAGAACAGGATTGCAATCGCCTCCAAACAAGCAGTCTACTGGCATCGCATAGCCGCGATTGATGGAGCTGTCTTCGGAGAATATTGCCATGTTATCGCGATGATCTTATGACAAGTCGGACACGGGTGGCGGGGGACTGCAGCGAGCTCCCAAGGCCACTGCAGCTATATGAGGAGCTTGACATGATGTACTATGCAGCTAGCAGAGTAGTATTATGTTTCAAGTTGGATGACGGGTTATTGCATGGTTGCTCGTACAAGTCTGGTCTCTTGCTTTGTGAATTGTGCGATTGAGCTGCGGAGGGCAGCGCATGCTGGATTGAGATGGTTGGATGGCTGTGGCTGTGGCACATGCGTGTCAAGAGCGTCTCTGTCTGCGCGTAGCGATACAATGCACGTATCCCATTGCGACAGGGTGAATTTGCTCATAGCACTACTATCGTTGTCGGACCACGCTCGTAGAGCAGCGCAAGTCGTCAACGCAGACATGGTCTTTGTCAACGCCAAGGCTGATGTGACTGCGTGGCTCACGCACTGCCTGGATGTACGCGATGGGGGCAGGATTGCGCATTCAAAAGTCAAAAATAGCCACCTACGGCGTGCTCGCCACAACGGGGCCATCCGGCCGTCGTGGTGCACTGCATGATCCCGGGCTCGACGGACGCCGGGAGAGACTGCAAGCAGGACCGATGTGCAGTCGCATCGGCGATAGTCTCAATGTTAGCAGGTAGAATGTCTCCAAGATGAGAAGCTAGGGGTGAAACAGGAAGTTTTGGAAGAGCATCCCTGCTGGGTGAGCGAACCGGCCGTTGAATGAGCGATCCAGCGGCCCCTCCCGTGGTGCACCGACGAACCAGCTGCGGCAGCGAAGCCCGCTTGGAAGCCTTGCGGCTCCGTCCTCTGTGCCGCGATTTTCCCCCTTTTTTTGCCGGTTGGCCCTTGCCGTGGCACGATTCGTGTGCTCCGCCTGGGATCCACGACAGCCACTGGCTTCTTGTCTCCTTCCTCCTGGGCGATCCTCCTCCTCCTCTCCATCTTTCTCGTCTGCCAACCCCCCCTCACACTCGTTTGCAGCGACAAGATCGACATCAGGACGCAGCAGCAAGCACCAGCGGCGCGCCCAGTGTAGTGTAGAGTCGCCCCGCAGCCAGCGTTGAGAAGCCGGCCAATCACCCGCAACGGGCCAGGAGACGGCGCTCGGGCTGCTACGCGCGTTCTCACAGCAACAATCCTGCTGCGGCCAGCAACACCTTCCTGCCTCTCAACACCACAATCACAACCGCAACCGCCACGCTGCGTCTCACGTTCGCTGCGCAGGAGCGTGATCTCGTCGGCGGGCACTGCATAGCGACTTCCTGCAGTGAGGTGGTTGTGCTTTCCGGCAAGCCCCAGCTTTCGCGGCAGCTACGCTCGCTTTTCCCACAACAAGCGTCAACACCGGCTCCGCCACACGCATTCAGTCAATCGCTCGCTGGACGCTGCATTACGCCGTTTAATCATCACTCTACCCAACGCCGACCGATCAAAGTACTACTACAGCCGATGGTGCACAATTGAATTGGTACGTTCTCGCTGCATACACCGCGGGTCGTGTGAGAGCGGAGGTCGCGCTTCACGGCCGCCCCTGGCCCCCTTTCCCGTCAAACGATGACAACAACGCCACCGCTGCAGCAATCAACCCCGCTAACATCCCTCTTGCATTGCAGTAATATCTAATTGCACCTCCAAACATGGCGCACCCTCACCAGCAGGGCGGCTATGATGAAGGCTACGGCCAGCACGGCGACGGCTACTACCATGACGACCAGCAGGCGTACTACGACCAGCAGGGCCACGGCCACGGTCAGCACGATGGCTATTATGACGATAACGGATATTACCAGGCCGGCCCAGAAGGCTACGGCCAAGACGGCTATGGCCAGGACGGTTACTACGACGCTGGTCAGCAGGGCTACCAAGATGAATACTACAATGACCAGTATTACGATCAAGGCCAGCAGCAAGGCCAATACCAGCAGGGTCAGGGCCGCGGCTATGGTCAACGCAAAGGCCGCCGTGGTCAAGATTCTGAAGAAGACTCCGAGACTTTCAGTGATTTCACGATGAGGTCAGATATGGCGAGGGCTGCTGAGATGGATTACTACGGCCGTGGCGATGAGCGTTACAACTCGTACGGCGAAGGTCAGGGCCGAGGGTACCGCCCACCTTCATCACAAGTCTCGTACGGTGGCAATCGGTCATCTGGCGCGTCAACTCCTGTCTATGGCATGGACTACACAAACGCTCTCCCCGCTGGTCAGCGCTCAAGAGAGCCATACCCGGCTTGGACCTCAGATGCCCAGATCCCGCTCTCGAAAGAGGAGATCGAGGACATCTTCCTTGACCTGACTGCTAAGTTCGGCTTCCAGCGTGACAGCATGCGCAACATGTTTGATCACCTGATGACGCTCCTGGACTCCCGCGCGTCCCGCATGTCGCCAAACCAGGCCCTTCTCTCCCTGCACGCCGACTACATCGGTGGCGAGAATGCCAACTTCCGCCGGTGGTATTTCGCCGCCCATCTCGATCTGGATGACGCAGTCGGATTTGCCAACATGAAGCTCGGCAAAGCCAACCGTGCTACCCGCAAGGCGCGCAAAGCTGCGAAGAAGAACGCGAACCCGCAGAACGAGGAGCAGACGCTCGAGAGCCTCGAGGGAGACAACAGCTTGGAGGCTGCAGAGTACCGCTGGAAGACTCGCATGAACCGCATGTCTCAGCACGACCGTGTGCGCCAGTTGGCTTTGTACTTGCTCTGTTGGGGCGAGGCCAACCAGGTCCGTTTCATGCCCGAAGTTCTTTGCTTCATCTTCAAGTGCGCAGACGACTTCCTGCATTCGCCTGCTTGCCAAAACCGTGTCGAGCCGGTCGAAGAGTTCACGTTCCTGAACAACTGCATCACCCCATTGTACAACTTCTGCAGAGATCAGGGCTACGAGATCTACGACGGCAAGTACGTGCGGAAAGAGCGAGACCACCAGCACATCATCGGGTACGATGACATGAACCAGCTCTTCTGGTACCCTGAGGGTATCGAGCGGATCGCCTTTGAGGATAAGACTCGCATGGTCGATCTGCCACCAGCGGAGCGGTTCGAGCGCCTGAAGGACGTGGTCTGGAAGAAGGCATTCTTCAAGACTTACAAGGAGACCCGATCTTGGTTCCACATGTTGACCAACTTCAACCGCATCTGGATTATTCATGTCGTTGTCTACTGGTTCTACACTTCCTTTAACTCGCCGACTCTTTACACGAAGAACTACCAGCAGCAAGTCAACAACCAGCCGCCTGCGCCGATGCACTGGTCTGCTGTTGCTCTCGGTGGTACCTTGGCTTGCTTGATCCAGATCCTTGCGACCCTGGCGGAATGGCTGTACGTGCCTCGACGCTGGGCTGGTGCTCAACACTTGACCAAGCGCCTGCTGTTCTTAATCGGTCTCTTCGTCTTGAACATCGCTCCGGCTGTCTACATCTTCGGCTTTAAGAACACCGGCAGTATTCCGCTCACGCTTGGTATTGTCCAGTTCTTGATTGCATTGGCGACCTTCTTCTTCTTCGCCATTATGCCTTTGGGCGGCCTTTTCGGCAGCTATTTGAACGGCAAGAGGCGCCAGTACGTGGCCAGCCAGACGTTCACCGCCAGCTACCCGCGTCTGAAGGGCAACGACATGTGGATGTCTTACGGTCTCTGGTGTCTGGTCTTTGGCGCCAAGCTGACGGAATCCTATTTTTTCTTGACGCTCTCGCTCCGTGACCCGATCAATATCCTCTCGACGATGAAAATCCGCCACTGCATTGGTGACCAGATGATCGGCACCACGCTGTGCTACAAGCAGCCCATCGTCCTGCTCGCCATGATGTACTTTACTGACTTGGTCCTGTTCTTCTTGGATACCTACCTCTGGTACATTATCTGGAATTGCGTCTTTTCTGTGGCCCGTTCTTTCTACCTCGGTGTTTCTATCTGGACGCCGTGGAGGAACATCTTCTCGCGTCTGCCCAAGCGTATCTACTCCAAGATCTTGGCCACGACCGACATGGAGATCAAGTACAAGCCCAAGGTCCTCATCTCGCAGATCTGGAACGCCATCGTCATCTCCATGTACCGCGAGCACTTGCTGGCCATCGACCATGTGCAGAAGCTGCTGTATCATCAGGTCCCGTCCGAGCAGGAGGGCAAGCGCACGCTGCGCGCTCCTACTTTCTTTGTCTCTCAGGAAGATCACTCCTTCAAGACTGAGTTCTTCCCAGCGCAGTCTGAGGCCGAGCGTCGTATCTCTTTCTTCGCTCAATCGCTCTCCACGCCAATCCCGGAGCCGCTACCGGTCGACAACATGCCCACTTTCACGGTCATGATCCCGCACTACAGCGAAAAGATTCTGCTGTCGCTGCGTGAGATCATCCGCGAGGACGAGCCGTACTCGCGTGTCACCATGTTGGAATACCTCAAGCAACTGCACCCGCACGAGTGGGACTGCTTCGTCAAGGACACCAAGATTTTGGCCGACGAGACCTCGCAATTCAACGGCGACATGGAGAAGAACGAGAAGGACACGCAGAAGAGCAAGATCGATGACCTGCCCTTCTACTGTATCGGTTTCAAGTCCGCTGCACCTGAATACACTCTACGCACGCGTATCTGGGCTTCACTGCGCTCGCAAACTCTCTATCGCACGATCTCCGGTTTCATGAACTACAGCCGCGCCATCAAGCTTCTCTACCGCGTGGAGAATCCTGAGGTCGTGCAGATGTTCGGCGGTAACTCCGACAAGCTTGAGCGTGAGCTCGAGCGCATGGCCCGCCGCAAGTTCAAGATCGTCGTGTCCATGCAGCGCTACGCTAAGTTCTCCAAGGAGGAGCGTGAGAACGCCGAGTTCCTGCTCCGCGCCTACCCTGACCTCCAGATCGCGTACTTGGACGAGGAGCCTCCGGCGTCCGAGGGCGAGGACCCGAGACTCTACTCTGCGCTCATCGACGGCCACTCCGAGCTCATGGACAACGGTATGCGTCGCCCCAAGTTCAGAATCATGCTCTCTGGTAACCCCATCCTCGGTGACGGCAAGTCTGATAATCAGAACCACTGCTTGATCTTCTACCGCGGCGAGTACATCCAGCTCATCGACGCTAACCAGGACAACTACCTTGAGGAGTGCCTGAAGATCCGCTCGGTCCTTGCTGAGTTTGAGGAGATGACCACCGACAATGTCTCGCCGTACACGCCTGGTGTCCCGCCGACCAACTTCAACCCCGTCGCTATCCTTGGTGCTCGCGAGTACATCTTCTCCGAGAACATTGGTATCCTCGGAGACGTTGCTGCTGGAAAGGAACAGACATTCGGTACCCTCTTCGCTCGTACCTTGGCTCAGATCGGTGGCAAGTTGCATTACGGTCACCCCGATTTCCTCAACGGTATCTTCATGACCACTCGCGGTGGTGTCTCCAAGGCCCAGAAGGGCCTGCACCTGAACGAGGACATCTACGCCGGTATGAACGCTCTCCTCCGTGGTGGCCGCATCAAGCACTGCGAATACTACCAGTGCGGCAAGGGTCGTGACTTGGGTTTCGGCTCCATCCTGAACTTTACCACCAAGATCGGCACTGGTATGGGCGAGCAGATGTTGTCTCGCGAGTACTACTATCTCGGCACGCAGCTCCCGCTGGACCGCTTCCTGTCCTTCTACTACGCTCACCCGGGTTTCCACATCAACAACCTGTTCATCATGTTGTCGGTGCAGCTCTTCATGTGGTGCCTGATCAACTTAGGCGCCCTGCGCCACGAGACGATTACTTGCCACTACAACTACAATGTCCCGCCCACCGACCCGCTGTACCCGACTGGCTGCGCGAACATCGTACCGATCATGGATTGGGTCCAGCGTTGCATCGTCTCGATCTTCATCGTGTTCTTCATCTCCTTCATTCCGCTTACGATCCAGGAGTTGACGGAACGTGGATTCTGGCGCGCTGCGACTCGTCTGGCCAAGCACTTCGGCTCGCTGTCCCCGCTATTCGAGGTGTTCGTCTGTCAGATCTACGCCTACTCGCTCCAGCAGGATCTGACCTTTGGCGGTGCCCGCTACATCGGTACTGGTCGTGGTTTCGCCACTGCGCGCATGCCGTTCGGCGTCCTCTACTCGCGATTCGCTAGCCCTTCGATCTACTTGGGCGCGCGTCTCCTGATGATGTTGCTCTTCGGCACGCTCACGGTCTGGGGCTATTGGCTGCTGTGGTTCTGGGTCTCTATCACCGCCCTCTGCATTAGCCCCTTCCTCTTCAACCCCCACCAGTTCGCTTGGTCGGACTTCTTCATCGACTACCGCGAGTTCCTCCGCTGGCTTTCGCGTGGCAACACCAAGGCTCACTCCGCTTCTTGGATCGGCTTCGTGCGTCTCTCGCGTACCCGCCTTACCGGTTTCAAGCGCAAGGCTCTCGGCGAGCCTTCGTCCAAGCTCTCTGGCGATACGCCCCGGGCCAAAGTCACCAACATTTTCTTCAGTGAGGTCGTTGGCCCGCTCGTGCTGGTAGGCGCGACGCTCATCCCATACCTCTACATCAACGCTGGTACCGGTGTCATTGCGGCCAACCAAGCTTCGGGCGTCAGCATCCAGCCGACCAACTCACTTATCCGTATTGCCATCATCGCCTTCGGCCCCATTGGTGTCAACGCCGGCGTGGCTATCGGCTTCTTCGGCATGGCTTGCTGTATGGGACCCATCTTCAGCATGTGCTGCAAGAAATTCGGCGCCGTCCTCGCCGCCATCGCACACGCCATCGCCGTCATCATGCTCCTGGCTTTCTTCGAAGTCCTGTTCTTCCTGGAGGGCTGGAGCTTCGTGAAAACCCTCCTCGGCATGATCGCGGTGGTCGCCATGCAGCGCTTCATCTTCAAGCTTATCATCGCGCTCGCGCTGACGCGCGAGTTCCGCGCCGATACGTCCAACATAGCATGGTGGACAGGCAAGTGGTACTCGCTCGGGTGGCACACCATCTCGCAGCCAGGCCGTGAATTCTTGTGTAAGATCACGGAGATGGGCTTTTTCGCCGCGGACTTCGTGTTGGGGCATGTCATCCTCTTCCTGATGTTGCCGGCGTTGTTGGTCCCATACATCGACAAGTTCCACTCAGTCATGCTGTTCTGGCTCAGGCCAAGGTACGTCAACGACACTCTCGGCCCACACAAATGTACATACTGACTTTGTCCCTCTCAGCCGCCAAATCCGCCCACCGATCTACTCTCTCAAGCAATCTCGCCTCCGGAAGCGCCGCGTCGTCCGCTACGCCATCCTCTACTTCAGCATGTTCGTTCTCTTCATCGTCCTCATCATCGGCCCCATCATCGCGAGCAAGTTTGTCAACTTCCAGCTCAACATCTTGCAGCTGCAGCAGCCGAGCAACTGGAACAACAACGACACCCTCGGCACTTCGCAGACGGGTACGGCGTTGCTTGGTGCCGGAGCTGCCGCGACGGGTAGCGGAACCGCAGGCTTGAAGCCTCGGATGATGTTTGATTATGGATATTAGATTGTTAGAAAATGGGAGGTGACGGATAGGAATGTGGATGAAAGAGTTGAGCGAGGGACTATTTCCGCTCGTAATGCTGCGAATGGCTGGCGGAGGAAGGAACGAACGAACTAAGCATCTGCATTGGAGCGTTCATTCGCCCCTTCGAGACCGCCAGCGCGAAGCGTCAATGTGGGGAATTGTTCTGACATCTTCTGCACGGAAATAGATGGCGGGAAGATGAGCGTGGGAAGGAGCTTGAAGTACATTCTGTGTGGATGGGCGCTTCGGCCCTTGACGCACGTTCAGTCACTCTTTGGGATGTGGCGTTTTGGGCTCGGGAGATATGTGTAGACGCTGGTTTGTTACTGTGGTTTTGCTGGTATACATGGGGTACATCATTGATCCCACTCATGCTTCCTCGTCAGTGTTCTTATTCTTCCCCCCGAGGTTAGTCGTGTCGTCCGTCGGTAACACTGCTCCTCAACCTCGTCGCAATCTGCCGCTCATTCACGAGACTCTACAGACCTGCTTCATCGCTCCACCCGCCGCCTCCTCCTCCTCAGCGCCGCTGTCCCGGACCTTCTCCCGCCCCGCCTGCGCCGATTTCTTCTCGCTGCTGCCGTCCGCACAATCGCTCATCGCTCGGGTCATTGGAGCTCTAGCCGGCCTGCACAGCGTTGCACATCAACGCCACTGCAATGCCAGCCTGCCGACCGAGAAAGACTTGCCTGCTCCTCACCCTGCATCGTCGCCCAGAAAGTCGAGAATAGTAGAACTGCTGGGGTCCTGCCACCCGTCAGACTCCACGCAATGTGACAAGCGGGCGCAGAGGGATTTGCCACGGCCGTGAAAGATGGTGAGGCAAAGTCTGTATGCTGGCTGGATAGGCGTCGGAGCTGCCTCGCTCATCCGATCGGGGATGTCGAGGACGATGTCAAGGGTAGACATGATTTTCTGCCCGGATATGTCTAATATGGGAATGTAAGTCTTTCATCAGTGTTTGCTCCTGTGCCGTGGATGCGTGCTCGGGCCGGGCTGCCTTGCAAAGGGCATTCACCGTCGCCCTCTGTGGCGGTTCGTCACTTGTGAGCCGGCGAATGCTGCTGCTACTGCTGCTGCTGGCAAGCTACTTGAACGGCGCTGGAAATCTTCGTGGTCTTGATGCGCTGACAGTAGGGACGAGTAGCGCACGTCGGATCTGATTGATGATACAGCTCTCCAAGTGTCACCATATCCCGCGATGGGCAGCGAGCTTCCTTCCCTTACGAATCCGTTCCTTCGTGGCCCCATTCTCCGGTGGATCCAAACGCCGCCTTTAGACTTCCACCCACCCCCGACCATAACGCCGTAGCAAGCCTGCCTCTCTCATCAAGGCGGCGGCACCCACTTCGCCACGTAAACAAGCATATACGCCTCCGCGCCCAACACCTCCTTCTCATCCACCACAACCACCATACTATCATCGAAACGAAACCAGTCATACTCCCCCTGCCGACAATAACAAATATAATGCCCATTGTCGATCTTGCCCTTGTGCACGATCACCGCACTCAACTCATACGTTGCCGCCTCTGCATCCACTACCACGCCTCCTTCTCCTCCCGAAGCCAGATAGGGTTCCAAGTCCAACGTGAACGGGAAACGGATGCGGGTTTCTACCTTGGAGGACTGGCCGTTGCCTTTGCTGTGGCTGAAGCGCTTGAGGTGGATGGGTAGCACGGGCGGAAGGCGCTTGAGTCCCAGTTTTTTCCGCGCCTCTTGTGCGCTGTCGCATCTGCGACACGTGTAGCTGTCGCTGCCCAGAACTTCGGCGGCGGTGAATCGTTCGAGACACTCCCATAAGTCCATGGGCGCGATCTCTTTCACCGTTGTCATGACGCCTGTCATGGGAAGTTTCTTTTTCTTGACGCTCACGGCTGTGCTTCTGACATCGAGCGATAAGTCCATGAAGGGATCGAGAGCGGTGGTGGTGTTGTGGCATGCGCTGCAGGTGACGGTGCTTTGCAGGAGGCCGGCGAAGACTTGGTGGATGATGCAGTCGCACTCGTTGTCATCCGCGGAAGCGGAGGTCGTCGGTGGAGGACGTTTCTTGACCGGCGACCCCTCGTCGTCGTCCTCCTCTTCCGCCGCGGCAGCTTTATCTGCAGCGTCTTTCTCGACAAAAGCCGTGTGCAAGTTGTTGAGGATGAAGGACAGGAACTCATGCGCGTCTTGCTGACTGTAGCCCGCAAGACTGGTGCTGTTCTCCCAACAACACTTCAGCATCTGCACGGCACCATACCCCTCCCTCTTTTCCTGACTGTAGAAATCGGAGAAGATGTCATCCAACGCGCACGCCACACAACTCTCCCTCTCGCACTCCGAGCTCTTGTGTCCGTCGGTGAGAAACCACGTCCGGATCAGGGGGTTGTGGAGGAGGGCCTGCAGCACCACGGACATGAAGCACGTCTGGCCCATGTTGTAGAAGCCGCGGAGGCCCGCGACACTGCACGGCACGGCGCTGGTATTGGCGTTGACGAGTTTGCGGTCCTCGTCTGCTGCTGCTGCTGTTGCTGCTGCGGTGCCGTGGGGGGAGGCGAGTCTGCGGCGTTCGCGGGCGGGGCCTTCACGGATGTCGTCCAAGGTCGCGTCGTGGACGAAGTCGCGGCATTCGTGGCAGAAGACGAAGGCTTGCCTGGATTCGACGGCTTGCATGCCGTGTCAGCGTCGAGCCATGGCGCTGATGGGTCTTACGGCCTACCAAACGAGTGATCTTTGCGATGCCGCTCCCGACTGATGCTCACGTTCGGACACTGCAGACATAAATACGTAATGCCCGTCGTGACGCCCGTCGTCCCGTCCTTGTTCTTATACGTCCGATGCACAAGGTCATACGGATCCCTCAGCACCTCGACGATCTGGGTGTACTTGTCGATGACTTGTTGCTGCGCCTGCTTCAGGATCTGCCTCGTGTGCTCTGTCGAATGTCCGTCAGCCGTGTCCGTGCTGCGCCACCCGTCCTCGGTGGAAGCATGTATACGCACCACAGCCACTCAACTTCGACATGGTGAATCCCGCACTCTTCAACCCGCTGGTCGAATGCCTCTTCGTTACCTTTGTCGGCGTTCCTGCGTTCGCGGATGTCGGGGTGATGGTGGTGATGGTGGTGGTGGTAGTGGTAGACATGTCCACGCCTCGGCTGGACCCTCTCTTTCGGCGGCGCGATCGCTAAGGGCCCGGCGAAGATGAGATGGGCATAGTGGCTGACTTTCCGAACAATGTGCGCTGATTGAATTTGCAAGAGTGGTGGTAGAGATCTACGCGCCCAGTGGTGATGGTGTGCTGACTTTGATTCTCCCGTACCGTACCTGAGTCGCATGCAGGGCAATGACGGCGCGAGAGAGGCGAAGTCTGGGGGCGGGCCGTCAGTGGCTGCATATGCCGCGAAGATCAAATCCATGGCTCGATTTACAGTTCCTAAGGAGCCGCACGTTTCTACGTTTGCGGGTCGAACGAGCGAGACGTGGCGAGAAGAGTCGCTGTGAAGTGACAGGAACATAAGGTGTCTGAGACCATGCTGGAAGTCACGAGCCCAGAGGCATGCTCTATCTACTATGACGGTCTCCAGCGACTTGTCCCAGCCCAATACAGTCTGCGTCGAGCACGACGACCCTTCAGAGGCTCGCTATTAGGGGCCTGCGTGGACGCTCCCGCTCACAGCCCCCTCACTCCCTTCACCAAGCAAGCTGCAGGAGGGCACTGCTGCTCTCAGCTAGAGAGTCGAGCACACCGCCCTCTGGCGACGCTTCCATGTGCAAGGTATGCACCGAAGCATCTGCATGACCTGAAGTGCATTGGCTCTGCTGCACTTTGCACCACGTCGAGTCCCTTCAGTAGGCAGTCCAGCCCAACGCGGTGTCGTGACCCCAGCTTTGAGTCGCCTTACCGAGGAGCCTCACCAACCAGCTAGCTCAATCGAGCGAGGAGAGCGAGGAGAGCGAGGAGAGCGCTTGTAAATCCTTCAAGGTACATGGCGGGAAGGGACGCAGGACCGCACGCCATTGACAATGGTACTGCGCTCCTGATTGTGTGATTCGAGTCCTAGCGTGATGGGCAGAGACTCAGAGTCCTGCAGGAACGAGAAACGTGATGACGCCAAGATAGATCGCCTGGCCTAGTGCTTTATCCTGGAACATCATCCGGTTTGAAGATGAGAGCACCGCAAGGCAGGCGCCAGGATATCCCGTCTGATGCTGCGACAGATTCGTGCGGTCAGGCGCAGCGGGGTGCTGTCAGAGCAGACTGAAGATCGAGGGCGTGAGCATGCTGCGGGATGGGGCATAACGATGTCCAAGAAGACATGACCGTGCTGAATCCAGGAGAAGAGTTGCTTGCATGCAACACGAACACCACGCGGCTCATATCAAATGCTCGCGTCTCGGGCTCGCCGGGCCGCGATGGGGCTGCAGCGCGCTACGTCAGCGTTGTCAAGCGACTGTTTACCCGTTGCTAGGCCGAACTTGCCCAGAAAGTTCAATGGCTGGGGTCCAGCCACAGCCTTCCGACCACCGTGATTTCAGTGACCACACTATACGCGCATGCCGACGAGTCCTCCTGGTCCCGAGCTAAGTCTTTCCCCCTCTGCAGAGAACACCAGTATTGTACTGCCTGTGCAGACAACCTTCTCTGACCTGGACGGTTTTTGTGTTGCAGGAGAACGAGCACACGCATACCCAGCTTATCCTCCGCGGCATCGAAACTCCCGCCTCCCCGAAGCTTGAGATACACCTCCTTCGATAGGTGTAGGAGTTGTGTGTGTCTCTAGCAAAGACATACATACAAGAGCAGCAGCATTCGTTGGGACAAGGCTGCACTGCGACTGCATTCCACACCCACGCGAGCTCCCGGCCTCTTGGCCGTGGGAGACGACCGACACCGACCGACGGCATTCCTCGACCACCGCACACTATCCCTTCCCAGACAGTCGGTAGACCATCTCTACCATGCCGAATGTACGGTTCGCCGTTGGCATTCAGCGCCTGATACCCTTTCTGGGCTATCATCATGTCTTGATGATCTTGATCGCCGTGGCGATCGTCTTACTATGTAAGACAGCCTCTAACCCATGACCAAAACCCTTCACTGACACGCGTGCTACAGCATTATTGCTAGCCGGCTGCTCCTCCTCCTCCCCGCTCATCCCAGGCATCTTCCTCATATCCTTCTACTACCAATCCTACACGCCCACGTACAGCCCGACGCAAGTCGACCCGGGCGTTACAGCCGCCATAGCGAATATCGTCGGCCGGGCTCAGCTGGAAGTCCGGGTGGGATACTTCGGCATCTGCGTCAACCCCGACGGCGGATCCTTCCTCTGCTCGAACAACGCCACCCTCCTCGCCGACCAAATCAGCGTGGACCAAGATCCCTTGAACCTCATCTGGATCGCGACGACGTTCAAGAACGAGGTCGTGTTTCCTTATTTGCTGTGAGTCCGATCAGTCCCTCCCCGCAACATCCACTAACGGACCTGTGATCGCAGCATCGCCGCCATCGTCCTCGCCTTCGTCACCTTCCTCCTCCTCGCCACCTTCCCCGGCTGGCACGAGGAACACGACGCCCGCACCGGCTCCGACATCGACATTAAGCCCTTCCCCTCGCGGCCCGTCTCCCAAGTCGCCCTCGCCCTCATCTTCATCGCCTCCATCTTCGTCCTGGTGTCCGTACTGTGGCAACACACGGCCTCCGTGGCCGCGGCACAGATTGCGCAGGATTTCGGGAATGGGAGTGTGAACTCGGGCGTGGGGACTAGTGCGATGGTGTTGGGATGGTTTGGCTTCTCGTTGTTGATCGTGGTGACAATCGGGCTGCTGGTGATGATTCTGAGCATCCACTTGCTGGATAAGTTGACCGAGGACTGAGAGGGCGAAGAGGAGGGTCTAGATGGGACAGATTGAGACTTTGCAGAGCAGAATGGAGAATGATCATGGGCTTGCTCACTACTGGACTGGACTCCCTTGAGCGAGCGTATCAGCTCGCTCCGCTCCCCGAAGACGGTAGTCCAGCGCCAGCAAGCAATTGGTCGCTTGCTCCGGTGCAGATTGAGAGGCCGGTGAAGCAGAAGGCATAAAGACTGTTTGCAGCGGCATCAAGGGCGGCGTTTAGCAGGAATTTAGTCTTTCCCGATGGCGCCATGGGGAGCATGAGAATGGAAATGACGATGCTGCTCGTCCGCGGACACAGCTGGGAAATGGGCTTATGGAACCAGCACGACTGTCAAAAACGTCCATCATCAGCTTTGGCTTTGGCTGGTGGATCTGTATAACATCAACGTCAATCATCAAGCTCATTTTCGTCGAAATTTGACCATTCCTCTGATCATTTGCGCAATCACCTTGTCGAAGTTGCTGCATTCGTCCTGAGCCCAGTGTCTCGACCTGGCGCGTTACTGTGATCGCTGAAAGCTGAAATTAGGAAGCCGGTTGTAGTGGTCGAAGCCTATTCTGATTGTACTAGTTACATTCGTGTCATCAACAGCAGCAAAGGACATCATCTCACTGTGTGATTTCGGCCCAAAAGTGGACCGAGTGGCTCTGGGCCATCATGTGCATCTCCTTCGTGCCGCTTCCTCCCTCAACTCCATGCCCAAATCTCAACCCCATCCCGCAAGCCTCATCTCCCACTGCCCATGAAGTCTTTTCAGCCCTTTCCCTCTTGTCCATGCCAGATTGCAAGCCCGAAAGCTCGCCATCTAGATGTACCACATTCCATGCTGAATGAAAACCTGGTTGGGCATTGGCATCAACTTCTCGAAGTTGGCCGGAACACCCGAGGAAGAGCCATCGCCGGACTTGCCCTGAGAATCAGAGCGAGGACGAGAGGCCACCGTCGGCGCCGGACCCTCGCTGCTGCCACCCCACTTCGGGTCGTGAGGAACAGCGCGGTTGGCGGCAATGTGAGCATAGTAGATCGCGGGGTGCTGCGAGACCGGCGTAGTGGCACGAACGTACTGGTAGCAGTGCTCGTAAATGATGGTCTGCAGCTCCTCGTTACTCATGCCGACCTCATTGAGGATCACATGGTAGTGCATGGGCCGAGCAGTGCCCTTGATGGCGGCGTGCGAGCAAAGGTAGAAATCGTTCTCGAAGGGATGCGTGACGCCGGTTTCGACCAAGGTGCCTGGGAAGGGGTTACCGTTCCGGTCACCTTTGCCCTGCACAGGGAAAAAGCGGATATGGTGGCGCTTGCTGCCGACCACAACAATGAATGGAATGTTGAGGTTGGGATCGGCGGTCTTCAGGAGAGCCTTCATATCATGCACTTCCTGCTGGATGACATGCTGGTATTGACCCTCGGATACACCGTCGCGGAAGTAGATGATCCGCGAGGGAAACTTTCCCCCGCCAACATTCTGCACCCAAGACTGGATGAGCGGCTTAAGCATCGAGTTGATGTTCTCGGTCGTGATCATCTCGACGCGGAAGCCGTTCGTCTCGCACGCAGCAGCGTAGCGGATGCCGAGACGATCCATCGAGCAAGTCAGCGCCGCCATGGATGGATTCTGTGCGCCAGGCGCGGCGTGAGAAACGTCGGCACCCACGATCAAGGTCGGAACGGTGAATAGGCCGGTGGGACCGCCAGACTTAGTGCCGATGGCGCGAGCAGTCGAACCGCCTAGCTTAGCGTTCACCTTCATGCAAACATTGCTGATGTATTGACTCTGGCATTTCTGGACATGCGCGTACTGCATGCACTGAGAAACCACGCCATACCGGCATTCAGCAGAGCGCTTGATGCGACCGTAAATCGTAGAGTCTTTGTCGGGAAGAATGAAGACCAGGAGCTGAGGACGAGTGTTGTAAGCGTTGCCAGTCCCGTTCCAGAGAGCAGTGACCCACGAGCCGACATCCGCACCGGAGGCAAGTTGGAAGAAGGGCTGGGAGTTCTCGACACGACCACCGTGGCCCTTATAGATCTTACAGAATTCCGTGATGAAGTTCTGAACGGTGGACTTGTCCGGCTTGCCGCCACGGCGGCCAGGCACAACGCAGACGCCCCAGCTCTTGAGCGGCGCAGGATTCGGCTGCAGGAACTTCTTGCCCTTGAGATCCCAGCGGCCGGAGATGCCCGGCTTGGCCTCACCTTGGCCAAACTGGACCTTGGGAGCAGTGATGACACGAGCGTCGACCACCGTCTTCTTAGTGTCGATTTCGACACCGAAGTGCTTCAGAACGGGGTCGTTGTTCCAATCGAGCATGTTAAGCCCATTCTGCACCGCTACTAAACGCTCCTGCGGCGGAGTGACCGCAAACTTGATCATGTTGGATGTTTGGCGCTCGTCCATCTTGTACTGATACCTCTGCATGTCTTTGAGCGTGAGGACCTCCATCGGCAGCACCGTATTCTTGCCCTTCGTCATCTTGACGAGCGGGAGATCCGGGTATTGAAGACGAATGTTGTACTTCTGAGCGAAGTAATCGTAGACAGAAATCATCTTGCCGTTCCGATCCTCGAACTTGACGTCGCGAGCACCTTGGAAGACCAATCTCTCAACCACGTACTCATCCTGGGTGCCTTTGCCACGGTGGGAAGCAATGACTCGAAGCTTACGCAGCTTCCTGCAGTCCTGACCGACGCGGCCCCTGTCGCCTTGACTGAGGCCCTGCATGAGATCGTTGACATCGCGACGGCCAGTCTGGTGAATAGCGGTTTGGATGAAAGCCAGCTGCTTCCAGAATTGGCCATTGGCCACGTCGACATTGACGGAAAGGCAGGCCTCTTTGCGACCGGCGTAGGCAATACGCAGTGACTGGTAGCAGCCCTTGACAGCCTCAACCGCGCCGCCGAGATCGAATGCCTTCGTACTCTTCGCGAAGAAGCTACGCTTGATCTGTACGTACTTGCCGCGCGGGTACTCACGAAGCAAGTGGTCGAAGAAGTTGATGGCCTCGAGGACGGAGTTGTCGAAATCGGCTTTGCCTTCAAGGTACGCAACGAGGACGTTAAATTTGACCTTGTTTGTCTGACGCATCATGAAGCGAATCTTCTCCGGATCTTTGCCCGGCTTCGGTTCACGGCCTCTCTCGTGGTCAAGATTGACCAGCAGGCGAATTTCCTTGCTGATGGGCTTCATGCTCCACGCGAGCTTGTTGCCATCATAGATGTAACCCTTGCCAAGCTGGGCCTGCACAGCCTGAGACTTCCAGACCTTGTCGATGAGACCACGCTTCTCCATCCCGTTGCCAATCATAACGTCGAATTGGTAGACCGGGTCCGTCGGGACCTTCTTGACGCGGAAGGAATTCAAGCCAATTTTGGTCGGCGCACCAAGAGTGGATGGAGCTGGGCGCATGGGCATTGAGCTGGCCTGGTAGCCGCGAATGGTGGACCACCCAGCCATGCCTAGATCGATGTTCTTGGTGTCCACGATGACACGCGAAGCGGCAGGATTACGCTCACTGCCAGCAGAGCGCGGGGAGCCGGAGCCGGTGCGAGGAGAGCCAGGGTCACGATTGCCATCATAGCCAGAGACAGAAGGGGCCTTCGAAGATGGGCTACGGGAGCCAGGAGTATTGCTGGAAGCTTTGCCAGAGGAGGACAAGGTACCCGAGCTGACAGGTTGGGTGCCGGAGAGGGCGGACTTAGAGCCGGAAGCAGACAGGCGGGCCTGGAGCTGAGCCTCCTGCTGCGCACGGAGTTGGGCTTTACCGGCCATGGCGTCTGAGAACTTGGGCAGCTCTGAGGGGTTGGTGGATGATTGTGTGGTGTCTCAGTAGATGTTGAAAGACTTGAGAGAAAATCAGCGAGTGCGATGAGTGGCGTTTGTGCAGACCATGCACGAAGGGCGGGTACGTACAGTGGTGACGGTGTTGAAGCTATTGCAAGTGTTCGACACACTGCAGGCAAGCTGTGAAGTTGTGAGTGGGTGACTTGTGTTGTTGATGATGTGTTGATGGATATTGAAAGAGTTGATATTGCTCGTAGTGGATGGAAGTGGAAGAGGTTTGCCGTGAAGCAGAGCCAATGGTTAAATAGTGGTGCAGAGCGGTTTACACATGCCAATGGCGCAGTTGAACGGCCACGCACCCAATGCAGTGAAGCTTCGATGAGCTTTCACAAGCAGTGAAGTGATGGGATGGGCAGTGGGTGGTGAGGAATTGGGGGTGATTGTGAGTTTGGGGCTTGGGCATGGGACGCGATATTATACCTTGTGATGGCCCGGGGGCCGTGAAATTCTTGCTGAGGAGCTTCGCTGTGGCTATTCGAATGTCAGTGAGGCGGTGTGTTGATGGCAGCGGCGTGGTATGGGTGTTTGGTGATGGGGAGGGGGGAATCTCTGCTAGCCAGCCGACGCGTGCACGTAGGCAGCTGCAATGTAGAAATGCCACGATGGCAGTGACAATACATTGTGCAGTGCGTGTGATGGGCTCTGTTATCTTGTACCTTGTGCTCGTATTGTCGTGGTGCGTGTTGGCGAGGGGCGGTGGAATGGAGGAGCTGGAAGGGGTGCGGTTGTTGATGTTGAACGCACGGTAAATCAGCGGCGGTAGCCGAGTGAGCTTCGGCAGGTGCGAGCGCAGCCCGTGTTGATTGGGATGAAGAGGCAGTCGCCATGGAGTAGACCCTGATGTGCCTGGATTGGGATTACCGCCAAGACAGCCTGGCAGGAAGATAGGCCGGACACAGTAGCATCGCAATAGCCAGTGCGCAATTATCTTACAGCTGCTGCTGGAAATTCCGCCATCTCCTTCCCATCCTCAGCACTCCCGGTCGTTGTTTGCCGCTAGATCCTTTCGTAAAGTCCTGTAGGCCCTCAGTTGCCGCCCTCACGTTGTCTGCCAAGTTTTCGACTTTCGTACGCGTCAATCATCCCAACTCATGCTTCAGGAGCAGGAAGAGAAGAGACAGCATATCCATGATCCGCCACGTGTCTGGACTATGAGCTTCGGACGGGCTTTCTGATCCACCAGCGCTGGAGAGATCCATCGTGGCCATGCAAATCGCCAGATATCCTCAGCATTTTGGCGAAATACCTGAGCGATACGCAGTCCCTCGCTTGCGTTGAGCACGGGCAGGATGTAAGGCCATGGTGTGGACGAACATACATTGGCACGACCTCGTTGCAGACCATCGCCTTTCGCCGAGCTGGTACAATGGCCAGCACCCGCAACGGGGCTGCACCGGACGGGGAGGGCAGACTATAGCAGCAAGCGGGCGGGCAGATCGCTCAGCAAGCGGCATCAGCGGGCCACTTCAGGACAGTGCTATCCATCTTTCAGGCCTTCCTTCCGCATCGTGAAGGTCCCAAGGGAGAGAAGTCCGATTCGAGAATCTTAGAGACCAAGCTTGGCCAAGCGACCCTCAATTCTTCGCACTACATCTTCTCAGCAAGGTCCGAGACAAGAATCCTGCGTCTAATACGCCGTGGCGAAGCTTGTCAAGCCCCTGGGACGACGAACATTTCACCGGCCGACAATGCCATAGCTTCTGACGACTCGGACTATCGATCCGGACCTGGCTGAGCGCAGTGTCAAGTCTTATTGTAGCACCATGGCTCTCCAGTCCCAGGTTTTCCGTTCCGAATGTCGTCCTTGAAACTTTTTCTCGCGGCCGTTCAGATCCTGCCAGACGTACGCAGCAGCCACACCGGCCCGCACGCACGAGACTGCGGATCTCCAGCGGATCGAGTACCGTCCCTTGAGCGTCGAGTCCACAGCACCAGGCGCTCAGACGCGATGCATGCAAAGCCTGTATGTCGCTGCCCCAAGTGGTCAGTACGGTATATATGCGCTTCTTTTACCTGCCATGTCTAGATCTGTTCGATCGTACGGTCGGCGTCAGCTGCTTCGGATGCTGCGCTTATGGGCAGCTACGTGATCATCGCACAGCCACAGCAGCTATTGCTAGCGATGTACGGCTGCCCGCACGTCCAAAGATGTGCCGATCACATGCCTGCAGCCGCGCCCATCGCTCGCATACAATCGGCTTCTGCCCGCTGGTCGCTCGCTGCGATAGAATGCGCATGCTCTGGCGCGTCAAGTCCTGCGGATCCCGTGACGCCACATATTGTAGCTTTGTTCATGGCTTGCGCTGGACGCTCTACACGTGGGTGCGCGCATGGTTTACGGGGATGATGAGACAGCACGGCGAAGGATTTGGCGACGAAAACGGTGGGCGACAGGTTCGAGGAGATCGGATCGCTGATATGGTCTTTTCTGTTCTTCTGATCTGACGTTGCTACGGATAGTCGCGTGAAAGGTGAAGACGTTGTATCTCTGTACGACAATCTCATGGGGTGTAGGCAGGAGCTTGCCATAACAAAGCCGTCAACTGCTGCACTTGTGAGCGCCCAAGTTGTGGCCTGAGGCTGCACAACTGAGATGCTAACCCATCCTCGATCGCTCCTTGCTTCAGCACCAATCGTAAAAGCGACAACGACAGGAAATGGAAGGCATGGTGACTCACAACCGGGGAGCAAACAGTATTTTGTAAGCCTTGCAGGTTTGACAGTTATGGTAGGGTCACCGGCATTGAGGGGAAAAGACACGTGCGAGTACAGAGGCACCGAGACATGAAAGCAGAGGTAAACATCATCTTGATATCTTGGAATGCAGTCTCACTATGGTACAACGTCATTGCCTTGCACCATCTAAGGCTCGACCGTGTCTTGATGCCAAGCCCATGCTCCCGAGCGCCGCCTTCTTCGACCGAGCCCCTAAACGAGTAGCTCACGAAAAGCATTGGTCCAGTCCACGATCCTGCACTCGCATCGTCGGGCCAGCATTAATTGCCCTCTCTTTCTGCATTCGTCGCCTCGGCTTCCCAGAAACCTCATCTTCTTCCTCTTCTACTGCTCCTTCGTCTCTTCATCATGTCCCTCACCTGACCTGCTGAATAGCCTGCAACCTCGCCCTCAACCCCTCCAAATCCTTTCCTTTCAACAATCCCAAAACCCTACCAGGATCAAATAGCCATTGCGGACACGTCTTCCTATACGCAGCCCCATTAGGTAAGACCTGCAACAACAATGTGATCTCTCTCGGCAACGGCGCAGGAGGCTGGACCTGATTCCCTGGAGCCGCGGGTGAAGTGGCTGGGACGTAATTCTTCGTCATGAACCCGCCTGAACCAGTTTGGGTGGTGAGGGTGCCACCACCAGAGACAGGAGGCGGAAGTGTGCCGGTAGTCGTTGGTTTGCGGTTGGTAATGCCCTTGAGCGGAGACTCGGCGCGCATGAACTTCCTCGGGGTTTCGGCGTCCGTGTCCAAATCGTCGAGCGGACGTTTCGGAGATGCCATGTACGGTCCTCCTGGACCCAGGCGCAGAGCATCAGCACCCGCTGCCTCCACCATGACGGTCGGCGGTAAGGTCACCGTGGTCTTCGGCCGGATCTGCTTCTCACTCAAGGGCAACTGCACACCCACCCCGTCAAACCCTCCTACTTCAAACCTCTCGGCGAACCTTTCCAATTCCAAGCCCGGCTCCGCACCAAACAACTCCCTCATCCTCGCCTCCAACTTCCTCACCTGCGCCAGGTCCCCATACCGGCTTTCGAAATGGTACATCCACCCCAACAACCCCCTCAACCTCTCCCTCCTCTCCTGCACCAATGTCACTTTCCCTAATATCTTGCCCACAACCGTCTCAAACACCACCCGCGCATTCGTAACATCGTTGACACATTCCACCAAGAACCGAAGATACTCCAACGCGAAGCCCTCATCAACCGGGAACAACTTCAGACCCCGTTCGAAGATCTTAAGCGCTGATGGGTCCTTATAGCAGTGCCACTCCATCAATGCATTCGCCACGTACACCTCACTCCCCAATTGGCCTCTGGGTCGAGCTTCAGAGAAGACACCGCGGAAACCTTTGCGTGATTTGCCTGGGGCGCCTTGGCCTTGGATGCGGCGGAAGGCGCGCATTTTGGCGATCCAGAGGTAGGAGATCGTGCGTTTGAGCTCCTCTATTTGGGCCTTAGCGACCGTCTTGACTGCTTCGATACGCTCGGCTTCCTGTTCGGCGCGAGTCTTGGGCTTGTTGGCGTCGGTTGCGCCTTCTTCATCTTCATCGTCGTTATTGGAGTCCGCGGCGTCTGCTTTTTCGTCCTCAACTTCGGGGGAGAGCGAGGCGAAGTACGCTTTGACCTCCGCGATGTTGCGATCGCGGCGCCCGCCGAGCTTCTTGTGGATATCGTAGAGGGCTTTAAGGCATGGCTCAAAGACTGCGTCGAGTTTCTCACCATTGGCAATGGCGATTTCTTCGCCGCCGGCATTGTTGATCTCGAGGCCTTCTTCCGCGCGGTCGCCCTTCTTTAGCGTCAAGAGAACACTCTCCGGATTCGCTTTCAGACCCTCTTCCAGAAAGGTCTCGCCCTGCTGCACTGTCGTCGCATCCGCAAGTTGCTCGAAGCACCAGCTCGCTGCTTCGTACCAGATGCGCGGCCAAAAGCGGAGGAAGGTGCAGGCTTGCTTATAGACGAACAGAATTCTCTTCCGGTAAAGCGCGATATCTTCGTCCTTCAAGATTAGCGGATCCGAGATCTCCCAGTCAACCCAAGCCTTCCACCTTTGGACTTGCGCTGCAAAGGCATCGTCGCCCTCACAGCCCTCAACAGGCGGCAAAGTCGGCACGATCTTGCGGTCCAACCCCTCCAGCAACTGTGAGACTTGCTTCTCCGCCGTCCGAGCCTGCATGTAATGCGGACTCATTTCCTGCAGAACCTTTCTGCCCGCAGCCTTGTTGCCGCTGTACTGATTCTCAAAGCTATCGTACTCCTTCCACAGCGCCACCACATTGCCAGAAGGGACCTTGATAGAGCGCTGGTAAGCTTTCCGCAGCGAATCGACTTTCTGCAGGTCCTGCCAGCCAGTACCACCAAGTACTCCGGGAGAAGACTTGATGAAGTCGATATACTCGCGCCACAGGTTGGCTGACTCCGGGTCGTCGCCGACTTCGGCCAGAGTGGCTTCAAAGGCCTGGCTGATCACTGCACGGCTTTCGCCACTGGGATCCGGAACGAGCGGGAAGACGCGGCGGAGGTAGGAGAGGTATTGGTTCCAGAGATCGAGTGCAGGAGTGCGAGGGAGAGAAGTGGAGAAGACGCTTTCGATGCGAGGACGGTTGGAGGCGAAATCTTGTTCGTATTCGAAGGTGAGGAGTTGGAGGAAAATTGTGGGCTGCAAATCGTTAGCTGAGAGTGGAGATGAGGCGCGATGGACATGCGCTTACATTCGTCGGCCACACTTCAAGCATACGCTCGTAAACTTTGCGCACATTGTCGACCTGGGTCTTGGCACGGTAGTGCGCAATCAGCTCCCACCACGCATCCACATCGCACTTGGGGTCGTCCTTGATGCGATCTTCAAGCCTGCCGACCACATCATGTGGCAGGCGCTGTGTGGTCGCAGCTGCCGGTGCTTCGCCGTTGGTCGCAGGCATTGGTGTGTTGGAGGTTGTGGTAGCTGGTGGTGCAGGAGAGACAGCAGTAGCTTGTGGTTGCTGCGCAGTGAGTGAAGCAGTGGTAGAAGCAGCAGAAGCAACAGCAGAAGTATACTCGGTGGTGGAAACAGTGGGGAGCAGGGAGACGGCCGACTCAGCGGCAGTGTCAGGGTCAGCAGTGGTAGCGGCGCCGTTGAGACTGTCGGGCTGGGCGGCAGAGTCAAGTGTAGCGGAACTAGCTAAAGGTACATGACCTGCTTCTTCTGCCTGAGTCTCTGCTGTTGAGCCATTCGGCTGTGCTTGGGGGATGCCCCGAGGCATGTCTTCTTCCTCGTCACTCTCTTCCACCATGAAGCCGCCGACGGTTTTGAGCGGCTTTGATTGTTGTGTGGGTTGCGAAGGCGTAGCTTGGATGTTGTCGAAGCCGAATGAGGGGTCGTAATCTTCCTCGTCGTCGTCCTCGCCCGCGTTGGGGGTGAGCTGGTATTCGCCGTTGCCGTTGCCGTTTGCGTCTGCGACCGGCACATCATCGTCGCTCATGTCCGGCAGACCCGTAGGGTCGTAGGCCGCCATGGCAGGCGCGAGCTACGCGTTAGTCTGGGATGGCGATATGTAATCTCGTATCAGAAGCGCTGGCGCAAAGTGAAAGATGTTGTCTGAAGCAGGGAGTCGGCGCCGCGAGGACGGGTGGATCCTGTGGAGGTGGGGGGGATGGTGGCTTTGGTCAAGACAGCGGCGCTGGCGGTGAGGATGGAGATGAAGGCTGGTGCGGAGATGGGAATGGTGAATGTATTGGGGAGAATCTTCGTGGTGAAGCTGAAGGTTGCGCTCCATTGCGAAGGTCGAACGACAGGCTCCCGCGGTCCCGTTCCGCCCCGCCTGCGGAAAGTGTCATGCCTAAGGCACTACATACAGTGACCGCCTTCGAATGAGTGAGAGGAACAAAGAATGCACACCCATCTGCCAGACACCAGTCTTTTGAATTGCTGCATCTGGCCATAATTTGGACGAGAAGCTTGTGAAGGATTCGATCCATTGAGCTGCGGGAAAGTAGCGAGGTTTCGTCCGGCAAAAGGAGCAGATGGCGAGATTCGCAGAGGCCAATTCGATCTTTCCGTGAATATTGCACGATTGCAACACTCATATTATTTCTTGCCGTAACACCGCGCATCTTCGCCATGTCGTCCAACCGTTGGCGTAATATGCGAGTGCCGCCTTTCTTACGGCGACTCTTCAAGTTCACATCCATGGACTTTGAGGCGGTATTGGGAACACAAACTTGAGGAGCGAAGTCTGGATGCTGACCCGATTCCAGGCAGTATGGGAAATGACAAACCTCATAATCGCACCCAAAAAAGTGTTCCGTAACATCTACTACCATGTATGTACCATACGCCATCACACATGCACATTCCGTGGGCAGGACGCTGACAATTGCACAGAAACGTCCATCAACCCCATCAACCCCGATCTCTCTCCCCAACTGACCTAACCTGACCCAATAGAAACGACACAATCCTACCACCGCCCCGATCCAGCGTTCACCTACCTTCTCTCGCTCTTCCTCTTCCTGACCGGCCTCGCATGGGGAATCGCCTACGCGCCTTCCGCTGCCGCCACAATCCGGGTAGCGCTGTTCTTCGTCCTGGTCCACTTCATCGGCTCAAGCCTTCTGGTTGCAACGCTTATGTACTTCCTCGTCGGGAGAACGCTGGGTAAGCGGAGGGCGGGATTGTTTGGGCCGCCGGGAGGCAGCCAGGAAGGTGGGGGCGAGGTGCTGGAGTTTGGGTATTGTTTTGATGTAAGCAGCAATCCAGTCCGGCGGAATAGAAGAGAGTTCGAGGTTGCTAACGAGGGTGCTTGCAGGTGTCTGTTCGCGCCTTCCTCCCGGTCTGGACGTCCCTTTATGTGCTGCAATTCCTCCTGTTGCCGCTTATTGCACAGGATTACTGGGTATCGAATTTCTTCGGCAATACGCTTTACCTAGTCGCGCTGGGTTACTACCTTGTCATTACGTTCTTGGGCTACAATGGTAAGCATCATCTCCACCGCATGCAAGCCTTGGAAGCTAACTGGACATTCCAGCACTGCCCTTCCTCGCCCGGACAGAGATCCTTCTAGCACCCATCCCAGTCCTCGTGATAGTCTGGCTCGTAAGCCTGTTCACCTTCGACTGCGCTACAAACTTCGCACCGGTGCTGTGGTGCGGCGTTAACCTCCGGAAAGCCGTATAGAACACATCGCACACTGCTCGACGCTGTACCAATTCAAATACCAATACGTACACCGCCTCCAACTCACTCTACGTGTCCCCACTCATCCTCATTCTCCTCGACCGCAGCCAAACCGACCGTCTCCTCAGCAAGCGCTCTTGCAGCTCGCCTACCCCTCTCAACATCCACACACCACATAACCGGAATCGGCACGCCGACCAAAGCAGCCAAGAACCAGAATGCGGGCCGGATATCGCCTGTAGCATCCGTAATCGCCCCAACGATCGCGGGTCCGAATACTGAACTCCCCTTATCCGTAATAGCATACAGCGCGTAAAACGCTGCCTCGCTCCCCGGCGGGATGAGATCCCCGAAAAGCGCTCGGCAATAACTACTCAGCCCACCTAGAACGAGTCCATAAATGGCGCCCAGGGGATACATCTCCCATTGCTGCTTCAGTCCGATCGGGGAAGAAGGGATGTAGCCCAGGAGACCGTAAAGAGGGATCAGCTCGAAGAGGGAGATACATATCAGTATCGTATGGCTTGGGCTTAGGCCCATGAGAGATGAGAATTTCGACCAAGTAAATGCGCCTAGGATTCCAGAGAGAGTTACGATAACGTTGATGAGTGCCAGCGCCGATGAATCCATTCCTAGCGTGGTTTTGGCGAAGAGGATCGCGGTCCCGGAGACTGTCGCGATGCCGTCGGAGATCATGAACCATGCTGCCAGAAACAACAGCACATCCTTCGACTTCCTCGCCCTCTTTACTGTCCTCCCGAGATTCACCCACGAGTACGTTAGATACCCCACACAACGCCTCGTCTTTCCATCCTCAGCTTTGGTGAGAGGCGGTCCAGGTCGTGGCCGTAGCCACAAAGCGGCGGGGAGAGTGAAGGAAAGCCACCAGAGACCGATGAAGAAGAGGACCAGACGCAGGGACCAGAGATTCGAGCCCGTGGATTTCAGGATGAAGATGGAGAAGGCTTGTACGATGACGGAGGCGATGTAGCCGATTCCTACGCCATAGGAGGAGATGCGAGTTGAGAGGCGTGGGTCCGGAGAGCTGGTGGTGAAGGAGGCGGAGTAGGGGGTTGTTTCTTCGCCTGGGAGGAGCGCCGCGGTGGCGTCGTCAATGCCTGGAGAAGGAGGGAAGTCCGAGTTTGATTGTTCGTCGTCGATGGGAAGGTGGACGCGTCCGTTGACTGGTTCGGATCTTGGAGAGGTGTGGTAGTGCCGCACAAGTACTGGGAGGAAGGAGTTGAGGAGGACGAAGCTCGCCCCGAAGCAAACGTTGCCTATCATAGCCCAGAGACTACCCAGCAGGTAAAGATTTGGTGTGATTGGTAAGAACAACATCGTCGCCACCGCTCCCGCGACAGCAAATCCGATGAGTAATTGCTTGCGATACCGTCCGTGGTCTGCGGCTGCAGACATCGTCACAACAATTACCGCCTGCAAGAGCACACTGATGGAAAAGGTGTACATCGCGAAACTTGCGGTGTTGATCTCGGAGCCTAGGATGTGGAACACGCATTGTTGGCCTCCCGCCGGGGTCCGGACGCCGATGTCATGGACTCGACATGGCTTCGAGTGATCGCTTGCGAGCACAGCAGATGGTGACGCCCGCGCCAACTCTTCCAGCGTGATTGGGACGAATGCGCCTAGTCCGCAGACAACGAAGACTTCGGCAGCGAAGCTGTAGGCATAGAAGCCTGCTAGTTCTTTACGGGAGGTGGCCCGGGTGTCCTCGCCTGGGTAGGAAGGCGGAGGCTCGCCCATGTTCGACGTCAGGGAGTCTGGATACCTACAGGTAGTGGAGGAAGAGCGTTCATCGTCTGCATAGCCGTTGTCGCTCCGGGCGGACCATCTTGATTCTGTGCGGACAAGTTGTTTGGGTCGAGCGGGAGATGGAGTGAGGGATGGGGAAGCCTCGGGCGTGGACGTTCGCGGGACCATCCGGGGCGAATCACATGGCGGGGAGCGTTTTGCGCTGCGGACTTGTCAGAGATTCACAAGGTCATGCATGAATATGGACGGTGGTACGGTCGACGATGCGAAGCTGTGAGCCGTGGATGCGGCTCTGCTGATTGCTCGGTTAGTCCGGATGTTCTTACGATAAGAACTAGGGACGGTTCGGCGAAGGGAAATGAGGGTGTCCAGCGCAGATCATCGGCTAGCCGCATGGCCTCAGATGACCTTGGGAGCACTTGACCATGCTGTGCGGAGGTCGGTGTCTTGCTACCGTCTGTGGCATTTGGCGCTCATGTTCTTCGAAGCGCCACGGAGGACTGACGAGAAGTTCAAGCCATCATGTCCTTTCGCGTTGCGCGGTCATATCGATGTCATTGTGCTGGCACCTGCAGACAGTTTTCGGATGAGGCCGAGCAGGGCTGGGGGATCCTTCCGAGTGTCTCTCGCTGTCTTGCTTTGTCAGGACAGGTACGCTGCTCAGGCTGACAGATGTGTTCCGTAGCAAGCACCGCGACTGCTACATGGAGAGTTTCTCCAAGTGATCAGGCCGTCGAGGTCCTACAATAATTGGCGGCTCCAATAGCCAATGTCAAATAGGCTCCGGCGTGGCTGAACCGGATAGTGTCACCGGCTGAGCGGGCCCTGCCCGCCTGCGCTGATCTGCGGCAGACTGCGCTGCAAGCATTCCACAATCCACATCCTCCTTCCACAGAAAAGTCATCGCATTCACCACCACCGCAACTCTGGGTTCACTTGCAGCGCATAACCAGAATCATCAGCTACACTTCTCAAAGACTTCCATTCACGCCTGGCTCATTGACGACCACTTGAGGCACATGCGGAGCCGCCGAGATTGACATCACACCCGCGCTCGCTCATCCCGACGATCACCACGTGCGCGACAGTCCCACGTCCTGCTACCTGGAGCCACAGAACAGCATACAGCACATCCATCTGCTTTCCATATCGACTGCATTTCCAGACATTGCGAGGACAAAGGCAGGCATTGTCGCCGAGCGTCTCCGAACACGCCATACCTGAAATGATCGTGCGGAAAGAACAGCCAAGATAGAGTCGCCAAACGGGCAGCGCGACGGAGAGGTGGCGGGCGGCGGTGGGCCAGTGCGGAAGGAGGGAGAAGGTGCGATGCCAGGACTGCTGAAAATGGGGGGGCAGAGCGTGGTGGACACGCCGGGGCCTAGGAAGGAGAAGAGCCAAGCGCACGATGATACGATCGCGTCAGAGGTGGCCGCGATGGACGGTGAGCAAAACGGAGCGAATGGCTTGCCAAATGGAAGCGCTGCAGGCGCAGCGACGACAAATGGTGGGCATGCGGACGTGGAGATGCAAAATGCTGGACCGGAGGATCCGCCGCAGCTAGATCAGTCATGGCGAGAGGCAGACGTGAACAAGTCGCTCGGCAAGATGATGGACCGGCTGGCGCAAGACGCCTATGCAGATCTCACGACTACCCTGAACAGAATGGCCGATCTGCCGACAGACACTACGCCACAAACCAATGGAACGAGCGTGCCTGGCCAGGTCGACAGCTCAGAGATCAGCAAGCAGAAGAAGCGACTGCTCATGGACTACGCGTACACCCAGCGCGACCGCTTTACCAAAACACTTGTGCTTTCGGATTGGGCGCAGAATGCCGAGGAGATGGCAAAGCTGATTGACATTAAAGTGTGGCAAGATAAGCAGCGGTGGGCGACGGAGATGTCCAGAGACACTATCGGGTTTCTGAAGCGCAATCTGGCCGTGTTCAACACTCCTGCGCCCAACATCGAGGGTGCCATGGAGGTCTTAGCGACAGGCAAGCAAGCGCATGTTCCGGACTTCGGCTATATCCCACCGAAGCGATTGACGGCCAAGCAACTACTGCGAACGTTGCGAAATATGAACGTGGCCGTCGCGACGCGTCTGAATCTGCAAGAAGACCTCCCATACCACATGCAAGATTTTTCCGTCGCTAGCGGCCGAGCAACCTTTACCGTTTCCGGCGAATTCGAAGTCGACCTCGCAGTCGCCGATGAAGAATCAGGCAGTCCTTTCTACTTCATCGATTTCAGGTTGCTCTTTACGCCGAGCTCCGCCATCGTCAACGACCAGATCCGTGCGCATCTTGAAGCGAAAACAAACGCAGAGCTAAGCAGCAGAGGCCTAAAAGGCTGCTACGACTTTCTACACAACTTCGTGCTCACTAACAAGATCGTCGTCTTACGAAGACAAGCGCAGGAAATGCTACGAGGCAAGTGGTTCGACTGCATAAAACCCGAATCGCTGCGGAGAAATCTTGCGGTACAGTATTGGAAAGGTATGCCAGGTCCGAAAGATTGGATCGAGATTGGTGTGAATAGCGGCAGAGCGCCCGGGAAGCCTGCGGCGAGAGTCACGCCAAGTATTGGCGTGAGGTGGTTTAGGAAGGGGCAGGAGGTCAAGGATGAGGTGCTTGAGTTTGACTGGACGGAATTGGATCTGGAGAAGTGTTTAATGCAGGTTATTGGAAAGCACTCCGCTGGAAAGCTGCGGGCTGCGAGACATGGTCTGCGCACACTTGCAGCTTCGAGCACCGGGTTGGAGATGAGTATCTCCGACAAGGACGACGTGGACTGTGCGCTCAGGCTGCGACTGCCTGCGATGCGCAAGCCGCTCGTTGTGCGCGTTGAGCCAGTGACGGGGCAATGGTCGCTCTCGCCACCTGGACCCGCGACTTTTGATGCAGAGCGCAGGCTCAACAGCGACCCCAATATCGATGCGTCACGCCTATTTGCTGGTCTCGTCTGCGCGTTGGTACAGGAGCGCATTCTGAAGATTGCTGAGACTCTTGGCTGGACTACGTTGCGCGGTGTTTCGAATGCGAAGGAAAGGCTGGGTGCAGATGTGTTACAGCACAGCATCTTCTCGCTTGCCGGCTGGAGTCCAGAGTGGCTTCTCGCTGCGAGCTTTGGACTGGGTGGCGAGAAGTGGTGGGTCTTGCGGTTCCGGAGCGACCAACCCAACGCCGCACGCACAGTCGATCTTGCACGAGAGCTGCCAGGAACGCGCGATCTGGGTGAGATAACGAAGTCAGTGCTTCTCGGGATCGAAAAGCGCGCCGTAGCAGAGGTGTCGCAAGCAGTCCTCTCACATCAACTGCGCAGTCTCCGAATCCCGCACGAGTTTGAACCATCTCCTCCACGAAGCTCGGACACGCCCAATCCCTGCAGCGTAGCAGGCATGGTCGCCTACCTCAGCTTCGACGCCCTGATGCGCGACGTCCGCGACAAGAACTGGAAACCTTGGGCCCACCACACCGTCCGCGTCTCGCACCACGGCATAGTGCCCATCGACTCTCCCCTTACCAGCAACGCAGATCCCCAGACACCCTCTCAAGTCCGCCATGACCTTCGCCTCAACATCGAAAGGGGCCAGCTAAAGCATCTGGAGTCCCACCTCTCGAAATCGAAAGACCAAGATATCGCTCTCAACAAGAGCGGTGGCCTGGCTGTGCGGCTACGAACTCCGTTCGGCGAACCTTTCGTAGAAGCCATTCGCAGAAGGCTGGCGAATGTGGAGAGGTTAGATGGGTATTTGGCTGTGCTTAGGAGGCTCGGCTTCACCTGTACGAATATGGGTTTGCAGAGGCTGGCTTTCACTTACTGCAAGAATCCAGAGCTGGGTGCGCAGATCACATTCGCCCCAACGGACGGAGGAGACAATGCAAATTTGAAATTGCTGCCGCAGGGGGGAAACCCACATATGCGGTCGAGGGTGCCGCTGGAGCAACTGTTGAACACAGGTGCCAGAGATTCTTTCCAGGTCTTCGCGCAGGTGCTCGCCTTCTCCCTGCCGGTTGTGCAGGTCCTGGATCAGCTGGAAGAAGATCACTTGGCCGACCGGACGGCAGTGGCTCGAGTCCGCTGTGCAACCTGGTTCCGCATCGTCTACCGCTCTCCACTACCCAATGTCATCTTAGAGGTCCGAACCCGCGCGAAGGTGGTACACAACGAAGTGCAAGCTCGTTGGCACATCTTGCCCGTATCCGATGGCAAGCCGGCACCGGATGCGGTGGCTTCTGCGCTCAAGTCGTTTTGTGCCGCCGAGAGGGGAGAAGGCTGGTTCGGGATCGGAAACGGGGTCATTGCTGATATCAGCGGCGTAAAATCCGCGCTCCAGAAACTTGATGCTGTTATGCGCGGTCTTGAGGGTGCGAGCGACGTTGTTAACAAGGCGGCGCAGGAGAACATGGAGGACAAGAAAGCCCCACCCCCTGCTCCTACTGTGGTGGGAGACAGGAATGGCAACCCGAGCGCGAATGCCAACGTCAACGGGCAGACGGCAAGGCAGATGACATTACCGCCTGCACAGCAAAGAGTTGAAAAGCCGGGTCAGCAGCAGCAGCAGCAGCATGGCCAAGAAAGGCAACAGCAGCACCTGAACAACGGCCGGCCACTCCAGCAGCCGCCGATGAACGGGCGGCTCGGGCAGCAAGCCACAAAAAGGCAGGAGAAGCCGGATGTGATCATGCTTGATTAAAGGGAAAAGGTGAGTGGTGGCTGGGCTTAGCGAGGCGTTTGCGGAAAGGGACGGAGGAATATGTCTTGGTTTCTTGTGCTTTTTGGTTGCGGTCACTTTGCTGTACTCATATACCACTGCGCGCCGGAAGTGAGGCTTGCGCTAGCATCGTCGCTGGGAGGAAGATGGATGGTTTTCGGAGGATAGGATAAGTAACGAGTTTATGATATCAATAGTCATGGATAAGAGATCTGTCGTATGACGAGCCTTGAATGCTGTGCAGCAGTTTTGATGTTTGTGCTGTGCTGATGACCATTGCGCCGTCTAACCATCGGGCCCACTTTTCCCGCCGTCGCCAACACGACCTTCGCTCGACGCTTTCTCCCTCCGCCGCTCGTTGACGTCCCAGTTGTAGACTCTCGCCGTAGCCACTTCCATCGTCTGCGGAACCTCGTCAGTCTTATCATGCCCGCCGTAGACGACAGACCGCGCACTTACGGTGATTTGTTCCCTCAAGAACTCCAAATCCTCCTCACAATTCCCCAGGCTCGCCTGCGCCGCTTCCAACTTGCCCACCAATAGCTCCTCTGCTTCCTTCAGCGGATAAGAGAGCATCACATTCGCTCCTAGCCACAGATACACTTCTTCGGTCCTCGCGACCGAAGCTTTAGCATACAATGTGTCGTTCAATTCAAAGAAAGAATCCAAGGGCTCCGAGGCTTCGTCCCGGGAAGCAAGAAAGCGGACAGTGTCGAGGGTCTTCTGGATGTCGGGGATCTTGTCTTGGAGGCCGAGGGCGCGTTTCTGGGTGGAGGATTCCATGAATTGGTATTTTCTGGGTGGGTCTGTAAGTGGGAGCCAAAGGGCAGGAAGCAGCGGAAGTATGGTTTCCTTACGAGATCATTTCCTGAAAGCTCCGGAGACATCCTTCGACGTCTGCGCGGGAAGAGACGTAGTCTTCGACTTTGTCGACGAAGGGGGCGAGGGGGATGCCTCGGGGGTTGGTTGGGGCATTTTTGCCGCTGGCGGGAAGGTTAACAGCAGGCACTCTGACATCGGAAATGGGATGGGAACCTCACATGTTCTTTGAGGCTTCCGTCATGCTATCGTTGTGACATTGCTTGATGGTCTTTGTCGACTTGAGGCTGGCCATTTGATACTGCGGTCTTGGCGCGACGTTTGCGCTTCCTCACGTGCCTCCGCTACGCTAGCGCGGATCTTCGCACATGGATCTGACGCGACGCGCGCATGACATGGCTGTTTCGCTTCTTGCCTCGTCCTCACGTCGACAAACCCGACCATGACCCGCTTTGGAAGGCGTGAAGGATGCCTTTCGACGAGGAGTCTGGTCTTGTGTTCGAAGAGACCATCAGACGACGATGCAACTGTCTTCAGGAGCAGTTGAGAGGGTGTAGCGGCAGGCCGCCGTCAGCCCGGCCACGAAGAAGCCGTGGCACTCGGACTCTGGCTGAAGCAGCTACCAGACGGCTTCTACACAATCTCGACAGTCTCGAGCCTGCTTCGCTGGCAGGCGTGCCGCCGCCGTTGATTGATAAGCTGTGGCAAGCAATCAAGAGGAGGTATACATGCCGTGAAGCTCATGGTTCTCTTTTAGACGAAGCTAATCACTGGGCCGAAGACATCTCGACAGCCTCAGAGTGTGGAAAGTGTTCGCCCAGGCCCATGCGTCTTGCTTGCAAGGCGAGCTTTACCTCTTGGAATACCAATGCAGCCGATGTCGCCGCTTTCCGGATGTCATTCAAATGTGCAATGACTCGGACCTCTGCTGGTTGACCGATCTCTTAATAGATTGCAGATTCATCGACGAAGGGGCTTTATATCAGATTCCGCGAATGAGGAATTTGCGAACTTTAAAAGTTCGAGAGGGCGACTCCTGCAGAGTCACTGATCGTGTCATGCGGTGCTGGGCGGATGCCGCGAAGGACGAGGGCTCGTTCGGCAACCTTGAGTCTGTCGTGCTTGATCGATACAGTCTTTCGGACCGAGACTTCACTAGCATGTCTCTGTTTCGGCTGTCCGACTTTCCGGTGCTTCAAGCCTACACTGTCTTAAATGCGCCGAGAGAAGTCGTCCAGAAGTTTGCTCCAAAGCAGCCATGTGGCGGCTTTGTTCGACAGAGACAGCTACCCACACGCGCCGCTGTGAATCTGCCACAGATACCACGCCTAACGGTGTGCGTGGGCACCCTGCGGACGAGAAACGCCGACGAAGGACTGGCTTTCACCCTACATCTCGAGCGAGGCACGAGCTCGTACAAAATGGATTCCGGCGTTTCCGTAGAAGAGGTACATGGGTCTCAAGTTGACGGGGCCAAGAGGGTCACCAAGAAACGCAAACTGCGCAAAGGCAAAGCGATAAATCTGGACGACATGCTACTTGAGCACAGCTGAGGGAGTTCTGGGATCGGTAGAACAGGATACTGAACGCCAAACAATGCCAAAGATTGCCGCTTTGGCTGGATTGATCTCCGGAGGCTCGCGGATTGGATCTGGACTCCGGTGAATGACCGTCGCTGCCACGGATATGCCGTCAATATCGACATCCGGTTCACCACTTCCCATCAATTTCAAAACGACATAAAAGCGGCGACGGTGCGACGACCCGCGTTTTCAGATCTCAGAGGATCAAAGTCAAGGATCAAACTCTATGCACGAGCAGCAAGATGTAAGCGGCGGGGAACGGCAGCTGGCTATTGTCGGTCATCGCATCGATCTCATGCAGCTAGTGAGGTCGGCGCTGGCGGGCGTTTTCTCCGAAGGAGATCGCTGGGAATCCTAGAGACGGCAGCTCTACTGGGATGTTGACGTGCGTGCAGGACATCTGCATAATGGACCGGGGGCCGTGGTTTGTGATGAACACAACACCATCTCACCCGCATATCCAAGCGCGAAGCCGGTTATCGAAGACGTGAATGAAGTGTTGGCCGAGCGGCGTGGCTTGCGCCGTGGACCGCAGGTTAACATACGTGCGTTATTGCTGCAGATCGTGCAAGGTGTAGGCAGGAGGAGCACGTGTAATCTCCAGGCTCCACCAGGGTGACAGGATTGAAGGTGAAACAACAGCGTCGTGCGGCAGTGTCTCGGCATGTGATTGACTGATATCTCCTCTTGCAACAACAGACCACCAGCCTTCAGCACTTGAAGCGCTGGTACATACATTTTTGCTCGACGCCAGGTGACCTGTCACCGACAAGTCCCGGCCAAAAGCCCTCATATCCAATCGTGCAGATGCGCGCTCATAACAGCTCTTCAAGCCGACCGTCTACTCCAAGAAGCCTGCTTTAGCATTCTATGCTCCTATGCTGTACAGTGAAAAACAACAGAGAGGTCGTGAGGTCGTTTACATGCAGGCGGCGCCGTCAATGCCAATCACCTTGCCGTTGACCCACTCGCCGTCCTGGGAGGCGAGGAAGCAGACGACGCGAGCGATGTCGATGGGTTGGCCCACGCGGTTCATAGGCGACCAAGTCTTGGCGTACTGTCGAGCTCGTCAGTTGTGCGAACACTATGCGTGGAGTGGATGGTGCTTGCCTCATCGACCTGGTCGTCGGACAGCTTCTCGCCGTTAGGAATGTACTCACGGCAGACAGCGTGGTACATGTCAGTCTTGATGCCTGGGCAGAATCAGCACGGTCGGCTCAACAAGCTCAGCTGCGAGCTGCTTACCACCCGGAGCAATGCAATTGACCGTGATTTTCTTGTCACCACAGTCGATGGCCATGCAGCGGACGAATGTCTCAATGGCACCCTTGGAGCCGGAGTAGACGGTGTGCTTGGGGACACCCTTGGCCTGGCCGGTGATGGAGCCCATCAGAATGATGCGGCCGCCGACAGACAAGTGCTTGTAGGCCTCGCGGGCCACGAAGAACTGGCCGCGGGTGTTGATGCGGAAAACGCGGTCGAACTCCTCCTCCGTAACATCCTTCAGGTGCCCAAAGGACACAACGCCGGAGTTGGAGCAGACAATGTCGAGCTGGCCGTAGTGCTCGACGGCCTGGTCCATGAGCTTGGTGGTTTGGGCGACGTCGCCGACGTCGGCCTTGATAGCGATGGCATCCCCGCCGTTCTTCTTGATGGCCTCGACCACCTTGTTGGCCGCGTCCGCGGAGTTGGCGTAGTTGACGACGACCTTGGCGCCGCGGCGGGCGAGCTCGGTGGCCATGGCCGCACCGATGCCACGGCCGGAGCCAGTGACGAGGGCGACCTTGCCGTCCAGGCGAGAGGTTTCGACAGCAGACATTGTGATGGTGGGGGGGGGGGGCGCGAGGGTGGGTTCGGTAGGTTGGGATGGGCGTGGATATCGGTGTCGGTGGTGACGAGAAATTGATGAAAGGCGGAGAGGATGGGGGGGGGACGAGGAGAGGAGCGGTCAAGCCTATATACAACCTACCGTTCGGCACTGCATGGTTGAGCGAGCAGCGAATGGCGGTGGGGCAACCGGACACAGAGCTGCGCGAGTAGGTTGGACGGGCGCAGCCGCCTCCTTTTCCGACGTGTGGGTATCGGGGGGAAGCAGCAGCACCACGTCTTCGTCTGTCGGACGGGCTGAGCTTGGGCGATGGGGTTGGGAGCCATCTCGCGCCGCAGCGAGAGGCCGAAGAGCGAGAGCCTCATCATCCCACTCCAGCGAAAAGCTCCCGCCATTGTGCTTTCCACCTGCCAGGGTCCATCAGCCGCCGAGAATAGAAAGTCCGAGGGGGCGCGCTGAGGTCCGTGCTCGCGCATGCTCATGCGGCCGCCAGCCAGGCACATCGTCGTCGGAGACGGCGGGGGAGAATTCTCGACGAGCGCGGCAGCGAGTGCGTGCCCAATTGGTCTGGTCAGGCAGGATGATCTCGATCTTTCGGCCGCCTGCGCGTACTGTTCGGCAGAATCACGAGTCGATATGGTTGTGACGAGCCCACAGGCCACGACACTGGCCCGTGAGATACAGGAGCTGGACCAGCCCTCACCTCCTAGCGGTGAGCCAGCCGGCTGTGCGCACGGCACGACTAGTTGCGGTTCGCGGCTAGAAGGGGACCGACCCTCAGGCCAGCAATAGCCTCGGCGGCGAGTCGCTATCCTTGGGTGTCCGCCGGCATGATCTCTGTTGATCAAGTTGTTGCTGGTGGACGCGACGTTCCTGGTGAAGTCTTGGTCCTGCTGCATGCCCGCCGTGACCAGGTGCGGAGATGTGAGTGAGCAGGAGCTCCATATCAGCTCAACGCCGAGACCGCCGGGGAACGAGACTTTTATCATGTTGTCCGGCCACTATGGAGCCGAGACGCATGGCCTCGACGTCAGCGAGGAGAACCGCCGCGCCAATGCAACAGTAAGTTGATGTGGTCTTAGCACAGGCGGTAGCGGCGGAAGATTCTGGAGACGACGGAGGATTAAAGGTCTGTGATCGCCGTCCCATGGGGCCTCTCATTATCTATCCACAGTATTCCCGTCATAAGTCCCTATTCAGACACGTGTGTCCGTACGCCTGCGCTCCGTGACTGTGCGGATAACAACGAGTGTTATCTCCTCAACAAGGAGTGGTATCTCTAAGAAAACGTGGACAAAAAGCATCGACGGGCAACACGCTACTCATGCAAGTGACAGGACGTCTCCTTAGCCCCGAGCAAGTCTCATGAGCTTAGAGGCAATGCCATCGGACAATGGCGTCGACGGGCCCTCGCCGGTGACCTGGACGGCGTGCTGCAGGACGACCGCAGGGTTGTCGATGAACACCTGCGACCCATCTGCTCGAGTGAGCGCCGGAATCCCTTCCTTCTTCGTAATGTACCGCAGCAGGGCTGGATGATCGCACGACACCCTGTCCACAGCGAAGGGGGCGCCGTGGGCTTCTCTCTGGATCAGGCTGTCGCACCAGAGAATGAGGGTGGCACGATACACCGCCCCGGACCAGAACGGCGGCCTTATGCGTGGTGACATCGCACGCACATGACGGAGGACCTGGCCGCAGTGGAAGACCGCCTCCTCGGAGTCTTGAATGCACCTCTTATGCTGCCAGACCAAAGCCTGGTATGACCCATCGCCGCCTTCGCCTCGCGCGAGTCGTTCGACGAGTGGGAAGTCGACGACCGCATTGAGGCTGATGAGGTGGAACATGACCAGGCTGGTCTGCATAGTCGTGCACATCGGGTTGGCCTTGAGGTAGCGCTCGGCACAGTCGTACCAAGCCCGGAGCAACGATTGGACTTCTTGGAGGCGGCTCACGGTCGACGTAGCTGAGCTTGCACCCTGCTTGTTGGCGAAGTCCGGGAAACAGCTGACCAGGCTCCGGTACTGGCAAACCAGCGTTTGCAATGGGTGCAACAACAGTCGCATCTGGTCGGGCGTCATCTCAATGCCGAGCGACATGAGCTCTCCCTCCAAGAATCGACGGAACAACTCCCTAAGGGAGGGAGGGCGGGCGCCCGAGCCAAGACTGGAGTGGCCGTCTGAAAACTCGTGGATCTGCTCGAACAGCATGGACCATTCAGCGGCAGACTTGGCAGTCCAGAGTCGCTGGGCATCCGGCATGGGAGTGGCGAACTCGTTGATGCCGAGGAGCGGACTCCGGTCTTGGAAGATGGACATGTCCATGTCGACCATTGCCCACGTGTACACCAAGCGACTCCGAGTCTCTTGCTGGACCCAGTCGGTCCAAAGTCGGTCGGCGTTGTATCCTTGTCCTGCGTGGGACGACTGATTGGGCCGATGGTCGAGCATGCCGGTGTGCCTCAGCATCGACAAGTACATATTGAGCTGCCCAGCTGCAATGTCCATCTGCATCTTGTCACCACTCCATGCTGCTGAGATCGTGAACAGGAGCGCGGCATGCAGGACAATGGGATCGCCGCTCAGAACAACGTTGCGCTCGATCAGATCAAAGAGCGAGATGCGACAAGCCTCCGTTAGGCCATTGGTCAGTAACCTCGCCTCTTTCGATGCTGCATTGCTGGCGCCCAACGCGATCATCATCAGCACCAACAGGCTTGAGGCCTTGTCGTTGTAGCAATGGAGTAGCTCGTTTGCGTCGAGGATGGATCGGGCCGTCAGAGGGTAATAGCTCTCGAAGGCATTGCAATAGTTGCGCAGGAAGAGTTCCAAGACCCTGGTCGGCGGCAGCAGGACAATATTGGAGCCGCAATGTCCTCCGGGAGAATGTGCGCTGCTCGGAGGTGTGTAGGGGTTGTGACCACGGTGAACGTCGAGAGCTCTGTGGAGAAAGCTCTGGGTGATCGCCAAGAGCTTGTCCCTGCTGGACTCGTGCAGCTGCATGACAGTGAGGAGATCTTGCCCCGCGAAGTCTGCCTCATCAGGTCGTGGACTCCAGCTAGTCCAGATCTCATGGTTTCGCAGGGTCCCCTCCAATAACTCCAGGTTCATGCGTGCGGTCTTCGGGCATACCATAGACAAGGCGCTGGACGGCGTACATCGGAAGATTGACCAAGCTTCGCTCTGCTCGGGTGCAGATGCGATCGAATGTTGCCTTCGAGTCTGGAACCGGGCCGCCGAGCTGCCCAGCTCTAGATCCCAGAACGCCTGCTCGACTCTGGGTGTTTCAAGAGGGGTGATGAGAGGCGGAACGGCGTGGATCTCTAGCATTGGCGGCAGTATCGTTTCTTGTGGTGCGACGAGATGCATGGCTGCAGGATGGAAAGCGACTTGTGGATGGTGCGGCATGAGATCTGCTTGACCGATATTGTATGCCAGTGGCATTTGCATCTGCATTGCACCGTAGTCCAGCATGAATCGAGGACTCGATGAATCGGAATCGTCTCTCTCATCGGGCATGGGCGTTTGTTGCACGAAAGCGCCGGGCGTCTGAATCGGTGGTGGAAAAGGGTGCGGTCCAGGCGTTGGTCCACTCGTTGGGTGATCCAGGGCTTGGAGCGGTGGTGCGTCCGCTACAGGCTGCACGGCAGGCGCACTGATCTTCTCTTCTTGAATGGATGGCATTGTGTGTCGCGGGCTAGCTGGCTTGATCGGAACGGGTTGCGGTGGGCTAGCTCCAGGATTGTGCCCGTTGATGGCTGCTTGAGGTCCCAGTTGCTCGGTATACGGCGGAATGGCCACAGCACCCTCTGGAGGAACGCTGATCCGAGCTGCCTTCTTGGAAGATCGTCGACTGGGTCGTAGCGAGCACCGCAGATTTCGCCCAGCACAACGACTGCACGGGAATTTGCGATCACATCTGGTCTTGCTTTTGGCGCAGTTGGTGCAGGCGATTGGCGTTCGGCCTGCCGGCTTGGGGATGATGCCTTGCGCGGCCGGAATGGGCTCTTGGTTTTGATCCTTGCCGTGGACGGTGTAGTGCCGCTGCAGAAGATCTCTCCGGGCAAAAGACATATGACAGGTAAAGCAGCGGAACGGCTTCACGCCGCTGTGGGTCAGTATGTGCCTCTCGACTGCGGTTGGGGTTCAGTATGTGCTCTCCAGGAGGCGTCGACATTTCCACCTACGGTGCTCATCTCTCGTGAAACTGACGCCGCAGTACGTACAGAACACCATAGCTCACGGTCAACGGCGAGACGCCGAAATCTGGTTCGAGCCGACCAGAAGCGAAGAGGCATGCGCTGGAATCGGATCCAAGGCTGCGAACGAGGCGCTTGGGAGGCAACGATGGGCTGGTAACTTCGACGCAGACCTGTTGCAAGCAGCAGGGAGGGACGGACATGCTACGTCGAGCCGTGAGCAGTGGATAAGGCGTTCTGGGAGGCGGGGGCAGGGCAGAAGGCTGAGCGGTCGGTTGGCAGCGGCCGGATAGCGCAGATCAGCTCTCAGTTCATGAGGTGAATACTCGCGCGCCTGCAATGCAGGTCTGACGCCAGGACCCTGACACTGCTCTGACGATGATGAGCTCGACTTGTGAGAAAGTACAGTGGCACTCTACAGTGGCCAGAACGGCTCCGATGAAGTGGTCAGGCCAGCCTATCGGGCAATTGGTGACGCTTAGCGTGATCGGCTGGCGGGCCACGGCGAGGCAAGGGTGTCCCAGCAGCGCATGCAGCTGCGCTTCGTGCATGGCGCCGCCTGCTAGTGCGAGAGTCTGGGTGATCATCAGTCCCGCCCGCTTTTAGTAGCTGCGACCCGCGCGCCAGTGGAATGCAATTCCGGCCGTTGTGCGTGCACTCCTCGTTATCATCAGAGCACAGCATGCCTGATGGGGATCTGCACGGCTGAAATGGTGTTGGGTCAGGTCATCGTCGTGCCATGGCATGCATGGTGCTCAGCCTGCGGCAAGGCGACACCTCGTCGAGCCGTTTAGCTCGGCGGAAGATTACGAGTGCCTGCTGATTGGGCTCGTTGCATGTCAGCCAATCTCCCATGAGCCTGCGCGCGAAGCGAGAGCCCGTGTGTTCGTAGGAGTGGCACCGGTCACCAGTGAGCCGCATCGATTCCTCTCGAGCCAACCCACCGGGCAGTCGGAAAGAGCGGGCATGTCATCATCAGTAGTACTCGAAACAACAAGTGCATGTGCGGTGGTTACCACCCTCCGCTGCAGCAGCGGGGCAGACTTGGCCTTGCCGGCTCTTCAGACTGCCCGGGCGATCATCCTCGCGCCCGGGTCAGTCCGCAGTAGTGGCGGCATTTTGCAATGTCTGGCGTGATGACAATATCTCACCCTCAGTGGATGGAGCTGTGCCAGCCAAGCGAGATCGCATGCCATGAGTCCACCCATTGTGACTCTCGGTCCAACCGCTTGCGGCGACAGCCGAACTCTCGCACAGCGTGGAGCATCGAAGCGTGGCGGCCCTGTTTGGGTCTCGCGAGGCTTGTGCAGTCAGCATCAACGTTTCCCACCTCGGCGCCCGTCCGTGAAGCAGAAGCTGCCGTCAGACTGCAGGGAAGCAGACGGATGCGCAATGAGCTATGCGACTCGATCGGCTGTCCTCGTCCTGCAGCCTCCTGTGCCCTGAAATATGTGCTGTCAGCCACCATTCGATGCTGATCCTGTTGCAGCAAACAGGAAGTTTCCCGTCGCACCTGGTCATGGATGGAACGCAGACCCTCTGTGGCGACAGGACGTCTTTGGCTTTCAACGGCGACTGTCATCAAGAGATTGGGGGATGTGCCCTATCCGCCCTTTTCAGCAGTTGCATCCAGGCGGCCGAAAGTCGGCGTTTCCACCCTTTCATGAATCCTACTTTGCAGACGGCTCGTAGCCTCGCAGAAAGCCGCCGTCGATTGTGAGATATCTGTCCGGTAAAAAAGAAACCGTGCCGAGTGGTTGACTCGAAGACATGTCGCATCCAACGAATCGGAGACGCTAGGGTGCGGCCAGTGCAGCCATGCTGTGATTGCACCATCGCGTTGATGCTCGTTCATGTTTATTCTACGAAGCAATGACATCTGGTTCGCGGCAGCGCCGGCCTGTGTCCGCGGACCGGCAGCTTATTCTATCTTGTAGCTCCTCCAGTACATGCGCGAATTGTCACTTAAGAAGAGTCGATCATGATTCAATGTTAGAATCATTCCTCTGATGAGACATTCGATATGAGGTTCAGGATCGGGGTCAAGGCTTTGCGGCCATTCGAACAGCTCAATGACAACACAACGCCGGCCTGAGCAAGCATATCGATACCAGGTCCGTTAGCACACCTCGCAAACCTCAGGGCGACGGCCGGTCAGGCTGTCGGCTGCCGTCCTCCTTCGCATTCGCCCGGAAGCGTGGCTATTCGAGTGAGCCAAGGGCCGGCATGCCATGATCCGCTCGCACCGGCACTCAACCTTGCAGTGGGTTCTCTTCGTCACGAGTCACGCTCACTGACTACTCCACTGTGCATTCGCCGTACTTAGGGGCCACGGGAATGATTCCGACATCTAACAACGGGGCTCCGGTGACGGCGAGAACCGACGGGCACAAGAAGCCGTGGATCCAGCGCGCTCGCGGATATGTCGTGCGAGCCTCGCCGTCAACGCGGCTCGTTCACGCAGTGTAGGTAGGAGTACGCGGGAAAAGGCTTAGGGAGCAGCTCGTGCACGCAGAGACTGGCGCAGCCATGGGCTTCGTATCGCATTGTGGTGCATTGTTGCTGCCGATCAGCGGAGGAAGTTTGCGGCAATACTACTATGATTGGCCGGCGTCACGCTTGATTGGGTGAACGACGCATCCTTGTGCCGACAGGCGTGACTTGCGAGAGATACAAGAAGCCTGACACATAGCCTCCAATGCCCCGCTTTACCGCGGCAGGGTGTGGGTTCCTTGCGCACGCCAAGCAGCGGAAGCCTGGGAGCTGACGGCTGGGCACATCCTTCGGAGAATTTCTTGGCGCCGCAGGCGACCTGGGGAGCTTGGCCTTCAGTAGTTACTGCTTGATCGAGGACGCTGGCGAGCTGAAGTGCGAATCCATTCCGAGTCCAGTCGCGACTGCGCACCGAGCTGCCCGAACGCGGGGTTCGGCTGCCACCGGTGGCAGGGATCGCCGCCGGCTTGCCGACGGCTGGCTCATACAACGTCAACGTCAACCTACACTCGTCCAGACCGACTTTCAGCTGAAGTCATGACACGGTCTGTCGAGCGACGATGCAACATGAGGAGCATCTCGCTTGCGCGAAGCGAAAGAGCATCGTCGCTGACGATCTTCCTTTTCGTATGCAATGCGACGTGACGAGTTCGAACGGGTCTTCCTTGCTCCGTGCGCATACGGTACCATACTTTCGATATCGGCAGACTGTCTTTGCATGGCATCACGGCATCGATCGCGGTGAGCACATGCTCTCAAGAGAGACCGAGGCTGGAAGATGGCCTCCCTCTGTCTCCAAAAAATCGGAAGCCCTCGGTCGACCACCGCACAGAGATGCATAGGCTGCCTTGCGCTAGAGAACGAGCATGCCACCGCCGTAGACGAAATTTCTCCCGAGACGTCGCACAAGACGGCTTGGAGTCGCTCCGCCGTCGCACGAAGGTAACACAGATCTCTGAGATCGCGTTCTCAGGTGGGAAATGTGCCAGAGCATCGGGTGTCATATAGACCCTAGCGTATCGAGGGATGTTTTGTGACCACGCCGAAAACCCTTTGCTCGTTCTGATGCCCTTTACCTTCCGGGCTGCGAGAAAGAGGCCTGACAGAGCTGCCAGGACGCAGCTGGTGTCGACCCGACTGCGTACCCCATTGGATTCGCTACCGTTTGACGACAATCAAAAGAAGGAGCTTGGTCAGCAGGAGCTCGCTGTGCTGGGCTTTATCATGCAGTGCTGGCGCACATCCCATGTATTTGCCGGTGGAGCGTACTGCAAAAGCGCCAGATCCCACTGGCGTTGTTGCCTTCTTCATCGGCCGGTGTGGTCTCGCTCTTTGCCGTGTCTTCCTAAAGAGCCGGAGCATTATCCATGAAGCACGAGAGGCAAACCCAGGCCAGTGCCAATTACCAATGCAATCATCTGCCCGGCGCAAGCAAGACTTCGCAGCGCTATAGGTAGATTCAGACGAGAGCTACCTCATGGTATGCTGCGAGTTGTTGAGCCAGGCTGTGCACCGTTTTAGTGCGCACGTGTCCTTTCATGACGACCATGAGTCGGCTGCGGCGTTGTGGTGTTCACAGTGCAAACGCCAGCATGCTTCGTTGATGGTGTCATCCACGAGTTTATGCGGGCTTCCGGCGTGATGACGCCAGCCTAGGTATATGGACAATGCAGTGGGCGAGCGCCCTTGGCTTACAGTGTTTAACTACGAGGAGTCAATGACTCTCAATTACCTACAGCGCCAAATGGCACTGTCATCCAAGTTGGGGTGTCCTTTTCATCCCGATGGAGACGCCTAAAAGCATCCTGGCACGATGTAGGCATGCAGTTTCACCCAAGCGCAGCTTAGACCTGGTTATGCTGGGACACCGATGCCTTGTCGAAGCACTCCCGTAGCATCCTCGATCCGAGATCTTGCATACGGCCGCTGTCACAGATAGCTCCGCCGCGGAGACGTGCTTGATGGCAATATCCTCATTCCCGATGGATGGAGCTTTGGTGGATCAACTTGCCGCTGCCGGCAACATACGATGTAGGGCATGTCTGAGTCTAATGCTACAGCCCAGCTTGGTGCAAAGGCGTGCGGTCCAGACGAAATTGGAGCAATCGTGGATCATGTGGATTGAAATCTCATGATTTGCTTGTCTTGACCATCCGGGAGGTCGGATAGGGTTGTGATCGTCGACTGCAAGCACCTAACTTAATGTGGCAATGTTGATTGAGAGGATCTTGGATGCTCTGGACTTATTTCGTAGACCCAGATCTGCAAAAATGCACACGCTGTTCGATGGGTCTCGCATCTTGATGATCCTTGACAGATCTCCGAAGGCACTGGTTGCGTCGCCGCGTGAGATCAATCGGGTTCAGGGCAAAGTCCACCCGCAATCTACGTGGTGCAGATTACTTGATGTCATGCAAAATGCAGGACGGCAAGGGTGGCCGCTGCAGATCGTTAGCCTTGCAGGTGGCCCGTTCCACGACTCTGCCGGTTTTCGAGGAGAGAATCACGGTGCTGTGCAAAGGTACCACCGGCCACAGTGATTGACAGGCACGGAGAATGGTATATCCCAAATCCTCTGCCATAAGCTCCGGAAGGGAAACATCCAAGCAGGCTGCAATAGGTCCCATGCCGGCAGGAAGTTTCGATGGAGCTTTGCAATTCGCACTCCCATCAAGCTCGACATTGGCGGCCACAGTTTGAACCCGAAGGATAACGGCTTTCTCAATAGATCCACGGCCCACTGGGCGTCTACCAAAAGAGCATATGCCGCAGAGAGATGAGATTGTGTACTTTGATTTGATACTCGTGTGCTGCGGCCGGCGTGCAATTGTTGAGCGAAGCTTGCTCCCGCGCGGTGGCGGAAACCGTTGGAGCTATATCATGAGCACTGTCTACTGTCGGGCCTCGATGATCTTTTGGGGCGATACCGATATGCGCTCGATCGTCGCGCCGACGCATTCACATGCCAAAGCATGTGCGTTGTCGAGTTGCTCTCCTTCGCGCTTATGCCCCAGTCGTGTTCGTTCTGTGGAGAGATCTTAGTCCAGTGGTATGGATGCCTCAGGCACTCAGATTTCACGTGGAGCACGCTTGGTATGTTAGCAGCGATAAGGCGCTTTGTTCTCATCAGCACGAGGTGGAGAAGCACGTATTTCCAGTCACCCCAGGCTGCTGGGCGCTGCGCTATGGCCACCCAGCTGACTCTGTTATCGACATAGTAAGCAACGTAAGGCTGTGCACGGCCATCCGAGGCACGCGGGATGGCTGTGGCGCGGAAGGATCTCACAGCCACGACCTAAATTTGTTCACGTTTACGGGGACGCCAAGACAGTGCTTAGCGAGCGATAGACGCTGTTCATTTCTCGAAACCCGAGTTCGAGTGCAATGCGAGGAGAGGGCAATTGCAAGGGCGGAAGTGCGTTCGCAAGCAAGGCTCCACCGTGCTGAGGATGAGAGCGGGCAAATTTGAGCAGCAGTCGGCCCAAGATGCTTGCTCTTAGGACACTGATAGGCGCCTGTGAGTGCGCAGGGAGGCGTCCAAAAGCTGACATGCTAAGCCTTGCCCAAAACATCCGGCAAGCTGAGAAAGCGAGGACGATAGTTTCGGTACGTTACAGTGCGTTTCGGGTTGATCGGCTAGGCCAGGAGCTGTACTGAAGATGAAGTCAATCTGAGCCGCACTGCACTGTGACAGAGCACCAGCGGTTTGACTTCTCCGCAAACGGAACGGTCAACCCATACCAGAGGCAGGGGATGCGACGAGCACGCCCCAGCGGAGACTCAATGACGCGCACGTGAGCCAGCTCTCCCAGCGACTGCACTTCAACTCCCCATCGGCAGATCGCTGCGCTGTGATACTACTGTGGCCGAGTCAACGACCACGAACATCATCGCGCGTCGCAGTGCCTACCGAAGTGGCTGGATCTTGATCGATCGTTCCGAGAATTAAGGCATCTCAGACTTCGACCAAAAACCCCCTAACGTGAGGAGATCCGCCCGCTAGTGCTATCAATAGCACCGTGCTGCAGCAGAATCCCTGAGCTGGGGCGCGCTTTCCCGCACGACACCCGCATTCTCCTTTGGGAACTACGCTATTCCTATCACACGGTCAGACATGTTAGCCCCTGGTCACGGCTGCTATTGTGTGCCCTCATACATAACGCTGCGCGGGTACGCTCATTGGGGTATCCTTCCCTCGTCACTCCTCCTTTGCCGTCTCGTCTTCTAGTTGTCCCGACAGACTAGCCATCTGCCTTCACAACACCACCCACACCACCGCTGTCAGCAGTACCTGTCCTTTTGAGCGTTTCTTGCGGTTTCGTCCGAGTCCTCTGTCGCCAGGAGCCCTCGCCTTTCCTACCTTCGATCCCTCGCATCTACGATCCCAGCATCTTCCGAGTCTAGCCAGCCCGGTCGAGTCCATACGAATCCACGATCTAATCAACATCCGAACGACTGCGTTACCACGGCAACTTGCTTCAGCATTGTTATCGAGCACAAAGCAACAATGTCGAACGTTCTCCTCTTCGGAGATCAGACTGCGGAGCAGTATCCGCTGCTCCACAAGATCATTCTCCGCAAGGAGAATGCGCTCGTCCGCAGCTTCATCGAGCGGACCTCAGTCGCGCTCCGTGAGGAGACCCGGGCGCTCCCGCGTAGCCAGCGGGATGCGATCCCGGACTTCCTCACGGTCAACGACTTGGTAGAGGCATACTACCAGAAGGGCGATAAGGTGCTTATGCTGGAGTCTGCGCTTGTGACAATCGCGCAGCTTGGTCACTACATCGCCTATTTCAGCGACTACCCGAACGAGCTGCCAGCCTACAACAACACTCGCGTCCTCGGCCTCTGCACTGGCCTGCTCGCTGCCTCGGCGGTCGTGTCTGCCCGCAATGTGGAAGAGCTCGTTTATTTGGCTGTGGAATACGTGCGCATCTCCTTCCGCTCCGGCGCGGTCGTGGATGCCACCCGCGGTGCCCACAGCCAAGTTGGCGAAGAGAACTCCCCGTGGTCGACCATCGTCACTGGCACCACCGAGCCTGCCGCCAAGCAGGCTCTGGACGCCTGGCACAAAGAGAAGCGCATCCCACAATCGAGCCAAGCATACATTTCGGCCGTGTCGGTGATGGCCATCACCGTCTCTGGCCCGCCTACCATTGTCAAGCGCTTCTTCGAGGAGTCACCGGCTCTAACGAGGAACCACCGTGTCCCCATTCCGGTCTACGGCCCGTACCACGCCGAGCACCTGTTCGCTCAGGCTGATCTCGACAAGATCATGGACGAGGCGATGGTTAGGCAGCTGCAGAGCTACAGGCCCAACGCGCTCGTCCACTCGGCTTCTACGGGCAAGGCCATCGTTGCAGAGAATGCGGTCGAGCTCGTCAAGGTCGCTCTCAGCGAGATGTTGCAGCGGCCCGTGCGTTGGGATCACCTACTTGAAGAGACGGTCTCGCAGATGAGCTCTGGCAAGGGTGCATCCAGAATCTTCGCCATCGGAATCAGCAACGTTGCGAACAGTTTGGTATCTGCGCTCAAGGCTGGCGGCAAGTCTGACGTCTCGGTCGTCGACCAGAGCGATTGGGGCGTTGCTGCTGAGGAGACCAAGGGCCGGACTCAGAACGACAAAATCGCCATCGTCGGTATGGCCGGTCGTTACCCGAATGCCGCCAACCACGAGGCTCTCTGGGACCTTCTCATGAAGGGTCTTGATGTCCACCGCAAGATTCCGGCTGATCGTTTCGACGCCGATGCTCACTGCGACCCATCGGGCAAGGGCAAGAACAAATCCCACACGCCCTTCGGCTGCTTCATCGACGAGCCCGGCCTCTTCGATCCTCGCTTCTTCAACATGTCTCCTCGCGAGGCCGCTCAGACTGATCCTATGGGACGTCTTGCGCTTGTCACAGCTTATGAGGCTCTGGAGATGTCCGGTTACGTCCCCAACCGCACCCCGTCCACCAAGCTGCATCGCATTGGTACATTCTACGGTCAGACTTCCGACGACTGGCGTGAGATCAACGCTGCTGAGAACGTGGATACCTACTTCATCACCGGTGGTGTGCGTGCCTTCGCTCCCGGCCGCATTAACTATTATTTCAAGTTCTCCGGCCCGTCTTATTCCATCGACACTGCTTGCTCTTCGTCACTGGCTGCCATTCAGCTTGCTTGCACATCCCTCTGGGCCGGCGACTGCGATACTGCCTGCGCCGGTGGTTTAAACGTCTTGACCAATCCGGACATTTTCTCCGGTCTGTCGAAGGGCCAATTCCTGTCCAAGACTGGTTCTTGCAAGACGTACGACAATAATGCCGATGGTTACTGCCGTGGTGACGCTTGCGGTACCGTTATTCTCAAGCGCTACGAGGATGCCATTGCCGACAAGGACAACATCCTCGGCTGCATCCTTGGAGCTGCCACCAACCATTCCGCCGAGGCCGTCTCGATCACTCACCCGCACGCCGGTGCCCAGGAGTTCTTGTACAAGCGCGTGCTGGCCAACGCTGGCGTCGACGCCCACGAGATCAGCTACGTGGAGATGCATGGTACCGGTACACAGGCCGGTGATGGTATCGAGATGACATCCGTCACCAACGTCTTTGCCCCGCGCCACCGCCAGCGGAGCCCCGAGCAGCCCGTATATCTCGGGGCGATTAAGGCCAACGTTGGCCACGCTGAGGCTGCGTCTGGTATCAACTCCCTCTCCAAGGTCTTGCTCATGATGAAGCATGGCAAGATCCCGGCCAACGTCGGCATCAAGGGTGAGATGAACAAGACCTTCCCTGCCGATCTTAAGGACCGCATGGTCAACATTTCAACCAAGGAGGTGCCCTGGCCGCGTAAGGGCGCTGAGAAGCGCAAGGTTTTCCTCAACAACTTCTCGGCTGCTGGTGGTAACACCGCTTTGCTGCTAGAGGATGGCCCGCTCCGCGAGGCGCCAAAGGGCACTGACCCGCGTGGCACTCTGCCCGTGACCGTCACTGCTCGCTCAATCGGTTCCCTCAAGCGCAACATTGCAAACCTTCAGCAGTACTTGAAGTTGAACCCGGAGACCACACTTTCCTCCTTTTCCTACACGCTGACTGCCCGTCGCATCCAGCACAACTACCGTGTTGCGTTCACGCTTGACCAGATCATGAAGGCTGGCGATGCCCTCCAGGCCCAGGTCAAGGAGAGCTACAACCCGGTTGCGATGGTGCCCACCCGCGTGGCCTTCTGCTTCACTGGTCAGGGCTCACAGTACACTGGTCTCGGCCAGAAGCTTTACCAGGACTTGGAGAGCTTTCGCAACGACATCAACCAGCTCAACAAGCTCGCCTTGATGCAAGGTCTCCCGTCCTTCCTGGAGATCGTCGAGGGCGCCGATGTGCAGACCTTGTCTCCAGTCAAGGTCCAGCTTGGCATGGCCTGCATCCAGGTCGCCCTTGCTCGCATGTGGGCATCCTGGGGCATAAAGCCAACTGCGGTCATCGGCCACAGTCTTGGCGAGTATGCCGCTTTGCATGTCGCCGGTGTCATCTCGGCTTCCGACATGATCCTTCTTGTTGGTCGCCGCGCTGAGCTCCTGGTTCGGGACTGCACTCCTCACACTCACGGCATGCTTGCCGTCAAGGGTAGCGCTGAGGCCATCCGCACCACTCTCGGCAGTAAGATGACCGAGATTGCTTGCATCAACGGCCCTGAGGAGACTGTCCTTTGCGGAAATGGCGAGATAGTCGGAGCTGCTAACGAGGCCCTCGTCGCTAAGGGCTTCAAGGCCACCAAGCTCAACGTTCCCTTCGCCTTCCACAGCGCGCAGGTCGACCCGATCTTGGAGCCGTTCAAGGCTATCGCGTCCTCGGTCACCTTCAACAAGCCTTCCGTCCCTGTCCTTTCCCCTCTCGAGGGTGAGATCATCCGCGAGGCTGGTATCATCGGTCCGGCTTACCTTGCCCGCCACGCTCGCGAGACTGTCAACTTCTGGAGTGCCCTCACGAGCGCCCACAAGGCCAAGGTTTTCGACGAGAAGACTGCTTGGCTCGAAGTAGGCGCACACCCTGTCTGTTCGGGCATGGTGAAGGCATCCATCGGCGCCACCGTCACCGCTCCATCCCTTCGCCGTGGGGAGGACGCCTGGAAGACCATTGCCACCAGCATGTGCACACTCAGCACCGCCGGTGTCAACATCAACTTTGACGAGTACCACCGTGAGTTCAACGACGCTCAGGAGCTTCTCGAGCTTCCAACGTACTCTTTTGACAACAAGAAGTACTGGCTCGACTATCACAACAACTGGACTCTCACCAAGGGCGAGGCGCCCAAAGTTAAGGAAGTCATTGTTGAGAAGCAGGTCGTTGTTGCTGGTGGTGCTCCGGCCGTCGAGCGCCCAGCTAAGCGCCTGTCGACTTCCTGCCAGCGGGTTGTGTCCGAGGAATTCAACGGCAACACCGGCACCGTCACTGTCCAGAGCAGCTTGGCTGATCCGAAGCTGTATCCGGTCGTGTGCGGCCACATGGTCAACAACGCTGCCTTGTGCCCGTCGTCGCTCTACGCCGACATGGCACTGACCGTTGCCGACTACATCTACAAGGAGCTCCGTCCCGGTCACGAGGTGCCTGGTATCAACGTTTGCCAGATGGAGGTGCCCAAGCCTCTGATTGCGCAAATTCCTCAGCCGGCCGAGGGTCAGCACATCCAGCTTACCGCCACCGCCGATCTCGACACGGGCGTTGCCAAGCTCACCTTCAGTAGCGTCCAGCCAAACGGCCAGAAGATTGCTGACCACGCTTTCTGCAAGGTCCGCTACGAGGATAAGGCTGCTTGGGCTGATGAGTGGTCTCGTTTCAACTACATGGTCTCTGCCCAGATCGAGCTCTTGCAGTCCAAGACGCTCACCGGCGGTGCCCACAAGGTGCAGCGTGGAATGGCTTACAAGCTCTTCAAGGCTCTCGTCAACTACGAGGACAGGTACCGCGCCATGTCTGAGGTTGTTCTTGCTAGCGGCCAGACTGAGGCTTCTGCTACGCTTGACTTCCCGACCAAGCCCGAGGACGGCGACTTCTACTGCGCACCCTACCACATCGACGGGTCTTGTCACATTTCCGGCTTCATTGTCAATGCCTCTGACCTCCTCGACTCAGAGCAGAATGTCTACGTCTCTCACGGCTGGGGTGCGATGAAGTTCTCCAAGCCGCTCACCACCGGCATGAAGCTTCGCAACTACGTTCGCATGATTCCGCAACCCAACAACATCTCCAAGGGTGACGTTTACATCATGGACGGCAGCGAGATCGTCGCGGTCTGCGAGGGCATCAAGTTCCAGCAAATTCCTCGCCGTGTGCTCAACACCTTCCTGCCGCCGAACAAGGGCTCTACTGCTCAGGCTGCTCCGGCTCCTCGCGTCGCTGCGCCTGTACCAGTCCGCGCTGCGCCTGCAGCCGTCCCCGTCAAGGCTGCCCCGGCTCCTGTCAAGGCCGCCATACCACCAGCACCAAAGCCAGTCAAGGTGAAGAAGGCGCCGGCGCCCAAGAAGACTGCTGGAGGTCTCATTAGTAAGATTATGAAGATCTTGGCTAAAGAGACTGAGGTCGACGAGGCTGAGTTGGTCGATGATGCTCATTTTGAGAACCTCGGTGTCGACTCACTGTTGTCCCTGACCATCTCTGCCATCTTCCGGGAGGAACTCGACCTGGAGATCAGCTCAACCCTCTTCACCGATTATCCGACCGTTGGCGAGATGAAGAAGTACTTCGCTCAGTTTGATAACGGGTCTTTCGCGGCTTCGACTGAAGAAGAGGACTCTGACGAAGACTCTGTCCCGCCCACCGATGTGCCAACCCCAGTGGAGTTGCTCTCTACCCCGGCCAGCTCGGCACCCAGCAGCGCTCCCAGCGACGCTGGCAAGCCCGAGCTTGACTCGCCTACCCGGGAGACTCTCGCTGAGATTGGCGACGTGAGCTTGGCTCGTCATATTGTCGCACAAGAGATGGGTGTCGACATCTCCGAAGTCACCGATGACGCCGAACTTGCTGAGATGGGCATGGACTCGCTCATGAGCTTGACCATCCTTGGAGAGCTCCGGGAAAAGACCGGCATCGACCTCCCTAGCACCTTCCTGACCACCAATCCGACCATCAAGGACATTGAAGATGCTCTCGGTATGCGCCTTAAGCCCAGGGCCGCAGCAGCCCCCAAAGCTGCTGCCCCGAAGGCGACCTCGTCCTCTGGCAAGCAGACTGACATGAACGAGGTCTCCGCCAGGTTGACAGCAATCAATAAAACCGACATCTCCAGCCTCCCTACCGCCACCTCCGTGCTCCTGCAAGGCAATCCCAAGGTCGCCACCAAGAAAATCTTCTTCTTGCCGGACGGCTCTGGATCCGCTACCTCCTACGTTTCCATCCCCAACATCGGCCCTGATACCTGCGCCTATGGCCTCAACTGCCCCTTCATGAAGGATCCGACCAAGTGGGAGTGCAATATCGAAGTCATCTCGCTGGTCTACTTGGCGGAGATCCGCCGCCGTCAACCCACTGGCCCGTACATCATCGGTGGTTGGTCCGCTGGTGGTGTGCTTGCCTACGCCGTTGCTCAGGCTCTTTTGGCTGCCGGTGAGAAGGTTGAGAAGCTCCTGCTCCTCGACTCGCCATGCCCAGTCAACCTCGACCCTCTCCCCGCCCGCCTCCACATCTTCTTCAACGAGATCGGCCTCCTAGGCACCGGCGACCCAGCGAAGACGCCGAAGTGGTTGCTTCCTCACTTCTCTGCCGCCATTCGCCAGCTCTCCGACTACGATCCGAAGCCGACCATCAAGCCCATCGCCACTTACGCCATCTGGTGCAGAGAAGGCGTGGCCGGAAACCCAGGCGACCCACGCCCTCCGCCAGCGGAGGATGAGGACCCGGCGCCCATGAAATGGCTCTTGAATCACAGAACCGACTTTGGCGACAATGGTTGGGGCCAGTTGTGCGGCACGGAGAACATGAAGTTCGGCGTCATGTCCGGCCATCATTTCTCCATGATGAAGGGTTCGTAGCGCCTTTTCCCATTTTTCTGAGCATTTTGGCTGACTTGCATGGTAGATCCTCATGCGGAGTCGCTTGGTAAGCTGATCCGTGCCGGTCTGGACTGGCAGGCGCCTATCTGAAGGCATCGATCGCCTTCGCTTTCCTCCTTTTCGACTGGAGATCAAGAGGTTACGGATGTCTTAGGCTGAGACTCTCCGCGACCCTGCGACCTTTGCAGTTGCACGGTAGGCGATGGCAGAGTACCACCGCCTTGGCAAGCGGCGGTATGATGTCTCTCGCTTCTAGAACCTACCTAATCGCTGTTGCATTTGATTCTCGGGCATGAGCATTATTTGGAGCTTTACAGGATAGAACGAGCGTTGCATACAGCGCAGGGACGGGGTATCGGATCGCTGCTGGGACCGGCCTCGCTGTACAGTGTTGTCTTAAACGACTTGGCTGATTGATGGCTGCGAGGGATGGATACGCCAAGGGTGGCTCCCTTTGTACTTTCCTTCGCAGCATAGCGAGACGCACAATTCTTCAGCATTCACGATGATCAACTATAGGTCTTTTGTCACAGTGTGATATGTTGAGGTATTTGCCTAATGTGGAACGACGGTGAGGGCAAGTTGGCGCTCAAGGTCACGTGACTGTGCCTTCCATGCCTGTTGCAGGCTTTCGCGCAGGCATCACCTCTCTGCCGTCCATTATCTCACATCCTTTCTCACATCTTGCACTCTGCTGCCATGCATCTGGCAGCATCACCATGGTTTGCGCCTCCAGTAAGTGGTTGCCAAGGCCTTAGAATGGCTCTCGTGCGCGGCTGGCCAGGTCTGAGTCTTCCCTCAATGGTCTGTCCTGAGCGGTACATCTCCTATCGTATCTTGTCGCTCGTAAGTAGCGAAATTGAAGAACCTGGTTTGGTTGGGCTAGCAGCCGTCGGCTCACGGCACCTCCTCGGTTCTTGGGTCTTAGTTGAACGCTTGGGAGCCTCTCACGCACGGCCCTGTAGTTCGTGGAAAGTGAGTGAGCAGAAGGAGAGACCGGAGCGAACAGATCGTACTCGTGAGCGGCAACAAAGTGTGGGCGTGAGATCGTGGGACATGGCCGAAGGCTCAAGATCGGAGTCATGACGACCCTTGAAGTTATGCTCATGCTGCGGTGGCGTTGGGGCGACCGATGGTGTATCGCTCGCAAGCAGTTGGCGGAAGAACGAAGCGAGCAGCGCGAACATGAGCGCTCAATAATGCAACCGGTGCGCTGTTCGCAAACGCTTTTCAGCTACGGCATGAGTGCGATACTTCTCGATCTTCTCATCCTCGTAATGATGTATCTTCAAGACCTTGGTCGTATTGGCGACAGTTTGGCCCAGCATTGCGCAACGGCGGCCGCGTCGCTCAATCGTCAGGAAACTCCTCCGTCATATTGCTCACAAACTTGCCTTGCTCGCTGTCCCAGCGCTTGAAGTACCGTCCCGCCATCTCGAGCATCACCTCCGTCGGCCGCTCGGTCAAGGGCTCAATATTCTCTTGCGCGACATAACGAGTAGTATGATCCTCGGCGCTACCAGAGTCATGGTCAGTACGAACGAAGACCGTAATGGGTGCGCGAAGGGACAGCTCACATAACATTGTAGAAGGGCTGGCCCTGTCCGCCGGGCAGTCGATTCACGCCCTGGGACTCAATCCACTCAGGATTCGCCTCGCACCGTTCACTCCAGCCAATTACCATTGCTCGATAACCGAAGCGTCGGTGGCGGAAGTACTGTCCGATCTTGCGCTTCACCACATCTTCATCCTGCTTTGGTCTGGGCCGAGGGGCTGGTTTGAGCGCATCGGCTTTTCGCGCCACCTCGATGACGTGGAGCAGGACGTTGTGCTCCCTGTCCACGGGCGGGAAGAGTGGTAGAACATGCTGCTCTATCAGACCGAGGTCGGAGGGGTAGTGCGATTGGTAGTGCTCTACAAGATAGGGCAAGCATTGCCGTCGGCGATGATGCGATTCCCCTAGTAAAAGCATGGACCAGAGCATAGCATACCAGGCGTCTTCGAGGCTCGGGTAAGTGAGGTTCTCCGGTGTTCCGCCTGTGTCGCGGAGGAGCTGAACGGAGGTCATGATGTTCCTGCTCGTGCGGAGGGTGATCTCGAGGTTGCTGGTCGCGGCGAGATGCGAGGTATGCTGACTGCTAGGAGCTCCAAGCTGGAGCAGGCGAGCCGTGAGATGAGAACGAGGTATTTCCTCTGAGCTGCGCCATGGATCCAGATGCATCACATCAGCTGGGTTGCAAGCGTCCAACTCGCGGTCTCGAGGGCGAGATGCACCGTCCAAGGTTGTATCTGAAGGCGATTCGATGACGGCATGAACGTGATAGGGAAAGTTGGAGGGTTTGGCGTTTATGCCGAGACGTCGTGCTACAGCGCAGTAGATTGCCACGGTCTGCAGAGGCAAGGATGTGTGTTCCGACGTGAACAGAGCGTGGGACAGGAAGTTGTTGCGCAAGGCGTGATAATCGCTCTCGGTAGGGCTGGTGCCGATAAGTCGTTGCTCACGAAGGTAGGCACAGACAGCTATAGCTTTGCGGCGAATGGTCCACGCGTCGAATTCCGGATCACTGGAGCGAACAGCATTGGCAAGACGGTCAAACTCAGCGTCGATGTCGGTCTGATCACCATGACGGCCATGCAGGACAAACAGGTCGTATGCTCCTAGCACCTCCTCCAATCGCACCATCCGATGCTGTTGCAGCCGAAGCCACTTCTCGATGGCGATCTTACGGTGGATGAGGCCGAGGATGGCGTTCGCGTGCCAGCGCCTCGCCAACACATCTTCGCCATCGTCCGGAGTCTCATCCCGTTGCCTGAGCAGGTAGTCTTTGACATCGTAACCCATCTCGGCAATCTTCTCCATCCTCGACGTACGCATCTGGACGGACTTTAGCAAGTCCTCGAAGAGCTTTGCGGCCTCGACATCCTGCACTTTCCTTGCGCGAAACAGCGCATGCCAGTCTGCATGCTGGTTCGACCGTAGGCGCTCGCGGGACTGCTCGTTCCAGAAGTCGTACTCTTGCATGCAATGGCGCTTCCATACCAGCGGCTCGTGGATGAGCTTGTTGCCACGCTTGCTGGTCCGGCCGAAGGAGACAGTCTCCCGGGGATCCAGGTACGCGATGACGGCCTCCAAGAGCTCGTCCGGCAACTTGGCGAAGCGCGACGAGTCCATTCTGACGTCTACGGAGCCTTTCGGGCTCCAGTGCGGAAGATGTTGCGGTCCAGGCGATTGTTCGGCGAACAGTTGCATCCCGTGCATGTCTCGCCGCCACCGAGCGCGAGCGCGAGCGCAAGCGCCAAGCGCATTTCCTCGCCTCGGCGATGACGCATCTTATCGATACGACCCGGGAGGGGACACACTTATGTCGGCTGAGGTGAACCTTAAAACCCTAAGGCCGATAGAAAATCCGATCATGGGCCAGCCTGTCTTTGGCTTGCTACAGACAGGCTTACGGAAGCCCGAGGCGTTGCCAGTCACCGGATGGCCGGATGGGATCTCAAGGCGCCTCCGATGCCTCATAGCAGAGCGCAACTTCAGCTTGGCGGCGAGACAGCGTCGGAAGCCGCCGGCATGTCGGGCCCCCGAAGAAAGCATAAGAGATCGCCTCGCTTGCAGCAGTGACGCAGTGTTCCACGCGTGGGGTGCATATCAGCCTCGACTTGACGACGAGATCGGCTTCGTAGATCTGCGCTCTGTTTACTGCCCGATAGCTCCGCTCTCCTCCCATACCCTCCTCTCACACACCCAGCAGACACGATGTCGCGACCAGAAGGCGCTGAGCTGCAGCGCACCGAGTCCTACCAAGTCCGTAACCACATAGTCCCACCGCAACCACTGCGGCATTGGCTGATCATGGGTGCGTACAGTGGCCGACCGGACATGTCTCCCACTTGACCGAGGGTCAGCAGTCCGCTCTTGAGAAGTTCAAGAGCCTGTGCGAGCAGAAGGGATACTATGCTCCAGCATCCGAGGATGGCAAGACGCCGGCTTCCCACGATGACGAGACGATGCTCCGCTACCTCCGCGCACGCAAGTTCGTGCCTCAAGAGGCATTCGGACAATTCAAGGACACAGAAGATTGGCGGACGGAGAACCAGCTAGACACTCTGTACGAGACTATCGACATCCACGAGTACGATCAGACCCGGAGACTCTATCCTCAATGGACAGGCCGGAGAGACAAGCGAGGGATACCGTTCTATGTCTACGAAGTCAGCAAGGTCAACTCAAAAGATGTGACCGCCTACTCTAATGACACAGAGCACAAACACTCGGAACAGTCCAGTGTGACGGCCAAGACGCCGAAGAAGATGCTGCGGCTTTTCGCCCTCTACGAGAACCTGTGTCGGTTTGTGCTGCCAATGTGTTCAGCTCTGCCAGACCGGGAACATCCGGAAAGTCCGATCAGTCAAAGCAACAACCTGGTGGACATCAGCCATGTAAGCTTAGCGAAATTCTGGGCGTTACGAAATCACATGAGCGATGCGAGCAACCTGGCGACGGCGCATTACCCCGAAACGCTGGACCGCATCTTTGTGGTGGGTGCGCCCGGCTTCTTTTCGACCATCTGGGGTTGGGCCAAAAACTGGTTCGACCCAATCACGGTGGTAAGTACTATGCTGTTGGCGCATTCGAAGGCTGCATTTCTGATCGATATGACAGTCCAAAATATTCATCCTCAATGACAAGAACATGCTGGAGACCCTAGAGAAGTATATTGATCGCTCAAATATACCGAAGAAATACGGGGGCGATCTAGATTGGTCATTCGGCGACATGCCTTTCCTAGAGCCTGGAATTGCAAACAACCTCCGCTGGAAAGAAGACATCCGGGAAAAGGGCCACCGCAGCTTCCCAATTGGTCCCATAAAATGGCAATACGACGACGATGGCGACCTTGTTGCAACAGCCATTGGCAGTGAGAATGGCAAGCAAAGATATCAAGTTATTGCCGGACTGCGTCCGGAGGAAGGTATCACGAGATTGGCGCTCAGTCCTGGCAGAGGCGACAGGGCGAAAGGTCACATGGCCGGCGCCGCACGTGCATCTGAGAAGACCGCTCGACCAAGGTCTCAAAAGCAGGAGGAGAAGCCATCAGCGGAGACCAACGGCTCTGCCAAAGCTCCCGCTCCCGCCACCGCGCCCTCGCGTGGGGAACCAGTCGCATCCCAGCCTCCGCGAAACTCTTCTAACCCACCACGAACCTCCTCCGATCACGATCTCAACGTCGGCCGCTCACCTGCCTCCGCGGTCGACCCCGCCTCCCGAGCAGGTACCTACACCGTCCCCGTCGCCACGGAAACCTCCGCCGATTCCGGCTCACCCCACGAACCACGCAAAGGCACCTCTCACACCCGATATGAGCAACAAGCGCTGACTCATGCCGCGGGTACTCTCTCTGAAGGTACACCCGAAATCCGACTCGACGGCCAAGGCGAAAAACAAGGCGTCATGGATCCGCGGACGGTCGGCCAGGCGCCCAAAGAACATCCCATGCCTGAGGTGGGGGAGGCGCCGAAGGGCTATGTAGATCAGGCGAAGGAAGTGGCGGAGCACGTGGTGCAGCAGGCGAAGGACATGGCGGCTAGTGCGGGATTGGTGTCGAAGGACCAGGCTGACACGGTGGAGGAGAAGGGAAAGAAGGAGGATCCGGAGGTGGATGGCATGGACGCAGCTAAGTTGGAGGAGTTTTTGAGGGAAAAGAGCATGAGTACTGCGCCGACGCGGTGAAGTCAGGATTTCGCGTACGTGGTGAATGCTGCGCGTTTAGATATACATTTTGCGCGACTACCCTATATCTCTCGTCCGCTCGGTTGGCATTTTTCAAGCATATCCCCTTTCAATCTCACCGATGCCGTTGCTGCTGCATTCACCGGGATCTTTGTAGAATGGGCTCTCGGGACCTGTAGCTCTTCTCGTGGCAACCGCGTTCGGGCGTTTAAGATTGACTGTGTCAACCTCCTCATGACTGGCTGCAGCAGCTCCCGAGATGAACATCAACTTTCGCAGGCGAGGTCTGTGATCTCGAAGCCGTAGTGGTATCCAGTCTGTCCGCTGGGCGTCTCGAGACTCCGGTCATGGAACTCCGGTGTAGCTTCGTGCTTCGTCCGGAAAGAGGCAAATTTCAACCGGGCTTCTTCTCGCCGAAACTGCCATAGTAGACGCACAGCGCTTTACTGGCGCCATGCATACAGTAATGCACCACCTTCACCATCTCATTTTCTCCCACATACTTCGCCACCTGCCTCAGATCGCTCGTCCGGGGAAGATACAACACCACATCCTTCGTCACCTTACTGAATTCATCATACAACTCCCTCAGGCCATAAGGCTGCATGACGGAAAGATCGAAGACTTCGTAGCCAGAGTACGTGGGTCCACCCCACGGCGGACTCCCAAAAATCACAGCCTTGCTCCCCATCCCCTTCAACCGCTTCGGCAACTCCTTGAAAGCATCCCCGTGAATCCAGAAGATCTTCTTCGCGACTCCGTAGATTTCAGCGTTGTGCTTCGCGCACGCAAGAGTCCGAGCATCAGCTTCGATGGCGAAGATCTGTCTCCATCGGCCAGAGAGGGCGAAAGCGATGGTGTTGCCTCCCGCACCGCAGAAAGTGTCGATAAGGATCGATTTGGTGGCAGGCGCCGAGGCGGCGAGGTCCGCGGCTATGCGCGTGGCGACGGGTTCTGGCGTGACGCCAAACCAGGCCGAGTCGGTCATCCAGATGCCGGAGGAGTAGAGTGAGAAGATCTGGTGGCGTTGGTGCCAGTACTTTTGGATCTCCTGTGGGACTTCTTCGGCAGCCTCGTAGTGGTGGATGCCTTCTGGCGGTTCTGCAGCGGTCGCTGCCATAGTGAAGCGTCGAAGGCGAGTATGGTGGGATTGATTATTCAGGAAGGCACGGAAAGAAAGTGGACGCGAGAAGGCGCGGTCTGTGGCGCACAGGCCACATCCACAGCCCAGGTGAGATCTGGGGTGCAGATGGAGATGACGAAAGCGCGTTCAGGACGCGATCTTTACTAGGATGGAAGGCCTCGATCTCATGGTCAGCATTGCAGGGCTAAGATGAGTACGCCCAATAAGCGGCGCAAGAAGAATGACCACCAAGCTTCTGCGCAGCCTGTGCGAGGCCTGGACTTCTTCTTTGGGAAGCAGCGGGAGAAGGAAACGGTGACGAAGGCAGAAGCACAAGATGATCTCTATGCGCCAGCGGAAGATGCTGGTGAAGAATTGACAGACGAGCAACTGGCAAGGAAATTACAGGCAGAATGGGACAAGCAAGACCAGACACAAAGGGGAGAAGCAAACGAAACTGCCTCGTCCGCGCTGGAATGTCCATCAGAGCCAAAGAAAGAGCCTCCAGACAAGACACCGGATTCTGAGCCCAGCAATGAGCGACCTCAGGCACCTGAAGAGGCAGTATCAGGGCGAGTGTCAGATAACGCCTTCGCCACTTTTGGGAAGAAGTCGACCCTTGCTCTGCAGTCCGCCACCGCAGACGATGATGCGACTTCGTATACCGTCCCTTTCGACCAATCGCCGCTTACGTTCAGTCCGGAGGACTATCTGCCCGACTTGAAGCGCCATTGGGCTGTCGAGAACAACAATGCCACCTACGCCCTGCTCACTCACTGCTTCGTGCTGGTCAACAGCACCCAATCTCGGATCAAGATTGTTGATACTCTCGTCAACTGCCTTCGTACTCTGATCCTTAGCGATCCAAGCTCCCTGCTTCCAGCAGTATGGCTGGCCACCAACTCCATATCGCCACCTTATATTGACATTGAACTCGGTCTTGGCGGCTCGGCGATCAGCAAGGCATTGAAGAAAGTCTGCGGGCTTGATAATGCTGCGCTTAAGACCTTGTACAACAAGCACGGTGATGCCGGCGATGTGGCTTTTGAGGCGAAAAAACGCCAGAGTCTTACTCTGCGCAAGCCAAAGCCACTGACTATCAAAGGCGTATACGAGAGCCTGCACAAGATTGCGGCAGCCAAGGGTCATGGCAGCCAGGAGGCAAAGCAGCGGATTGTGGAGAGGCTTGTGCAGGACGCGAGAGGAGCGGAGGAGAGTCGTTACATCGTGCGCACGCTGGTTCAGCATCTGCGTATTGGAGCGGTCAAAACGACAATGTTGATCGCGCTGTCAAGAGCATTCTTGCTGACGAGGCCGCCCGGGGCCGCCTTCGAAGTGAAAAATTCAAAGCAGCTGGCGAAGCTGAACAAGCAAGACCTGGCAGAAGTCTACTCGAAAGGGGAAGAGTTGGTCAAGGCCTCATTTGCACGGCGACCGAACTACAACGACCTTGTGCCTTGTCTGCTCGAGATGGGGCTGTGTGACGAGCTTCTGCTGCGTTGCGGTCTGGCCATGCATATTCCACTGCGGCCTATGCTGGGAGGCATCACGCGAGATCTCGGCGAGATGCTTGTGAAGCTTCAAGGCCGAGACTTCAGCTGCGAATTCAAGTACGACGGTCAGCGTGCGCAAGTCCACTGTGACAAAGCCGGCAAAGTTACGATCTTCTCCCGGCACCTCGAAGTCATGACAGAGAAGTATCCGGACTTGGTCGCTTTAGTGCCGCAAATCAGAGGCGAAGGTGTCGACAGCTTCATTCTAGAAGGCGAGGTTGTGGCAGTGGATCGCGAATCTGGTGATCTGAAACCTTTCCAGATTCTGGCGAATCGCGCGAGGAAAGACGTCGTGGTGCAGAGCGTGAAGGTGAAGGTGTGCCTGTTCGCTTTTGATCTGATGTATCTGAACGGTGAAGAGCTGCTGGATCGGCCATTCAGGGAGCGGAGAAGCTTGCTGAGAAGTCTATTCGTGGAGATACCCAACCGCTTCACCTGGGTCAAGTGTCTCGATGCTACGTCGGCGGACGGCGAGGTGGTCAGCGACTTCTTCAAGCAAGCGACAGATATCAAGTGTGAGGGCATTATGGTGAAGGTGCTCGACAACCTGCCCAATCCTGACCTGCAAGCCGATCTGGATGGCGACCTCGTGGGAACTAGTGAAAGTGCGCCACCGCCTAAGCCACCGCCTACACCTTCCAAGTCCAAGAAGAAGACGATGAAGTCGAGAACGAAGACAGCATCATCCGAAGGGAACGGCGACGAAGATGCAGCGAAGCCCTCCAGCCGTCGCAAGGCCCTGCTCTCCACCTACGAACCAGACAAACGCCTCGACTCCTGGCTGAAAGTGAAGAAAGATTACAACACTCAGGCCGACACCATCGACCTCATACCCGTCGGCGGCTGGCATGGTCAAGGCCGCAAGAACGCTTGGTGGTCTCCCATCTTGCTAGCCTGCCGCAACGAAGAGACCGGCTCGCTTGAGGTGGTCACGAAGTGCATTTCCGGCTTCACTGACGCTTTCTACAAAGCGAACAAGGAGAAATACAACGATGATGTCGAGAACGGGAACGTGTTGGGAAGTAAGCCGGCGTATGTGGAGTATGCGGGTCATCCTGATGTGTGGTTTGAGCCGCAGGAGGTGTGGGAGATGGCTTTTGCGGACGTGACCCTGAGTCCGACGTATACGGCAGCGATTGGATTAGTGAGTGAGGAAAGAGGGTTGAGTCTGAGGTTTCCGAGATTCTTGAAGGTACGGGAGGACAAGACTATCGAAGAGGCGAGCACAAACGAATTCCTTGCTGCGCTGTACCGGAAACAGGAAGCTAGGGCACCTTCGGAGACAAAGATGGAAGAAGTGAAAGAGAAGGAGTTGGATGATGATTGAACGAATGAGATTAGAGCGGTCTCTGCCGCTGTGCGTCACATTGATCCCATAACGCCAATGCTATGCAAGAATCGCAGAATTATGTCTGCAGCCTCGCTCAACCGCAGCTTTCGCCGGGAGCATGCTCGTGGTACCGCCGACACAGCCCGCCGCCCAACCACGGCTTACACCCGCTCGTGTCTAATGGCGACGTCCATCCACCGCTTCCTCCTCCATGCCGTCTTAGACAATTCCCGCAGAACGCCTTGTCGCACTGGAAACACTTATCGGCGCTTAAACCAGGCTTCAACATCTCTTTGCAACCTTCGCAAGCTCGGCTCGTGCTCCAAGACTCTGGTCTCCAAGCTTCCAAATGATGCCGTTCGATGGCTTCTGGGCCTGGACGCTTGAGCTTGACGACCAGCTCGCGCAAGAAGCGGGGGTGCCAGTCATCTTTGTGCGTTTCAAGAAGCTTGTCGGTCTTCTTATAGGCGAAGAGATCCAAGACGAGCGTCCTAAGAGGCGAGGTGTCTCTGATGTGATCGTAGAGGATGAAGGTATCACTTGGCGTCGGCACGCTGTTGGTCGTTTCTGACAGCCGTGCAATGGTGGAAAGGATGTGGTTGCTCAGCTGTGTGGTGAGCAAGCGGTCTGAAAGGGCGTACAGGTCAATGAGAAGGAAGTACTTCGGGCTGCCTTGGTGATTCCTCAGGTCGCCATCAGTCCGGGCCATTGCTTCGACTTCTGCGCGAGCGTAATGTTGGTGGAAGGGATGATCGTTTGGGAGGTGGTGATGGTGCCTCTGCGCGTCGCCGAAGGGGCCGCCGAGTGCAGACTGAAATCCATCTTGCGGGTTTGCAACCGTTAGGCTACCTGTGTACAGCCACTGGATGAACCATTCGAAGATCTCCGGTTTCTCCTCCGGCAGCCGCACCGCTTGATCCAGACCTTCCGCGAAGGCGCCATTCAGCGCCGCAGCGAAGAAAGGCGACGCTGATGTCAGGAGTTCTTTGTGGATCAAGTACCTCATCTGCGGCCTCGCCTTATCGCCATCGTCCCCTACCACAATCGGCACCACCCCAGAGAAACTCCTGAATCCCGTCCTCAACGGCAGGCTTGAAGGTGGCCATCTCGCTCTCGACCTTGACCGCGGAGCCGCTCGATCGACTTGTTGCTGCTGCTGTCCATGATTCGTCGGGGCTATCGAACTAGTCTCCGACTCCGCCGGCGAAGGGACCTCCATCGCCACCGGGATCCCCACCGGTCGTCCACCAGCCAGAGCAACAGCCATGCTCCTCGCGCGTTGTTGGCGCAGTGAAGAAGACCGCGAACGTGGAAAACGTCTGTACCAGACGGGAGTCAAACGGGAGGCGTCCAGGACGGGCAGTCAGTCAGGTGATGTATGTAGCGACTGTAGTCAATGAACAAGGTCGCATATGCAGGCACTGAGAACGAGAGAGGGAGCTGCATGAAGCGCAGACTTCTGCTGGGGCATGCGTTACGCATGTCCGGGAAGGGGTAGGTTCATGGACTTCTTTGTTGCAAACAGCGACGCGCGCGTGCGGTGGACGATTGCCGGAAGCGGAAGGGAGAGGACACATGCTTGAGGCTGTAGGCAAATGCGCAAACAGACAATGCGCTTGTGGTATTCGAAGACACGCAGGTACTTAGCCGGTGCTGTCTCTTTCCGGCATGTGTGGACCGTTGGAGATGTCTTGTAATGCAGGGTGTAGACGAAGAAGGATTGTGTTTGTCGCAAATAGCACACAGTTCGCCACTGCAAGTGGAATGCGGCAACAGCCGCTGACAGTGAACATCCCATTTTCCAAACCGCAAGCCGACGCTCCACGCCATTAACGCCCGCGCCCACGACTCCGCCCGCGTGGAGTGCAGCGTGCGTGCCTTTTGAGCTCTGGAAGCGAGCGTATCGCGCGCACCTGGAACTGCAGATGTTGTCAGTACACAGTCTTGCCAAGCGGGTGAGATGGTCATACACACCACCCCCCCATTCTAAGTAATCATACGACATGGCCTTTACTAGCGTGGCATGATGTTATTGCTGTTCTTACTCGATTCACCCAATCTCGAGTAAAGCATATACAACGCCATCTGATTGCACTCCTGCGTGCCCGTGATCGTCACCAAACGTTCGTTGTTGTTGTCTTGCGGCTCGTTGATCTTGATGACGCTTCCAGACAATTGTCTTATCTCGTTAATCTTAGCTCCGCCTTTTCCAATGATCGCGCCGACCATATCATTCGGGATGAAGATCTGTTGGGTGATGGGTTGACCCGGTACCATGCCTTGCATGGGCTGCTGAGGCGGGCCAGCGTGGCTGTGAGAGGGTTGCGGAGCGCCATATGGCTGCGGTTGGTGCGGCCCAGCGCCGCCGTAAGAAGCGCGGGGAGAGCCGGCACCGTACGGCATCGGTGCTTGCTGCGAGTGCTGCGGCGGTTGGCCTTGGCCGTACGGCATACCATATTGCGGGGCAGGCGTCCGCTGAGGCGGAGGCTGCTTGTTGCGGTAGCTGTCCGGGTGACCCATCTGTCCCCCAGCGTGCTGAGGGACGTATGGAACGACCTGCATGCCGCCAGGAACCACACCTTGAGGGCCACCGTGACGACCTGCGTAGTTCGACGCAGCCGGTCCACCGAAGCGCTCAGTCAGCTGCTCAACCAATGTACTGCCGACGTAGTAGGTGGCAATGTGGACTGCGTCAGCGACACCGAGAACAACGAGCGAGCGTTCGGTCGAGAGAGGCAGGCATGATTCCGAAGCATTGAGCCGCGCACCTGAAGCCTCCTGGATCTCGCGGATCCGTACGCCCTGCTTGCCGATGATAGATCCAATAAGAATATGCGGAATCAGCAGGCGAAGAGGATAAGTCTTCGATTGGGGAGTAGATGGCTGCTCGATGGGCTCCTGGTTGAGTGTGCGGATGATGAGGCCGAAAGCTTTCGCCACGGCATCCACGTGCCCGCTGACGGTCAAGATACGCTCGACCGCGCCCCTAGAGTACTCGCTGACTGTGCATTTGGCGCCAGCCATACGGCGAATCTGTGAGACGTTTTCTCCACCTTTGCCGATGACGGTCGCAGCTTCGGCGCTGGAAATGATGGCACGCATGTGTAGCCAGTTGGTCTCATCTTGGGAGTGGAACGGCGTTGGAGCTTGCGAGCCTTGTCGTCCGGTTGCATGCGAGGCGGTTGGCGATTGCTGAGGAGCTTCTTGGGCGGAGGTTACGGCGGCGGTTCCATTCGTCGAAGCATCTGGAACAACTGTGTCGCCCTCTTTGTCGGTAACACTAACATCTGCCTTGCCTTCAGTTTGTGCAGCTTGCTCGGTCTCCACACCATCGGTCTGCGGAGCCGCAGTCGTCGTCGCTGCTGCATCGGTACCATCCACCTCAGTGGTAGCCTCTGTCGCGGCCGTTCCGTCCTCCTTGATGATCTTGTCGAGGGCAGGGCGCTTGGCATCAGGCTGATCAGTGGGTCCGGAGGGCGAAGATGGATCCTCCAAGGGTCGCTTTTGCGTGGCCGTGGGAGTCTCCGGGACGTCAGCCATGGCAAACTCGCTTTTGCGGATGAGGGAAAAGGTCTTGGAGCTGAGCTGTTGGCGGAATCGGTTTGCTTGAAGCGTTTGCTTTTCTGGGCTATCTACACGCTATCGCTTGGGTGGGTAGGAGAGCGTGCAGTGTAGAGTTGAGTAGGGTCGTGCTCAGGATTGAGAAGGTAGGTGAAGGTGCTGTGTGCTGGAGAGAATGGGCTGTGGTGTTGAAGGCGGTGAAGGAGGCGCTGGGTAATGCTTTGTGGGTTTGCCAGGGGTGGTAGGAAGGGGCTGTACTTGGCTTGAGTGGGAGTTTGAGGAGTTGGTACAGATCGTGAAGGCGGACTGGGGATGTGCAGGCGCAGGTGGGTGGGAAGTTGTCGGTTAGGGCGGTGCTGGAGGTGGTTCTTTGAAGTCGAGGACGGCAGTCTGGTGGAGGGTGGATTGGTGGACTCTTCGATCTATCGTCAAGCCGTGCTTAGCTCCGCTCGCATGGGCAGATCAGAGTCCGAGGCACGCGAGATAGCCAGCGTCGTTGATGAGGGGCAGCTCAGTGAAGGTGGATGTCAGTGGGAAGGAGAGCTTAGAAGATGCAAGCTTGGAAGATGTAAGCTCGATTAGCTGATTCGACGGATGCGGCAAGTCCCGTTGTAGTCGGACTTGGCAAACACGTGACTCCACGCACCAATGAAGCACGTGAGCAACGCAATCCGAACAGAACACCACTTCAGTGAAAGCAAGGCTGTGCCTGCTTTATGTATCCTATACTCTGATTTCTAGCTCAAGTCACGGCTGTGCAGCTCAATAAATGTGGTGGCTACGAGAAGATGCAAAACCGTCAGATATGGAAAGCACTAGACGGCTCAGCCTTGTGCATTCCTCTTCGTCGACGCCAGCCATGTCATCTCCACCAACCCCCTCTGTGTCCACCAAACCATCCATCCCGCCAGCTACTTCCCTGCCGCCCACCGTATCCAGGGGGCGGGCCGTATCCGCCAGGCGCTCCAGGGTACCTGAACACCGAGCTCGGCACAGAGTAAGGCGTCTTGCTCGGAGGGAGGGTCGTGATAGTCGCGAAGCTCGTGATCGAGCTTGTGACCGGGCTGATGGCCGCTGTGCCAGTGCCTGGCATGGCCGATGTGCTGTTGCTTGCAGTCACGGGGCCTATCGGCAAGGAAGGCGTGATAGTGATTGTCGATGTGTAGGATGTGACAGTGACGGTGATGGTGCTACTGACGTAAGAAGACGTGGATTCCGTAACACCAGTGCCTGAAAATATGGGTGTGTTGGAGTACGGAGGCGGAGGGAAAGGGTAGCTGCCGGTGGTCGATGGCGTAATCGGCGAGCCAGTCGTAGACGAGGCCGTGCCTGGGAAAAAGGACGTGGAATTGCCACTAGAAACCGGCCCAACGACGGAAATGCTGGTGCTGGTCGATGAAAAGCCGCCGGTGGAGACGCTGAAGGTCGGGTATGGCGCGGAAGGTGGCGGGAAGGGGTAGAATGGACTCGAGGACGTTGACGGTGGTGCGGTGCCAGTGGAAGATGTGGTACCGCTGTTCCGGTCAGGGGTAGTATTCGAGAAAGAGAACGATGCACTGGACGTCGGGGTCGAGGAAGTAGAGTTGCCGGTGGTGGCCGGTCCAACAGGGACGCCGGAGCTAGACGGGATCCCGGCGCTAGTCCAAGGACCGTAAGGGTAAGGAGGTGGTGGACCGACACTCGAAGATGATGAGCTGGGTGAGCCCGTGCCTGAGAGCGAGCTAGCGGTACCACTATTCCTGGCAGGTGAAGTGTTGGAGAAGGAGAACGAGGGCGATCCGGTGCCTGTGCCGATGGGCGCCGTCGAATTGCTTGTCGTCACTGGCCCAACCGAGATATCAGAGCTTGATGGCACGCCAGTGCTGAGCGGTCGAGAGCTTGTCCACGGACCGTAGGGATATGGTGGTGGCGGCCCGAAGCTCGAAGATGGTGCGCCAGGTGAGCCGGAGCCCGAGGTCGAGCTTGTCGTCCCACTGTTGCGAGCCGGCGTGGTATCGGAAAAGGAGAAGGAGGGCGATGGCGGGCCAGTGCCAATGGGTGCTGTGGAATTGCTGGTCGTCACGGGTCCGGCTGATACTCCAGAGCTAGATGGGCCAGTGCTGAGTGGCCACGAGCTCGTCCATGAGCCGTAAGGGTAAGGTGGCGGTGGTCCAAGGGAGGACGTGGTGCCGAAAGAGCTGCCAGTACCAGTGCTTGAGCCGCCGGTAGGGCGGCTGGATGTGCTGTTGCTGGCAGTGACTGGGCCGACGCTCGACCCCGTGGATGATGCTGTTGAGTTCGAGCTAATGCCAGTGCCGGAAGAAGTGGTCGGCGTCCAAGGCGGGTATGGATACGGGCCCGGCAGCGAGCTCGTCGAATTGGTGATCGGCGCTGTCGATCCAGTTCCTATCGAAAGCGGCGTGCTTGACGTGCTGTTGGAAGCTGTCACGGGGCCAATGAGAGAGCTACTTGTCGAGGTAATGTTGACATGAATAGTCGAAGTGAACGTGGACGTGATTGTCGTAGCATTGCCGCTCGTGGTCCATGTCGACTCCTCCGTGCAGGTAGTCGACGAGATGCTGCTAGAGTTCGAAATGGTGATGGGTGATGTTATGAACGAGCTTGAAGAGGAGTTTGAGGCCGGCCGCGGCGGCGCTGTCGGTCCGGCTGACGAGGTGCTGTTGAATGCCGTGCTGGACAGAGTAATGGTGCTGGTGCGCGTCACGATAGAGGTGATAGACGAGCCGCCCTTCGGCACCAGACTGCTGGAGTTTGAGGTCAATGTCGGGCTTCCTGATGGAGAGGTTACGCTTGACATGCCGTACGGAGGCGGCGGACTTATTGTAATAGTTTCTGTGATGGGAGCCGTCGTCGGAATCGGGACCGTGATTGTTATCGTCTCAACAGGGACAAGGCTAGAATTTGATGCGGTCACAGGCGAGCCTTCGGTCGAAGAAGTCAACTCAGTGCCGGGCACTCGAGGCTGACCAGGAGCGCTGAATGAGGGAAAACCGCCAGTCGGCCCTGGCCCATACGGTGGCGGAGGACCGTAGCCCCATGGTAGTCCGCTCGAAGCTGCGCCTGGGCCGACTGGAGGCACGAGTGTGTCGGTGCAATTGTCCTCCTGCCGTCCGATGATCCGCTTCTCACCGACTGCAGGCTCATCAGTAAGCTTCCTCGCGGCGATGATCTCGACGAACCTTGAGCTGGCAAAGCAAAGCCAACAGCCGCCAAGCTGGCAGCCACTGCAACGTTGGTGAACCTCATCCTTATCCAAAGGAGTTCTTGGAGCTCAACAACAACAGCTACAAGATTCGAAGCAAGTCAAGCGAAGGTCAGCTCAACGAACGGGAGCGTGAAAAACAAGCAGAAGGTCGCTCTGTCCAACGGGCGCCATTCGGTCTTATACAAACAAACGCCAGCCTCAGCCATATCGCACCCTGCAGACAGACCTGCCTTGTACCGACAGCCCGTTCCCAACTCCTGCACTCATGCACGGTACCTGACAGCACCGAGTGGGGCCCGCAGCAGTCTGCTGCATAGTACAGAGGGCTTGTACATCCATCATGCGGCCGGGCTCTCTGCCGTCCACAAGGGATGATGAGTCTGGCAAGTGCCGTTCAATACGGCGATGATATCAACCTGCAGGCATCGACGGGTTTGGATCGCTCTTTGTCTTCGGTGTAAGCGCGATAATCACATGCAATAGTCTGGTGTGTCCGGAGGAAGACGTCGAGCAGTAATGGATAATCTCGGCTTCGGCTCGTGCAAATGCTTTGGGTTGGGTCCAGGCAACGTTGACCAGGTTGAGTCACGGCCTGCTAATTGCGATGAGGGTACAGCTCATCAGCCGCAAGGTAGGTAGTCGTATGCTTGTCCGATTGCGCCGTGCGACAGTGCCATTTTGCCCGCGACCGATGGCGTCTGATTGGCCGCTTTGCCGCGATCATGAGGGCCGGGGCTTACAATCAACACACTACTCCGTACCACGCCACATCCTCCATGGAGCGCTGAAACTCAAGTGCAGCGCTTTCAGCCTCGCCAGCGTCGGGCATGCACGAATCCGAGTGTTGACTGTTGTGGTTACACCACTGTTAAACCCTTGTTAATGCAGCGGAAGTAGTACAACGAAGCTTATCACACACCAGCACTTCCTGTCCGTTTGCACTTGCTACTCCCAGCTGCTTTCAAAGGGTCGCTGCAATTTGAACTTGGTTACAAGGAACACCAGACCAAGAGCTTGCAATACTCCACCCGGTCGCCAAAGCAACAAGTCAATCGCGATGGACACAGCCATCCTGCGCGAACGCCACTCGACAAACCTCGCTTGAGTTCGAGACCGCGATGGCGTTCTTCGTGGACGACACCGCGCATGGGTCGACAGCTTACATGGCTGCCACACTATCTCGTGTTGATATCGTCGCCACCTTTCGCAATTGTCATCAACTCATGCCGAAGTGGCGCCCAGCTCGTATGCGAGGCCGAGATGACGTTCCTGTCGCACTCGTCTGATGCAAGCGCGGATGCAGACTCCTGTGTCACAGCAGCGCAGAGTGCAGAAACAACTCGGTCAAGCTTCTGTGATCGAAGCTCCTGCGTCTCCTTTGTGCGAATGTCATGTGGCGGGACGCCGTCTTTCGGCGGGCAAGTGCAGATGTAAACAACAGTACCGCAGATGTTAGTTGTAACGCGCAACTTATCAGAGCTTCACGATCGAAGCTCGTCATGTTTCGCCGTTCGATGGCCTCGCCCGCAAGGAGGTTCGTGTTGTGTCAGAAATGAATCGTTTTGTTCATCTCTACCGTTGAGAAGCAGACCAAATTGCGCTCCGAGTAAGGGTGCTGAAGTCGAGACTAAGGCGTCCTGTTCCTTGCAGAAGCCCGCCATTGGTGCGACGCCTGATCACTCGGCCAGACTGCGGCTGGCAAAGCTAAGACATGACCACCCTCACGCTGCTTCAGCGTCGTCTGCGAAGGGACTTTGCCCACCCTTCGGAAGCTCATTAAGACTGGATATAGATCCGGAAAGGTTCTTTGGCGGTGGTTTCAATACGTTGCCGTCGGACGCGTTTGACGCGGAGTGGCCGTTCGATGCAGGCTCGGTGACCTTTCTGCGCCGCCGCCTTGGTGCCGGCACCATCGGTTTCTCTTTTGTGACCTTGGCGGAGACCTCTGTCACACTAAGACTGCTCTCGCCCGCTTCATCCAAAGACATGCCCAGAAGCTTCTTCGCGACATCCGACTCCTTGGGTGCTACCTCCGACAGCTTCCGTTGGATTTCCTGATCCTGCTCGTCACCCTCCTCCCTTAACCACTCGATCTGCTTGCAACGTATCACGAGACGGATGACCGTTTCGTCGACCGGCGCAAAATGTGCTGTCGAGCGGTTCACAAGTAGGTACAGTAACTTGCGGACTTCTTCTCGCTTGTAATTGTTGCCGACCCGAGAAAGCTGGGTGTTGCGCAACAGCGGGCATAATACCCGAAGGTAGGTATGCCGCAAGGCCTTCTGTCCGTCTCGTTCTTCGTCAAGCTTTCCAATGCTCGGATCGAGATCCAGGAGATTGCGAATGATAACATCAACCAAGACGTGTAGGTCATTAGTATAGAAGTACTCATAGGTCGACGGCGTTGTGAATAATAGGTATAGTAACTTCAGGATGAGCAGCTGCGGAGCCAGGGCGGCCTCTCGGTTGAGCAAGAGAATCAGATTCTCGCCAAAGGTGCGGTAAGATGGCCCATGCGTGGACAGTAGCTTGAGCACACGATTCGTGACGCCGGCGCGGCTATTTGGCGAAGTTGCAGCATTAGCCAGGCACATGTACTGCTCGTTGAGAACCAGAATGACCCTAATGATAGGATAGTGGTATGGGTCGTCCACATCGTCGGAGAGCTCTTCGATGCGCTGGAACAGGAAGAGCACGAAAGCATCGTCGACAACCACGATGTCCTCGGCAGTGAGCTTCTGTATCCGGGACATTTCATACACGAGCTCAAGCAGCAGCCGGTGCAAGCCAATCTCGTCGTCTCGTTGCGCACGGATGAGTTCGACCAGGCGAGGAAAAGCACCCTCGGTTTGCATCAGCTCGAACGCTGATTCATTGGCTCTGCCATCGAAGAGCAGGAGCGCCGCCGCGAGATGGAGTACATCGACGTCATCTTCCTACCATCTGTCAGCCTGCAGGTAGCATGCTCGTCCCCAGACCGCAACCCACCTGCAGTAAGCAGTACAAGAACTGCCGGCGCACATAGTCTTGGTTGTCCTGGAATAGTTTGGCATCGAGCAGCCGGTAACAATATTTGGCGACTTCATATTCGGAAGTCAAATAATCCTCTTCCGAGTGTCAGCGACCCATCTCCCTGCCCAAGGAGCCGCAGGCGGGGCTCACGCTTGAAGGTGGACGCGAAGGCGAGGTATGCGCGCAGGGCGTCATCTATGAGCTCGTGGGTACCGCTCGGCGCCGTGACTATGCCGTCGAGTTCTAGGGCATCTGTCAGTACATCTCAGGGAAGAATATGACTTGGCATAAGCACTGGCCTTCCCAGAACTGCTGTACGTTGTCGAGGCGCCATGTGATCTCTTCCTCCATTGCTCACGCCGGCTCCTGTTGCGCCAGCGTCTCTCCTCTCTAGCGTGGCGGCACCATGTCGCGCCCGCGCGCAATTCTGTACAGTGCAATGGCCATTGCAGAGCAACGTGAAGTCCCCATAGCCGCACTGTTGACAGGCGACGGGTGTCGGCACGGCAGAGCCTCAAGTCACCAAGTGGGGGTGTCAAGTGGGGAGGCGAGTCGCCATCGATCACCTAATGAATTAATCAATATTTCCTCTAATTTGGCTTGTCACGTCATTCCTTCCTTTGAGGGTTGCTCCCTACTAGGGCAAGCAGACGATGAACGTGACTTATTGCGATCTCACTTCATCATGACCTAAGCGACCACAGCATGTTGAGCTGACTTCTGAGAGTCCCGCTCGGCGCCAATGGACGTGATCCCGAGCGTCTGACTCCGAGATAGAACAACCAAATATTGTATTACACCCTGGGAGCACAGCACCTCTAGCTGCAGCTCGATGACGTTATCGACTCGGGGGTTTGGAGAAGTCGTTCAGATCGAATCACTCGGCCCTCAGCCATAATTCACCTGCCTCTTACAGCCCTGTGGCCAAGCTATTGCGGCAGGTCTCCGATGAAGTAAGAGTACTGCCGGAGATGAATGAAACCACGGCCTTTAGCGAACTTACTGAAGTTCAAGTCCGGCCTTGGTAGGCCACGTCTAGTCTGTCACTAATGACAGCATCGGAACGCCTTCGAAATGGAGCATCGATACAGCGGAGAAGACAGAAGGTGGATCTCACCCCGTTACATAGTCTCCAGCGAATCACAAGTATTCCTCCGAAGGCCACTGTCCTTAGGATCGTTCTATTAGTCCCACCCGAAGATTCCCAGCTGTCCATCTAGAAGACACACACATTGATATTGCACCACGAAATGGCGTTCAATTACCGAGCACCGGGGACCACACGTCTCGCCAATGGCAGTGACTTCGTGGACCACATACACAAAGACACCTACGGTTTCATTAATCCCGAGCAGTTCAACCTGAAGGAGTGGGCGGTCCTTATCACGGGGGTCGGTCTCCTCAACCTCACCTCGATGGCGATGTCGCTGATGTACCATTGTCCAGGCGTCAAAGGGCATCGGCCGTGATACTGCTTTGTCTTTTGCGAGGGCTGGAGCATCCAAGATTGCCATCGCGGCAAGGTCATCATTGGAGTCGGTGCATCGAGAAGTGATGGAAGCCGCCCGAAAGGCCGGAAAGGCAAAGCCTGAGGTTCTTCCCCTACAAGTCGATGTTGGCGAATATGCCAGCGTCAAGGCTGGCGCGGACAAGGTAGAGAAGGCGTTTGGAAGACTTGACGTAGGCCTTACATGAGAATTCGCACAGCCCAGAAGCTTCACGAGCTCACAACACGCCAGATCATCATCAACAACGCCGGCGTTCTCGAGCCATTCGTCCCATTGCTGGACTCCGATCCCAAGGACTGGACACGCACCTACCACGTCAACGTCTTCGGCGTCTACCATACCCTACATGCCTTCACCCCGCTCTTGCTCAGGACATCTGACGGCATGAAGCAAGTCGTCAATCTGTCCAGCATCGGCGCTCACAACATGACCCCAGGAGGCTCCGGCTACCAAGGGACCAAGCTCGCCGTCACACGCCTGACTGAGCATCTGACCGTCGAGTATCCCGAGCTTCTCGCGTACTCGCTGCATCCAGGTGGGGTGCCGACCGAGCTGGCGAAGGGGATGGGCGAGGCAATGATGTCCAAGCTGATCGACTCACCTCGACTAGCTGCCGATACGATGGTGTGGTTGACTTCTGAACGACGAGAGTGGTTGCAGGGTAGATATTTGAGTGTCACGTGGGACATGCAGGATCTGCTGGCGAAGAGGGAGAAGATTGAGAAGGAGGATCTGCTCAAGGTCAAGTTGCGGGTCGATTGAGTTCTTCCATTGCAGGTTGTCAGCGGTGCCATTCACCAGAAGTTTGGCGTCTCAAATGCCTCAAATATTTCGGTCCACGAAGCCACGCTTCTGCGGTCTCTTCTGCCGCCAAGGGTGTCCATCTACAGAATCAAATCCTGCTCTCTCGGTGGCCGAAGGAGTAGCAACTTCGCAGAGCAAATGCCTACTCAGCCGAAAGTCTACAGTCAACAAAGATATCGCTGAAAAGGCGTAAGTCCCACATCAGCCTCCGGTTAACTCCTCGCTTCGGGCTTCTGCTCCTTCGCCTCCTCCTCATCGGTTACCTGTCGGTCCGCAGGCACCGCGACCGACGCAATCCTTACGTGCGCGGAGTCGTCGTGTCTCTTCCTCGAAACCATCGCCTGAAGTCTCGATCCATGAGGCTTAGCCATGAAGTAGCAACAGGACGCAAGAGCCAAGCAGGTCCCACACCACATCTGCATGGCCAAGAAACCGGAGCTCGACAGGAAGCTCGCCGTGAGCGCGCCAGCAACGAGTGGGCCTACCAGAGAAGGGAGCGCAGCAAAGCAGTACATCATGCCGATCCATTGGCCAAGCTTCCTCTGACCAACTTTGTTCCCCTTGCCAATCGCGCATGCCATCGAGGCAGCAGGCATTCCAATCACTGCGCCGCTGAACGCCCCGAAGATGACGGCGAAGGCGATCGCCGCTGCGACGCTGGCAAGAGTGGGCCAGAAAACAAAGACGAGCAGGGAGGTGGTCATGGTCGTGGCCGAGTGCACGTACAGCGCTCCGTGAGGGCCACACCAGTGGTCTGCTGACCACGCGGATCCGATGCGGGCGATGAACGAGCTGGCATTTAGGATGCCGAGCAGGAGCCACGTCTGCAGGGCTCCGACTTTGAAGTCAGGCGGCGGCAGATTCCTAGGGCCTTTGTAAGCAACGCCTTTCCAGTGCGCCCAGTCCTCCAGCGCAAAGAAAAGGGCGTAGAAGCCCAGGAACATGAACGCTACGCCAAGCGTAAGCCAGTTGAAGGGCGAGAAGCGGAAGGCGGAGGTGTCGACGAAAGTCGACCATCCCCATTTCTGAGTGGAATTGACTGGGTGATGTGGGTTGGGCCTGGAGAAAACCACGGCGAAGATGCCAAGGAAAACGACGATGCTTCCGACGCAAAGCGTGGTCTCAGGGAAATCTCCAAAGTGGTCTAGGAGCGTGCGCCAGATGAGCGAGAAGAGAAAGCCGAAGACGCTAGCTCCTGAAGCTACGATGCCAGCTGCGAAGCTCTTGTACTTCGAGTGCCAGCTCAAAGCAACTGCAGTACGTGTAAGAGCGGCGAAGTGTAATGTGGTGCGAATTGGGCGGAGGCTTACTCTGCGATGAACTGACGAAGAAGCATGACATCCCAGCCGGTAAGAACAAGCCTTGGAAGAAGATAATGACGGCGTATTGTTTCGAAAAGCTACGTTCGACAAATTCCAGGCTGGCCAGTCCGAACATGCCAACGAACATCACCAGCGTTCCGGTGGTGAGGACTGCGCGGACGTGTCCGGCGTCGCAGAAACGACCAACAAAGATGGACAAGAATAGTATGGTACAGCATTGCATAGCGCCGACCAGTTGCATTTGAATCTTCGTCATGCTCGTTAGCAAGGTCTCCTGGTAGTAACTCGCCACGGTGCCGTAAGCCTTGCGTGAAATTAGCGAACGATCCCGGCCCAACCCACATGCGTGGGTCTTACGTTGACATGACCCCAGCTCACGCCCATCTGGCATGCACACGCTACAAGCGCCATATTCGCCGCGAAGGTCCTTGGCCAGCGCCAGGTATGAGCCTCGATGCTCGTTCGCATCTCCTGTTGGCTGGTCGTATGCGCGAGCGAGGCCATTGCCTCGCTGTCCAGGTGCCCGGCCACGACGCCGGTCTCGGTTGTCGACACTGTTCTGATTTGCTCCAGCTCCGCAGAGGTCTTCCGCGAGCACTCCGCCGATCCAGCGGAGGTCGAAGGTGTTGCGGTATCGCGTTCCATGATCGGCGTAGAGTGAACCGGGTCAATGCACTCCTCCACACTGTCCTGAACCACCGCACATATCCACCGCGCCGCGCGCGCCAGTGGTGGAACGTGTCGTTGATCATTGAGACATTCATTTCACCCGGCCCAGCTCCGTGATCATCACCGAGTTGCCATTGACAGCCCCCGTGGGTCGCCGAAGACGAGCCAGCGGTGAGACAGGGTCGCGTCGGCAGAGAACGGGCGCGGAGCAGAGGTGCAGCATTGCGCACAATCCGAAGATGTACGCTGTGTTGTGGAATGAAGTCGGAGATGATCTTCGCCTACGCCAAGCCCACGGGGATCTTGGTTTGACAATGCCACGGCGGCTTTGGTCGAGATGCGATACCGCCAAGCTTGGTGATGGGGGACGCAGGATGCACCGCAGCGCTGTGGAGGGCGGAGGGCAGATGATGTGCCAAGGCATCAACGCTCGACCGTCGCCGCGGCTGTGATGTTATTCCTCAAGGTTGTTCAGCGATCTACGGTACGGATCTGCTTGCCTGGTGGTTCTACGCAGGGCGGAGGATGGATTGACCTCCGGCACTTTCCCAGAAGCCGAAGCTCTGACCAGAGAGAGAAAGTGGGCCATCTGCGATCCAAACGCGGAACCAAAGGAGGGCTTCTGCCAGACATCTGATGCCAAGGCTGGGCGCTGCGGTGGCCTTCGCCTGGGACAAGCACCCAGGCATGATCGACCCGGCAGCGTCCCGAACCTATGCTCGATGTCTTGCACCGCATGCACGCGCGTCGAGTCTCGTCGGCACGGCGCTGGAAGGCTTGGAGGGTAACAACAAAGGTCCTCTGGCCCCTGGCGAGGATGCAACCTCTTCTTTTGGTGGCCGCGATGGGTTGTCGGCGGCTCGCATATGAGCTGCCCGTGAGATGACGGACAAAGACGCGATCCAACCATGGCACAAAATGCGCCGTGAGCCAACGCTGATCACCTCCGCAGCCTCAGACTGCCCCGGTTCGCGGCCATTGCAACGACATTCTGGAGTCCGACACCCCACCGAGCTGCCGCCGAAGCACGATAGCCTTCTCGCACCTTGGTAGCAACACAAGAGGCTCGGCACCTCAGCCATGACGTCGCTCAGCAAGGGTGCAATTGCCCGGGTGCAATTGCCCAAGTGCTTCTGATCCCCGTTGCTCGTCTCGAGGCTGTTCAGAGGGTGTGCAACGAAGACAAAGAAGGGCGCCGAATCGCATGTTCTGCGGAACTCAATCCATGCCCCTGCGATGCTGGATTCTGGGTGTGACCTCCCGCGTGGTAGGTCGACGCTAGACTCGGCCGTCCCTTGCCGGCTCCAACTGATTCTCGATCCTGGAGATTGTATGAATCCAGCTTTCCTTACGGCGTCCAGCCGAGCATCCCTCCATCCCCTGGAGGAATCATCCCCTACAGAGATTCCTAGGTGGCTGCTCCCGAGGAGCGGCGACTCGCTGTCGATGCAGAAGCCCTCACGCGACGCAAGGCACGATGCCAAGTCCTCACGAGCAGACAGAGAAATACACGCCTGCTCCGAACGCCAGCATACCCAGCGATCAGACCCACGACCACTATAGGCTGATACAGCGCAGACAGATTCTCGAGCCTTTGCTCAGCAGGACGATCAAGCATCCAACAGACCATCCAAAAGCTCCTAGCGAAAAGGAAGCGCGGTTGTCCGCGGGAATCTCCGTTTGGAGAATTACATTCAGAGTAACTTGCCATTTACTGGCGCTCGGATCGGCTACTCGCCTGAAAATCCGGATCGCTGAACAAAGTAATTTATCCTCACAGTATTTTCACCGGACAACAGCCCGACCGAATGAAATGGGAGGGCTTATGCCGACAATCTGACCGTGAGTACAACCTCTGGCAAGTATCAGGGCAGAAAAATAGAATGTAATGAGGCTTGGCGCGGCATTCCCGTGGCGATTGAGCTGGAGGATATTACCTTCGCAGACCACAAAAGCACGAGATCAGGATTACAGCGACGGAGAGGGGACAGGAGACGCCCGATGTTGCGGATTCGTGAGCAGCATTATCACTACGGAGCTCGGGACTGCGACCGGCGCAAGCCCCGTCCCCACCTCACGCAATAGTTCGTCTGGCCATGAAGCCCCTGCCAGAACGCTCGAGCACCGCCCTCCTCTCAACCATCAACCCCCTGCCCACCGAACCCAGTCCCTCAAGGCCCCCTTCACTGCCCCGGAGAAAACCCCCCTTCCCCTTCCTTCAGGGCCCGCACACTCTCCCTATACTCTTCCATCTTCGCATCCAGCACAGCCAATATCCTCCTCTGCTCCGCCGGCGTCATGGATTTGTGCTTACGACGCTTGACGGGCGTCGTGGGCGCCTCGAACTCGGAGCCGGCACGGACAGGACGCTCCGGCGCGGGCGACGCTGACAGTGGCACGGCGGCTGGGGCAGGGGGTTTGGGGGCCTCATAGCCCGGCGCGGGCGACGGGGAGCGAGCAGAACGCGACCCAGCCGGAGACGAGAATGCGAGGCGCTCCAACGCCGACGATGCTGCTTCCGTGACCACCGCCGGCGAAGCGGGTGCCTCGAGGGCAGGCGAGAGCGAGGGGGAGCGCACCGGACGCGCCGGGACGATGCCGCCTCGCTGCCGACCCGCCAGGCGCTGTCGCCCGATCCGCTTCCGCCTCAGACGACGCACCTGGCGACGCAGACCGCTCACGTGCGCCTGGAGAGCCACAATGCTCTCCGCGCTCTCGCAATGCGCGGCGAGACGCACGGCCGACTGCGCGGCCGCGCGGGACAATTGCTGCAGGGCCGAGAGGCGGTCGGCCTCGTCTGAAGAACGCCCCGAGAGTGGCGCGGCCTGCATGCCGGACAGGTCGTCGTCCTGCGTGATCTTCGGAGTAGACGACGCTGTCGTGTGGTCGCGTGATGGTGGTGGTGGGCAGGGGTGTATCGAATCAATTGGTGTGGGAGACGGACAAGGAGGCTCTGAGTCGGGTACGGTGAACTGGGAGGCCTGCGTCACGAGAACGAAAATGATATGAAGGAGAAAGAAACAGTTTTTGTGAGGGAAAGATGATGGGAGGATTACCTCCCAAAGCTCACAGTTCGACAATAGCATGGTGGAACTATTGAGTTCAGCGTCGTGTTGTGCGTCTACTGTACTGTGAGGCGGTCTTGTAGTTGTCAGGTGCGAGAAAGACGTTCGAGCGAGTGGGAGGATGCGCCTTGTTAACAGGCATGAGATTCGAGAGAAGAGACGTTCGGGTAAATGAGAGGATGCATGTCCCATTTACAGGCGTGAAATTCGTGAGAAAAACGTCCGAGTGAGCGGGAGGATGCGTGTAGTTGTCAGGTGTGCAGCTCGTAAGGAAGACGTACGAGTGCACGGGAAGAGGCGCATGCTGAGGTGAGGTCGAAAGCCAGATGCGGTAGACGTGGGCACGGCGGCCAAAAAGGCCACAAAGGGGAAGGAGCGTGCGCTGTTGGTCGAGGAGGGGAGGGGGATGGCAGGAGAGCATGGATGGAAGGGACGAGGATACAGATGGATGCGTGTCGATCGAGTTCAGATGTGTGGAGTGGATTCATGTCGATCGAGTACAAATGTATGGAGTGGATTCGTATTGATCGAGTCCACAGGTATGCAGTGAATTCGTGTCGCATCGAGTTCAAATGTATGGAGTGGATTCGTGTCGATCGAGTTCACATGTGTGGAGTGTAGTCGTGTCGATCGAGTTCACATGTATGAGTGGAATGGACGGGAACCCCCCCCCCCCCATCCCACCCCCAAATCTGCGCCAAAGCAGCCCGGCATCCCCATGCGCCGTCGCTGGATCTACACCGGAAAACCTCGCTGCACGCTTCGCTTCGCTTTCCGCTTCTCGCGACGACTTGCGTGCGTCTACAGGGCGCGGACCGGCGCCGTCCTCTCGCTCTCCAACTTCTCCCGATTCCGCTCCTTGTCCTCCTTCTTGCAATTCTCCAGACCGGGACAGTTGTGGCTCTCCAGCATGCGGTGTTTGCCGCAGAAGTGGCCGTGGCAGAAGCCGCAGTCGCCGACGATGCGCTGGGCGGCGTCCTTGCAGTCCTTGGCGTTGCAGCGGATCTTCTTGGGCGCGCCGCCCAGCAGGGGCAGGGCCATGTGTAGGGTGCTGTCGGGCCCGATGCGGGCGTCGGCCAGCGTGGCGGAGGGGCTGAGGTGGTGGCCGGCGTGGACGAGGCGTAGGCTGGAGGGTTGCGGGTGGTTGGTGCGGAGGGCGAGGAGGGTCTTGAGGGTGGAGATGGTGGTGGTCGAGGGGACCTTGATGGGGATCGCTGGGGCGGTCCGGCGTCAGTCTATGGGGCTTGCGCGGACAGTGGGGGGTGGGGGTCACTTACTGTCGCCCGCGACGTTCTTGACGAAGATCTGGATGCTCTCTTCGGGGCTGAGGTCGACGGAGGAGGCGCGGGAGGATGAGGAGGAGGAGGAGGAGGAGGAGGAGGAGGAGGAGATGCTGTCGCTGCGTTGCGTGACCATGGCGGCCGTCGCAGAGGTGCGTCGAAGAGAGATAGATGCCTTTGGTCTTGTTCCACGTGATCGCGTGCTCTCTTCTCTTCTTTCCCGCAGGTGTCTCAAGACAAGCACGCAGGCAGGCGATCGGGCAGCTTAGACAGTGGCGGCAACCCAAGTCTGTCCTCAGTGTTCAGAGTGACCACCGACTTCGGACAACTCTCGCTGGGTCGCTGGCTCGCTCGCACGCAGGTGTATCGCGGATGATTCGCCTCGCACGACAGCAGGGCTTCGAAGGTGGAAATAGGAGGAGGGGGAGGAGTGGTAGTAGGAGTCGTAGAAGTGGCGGTGGCGGTAGTAGGAGTGGTGGTAGGAGTCGTAGAAGTGGCGGTGGCGGTAGTAGGAGTGGTGGTAGGAGTCGTAGATGTGGTGGTGGTGGTGGTGGTGGTGGTGGTAGGAGTGGTGGTAGTAGGAGTGACAGGAGTGATAGTAGTACGAGGAGTAGTCACAGGAGCAGTAGCAGTAGCAGTAGTAGTAGTAGTAGTAGTAGTAGTAGTAGTAGTAGTAGTGGTAGTAGTAGGAAGAGGAGCAGGACTAAAAGGCAGTCGAATGAGTAATGTCCGCCGAGACGCAGCACACACACCACCCGCAACAACCACGCCCGGTCCAGCGAGTACTGCTACGGTACGGTACTAGTCACAGAACCCTCGCGGCCGCCTGAGTCCCAGTCCCAGTCCCAGTCCCAGTCCCGTCCCGTCCCGTCCCCGTCCCCGTCCGTCCCGTCAGCCCAGCGTCACTTCGCATCGCCTTCCCCTCTCCGGGGGCGTGACGCCGCACTCGATCACCGCCGAGGCCCGCACGTCCCAGTCCCGCTCTCCCATTGGTCGAGAGCGCATCTGGGTCCCGACCGATGCACGGCGTTATCGGCATGCAGGCGATGCGGGCGGCCCAGCGCGAGCGTGTCGAAGTCGTCGGGAGGCGTTGGGTTGCGGCGCCGTGGCGCGGCTGATCTTCGTCCCGTCGCGTCCCACCCAAGTGTATCGTCGACGGGCGGTTCTTTTGGCGCGCACATGCGTCACTGCGGATTGGCGTTTCCTGGACCGCCGTAGATGCATCAGCGCGGATCGAGGAGAGTGAGCGGGGAAGGCTGCCGCGTGGTGGGAGGCTGCGGCGGAAGGCTGCGGAGGTGGGCGGGGACAAGGGGGGTGGGGGGTGCAGTGACTACATTGAAACCTGGGAAACGCTCGGGCGCGCTGCGGAGGCAGTCAGTCTGTGGTGGATTGCTGCGAGATCGTGGCGTGGCCAGGCACCGCTGATGGGGACGAGGCACGTGGTGCGCGTCGGCTGTTGCGGAGACGCGAGTGCGCTGTTGGCGCCCGCAGACGAGATGGACCATGAAGATCATCGTTGTGTTGGATTCATGACCGGAGCGGTCGACAACGCACTTGGCGCACCGTGACTGCCGGCGAAGCGCTCTCCGCCGGAGCGCCTCGCTATGCATGTTCGTACAAGAGCCCAACTTCCCGCCCATCGGGATCGGGTCCGCGCTACAGTACACACCAACACCACACCACACCACACACCACACACTACCGCCCTTGTCCCTCGTCCATTCCCCCACCCGCGCTACTGATCCACCTCCATCCTCTCTCCGCTCCCCTCGACCTTCACCTCCTCCACCGTCACCAACCGTCCAATCTCTTCCCTCCTCATCACCTTCTCGTCCAGCCACGCCGTCGTCCCCCGCTTGAACTTGTAATCCCGCATCTTCTTCTCCCTCACGTTCGGCGTGATGTAATTCCGCATCAACTGCGTCTTCTCCGGCGTAATCACACACACGTCCACGTTGCTCCCGGACCCCAGATCGTTGAAGATGCCCGCCTGGATCGCGTCCGCGCACAGCTTCACCGCCTCGTCCCGCGTCATGTCCCGCTTCCACTGCGTCTCGAACACGCTCATCGCCGCGAGACTCCCGCTCCCCATCGTCACGTACGGCAGCTTGTCCGTGCTCCCGTGGGCGTGGACCGTGAACAGGTGCGCGCCCGTGGGATCGCACCCGGCGACCACGAGGTATGCGCCGATGTGGCCCTGGTAGCGGAAGAGGTGCTGCTTGAGCATGGTCATGACCGTCACGACGCGCGGTCGGCGGCCCGTCGACAGGGCGTGGAGCTCGAGGTTCGAGGAGATGAGGGCGGTGGTGAATTCCGTGTCGGCGGCCGTGCCCGCGCCGGCACACCAGATCGACGGGGAGATGTAGTGCAGCTTCTCGCAGTTCTGTCGTGCACAAGGGCGTTAGCATGCGGCTGGCGGACGTGGTGACCGGTGCGGCACCGGCCCCGGGGCATGGAGTGCTGACCTTGTCCGCGACGATGGGGCCCGAGGTGGCTCGCGTATCAGCTGCAATGACCACGCCGCCATCGTAGAGGCAGCCGACGATAGTCGTTCCGGTGGATGTGGCTTTGGGGAGCGGGACGCCCTTAGCGTGCAGGGCGAGGTTGCGGTTGTGATTGCTGAAGTCGAAGCCTGGCATTGTGTCTATGTTATCGCCCGGGTGTCGACTGGATCGGGACGGAGCGACGAGAGAGGGCGCGGCGATGGGGTATGGCGGGAGAGAGAGATGTGTCGGATGGGCTGTCAGGTAGCTGTTTGGTACGCGGCTTGTGTGACGCCGGGGGAAGCCTCGACGGACAGATCGGGAAGGTGGCCCGACGAGGTCAAGTAAAATCTGGGGCAAGCTTTGATTGATCGGTGCATGAGATCTGGACGCGTGCCGTGCGCGCTGCGTTTGCGCCAGCCTCGACCTCTCCAAGCTCTCCACGTCTCGCCTGCCAATCCCACAGTCTTCCGGCGCATCCACCCTTGATCATGGCCGCAGAACCGAGGCCGACCGTCGCGGCTTGATCGCCATCCTCCGTAGATAGCAGCGAGGCCACCGACCAGCAAAACGCCGAACACCACCACCCGTCCCCTCCACGACCACGACCACCTCTACCTCCGCATGAGCGCGCCCCGCTCGCCATGTCCCTCGGCGGCAATGCCACCCAAGGCCCCGACCTCGCCCAGATCGAAACGGAACAGCTCACCCTGCACGCCATCTCCAGCGAAGACAAACTCCAGCTCGTCGCCCCGCCCTGGCCGGCGGACAACCCCCCGCCCTCCCACGCCTCTCTGCTCAGCATAGCCTCCAAAGCCGGCCTCGTCGCCGCCGCCGGCCCGGACAGACTCGTCGTCGCCAAGACCGCGAGCGTGCGGCGGGTCTTCCGCGACGGTGAAGCGGGCGGGCCGGCGAGGGTCAAGGAATTTGCGCCTGAGGCCGCCCTCGACGTCCCGCGAGTGTCGCACGTGGCGTTCAGCAGCGATGAGGGCTGGCTCGTGATTGCGGCGGAGCAAGGCGGGGGGCTAGCCGTGTACGAGACGCAGGCGATCACGCATCGCGGGCAGCAGCAGCAGCCGCAGCCGGCGTTCCAGATTGCCACGAACGGGGTCGCCGTCAGGCAGTTGGTGCCGAATCCGAATCCGGCCCCGGAGGCGGCGCACTTGTTCGCGGTGGTGTTGGAGACGGGCCAGTTGTTGCTGGCGGATTTGAAGGCGCGGGGGCTGAAGAAGTCTGCGGCTGGGCAGGCGGTCTTCCATGAGAATGTGACGTGTGCATCTTGGTCGCGGCTGGGGAAGCAGATCGTCGCCGGCAAGCAGGATGGGACGGCGGTGCAGATCGACCAGCAGGGGAACGTGAAGGCGGAGATCCCCGTCCCGCCAAAGGTGCAGGAGGCGGGCAAGGGTGCTGCGGTGCCGCTGGCCTCCATCTGGTGGCTGGAAACGAACGACTTCCTCATGGTCCACGTTCCCCTGTCTCCATCATCGGACGACAACGGCGGCATGGAGTCGGACGAATACCCTCCGGATCCCATGTTCCATCTCGCCCGTCGCGAGAGCGCCAAAAGCACCGCCTTCACCTTTCAGGCCATCGTCGATCCTTCGCCAGCGATGCCCTTCGGCGGCCGGACGCCCATCCGCTACTTCCTGGACCGTCTCCGAGAATGGCCGCCTAAAATCGACGAGGTTCTCTTCCTCATCTCCACCGCCGCTACCGACATCGGCATGATCACCAAGTCTTCTGCACCACTGAGCCCGGAGAATCCCATTTCCGGGGTGTTGGTCACGACCTCGGGCCCGGAGACGCACCGTGCCGCCATGCCCACGAGCATCGAAGACAGCATGAACGATACATACGCTACGGGCATGGCGATCGATCTGTCTGTCCAAGAGAAGACTCCGCGGCCGATACCGGCGGACAACGAGGTCACGGAGTCGCCCACCCCGCTCCCCGCCCTCCACATGCTCAACACCGAAGGCATCCTCAAGATCTGGTACGTCTCCTACCGCGAATCCGTCCGCGCAGGCACCGCGTTCCCGGACTTGATTGCAGCTGGAGGGCCCCGGCCACTCGAGCCGAAGAAAGAGGGCACCCCGACCACCCCGGCATCCGGCGGCCCCTTCAGCAACAGCGCAACCAGTATGCCTCCTCCTGCCCAGCCTCAACCAACCACATCCAGTCCCGCCCCGTCTTCGCAGCCCTCCTTCGGCGCACCGAGCACGCCCTCCTTCGGCGGAACCTCGAGCCTCGGCCAGAAGCCCAACCCCTGGGGTACGTCGTCCACCGGTCCCTCGCCAGCTAAACCGCTCTTCGGCTCCTCCACGCCCATGGGCGGCGGCGGTAGCGCTTTCGGCCAAACGGGCGGAATGGGCGCGAAAGCCTCGCCTTGGGGCACGCCGGCGGCGGCCCCGACTTCTACGTTCGGAAAATCTAGCACGCCGTTCGGCGGCGCAGCGGCAGCAGCAGCAAGCGGGGGCGCGCAATCCCCCTTCGCCACTGCTGCGCAAAAGACGGATCAGCAATCCAGCTCCTCGCTCTTCGGTGGTGGCGCCGGGGCTGGAGCGGGGAGTCTGGCGGGGCCGAGTCCCTTTGCTGCCTACTCCACCAGCGACAAGACCCAGGCGAACCAGGGGAAAGCCAGTCCCTTTGCCTCCTTCGGCCAGCCGTCCAAACCTGCTGTGCCGAATGAGCATTCCTTCGGCTCGACCGCGACGGTGGGTTCGAGTTTCGGCAGCGGCAGCACGGTCGGGCAGTCGATGTTCGGGAGTGGGAGTACGTTTGGCAAACCGTCGTCACCTACCAGTAAGGCAGGGAGCATGGCTGGTGGCGAGGGGGAGAAGAAGTCGGCGGCGGCGGCGGCGGCAGCAGCGAGTCCGTTTGCAGGGTTCAAGACTGGTGGGCTTTTCGGGGCTCCTTCGGGGACGTCGGATGCGGAGAGCAAGGGCGCGGCGCCCTCGGCGTTTGGAGGGGGAAAAGGCGATGGGTCGTTCGGACCGCCATCAGGCGGTGCGCAGCAAGGCGATCAATCCCGCAGCGGGCTCTTCGGAGGCTCAGGATTCAAGCTTGGGAGTACCTTCAAAGGCGACGGGTCTGCCAAAGACGATTTGCCCAAGCCTGCTGCAAGTTCAGGGTCGGGTTTCTTCGGTTCCGGGTTTGGGAGCGCTCTGGGTTGTGCAGCGAGTCAGCAGCAAGCTGGCACGCCCGTCAAGAAAGAGCCGGGAACCGAGGAGCAGCCCAGTCTCCGAGACATCCCTGCTGCGCCTGCGTCGTCAGAACCGGCGAAGGAGATGCCGAAGCGATTCGCAGGCGATCTGCCGCCCACGGACGTCCCGGGCGGGCCCATGCCGAAGAGGGTGGCCGGTGATCTGCCCCCGAGCGATGTGCCGGGCGGCCCGATGCCGAAGAGGACTGCGGGCGATCTGCCGCCTGTGGACGTCCCGGGAGATGGCGAGAGGAAAGGAGATGAGCCGCCGCTTGCTGGCAGCCCGCCCGTGGATCTGGGCAATGAGACATTTTCGCAGGCTGCGGGGTCGGAGGAGGCGGATGCAGATGCGGAGGTGCCTGCGGGACCGGCGGACGAGAGCGATGAGTGGGACGATGAGGGCGAGGAGAGCGAGGGTGGGGAAGGTGAGGGGGAGGGGGAGGAGGAGGATGAGGAAGGAGATGAGACGGGGGAGGAGGATGAGGAAGGGGAAGAGACGGAGGCGGAGTCCGATCACGAAGTCACCGACCCCAAGGGCCTGCAGAGTTTCATGTCCCGTATGAAACCCGCTTCTCCTACCCGGCCGCAACAGCAGCAGGAAGGCGCGGCTTCAACGACGCCTGCCACCGAGCGAAAACCGATGGCTTCGTTCACCCCCGCGGGTCTCCCCAAAGCGCCAATCTTTGCGCCACCAGCGCAGTCTTCGCCCCGCTCGCCGAGTCCCATCCGTAGTGTGACGGCACCTATGCGACAAGGCGCCTTCGGTCCACCTTCTCGACCGAGCCAACCCTCACAATCCACCCTCGGCCAGCCCTCTCGTCCCTCCCAGCCAGCTCCCGGCCAACCGCGACAACAAGCACCAGCCCAACCCCAGCCTCCGCGCATCGCCGTCCCGGCATCACAGCTCAGCGCCGAAGCCGCACGCGCTGCCTCGCCGCCCAAGGAAGTAGGAGCCGGTTCCCTCGAAGACGAAGAAGATGCGCGGATCCAAGAGATCCTAGCATCGAATCCCGAGCCGACTAGGGAGCTGCCCAGTTTCCTCGCGCACCAGGATTACGTCAACGATGCGCCCGGGAGGGAAGACGTGCCGGTGAGTGGTCAAATCGAGAGGGTGTACAGGGATGTGAACAGTATGCTCGATACTCTGGGGCTGAACGCGCATGCGCTGCGGGGTTTCGTCGAGGGGCAGGTGAGACTGAAGAAGGAAGGGGGAAGGACGGAGGAGGACTTGGAGGATGAAGAGGGTTGGACTTTGGATGAAGGAGAGGAATTGGGCGGGATGGTCGATGCGCTCAGCCAACGTCTCGAGGAAGGCAAGCCCGAGGACGTCCCGGGCGAACTCGATGAGCTGGCGGAGGAAGCACAAGTGACCGCCAGGCTCAAGACGCAGATGACCGAGCTTCGCAAGCGGATCAAAGCGCACACGGATCCGCAGCTCCTGGCGCAGGCTGCCTCAGCTCCCCTACCCCCCGAGACGCAGGCTCAGCAGAGCGAACTCAGACAGAACGTCCTCCGCGTGCAGCAACTCTTAGCCCAGACCGAAGAGAACCTGACCGTCCTCCGGGCAGACCTGGCTACCGCGACGGCTTCGACTCGGAAACCCACCAACGCTCCGACCATGGAAGCAGTGACCAACACGATCCTGAAAATGACCAAGATGATCGAGAAGAAATCCGGCGACATCGACGTCTTGGAATCGCAGATCCGTCGCTTGCCCGGCGGCCTGGCCGCGCTGAAACTAGCTGAAGATTACGAAGATCAGCTCGTCACATCCATGACGGGGAGCAAGCTCCTGGACGCTTCGACGGCGACCCCACCCAAGGCTGGGAGGCGGATGCTGGCGAATGGCGATACGCCGGGCATGGGGTCGATGTTCGGGTCGAGTTCCAGGGGTACGCCGCCCGGTGCGAAGGCGGGCGCGAGTGTGCGGAGGTCGGTGTTCTCGCCCGAGGCGAGCAGATTGGGAGGCAGTGTATACGGGACGCCGGGGAGTCCGCGGCGGAGGAAGTTTGGGGATGTGAGTGAGGAGGAAGTCAAGGCTTGGAAAGCGAAGGCGGAGCATAGGAGGAGGGTGTTGGATAGTCTCAGGAGGGAGGTTGAGAGTAAAGGGGATTAGGGGAATTGCTGGATGAGAAAAGGCAGGGCGGTGGGTTGAGTGGAAGGATATTAGCGATTCTGCGAACAGGGGGTTGGGATGTTGTAGGATAGCTGCCGAATGACTGTAGCTTGACACCTCGAGGTATATTCCGCCACCGATGGACATCGCGCCATGATTTCCCGAGACTCGTGGTTGGTAGAGTGCGCGTATGTCTCGCACGGGTGTGCAGTGGCAAATGCCAAGCGGAGTGAACTTTCTCATCTCCATCGCGACCTTCACTCCCCGCCACCCAGGGCATCGACATGGCGCCCAAGCAGGCAGAAGCTAAGACTCGACGGAGCAGAAAGGCGCGCACGGAAGGTGAGAGCACCTAGCCCCCACACAACTTCATCTGCAGAACATAGCTGAGCACCCGAGAAGTTTCTTCCTCATCCGAGGCGTCAAATTCATCCGACTCGGAACAGGAGCCGCAGCCGGGACAAGAGCCACGGCAGCATGACGAGGAGCCGCCGAATCCAACCAGCGACTCCTTCTCCGACGACGACGACGGCGCAGCCCAAGACAGCGACGGGTCGAAGCCGCGTTTCACGCAGCGGCGAATCGATCCACACCAGGCATTCGAAGCATTCTACCTCCGGCAAGCGACGAAGGAATTCGCGAACGATCTGGAGAAATTGAGGGCAGCGAGCGATTTCCGGGGTGGTGAGAGGAGTGTAGAGGTGATTGTCGGCGCGCTCAAGCAGGGGACGGCGTGTTTTGGGGAGGAGGAACGGGCGAAGGTCGGCGGCGTCGCTGCCGGTGATTGATGGGGGGGTGAAGTCCTCGAGCGTACCCATGCGATTGAGGCCGCATGCCGAACCTTGAAGCTTGACTATTCCTCCAGGCGCAGGACGGCGAGGTGGGGACGCTGCGCCGTGACCGATGAGGTGGCGCGGTGATCACGTGATCCTTTCGTGCTCGGACCTCGAGCAACTTCCGCAAGCGGAAACAGTGTGCACGGGCGGCAATGGTGGATGGGCAAGGCGCATCATACGATCGGAGCGGACCTCGTGCTTTGATTCCGCAGCACGCCTCCCCGGCCTGTGGGTGTGTCCGCACTGCCAGCGGCCTACGAACCGCTGGGAAGACCTCTGTTAGATTGTCACCATTATACCCTCTAGCTTCGCCTGCTTCTATGTATGTAGGGGTCGCAAGCCTGCCAATACAAGCTTGCGATCATAGCCATCATCTCCTTCGCAGGTCTCCAGCTTGTCAAGATCAAGACCACAGCCGCCACTATGGCCGCTGCCGCCGTGACAGGCTCCATGGCCGCCCTCGCCGCGGGCCGGGCCCAGATACCTTCTGCTACCACCCAATACTGGTCGCGTGGAATTGGTGCTTCGGGCACGTGTCGCACCAGTGCGCACCATACCGGCAGCCACACGCCAGCTTACGGATATACTGGCTCCCATATCGGCGCTCACGAGGTTGCCTATCCGACCGACAGCTTCGTTCCCAGCGATATGCAGCACCCTGCCGATTGTGAGGCGCACGCAAAGAAAGGTCCCTCTTCGCTCGCGATACTTTGACTGCCGCGCAGCTGCAATCGACGTTTCCTGCGCCGGCGGTTGCGATAGACCTCTTGCATAGGTTCTTCGGACCAACGGCATCGCGATAGATGAATCAAAGCTGACGCTGTCTCGCTAGAGGTACGCTCATCGCTGCGAGTACGGAGAGGGGCACGTCCATTCGAACGCGACCATGAGACTCAGAGCACTGATGCTCGAACGAGTACTGTCGCAAGGGTTCGCCGCCATGTAGGTTTAAGGTGCCTTCTTTCACCTTGCAACGACATTCTGACTGTCCAGTGTAGATGCTGACCCAATCTCGTTCGCTTGCATTGGCTTGTAGAGCACTTGAGGCGCAGCAAACGTGCGCGGAATCGTGATGGTGCATGGCATCCGTGCCAGAAGGAGGACTCACAGCAACAGAGCATGCCCACGTCGATAAAGTTGCCATCTTGCCGCTCATTCATGATGGATCCCATTATCCGGAACAGAGCGTAAAATTTCAATCATCACATCCCAGGATCGCCCATGTTCGGCGGTCTCCCACAGATACTCACTGCCATATTCCAGCCGTTCGGATCGTACATCTCCGCATAGACACCGAGCAATGCATCCGCGTAGCCCACACGGACAAATCCCACGCGCTCCACAGTCATGCCCTCTATCGGCGGATATTGAGGCTGCGGGGTCAAGTAGCCGTCCGAATCCGAGTCTCCCTCGGGTGGCTCCTCGTCTTCGATGGCCCAAGATTTCTGCACTAGATTTACGTAGCCTTTAGCGCCTGCACCTGGCTGAATTTCAGCTAAGACGGAATGCATGGAGGCAGCGTCAACGTGGATGAAGTAGTTATACCTGGCAGCCTCTTCCGACCAGGAGCCACGGTCGAAGCCAGGGTCGCCTTCTTCGTTTGGTGCGCGATCAGCCCAATCCGCGAAGTGTTCCCGACATTGAGTGGTCGTAGCTCCGTCAAAGAGAGCTCGGTTGTCGAAGACGGTCATTTCGTGGCTTTCGAGCAGATGTTCACCTTCGTCAAACTCCAGACCCTCTTTGAGATGGTCGGTCAGGCGATTGAGGAACGCAGTCCAGTCTGTGTCGCTTTCGTATGTGCAGCGATAGATACAGAACCCCCATACTGTAGTTTTTTCGCGGTCTAGTTCTTCTTCGATCTGAAACACTGCCTCGGCCATTTCGGGTAGTGTTCCACGGGACGTGCGAGATTGCAGAATGCTCAGCCAGAGAGATGGAACTGCTGCCCAAGCAGCGAGCCTCGCTCGGTCTCAGCCTTCAAAGCGCGCTGAGGGTGGCCAGACGCGAGCGAGATCCTGCGACGGTCCGGCATGGTGCGATGCAAGTGAGGGTGATGGCGACGTTCACTGAGAAGCACGCTTGTTATTCTTGGCAACGGTGCATCCAGCTTGGCATGCAAGGTACGTCACAAAGCTGACTCGGCGCGGATATCAGGCCCACATCACCGCCCACTCATCACGCAGCGCACGAACAACCATGCGAACCCCCCCTTTATGCACGCAGATCGACAGCGAGACATCATGTCGGCCTCACCGCCACCACCACCGCCACCGCCGCCCCACGACTCCCCCTCTCCGCCTCGTCCATCCCTGCCACCGTCACCCCAACGAACGAACCCGTTCATCAGCACCCTCAACTATTTCACCGAGCCGGTCTCGTATACTCTGTCCGGCATTGCGCGCCGGCTCTCCGAAGACGAAGCGCCTACGCCTCTCGCCCGCGCCTTGAGCGCCAACTACAACGGCTCCATGATGGATGCGACGTTGGGGGTGTTCCACCCGCCTACGCAACAGCCCGCGAAACGAAGAGCGTCGCCCTTTCAGCCTCCGCCGCTCACGCCACTCAAGCTGCGGGGGTACAAAGACAGCACGTCACACCGGGCACGGTTAATGAGCAGAGCGGTAGCGGAGGAGATCCGGCTGTTGATTCCGCCAAGGCTGCAGGTGATGGATCACTGGACGTTGACATACTCGCTGGAACAGGACGGCAGCACGCTCAGCACCCTGTACTCCTTGTCAGACTCCCACCGCGGCAAGCGTGGAGGATTCGTGCTCGTGGTGCGCGACTCCGGCGGCGGCGTATTCGGTGCATACCTCACCGAACCACCGAAACCGCAGCCGCACTACTACGGCTCCGGGGAATGCTTCCTTTGGAGGGCCTTCAGACTACCCGCGCTGCCGGACCTGGCCTCCCTGCCACCTCCACCGTCAGCCGACACAACCAACCTTGGCCGCATGACTACGATAGCGCTCTCGGCGAACAACAGCTCCGCGTCGCTCAACACCGACGCACAAAAAGCGAAGGAGCAAGGCAATGGTACTCCCGAGCGGATACGCTTCAAAGCTTTCCCGTACACGGGCGAGAACGACTTTTGCATCTTCTCGCAGGCCGAGTACTTGTCAGTAGGCGGCGGGGACGGGCATTACGGATTGTGGCTTGACGACAAGCTGAGCAATGGGGTCAGTGAGACGTGTCCGACGTTTGGCAATGAGGCGCTGAGCGATGAAGGGAAGAAGTTCGAGGTGCTGGGCGTGGAGCTGTGGTATGTTGGTGGTTGATGTCGTGGCAATGGGGCGGAAAAGCTTTAGCGAGGCATAGAAGGGTCGAGGGCAAGGAGTTTGGGACGGAAGTTTTATGATACCCGGAGGTACGCCTCGCCACAGTTTTGGCTGGCAAATGAGACAGTCTACTCTCAAGAGAGGCATACGATCGAGCATGAAAAGCTGTGTTTCGTTTACGAACTACATGGTATCGTTGCATGCCATAGCCACATGTGTGTCTGTCTTCTCACCATTACGCCAAATCACGTACTCATACTTCATCAGTCTCATCTCTCATAACCTATAATTTCTCAGCACCCATCACACAACGAACGATGTCAGCCCATCAAACACCCTCGTAAACCTCATCTCCCAACCAATCCTCCCCATCTCCACCCCTTCTTCCATGCCCGGCCCGGGTACTGAAACTCCGAATCAACTCTCCACCTCTCGCCAAAAACACCCTCAACCTCTCGCCCAACCTGCGGATCCTGAACTCTGCCTTACCCATGCCAACGCCTTCGATGCCCGCGCCAGCGCTCGCGGCCCGCTCCCTCTCAGCATTGACACTGCCAGCATCGTACTCTGTACTGCTGCTCAGTCCTGCGGCGCCGTCGAGCGAAGTAGCGCCGCGTGTGGCGTTAAGACGGCCAGCTGGAGTACGCGTAGTCTTGTTGCTATGATGCTTATTCGAGTGTCTGAAGTTCGTGAAGCGTCTACGGAAAGTCAGGGTCTGCGTCGCATTGCCGGACCCGGTGTCGCGGCGAGCTTTCTCGGAAGAGTCGTCGGAGAAGAAGGAGCGGACTTCGTCGAGATGGAGATTGACGGGTGGCATAAGGGCAGTAGTAGGGTAGCGGTCACCGGGCTTATGGGGAAGAGACCCCTCGCTCGGCCCGGTCAGCCCGGGCAAGGAAGTCGTACTGTCTTCTGCCAGGCCGCTGTTGTTGGTGGTGGGTTTGCTGCGATGGTGCTGGTGCGCTGTAAGACTAATCTTCTTCGTGATATTGCCAATGATTGAGCGTTTGGAATGCTTCCTGGCGTGAGAAGAAGCAGAGGGGACGCCAGTGGCTTGCTCGGTGGTGATGCTTGCTGTGCCGTCGCCGATGGTGGTGAGGATGCTGCCGATATCGATGCCTTGGGTGCTGTCATCGTTATTTTCCACGGTGCTGGTAAGATCGGTCGATTTGTGGCGCTGTGGTCCGTCACGAGCATGCGTGTCCGTAGGCATACAGAGATCGACCGGCACATTCGTGCCAGCCCACGGATAGTTCTCATCTTGGTTCCAGGGCCGGCTGGCACTAGACACAACGAGCGAGCGCTTGCTGCGTGTGATCGGATTCATCTCTGGCGGGAGGAGCTCCCGAACTTCCTGCTCAGTCAGCGGCGAGCGCTGGTGGATCAATGCAGAAGCCGGACGAGCAGGGTCTTTGCCCAGATCCGACGGCGCGGAAAAAGAACCGGAAAGATACGACTGTTTACCATCCGTCGAAATGGTGGCGGATACTTTGTCCGCAGACGCAGACTCTGGCAGTGGCGGCAGCTCCTTGTCCAGCAGCAACCGCGATGGCGGTACCATGGAGTCGTGGGTGCCATTCTTGACGATCTCCTCGGCTCTCTCGGCCAGGGTCCGGAAGCCAGCAGATGTTCTAGTCGACAAGACGGTGCCTGGACGACTAGCTAAGCCTTCAATATGATGAACGTCCTCGACGACTTCGTCCTCATTCGCCAGGACGCTGTCCAGCTGAAGATTGCGCAGCGCAGGCAGCATGTTCGTAAGCTTTTCCGACAAGCCAGTGACTGAGGGAATCGAGAGGCGGTTGACCTGATTGGCGACATTGAGAAAGTCCTGTGGAGAGAGGGGACGACTACCACCACGCTCGCTCACCAGTTCCAATTTTGTTGACTCTTGTACTTCAATGTCGGGAATACTCTGGACAGCAACGGGCTCTTCGCCTTCAACCTCGCCCAGCTGCTCATCCTGCGCCATGAAGCTGCCAAAATCCTCTGGCTTGCTGAAGAAGCTCGTGTATCGCTCTCTCAGCGGTTCGGTGCTTTGCGGACGCAGCGGCGAAGGGCAGTAGATGGCCGAGAAATCTCTCCGACGAACAACCTCCATCGACTTACTCGGACGCACCTCAAGCGCCTGGTTGAGCTTGTCGATTAGGTCCATGCGGCTGAAGTTCAGCGAAGGCAGATCACGGATCTCGGTTAACGTGCGATTGTGGTGGCGAGCGGCACGGCGAGCTTTCGCTTTCTCCGCAGACTCCTGCAAACGACGCTCCTGCATGGCTTTGACTGCTGCGATGCGGGCTGGAAGCATGAGCTGCTGGCTGTCATTGCGAGAGCTGCTACGCTTCTGGTTCTCGTGGATGCTCATATCCTCCACAGACTCTTCTTTAAGGCCAGGGAGGTGCGTGCTGCCGAAACGTCCATTCAGGCCGTTACCTGGGAAGCCCAAGCGTACGTTGTTCGCCTCGCGCTCGGAGCCCGGACGTTTGAACTCTGCAATGTCCTCGAGCGGCAACGGCCGACGCATGATGGACTTCGTTTTGTTGTACGGTTCATTTCCAGCAGCCTCGCGGCGAGGCTCTGCCTTCCTGATGCTCAGCGGTAGCGGCGCAACTTCATCTGCAAATGTGACCGAATTGCGCCTAGCCGAGCGAGGCTCAAGATTCCTGGCTGTCGACCTTGGGGGCGGAGACTCCGGCGGCTCCGGCGAGCTGCTTGGTGGTATCGTAACAATCTGAGGTCTTCCGATGCTGACGGTAGTATTCGGCAGCGAGAAGCGAACAGCAACATCAGTAATCATGTCAGAATTGGTATTAGCCATGGTGGTATCAGCCACAGTGCTGAGCTCAGATGGCAGGGAGTAGCGGTGCGTGCTGGGCGTGTCAGTAGCAGTGGAGCTAGTGTGAGGCAGCGGCACAGACTTTGAGTAGGTTTTCGGGGTGCGAGGTGTTGGGGGCGGCAGCGAGCCTTCAGTTGAAGACGCAGCCTCCAGCATCCTTTCACTTCCTGTGCCGGCAGACTCAGTTGTCTTCGTCGGGCTTGCTAACCGTAGTGTCCCATCAGTGCCCAGAGGCTGCGTATTTAGCGGACTGACAGCCGAGCATCTGCTAACATCCTCTCCAGGGGGCATGGGACTGACGGGACTAACAGTTGTCTGCTGCTCTTCCTCGTAGTTTGGAGCGGCATCTATCGGTGGCCCTGCTGAACGGACCTGCTCTATTGACCGCTGGTGCGCCAGCGTAATTGTATCAGCGTCCAGCATGAAGGGGTCTCTGGATTGTGTCTCGTCCGTCGCCGCGGTCGTGTCGATGGGCACAGAGAAACGGAGCGCGTAGTCGATGCCGGAGATGATGTCAGGTGAAGCAGATTTTGCAGACATGGGAATCGATTGCTTGTGCCGTGGCTCAGGAGTACCCACAGCAGAGTCCGGCGAGAGCTTCGACGATGCATGTGTTTCTGTAGACGATGCCTCCTGCTTGGAAGATGTAGCGTGCTTGCTCGACTCGCAATGCAGCTCAACTTTCGCTCCAAGCTCAGTAACTTCAGTGGCTTCGCCGTCGGTGGAAGTGCAGTCGTCAAGCGCGCTCGTTTCTGCCAACTCCGCCTTGACGAGCTCTCTTGTCAGTCGATGCTGCACTTTGACTGACTTCGGCGAGCTGGAGAGCTCAGCGATCTTCACCGGCGACGCAGGAAGCTCGACTGGCGCCTCGAACTCCTCGATGATGGTGAAGCGCGGCGTCTCGTTGGCGGCAAGCTCGACGAGCTCAGAGACCTCATCAGAACACCCTTGCCGTGCGGCAAGACGGTCACCAGAATGAAGCATACCGGCACGCTCGCGCTCAGCCTCTTTCTTCTGTGCCTCTTCGACAGCAGCGCGAGACTCCAACATCGCACGCACACGCTGGACGAACCCAGTAGGCGGTACAGAAGGATGTGGGACGTCGATCTCAGGCTCCTCGGCAGCCTTGTCAAGGCCGTCGGCATACTCGAAGTACTTGTGCGGCAAGGCTGGTTCGCTCGAGGAATCCGGCAGGTCAGCCAAAGTAGGATCGATGAAGAGCGGATCGACCGCTACATGAATGGTTGTTAGATCCTTCGGTGTTGCCGGGCTCGACGGACTGGTTGCCGTACCAGAAGATGGAGGATCAGAAGATGGCGGTCCAGATTCTGTGAGAGGTGTGTCGCTCCGCTGCGGTAATTGACGAGCCAGGCAAGCAGCATTGTGGAACATGGAGTGAGCCATCGGCATCATGCTGGAACCCGCAGCTGCTGGAGGAGGACGGTGCGCAGGATGCATGTATTGCTGAGGTGGCATTGGTCCGTAACCAGCGTAGCCTGGACGCGGTGGACCGCAGTGCTCCACGAGGTAGCCAGCACGAGGCGGCGGAGGACCGTAGTCAGGCTGCCTTGGTGGAGCGTACTGCGGTTGCATCGGCGGCGGCATGTTGACTCCAGGATCTGAGCGCATAGGCCCCGGCCGGTAAGAGAACTGTGGTGGCTGCTCGTACGGCATCACTGGTGAGCTGTTCATCAGTCTGGGCTGCGGATGCACGTTCAAGTACTGGCCATGCGGTGGCAGCGGTGGAGCAGGTCCGTAATCTGAATTGTACGTCGGCATCGGTGGACGTTGCATGGGCATTGGCATAGGTGCGCGTCGCGGCCCATCCATCGCATGAGGTGGCATTGGCTGACTCTGTGCTGAAAGGTCGCTCAGGGCTGGTGATGGCGATCGGTAGCCGGGCCGCTTCAGACGTGTCGGATAGACATACGGCGGCCGGTTGTCCGGCAGTGGCGGGATGTAGCCAGGATGCAACCTCGCTCCATGCCGCGGCTCATGGCCAGCACTCTTTAAGCTGCTCGCAGATCGATGTCGAGGGAGCTGTCCCACTGGCGGCGATGTCAACGAGTAAGATCGACTATTCCGTGCCTTCTTTAGCGTCGGCACCGGTCTTTGGGGCCCTCCCTTTCCAGTTGTCACCGGCGGCAGAGAAGGCGGCATACTCTGCATGCTCGTCAACGACCCACGTCGAGCCATCGACGTGCTATCACTCAGCCGCGAAGTCTGCGAAGGACCATAGTGATGGTGCGAGCCGCCGGGTCTTGGGTAATGGTGCGAAGACCCAGACGGTCCAGGCAGATCAGACGAGATCGAGGGCCTAGCAGCATGTCCCCGACGCTGATACACCGCTCTCGGCATCCCGGGCAACCTGCCAGAACTGAACGAGAGCGCACCGAGATCCCCAGAATCTGTGCTGGTCTTGAGCATGCTGAGTACACCTGCATTGAGCGTATCGGCTGCTTGCGGCTTATGGCTGCCGGCTGGGTGGCCGGAGAGGACGGATCGTGAGGCTCCAGTCATGCCGGAGACACTGCTAGCTCTGCTGTTGCGGCCGCTGACGCTCGAGACGGCGTCGGTGAAAGGCATGGTGCCGCCTTCCGTGGCCTGTGGACAAGCGAATGTGACCAAGATGCAGACGGAGCTCCAAGGCAGGGTATCCAAGCGTCATGCAGAGCGAGGAGGCAGAGGGATGATGGTGATGTGATGGGAAAGACAATGTCAACAGAAAGTGGTGATGGCAGAGACGTGGGAAAGGCGCAGAGCTTGGGTAGCGGAAGGGTTGGCCTTCCCTCCGCCGATTGCATTGAAGGTGCTTTCGTGATGTTGGTGTTCGGAAGAAGTTGCAGGTGCGGGTTGGTAATAGCAAAAAGCGTCGTCAGCTGATACTCGTCTGGGCCTGCTGCATCTGCAACGTACCTTCCCAGCTTGAACGTGTAGCTCACACGTGTGTCTATGTCGTCAAATCGTCCACGGCTCTGACGGCAAGAACGCCCCAAATGTAGAAACTCGGAATAGAGAAGCGAAGTAGGCCATGAAGGTTACCTAGGAAGGGTATATGTGAGTTTCTGCATGCCTTTTCCATCTAAAAGTGAGCCGCCACCAGGAGTCCCGCGAGTGCCTTCCACGCCGGCATTCATGCCAGAAGTTCCACCATGAATGAACAATTCCGAAGTAGTCTACTGAGCAGCAGGAGCGGCGTGCTCGGCTACCGTTTTGTCAGCAGCAACAGGTTGCTGCTGAGTGCCGTTGGCACCAGCTGGCATGCCCTCGCCAGTATGGCTCTCGGTCGTTGGAATGCCGTTGTCCCTCTCCCAGGCTGCAGGCTTGGCCCATTGCGGATCCCTCCCTATTGTCGCAAGTCAGTGCGGGCAACAACATCAATGACTCCACGCAAGCACATACAAGGACCGGCATCGCTCAATGCACATCCGCCCGGACATTCGCATGTCCCGCCGAAGTCCATCGGCAAATTCTCCTTCGGCACCTGACTCAACAGCTCCTTCTGATACCCACTTCCCAACACGTGAATCTTCGCCACGGTGACGGGATCCAAAAACCTCTTAATCACACTGAAAACACCACTGAAGCCCCACGGCGCGTTGATGATGTACAATTTCCCCAGCCTCTCCGGATAGTAATTCTGCGAGATTCCACTGGCCCGCCCAAGGTACCCGTAAACCTGACCCGCTTTCCCCAAGCCCACCCCTTTCATGTCCATGATGGTGCAGCACGTCTCGAGCAATTGGCCGGCTTTGCGCGAGCAAGCTGGTAGGCGCGGGTCTGCCATCTTCTCGTATTCGACTACGAGGTTCTCCAGCATGCGCTCGTCAGTGGTGATTTTGCGGAGGGCGTCGAGGTCAATTTTGCCGAGTTGTTCGATATAGACGGGTCGGCCGTCTTTGTCGGTCTTGTGGTAGTACTGCGGGTAGTATTTGAAGACTTCTGGTTTCTCTTTGTAGTCGAAGTTGCGGACGAGGTCGTCAACGCCGCCGCCGAACTCGCTCCGCCATTTTTCGCAGTCCTCGAACCTGTTGCGAGTCAGTGTCCGGCCCTTCTTCATGCACAATCGTCCTCACATCTTCTTCGACAGCTGCACATCGAACTTCCGGGCCCGCAGGAACCGCAGCATTGTGAGAGTGTCGAGTCTCTGCGTGTACCCCTCTTGCTCCAGCATCATCCGCAGCTGGTACACCGCCGCATCTTGCTCCTTTGTGGTGTGGCCCGGATGGCCGGATTGAGCCTCAGGCGCAGTCGTCGGGTAGTCATAGTGATCATACTTAGGGTCAAGCTCCATATGTGGGTTGGTGCCCGTCTTCGAGGACGTGCTCGGTCTTGCAGACATGCTGAGTGACGGACCGCGTGGAGCCGTGTGTGGAACTCTGTAGGTTTGGTCTGGGTTTTTGGTCAAGGATATGTCCTCAGGCGAGGTATCCCGAATGTTAGCCTTGAGTCAGGAATAGGGGTTTAATCAGTGGTCAAGGCCCATTGTTGACACGATGCTATTCTTTGTTGGCGGGGAAGTTCAATCGATCTTCCCCGTGGCGGTGCAGGGCCCATGACGAAATGCTTGGCAAGCACATGTGGGTGTGGCACAGGCACGCACGTTTCATGGGCCATTGGGCAGGAGCGGCGCAAGCTTGCAGCGGGAAGCAAACGTGAGGTGGTAACGCATGACATGCATGCCGTCTGTACGCAGACAGAGCCTATCTTTCAATCTACCCCTTGTTCTCGATTTGAACCTTGTGCTCCGGCTTGCGCCTCAAATGATGCACCTTGGGGATCTTCAAGGATAGCAGTCCCGCCTCCAGCGTCGCCTGTATCTTCTCGGTATCACACTCCAGTGGCATCGTAAAGACGCGTCTGAAGAAGCCGATACGCCTCTCGCCCACCAACAGCCATTGATCGAGGTGAGATTCATAGGGTGCATGACGGGACGCTTTCGCATCCAGCTCCCCTGCGGCTTTCACTTCGCCTCCACTCTGGACATCGTTTCCGACGCTCGGGGTTGGCTCCTCAGCCTTCTTCGCTTCCGCTTCAGCCTCGGACTCCTTCGGCTGGCCTGGCCGGAACGTCTCGCCGTAGACAATGAGTTGGTGGGCGTTGTTCCATTGTACGTGCAGGTCTGCTACGTCTTTCACGCCGGGAACTTCGATGTCGATCAAGTAGTGGCTGGGCAGGTCACGGACATCGACGTCGGGGTAGTTCGGGTAGTCCTTAGGCTTCGGGGTGCGGTTGGCGAGATAGGCAAGAAAGCTCTGGTGCTGATACGCTCGCTCATGGGGATGGTCAACGATTGGCGGGAGCTGTCATTATTAGCTGTCCGTGGCTCTGATGGGCTGGAGTGGGCTGGGCTGACTGGAGGTCCGGTTGGGTCTTCCCAGATGACTACCATGGTGTCGTGTGCTCGGTCTTAGTGGTATATGTTGAAGGTCTCTGGAACGAACTCCTGCTTTCGCTTTTTGCAATGCTGGTGATTTCGTAGAGCAACGAAAGTCGATGATCCTACCTTATTATATGCTGTCGCGAAGTTGTCGCGTGAGACTTACCTACCGACATTCGCCTGCGTGCCCGCTTAGTCGCAACGTGAGATCAGTCCACATTGGGCTGTGCGGCGTAGACATTCCCGGCTTGTCCCGCGCATTCTCTTGTGGCCGTCTGCGTGTTCATGCGCGCTGTGAGTGGCGACCGGACGAGCAGCGAAGCGATGCAGTGCAATCAGACCACGTGTAATCAACAGATGCACGTGTAAAGACAACAGACACTGTCATTCGGCGTGATATCGAGGCTTATGTCTCGAGTGGCTCGTCCGTGCTGTGCCAGGCGTGGAGGTGAAGTCGAGAACGCGGATCATGAACGAGGTGTTGGACGACGTGGCGTGATATCAAGCGTCGGTCGTCACCGGTATCCTGATTGCTCAGATATTGCCGAACTCAATCTTGTGAATTCACGGTATAGTAGAGTGTGAGTAGAGCTGTGGTGGTTATCAGGGTGGTCTTTCGCACTGTTACTGCTGCGCCCAAAGCAGACAGGATGCTCCTTGCACACACGGCGGTGTCTGAACGTCGAGCTGGCCCTGGTACTAAGCCTACGTACGGAGACCCATTCAATGTCAATATCAATATGCACTGGTCGTCAGAACTGGTGTCTTCCAGGGGGACTTCTCCGTTACACCAACGTTCCAGTAGCAGAGGCCTGAGCACGAGTTACTGTACTCCTCACGCATCAGGCAGACTTCCTCGAGCCTGCGGTGATCGCCTTCGAAGTCGCGAAGTCCAGCGCGTTCTCGGCGAATACAACGTTGCCGTCTCTGCCGAGGCCTAACGCTCACTGTCGCCTTGGCATATCTTCGGGGTGGTGTCTGACACGGAGACGCTGCGTAAACGATGGGCGCATGACACAAGAGATCGGCCAGCAGACTCCCGGTCACAGTGCCGATCACGCTCTCCCCTTTGAGCCAAGGCGGATCAGCTAGAGCTGCAAATCACCGCGCCGCTGACGATCCCACGGCGACGTCAATTCGCGTGTGGCCAGTGTCTTTCGTCTGCTGCAATTCGCTGTGCTGTTCCATGCCATGTTGCGATGGACTTCCGCGCTCCGTTGAAGCCCGGCCCAGCGCTGCCTCATCATCGTAGACGGCTTGTTCTAGGGCTTGGCCAAAGTTCGCGCCGTCGACGATCATTACAGTCCACCCAGCGACTGCCCAGCCGCGGAGATATTTTACGGTAAAAAAGCTCCTGTGACGTAGCTTGCACCGCGCAGCAATAGCGCCAGAACAAAGACGGTCCAGATTTAAGATCGTCGAAAGCAGCCATCGCCGAGTGCTTCCGCGCGGCCGGAGCTACGGTCCTATCGTCACCAGCATCCCCCCTACCCTATCGCAATCTCTCTCATGATCGTGACGCATGCATTTTCCTGTACGACTCGGTGCATCCCTAGCTTGAGCTCTTCCAACTCCCAGTGCTTGAACCTCCTGCAACCTGCTGTGAGACCACGCGGAAACCCTCGCCCAGCCAATACAACACTCTCCCAAGGGAAGCAGCGGTCCTCCCTGCTGTTCCTTTCTCCGCCATGTCACGACCGGTTACCCCTTATGGCAGCGTGCCCAATCCCACCGACGGCCACCTCGGAAAAGGCTACGGAAACGCAGGGACGGGCATCAGCGACTTTGCGCAAGGCAATCCGAACAACACATCTCCACTCGCGCAAACTACAGGAGCAGCCGCTCCGCTTGATAGCTCAGTGACTGGATCCGCCGAGGGCAATTATGGGAATCATGGACTTGATCGAGCGACTTCGTCTGCGTCTACGGCTGTACCTGCTACGGCGCCGTCACGGAGTAACACGCTGAAGAAGAAGAGCAGCGTGAAGAGGATGGGTAGTCTGAAGCGGAGCGGGAGCAAGCGCAGCGTCGCCGCTGGTAGCATTAAAGGCGTGAGCGGGAGAGCTGGCGAGGAGGACTTCAACAGCGTCTACTACACACCCGTGCCGACCAACACTTCACCCACAGAAGTACTTGCGAACCGCTTCCAGGCATGGCGGCAGCTGCTGAAGTCGATCATCGCATACTTCCGCGAGATACAGAGTTCGTATGACATGAAGGCCAAGGCTTTGAACAAAGTGCAGAGTGCAGTCACGAGCATTTCGCATCCCGCGCTTGTCAGCCATGGCGGTCTCAACGAGGCCACGCGCATCCTCGACGACTATCACAAGCGCTCCATGGCCGAGGCGAACAAATCGCGTGAGATTGAGAATGATGTCATCGGAGCTCTCACAGGCCTGCGCAGCGACCTTGGCCAGAAGATCAAGGAGATCAAGAGCTTGAGCGGCGACTTCAAGAATAGCGTGGACAAGGAGAAGGAGGGCACGCGACGCGAGATTGAGAAGTTGCAGGAAGCGCTGCAGCACGCCGATCACGAAGATGGAGCTGCAACTGGCAAGAACGACCCGTACGTTGTCAGGCTAGGCGTCGATCGTATGGTCGAGCGGCAGATCGATGAGGAGAATTACCTCCATAGGGTAGGTCCGAGATGTACAAGGAATGATGCAGCTGATAGTACTGACACGTCCAAGGCATACCTGAACCTTGAAAGCTCCGGTCGCGAGCTCGAGTCCATCGTAGTCGGCGAAATTCAAAAGGCCTACAACGCCCTTGCCGGCATCCTCAAGCGGGAAGCCGACGACGCCTATCATACCGTCGAGGGCCTGCGCACCGGCCCAATTTCCATGCCCAAAGACCACGAGTGGAGCCAATTCGTCGTCAATGACCCCCATTTCGTCGACCCTGACCTCCCACTCCGCCGCGTCGAAGAGATCGAATACCCCGGCAAACACCACCCAGCCGCGACGGAGATTCGCGCTGGCATGCTCGAGCGCAAGAGCAAGTACCTCAAGTCCTACACGCCGGGCTGGTACGTCCTTTCGCCCACGCACCTGCACGAGTTCAAGAGCGCAGATAAAATCTACTCCCAACCACCCGTTATGTCGCTCTACCTCCCCGACCAACGGCTGGGCTCCAAATCGGAAGAATCCTCCTCCTCCCACAAATTCATGCTCAAAGGCAAACAATCCGGCGGCATGCACAAGGGACACAATTGGGTCTTCCGCGCCGAGACCCACGATACCATGCTCGCCTGGTTCGAAGATATCCGCCTGCTTACCGAAGGAACGGGCGAACAGCGCCAAGCCTTCGTCCGCAAGCATGCGCGCAGCGTGAGCGGGCACAGCGATCGCGACGGGACAGCCAGTAGCGATGGCTTTGAGGACGATGAAGCCGACGCTGCGCCTTACTCGGGCGATGCGGCGAGTCTAGCCAGTCCGTCGAAGGAGGAAGCCCGGCCTGCGAGGCCCGTGCCAGGTGAGTAGTGAGTGCTGCCCCCCTTTTACTCTCTCTCGCGTTCGGCGGATGTGTTAGACAGGATACGGGGAAGTTGACGGCTTTTGTCCGATGCTAGGCGGCCGATTCCCTTCTGATCTACAAGTACCACGGACTGGAACGTATGCGCCGTCGAGCGGGAGCTCCGAGCCCGATCGCGAGGTCGTTGCGGCTGCCGGCGCAGTGCCGGGGTCGATGCAACAGCAGTACGATCGTCAGGGCGTCGATCCGTACCGTATGGAGGGCGTGTCCGCCGGCCCCCGTACGAACCCGGACTCTGAGCCAGCGGTCCACGACCCTAAGCCCGCGACTGAGCAGCCCGCAGTTTCCCAGCCCGCGGCCGTGGAGATGACTCCCGCGGTCTTCCCAGCCGTGGCAGAGCAGCAGAGACAAGTCGCGGCCGAGCAATCGATGCCGGTCCGACAAACCCAGCCACAGACACGGCAGCCTTTTTTAGGGCATGAGCCATCCGCTCGCCATACCAGCGTGTATGGGGACTGGATAGCGCCGACTGGAGCTGCGGTGGTTGGCGCGGGAGCGGGAGCGGCGGGAGCGGATTATTGGAGAAGGCAGAAGGAGCAGGCTGCTGCTCGGCAGAATGAAGAAGCTGCTGCGTCGTCGATACCAGAAGCTGGTGTCGCGCCGATGGGGACGAGTGATGCGGCGCATCCGGAGCCTGTTGCTGAGGCGGTGGCTGGCGAGAATTCGACCAATGGTGGGGTAGTACCGCCCAGGGAGCAAGCATTGCCCCCGCCCGTCACCCAGCCCGTCGCCGAGGAGAAGCCTACGAGCGGTGAGCTAGGTGGGTTGGAGGCAGAGGGTGCGAAGGAGACTGGGAAGTTCCCGACGGTCGTGCGGCACCCAACAGACCTTAGTGTCAGTCAACTGCACATCCCAGGAGAATACCCGAAGAAGGTGTAGCTGGAAGCGAATATCGACGGGAGCAGATGAAGTCACGACTTGGGAAGGGCGAATGGTCGTTGTTGTATGCAGTGCTGTAGCCCGGGTAACAGTGCACATATCATACCATCATCATCTCACGCTTCCCCTTCCTCTCCCCACACCGCTGCCTCTCGCCACTCTGCTAGCACCCCTGGCCCCTCTCGTGCTTCCAGCTCCAGGCACCCCTCTCCCGCGGCCAACTCCACGCCCGCCTCGGCCTGAAGCAGTGCTTGGTCGCGACGCAGGTGTGGCGGAGTACTTGCTGGCGGGCCTACTGCTCGTCGGAGGGTTCTCCACAAAACTCGTATCCGTCGTCAAGAACGTCGCTTCCACGTCCGGAGGTGGTGCGTTCTGTCTGAAAGGCGAGTCTGCTGCCTGTCCGGTTTGGCCGGGTGCAGGGTGGCGAGCGAAGGATTGCGCGATAGGTGCCTGGTACGAAGGTATGAGTGCCGTTCGAGTCTATAAGACTGCCAGGCTATACTAAGGGCATACCTCTGGGAAATCAACACAAAAAGCACTCATGTTCAAGCCATACAAAAACGCCCCGAAATTCTCATTGAACCGCCCCAGCGATTCGTTGAGCAATTGCAAGTGCATGAAGTTGGCTTCCAGATCGGCCATGCTGTCGCTCAACTCCGCGAAAGCGGGTTCGAGGGAGTTGAGAGGGAAGTCTGGGAGGGGTTGGTTGAGGCTGTTGCCATGGGGTGTTGATTGCGAGGCGCGGAGACTGGTCCGTGAGGGCGGTCGCAGGGGAGTGGTGGGCCGGGAGGGGATCTGGGCACGGGAGGATGCACGGTGGTGGGAGGGTGGTGCTGGCGTCGTTGAGGCCATTGTGCTTCTTTTTGGAATGATCTTGGTGGCGAGTGCTGTTGATCTCGGCAGGAAGACGCGCCTTGGTGGATGATGCACCACTCGAGTCATGCAAGACGCGGCAAAGGCACGCGACAAAGCGCCGGGTGCTCTGTGAATGCCAGCCCCGCCGCTTGAGCCGCCATGCCATCGTCATGGCGCTTGTGCTGCACCGTCAGCACCGGACTCGATGGAGGCTCGGCTGCTTCGTGACAAACCCATTAAATCCTCCGTCCGACTCTTCCGCTCCTTCTCCTTCCCAGTCGCCGTCCTATGTTCAATCCAAGTCGCAGCATCCGCTCCCTTGCTGCCAAAATCCCAATCACACAGCGCCGACCCACTGGACCTCCGTTGACGAGACACTTGGCGCAGAGGAATTTCTGTTTCTGTCGTGCGACCTCTTCGCGACAGCATCACCGGGTGAAGCAGCAGAGAAGCGCACTAGATCCCGTATATCTGCTGGTAGCTGGCGTGGTGTCCGTGGGAATCGCATTCGTCGCCTCCGCGTACAACACCACCGACAAATCCATAGAAGAGGAGTCAACGGCATTGTCGCAAGTCTTCGCGCCGGTCGCAGAAGACTGGCAGTCCTGTCCCGCCGTCATGGCAGCCAACATGCCGCCCGGCCGCCCGGGCAATCTGACGGCGGATCAAGAAGCAAAGTTGAAGGAGATGTGGGCCGCGACGCTGGATGTCTTCGGCGTCGCGCACGAGACGCCGGAAGCCAGCACGAATGGCACGAGTACGCCTGTATCGGAAGCAACGACGGACGGGGTTAAGAAGAAGCATAAGAGCCGGTTATCGCTCTTCAAGAAGACCAAGGACAGGCATGGGACGGATGGCGCAGCGACAATGGATGGAGAGGGCAACGACAAGCATGGACAGCAGAAAGAGTACCAGCAGGCATTGGCTTCGCAGTCGCCGGAGCAATTGCGCGAGGCGTTTTGGAGTATGGTCAAACATGATCATCCGGATGCCCTGCTATTGCGCTTCCTGCGGGCGAGGAAGTGGGACGTGCATGCGGCGCTTGTCATGCTGATCTCGACAATGCATTGGCGGAGCCAGGAGATGCATGTGGACGATGATGTCATGGCGCGCGGAGAGATGCATGCGCTGCAAGAGTCGAAGGCGAGCGGTGCAGCCGAGAAGAAGGAAGGCGCAGACTTCATGGCGCAGTTGCGAATGGGCAAATCCTACCTCCACGGCTGTGACAAAGACGGGCGGCCACTCTGCGTGGTGAGGGTACGACTGCACAAGCAAGGCGAGCAAAGCGAGAAGTCGCTTGAGAGGTTTACGGTCTACACAATCGAAACGGCGCGCATGCTCCTACGACCACCCGTGGACACGGCAACCATTGTCTTCGACATGACCGACTTCACCATGGCGAACATGGACTACACCCCGGTCAAGTTCATGATCAAATGCTTTGAAGCCAACTATCCTGAATCTCTCGGCTCAGTCCTCGTCTATAAGTCCCCCTGGCTCTTCCAGGGCATCTGGAAGATCATCCGAGGCTGGCTCGATCCCGTCGTCGCAGCCAAGGTGCATTTCGCGAGCAACGTGGACGAATTGTCAGAATGGATCCCCAAAGCTCAGATACCTGCCGAGTTGGGCGGGGCTGAGCAGTGGAGGTATGAGTACGTGGAGCCGAGGGAGGGTGAGAATGACGCCATGTCGGATTCTGCTGCACAGGAGAAGGTGCAGAGCGAAAGGACGGAGTTGGTGAAGAGTTACGAGCATGAGGTCTCGGCGTGGTGTAATGGCGAGGGCAGTGGCGAAGGGAGGATGAGGTTGGCGCAGAGGCTGAGTGAGAATTATTGGAAGTTGGACCCTTATGTGAGGGCAAGGAGTTTGTATGATCGAACGAATGTGCTGCAGCCGGGAGGCAGGCTGGAGCTATATCCTCGAGCTGGTGGTGGTAGTGGTGGAGGCGGGGATGACGATGGAGGTGTGGATTGAGTGCTCGGTGCAAGTGATTGGCGCTGGTGTCGCGTAGATACTCTAGTACTGCACCTCCTCGCTATCCTGACACGGATGCATTCTTGGTCAGTCCGCCGCTCCTCATAGATACAGTATGTGTTGCCTTGTTGCCTCAGGCATGAAATTTCCGCGGTTGGCGGTCAGCGTCAGGGCCGACCCCTCGTTCGCTGGCGGCGATGCAGGTGCGCAGTGGAGCTTCCGCATTGTGACTCTAGAATTTGATCCACGTCCCAACTCCACTCTGCATGCTCTTCCGAGCCTCGACCTGGCGACCTCTGGTGACTCAGCTGCGCTGCTATACCAGAGTCACCACCAAGACAACATCGCGCACTACGGCTCTCACAGCCATCTGCTGCTACACCACCACCGCCGCCGCCCCCCGAGCCATGGCGCCCAAGGACGCGGCCGCCGCAGCCCCAGCAGGGCCCCTCGAGCTGACTCCGCCGCCCAACTTCTTCGCCACAAGAAATGCATTGTTCGATCGGCGGAAGGCGGAGCGCGACGCGTGGGTCGCCAGGCAGCCGCGGGAAGACATCGAGGTCACGCTCGGCAGCGGGGAGAAACAGACGGTCAAGAAGGGCCGGAGCTGGGAGACGACGCCGAGCCAGATCGCACGCGACATTTCGAAATCGCTGTTCGAGCGCACAGTCATCGCGCAGGTCGACGGGGAGCTCTGGGATCTTGACCGGCCGCTCGAAAAGTCGTGCACGCTCCAACTCCTCGACTTCGACCACCCAGAGGGCAAGAAGGTCTTCTGGCATAGCTCCGCTCACGTTCTCGGCGAGGCCTGCGAACGCCGCTGGGGCTGTAGCCTTTGCATCGGCCCCCCCGTCGACGACGGCTTCTACTACGAAATGTCCCTGCCCGACTCCGCCGCCGTCTCGCAGTCCGACTACAAGCCCCTCAAAGCCATCGCCGAAAAGGCCATCAAGGAGAAGCAGCCCTTCGAGCGTCTCGAACTGAGCAAGGAGGATCTGCTGGAGATGTTCGCTTACAACAAGTACAAGCAGCACATCATCAAGGACAAGATTCCGGATGGGACGAGCACGACGGTGTACAGGTGTGGGCCTTTGATTGATCTGTGTCGGGGGCCGCATGTGCCGAACACGGGCCGAATCAAGGCATTTGAGATCATGAAGAATTCGGCGAGTTACTTTCTGGGGGATGCGAAGAATGATTCGCTGCAGAGGATTTATGGGGTCAGTTTTCCGGATAAGAAGGTAAGGCCGATCGATCTGTCCAAACGGCACGCAAGCTGGGCGAGGTTGAGCTGACTGGGTACCAGGCGCTGGAGGAGCACAAGAAGCTGCTCGAGGAGGCGGCCAAGCGAGATCACCGCAAGATCGGCGTGGAGCAGGAGCTCTTCTTCTTCCATCAAATGTCACCGGGTTCAGCGTTCTTCCTTCCGCACGGCATGATCATCTACAACGCGCTACAGGTATACATTCGCGAGGAGTACTGGAAGCGGGGCTACCAGGAAGTCAACTCGCCCAACATGTACAACTCATCGCTCTGGAAGCAGTCGGGCCACTGGCAACACTACAAAGACGACATGTTCACCTTCGAGGTCGAGAAGGATCAATGGGCGCTCAAGCCCATGAACTGTCCCGGCCATTGTCTCCTCTTCGGCCACCGCGAGCGCAGCTACCGTGAGCTTCCGCTGCGGATGGCTGAATTCGGCATCCTGCACCGCAACGAAGCTTCGGGCGCGCTCTCCGGTCTCACACGGGTGCGCCGCTTCATGCAAGACGACACGCACATCTTCTGCACGGAGGAGCAGATTGGGCAAGAAGTGCAGGGCCTCTTCGACCTCCTATCCGCAGTCTACGGCCTCTTCGGCTTCACCTTCAAGATGAAGCTGTCCACACGGCCCGACGACCACTTGGGCGATGTAGCGACATGGGATCGCGCCGAAGCTGCCCTGACGAAAGCGATGGATGCGTTCAAGGAGAAGACTGGCACGGCCTGGGAGTTGAATCCAGGGGACGGAGCGTTCTATGGCCCGAAGATCGATATCACGATTTCGGACGCGCTGAAGCGGCAGTTTCAGTGTGCGACGATCCAACTCGATTTCCAGCTCCCTCAGCAATTCAACCTCGAATACCGCACCGAAGAGCAGGCCGGCCCGCGGGAAGTCGTCAACGGCGAGACTGCGGCAGAGAAGCCCAAAGCAGCCGACGCCGAGGATCTCAAGGCCGCAGCGGAGAAGGAGAAACTCGTCATCCGCTCCGCCCCGCCCGCCGAACCCGACAGCTCGGCGCTGAAGAAGGAAGAGGGCTCCTACCGCCGGGAGCTCACCCCGGGCTGCGCCCGCCCCGTCATGATCCACCGCGCAATCTACGGCAGCTTCGAGCGCTTCATCGGCATTCTCTGCGAGCACTTGGCGGGCAAATGGCCGTTCTGGCTGTCGCCCCGGCAGATCATGATCGTCCCCGTCATGCCGGCGGTCAACGACTACGTGCTTGAGCTGCAGAGCGTCTTCCGGCAAGAGGGGATGCACGTCGATGTGGACCTGAGCGGGAATACGATGCAGAAGAAGATCCGATCCGCGCAGTTGGCGCAGTATAATTTCATCTTCGTGGTTGGGGCGAAGGAGAAGGAGGACTGGAGCGTGAATATCAGGAATCGGGATGATCCCGAGACGCAGAAGTTAGGGGAGATGGTTAAGGTGCAGGATGCGGTGGCGAAGTTGAGGGCGTTGAAGGGGGAGAGGAGATTAGATAGTAGTTTGAGTAAGATTCAGTTGTGAGAACGGCTGGAGGGGCGGACGCGGTTGTGGGGAGACAACCGTTGAGAAGGAGAACTCGGTCTGACAAAGGGGAAGAGAGACAGCGGCTTGCATGGGATCGGCGCCCACGGCATCGGGGACGGCTGGGTCCTGCTGCTGGGTGTCGGTCAGCCCAGATCCGTCGTTGGGTGGACTGTATGGTGCATGCAGAGGACGCAAAGGCGAGTCGAGTTCGCGTAGCATGGGCGGCATCGCGCATAGGGCTCCATGACAACTCCCTCGGCGTCGAAAATAGCAGGCCGAGGACGGACTTGCCGTTGACTACCGACCCTATCTCCAGAAGCGCAACTGACGGATCTGCATAAAGTGACGCCGCCACTGCCTTGGCAGGAGCATTTTTGTCCGTGTCTTTGCTGCCTTGCAAGGTCTGCAACGTGCTTTCTCGGACCTGATGCCGGGGAGGCTAAGGAACACATCTGTGGACCGGACCGCGCATTGTGTTGTCCGGTTTCTTTCCTGATACACCGACTCGTTGCCTGCGACCTGAAAGTTTGGGCGCGGGAAACGAGCCGCACAGTCCATTGAGCCTCCGCGACTCAGGTCAGGAAAGAGCAGCGAACCCCACTCCTTGGGCGGGGCTTCAACCATCCGAGGCTCGCCCGTAAATCCCAGCCTTGTGCATCTGAGGCAGCAAGGCTTCGGGGGCTCGGCTGACATCCGATGCCGGCCGGCATGCATGCCAAGCCAGACCGCTCCTCAAGGCTGCAGATGCGAGGAGGTCGATCGCGAATGCGCGCGCGCCCGGCAAGGCTCGTCGCGGCCGCCAGCCAGCGGGACATGTCAAGCAATGAATGTTCACGCAGGGCTGGCAGCTGCCCGGGGGGAGGGGGGCGGGGGTGTTTACGCGATGGAGGAGTTGCGGGAATGGCGGTGGGGACGTCCGTCGCAAAGGCACAGAGACGGTCGAGATGGCGAGACGGGCAGGAGGAAAGGGTGAGCCGACCTGCCGTGAGCGGTGCGATGGCTGATGGCTGACGACGGGTCGGCGTCGATGCGTGGGCACGTACTCGGATTTCCAGGTAAAGTCCGGATCCGCGTCGGTCGCGACATTTGGCAGAAGCGCGCATTCGCCTGCGGTGCATGTCTAGGGCGGCGGGTGTCAGGTGATTCGTCGTCGGAGCTGTGGGCAGTCGCACAACGAGACATTGGCGTCACACGCAAGGGGCAAGGTGCCCTGCGTATCTGCATCAGAGCCGTGCTCGGCCGAGGAGACGCGCTTGGTCGGCGGGCGGCGATTTCTCCATCGACTCCGAGCCTTCTCGGAGGCTCGCGGACTGCGCGCGGGAGGCGCCGGAAGATCCTTGCATACCGCACCAGGTCTCCACCACCCACAAACTTCCTCGCCTCTCGTGATTCTTCCTCGCGAACAACATCGCGTCATCATCACCTTTGGTATCTCCTCGCCCGCCCGCCCGCTCTTGGCACGCAACTCGGACTTTGGCTTCGGTGCGGTGCTCAGTCCGCGGTGTGCCTGCGCGCCTGACGATGCGCCGATGCTTCCTGCCCTCTGCTGACATATGCCGATGCGAGCTGGCCCAATCGGCAGCCGGCGCAAACAACCCACCTGACTCTCTGCGGCGCGACAAGGCTCCACGGCTGGGCAGCGGCGAGCGGTGCTGGACGGTTTCTTGCAGCCGCACGCGCGATCCGATGCCAGCGTGTGATGCCACAGCGACTGCAGTCAGCAGGATGCCGGGCAAGGCCGGCAACTCGTTTGTCATCCGTCGGTCAGAGCATCTGCTAAGTATGCCATCCTGCTCAGATGCTGCTGCCACTTCTTATCCGCGTCGTCTGTACCACTCCCCTACAGCTTTCGCGACATCGAACGCGCACTGCTTCCTAGTTCGTCTCGAAGCTTCCAGGCTGCCGCCATAACCATATTGGAGTGAGGTTGAAGTTGCCATAGGCTCTCCCGGACTTCACACTCACCTACAGGTCAGCTCTCAACTGCATCACCAGCCACACCGGCTCGCAGAGCTCCGATCCATTGTCGAGCAGGGCCACAACACCGCGCAGACCAATGGGCGCGGGGCGGCGGACGACTGTTGCAACTATCGCAGCACTCCTACTCGGGACGTTGCCTTTGATAGTTGCTCATGGCGACGAGCATGAGGAAGGCATGGGGATGAGCCCCGAGGCTCTCACTTACAACCCGGCGGACTATACGGAGAGCTACTTGCGACACGGCCACTATGGCGGCTGGATGCTGGCGCATATCGTTCTCATGATCCTGGCTTGGGTCTTTGCGATGCCCCTGGCGATCATGCTCAGCGTAGCTCGGTCACGCTACCACCTGCCGGCCCAGGTTGGTTTCCATGCCTTGAACGGCATCGCAGTGTTTGGTGGGTTTGTCTACAACCACGCAACCCCGGATCTCTACGTCAAGAATGCGCACCACCCGATCGGATGGGTCGTCACATCGCTGACGATCGTCTGGACGTCAGTGTCGTTGTACACGGCGTACGGCGACTATAAGAGGAGACGGAGTCCGACGAAGCGTGGACAAGCATTGAGCTCGAGCAACATGGCGACGCACTACAACCAGCTGAGACAGGAGTATCATGACAGGACGGACTCGGCGCAATGGTCGAGGGATTCGGGCATGGGTAGCTCGAGGCAGAACAGCACAGATTCGATCCATCACAAGCCAGAAGAGCCTCTGTCTCCTTTGACAGACCCGGAGCATTTCAGCGCCGATGACGTCGACGAGGAGTCGGAGAAGCGAGGTTTCTTGGGCAACACCAGGGTCGATCGATTCGTCTCCCGCTATGTCCAGCGGCTGTCGACGCCTCGGATATCGCCTGCCGTGCGATTCAGCCAGATTGCCTTGGAGAAGCTGCTGCTTCTTCTTGGCTTTGTGGCCATCTCGACTGGCTTCTTGACCTACGGAGGGCTCGCTCGGCGACGCGAAGTCTTCTCGGTCGCTGCCCACTTCATCAAAGGCGGCATCTTCTTCTGGTACGGCCTGCTCACCCTCGGCCGTTGGATGGGAGCCTTTACCGAGTTCGGTTGGGGCTGGAACATCCGCCCGCAGTACCCCACCGTCGCTCGCTGGAAGACGCTCATCCCGTCTGCCGAGTTCACCGAGTCCTTCGTCATCTGGCTCTACGGCTGCAGCAACGTCTTCCTTGAGCATCTCAACAATGCTGGCAAAGAGTTCTCTCATCAAGACTTCGAGCACATAAGCATCACCGTCCTCTTCTTTGGCGGTGGGCTGCTGGGCATGCTGATCGAGTCTTCGACCATCCGCAAGATGCTCAACACCTCTGTCGACCTCCAACAAGATATGTCTCGCGACCCCGAGGATGCGATCTGGCAACACCCGGCGACTTACACACTCTCGCTCAATCCGATGCCCGCCCTCGTCATCATGATCCTCGGCCTCATGATGTCCGCCCACCACCAAACGAGCATGGTCAGCACGATAATGCACGCCCAATGGGGCACGATGTTCTTCGCTTTCGCGCTGGCGCGGGCTGCGACGTACGTCATCTTGTACATCAAGCCGCCTACTTCGCACTACGGTTCCCGGCCGCCGACAGAGCTGGTCAGTGCCTTCTGTCTGGTCGGTGGAGGGCTCGTGTTCATGATCTCAGCGCACGACACGGTAACGGCGATTGAGATCAATGGGCTTGACGCCATGACCGTGTTCACCGTCACGATGGGGCTGACGGGGGTGATAATGGCTTGGGAGGTGGTCTGCTTCGCCGTCAAGGGGTGGGCGACGAGGAAAGAGAGGAACTTGTCATGAGGGTAGCCCTCGGTAGAGGCGGGACGAGACGATCTTCGAAGCGTTCCTTGAGCGAGCAGCCATCGCATTGTGGACAGGAGCTTGGACTTGGATGTCGGACGGTTGGCGTCTACTTGGTTTACGCGCGACGATACCCATGGTTCTGCTTGCGCCGCGCCGTTTTGCGTGGTGCATGGATAGATTTGATTCGACGGACCCTCGTATAATGTATCTACAGCAGCGTGTGTCTCGACTCGACATTCCCCGCGCACATGCGGTCGTGAGGCTGTGACATTCCGATGCAGGGGCCCGGCCAACGTTGCCAAGCGCTGCATTAGCTTGACCGGATAGGCAGGAGCGAGGCTTGAAGCTAATCCTGACTTCACCTTCCTCCGCCTCCGCCCTCCTGCGCGTCGTGAAGTTCGTTGTTCGCAAGAGCAGCCCCATTTCCACATATTCCAGTGCATTTGGCTTCCGCCAATGTCTACGTTCGGAACGAGACTCCGAGGCCGTGTCGGTACGCGCATGGCCAACCACACCATCGATCAAGATGACACAACGCCAGGAGTCGAGAAGCCGCAGAAGCCTCTGCCAACCCACTGTGCCGTGCCCGAGGTGCTTTCAGCCCATCACACGTCGACGACACCAGGCTTGCACCGAAGATGTCGACGACTTCGGTGCTTGCTGTAACGCAGAATGTCCCTCTCCTGCCACGCTCCCGCCGTCTTCGCTGGCAGAGCGCTCGCGGCGCGTGGCTTCTGCACGGCGGCCAAGTGGCCGTCTGGCGGCAGTCGAGACCTTGCAGGCTTCATGTGGCGGTCCTTCGTGCGCTAATCCGTGGTTCGTGCGTGCTGCGGTAACGTCGCGTGGACGATTTGCCGGGCGTGCAAGGCAGTATGCGGCTTTTCTGCTGGTGGAAGGCGCTTCGAAGGCTCGAGATAGCCCTTCGGATGAAAGGAAGTCTTGTTCCGGCTGCTAGGTGAAGACTAGCAGATGTCTCAAAAAGTATCAAGGTCGGAGAATGCGCATTCGCTCACGAAACCCATGGTTTAGCCGCTGTGGTGCTTGAAAGGGGCAGATGCTCAACAGCGCGTCTCTTTCGACCAGACCTACCCTCCACCGCAAGAATTTGCTGTATTTTGCTGGAAGTTTGCTATCGTTGACGCCAATCTTTTCCAGTGTTATTAGCGCTGTCTCTGCTTTGCATAGATTCGTTCTCATCTGCATGATGGGAAGCTGACTGGAGAGGAAAACAGTCTCCTGCATCTCCGGCTCTGGGCGACCATCTCATGCGAGTAAAGGCGAGATCACTGACTTTAACACAGACCACACCCAAACACGATGAGCCTCAAGACGAGCGGACCGCCCGACTGATGTCGTACAGCTGAGTTCAATCTCGAGGTGTCAATCCCGCACCGCACACTCCTTCTGTAGGCTTCGGAGACACCAGCTACGGCGAGTTTTTGTTTGAAGGAGGGCCCGCTACCTGTCGCCGATACTCAGGCGATTGGCCAGCTTCAGATGTACACAGGAGCGTGGGAGCCGTGCAGCTCCCAAACACCTTCTACGAAGGCGGTAAATGAAACGTTAAGTGTTCTCGACTGAATTGCTGTTGACGGCATGGCAGCTTCTACTATTCCTCCTGACCCTGGCTCCAGCCTCCGGCGCCAGGCTAGGCTGAGCTGGAGGGAGATGGATCTGGGGGCCTGGAGTACGTGAGCAGCTGGCCTTGCCACCCAGACTCAAGTGCAGTCGAGATCGATCCGACATTCCCGAAGCTGGCGACGGGTGGATCTGCGGACATCGGCGTCATTTGACATGGTGAAGGGCTTCCCTGCATGACGCTTAACGGGCTTCACCACCGAGCATTGGCTTCGCATGGCGCTCTGGCTTCGGTTGTGACATGAGAGCCAGGCATGGACTTTTCAATGTATATCCAATGTATCCCAAAGCGTTGTATGTCTGTCAGACTGTCAAGAAGCGGCACCGTGGCCGGACCATCACCCGCGGATCGTTCTAAAGCAAACGACCGCCCGAAAGTGTTCCTTGGGAATTGTGATTGGGCATCCTCCTGGGTTCAAACGTCGAACGAGCTTGCTCGCTCCCTTCTCGCGCTGGCCTAGCGTGACGTGTCCTCCTGCATTTCCAAAGCTAATCTAGGCAACGATCACTTTTGCGACCACGACGGGCGGATCAAGAGCAAAGCGGACGATGCACAAGGTGTGGTTCGGTCTCACGGCAAACTGGATGTCGCCTGCCTGCCATTCTCACGTTCATGTGTGCCTTCTCGGCTTCTGCTGGAAGAAAGAGGCACTTGCCCACCGAGGCGACCGTCGCCACGGTGACTACAGCCCACTGCATCAGGAGCGATCTAGTAACTTGTCATCGTCGTGCTGTCCATTCTCATCGTATTGGAGATCCATGTATCTTCGCCCATGTCACCAGCCTCGTGTTTGCAGCACATAGCCTCCTTTCAATTCGGAAGGTGAGATGCCGACGGGAGAAGAGAGTGCTTCTAAACAACGCTGCCAGCAGACCAGAAACGCACACAATGCCACACCACACCAAGACCGCAAATCCCGAAAATCTCCACAATGAAGCCGACTTTTAACGCGGAGTACATGCCGCTGGCGACAACGTAGGCAGGCAGCGAAAACCCGCGTGGCGGCAGGACATATCGGCGAAAATGCGCCGGCCACGTCGATCCAGAACGAGCTGGAATGTGTCCTTTCGGAGGGCCTCCAGGACCACAGTGAGGGTCTGATTGTGGACACGAAGCTGCGTTAGCATCGAATTACAGGCAGGAGAAAGGTCCTGTCGAATGCAAGCGCGAGGCGCGAGGCACGGCGCCGGAAGAAGGTCGAGATTCGTATCGACTAGCTCCGAGGACGAATACGGAGACTTCAAGACCGACGGAGGATCCGTTCGCAGCGCCAGCACGCAGTGAGGTAGAGACGGGAGGGTTGGCGTGTCACCAGTACACCAGCCCTGCACCATCTCCCGGCCCGATCGAGGTGACGTTTTGTTCCAGGAGGAAAGGTTAGACCTCGTGGCACTGGACACGCAGCGCAGGCTGTGGGACTCAACGGGAATAGGCACGCGAGGCGATGGCGGAAGGAACCACGGCTGCGAAATGCTTTGCTCGGCGATAGCCATGTTGAGAGCGGGATGGCAAAGATGAACGTAGGATCAGGTAGGCGAGCACCCAGTATTGGATGGCATACTTCACCAAGTCGTTTGCAAAGTCCCAGAGCCGTCCTGAAACCCATTCTATCTCGCGCGCCCTGGCGCCATATTGAGGGTCGACCGTCGCCGCCGCCACCCGCGCGGTGCGGCTTTGCCTCAACGGGTCGCGGGCGAAAAGTGCTGGACGATGCTGTGTTAGCTGACCGTGGTCTCTGGGATCTTCTCTGGAGCAACTGCGTACTCGAGTGTTCAAGTCTGACTGCGCATATCTACAGTACAATGGCTCCAACGCGAGTCTGGCCTGCGCGTCCGCTGCTCGCACATGCTCATATTCCTGCGCCCGAGGCTTCTCACTCAGCGGCTGGCACAAGCTCATATTCTGCGCCCCGGATCTCTCGGTCAGCTGCTGGCACATGCTCATGATTCTGCACCCGAGGCATTTCGGCCAGCGCGACGATGCTCGGCGGGTCCTCGTTGCCTATACCGGCGGTGTCGCCATCTGCATGCCTGTCCCGCGCGATCGTAGCGGGTCGCAGGCTCCACACACGCTGGAGCACGCGCAAGCCCGTCGCAGTCTTCGGGCCAGCCTGCCTCTGCATATCAGGCTCGACATCGCCCTCTCTGGCGGGTGTAGCGGGTCGCACGGCTCCACGCAGTCGGCCACGCGCGAGGCCGGCTTCTGCGCACCAGCAACTTCACGCTCAGTCGGGCGCGGGCAGTAGCGGGTCGCCGGCCATGCCAGTGATATGCTCTGCGTGGCGATTCTGGCTTATCAGTGGCGACCGCTGCTTCGGCCAGTGAGCCAGCAGTTTGAAGCCGCTCGTCTTTGGTACGACGCCCGCGATGGGCGACGCGAGCGGGGCTCCCAGCCATGGCTGTGGGGAGGGCAGCCGACGGCCTCCGAGGGTCAGCTCCCGAAATTGCGCCGGTGAGGACATATAAGCCCTCGCGCCCCCCCCCCGACGGACGCGCTCCCGCACCAAAAGAAACATACCGCACCCCAAAAGCACATTGCCAACCACGTCCAAACACACCCCAACCACGCCCAAATACCAGACCCCACCAAAACCCCCCGTCTCCAGAATCAGCGAAGATAGCGACTTCATATTCTACGGAGTACCTGCCGGTCGCGGCGGCGACCCTGGCGAGTGGAAAAGAATCGCCAGCCCTGAGCGGGCACTTCATGCGTGTTACGGCCACATCGCCGACACCTGCTCAGCAAGCCCCCGTCAACAATGACGTGCCCGACGAGGATGCGGCCCGCTGGGCCGAGGCCATCAAGGCCAAGCGGGCCTCGCGGAAGACGCGGGCTGACACGGACAACACCGACGTCCTGGTCGGCACCAAGGTCGACGAGAGCCATGTCAACTACGTGCGAGCGTACAACATGCTCACCGGCATCCGCTTCGTCATCAGCCGGCTGCACGCCAAGGCCGACCGCGAGCTGACGGACGCCGACTTCCGCGCGAGCCAGAAGGTGAGAAGGCTCGCTCCTGCCGCGCGCCCGCGAGCCGAGGAGAGTGCACGCCCGCTGACTCGTGTGTGTCTCGCAGTATGGCTTCGACGCGCTCGGGAACGAAGTCACGCCGAGCTCGAAATACGACTTCAAATTCAAGGACTACGCCCCCTCGGTCTTCCGCCACATCCGCGGCATCTTCGGCATCGACCCGGCCGAGTACCTGGTTTCCTTGACTGCTAAGTACATTCTGTCGGAGCTGGGCTCGCCGGGCAAGAGCGGCAGCTTCTTCTACTTCTCCCGGGACTACAAGTACATCATCAAGACCATCCACCACAGCGAACACAAGTACCTGCGGAAGATCCTCAAGGATTACTACGAGCACGTCAAGGCCGACCCCAACACCCTCCTCTCCCAGTTCTACGGCCTCCACCGCGTCAAGCTGCCGTACGGGCGCAAGGTCCACTTCGTCATCATGAACAACCTCTTCCCGCCTCACCGCGACATCCACCAAACCTTCGACCTCAAGGGCAGCACCATCGGCCGTGACTTGCCCGAGGACAAGCTTGCCTCGGATCCGCGCGCCGTTGCGAAGGATCTCAACTGGCTGCGCCGCGACATGCATCTCGAGTTTGGGCCGGTGAAGAAGGCGGCCTTCGAGGCGCAGCTGAAGAAGGATACCGCGCTCTTGCAGCGCTTGGGCATCATGGACTACTCGCTGCTCGTCGGTATCCACGACTTGAAGCGCGGTAACCAGGAAAACCTGCGTGATAAGACGCTGCAGGTCTTCTCGCCCGGGGCGGAGAAGGCCGAGGAGCAGCAGCCCAACGGGGGCATGGGCCTGCTGGCTCGGACGCCGAGTACGCTCGAGACGGCCCAACGCGCACGACAGCTTAGGGAGGCGGTGCAGAAGGAGCGCCCGGTGCCGCTGTCGCAGGCCACCGACAAAATGCCCGACGAGTCCCATAAGAAGGGGTTCATCTTCTACCAGGACGAAGGCGGCTATCAAGCCACGCACGAGGACAACACCCCCGGCGAGCAGATCTACTACATGGGCATCATCGACTGCCTCACCCGATACAGCACCTTCAAGAAACTGGAGAATGCGTGGAAGGGCAAGGGCGGGAAGGGGGCTGGGATTTCGCCCATTCCCCCGGTGCCGTACGGCGAGCGGTTCCTGGGCTTCCTCAAGAGCATTACCATGTCGAAGGAAAAGGTGAAGGAGAAGGAAAAGGCCGGCCGTCTACCCGCTATTGGCGAGTAGGCGGACGGGTCACAGCTGGGAAGCTACTTTCGTTGTGTTTGATGGGGCTAGATTAGCAGGGCGTTTGGGTTTGAACAGGGCTTCTTTCGAAGCGCCTCACTCGGAAGCATCATGGACGGAACGGGCTCGACGGAACACAACCGCTACACGGCACAACGGCATTCGGCATTCTTTTGTACGATGGGCGAGGCAGTTTGGGAGCGACGCTTTCGCGTGCTCCAGGGAGAGTCTCAGCATGATACCACTGCGCGAAAGGGATACACGGCGTTTGGGAAGGGAGAGGGTCTTTCGTACTTTTGGTTGGGAATGGCAGTTGGCCGCGGGGGGGGGGGCAAGGGATTGGAGGCAACTGCTCTCGCAGGCACAGGGCCGTGGAGATCTGGTGGCCGATCATTTGGGATGTACAAGTGACTGCGCAAACTCACGACCGTCGCTTTTTTCTTCGGCAGGATCCTGCTTTCGCAGGCGTGCACGCAAACCAACCATCTCTTCTGCGTCAGTCCCCATCATCGTCGCCGTGTGATGAATGTCTCGAGCGCGGCCAGTCCTGGGCTCGACCGCTCACCGCGCGCAGTCTCGCAGCAGCCACTGAGAACCAACCTCAACTGCACTCCCACGCGACCCAGGCCGTCGCAGGCAGCTCACCATGACCGCTTCGCCTGTGGGTGCATGGGGATCGGTCCTCTCCTCCCATCTCCCGTGCCCGCGAACCCGCCGGCCCCAAGCGTCGCCCAGCCAGCGGCGCCTGCAGAACATCGTAGCGCGCAGGGCCCGCTGCTGGGCTGAGCCCAGCCCGCAAGCCGTCAGCAGAACCTCATGCGAGTCGTGCTCGGAGCCGACTCCGAGAAAGTGACTCGTCGCGTCGGTCGCACCGACGACTGAAGAGTGTCCCCTAACGCTTGTGCAGACCTGCCCGTGTCCGTCGGTCTTCTTTCTATACCTTCTGGCCGAATCCAGAAGGGTGGTGCGGTGCGGTGCGGGAAGGGTCGCCCATGCCTCTCCGCGCGGAGGCGACTGCGACGCTCACCGTGCCGACGTGAAGGGTCAGGTCGGCTGAAGGGAGGAGGGGGTGGGGTGGGTGGCAAGGTCACACCGCGACGGGACGATGGAGGCGGCGGCCGCCGCCGCCGCGACGGCGCTGTCGTCGAGCGGGCCGTCGACGGGAGAGGTCGCGCATGAGCAGCAGGCGCAGCAGGAGGAAGGGGGCAGGCATTATGCGATCACCGCCAGCGCCGTGCCCAAGCCCGCCGCGGCGACGCTGGGAAGCCCCTTCACGTCTGCGAGCGCGGGGAGCGCGGCCGGCGGCGCCGAAGGCAAGGACGGCAAGAGCACGCGCTTCCACGAAGACTGCCATGAGACCGATGTGCCCAGCCCGCGCCTGCGGTCCGGTCGGCTCTACAAGGGCAAGGTCAAAGACGCCGTGCCGGTGGAGAAGGAGCTCAAGAAGCCGCTGTGTCTGCTGGATCTCCCGGTGGATGTGCTGAAGGAGATCGTGAAGGAGGTCACGCATACGAACGATCTGACGAGCTTGGCGCTGTGTCACAGTGCGCTGCACCGGCTGGCTGTCCCTCATATCTACTCGAGATTCGACATCGTGTGGCCCGACACGAGCGTGCACTCGGAGCCGCGGAGCGGCGTAGACGCGCTGACGTACGGGCTCGCAACGCTGGTCATGGCCGAGGAGGTGTTCGGGGAGGCGCCGTGGCAGAGGCAGCCGCATGAGGGACGGAATCGATTCCTCAAGAACGGGACGAGGGCGAGTGCAATGCAGATCCGGAGACGAAGAGGCAACCATTACGCGCAGTTCACGAGGAAGTTTTCGCTGGGTAATGGCCCGGCGGATTGGGTGCAGGAGTATTTGATCACGAAGGAGGGCGGGAAGATGCTTGGAACGCTTGTTGCGCTGGCGGTGGCGCGCATGAGGAGTCTGGAGACTTTTGTCTGGGATATGCCGACGGGCATCTTGAGGGATGTGTGGGCTGCGCTGAGTTCGTTGGAGGACCGGGAGGATGGGAGGCCTTGTCGGCTGGAGAAGGTGTGGGTGCGGTGGCACGACAACTCGTCGCCCGAGGCCGCTGGACCGGTACCCCCGCCGCCCCCTCCGCCGATGCATATGCATGGTATGGGGCCTGCGCCACCGCAACCGAGTGGCGGACCCCTGGCTGGTAGTCCGGGTCGGGTGCAGATACATCCTGCGGCGCTGGATCGAGTGGAGCATCCGTCCTTCTCGGTGCTGCCTGCGCTGAAGAGCTTGAGTGTCCTCGACATCGATGAGCTGGCGTATCTGGACGAAATGGCGGTGTTGATGCGCAAGTCACTGGACAAGTTGAGGGAGCTGCGGGTTGGCATTGCACGGCATGCCACGACGAGGGACTGGGTGACGGTGTGGGAAGGAAATGATTTACCGCAGGTTGATCACGAGTTCCCCACGGCCGGATCACTGACGATCGGCGAGAGGCGTAACGGCGGTGTGCTCGGGACCTTGACGGGCTTCATCTGCGATATGCGAAAGCCAAGGATCGTGCTGCCAGAGCGAACGCGGCGCATGAAGCCCGCCAGGCCGACCGCGCAGCTACCATCGGAGTCCTCGGCCGAGCGGACTGACACCGACCCGATCACAGAAGCATTGAACGCAGTGGCGGGGACCGAGATCGTCCACCCCATCGTCGAGATGCCAGCGCAGCCCGCCTCGGACTCGGAGGCGCTCAGCCCAGAGTTGCCGTACGGCGCCGATCCCTTGGTCGCCACCAGCCGACAAGCCAGCCCCATGCCTACTTCGCCCACCATCGACGAGACATCGGCTTCACCTCCTCCCTCGAATGCAGCGCCTGAACCTCAGCCCCAGGTGTCACCGGATCCCTTCGATGAACATGCGGAACCCGAACCACTTCTACCCGATCAGCCTCTCCGCCTCGATATTCTTGAGCTTGAACGCGTGCCCCTGTCCATACCGGTCTTGCAACGTGCTGTCGACTGGACGCGCCTCACCTCCATCACCTTCCTACATTGCCAGAATCACGAGGCGCTCTGGAAAACGCTGCGGCGGCAATTCGCGCCGACTCCCCAGTCGCCCACGTATCCAGCTTCACGGCGAAGTAGTCCGCGCAAGGGCAAGTCATTGGCGATGGAGACGGAGATGGAGTACAAGTTGCAGCTGAAGAAGGTGCACTGCAATACTGTCTCGCCCGCGTTGATCAGCTTCTTGAGAGAGACGCTGGCGCCGAACTCACTGGAGGTGCTCTTTCTGCAAGAGGGGAGGGGCTACAATAGCCCGGTGGCTGTGGACGCGATCTTCAGAGGACCGATTCGGCGGCATCGCGCAAGCTTGAAGAAGGTGCTCATCGATTCCTCCGAGAAGAACCCAGAAGGCCTGCCGACTAGCTCGAGTCGATGGAGACGATGGATGCTAGGCCGAGAAGTCCTCAGCTTCCTGTGTAGTGGCAAGATGCCCGCGCTGCGTGAGCTGGGACTGGCGATCGACTATCGGGATTGGGTAAGTCCTCTACGCCAAGATTTCTTAAAGCTTGGTAAGAGCTCAGACTGACTGCGCGGCCAGCACTTCTTCCTCCAGCATTTGCCCTCGATCCCGCATTTGCGATCGCTGTATATTCCATTCCTGGCCGATCACGTGCATGGATCGAACCTGGACCCGCGAGAGCTGGCATTGCAAATTGTGGATATCGTTGCGCTTCGTCCGGAGGTCGAGCTCTGCTACATGGGCATTGCGAACAAGTGCTTCGAGATACTCGAGAACCGGCGGGATTGGGACGGCATCGCGAGACCCGAGAGCCATTTGGGGATGGTCGGCACGAGCAGCGAGGAGGACGAAGACGAGGAGGTCGAGGTCGAGGAAGAGGAAGAGGAGGTCGAAGAGGAAGTGGCGACGGAGAGCGAAGAAGAAGTCGACGACGCCGACGAGGATGATGAAGATGGCGATGTGGACTCTGAATCAGAAGTTGATTCGGAACGGCATGCGGCGCGGTTACGATTGCGGGAGATCTTGTTCTACGATGATAAGGTTGCGGTGTTCAAGGCGAGGCACGGGAGGCTGTAGATGTGTAAATGAAGACCACGGGAAAACGGGCGTTTGATCGATAGGAATCGAGGTGATCCCTTGTCCGGAAGGGCAATGAGCCTACGAGATCTAGGGGCTGCCGTCGTGCTCCGGTGAGCATGGCAATGGCGGGTCGGCGATGGGTGAGATCATGTAGGTACACGTGAATGTCAACAACCATTTATCGAGAGCTCATAACTGTTGCTGTGCTGTCCATACTACCAACGCCAAACCAATGCCAACAAAAGCCATGCCCTTGCTCAGCCTGGAACTCGCCGTCGCTTCAACCGTCGCTGAAGATGCTGACGCCGATGCAGACGCCGTACCGCTGCTGCCCGTCGCCGGCGACCCGGTGCTCGTGGTGTCCTCGCCCGCTGACGACGATGCCGACGGACTCGACGTCCCGGTAACGACGATCACGCTTCCGCTCGTCGTCCCGCTCGCAGTAGCAGTACCGAGGGGAATGCTCTGCGTGTGCTGGCGACTCGGCAAGCTCGAATACGTCGCCGTCGTGCTCGCATCCTCGAGCCCGTCGAAGCCAAGACTCACTGCCTGCCCGTCGCTGAGCGTGATGCCGCCGTGCCGCCAGGTCAGTGTCGTTCCGTCGACGACAGCGAGGCCCGTGGTCCCCGCTACGGCTGATGCGGTGATGGTGGTCCCGGATAACGGGAGGATTGCATAGAGGTCCGAGGCTTCGCCGCGCGTGGTCGGGAGGGCACTGGTGAAGGTGGGCTGTGTTGGGGAGCCGGAGTTGACGGGCGCGGTCGTGGTTCCCGACGACAACGGGATCCCGACCAGAGGGTTTGAGACGTGCACGGACATCGTGAGAAGCGCTCGACGCGCCTTGGCGAAGCTGGGTGGCGGGTTTCAGTGACTTCCTTTGGTCGTAGCTCTGTGGGTCCAGGACGGAAGTTCTCGCACCAACTGCAAGTTCATGTGGACGTGGAGTTGCGTTAAGATGCAATGGGAAGCTCTATATCCTCCGCTATACCTTTCGCTGTTCGCTTTCGCCTTCCCGCGGTCACGATGAGGCGGAGCTTACGCAACCCTCGAGCTTATCTTGATGTACGGACGATCACCAGCACTGCGGAGGCCAGATCAGGTTGCAAGCGTGGTAGATCGCACTCGTATGGACAGCGTGAGAGCCATAGGAACACACACTAGGCGATATATTCTGGGACTCTTGAAGGACATGCACGGCTCTGCGAAATACGGTTACGCGGAGTGGCCTGGCCAAGCGACAAGAAGGGCCAGACAGCGGTGGTGATGATGGATATGTGCCTGAGGCATGTAAAGAAGTCGTATCGACGCGGCCGTTCCCCTCTCTCGACCTCTTATGGACGTGGCCGAGCATGGACGGGCGGTGGCAGCGGCATTGCAGCAATCTCCACGGGCAGTATCCCTTTCGTCTCCCACAATTTTGATACAGTACTCCCTCTCCTCGAGCAGCCAATTTGACTGATCTCCAGAGCATGTTTGAAACGAAGTCACCAGACGTCTGTTTATAGTCCGCAACAGGCTGGGTAGCGGCGCGGGTACCATCCGAAAGACTGACGACTAGCGTGACGGCCGAGCATCACTCTCCCTTCCCTTGTATTGACGATTACCTGGTCTACTCATCGACTTTGGGTGCTGCGATGCTCGACGTCTGTGCACGACTTCATATACAAATGGACTAACGGCTCGTTGGCTTCCTGTCAGGAGGCTCTTGCAAGCCCCGAGATGGGTGGAATCATGAGCGCCCCTCTCACCCTTTCCGAATATGCTCGATTTGCTCTCATACCAGCAGCCGTTGCTGCAGGAACTAGCAACAACTCCCACGACCTTACGCCAGCCTACGCAGATACATGGTCGAAAGCGGCCTAGGCGCTTTCGATGGGCAGCTATGAGCTCGCGCCCAACATCCTGGAACAGAGGGTCTACATCCAGGGACACATGGCTCGGGTGCCAATGTTCCTGTTCTCCCTGCTTAGGGGCCTGAAAGCGTTGTATGACCTTGCAGTCATACTATCCGCTATCGACGCATACTGGTTCCGCGCATCTAGCTGAGACGGAAATAGTTAAGACCCAGCTCAGTAAGAAGGGCCTTGCAGCAGCTCACTTTGATCCGCCAGACATGCTCCAGCAGAACGTTGTCGAGCAGATGGACAAGCGGCTCCAGCTGGGGAATAGCAGGGTAAACAGTGACGAGGATCCGGCAGCTGATGGTTTGAAGAAGACGGTCACCTCCGTTGGTGATATGAAGGACAAGAGGGTGGGCGTGGTGGCGCAAGCAGACGGCGTGTGGCGGTTTGCTATAATCGCGAATGGGGTTAGGGCGGGTAGCAAGCCAGTGGCTGGCAGTCTTCTAAGCATGGAGGGCCAAGCTGGGGACTTGAGTTCGGCTGGTGACCTGGTCAAGGCATGGATGAAGTAATGGAAGAAATGACCGTTTCTTTCAGCGTGCCTGTACGCAGATAAGATGCAGCTTCTTTCGTCTCTGCGGCAACGTCTGGGCCTGAAGTTGCAAGGGTTCTAGCGGCGGAACATCGCACCGCATCCTTGGGAGGGCTATGCTTCTCATTCCATCAGGCTAAAGCTTTGGAACCCAATGCCCTATGAGTCCCGATGAATGACCTCAATGGACGAGAAGCTGCGCACCTCCGTCATGGCTACTGTCGGCGCTCGATCTTGGACTAATGGATCCATCTGGAAGGCTGATCATGACCGCAAACATTCACGCAGCTTCAGTGTTCTCACCGCGATGCGTCACCCCTGCCCAGACTTGCGAAGATGCTCGAAATGTCGTCGCTTCGTCCTATAGAAGACTCCAGTCTGACCCCTCATACTGTCTGGCGTCCGCGGTGTCTCCGGGAATCCTAACGTCAGAGGGCTCACGGAAGTCCATTGTTCAGCTGTTCCATGACTTTTGGCGACGACGGCGAGTGCCCATTTCCCTCCCAAGGAACTTCAATTGTTAGATATTTTTGCGTCGTACCTCATCAAATCTTCCTCATCCAGCTTTAAGCTTCGTGATCCGGGAGAAGAATAATGGTCCAAAACGATGACCGCTAGAGTGATCCGGCAAGACGATCCAGCCGAACCTCGTCCTTTCGGCCCAACACTCTTGCAGCTCCTTCTCCACGGCCTCGCTGCGCTCGCCAGACCCAAAGCCCAGCTCTACCGTCCACTGGATTGCACCCTTCTTCTTCATTTTCTCCACCATTGCCAGCATCTTCTCGATCACGCCGTCGTTCTCTGTCGGCTCGATGGAGCAGGTGGCATACATAACAACCCCCCCGACCTTGACAGCACGCAGAGCGTTCATGAGAAGGTCTACTTGAGTCTTTGCAAGCGTCTTGGAAGTGCCGGGACGCCAGTTCGCCATCTCAGGCGCAGATCGATGGCTGGCTGAGGCCTTGAGATTGGCGTGAATGATGTGGCGCTCGGATGAGCATGGTGCGTCTACAAGAACTTTGTCGCAGTTCCCACCAGCGAGGAGGGCATTCGTTGCAGGTCCGGCGACTGTGGCGTCGTCTTTGGTACACTGTGCCTTTCCAGAGGCGAGGAGCTTCGGCGGAAGGTAGGCTTGTAAGTTCTCGGCCAGACGTTTCTGCCGCCGACCATCGGTCTCATTGGTTACGAGGCGACTGATACTACGACTTGCGGCTGCATTCTTCTGCTCATCCGTCGCATCTGCATACATTTCGGGCCATGATCTCTGAGCCAAGGTGATGGACTTGCCGCCGGGAGCGGCACACAGATCCAATACACTGTCCCCAGGCTGAACATCCAGGAGGTGAGCAACCAGTACTGAAGCTCCGTCAAGATTCCAGTGGGTCATGAGCCGAGCGGAATGCGATGCTGCGGGCTGAGGAGAAGGAAAGTCATCGTCCCGAGACTCTGATGCTTCTGCAGCATCGCTGTTCGGATCATTGCTTAGAGCTCGGCAAAAGCACTCGATCTCGTAGTCTTTCGTCCGACCAGCAAGGCCAGGAAGGCTCATCCGTACAAGTCCCGGCTCAGAGGCATGACTGCCATTCTCTCGGTTCTCCGCCTGTGAGGCGCCTTCTAAGCTCAGTGCTCTCGTTGCATCCGCAGACGGCGCATAGCGATTCACCAGCGCCACATACCTGGTTGGTTGGGCCAAAGCAGCATGCAGCGAACGCTCCCACCTCTCTGCCCCCCAAATCGCAGCGTAGTGCCTACTGAAGGACTCCGCCGTCGCCGCTGCGGTATCACGGGCAGTTTTTGTCATGCCAAAGCCAGAGTAAGCCGGTACTGGCTTCTTGCAAGCACCTGTGCCTCGGTATGCGGCTCTTGGCCGGATGTGGACGTGGCGATATGTTTCAAAGCCGATGCTGGGAGTTCAGTGGCTTTGCGAGCTTGCGGAGAAGGTCAACACGTATACAGCAGGAGATCGCAGCTCTCTCGAAACTCGCAGCAGCAGTGGTCCAAGTCGTCCAACATCACCATCACTTACTTCATGTTCATGGGAGAATCCACTCCCGAAATCTACCCTTTACTAGCGCCTTGCAGACGGCGTTTGCATTTCAGCCAATCATGATCCAGATGAAGTCTCACGGCAAAATTCCGTCCCGTGAAGCTCGAATTTCCTCGCTGAAGCTTTGCGAGCTCTCATGTCTAGACACCGCACACGGCAAAACTCATAAGCGCCGTCGCAGCGCAATTTACAGACCGCAATGTCGTTCCGAGGACGGGGCGGTGGCGATAGAGGTGGTGGGCGTGGCGGGTTTCGGGGCGGGGACCGAGGAGGCTTCAGAGGCGGCGCAAGAGGTGGTCGGGGAGGATTCCAGCAGTCATTTGGACCGCCGGATCAGGTGCATGGTATGCGATATGGATGATATTCAAGACATGATTGACCTGCGCTAACTCTGCGTCAGAAATGGGCACCTTCCTCCACGCAACCGAAGGCGAGATGGTCTGCTCTTCGATCAACCCCAAGATCCCGTACTTCAACGCTCCAATTTACCTTGAGAACAAGACCAGCATTGGCAAGGTCGACGAGATCCTCGGCCCGCTAAACCAGGTCTACTTCACAATCAAGCCCCAAGAAGGCATTCAAGCGACCAGCTTCAAGGCTGGAGATAAATTCTACATCGGCGGCGACAAGCTGTTACCGCTAGAACGCTTCCTGCCGAAGCCAAAGCCGCCGCCAGGTGCGGCCAAGGTCAAGAAGCCGAGAGGTGCAGGAGGCGCCGGACGCGGTGGTAGGGGAGCACCTCGTGGGAGGGGTGCGCCGCGAGGACGAGGTGGGTTTGGCGACCGGGGTGGACGTGGCGGTGGGAGGGGCGGCTTCAGCTCACGGGGCGCCGGTGGTATGCGAGGAGGCAGAGGTGCGCCAAGAGGACGAGGTCGGGGCTTCTAGGGAGTACGACGGCTCGTACACAGCGGTCCGAACATCGATAGAGCACGGCTGTAAGATGCGCAGACGATGGAGTAAGAGGCGTTTCGGGCGTGGTGCATTGGTCTCGCGGGATGCGCGCGGACACTAGGTAACCATTACAGTGCTTTCAATGACGGGATCATTAACCCTCAGAATATCAGTCTTCTCCGCACTCACATTCTGTACAGCACGCAGGCGCGACGCTTGGCCGCTTGCAAGCTGGAATCTGCCAGCTTACTGACGTCTAGCTTCATCGGCATGCGGCGCCGACCATACAACCCTTCTTCTTTGTCCGCAACCGGCGAACCATGTGCTGACGCCACGCAGCACAAAGAAGGGATAATGCGCAAGTGCTGTGTTGCCTCACGTTCTGGGTCTTCACCGCGAGGTTGCCATGCCGGCGTGCCGTATCGCATTCCAGCTGGTTGACTTGGAAAGCCGCCCTTACGACGCCCTGGTGTTGCGAAGCACATGCGACATACGATCGATTAATCAGACCACTTCGTCCGCGGACAGCAGCTCACCTCGTCTACTCCAACCTTCGCCGCGCTGGTCAAGTGCTCAAGATGACGCACGTCCAGGTGAACGTCACATCTTGTCCGCCACCGTTTCTGGTGGCATCGCTGTTCCCTGCCACAGGCGGCGGTACGCACCAGCCCCCTCAGCGAATATTGATGGAGAGACTGACGCCTTCGCAGAAGTTAGTGCTCGCTTCTGCGCCGACCCCGTCCCAGGCCTAACATGCTGCCTGTCCTGTCCGCTCAGCTACTGGGTCTTCGACGACAACTTCGACCACCAAGCGGCATCCGCCAACTGGGTCGGGGTCGTGGGCTTCATCCTCAATAGCTTGATGCTGCTCACCTACATCTTGCTCCCGGAAGAGAAGAGCCATCGACACTATCTGTCGGTTGGGCTGACTGTCAGCTTGCTCCTGCTCGGCCTCACATTTGTCGTCCCTTTGAGCACAAAACCGAATCAGTGCTACGACGAGATCACGCCAAACAACATGCGCTCGGATCTCAGCTGTGCGTGGTCGGGTGCGCTGTTGCTGGCTGGGGCGATGGGTGCGGTAACGTGGAGTATGTGATGATAGTTGACTGTTGGTATCTGTCCTTGCTAACGCCTTTTTCCAAGTCCTACTTCGCTCGATCTGGACTGCTCTCCGCATCGTCTTCGACTTCAAGCGCACCGAAGTTTTCAAGTGGATATCGATCACACTCGGCGGCGGCGTTCCAGCCCTGCTCCTCGCCGTATCTATCGGCGTGAATGGCGTCTCCTACCGACTCTACAACGTCTGCATTCCAAACTCGCAATACGGCTTCGTCACTTGGTTTGTCTGGCTTCTGGTCTTTGCTTCTCTCGCTAGCGTAATCCTAATCTTCACAATCTTATTCTGCTTCTGGAAATTTGCGCTATCAGCCATTGCCGCCGGATTGGCAGGTGGGAACAAGTTCAGTGGAAAGAGTGAGGAACCCACAGTATCCAGCGTGGACGGAGAGAAGGCTCCCGTCAAGACAAATAGAGCTCGGAATCGGCGGAAGAATGTGGAGTGGGCAAGGATCAAGCGCGTCCTGTACTTGCAGTGGCGGACCATCTTGCTGGCTTTCGTGGTTCTGAACGAGTCAATTTTCTACGGGTTGGTGTTTGTGCAGGAGACGGCGGCGCTGGAGGCCAGTACGCACGGTATCACCGAGAGCGATCTTGCGTGGGGCGAGTGCTTGATCGTCACCGGCGGGAACAAGAACGCTTGTCTGCCACTCACGAATGGACTGGGTTTGAGCAAGGCGAAGCTTATCGCCACGCTCTACATTGCGACGGTAAGTCCGATGTGTCTTGTGTCACTCGCAGACACGACACTGACATCTGCCACAGACTATCGGCCCAATCGTCTTTCTACTTATGCTCCGCTGGTCCATGCTGAAAGGCTGGTGGAACCTCATCCGACACCCCTCGCAGTTCAAAGACCAATTTATGTCTCTCTTCCGTGCGCGCCGACCAAGCGTTGGCAGCCAGGACTTCATCATGCAGGCGTCGCCGAAGCATATATCACTCAACCGGCCGCTGCAGTCGGAAGCACCTGAGCGACCGCCAAGGGGTCCTGCTCTCTCTCCCAATAGGGACGATCCGAACCACGCAATGAGTGGGACGATGGATGAGAGGCTGATGACGCATCCGGAAGAGGAGGCGGGATTGCATGTGAGGCCTAGCGAGGATGAGGAGGGTGATGAGGTTGAGAGTTTGGTGGAGAGGAAAGTGAAGCATGAGGATGCGGTGTTGGTGTAGCCTTCATGCGTAGTCGCAATGTTTTCATGGATCTTTCTAACAATTTCTCTCATTTTGAAAGCCAATCAATCCATCCTGTGCATGTCATTGTAATGTTCATCGCCGTACTCGCATCGATCCCACGATTCTCCGCTAGGCCAAATGTCTACGTTCCTTCTCGACCTCAAACTCGTGTTTGCGGTCCAGGATCCGCAAGTACCTATTGACGTCGACTGGCATGCTGACTTTTTCAACTCACTCTTCCCGGCATCCATATGCACCTTCGAAAACGCCATCAGCTGCCTTACTGGTTGAGTGGTCTGACTGACACGCTGCAGCAAGTAGACCTGTGGCACATAAGAGCCGTCCCTGCTGCCGGTATTCGTGACTGTGGTCTCGGAAGAAAGCGTGTCGTCCGCCCCGAAGCACCATCTGGGGGAGCAGGTCGGAGATGAAGGCATTGCGGGAGGTGTTGCCGTAGCTGTGTACGGGGCTGCCATCATAATGACTTCCTTGGGCGGCTTTGGTCCAGCATGGGATGGCAAAGACCAGTGTGGACCATAGTGAGATCCTCATGATGGCGATGCTATGGACGAGAGGGAGGCAATATAAGGTAAGAGAAGAGAGGCCAGAGATACTTACGAGGCATTGTGGTGGTTTGATCAACATCTCCAGGTTCTGGCATTTACCCATGTACAGGATTTCGAAACGGAGAGTCTCTGCCATCGTTCAGCGTAGCATTGACGGCGGAGTGTAGCAACGCTGAAGCGATCCATTACTGCGTCGTGATGTAGAAGGGAATGATGCAGCGCTCGCTGAAGCGTGCTCCAAAGCTGCTCGCACAAGCCAAGTGCCGAAGATTGGCTTGACCTACCGTACTGAGCAGGACCAGACTGAAACTCGACGAGCACAAATGTTGGAGTTCATAAATCTACTGTTACAGCTTCCACTATGCACAACAAAACGCTTCAATGCGGATGAGTATCTCAGAGAAATGTAATCACACACCGGCGTGTGCTTTATGCCTCCGCCTCCCTCCTTTCGTTGACCGTCCCAGCCATCTTTTTGCCGATCTCATAAGAGCTGATCATGATGGCACAAGCAGGCGCTACCTTCAAGCATCTTGCAGCCCATCCCTTGAACAATCCTTGCATCCCCTCTGTGCAGTAAATGTGCCAAAGAAACCTCGGCATAGTCCTGTTTTCGGGCAGATCCTTTATTCTCGCTCCTGGATCGTGCATCACAGTCTGTTGCCTTGTCTTGCCGACGTCAAAGGGAGTCGTGACGAGAGCGGCGATCGCGCCTGACCCGGCGCCGGCGATGAATGAGTCGGTGAGCAAAGCGGAGTGAGAAAGCTCGGCGGGGCGGTCGCCAAGGAGCGTCGCATGTTGCTGCCGTACCTCGTCCAGCCGTCTGCGCCCAGCCTCGTAGCCCCACCAATAGAATGCGGAAAAGGGAACGTCTCGCCAGAGAGTGAGGGTCAGACCGCGCCAGAGAGACGTGATGCCGTCCGTACCAACCATCTCCTTGATGCCGACCATGGTTGAGCGCAGGACTCCACGCTCCATGTTCTGGGCCGCTTGCATGCGAGTGCGGAGCATCTCAATGGGGCTGACAGCAATCGCCGCTACGACTCGGGCCACACTGCCGCCGATCAGAGGTTGATAGGTCTCAGATACCTTTCCAACCATGGGCGAGCGCTGAGACGTTCGCAACCAATCGTATCCGGCGAAGTAGATGACATTTCCCGGCACAGCCATCATGAGGGTAGGACTCAAGCCCCGCCACAATGTCCAGATCCCTTCATTCCGCGCAATCTTCCGTAGCCCATCGAGGGTGGTGTTGAAAGTCCGGCGCTGGGTCTCTTCTGCCGCGCAGTCAGAAGCCATACTGCGAGCAACGGCAGAAGAATCAAGCGCAGGAGCAGCGGCAGCGGAGACAGTAGGAGCGTTCGCCACGCAGAATTGGGAATGGTTCTGAACCCAGAACACCTCACGGCAGCAAGCCGTCACGCCAAGGTCCGGGGGCAGGTGGAGGAAGGAGGGGAGGCGGACGGTGGAGGAAGGGCTGGGAAGGGACGGACCAGCTTGAGCCTGGAGGCGGACGCGAACGACGTCCAGAGGTGTTACTGCGGCGGATGTGTTAGCATGTTACGAAGACCCCACTTTGCAAAGCCTCTTACCTAGCAAAGAAGTGAGTAAACTGCCAGTCACTGCGCTCATCATCTTCTGGCTGAGCGAGATGTTCTGATCCATTGGTCTCGCGGCACTCTTCGCCTCCGAGCGCCCATCAACTTGTGCCTCCTCTATTCTGTCGTGTCGCTGGCCCTGTGTGTACCGCGCGGCCGCCATCTCCGCCTCCGCCCCCGAGCCCCCTATCGCTGCCAGCGCCTTTGCTCACTTGCGCGTAGAAGCGCAACAATCTCTATTGTGTATGACCAAGCAACCGTCGTCGCCAGTTTCTAGTGCTCCAGATCCTTTGTTTGTCCGAGAGCGTGACAATGGCCGGTGAAGAGAGATATGAGTTCCGTCGTCCTCAGGGAGACGGTGGAGATGGATGGAGAGCAGGCGATCAGCGAGCGGTTCATGACGCCCGAGACGGTCAATCTGCCTTCGAGAAAAGCTGCCCTAGATCCAGAACTAGACTTTCGCCGCTTATCGCCGGCATCGGGGCTAGCCGGAGCTTCTTTGACGCTCCTAGTGCTTCTAGCCTCAGGCGTCACCCGCTAACATCATCTTAGTCAACCAGTGTGATCCTGCTCTGACGGCATCTACGGTTTTGGAAGGTCTGGAGTATCCTGAGAGCTGGCATCCTACACGATGCATGACAAGCCTCCTCAGCCGGAGACTGAGGCGGAGCTCGAGGCCTTCCGTCAGCGGTGGCGAGAGGAAGTCTCCGCCCGGAACAAGCAGCCTGGCCGACCCAGCAGCAGTAGGCAAAGTACCCTGCCAGCAGCGCCACCGCGCAAGCCTAAAATCAGTACTGGACCTCTTCCTCACTCTGCTTCCCTCGTTGCAGGTCCTTCCCGACGCGAAGCAGCGGATGGCTCCGATGAAGTAGAGCCGAAGACGTATCATGATCTCCCGGATCGCGAAGACGCTCTGCGCCTTGGGACTGAAGGCCAGGATCACGACCGGAACGCCCGCCCAGCCGAGCCCAGTACAGCGCTTGAGCACTACGAGCGAGCGGTAGACAAGGAAACGAGTGGCCAACTCGGCGACAGTATCAGGCATTATCGGAAAGCCTTCAAAGTTCGTCTTCTCCCACCATATTTGTGGTTCAGTAGCGTTGTGCTAAAGGTAAGTTGTAGCTTGACTCGGATGTCCATGAAGCCTACAAATCGAAGCACTTTCCTCCTTCCTCTTTCGTGAAGCCAAAGGCGGCGAACATTAATCCATCAAACGCTGCTGTCACTGTACCGGGTACTGCCCACCACTCCCTAGCCGGCTCTTCGGCGGTCCAGCCTGCACTTCCACCAACTCTGAGAGAGCTGGTCGAAGACTTCGCTGGTCTGAGGATCGAGCCGCCGCCACCGCCGACGGATGCGAGCCCGCCCGAGCGATGTCGTATCTCTGAGCTGCCGGAGGAGATACTAAGTCAGATTTTGTTGGATGTCGCTATCAAAGACATCGCCGCCTTCGCCCGCCTTAGCCAAGTGTGTAAGCGTCTGGCCTACCTTGTGCTGACTGAAGAAGCTATCTGGAAGCGCGTTGCCCTCGGCTCGGAAGTGGGCTTCGGAGCTATGCTATACGACTTCAACTGCGAGATCGACGGCAGTCCTCGGCAAGCGGAGGACGATATGGATGCATTGGAGCTCTACCTTAAGGGTCCATCTCTGCCTATGCCGCCTCTGCCGGAGGAGCCTGGAACCCAGCGCTCACTTGCCTCCATGGCATTGACCGAGTCCTTGCTCCTTTCAACCTATTCTTCCAGTTACCGCACTATGTTCCGTCTCCGCCCTCGGATTCGATTCAATGGCGTTTACATAAGCACGGTCAACTACACCCGTCCTGGCGCAACATCTACCAATACCTTGACTTGGGGAGTACCTGTGCACGTTGTGACGTACTTCCGGTACCTACGCTTCTTCCGGGACGGTTCCTGCATCTCTCTCCTTACCACAAGCGAGCCAGCTGAGGTCGTACACCATTTGACCAAAGACAACATGCATGGTCACCACAGAGCTGATAGCCTGCTGCCAAGCGCAGTCATGAAAGATGCGCTTCGCGGCCGCTGGCGGCTGTCTGGTCCCCTGAGCGAACATCTGGATCCTGTGACCGCTGAGCCGGAAAAGGAAGGCGAAGTACATATCGAGACCGAGGGCGTGGTGCCCAAGTACACGTACAGGCTGCTGCTCGGCCTGGGCCACGCTGGGAAGCTGGGTGGTAGGAACAATAAGCTGATGTGGAAGGGGTTTTGGTCCTACAACCGACTGACAGATGACTGGGGCGAGTTTGGCTTGAAAAATGATAGAGCATTCTACTGGAGTCGGGTAAGGAGCTTTTCATAACGGCGAAGGCCGTGGGGATGAGTATACATCTTATGGGGGTATCTACGTCATCTATCTACATTACGCTAAGGTCCGAAGCAGTTCTACCATCCACCCCAGCCTATGCCGCGCTCTTTGTCTAATGCCGCCGTCTCGTATTCGTATCCTCCAAGCCGACGCCTTTCCACTTCTTTCAGCTTTTGCTTGACTTCTCGCCTTTTCATCCACCCTCTCGCCAACTCCTGGAACGCTGCGACCTCCTCAAACCGTCTCCGCTCCCTCTTCTCAACCACGCTGCGCCAAGCCCTCTGCAGCACCACGGCAGCACCCACGATTCTTTTCTGCACATCCACTACTTTAGCACATTCTCTGGCCATTTTAGCCAGTATCACTCGCACCCGCAATCGTCGCCAAGCGAGGCGACAGCGGTATGCGCGTTGCATCAGTAGAGCGGCACTCTGTCGGCGAGAAAGCGGCAGAATGTGCGAGGCCAGAAGCGTGAGAGTTGCCACGGTGGTCGTCTTTGATGGAATGGAGCTTGTCGTCGACGGGACCTTTACGGGCACAGCGACCGTTGGGAAGGATGAGAGAATGGCGGTATAGGCTGCGCCGTCCGCGAAAGAGGTGGTCAGGTTGGTGATTCGGAGGTTGTGAGTTGCGCAGTGTGCAGACGCCCAGTCGAGGAGGGTTTGTTCGCGCTCACTCAAGTCTGAGTCCACAGCGTGAACAGTGCGATGGGTGTGTCGAGCAACTCGGTTGATGTCTTTCTCGAGCTCGGAGAAGTCGACGAGCGCAGAGAGCACGTACTGACTCAATAATGACCGCAGTAGATTCAGCGTCTTCTCGCGGTGTCCGTCAACGATGTCGTTTGCTGTGATCCCGATCACATCGCAGCTTCCGTGCGCGCCTATGGCGCTGAGAGCGACCTGAACATTGTACACCTTCTGCGCTCGGCCCAGACAAGGCATCTTGAGATGCTGAGAAAGAATCCGCGGGTATCGCTCGCCCCGCGGTATGCTTTCGAGCAGCGTCAGATCCGGCAGCTGGATTGTGACACTGGCATCTGCCGCAAAGTTGTGATCACAGCGCTGACATTGGTGACAGAACATTAGCATTTCTGCCAGCCTGGCGAGCTGGATTCCATCCCTAAGATCCACAGCCAGGTTTTTCACCTTGTATTCGACTTCATCCAGCGGGTCCTGGACATGGCCAACATCGTAGTCGAGATACCGCAGTGGTCTGGTGACGTCGCCAATTGACGGTATTAGAAGTCCAGAAAGCGCATGCAGGACACTCGTTGTTGTCTTCTGCGGCGAGGACTTTTTGAAAAGACATCCGCTAACTGCACTCTCCGTCTTCGAACGATCCAGCAACCATATCAGCATGAGACTCCTCAGCGCCATTTTCCGCCACCGTCTCTGCTCTGGACTACCGGTGTGATCCACTTCATTGTCCTCAAGATCATCGACGGTGACGAAGAATGTCTCGAGAAAGCCGATCAGCGCCCTCTTGCTCTTGGAGCTGTCGAGGCTATCGCCAGCGCTGCTCAAGCTGCTGGGCCTGCTCCCGGCAGCCTGCCGGCCAACAACAACCTCTGCAGCAGCTTTCAGAGCGCCTTGCTCGTAGGTGTTGAGCAGAAGATTAAGGAAACGCTTCCTCAGACCCAAGTCCATGGTTGGATCTGGTGGGCTCGGCATGTCCTTCGGTCGACTCAGCGCACCGAATTGCAGCGATGCCTGGAGCCTCGCATGCAGAGTTGCGACGCGAGGCTGCTGGTAGATCGCCAGCATCCGCGCTCGAAGCGAATCGCCTGCATCTTCGCTCGAGAAAAGTGTTGGCTGCGAGCGGGCGAACACTTCGTTGATCAAAGCTGTGATGGCGACCTCTTCGTTGCTGAGGTGGGCGTCGACATAGAGCTGTGGCTGGACGATATTCTCTGTGAGAACAGGATATTTGCTGAGCTTGGTACGAGCGAGGTCAATTGAGCGCGGACGAGTAGTCAGAGGTGAGCGCTTGGTGACCGTGGCTGGCTTGGTCGCTACGATGACAGGCTGCACTGGAGAGGAGTTGACGGGCATATGGCCGACTGCTCGTGGCCCCGTGGAGTTCGAAACAGGCTGCGAAGATGTGACTGGCCCACGTCTAGGAAATACCTGCTGTGCTCGCGGCTTTGGTTGTGGCACAGCGTTGCGAGGTATTCCAGCCTGCCGAGCTTGAGAGGAAGCTGTCGGTTCGAAAAGCCGTGACCGGACGCTCGTTTGCTTTTCTGCGACAACTTTCATCTCCAATTTCTGCGTCGCATAGGTTGAAGGTCCAGCGTAACCAGGTGGCATGTTCTCCTTCCCGCCGCCGTGGCCAGGCACGTCTGTCGCAGGCAGATTGCTTGTCCAAAATGTCGTCTGTAGTGGCAATCTCTTCGGCGCTGCCGATAGAGACATCCGCGGCACCTTTCTTATTGGTTTCGCGTCATCAAACGCTGGCTGCGCATCCTGCATTATTGGCAGTGGCTGAAGGCTCGCTGTGGGTCGAGGTACAGCAGGCAACGCGAACGTGTCATCCAAGTCTTTCGTCGTGTTTGCACCCGGATGAATGGTGACCATCGTCGTATCTTCGGCAGGCACAAAGATGGTCTGTCTCCGCGGATTTTTACGCAACCCGGCATTGGTCTCTGCCTGGGGAGTCGGTCTGTCGTTGGCGGCCGTGGCCACAGTCGGCTTTCTCGTCCTTGGCTGTCCGATCTCTCCCAATGGCGCTGGTGCCAGCATGTCTTCAGCCTCCGTCGTGCGTGAGACATCTCGCCGCAGCCTCTGCGCTGGTCGGGCAAGCAACGTGCTTTTCTGCTCCGCCTGCACACTTTGCACCTCCAATAGCTCATCTTCCAGCACATCCTCGAAGATCGTGAGTTCCGCATGCTTCTTAGGCCTCCCCAGAAACGTCGACTTCCTCCTAGGCTTCGCGTTCCTGAAATCTTGACCTAGTGCTCGTGTATAGTCTATGTCCGTAGTGCATGTATCCTCTGTATTTGATATCGTGGTGAACCTCCTGGCATGTCCCAGCGAAGCTGATGGCGCCGGACACGGTGTAGCCAGCGATGTCCGCGACATTGTAACGGTATGTATCTATGTCATGTCCAAGTGAGAGTGATGGTACTGCCCCTAGTATTCCTGTCCGTGTAATGGTGCCGGTGGCTCATGCTCATGCCGGCACGCGTGTGGCGTCCGTGAGGCTGAAGGAGCATGTATTTGTTTACGGGCTGTTGCCAGGGACGATCGTGGTTAACCTTTCGGCAATCGATGGACAGGCGTTAGCGCGCTTTAGGCCCCTCTTGTCAAAGATCGGAAATCGCCACTCCGCTCGCAAACTGCCCCGTCCGATATCGTGGCACAGCTTTGGGTCGACTCTTGACTGTATTGATTACAATGTGTCCTGAGGTACAGCGACACAGCCATGCTCAGCAAGAAGCCTAGTCTGCTAACCGGCGCCTACGGCTCGCTACATTCGCTCCAAGCCTCACGATCGTCTACGTCATCAAGTCTCAGACGAAGAGATGGCACTCGAACATGCTCGGAGAGCACAAGAGCATATGCGACGATAGCAGAGGAGCCTCATAATCCCTCCTCACACAACCGCCATGAGTTTCCGCCCGAGTCGCCAAAGAAAGAGCCAATCCACCCATGGCCGAAGGAACAGCATCCGACGCCATATCAGATCTTCGCCATGAGGTCAAATGCCACATACAACAAGTCCAGATTTAACGATATGGTGAAGCTATATCACCCAGATCTTCCAACCAATACAGCATGTCACCGTTCACACCACGATATTACGTCCCACGTCCGCATGGAGCGCTATCGGCTCATTGTCGCCGCACACACGATTCTTTCCGACCCCGTCAAACGTAGCGCATACGATCGCTTTGGCGCAGGCTGGGGTGGGAACGCAGAGGCGCGCAATGGCCAGCAGGGGACACATCCTGGCCCAGGGCCTTTCAGCTCAGGTCACGGCTGGAACACACAGAGCGATCCCATTTGGAATAACGCTACATGGGAAGATTGGGAGCGTTTCTACGCTTGGCGTGCTCGACAACAAGGAGGTGGTGACGCTACTGATGGGCAGCAGAGAGGACTGTACATGAGCAACAGCACTTTCATTGCGCTCGTCGCTTTTCTGGCCATGATCGGCAGCTCAGTCAACTACAAGCGCGGCCAGGATGCTGGGACGTACTTTGTTGAGCAGAGAGATTTGGTGCATGATCGAGCGGCGAAAGAGCTGAGAAAGGTGCGGCAGGAAATGAGTGGATTACACGGAAGACAAGAGCGCATCGAGTTCTTCGTGCGGCAAAGAGAAGCGACCATGGGTGCACTTTCAGAGCGTGACATTGAAGCCATGCGAGAAGAGAAGGCCAGAAGAGTGTTGCCCGAAGGTGAAGTCTGCTCGAGCGAAGGTGTACGAGGCAGTGGGACGTGAGGTCGAAAATGACGCCAAGACTTCAATTACTAGCCCACAGGCTATGATGCAGGAACGACATAATGCCTCCAGGTGCGAGAGCAAGCAGGTACGCTTGACGCCTCTGACCCATGTGGAAATAGCAGTCATGCCACGCATTGGCATATCACGTCAAGAGATACCACCCGCAGATCTAGCCTAAGCTTTTTCCCGCGGCTATGGAACGGCGCATGCAGCTCCGCGGAACGATCGCCAAAGTCTAGATCGCGCGCGCAAGACGTCCGCAAATACGGATAGGTATACCGACAAATTCGGTCAGGGCCTTCGTCAAGTCGCGTCCAGTCTGCTTTGCGATCATGGGTCATCTCTGAGGCCGTGGGGTGGGCGGCGCAGCAGTAAGGGGGGGAACAAAGAGGCAGATCATGATCCACGGCGGCGGTGGCAGCCACGAGTCGGACGCCCGTGGTGGCGGCGTTAAGGCAGTGGTGGTCACCGTGGCGCTGCGGCTATCTTCTACATCGTGGCTGGGCTTCAGGAACGCTTGGTGTGCATGAACGTCAACGTAGTAGTGCATAGTTGTACAGCCCACGAGCGTCATGCCCATATCCCAAAGCGACTTAGAATACCGCTCCCCCGATGATGAAGACCCTCTCTTCTTCCCTTCTGATCCACTGCACCACCCTGTTCGCTGCCTGGGCCAGTTGAGCTTTCGTACATTGTGGTCCTGCCACACAGTACAGCTCAAACAGCGGCGTTTCCCATGCTAGCGCCGTATGCTCCTTCGCCGTCACGTTCAAAATTCGCAAATGACTAGTGCGTGAGTGGATCGCTTCGTGTAGCTCGCCATACAGCGAGATCAATTTGCGCTTGGCCACCAGAGAGTGATAGTAAGGTTCATAAGATGGCATCGTGAATTGCACGTTTGCGCGGGATTTGTACAGGAAGTGACGCAACGGCGTCCCCGGTAGAAGTGATGCAGTGGTCGCGTGCCCTTTGTGGATAGCTGTCTTGAGTATCGAAAGGCTACCGTTGGACTCCAATTGCGAGATGAGAGTATTCCGCATGCCGCGCAGCTCGTAGAACGACTCCTTGCTTGCGGAGATCAGGACGATTGCCACTTCATCGTCTTTCCCGGACGACAATGGCCGCTCGGCATACGGCGTCTCCGGTGCCAGACTCGAAGTCGAAAGGAAAGAAACATACATGTACAGATATCCGGTGTTGTTGAAGCCAGGCAGACACAGCGGTATCCAATTCTCGCCCCCAGCGGCCTTGACCGAGCTGGCTTCGAAAAGCATATTGAATATGAGATGGAGATCGCCAGGATGAAGTGAGTGTTTCTTTGGTCGCACGACGCTGACAAGGCGGCCTGCGGCTACGATGAGCCCATAGAGGAGGTCTGGTGACCGAGCTTTGAGCAACGTGTCATTAATTGCGCGGCGATGCGTCTTACGGAGGCGTAAGCACTCGAGAGCGGATAGCAGAGTGGACGGTGATCCACGAGTAAAGCCATCTGCGAGTCCATCAAGGAGCATCTCGGTCCCTTGGAGTGGTCGGCGGAGGTCCGTCGAAGGACGGTTGGAGAATATTCGCTCCATACTGGGCAATGTGAGGGTAGAGAGGATCTGCATGTACAGCGACTCGAGCTGCATGCGAAGCTGAGCATCGCTCTCACTCAGTCTGCTCACGGCGACGAGGTGAAGATGGCCTTTTGACAGCATAACAAAGCGGGTGTCGCCTGCTGTGAAATTGTGCAATGGGTCATTGTCCTCTTCGTAGAAGGAAATGAGCGTCTGAGCGACACCAATATAGTGGCTGATGAGTTGATCGTCACCGTGCCGACTATAGATCGGCTTGCCAGACGCCGAGAGGATAAAAAAGTGTTTGAGCTTCATCCTCCAGGCGTCCAGGAGCTCGCTCTCATTGGAACCAGTGGCGTTCAATTCGCCAACATCATCGAACTCGCGCTGGATTTGCCAGCTAGTAAAGTCATCTTCGTCCGGGAGGCTGGAGAATGGATCATGCTGTTCAATCTGAGCGCTGAGAGCCTTCCAAGCCGGCGACTCGTGGTCCTCTGCAACGTCGCCGAGCACACTCTCTCCATCTAATCGAGCATCAAGCGTGGGGGCGTAACTCTTGAGGCTTGCAGAGTCATCGCCACCGCTGTCGCCACTGGCAACATACCGTCCTAATTGAGCGAAGCTCTGCTTCCGAGAGACCACACGACTAGCGGGTGACGATTGATCAGCACGGCTTTGGGTGTGGACATCTGCGAGCGAGAGCGCGGTTGTGGCTTGGGAAAGTAGCTGCGGCCTCGAAGCGCGCTTTGATAAGCGCAACGATCCAGCTCCGGACGTCAGCGGTCTGCCACCGGCTTCTAGCATTGGTCGAGGAGGGAGTGGTGGCGGTGTCAACTCCCGTGAGCCTTCCAGGGAGGGACGCTCGTGTGTTCCAGCGACATGTTGTGCGCCACTGAGGTCGCTGTTTGGTGACTTTGTGGCTGCCGCGAGCGAAGACGTCTCATCTTCTATCTCTCGTGACATGATCTTTTTCTGACATCTTGCTTAGGTTTGGGCAAATTCGAAGTTCCGGTAGCTGATGATGGCGTTAACAGAACAAGTCGGACCGGGTTCGTTGTTACGAGGTGAGGTTGACGGGTTTCGTGCCTGAGGCACGATATGTAAGTGCGACTTCGCGCCTGGCTTCACGCGGTCTCAGGCAGCTCCAATTACAATGCGGCCATTTCTTCCGCGGTTCCAAGCAAAAAGTGTATCTGGAACAAGCTACGCATGGATGACATCGACCGGCCATGAGTCTTGATGCTCTCAGCGGACGACGGTCCGCCACCCCAAGTGGATCTGGGCGTTCCTCGCCAGTCTTGCGCGCTGAGCGCCGAGCAGTCGAGGACGGTATGTGCGTTTCACTCAAGGTATACCATGCCTACGCGCTCTAACGGATTCGCAGAGCTGTTCAGATCAGACAAAGTTCTAAGAAGATACGCCGTGTTGGTGGACAAAACACTTGCCTCCTGGGAAGTGTCTCCACAAGAATGGGCTGACTACATTGCGTTCTTGAGTCGTCTCTTGAAGGCACGTAAGACCGCAGGCAGCATTCGAATATGGGTACTGACCACATTTAAGGCCATCCAAGCACACCCAGCGGACATCACTGTGCTTCCCCACGCGGAGGATATCGCATCGAAGCTCGCGCAATGTCTCAATCCCGCCCTTCCTTCTGGTGTGCATGGCAAAGCCCTTGAGGTCTATACTTACATTTTCGACACTTTTGGGGTGAGAGTAGCCAGTGGCGAGACAGAACGCAGCTGACTAGCTACAGAGAGCTCACATTTGCGCCCACCTCCAAGACTATTTGCCGGGGCTGACACCTGTATTGTCATTCGCTTCGCTTTCCATCCGTCCAGTTGCGTATGCTCTCTACGAAGACCATATCGTTAAGCTCCATTCTCGGGATCTACGCCCAGTGCTCAAGGCCCTCTTACTTGGCCTCTTTCCCGCAACCGAGGAAGAGACAGCGGAAGACTTCGAACAAGCCTACAGCATTCTCGAAACCCTTGAAGTCAAGTTCGCTGGGGGATTGAGTGGCAACGGCCCAGACGGCTTCTTTTGGCAGACGCTATTTTTGTGTGTCATGACTAGTCCGACCCGCCGTCACGGCGCACTCAACTATATAACACGCAGATTGCCCAAATTCTTCGGAACAGGTCCGGCGGTAAGTGGGAGCAACGAGCTCTCGCAGTTGCCGGAAGAGACTAGAATGCTCATCTCGCCGGAGCCTGGTCTCTTGCTCAGATGTTTCGTCGCTGGTCTATCCGATTCCAATATCTTGGTTCAGAGAGGGTACCTTGATATGCTGGTAACTCATTTGCCGATGCACTCTCCTGTCTTGCTTCATGCGGCTAGACAAGAAGACCGCGATCGCCTGACTTCCGCCGCGATGGAAGTTCTGCTACGGCGGGAGGTGAGCCTCAATCGTAGGCTGTGGACATGGCTCCTGGGACCAGACGAGAAGGACTCAATATCCAGCGCTGTGAGCCCTTCCAAACTGGAGGCCGCCCCGGATGACTCAGCTGCTAGGGAACACCCGACTCCATCAAGCGGTCTACTCCAGCCGTGGGAGTATTTTCGCAAGTATGCAAAAGAAACCCTGCAACGGTCTCTTCTAGAACGATTCTCCGTCCAGGAAACAAGTTCAAACTCAAGGGCAAAGGCGTTTCGCATCTGCCTCTCCCTCATGGACCGCTGGGAGATCGGAGGTTCCATCATCCCAGAAGTCTTCCTACCTGCTCTAAGAAGCCTCTACATCCACAGCAAAAGTGCGGCTCCCAATGAGTATCTCGAGGTTCTGCGTAGTGCTAGATTGTTCTTCGACGGTGTCGAGCCTGGCTTGATTTGGTCGAGTATCCTCGATCTGGTGGGTCGGTCCATACACGCGGATGGCGTTAACCCGGGTGAGCTGGACTTCTTGAACTGGATTGTGGACACGTTCAACCTCCGCGAATTCGAGATGACGACTGTTCACGCTCCTCTGGCCACATTGTACGTCCTGGGAAGGATCAGGAGGCTGTCGGTGGATTCTTATCGCACTTTCGCACTTTCAGTTTTGGGTATTATGGAGAAGCTAGCTCGAATCATTTCGAAAGAGGCTTTCGCGAATAACGATAGCAGTGTTGCAAGAAGGACGGTCGATCAGAGCACGCAACAAATTGAGGACACAATCACCTCCTTCTATCAGCGAGCATACGACACGGGAGCAGATCGACCTCGGCCGTTACCCTCGGCCGCCACAGCGCAAATGCTGGTTCATTCTTGCGCCGCGCTTGCATCAGAGGCCATGACTGCTTCATCTGGCGAGCGTTTCTCCACCTCCATGCGCGTGTTGCTGAGTCTCCCGGTTACTGGGGCTGCATGGACTGATCGGGCATTCAGGGGCTTGGTGCACGACGTCTCGGCCGCAACAACCAAGTCTGCGGTAGCGCATGAAGCTGTTGACTTCCGAATTTTGGTCGCTGTCACTCTGTTGCTCAACGACCCCAGGACGACCAAGATCATCGATGAGAATCAATACAAGGACATTGCTATCGCCGTCACTGGTCATACCTGGCAGTACTTGTCTCCGCAGAGGCCTAAGTATCACGTGGAGGCCGCGCGGCTGCTATGGCAGCTCTCTTCCTTGCCACACTGCAGCAACTTGCTTGATGTCGCCTTGTTAGATATCTTGCATGCTGGCTTGCATCCACCAGCAGGCCTCGCAGAGCACGAAAGAGCCCGTGCAACAACCGTACGCAGCTTCGCCATTTTTTGGAACCACAGCGTTCCAAGCCCCTCCGTACCAGGGACTATTGCCTCGAGCCGCCGTGCTAGCGCGCTGCCCAATACCGCCGATGCCGCCGAAGTAACAAGCCGGATGGAAGTCTTGACCCCCCCGCTGTTCCGAGTCCTGGAAGCGCTTCGTTTTTCTTCTACGCCATCAGGTGGAGCTGTCAGCAGATGGCTTGGTAGCCTTGCCAGCCTGGACCAGGTTTTCCTCGTCGTCGGGCGCCAATTCCAGACTATACTGGACCAATGGTACAAGGATGCAGCTGACATGCGCTTGTTACCTCGCGCCGGCAAAGACGCCGTACGTAACGTGTGTTATGTTCTGACCCTATATGCGGACCTTCTGAAAAATGCGACAAGTTGGACTTGGCAGTGTTTCAGCAATCTCGATCTCGACACCGCTGACGACTCGACTAATGACGGACCGGCATGGCTTGTGCAGAAGCTATTGAATCTTCTCATCGACCCACCATCAAAAAGCCAGGAGCTGAGCGCGATCACGGTAGAGCTTCTTATGGTCCTAGTCAACAGCCCGGCGGGCCAAGGCGCAAGTACACCCCAGGTGGAAGAGCGGCTCCTTAATCGCATGGTAGTCTGTCTGGACGACGGTGATGAGCTGCTTCAAGGACCTCTTCTAGAGCTGATCGGCTCTTGCATCCGCATGCGAGTCGAAGGCACTGGGCTAGGCAAGCGATATGACGCTCCCAGACGGCCATCGCTTGCTGAACGCACGCTATCGCTGGCAAGTCCTTCTACAGCTGTGACACCAAGCGTCACGCACAGTCCGCCACCTCAGCTTATTCCTTGCCTCCGCCGCGCATTCACGTCACCATGTGCCAGGTCGCACTTGGACCAGTGGCTACAATTTTTGTCTGCAATACTGCCAATATTTGCTACCGCGATTTTTACAAGCCTGATACCCCTTGTCGAGACTGTGTGCGGTGAAATCAGCGAGGTCTTCTCGGAGCTGCAGGCAATGACTGTCGTCACCAACGCCGCGACAACATCGGGGCCAGGCGAAACAATCCTTTGCCTGCTCGACGCACTGGAGATGATTCTTGCTAGAGCGCACGAAGCGCTTGACCATGAAGGTGGATCCGACGATGCAACAAAACCTCAAGTGCAGACCAATGGGTTCCTCGGCTCCATGACTTCAGGCGTCTTCCGCGTTGAAGGTCCGCCAAGTAAAACAGCGCAAGCCAATAGCCGCCTTACTGTCGTTCTTTCCTTTCAAGATGCCATAAGATGCTGCCTAGATGTGTGGCTATGGACCAATAATTATAGCGACGCCGGAGACTATGACACCTCGAGTGCAGCGACCACGGCATACTCTGCCCAGCGGCTCCGTAGCAAGACCAGATATCTGCTTGAGCAGATGTTTGCCGTTGAGCCTCTGGAGTCGCTGGAGGTTCTTATGCAGCGATGGCGACAAGATCGCGACATACAGCAGATGTCGGCTACCATCACGCTCCTCCAGATCATGCAATGCACTGCTCCAAAGAGTGTCATTCCTGCGATACTTGATGCCATCTGTACTCGCACAATCTCTTCAACAATTCCAACTTCGCGCCAGTCAAGTCAAAGCATGCAACTCACGGCTGTCGACATCGTCCTTTTCCAACTGGCCTACCTGCAATCTCTCGAGGACGATGCCATGGATGAGATCTGGTCAGACTGTATCGCATTCCTGAAAGACGTTCTGGCCAATCCGCTCCCGTATCGGCAGATCATGGCAGCTTTATTGTCATTGATCTATGTTCTTGCGCAGAAGGTTGGCAACACCAACTTCGGCGACCAGCGACGGATGCGAAAGGACCTCGGCGATATTTTTCAGCGACTGTTATCGGCCTGCCTGACAACACTCTCTTCCGGCGGTGCAGCGATGCTCGATGGCACACATGCCGCGACAGCCTCTGCAGACCCGCATGACCTCGGCTCATCCGACACGCTGACCGTACTGCGTCGAATCATGGAAGGTATCGAGACCATCGTCGAAAGTCCTGATCGCGTAGCCGCAGTGGTCGCAAGCATCACAAGCTCGGTTATAACCCCTACACTTCGGTCCAGACCGTTCCCAATGAGCTTTTCAAAAGGCCATCTTGACTTAATATTGATGCTTTTGAGAAAAGCACCAACATCCAAGCCTCTGCGCAAGGATATTAGTGACGCATTTCAAGATGCCAGGCTTCTGACGTGTGATCCGGATGTGATCGAACAGGGCTGGCTGCCCGTGATACATCAATGGGCACTCCGCGAGAAGGAGCTCTTACCCGAGTTGCTTGCTAAGTTGACACCGCCGACCAGCGCTGGCATTGTATTTGGTGTTGGGGCAAGCGCAGCCAGGACTGAAGCTGATCGACGGTCTCAGCTTCATCTGAGACGCCTCAGTCTTTTGCTTCTTGCGAGTCCGCAGGATACCTGGCTTGGCAATCTGCGGGAACTGAACGAGAAGCCATACGAGCTCTTTGCAGCAACAGTCTCTTCGTCGCCGTCGGCAGCCATAAAGGCGGATGTCTTCATGCTATTGAGAGCATTGACAGTGTCTTTCACTCCGACACATCTAGCGCCTTTCTGGCCGCTGATCAATCAAAGCCTCCAGGCAGCACTCATGAGTCTTCTCTCAGATCAGAAGGGTCAGCAAGCAATGCCCAATCTGGGTCTCTTGCAGGCGTGCCGGCTTTTAGGCCAGTTGGTTGCACTTTCGCCCGACGACTTTCAGCTGCATGAATGGCTGTACATCGTGGACACTATCGATGCGGTCTATCGGACGCCAGGTTCAACACTTGCCGCGTTAAGTGATCAGGTCGCCGAGGCTTTAAGCAGCGGCAGTGGCGAAGAGGACGAAAGCGGCGCGAATGCAGTCGATGTCCTCCACAGTGCAACGGGCAGCAGCGAACAACTCTTTGGTGGCAGTCACCTTGACATCGAGGACATCAGAGCCTTCAGCCATCAAGACTTCGCCAGGATTGTTTTACGGCCAGCACTTAGCCAACTGAGCATGCGCACCTATGAGAGCGTATATAACCTGGAAGCCGCGGATGCCCACGTTCACCGTCGATCGCTGCTGATGGACATCTTAGATGCCTCTACGGTTGTGGCATGACGAGACTTGTTGAGTGTCAACCCAAAAGGCTGTGGCGGTGCAGCCGCCTCAAATGCCAATATCACGAAACGGAACAACGATCATATCCCCCTATCCCGTTTCACAGATTATCGTCATAAATTTTCCAGCAGCGATTACATTCTTATCACCATGACCATGTCGTCACTGCGATCGACGGTCGATTAATTTTCGATGTCGGCTGGGTATTAAGCTTTCCACGTGTTGAAAGTCCCATATCCGGGCCTGCACGGCCGCAACGCTGACATACGATCACCGACATCCGAGCACTGGCTGGGACTGCATGTTCCCTCCCACCATTGCAGCTAGGCTGGGAACGCGCAATGGATTGCTGCCAATCCTATGTCCTGATACACAGCGACAGTCAGACGCTAGAGTGTCTTCATCCGAATCGGGCACTTTAACGGCTGACAGAGTAGCTGGGACTTCGCTTCCACGGGTCCGTACACGAATGCGCAACTCCAAGCAGTCAGCACCGCGCACCTATGTCAGATCGAGAGATGAGGTCGGCCTTGTCCGTGGATTAATCGCGAAGCCACAGCAGAATCGTTCAACACCAGGAGAGTAGTGCGACGGAATTGGAATGCACTAACCCTCATGGCGCTCGGCACTCCAACGAACAAGGCACTCGGCAAAGCCTGCGGTGCACGCTGCAGACACGGTTTCTGCGGCTAGGATTGAGGAGTGAATTGGCACAAGCACGAAGAAGCCCACGGCCTGTCATTGGCTGAGCTGCATACGGGGCCGCGGCGGCCTCGCCTCGGCGCTCCCAGTTGACGTCATGTGAACTCGATGCTTCCGCTCGCTACGTCGGAAGCAACCGGCCGACCAGATATTTCGATGCGTCCCTGGCAGGTGGAGCGACATGGGAGAGACAGGGAGGGGCTGTCGCTGTCGTTTCGCGCGCCATTCGCAGCTGGCTGACTCGCGTGCTCGCTGTCGCGTCGCAGAATCCTCGGAGAAACGCAGACGATACACCAGTCTCGCGGCAGCCAAGCTCATGGAAACTGGGGGATCGACTCGAATGCTCCAATTCTACAGCATAGGCAGTCAAGGACGTAGCGAGTCGTAGGCCATCGTGGTTGCGTCCAGGACACAGATTGTTGCGATATTCTGCTGAATGAATGCTGCGGTGAAGTGCTCTATACAGCATCGGTCGATCAGCGACCGTCTCACTCGGAACGTATCCGAGTGACAGACCCGCTGCATCCATTACCCACTCACGTTAGACCCGCATCAACACATTCAATGTAGCCTCTTCCGGTCTGCTCGGTGCTCAATCGGCTGGAGACGATCGCTGTGTGGAACGGCAAGGAACGGCAACGACGGTCAAGCATTTTGGACCCCCCGCCAAGCTTCGTCATAGAGCCTCGACCGCCTGGGGAGGCTGTCGATTAGGCCGGCCCAGATCTCAATGCCCACGCAATCCTGACAAGGGATCAGAATCAGATGGGCTGGTGATTATGGCAAGGCCTGCGGAGGTTGCGCTGCCAAGTCTGCGCTGCCAAGTTTGCGCAAATTGCAGCCGAGGAGATGGTCGAGTGGAAGCTTGGTGAACCATCGCTCTTTCGCAACGTAATGGCCGCGTAGGTGAAGTATATCATCGGCACCTGCCGAAACGTCGAAGGCGGGGGCAAGTGTAGGCGGGTGACAGGCCCGAATTTGATAACGCTATTGTTGGCTCACACAGCGATAAACGTGCTTGGCGCACAGCTTCAATGAACAGACATACACCTTGATGGATGCGGAGGCCGCGTGGTCATAAGCGACGCGCCCATGGAAGACAAACTACATATGACGCGAGTTGGCTTTCTGCATAGATGCATGCTCGATGAAGCTTGACTCTAGGCTCTGACAGCCGTCCTACGAGAACGATGCATGTGGCGTTGTGAGGCTTGACTCTAGCGCCGTGCATTTTGGGAAGAGAAGCGGCATTGACACCGCCTGCGGCACTCCTGAGAAGTCATGGGACACGGTTCCTTGCTCAGGCTCCCTGCCACGCCCTATAGATGGTTCTGCTGCCCCAAGTCTGCCCCTTCTTGAGCACGACCATGTGCCGCAGCTTGTCGTCGTTGATGGCATTCACATAGCGGCTAGCCTCCAGGCAGAGGCCGCTTCGAGCACCACGGGCTGGCATGCCGTCCATTTCCGGAACGTCGATGAAGCGGCCGCAGTAGAATTGGAACGCAGGCTCGGTACTCAAGGCCTCGAAGTGAATCCTTGTGTTCGGATGGTAAAGGGTGATGAGTCTCTTGAGCGGCTCTTTCCGAGTATCCAATGGAACCGAGGCTGGGTCCGGGTTCATGATAAAACAGTGGTCAGGGTTTGGTTCCTTCGCGCCGAGTGTGAACTCCTCGTTCGCTGGAATGCCTGGAAAGGGCTTGATCTCGCCAGTCGGAATATCGTCACTGTCCGTGACTTGATGCAGATTTGTCGAGATGTTGACTTTGGTGCCCTCAATGGTCGGCCCATCAGAAATGTTGAAGTAACTAGCATGATCTCCAATTAGCCTGGTATCAGGTCTCTGCGAGAAGGAACATACCTGTGGTTCGTCACCGCCACGGCCGTCTCTTCAACCTCATCACCGATCAACTCCACCTCGTACTCGATCTCGAGACTCGTCTTGTCCACACCCTCATCCTTGTCCGTGCCGGCTATATACCACAATCGCAGCTCGACCGTTCCAGGATAGCCCTCCTCGCCATCCTTGCTCACGTACGTGAACTGCACAGCCTCGCGCCCGTTCCTGCTCACGGGCTTTGGCCCGTCGAAGTCCTTCTTGCCCCATCCTTCTGGACCGCCATGCAAAGAGTTCGGTCCGTTGTTCGCATTCAATTTGTAGCTCTTGCCGTTGATATTGTTGATCTTGGCTCCCGACACACGGTTCGCGACGCGCCCGATCGTTTCGCCAAAGAAAGGACTGGACTTGCTCCTGTACGACTCCGCCGATGGGAATCCAAGAACAATGTTTCGCCCGCCCACTCTGAACTCCTTGATGATGCCACCTTGAGGCAAGAACTCGAAATTGCTAGCCATCGTTGTGGTGTGTGTCCGCGTGAGGGTTGACTTGCTTCGTGCGGCAGTGGAGGCTAGAGAGCGTACAGGAGCTGAACGAGCGAACATGGAACAGCTCACTGACCTTTGAGAGAGAAGGCCGTCTTTCAATCCGGCTTTGGTGGAGCCGTCGCTCAATGTGGAGGGGCATGATATTTAGCCAGAAGTCCCTCATGGCTACAGGCTATACGCAGGCTCTGATGTCAGTAGTTCAGATTTGGGGTCGAGGCAGATGGGATGAGAGGATGCGAGATCTTCTTGCAGGGGCTCTACTGTGCAACCTCGAAGCACTCTTGTGGAAGAGATCCTGCCTTCTCCATTACTGTCCGCATGGACAGACAGCCGGACCCCTTTCTGGAAGCTGCGGGGCAATGGCGTTTGGCGCCTCGCGTACAGCTGCACTCGTCACAACCACCATAGCATCACCTCGAACACTCTGGGTGAGTTCACAAGCGGTATACAGGCGGAGCCTTCCGTGACGATTGTTCATCGCATACGGTTTACGAGACAAGGCGTGATGGTCTTGTAACCCGACTGCGCTCCTCATAAGATGACGTGCCACCAATAATGTTGACGAGCAACGAGAGAAATCGACCGTATCGCCAAGGCTGCCAAGGGTAGTCACACCATACCCTGGACGAGAGAACGAGCTCCATGCGCCTGAAAATCATCTCGCATGCCCAGCAGGAATCATGAATCAGGGCTGACAGATGAGCGGGCTGCACAAACGTAAGCGGATGCGGCTGCTGTTTGATGCCGTGTCTTGTGAGCAGGATGACTAAAGTCATGCTACACAATTATGCACAAAGCATGGTTAAACGCCGACCCAACCCAACCCAATTGAATCTATCCTACACAAGAGTGCCGTAATCAGGCCCCGCCCCGTGTGCCGTCGCCTTCGCTCGAACGCAGCACGCAATCATGAGAAACCCAAGAGCTCGCTGAGAAGATTTTCCCAGCCTCGGTCGGAGACAGCCGCGAGCGCGAGCGCGAGCGCCGCAGCGCTCGCCGCCCGATAAGTCTAGAGCTCTTTTCCCTACTGCCGATCTCAACGACATCCTGTCGATTATCGACCTCGAGGCTGCATCCCAAAAAGTCAATTGTGCGAATGCGATGGTGTCCCCTGGTCACCCGTCAAGTCGCTACCGAGACAAATCTGCTGAACTCGATCTCCATCGGATCCAGTAGCGAATTGAAGTCCGTAGCGCTGTTCGTGAATGCAGTTGGGAATGCTTGTGGGTAACCGTTCAATTGCATGGATGTCATATCCGCATCATACTCGCTTCCCTGGAGACCGCTGAAGTTGTCATTGTTGGTTATGAACCCTTCTAGTTCTGAGTGGCTGGACTGCACGTCCGGTGCAGACATGTCGAATTTTGGCCGCATCATCGTGTTGGGGTGGTCACCACGGCTGCTGCTCATGTCCGATATTGTCCATTCAGCTTGGTAGAATTGGGGATCGCTTGTCAGAGGCGGTGGCTGGTGGAACGAGCTTGGTCGCGATGATGCATGCGATGCCGCCGCCCGCGTTTGAGGCACAGGGCTTTGAGCAAGCGGTGAAGAGGTGTTGCTGTTGAATGCATTGCTATCACGACTGAAGGTGAAGCTGTTTCGGAAATGCGGAGGTTTCGTGTTCGCGACTGAGCTTGTCGAGGAGTGTTTCAGAGGAGCATGTTGGCTATTGTCGGAGTCGGAGCCAAAGGATCCTCGCCTGTAGGTGTAGCTTGCGCCCTCGGAGAGGAGTTTGGATTGGATCTTGGAGAAGTCCTCTTCGAAGGTCTCCAGCTCGCCGCTTCCATCCTGTTTGGTCTCCAAGAGATTCAAGGCTTTCAAGATGTCATGCGTCAATGGATAGCCATTTGTTTTTGATAAGACCGGTCCATTCCATGCGTTGGCGGCCAGCAACCGACGATAAGTCTCCTGAAGGGCTGTAACAAGTTGGCCTTGTTGTTGCTCGAGCATCTCGACGTAGCCTTTCGGATAGACTTTGTCGTGGCTCTTCTTCCGCTCACTATGCAGCAGTCAGCATGGAAATTAGAACTTCCGTTCATCGATGCATGTACCCAAAGATGCAGATGGCGTTGTCTGCTCGGCACCTGCTACATGGAGAGCTGCCGTCGCACTTGCTCTTCTTCAAGCGACATCGATCACAGGCCTTGCAGACCCGTTTCCTGACACTGTCGGCGGAGTCTTGAGAAGCAGTCCGGATCGGAGCTGAAGTCTTTGATATTGGTGACATGGGGCTGGGAGACATGTTTCGTGGATGTGAAGACACCAGTGCAAGGCGGAGCTGTTGTAGGTTGACTTGGCCTGACATTTGTCCAGCTCTATATTAGGTGAGCCCTGGCAGGTGTCTTACGAATGATGCCACAATGCGGATGGTATCACAGGGATCTTATTCGTTGTCGGGGAGTGTGCCGAGGGGTCGAGGAACCAGCGACGGCGAGAGGGGCACAAGCTCTGATAGATATAAGCGGAGCAGGAGCAAGAGAGGGCTCAGAACGAGACCGCGGAGCCATCGCCCGGCTTTGGCATGTTTTGTCAGATAAGACGACAGGCACGGTGCATGGCATGTACGGTGCGGGCACAACATCCTTTGCATCCTAAGCGTCGGCCGGCATCATACATCGTCGTCGGCGGCGGCGGCGGCGGCAGGTACCTCGTCCCTGCAATCCCGGGCGCGGATTGGGAAGGCTCGGCCGGACGCTGCTCCCTGGGTGGAAAGAACGGATGCGCCCTCGCGCCTACCCACATGTCTCGCAACGGCCGGGTCGCCGTACCATCAAGGTCCGTAAGCATGAGATGGATCCACGAAAGCTTGGCCACGCAGTCCGCATTGGTGGCTGCAGCCCGTCGATTTCGGCCTGGGGACCGACGTGTTTTCGTGGTGTACGTAATTATGAACGCAACCCCCTAGATTCACCCTGCGCCACACCTCTCCGTCCTCCGTCGGTCCTGATCAATCGCGGATGCGCATCATCTACAGACCGACACGCGCCATCAGACAGCGCCCGACCGACCACGTCAGACTTCGGCGGCGCCCCCAGTCGCGTCTTCCTTCCCATCGCGATCTCGCCGTCGTCCCCGGCGTCCTCCTGTTACGCGATCCTGGCGAGAGTCATGCTACAAGCGAGCTCGCCCAGTCACGGCACCACAGAAGAGACCCCCGAAAGTCTCGCGACCCGATCACTTGGCCTGAAGGATTTTGCTCTAGCCTCTCCGCCGGCTTGGGCCCCGCGAGCTGCGCCAGTCTCGGCTCGACAACGTCTCCGCCTCCGAGCAATCTGGCAGGTGTGCTGGAGTGGTGTCCGCAGACGAGTTGCGAAAGTCCCAGCTCCGCAAGGCATGTGTCCCTTGCACCTCGCTTTCGCGGCCAGCAGCCCACGAGGCACAGCCTCCTGGCCTCTATGCACCGGGCACCCATCCCGCTTGGTCGGCATGGGCACGCCAAGCAATGCGAGTTGGCACGGATAACAGCTTGCTGTTCACCTTTCACGAGGCTCTGCGGTAATGACGGCATGGTGAGTCTTTTAATCACTCATGAACGTGCATAGTGTATGATCGATCAACGGATCATGGCGCACTATCGAGAAACAATGCCGAGGCAACAATGCCATCTCACTGATCCTCCCGCAGTCCCTGTAGCTCGCTCGCCAATCACTTGGAAGATCGCAGCGACCTGGCAAAGTCGTAAGGCTGAGATTTGAAGTAGCACGAACGGGCACGATCTACTGGTCAGCCCAGTGCCAGGCGTCCCAGAATTCGCAAGTGGCTTCACCAGAACCGATCCAGAACGCGACGACTATCTCGTCGGAGGCCCCTCCGACTACAAGGAAGCATTCTCAGCGGCTATGGACAGCCACCCTCTCTGGCCCCGCTGCACTCTTGGACAGTCGAAGCTGACGAACGACAGCCTTTGTGGTTGGTCGATACGCACGACCGCCTCAACGGCTTACCTGATTCCACATCGAATCTCCGGAACAACCAACAACTCAATCTCTCGCAAACCCTCGGGGTTCCATCAGCCGCTGACTGGGATTGCCAGTTTACACATGCAGTTAGCCGAGCGAGTGTGTCCGCTCTCGCTGATTCATCACCTTAGTCGACGAGTAAGCACGCCCTTATGGAGCCATTTGTCGACCAGAGAAAGCATGCCCCTGAATACTCGTAATCTTGGTTCAGCTTTCCGCTGGTAACCAACGAGGAGCTTCTTGTGACTACTGAACGATTGAGTTTGGCACAAATGGCTGCGCGCGGTGGCTGTCGCCTCTTTCTTGCAATGGGATCCATCGCCCTTTTCCACACGGAGTATCTGCTCCTTGGTGCAAGCTATGCTCAATATCGATCCTTCACCTTGTCGCCAGCGCATATGCTCTCGTCCAACCCAAAGCAGTAGGCACAGCACCTTGAGGCAGCTGCAGAAGCGAGACACAATGGCTCAGTCGACCGACCACAGAATTGGTAAATCGTTCCCGGTAATCATAACGCAATGCTTCATTGATGCACCTCTGCACACTGATGCAGCCCTGGCACTCGTTGTCAGTAGTTCAACAGGTATGTAGATGGTTGCATGGCGCGGGCGAGATGCTTCATTGGGTTACTGTCATTTTGATCACGAAAGTTCCTGCCCTTGATAATCAGCAATATAGCTGACACTGCATACTCAAGTACGGCCAGCTGAAACATGCAAGAAACGTGTGGGATGCGAGGTCGTTGGCAAGCCAAAATTACGCAGGAGAAGAGAGCTCTTGGATCACTCATCTTTGAGTCAGCAACGTATTGTTGCTCCAGCCTAGGATTTCACATCCAGTGCACCTCACTGCAAGTTGACTTTCGGTGGTGCCCGTCGAGATTGGTTGTAAGACCGTCAATGGGCAGCAAGGCCAGGAGACATGCTTCGGGTGACTCCTTTGGAGTTCTGGCATGGGCCAATACTACACCTAACGGCTACTCGCCCGGCATCCCTTGCCTCAGGTTATCATACTTGCTCTCGGGATACTCGAGCACGTTCTGCAGGTGTTCCATGTGTCGACCTTCGAATCCGCCGAGCCCATCAACCACGATCCTGATCAGACTGTCCTCGCGTTTGATCGAGTGATCGCCACTGCTCTCCCACCACATCGCACCACCAAGGCCGCGTTGTTTGATGTACTCGACCTTGCGCGCCGCTACCTGTGGCGAATCATACGAAACCATTGTTTTATTCCCGGGATCATAGCACCACGAAGCTACAGCCTCATTATCGAGGTGGACCTCGGAGCCGGGACGAGGCAGTGCCTATGCATGTCCGTCAGCTTATACCCTGAACGGCGATCGTTCCTTCGCCTCGTGTACTGCAGAGCTCAAATTGGTGGATTGCACGCGATGGGATCTCGTGCAAGTGCTTTAGTCAGATTAGATCAAGTTTGTGTGACAGCTTCTCTTCGCTCATCCATTGCTGATGAACTGACATCGGGCTGATGCATCAAACCACGTGGAGGGTTCTGAGTACATCTCGACCGGACCGCAGCAAAGTAGCGTGATTTCTTGCTCATCATGTAGGGGGCATCGTTGAATGCAGGGTATGTGCAAGCTCACCTTGTAATCCCAAACGCCGCTCTCCCACGAGCCTTCACCAACTCCATTGTAGCCACTACCAGGTCCTTCGCAGCCCTGAAAGGCCCGACCGTATAGAGGCATGCCCATGACTATCTTGCGCGAAGGCACACCGTGCTCAATGTAGTACCTAACGGCAAAATCGATGCTGAACGGCGTGGCACTTGGCACCTTTTGCGAAGGAAACACATTCGCCTGATGGCCTGCTTGTCGGTCCCAAGAGCCGGCAAAGTCATACGCCATCATGTTCCAGAAATCCAGAAACCTATCCATCTCGCGTAGCCGCAGCCACCGGCAATTTGACGGCCCAGCAGGTGAGGCGACGGTCAGGACAAAGTGCGGCCTTTCTGGCAAAGAGCTGCTATAGCGCTCCAACTCGTCACGCACAGCACTCAGCAATTTCACAAAGTTTTCGGCCTCAGCTTCCGACTTTGGATACTCCCAATCGATATCAAGGCCATCGAAACCCAGGTCTTTGAGCAGACGAACGGAGCTCTGCGCGAATGTCCTCCGGCCCCTCTCCGTCGAAGCTGGAGCAGCAAAGTTGCCGCTGTACGTCCAGCCGCCGATGCTCAACAGCACCTTGAGATTTCGGTTCCGCTTCTTGAGCAGGTACAGCTGCTTGACGCAGCCATATACATTCGTGCCAACATCGTTCCAGGAGTCTGAAGGGTAATGCTTGTCCGTATCAGACCAGGTATCTGTGAGGTGGACCTCGCCAGTCTCCGGCCGGATATTTGCGAACGCATATAGCACGTGCGTGAGCTTCTCTGCTGGAATGTCCTGCGGGTGGTGGCCGCGGCCATATATCGCCCAGTTGACAAAGTAAGCTATGCTCCTGAAACAGCCGGATTGAGACATCGCTTATCTGCTCCAGAGGGTATCCAGTGCGAGGAGCAGATTTCGTCGCCACAGGAATGTCGAATTGGTCCTCAGGGCCAGCAAACCGATAGGGGGGTGGGAAGAAAACGTAGTGAACGGGGCCGAGTGAGCTGCAAGCTTGCCGCTTCACGGATCAGCCATTGCCACAGCAGTCATCCGTGCTCAACGGTCAGACTACTGTAAGGGACTCCTGAGTGTTCGGAGCCACGACTCGGCAGACGTGGGAAAGCATCGTTGATGCATATGGCGAGATGGAGCGCGGGAGAAGTCGACATTGGCGCCTTAGGCCTCAACATTCAATCTAGATGAGCGGCGCTCGCACCTTTTGGGACAGGCGACCTTGTGCAACCGATAGAGCCCATGACAATGTGAAGGCCACAGCAGTCTGCCAGGCCGACGAAACAGCGTGGCTGAATAGCGGTTTATGGCGAGTTATGGACAAATAGCATAACGAAAATACTTCCACCGAGTGTGCCACAGCTTGCGGCACCTTCTTGCTCATGTTGCCATTTTCGTCTCAGCTGTCATTACGCATTATGCCATCTTCAATTCGATCGCCGTCTGGGATTACATTGAGTAAAACTCCGTATTCTGCCACCTCGTCCGCGGAGCCAACTGTGGAATTGACCCGGCCTCGAAGCAGCTCCATTAGCGGACCTTTCTCGGCGACGCGCATTGTGACAGCCTCATCAATCTTATGCCGCCAATGCCTTCAGGTCCACACTCGTCTACGCATATTGGTGGCAGTGTCGGCAGACAACAAATGATGCTTGAAACAGGTTGACATCTGCGATCGCCAGACCTTGGGAGGCTGGTACGGCGCGAAGGGTGTCCATGGATGTTGATGACGCCTTCTTGAGACTCGGCGACAGTCCAAAAAGCTGCCACGCTGGCAACTTGAGGCAGCTCGACAGAGCTGTTTGGATCCGATGATGTCGAGTTGGCTATCGCCGGGCATTTGCGGTGTGCGCGAAGAAAGCTTGACGGTGCCCAACTTGGTCGCATTCGGCCGAAGCATCCCACCGGAGCCAGAACAATGTCGAGCGCTGCATGAAGTGTCGAACAGCACAGATCGCGCAGTGAATCACTGTACTCAAAGTCGCAGGCGCTTCGACCATGACCCGCCTGTTCTGTGGGCGAGCCTATGTTTCAGTCTCTGCTGATCAACCATCAACCCTCAGTCTCTGCCCCGTCTCCAGCCTCCTCACCTCCACCACTTCCTCGATGCCTGCCTCCTGTTTCACCAAACTTCTCACCTCGTCAACGGTGAAGCGCTTACTCCTCAACCACTTCGTACTCCAGCCTCTCAGCTCCTTAATCTCGTCGTGACACCCCACCCACCACCTCGCTCTCGCCTCTTTTACGACCTCGACACCGGCTGGCGCACCATTCGCGACCCTTCCACCCAGTATCGCAGGGTTGGTCTCCATGTTAAAGCAATGCAAAAGCACATCTAGATGCCTGGTGGAGCCAGAGTCATAAGGACGTATATCCAGGTGGTGCGATAAGTACTGTCGGAGAGCTAACGGAGCAATGCCGTGGGGCGCGTACACAACGGAGAGCGTACGTTCCTTGTGGGAGCGGGTGATGGTGGAGATGTGGGATGTGATGCGTCTTTGGTCGGAGAAGGGAAGCGGTGGAGGGATCTCAGCATCGGTTTTGGCGCGGTCGACATGCGCCGGCGCGTCTGCGGATGTGAAACTCTTGGCTCTGTTTTTCTTCACTCCCTGCTCCTGCGGGTCTGTGATAGGTCGCCCTGGTAGTGTGACCGCCGAAGCCTTCTTCACAAGCGTGCCTCTCAGAGCCGTAAGCGCGGGAGACCCGTGCATATCTTTCAAACTCACCGTCCCGCCGCCTGCCTCTGTAACCAGAGTAAGCAGACTCCCAGGTGGTCGGTACGTGATCGCAACCGCATTATGCAAGCCCGTCAGATCGTACTTCGTGACCACGTTCGCAACCGTCACCTCACCCGCTGACGAGCTACTCGTGTAAGCCTCAAGCTTAATTCTGGTAATCACACCCTCCTTCTCTGGGCTGTATGGTCGCATGAGATGCACAATTCCATCATCGAAGTGTTTCCAGCTCTTGATCTTCTTCGCAGCCGAGGGAGTCGCAAGGATCTTAGTCCGCGCATCTTTCGGTAATGTGGTCAAGGTCTCCCTGTTGCAATGATCGGGGTAATCTTGGCTGATGATTATCAAGTCTGGAGGAGGCTTGAGCTCGGCGAGAGAGGTGAGGGAGACGGGTGCGGTGTGATCGGCTTGCTGAAAGAGAGGGTGAAGGATGGACGTCGAGCCTTGCAGCCATGGATCGAGGAGGATGGTGAAGGCGCCTGGGAATTTGCGTGAAGCTTTGCTATTGGCTTTGCCTACAGGGGCGAAGGCGGGCGCGAACGCCAAGAAAAAGGTCTTGTCGTTGTCAAGCGGTTCGAGGGTCAGGGACATGGTCGCATTGGTCGTCGTTGTTACGTTCCTGCCGCTTTTGCGTATTCGATCAGTGGAGCTGCATTATTGCTTGCAACGGTTTCGTAAACAGAGAGCGAAGAGCAAAGAGAGACGGTCATCAAAGAAAGGAGGCTGATCAACCTCTCAACGCTGTCCAACGAACCAGGTTATTTGTCAAATGACGGGAGGACAGAATGTTTCTGTGAAACCGCGCGCAACCGGGACATTGCATGAGAATCCAATGATGCGTGCCGGGGCAGATCAGAGCTTAAAGGTTTCAGCTCGATGTTGTGCGACGGAAATTCTACCCGGCTGTGGGGGACCGAAACGGCAGGTATGCGCGACGACAAGGCTGCGACCAGAGGAAGTCGAAGTTTGTCGGACATGCGGGATCGCAGTTGGCGAAATCGTCAATGATCCAGCCTGCTCGTACGCTTGAGCTCGCTGTCAATTATTCATGCACTCAAAAGCACCACGTCTCACCACTCGTGCGTCCTTCGAGATCGTTCCGGTGTGACCAGCCCCTAGATCTCAGATCAGTCGCTCATGTGCATTCAACACCACGTCTTCAATGCCAGTCGTAGCCTCTTCTTGGGGTTTGCACGACTCCAGCCGATATGCTGACCCTCGGTTCCGCATTTCGGTCAAGCCGTTCGCCTGGTGAAATAAATCCGGAATCGAAGACTGAACGATGCGATCTGTGGTCATACCACAGAGCATGATGATGCTCCACGGCAAGAGGGCACGACTCTGATCAATGGCAGTTGTGGGCAGGGGTTTGAGCAAGCATCAAGTGATCATCTCCCTAGCGGCCCAACAACACTCCCAACCATCACCGCCGCCTCCCTTTCCCAGCCGCCCTTTGCGCGCCCAACATCACCTTGTCTGCCAGGAAGTCTTGAGCCACGATCCACGCACTCCCGGATTGCCTCTCGTACTCTGTCTCGGTTGGAGCGCAGAGTCCGCGCGGACACTCCACCTCTGCTCAGGATCTCCTGCACACGCGAACTGAGCTGACCGGCCAGACTGCGCCAGAAGAAGGAAGGGAGGCTGTTGGTATCGAGGTACCGGAGTAGGGGGTCGAGAAAGTTGGAAGCGGATTCGTCGTCGTGACTACTCCGTGGGAAGGACAGGTGTGGTGGCGGGGAAACCGAGGACAGCAGCGACTCCAGCGCCACGATGTTCTGACACCTGGCTGAAATCTCCAGAAGTGTGCGGTCCAATTGTGGTAGTGTTGCCAGTGCGCGGGAGAGGGAGGCCAGACTCGACGTTAGCGCCGTCTGTAGATACGATTGCAGCGCACTGATGAGCAGCACTGGCTCGAATTGTGTCAGCGTCGTCGTCGTGGCCTTGACTGGCGAGAGCAAGTAAAGAGTCTGCAGCGCATTTGTCGCCCTGGCCTTCATGTCTTCCGTCTGCGCGTACGTCTTCTCTCCCTGCCGCTCTTGCGGTCCCGAAGAAGACAGCAAGCTTGACATGCTGAACTCCCTGACCACCTTCTGCGCCTGCCCCAGTAACTTCCGTTCCGCAGGCTGAAGGACCTCGCCGCGCAGCGTGGCGACAACCTGCACCCTCGCCATTCCCTGGCCCTCTTCACTGCTGAACAGCTGCCGCAGCCCTAGCACCGTACTGGCAGCGCCGACCATGCCCGCGAATTCCCCGCGCGTCACTACACCCTCGACCTGCGCATCAAGTTGCCTTGCCATCTGGACAGCCCTCTGCACCCCTCGCCCCAGCCTCAACGTCCTCACCATCCGCTCTGCCGCCAGCCGAACTTCCTCGGCAGCTTCATACCGCTCCAGCACCTCCTTCTCCAAGCGCCTGTAACTCTCTTGTAAGCCCTCGACTTGACCCTCAATCTCGCCGAGGATGCGCTGACTGGCTTCTGCTTGGGAGGATGTGTGCGTGACTATGGGCAAGGCGTTGGTGGTGGTGAGGGCGTCGATGCTCGTATCGACTTCCTGCACATCGAACAGGACTCTGCTGAGCGGGGTGGAGAGGTCGAGTGGGGTGTCGGAGGGGTTGTTGGTGCGGTGGACGAGGGTGTTGGCGTAGGCCTGGGGAGAGAAGGCGGCGGAGAGGAGGGGCGCATAGTCGATGTATGCGCTCGCCTGGTCCGGGGCCATGAATTGGGGGATATCTCTATGCTGTGTATTGGAGTCGGTCGCATGGGGGGACGGTGGGTCACGAAGATTGATTAGCTCTGACCGACTCGACGCGCCTAAATATGAAATGGTGGAGAATGCGCCGGACGAGCTCCGTTCACCGTCACCGCTCGCTGCTGCTGCCTCCTTCGTCTCGTTCGCTTCATTGCACGTCAGATTCACAGCGACATTGCTGCCTGCATCTCCACAGCGACGGCCAAGGTGAAGATTGCTCCCAACCGCACCACAACGATGCTGTCACGACTCGAGCCACCGACAGGAAGACGCCACATACAACCCCTCGTACCGCCTTAACCGCCGGCTAGAGAGGAGGAGCGGTTAGCTCGACCACGATATCTATCTTGGACGGCCATCACTCCTCATACATGGCCACCCAAACCTTTACCGAGTCTACCGAGGCCATGATGGCTATCGCGAGCGGCAAGGAAGCAGTCGCCACTCCGGCAGTCCTTCCTCGCCAACCCGACCCAGCCGTCTCGCTCGAAGTTGATATCCTCATGCTCGACTATCTCGCTCACAACACTATCCTCGCTTGTCTGGACTCCCACGGTCCATTCTCCCGCTCCCATAATCTCGCCGCCACCAATGCCTTCCTGAGCATCTTCTCCCATCGCCATCCGGAGTACACCTATGACGACGAGCTTCGATTCCGCCTGCAGCTGCTGAAATTCACCACTCTCTTCACGCAGAGATACAGTCGCAGCCCATCGACCCCTCCGACTGCCTCGCTCAAGCACCTGCGAGCCAAGAACAGTGTCCGGGTCAAAGCTGGAACAGCACACGGTCCACGGAGTCCTGCGCCCGCGCCGATTCTCGAAGCAGACGACCTGGAGCGCAATCGCGCCCAGACCCTCCACGATCTAGGCTTACCCGCCGAAGACGAGGCATACGAGGATGCCTTCTACGGGACCTCCGAATGCGTTTCATTGCTAGATCTGCTGCCGGCTTTCTTGACCTTGTCTGCACTAAGGAACCGGATCAGCCATTCGCAGGTGAGTGCCAAGTGGATCCAGATGGCTGGAGAGTTCACCCTTCAGGCTCTGTTGGAGCAGGTACTCGTCTATGGTATCGGGGACGGAAAGCGGTTGCATGAAGTAATGGACGAGGCATTGGGATGGGGCGTGCTGTCTCAGGACGGCGCGGATCACGACGTGGGAAGCATGCAAGGGAAAGAGTCTCTGGTTGAGGAGATGTTCATGGACGATGCAACGGGCGAGGAGATCCAATCGTGGACGGAGACAAAGGAGCAGATCCGAGCTTGCTGGCAATCATTCACCGTGGATCATCTTTCCGAATTCGCAGACGCGCACCCGCTGCGTGACTTCGACGGAGACATCAAGGAGTTTCTCTCTGCTCTGGCCAGGAGTATGCCCTTACCCGTTCTCGCTCAGCTCGAGACCGGCCAGCTAGACGGCATGAGCAAGGAACAGACAGCCGAGTTCGTCCGCAGCTGCGGTCTGAGCGCCGCGGACTTCTGGCAAGCGCCTGCTGGGTTCAAAGGGCCGCAGGGTAAAGACGAAGAGCACACACATGGATCGAGTGAGTCGCGGGGATTCTAGTGGCGGAGACAGACCACAGTTGCAAGTAAGTCGTGCGTGGAATTCGTTCTATCATAAGCCTCCACCAACTCAGCATCGCGTTCAAGCCAGCCACAACTCTGTCAGGCTCAGGCATCCGAAAAGGTGCCCGTTCATCCGCATATCTACAAACCAGCAGTCCAACAACGCCGAGCGTCTCAATGAACTTTTGTCATCCCGCCACGCCGGAGAAAACGCCCATCCCCCGTGACCCATCATGTGAAGCACCGGCTCCAGTCAGGTCGGACACCCGTCATATATCCAACGAAGCAAAAGCAGAGCCGCCAAAGTCTGGCTCCTGGTCACATCCATCTCTCAGGTGTCCGATCTCCCGTCAGAATGCTCGTTCGTTTTTTTATCTTCAACAACCAGCCGTTGGCAAACACCGTAGGTCTCCTCGTTGATTGAGTTCAGCGGCCAGCGCATTCTTGACTTCCCTTTCGCTACGACAGTATGCGCGACAGCCCCGGAGTCCCTGGATTTCGCCGCCTTCTTACCGGGTCCCGTCTTGTCAGCTCTTGCGCCCTACCGCAAATCTAATTGAAATGGCTTGAAACTACTATCCATCCCATTACACCTGGGACACATACTCATCCTTCCCCGACTTTGCCCCGATATTATTGCCTCGACGCAGTTTCCACACAATCCGCAGATGCAATTCGTACACGCATAGCTCTCCTTTAATACACTGAGTCTTCTACACCCGGCGCAGTAAATCTGCACGGGCTGCGTGCTAAAGAGTGGTGACGTATTGGAGCTGTCGAGGCTGGCTGGGTTCATGATCTGGAATTGCGAGCCAGAGGAGTCGGCGCTGTTGGCGTGGTGATGGTGGTGAGAGGTGGCAGCGGAGATGGAGGAGTCGACGCTAGCGAAAGGCTGGAGGTCGGCGAGGCCGGAGTCGGTGGGTGGCGGGGGTGTGAGGGCGCGGTTGAGGGGCGAGGCTTGAAATGATTGAAATTGAGAGCCGAGGGCGAAGGGTGGAAGTGAGGTGCGGGAGGCGGCTTGTGGAGATTGATAGGGAGAGCCTGGGACCTGCGGCACGTTGTCAGTCAGCGAGGCTAAGGCGGTAAAAGAGCCGTACGCACCGGGGTAAGATCTCTCGACCCCTCCTCCTCAGTCGCGCTGGTAGCTGCGTCGATCAGATCCTCCCACCGCTTGCCATATAGAGCTGCAGCAGAGGGTTCGGCGGAGAATGCCTTACGGTCTCCGCTGCTCCTCTTCAGCTCTTTCGACTTCCGCCTCTCATGCTTGCCCAAGCGTGCCTGCTGGCCCAGCAAACTGCTCTTACGTGGACGGCCACTGCTATGCTGTCTGCTGAGACTCCTCTGCAAAGACGGTAGTGTGTTTGGCCGATCAGCCGGCGAGTGGGCCAGGCTATTGGGCATCAAGTCTTGGCTTGTAGAAGCAGGATATGACGTAGGATCCCCTCCCATCCCGCCAACATTGTTAGCGTGGTCAGGCATGAAGGAGTGATCTTCCAACGCAGGATCGACATGGAAGTGGTTCTTCATCTCATGGTTCTGATCGGCGTAGAAGTTCTGAAGAAAGTCCGCTTCAGTGAGGGTCGGGGAGACCTGTATGGAAGGGAAGGTAATCACCTGTGCGAGGTTGCCATCCGCGCCGCCGCCACCGCCCCAGTCGGCTGAATCAGGGCGGTGGTAGTGTAGTTGGGCGAGAGCTGCTGCCGCGCTTGCCGCAGGTATGAGCGAGCCTCGGCGGTACTCATCGGAGCTACGCTGGGCTTGCTGCATGCTATGGTAGATGGCGGCGGCTTCGGCGTCGCCGGCGGTGTAGTAGCCGCCGTCGTGTGAGCCGAGGCCGACATGCGGGTAGCCTTCGAAGGAGCTCAGCCCTGCGACACTTGACGGATCAAGGTTGAAGGCGGGTGACAGACCTGAGGGGTCCGAATGGTGGTGGTGATGCTGGGGGTGGTGGGTCTGGGGAAGCTGGACAGGGTTGCCATGGGTGTCTTGAGGTGGGCGCTCATGTGGCGGAGAGGTGATCATGAGCTCGAAGCTTTCCTTCGTCGCCGGTAGCTTCGGAATGTAGTACTCGGGATGAGCGCGGCGGATGTGCTCCTGCATTGAGCGGAAGCGCTTCTCCTGTATCGGTAGACATGGTCAGGTGCTGTGCTCTTACGGTAATGGGTGTGCTTGAGGAGGATAAGGTGAAGCAACGCTGGGATAGTCATGCAGACAAGGTTGTTGGGAGGAGACTCACGCCGAGGCATCGCTTTCTGCAGCTCGAGCCATCTTGGTTGCGCAGAGGACAGACGACTTCGTTATTGACGTCTGTGACGGAGAAAGAGCCTTGTAGGGGTCTTTGCGGCATACTGGAGCAGGCAGCCGCGGCCTCTCATATAAGGAAGGTACGATAGCTCCTCTCTGCGAAACGAGATCGGGACAGCAAGCAAGCTAGCCACTGGGCAGAAGACCACAATGGTGGCGGCCACCCGCGCGTGTCAAGCTTGAGCTGCTGGCGAGGTAAAGCGAGGTAGGGTGAGGTAAACAGTATTGCGTAGTTTATGGTGCGGTGCTGTCGTCGAGCTTGCCGTGCGTGCTCGGAGCTGTGGGCTGCAGGCTATTCGTTGATACCGATGCTCCAGGGCCCAGTGAGATCCGCTAGCAATGGCTTGAAGTGAGACGCCCTGCGTCGAGGCCAGTAATTCTACCCCTCCGGTCGCGCGTGATGAATGCCCGGCTGGCGAACTGGCTGTCGGCTCACGCCAGCTCGATACCAGACCTGGTTTCTCTGCTACGACAGCAACGCTGTCCGCGTAACAATGCGTCGTCGAGCGATGGTTGGCTGGCTCCGGCTACCTGCGTCGTTACTCGCTGCTGCTGCTGCTGCTGCTGCCGCCGCCGCTGCTGCTCGGGGGGGCGCTGCTCAGCTCGAGCTAGGAGCTTGGATCTCAGACAGCGTGTTGGGCGGCGGCGAGGGGCCGGCTGATCTGAGCGGCTCTGCTCTGCTCTGCTACTGCTGCCCAGCTGGGAGTAGGTGGAAATGTGGATGCTCTTCGATCACGAAAAATGCGTCCTGTCCGTGGGCGTGCGCGGACAGAATGTTGCACGCAATCAGTCCGCAGGCGGGGTTGGGCAGGAAAGAGGCGGCCTGCCCCTCCAAAGTGATAGCGTTCCATCTCGGCATTATCTGGCGCCGACCTCGTCCAGCCAATCACGGCGCAGACGCCTGACCAAGGCGACGTTGCCGTGAGAAGCGCGGAATTCTTTCTCACGAATGGACGAGCGACCATGAAGCCGCGAGGCATCGCTATGTGAAACGCTGTTCTCATGCGCTACATTTGCGCACTCGCACGACAGTGCATCGTGGGGTTGCTCGCGTCAAAAGGAACTCGCTCCGTTGCGAGGGAAGAGCCTCAGACTTCGACAGCGGTAGGGATGATGACACGAAGCGGACTCCGCGCTGGCCAAGGCCCACTCTCACTGGATCAGGCGAGGGGGTCAGCCGAAATGCTCATCAAGATCGCGCCATCCTGATGCCACTCGGCACCAACCTCGCTGGTTATTGAGGCCGCATACTCCAGCATGTGCTCTTCAGCCGACGATATGGTCGTTATACCAACAGCCACTGGTATCTGGTATCTGGTATCACATTCGGCGGAGTGGCGGACAAATTCGCCAGCGCCTTTGTCGAATTACTGACTCTGTGGCAGTGATGGTTTCGCTGCTGCGTCGAGCGGATATGAGTGACTTCAATGAGTTTTTGGTTGTCCTTCTGCTTCGCTTGCGGAAGGCGCTAGACGTGATGTCGGGCTGAAGGCAGTGATCGTCCTCAGTCTGGCTGAACAGCGATGCCGCATTGCACTGACAATGTGATGTTTTGCTCAATATATCTAACGAGCACTTCGAATTGAAGTGAAGTCGAGCAGCTCCTGGTGATACGACGCGTCTACAAGGCAAGAGCGACCGCGCCTTCCTCATGTGAGACCATGCACGCTTCTCACATTGCAAACTGATTGATCTCTTACAGGCATTGCCAGCTCCGCCTTTAATATGGGCACTGCCGTGAGAATTAAAGCTTTGGACACCAACATCACATCCGTCTCCAATTGAGAGTAGGTCTTTAACCCACCTTGTCGGGAAACATGCGTGCTGGTGCGCCTGATAGGAACAAGTAGCTGGACGGCCCCTATCTTGGTTGTTGACGCAACAGAAACCCCCGCGCGCGAAACAGACAAAAGCGCTCCTTCACCGATCACAGGGATCACTCTCTCAAAAAGCTGCATTCCCTGAACCCACAGATATCAGCGCAACATGCGAGCCTGCCCAATCCATCCCTTCAGCGGATGGTGCTCGCCATACGTCTTCCCACGCGCCGCAGCATCCATCTCGGCCTTCACCACAGGGTCTGAGTTGTCACACCATCGTCAGCACTCTATCAAGATCACAGTCAAGAAGAGGGGACTGGGACTTACCGACGCCTTTTGCGTATTACTTCTGGCGAATTGCGTCGGATGGCTGGAGTACAGGATGCTCGGCTGGGAGGTCGCTGTAGGAGCGCCAGGCGAGGTAGCGGGTGCCTTTCATGTCTTCTGTCAGCGTGTGCTTCCTCCTTATTCCTTCTCCCTCCTCAAGTACTCAATGATTGACATGAAGGAACTCGATCGCGGCGACATGCCTTAATCTGACGTCTTGGGCCTTGGCTGCTCTGCTTCCCGCTCAGATGAGCCATCTGCCTCTCCATACCCAAAGGCTTCGGCAAGCGGTTCGTCAGCCACCAATTCGGTCGGCTTACCATCGGTCCAGTCAGTTGTTGTTATGAAGCGAGTCGCTTGCAGCATTGCAGGATTCTGTCATTTCTTCGACAAGACATTTGCGTGGAGTGACTCAACAGAAGAGCAGCGGAAGGGGCGATACATGGTTTGTTGGGCAGCAGTGCTTTCTGAAGGAGCAATAGAAGGCTCATTCGCAGAAGCCGCAGGGGTAGAGGAGGATAGAGCACAAGGAAAGGCCTCGTACATGAGAGGTCCAGATGAGGTACTGATTTCTGGCGAAGTGGCGATGTTCTTGTGCTTCTTGCGAGCGAGGAACGCCATGAGGTTTTGCGCTACGAGACCAATGGTCCTTCGACAGCGTCGTCTTGGAAGCGCCAAGAGATGGACTTATGTACAAATGCAACTGCGCAACGACTGTACTAATAGGTGGTGATTAGGCAAGGATTCCTTGGCCTCATTGACGGAGCAAGACGCAGCGCAGCTTTTCGCCGGGGCACGCGGACGAGGAGGGGTATAAGTGCAGTATATCGATCACGCGAGTCGATGCGAGGGGCTGGACAGAAGTATCTTTGTACCCCTCGTGCCGCTATACCGTGCTGCAGGGCTCATGCTGAGAGTTCGATGGCTCCGGGGTAAATCGTGGGGATCGGCGGTGAATGCGCAGCACTCATACGCAGATGGAGCCTTCGTGGATCGGAGCTTGTACATGTGACTTGTCCACAACTTCCGTGTGCGTTTCATGCCCATCCACACCTGCACGTCCTCAATACGTAAATCTGAAATGCGGATGGTCATCCCCCAGATTGTCCGCATCCGGTCCCTCAAGCCTCCAATCACGGTCACCCCTCTCCCTCGCCCTATTCTCCCTCCGCAACCCTAACAGTAGCGCTGTGCAGGCAAGCCCACATCCCCACATCAATCCCAGACTGGTTCCGTATCCGGTCTTGAAGCCCGGCGCTTCGCTCGCAATGAAAATGTTACTTGCAACAATGCCGCCCAGATTGCCGAAACCAATCATGAGCGCCGAGCTCACGGATCGCTTGTAATGACCGCCCATGCAATTGTTGATCCATGCTATGGTGATGGGTTGGCACATGTAGCACCCGCTTACGACGAGGTAGACGGCAGCGTACCGGGCGCCGGTCGGGACGCTCGGTTGAGGTGCAAGCAGAATACCGTACCCCGTCGTCGCGACAAGGATGCCGAGGATGCAGAAACTGTAGCGGTGGCGGGCACGGTCGGTGCACCACGCCGTGGCCAAGCAGATGATGCTGGCGGTGATGTAGATGGGTACGCTCATGTATTGTGCTTTGAGGCTCTTCCAGCCGAGTTCCGTGAGAATGGTAGGCGTGAAGAAGGAGGTGGCATAGCCAGTGTTGACGATGCCGAAGTACATGAGCGTTCCGCAGTATATCTTCCAATCGCTGAAGATGCGTTTGGCCGCAGAGCGATCGAGACGATTCATCTTAGCGTCGGCAACGTCGGCCGAGAGGCGCGCGATGAGGAGCTGTTTCTCCTCAAGGCTGAGGAATGAAGCGGTCTCTGGCCAGTCAACGATGAGCTTCTTGCAGACGATTGCCGCGAGAGCGGTGAACAGGCCTTCGAGGATAAAAATCTGAGCAGGCTGTCAGCTAGGCGGGAGGTGGGCAATAATGCTCGGAGACGAACCCATCGCCAGCCCGCATACCCGGCTACGCCGTCCATATGCGCAATACCATACGCTAGCGAGCCACTGAAGGCTCCTGCAAGGATCGAACCGGTGAAATAGATGTTGAAGCGCCACTGCAGCTCGTAGCGCTTGTAGTACATGCTGTTCCTTCCTGTCAGCGATTTGTCGACTTTTTCCTACATTTAGGTTGACCGTTACTTACCTGATGAGATACGTGCAGCCTGGGAAGAAGCCTGCCTCGAACAGCCCCAGCAAGAAGCGCATAGCGTACAGCTGCTCTTTCGTGCGCACGACCCCCTGGCAGATTGTTACAATGGACCAAAGGAGCATTATGCCCGCCAACCATGTCGATGGAGCGAGGCGCTTGATCAAGATATTGCTGGGCACTTCAAAAACGATGTAGGACGGAAAGAAGATGAAGAGGGCGATGTTGTAATCGTTGCCGGTCATCTTAAGGTCTTTTGTCATGCCTTGGATCTTCGCATTGCCTACGAATGCGCGTCACATTCATTAGCTCCAGCGCAACAGCGTCATCAATATTACTCTGCGTGGGCACATACCAATGTTCGTTCGGTCAAGGAAACTGAGCATGTAGAGGAACCATAGTACAGGAATCACCCTCCAGTCCAGCTTGCGCAGCAGTTTTTTTTCGCGCTCTGGGTCGATCTCATAGCGCTCAGCATTGCGGTCGTTCGCCTCGACAGTGATGTCTTCCACGTGCAGCTCTTTCAGCTTCTCGTCCGCTATATGTGTGTCCATGTTAAAGACAAGGCTCTCAGAAGCATACCATGGGGCTTCAAGGCGGGAAGCTTTCGTGCTTTTGAGGTTGCCGTCTTCGGCGGCGGATTTGCGAAAGCCGTGGCAACAACCCGTGAGGTTTCCCCGCGCCCCAGATTACTCCACCCCACTGATTTGCGGAGATGCAGTACGGCAATTGTTCACTCATGCCTATCGGAACCATCCCGTTGTGTAACAGTGGGACGCTTGCACGTGCTCCGTGTGTGATTGAAGTCAAGTCCCTGGATCCGAGGGTCCAGGTAGTCGTTATCGCCGTAAAGTTTGCATACGACGAACAGCCAAAAGGAACTTTCATCCAGCGCTTCCCGCAGCCTGCGCCCTCAGCGCATCGATCTCCTTCTGAAACGCATCCAGGTCCGCCAGCATATCCCGCTCCGGCGGCGTTGGCTCCTGCGAGTCTGCAGGCTCGGCGACATGAGCAAAATTTTCACCAGCACTCCGTTCACTCCAGTTCAAACTTTGCTCACTCGATCTTCTGTTGTCTAGGCTGTTCCTCTTCGGCCCGCCTCTTCTCGGCGGGGGAGCCGGAGGTGCTGCGCTGGAGGGCTGGATTGCATTAGATGAGTCTTCCCGTGGTAGACTTGTCCTTGACGCAGCCGAAGGCGTACGGTCAGCTGCACTGCCACGCTGAGAAGCATGTCGTCGTGGCGGCGGTGGAGGCATCTGTTTCAGCTCACTGCTTGGCGCCGGTGGTGGTTCAGGCATGGGAGAAGCTATGCTTGGTGGAGTCTCGATGGCGGGCGAAGGTGATGCCGATGGCTGCTGCATCGCCCTCCTTGAGGGAGGCGGTGGAGGTGCTGGTTTTGCTGAGGGCTCTGCAGGTGGCGAAGGAGCTGAATCGAAAGGCTGCGCGGAGCGGTGAGAGTGATTGGACTCGCTCCTAGCTCGTCCTTGACTGCTCTCGCCCTGTCCTCGCCGTCTTGCGGTCGGTGGCGGAGGAGGCGGTGCCTTCTTCGCGGTGTTGTTCTCTGCCGCTGATGGCTCTACATTTGGCGTATCGCTCGGGACCCTGTCAGCGGGAGGCGGCGGCAGCGGCTTGTTAAGGTCACTCTCAATCCTCGGCATAGACGGACGTTCACTTTGCGGATAATGCTCCTCCGATCGCGCTGGAGCTAGCTCGTCGTCAAAGTCTGCAAACGAGACTGTCTGTGGACCCGCTCGTGTCTGTCCTGGCTTAGGCGGCGCTGGAGGGCCTTCCTCGACTGGCCTTGAGGCTGCCGAACCCATGAGACTTGAGTGCTCATTGTGTGCTTCATCATCGGAGGATGACGGGGAATGGTATTCAAAAGAGCCGCTAGGTGACTCCGGATGAAGTTCATGCGATTGGTCGAACATTGACGCTCGTGATGTCGAAGACGTGTCCGTATTGCTGCTGCTGCCGTCTTGTAGCTTCTGCGCCGTATTTGTTGCTGGCGGAGAAGGCGTTGCACTGCCCGTCAAGAGTATGTTCTTGAAAGCATCTACCGAGAATGCCGGCCGGCCGGCACCTGGTCTCTGTCCCTGCCCAACCGATCTCGCTTCTTCTTCCGCACGATCTTGCTCCCTATTCCCGCCAAATTGAGCTTCACTCGTTGCCAATGTCCTCGCAAACGGGTTTGCAGGTGCTCTTGAGCCACGTTGTACCCCGAAAGTTATTGGCGGAGGAGGCAGGTTTCCGCCTGAGTTCTGCCTAGTATTGTGCAACGCCTGCTCAAGCTTCGAATCGGTGGGCGTCCTGAGATCAGACTCGATATCCTCATAATCTATCCTTGTCACTGGAGGGGGAGGCGATCCAGTCAATCCGTCCGACAACCGCCGTGGAATGCTAGGTCGAGGCTCTTCCGGCGAATGCGGCGGTGTCTGAATCACCACCTTCTTTTTCTTCTTCTGCTTCGGCTTTGTCTCTGGCGGCGGTTCTGCATGCGTTTCAGGTCAGCGTCTTTCGAACTTGCCTGCATGCCGACACCTACCCTCAGGAAAGTATTCATAGCTGCGGGCTGGCGTCTCGACAGTTGGTGGCTGCCTCCGGAAGGGGTTGCCCGACATTGTGGTGAGACCAGCTCGCTCAACATCGGCAGCGCATCAGCTTGGGAGTATTTGGTGGAATTACAGTAGGCGGCAGCTTTGGGAGATAACGCGCCAGCAGCATAACAGGAAGCGATTCGAGAGTTCCATGGTGGAGCTTTCGCACGTTGATGCTTGAAAGCCCCCACTTTCAAGGATTCTTGCGGGGCTAGAACAGAGTGCTACATCCCTCCTTTGTATCAGGTCGATGGGCAATTTGACAAGCAGTGCTGTTCCTGACAATCACTCAGACGGCATTCGATAGCTTTGCGATCAATACTGCGCATCACGCCATACACGCTCGATGATTGCATACGTGCTGCGCAAGCTGATGAAGACGGGGTCGACAGTCTTCTAGACTCTTTCAGATCAGAAAGGCGCCACGAGCGTATCTTCATGGAGAGGATCGCCAGCATATTTGAGAGTCCTGCAGCTTTGTGCTTGTCCTCAGCTACAGCCCAACATCCCTTTGCCACACTGCCCATGATCTGCCGCCAAGAGCCTGAGTACATGTAGCTGACGTATGCCACAAGCGCCAGGGAAAGGACCCGTCAGATGCTTTAAGACCTGTGGCACAGCTTCAGATCGTAAGTGATCTTGACGAGAAGCTCGCTGACGCAAGTCGGCATACTGTGGACACCGACGGCGATCGTTGCGTCGCCAGCATGCCACCGGAATACATTGTGCTGAATTGCATTGTCTTGTCAGATGACCTCGAAGCTCTCAAAGTTAGACATCTGGTCGTTCGGAGCCTTTTCAAGGCTAGGTAGCTGGGCGCTCAGAGTGTCTCTCTTGAGCGATTGCTAGACCTCGAAATGGTTTTCACCGTCGAGTACCAGAGCGCGGATCCTACGACCGGCCTTTGCCGCAAACGAAGACAGCAACCTGTGACAGTTCAGAGGGTCACGCGCGGGCGGTGTGGTCTGTTAAGCTGACAGACTTATCTCGGATCTTGTTTAACGAGCTCTACTGGCTATCGCTTCCGTCGGTGATGCGAGCACTGATGCAGTAGTTTCTTACTCAACCACTCGTTGAGCCGTCTAAAAGCCACGTAGATCGTCTTTGTGTTTGCTGGATACGGCGGAATGCCAGCATCGCCCCTGAAGCTCGAATTCATCGATTCCAGTGGCGCCAGCTTCCGGATCTGGTCAACGTACCCCTTCGTGCTCAGAGTCTCGAAGCCTCAGGTTCACTTCATGGAAGACCGCCTCAAGCAGTGGCACGAAGACTTCGCATTCGTCGTCTACGGAGCGACCGCACGCGGTGTATGAGATCCTCATGAATCGGTGAACTGGGAGGATATTACATACGAGTGGCTGGATACGCTCATCCGCAGGCCTGCAGTTGACAATGTTGGCGATCTCGTGCGTGGCGAACGTCACCGCCAAGAACATGACAGGCTTGTATGAATCAGAATGTGACGACTATAGTCGCCTGTACAAAGCAAGACCTCACTGGTGAGCGGATTGTCCATGTAGGCCGCAAAACGCACGGCGTGTCGAAGAGAGTGTTGTGTAGATTGATTTCCGAAGATGAGTAGAGGCTTGATAGATCACGCCAAGCATGAATGACTCGCGCAGCCGATCAAAGCGGGGCGTTTCCGCCATACGCGACTGGATTTTTGGCCCGCGTCCTGAGCTTCAGGTATGAGACACGAGACGAGCATTCAAAGACCTCCGCGGCCATAGAACCCAGCATTTCCGCAGGACGACACTTGCCCTCCCCAGTATATCCACCACGACGTGCACAGCACCAAGGTACACTCACTAAACCTCCCGCTTGAACGCAAGATGTCTTTCGGCGGGCAGACGCCGACCATCATTGTACTCAAAGAAGGTATGGATAGGGTTGCAGACGGAATCAACCGCTCAGATACTCACACACGCAGGGACCGATCAGTCACAGGGCCGAGGACAAATAATATCGAACATCAACGCTTGCCTCGCAGTTCAGTCAACCATCAAGAGCACACTAGGCCCCTACGGTGGAGACTTGCTCTTAGTGGACGAGAATGGCAAGCAAACGATCACGAACGATGGCGCCACCGTCATGAAGCTCTTGGATATTGTGCATCCAGCAGCGCGGGTTCTTACAGATATCGCTCGATCGCAAGATGCGGAAGTCGGTGACGGCACGACATCTGTCGTGGTTTTGGCTGGTGAGATTCTGAAGGAGATCAAAGAGCACGTGGAGCAGGGGGTGAGCAGTCAGACGATCATCAAGGGTCTACGAAGAGCAAGTCTCATGGCGGTAAACAAGATCAAGGAGATTGCGGTGAATACCAGCGAAGGTAACCAGAGGGAGACGCTGAGGAAGCTGGCGGCGACAGCCATGAGCAGCAAATTGATTCACCGAAATGCGGACTTCTTTACAAAGAGTGAGTGCGGCTGCAGGCTGGCGCAAGGTCAAAGTCTGACATATTTCACAGTGGTTGTTGACGCAGTACTTTCCCTGGACCAGGACGACCTCAACGAGAAGCTGATCGGCATCAAAAAGATCACCGGCGGCGCTCTCCAGGACTCCCTCTTCGTGAATGGTGTCGCGTTCAAGAAGACATTCTCCTACGCCGGCTTCGAACAACAGCCGAAATCGTTCACTGACCCGAAGATCGTTTGCTTGAATGTTGAGCTCGAACTCAAGTCCGAAAAGGACAATGCAGAGATCCGTGTCGAGCAAGTATCAGAATACCAGGCCATCGTCGATGCTGAGTGGCGCATCATCTACGACAAGATGGAGGCGCTGTACAAGACTGGCGCAAAAGTGGTGCTTTCGAAGCTGCCAATTGGCGATTTGGCGACCCAATACTTCGCCGACCGAGATATCTTTTGCGCAGGGCGTGTGGCAAGCGAGGACATGGAGCGTGTGTGTCAGGCCACAGGCGCAAGCATCCAGTCTACTTGTTCGGATATCAAGCCGCAACATCTGGGTACCTGCGCACGGTTCGAGGAACGTCAAATTGGTGGCGAGCGGCTGAACTTCTTCGAGGGCTGCCCAGGTGCCAAGACCTGCACTCTAGTGCTTAGAGGAGGGGCTGAGCAGTTCATTGCAGAAGTCGAGCGGTCGCTACACGACGCCATCATGATCGTAAAGCGTGCGATCAAGAACACGACGATCGTGGCTGGTGGAGGAGCATGTGAGATGGAGATTTCCGCGTATCTGCATGGCTTTGCGGACAAGAACGTCCCGCACAAGCAACAGAGCATCATCAAAGCCTTCGCCAAGGCGCTGGAGGTCATTCCACGGCAGCTCTGCGATAACGCTGGCTTCGACGCAACCGACATTCTCAACCGACTTCGAGTGGAGCACCGGAAAGGCAACATATGGGCAGGTGTGGACTTCGACAACGAAGACATTCGAGACAATCTTGAGGCTTTCGTGTGGGAGCCGACGTTAGTCAAGGTCAACGCCATTCAGGCAGCAGTGGAGGCAAGCTGCCTGATCTTGTCGGTAGACGAGACGATCAAGAACCAGGAATCACAAGCTCCGCAGGCGCCGACGAGAGGCTTGCCGCCCGGTGCGGCGCAGAGGGCGATGAGAGGACGGGGCAGAGGCATGCCGATGCGTGGGCGGTAAGCAAGTGCTGCGCGATCTTCAGCCTTGTCAAACACGTCCGATTGCATAGCGTAGAGATGTATAGTACGCAGTCAACGAATGGCGCGTTTGACATTCATGCCTGAGGCCGAGATCTTGACATTCCGCGAGGTATCAAACTCGTCTCAACTCGATCGCACGTTCCGCCTTCCCGAACGACCAACTCTGTCGTTGCCCGTTGCGCTTAGCCAAGGATGCCCCTGATCAAGGACAGTTGCCTTGTTCGGGACGGCAACGGTCGTGCATCTTGACAGCTCAGGCCGCTTCGGTGCCGCTTCGTCATCGCGATCGCTAGCGCGTTCGAATTTGGCGTGCGAGATCTCCAAGCGATCGATCCTTGTGCAGATAAGCGAGTCAGAAATCTCATGTGGGTGCCTCGTGCTCACAAAAACCTTCCACATCGTACAAGACGCAGAGAGACACGCATCGGAAGGCGTTGATTTTTGCGTACTGTATTGGGACCCGCTGGAGGGTGTGTTGCATGTCATATCGGGGCAATTTCAAGCCTTTTCGCTTGCCGTTCCCGACCACTGCTCCCACGATCACTGCACTTTGGCCCCGCTGAGATCTTCTGCAAGCTCTTTGCTTTGCTGACCTCATTTTTCCGGGCTGCAATCCCATCTACATCACCCCAGCATTTGCCACCAGTGCCGCATACCTCAGGCCCGAGACTTTATTCCACTCTAGCCAGGATGCCACAGGAAAACAAGAAGCGCGGCCGGCGCATGAAGCGGAAGCATGAGGCCGAAGAGGATTCGACGGTTCCAGAGTCCAGCAAGCGGCGCAAGTCGTCCGACATCCAGAAAGAAGACGACCATGTTGCGACCCTTACACCGGCTGACGATGGTCTCGAAGCCGCATATCCTTCAGCCGAGCGGCCGTTCTTCGGCATGCTTGACGCTGAGGAGCAGGAAGGCTTCAAGCGCGCCCTCGAGACTCTGGACGATGATGATGCCTTCCCGGATGAAGAGGCGCGTCAAACTTTCTTGACCAAGCTATTCGCCGACATAGAGGGCATGGAGCTCAAGATTGCGCAAAGTCAGGGGTGCTCGCGATTGATGGAGAAATTGATTCAACTGTCTACGCCTGCGCAACTCAAGAAATTCTTTCAGGCGTTCAGCGGCAAGTAAGTGCCTTCCTTCCATCTAGTACCGGGAGCAATCTCTGACACAATGTTAAAGCTTTATACACCTGGTCTCGCATCGCTTTGCTTCACACTGTTGTGAAACACTCTTCATCCGTGCTGCGCCAGTGGTCACGGAAGGGCTTCTGGCTCCCAACTCTGTGGCCGATTCTACATCCGCGAATGAAGTCTACGTGTCCATGGAGAATCTCTTTCTTCACACGCTCGCCGAGTTTGAAGGCAATACTGGCTTCTTAATGACCGATCACTATGGATCGCATGTGCTGCGTGTGCTGCTACTGGTGTTTGCCGGAGAGCCTCTAGATGCGGATTCTACTAAGCGCCTTTTGCAAAGCAAGAGGAAAGAGGGCACGAGCATTGAAGGGCTTGGCCAACCTGCTGCTAGGCTGTCTGAGAAGGCACGGGCAGTACCCAAGTCTTTCACCAATGCTCTGGAAAAGCTCATGATTGAGAGTGTGGCTGGTCTTGACACTGACAAGCTTCGGACGCTAGCTACGCATCCACTTGGGAATCCCACACTGCAATTGCTTCTCAAACTTGAGCTTACACACTTCGGCAAGTCACGCAGTAAGGATGAAAGGTCCATCGTTCGCACCCTACTGCCGGACGACCCAATTACCGCGGACAGTGGCAGTGCCGTCTTCATCAGTGGTCTTGTTTATGATCCAGTCGGGTCGCATCTGGTAGAACAGATTGTGCAGCATGCACCGGGCAGGATGTTTAAGAGCTTGAATCGGGAATTTTTTAAGGAGAGGCTCGCTTCTCTGGCGCGCAATGAGATTGCTGGGCATGTGGTTTGCAGGGTGCTGGAACGGATGAGCCAGGACGATCTGTACGAGGCCCATGAGAAGCTCATTTCAATTATCCCAAGCCTGCTGGAGCGCGGCCTTACGAAAGTCATCCTTACGCTGATTGAGCGCTGTGCAATCCGGGACATCGACACGACCGCCGTCGCCGCCGCGCTTGACAGGTCGATCCGCGATGCAGATGGTTTCGATGTAAAGCAGCTTCTGAAGCTGGAGCACAATGGGCCCAAGCCCACGAATGGTACTCCGCATGACGGCGTCCAGAGCAGTGCCAGCGAGAGCTCAGCAGCGCTGACGCGACCTCCGGAGCCTGCGAAGTTGCATTTCAATCTGCTGGCGCAAGGGATGCTGCGTGTACCAGGACCTCTCAGCGCCCTGGTTCTCGACTGCCTCATCTGTCTCGAAGGAGAAACGCTTACACGCATGGCCAAGGACCCAATTATTAGCCACACCATCCAAGCTGCGCTTACCTCTAAATCTGCCTCGATCATGCAAAAGCGCAAACTCATCCAACTTTTTTATGGCGACATTGGAGAACTCGCTCTAGACAAGTTCGCCTCGCACGTCGTTGATTGCATTTGGGAAGGGACTCATGGGCTGGCCTTCATAAGGGAACGCATTGCGGAAGAGTTAGCCGAGAATGAATCACAGCTTCGCGAATCACCGTCGGGGCGTGCGGTGTGGAGGAATTGGAAGATGGATATCTATAAGCGAAGGAGGTTGGAATGGATACGTCAGAGCAAGGAGAAGGCGAGCAATGACGGCTTCCAGAGCTTTGCAGAGCTTGACTCGAACAAGAAAGAGCTGGCTGCGGGCGACAAGAAGACGCCTCTGCAGCTTGCGCGGGAACGGCACGCGGCCAAGAAAGAGAAGCAGCCAGGTCGAGGTGGAAGGAGTAGCATTTCAGGTGGTGCTGCCGCTTCGGGCGCAAACGCTGCGCCAACTGCGGCTGCTTCTGGCTGAGGCTGTACTACATGAGCCGGATCGGAGCGCGAACGCGAACGTCGATGTCGAAACCAATGCATTGGAAGAGCGGAAAAGGTTCGATCAAGTGGAGCAGGCGGGAAAAGCGGAGATACCCCAGATTCACAGAATGTCGTAATTGATGAAGATTATTCTCCCACTTGTCTGGCTCTTCAGCCACGAGAATGGCGATGGTAACACATCGGATGATCGCTCTTGGACTTACTAGCTAGTTATGCAGTCGCGACAGTAACGAGTTCTTCAAAGCTTTCGCTTGCTTCGACTCTCGGCGGCACAGTAAGGACTCTAGGGTCATATAGAATTACAAGTGCCATCGGGATGCTAACCCGACATCAGTGCTCAAACCAGCTGGGGCGTACACTTTCGCAAGATATAAGCTTAAGCCAAGTCCAATTTGAGGAGTCTCTAGGCATGAGTGCGAATGGGACCTCGCTTCCAGAACTATCTGGTGCAATGAAGCAATCGCCACTTAACAGGGCTAACGAGGCCGACGACGTAAGTCCTTGATGGTGTTGATCAAGATCCTGCATTGACAATTCGCAAGCTTCTCACAGACGTCAAAAGCGCCGTGATCGACTTCATCCGAGCCGCAGACAAGAATGCTTTGTCACTCTCTGAAGGCCACGGCCTGCAGCAATCTGGTCAAGGCCCGCGAACAGTACTTGTAGAGCACCATCCTCCGAAGAAGTTGCAGTCACTTCTCAGCTTTGCTTTACCACAGCAAGGCGAAGGCAAGGAGGGCTTGATGAAGATTGTCCACGATGTCTTGAAGTACAGCGTCAATACCTGGGATCAAGGCTTCCTCGACAAGCTCTACGCGTCCACCACGCCAGTGGGGATGGCTGCTGATCTGCTGCTTTCGGCTCTAAACACCAACGTGCACGTCTACCCGGTGTCTCCGGCCCTGACGTTGATTGAGAAACAAACAGGGAAGGCTCTCGCGGACTTGTTTGGTCTCAAGGGGAGCTTCTCCGGAGGTGGGAGTCGTGCGCAGCTCTACATTCATTACACTTACTGATTGCTCGACAGGGTATGGCTTCTGGCGGCGACAGCGATACCGGCGCTAACTTTGAGCGACAGTGTATCTCAGCCCGGCGGCAGTGCGGCAAATCAGATGTCCATGGTCGTCGCCCGTAATTGCCTACACCCAGAGACTAAGGCATACGGATACGGTGGCAAGCGTTTCGTGATCTTCACCTCTGCGCATGGCCATTACAGCGCGGAGAAGGCTGCGCAGATGATTGGCTTCGGGTCGGAAGGCGTCAAAAGTGTCCCCGTCGACGAACATGGGTGTATGAGGCCGAACGAGCTCCACAGAATGTGAGTGCTGTGCAAGCTACTTTGGTCCTGCTGTGAGCTGACACTTCTGACAGGGTACGGCTTTGACGTAATCGACGTGGATGTAGACTAACAAGAAATCCTTCCAGATCGAGGCCTCCATCGGTGCAGGCGAGACGCCTTTCTACGTTAATGCGACCGCAGGGACTACGGTGCTTGGCTCCTTCGACCCCTTGAACGCGATCGCGGACGTCTGCGAGAAGCATAAGCTCTGGATGCATGTTGATGCATCGTGGGGCGGACCCGTAATCTTCAGCGAAAAGCAGCGTCACAAGATGGAAGGCAGTCAGAGAGCTGACAGCATTGCCACCTGCCCGCACAAGATGATGAACGTACCTTTGACGTGCACCTATCTCCTTGGCAAGGACATACGGAAGTTCCACCATGGCATGACTCTGCCGGCCGGCTATCTTTTCCATGGCGGCGATGACGACCCGAGTCCGAACGGTCAGCTTAATGGCCATATCGACAAGAGCGCTCTTCCGAACGGTTCGCCTGAGGCGCACCCATATATCGAGGGCGAGCAGGGGGAATACTGGGCTCTAGCAGATCTAACGCCTCAATGTGGTAGGCGAGGTGATTCGTTGAAGTTAGCCCTGTCCTGGATATACTACGGCACCACCGGATACGGAGCGTTTGTCGATCGAGCGTTCTCTACGGCAGCTCACCTGGCCACTCTGGTGAGTGAGCATCCAGACTTCAGCCTCGTGTCCGAGAACCCACCACCTTGCTTGCAGGTCTGCTTCTATTACAAGAAACAGGATGGTGCTGGCCACAAGGACAAGAACAGCAGGATCACGGAACAGGTGTCGAGAGCTCTGGTGCCGAGAGGGTTCATGATCGACTTCGCTCCTGGTGAGGAAGGCCGATTCTTCCGTGTAGTGGTCAATGGACAGACTCGGGGAGGCACTGTGGAAGGGCTCGTGAAGGCTATCGCCGAGACGGGAAAGCAGGTGGTTGAGAGGATGTCGTAGAGAGTTGTTAGACATAGAGCCCGAGAGCATGGAGGCCGTTGCGCCGAATCGCAGGCTAGTGTGAGCCGATCAAGAACGTTCACGAGTGATTCTTGTAACGGAGCCGCTTCATCTGTCTGACTACATTTCTTCGGCGGAGAGAGACGTGGCCCCACTGGCACTGTTATCGGCACCTGCAATCGCATCTCGTTCCCCGTCCCTTAGTCAGCTTATTAGTGCCCAGGCCCGACACGACGGGACGCCCTCACTACACTCGTTCAACATGCGACTTTCCCACCCCCGACGAGTAAGCATGATCGGTTTCAGGGATCGTAAGGCATCGGCTGGCCCGCCTAGAAACAAGCGTGCAACAGGTTGCTGAAGCTTTCCCAAGCGAGCGACTGCCGCGAGACCTTTGACGCCTCTCAACCTTCAACATCTTGCCGCATTCTGAACACAGCAGTGTGTTTTCTAAGAGCCGTCAAATCTGTCCTCTCGCGCCTTAGACCAGCTCATACTACACCGTGCACTTGTAGTCCGACTCGTTGAGATGGCTGAACCGTGGATGTATCAATCGAAGCACTTGCATCCGAAGGCACCGCAGGAGGGCGCATGTCTCGACGAGGCAACCGGGGCGAATGCGCTGAGTCTCTCTGCGCTTAAAGACTCTACCTCGCCTTCAGACTCGGGTCCCGGTCGAACGCTCCAGAGAATACGACGGCGCAACAGACAAATTACCAGCTGCTTGGAGTGTCGGCGCCGCAAATTGAAATGCGACAAGCAAGCGCCATGCACGAATTGTACTCGCTTCAAGCGGGACTGCGTGTACCTTGCGCCAGCTGATCCAAAAAGCCAGGCTAAGCTGGCTGACATCAAAGAAAAGATGGGCGCGCTCGAGAAGAATCTAGAGCGTGAGATTGTCGGCCGTGGCGCCAAAGCTCACCTCGGCGGCGCCAGAATCACGACGCACAATCCTGAGGATGACCATACTCACGTGGGCAGCAACGACGCTTCTGACGAAGCAGGTGAGGACGAAGATCAGCTCGAACCGACTCCGCTTGCTGCGCTCGACAACACTTATGAGGACGATGGCGACGACGAGCTCATGGATCTTGGCGTGCAGATGGGCAAGATGCGCATCTCGGAGCGGATTGGCGGCTGGGTACGACCGAAGCTTGTTGACGAACTGTCCGACACGCTAAAGGATGTGACTGCTGGCAAGAGTCGGTGGTCATCGGCACCGACAGGAAAAGACCATGGTGATGTCAGTTCATCCGCGAACACTGGCTCTAAATTGCTGGCGAGTCCGAAAAGCTACATTGGACCGGGTCCTGACTATATTGCACCGGCATCAAGCTTTTACTTCCCAGGCACCAACATGAATACTAGCTTACTGGATTACCTGCCTTCGAAGCTAGCAGCCGATAAGCTTGTCGCGCAATACTTTGACGCTGTGCACATCATGTGCCGAGCACTCCACCGGCAAACGTTCGAAGCACAGTATGCGCTGTACTGGGAGCAGATATTGACCGGCGTCGAACCTGGCAGATCCCATCAAGCCATCATGTTCGGCGTCATGTTCTGTGCAGCAGTGAGTATGAGCGAGACGCAAGTGCCGAAGCAATTTGGAACGTCGAGGGCGGCCTTAATCGACAGCCTCCGCTCCGGCACAGAGATGGCGCTCGCGAAAGCCAACTTCTTGCGCACAACGAAGGTTGATGTAATGCAGGCTTATGTCTTATATTTGATTCCACTTGTGAGAGCCGAAGTCTCTCGCGCCCACTCAGCGTTGGTTGGCACAGCCATAAGGCTTGCCGAATGTATGGGTCTACATCGAGATGGATCATACTATGGCATGAGTCCGGTCGATATCCACGTGCGACGCCTGATCTGGCATCAGCTCTGCTTTCTGGATCTCCGTACTTGTGAAGCTACCGGCCCTCGCCCCCAGATCAGGCCTGGCGATTACGACACCAGGCTGCCGCTGAACGTTGACGACGCGGATCTACTATCAAAACATCCGGCCACGACTGACAGACCTGATTGGACCGATGCTACGTTGTTCCGAATACGAGCTGAATGCGTCGAATTGCGGCGCGGCTTGTGGTTCGACATTATCCAGATCGACAAGCACAAGAAGACGTTGACGTCAGCAGTCATTAAGATTCAGAAGACATGGAACGCAATGACGGCGAAGTACCTGCCCATGCTAGACGAGATAGTCCCAATTTGCACTCTGGCGAAGCATGTGCTCACCTTGGGCGTGCAAGGGTGCTTTCTGCAAGTCCTTCACCGATACTTGTTCAGCGCGGCCCAACGAATGCCTGATAGGTTGCGGCAGATCTTGATTGAGGCTGGCCTTGCGCAGATGGAGAATGCTATTGCCTTGGAGACAAACCAGACGTTGGCGAGATGGGCGTGGTACAAGGGTGCTTTCAATCAATATCACTCCGCGCTGCTGTTGATGGTCGAAGTGTACGCTGCTGCACGTAGGAATATTTTGGCATTAATACTGACCATAAGCTGCAGGTATGCTTATCCAATGCGCCGAGAGGCGCCTAGAATCTGGAAATGCCTCGATTACATCTTCGACATCCCTCAGCACCTGTCGCCAAAGCAAAAGGCTGAACTTGTCATCACCGACCTCAGGGACAGGATGGAAGTTTATCACCAGATGAGACGCCTGAAGACAACTACCCAGCTGGAGCAGCGGATCAACAGCCAATTGCATGGGAGAAAGTCGGCTCTTCATCCGAGCGAAGAGAACGCGAATAGTCGACAGGCCCAGAACTTCGGCCCATTCCAGCCTCTGCCGGTCAACTTCAGCCCTCCAGCCGTGAGGACCAGCTCTGTCAGTAGTAATGATAGAAGTGACCAGCCCGCTATGAGCGGTGGCGACACGATCATGCAAGGACTCGAAGACATTGACTGGGCTGAGTGGGACAAGTTTTTCCCACTGGAGTCCAATACTGGCGATCTCAACGTGCCCGACTTTGATCTTCCGGCATACCAAAGTGAGCCAACTATGGATCCCTATGCATTCGCTGCAGCTGCTGCAAACGCATCAGGTGGCATGGTCGTACCGACAGCGGAGGAGCTGGAGAATGTCACCTTTACACCCACATTCTATCCGGACATGTCTATGCGACAGCAGCCACCTCCACACTGATCCCGTGGCCCGGAACAGTGCGATGGCGCTATTGGCCAGAAAGCCAACATCATGCGCCTGGTAGCGAGCCCAAATCATTGTGGTAAAGGCTAGCAGCCTCGACTTCGGCACACCAAAGCTTCCACGGTCGCATCACTTGCCCTGACATTACTGCCCAGGTGTCCTTGCATTCACGGTCACTGAGGTATTGAATGTCTTCTGTCTTGGCAGGCCCTAGAGAGACTACCGTCAACATGGTATTTGTGGTCTCGAGATTCCGAGAACGGTCACTTACCCGTCTCCTTCTCCCAGCCACCAAAGCGCGCACCGACAAGGCCGACATTATACGACCCTTGCATCAACAGAGCAGTTGTTTGCACCCGTGCATTACTGCATGTGAAAACTGCGCGGTAGACTGCTTCTTCGATCGAGCTCCCAACACAGGTGAATCCATGCCCTCTCATCAGCACCGTTGGGCTGGTCGGAAAATCTGGTACTGTGGCAGGCTGCGAGGTCACAAAATTCTTGATGAGGTTCGTCGTCTTACTGAGCACGGAGGACGGGTTGAACCCGGCGGCGAGAGCGTTACCAAGATGCTCATTGTTGACGAGCATCGAATGCTTGTCATCAGAAACCCGCCAATGTTGAGCAACGTCAAACACTGGACATTGCTGGCCTTGGAAATGTCAGGTTCTTGCTTCAGTAAGCGGTATAATCAACACTTACCCATGACACCTCCCATGTGGAATCTGGGCAATGTCAGCGATGGCCAATGACTGACATCACGTTGAAGCGTCTCTGCTTACACCGGCCGAAGCGGAACGCTGCTAATAGCGAATGGTAGGACCACCTCCGCATGCGCATGGATTACGGCATTGACGGATTTGTATTTCTTGTAGATTTCACTATGGATGAACCGCTCGGCATAGCCTGTCGGAGCGTCGGGGTTGACGGCACTGGCATCTGAGACCTTGTATTCCTCGATGTCTTCACGAGAAGCCACGAGCGCCGGTGCCAGCGACTTTGAGATGAAGAAGGTGCTTGGGTCCTGCGGATTGCGGACTGAAATGTGTCCGAAAGCATCGACGACATTGTGATAGTGAAGTATGTGGTTCGCAGTGATGAGCATGCTGAAGAGCTCCCTGCTTGGCGGCTTCGACGCTTTGGCCAGCGCTGTCCTTTGGTCTTCGGCCATATTGATAATGATGCCCGACTCTAGCTACAGTCCACGGAGAGTGTGCCTAGGGTTAATACGTCTAGCAATTTATCATCTGGCGCTCGGCATACAGCAACCAAAGTTCGGCCGGCGACTGAGTGGGGTCGAGGGTGAGGAGCTTACCTGGAGCTTCGTTGCGCTCATCCTTCACATCATGCCACCGGAGGGGCGAATGGCTGGCTGCAACGCCGTGCTCATGTTGCTGCAAAACAAGCAATTCTCTGCAAGATCTACCGAAACCTGAACATCGAACGCAGACTCAGGATATACCAGCACCGTTAGATCGACAGTCACTTTAGTTCCAACAATTCACCAATATGCTGACAACGGAGATCGCAGTCTTCCCACTTGTAAGACAATTGCCATCCAAACAAACAGCGTCCGCAGCTGACCATGTGTTTGTTGCCATCAGAAAGCCGGCGCAGACATTGGCGATCCAGACAACTATGCCTCTGGCATCGTGAGAGATACCTTCGACACACTACGGACGATCGATGGCATGCGACAGATCAACTTCGGCACCCATATGGAGATGCCATCGAATCTCCAGCTCATCATCACCTGGGATTCCATCAACAATCACCACGACTTCATGAAGAGCTCGACATATGGGCCGTTTCTCCAGAGATTCACGAGTATGGTGGATGGCGAGCCGAGCATGATGCATGTAGAATTGAAGCCCGAGGCAGCTTTTCCAAAGGTGTTGAGCGCGCCTGCTACTGAGATCGGTATCCACTCGAGCGCTGGAGTTGTCGAGGATGTTGTGCTGATTCGGTCTAGCCACGTTCTACTTTGACGGAGAGCCGCCTTCCGATTACCTCGACAACGTGGCCAAATGCGCCGAGGCGCTAAGAGATGCCGACGGCTATCTCGATTACGCTGTCGGCATCACGCACGAGACTCTCGAGAAGGAAGGCGTGAAAGGTAAGGCCGCGGTGCTGCTTATCGGGTGGCAATCTAGGGAAGCGCATATGGCGTTTCGGGAGACGCAGAGTTTCAAGGATAACATCCATTTGCTGCGGAGCACCTCAAAGAAGATCACCATGTGGTAAGTCGTCCGGAAAGGGCTCCATGCGCCAGCCCGCCGCTGACCTTCGTTCAGGCACGTCCAATTTATGGAGTCTCAGGCGTGAAACGGAAGTAGATGGACGGCTCGATTCTGCGCAGCGCTCCAACCGGGCATCTGAAACGACCATGCTCTGCAATGACGTCTCTGGCCGTCTGTCACTTGTCGCATATTCAGATCATGTTTGCGTTGTTTCGTGACGGACTCCGGTCCGTGCAGCTGCACGCCTCAGCACACTGGTCTCCTGGCTACATTAGTACACCAGCGTACTTTTGCGCATTTTTGTGCATCACGACTTCGCTTGATATAGTGCTCGTTTACGCTGCAGCATCAACGAGTGTCTCCGGTGAAGCTTTGGTAATGAAAGGGAAGCTTCGGTGGTGCCATGAGCCGCCGCAGATGCGATCGCAATTTTAGAATATCGCTCCTTGAGCCTCTAGTGTGAAGAGCAGGCCGGATTTTGTGGTAATCCGAACCCCGGACAAGGAAGGATTTCTGGCGTGCCATTCGCCAGCGCACGAGAGGTCCGCAGAGGCTGAACAGGTGTCTACAACGCGTGTTTTCAACGCCGCAGCGACACGTTGTGTCCGAGGGGTGTGTGTGTGTGTCTTCGGGAGTAGATCTGAATTAGCCATCTTGACGTCCATGCGCTTGCGTCGGTGGCGGGCGAGCCTCGTGGTTTGATCCGTCTCGTTGGTACAGGCGCTTCCACCGGAGCACGCGCGCACGGGCTTCGGCCGACTAGTGCGTCTTGGTTAGGTCGAAGGCGCGCTGCCTCTATTGGCCCAGTGAGGTGTACCGTCGACTTGGTCCTTCCGACACCGAAACCACGCCCGAGAAACGATATCAATCACAGCGGGAACGACCCCGACACGAGCATCTCTATACCGGGCTCTTATCGCATGTGCAGTCGCCGCGCAGCCAGCCCGCCACGGTTCTCCCTCGAGGACTGCCCGGAGTAGAGGCCGCCGGCGCAGCCCATCAACGTGCGCAGCAAAGTCCATCTCCACGCCGGCCAAACCGACAGGCGCGACACGGCCGGGCAGGCACTCACACATGTTCATCACCTGCATACATCGGCGGCGAACCCTACGAGTACATACCGCGCAGCAAGCGAGACATTCTCGCAGCCCGGCAGAGCCTGTGCTTGAGGCCCGCGAGAGCATCGTTACGGGAGCGGCAGGGCGGCTTGCACTCAGGCAAGCCCGGGCGGCGGGGCAATGAATGGATACCCTTACAATGGCGGCTACGACCCGAACGCCATGGAGCATAGCGGGCAGTTCGATCTGGAGGAGGCGATGATGATGGGCCAGGAGGGCATGGGCCACGGCATGGGGGGCCAGTCGCTGGATGAAATCGTCGACCAGAGCGCAAAGTCATTGCAGCGGAGACAGAGCATGCCGCAACAGTATGGCGCAAACAGAACAAATGCAGAGCCAGACCTCAGGCGGATATCGATGATGGAGAACTATGGTTCTTCCCCCGCTGGTGCGATGGCCAATTATGGCTTCGCGCAAGGCACGAGTATGGACCAGAGCGGCATGATGTCGACGTCACCGGTGCACCCTGGACACAGCCATCCGCAGCAGCGAAGTCAGAGCAGGCGGCAGTCAAGCAGCAATCTGAATCTGGACCCGAACTTCAGCAGCGCAGCCCAGAATTTCGGCTCCATGATGGCGCCTTCATCAAACTTCGCATCCCCAGTACATCCCCAGTCGGGCATGGACTTGGGCGTGAACAGTCCGCTGTTCGATCCAAACCTCGGCATGCCCATGGACTTTTCTGCGCAGCAAACTCCGCAGACCAACATGGGCGGCGATGGTATGAGCATGAATCTGTACAGCCAGCCACAGTTCAACACTTCCGCCATGAGCTCGCCTATGCACCCATTGCAGCAGCAGGGCACGCCGAATGTGCAAAGAGGCTCAGTGCAGGACATGGGTCCCGGCAGCGGCATGAACACCCAGTATGGTGGCCGCAGCGTACACTCCCTTGGTCCCGTCCGTGCTCTCTCGCGCAGCACGAGCCTGCACGTGCAGGATGACCGAAGCTCGGTGCATGGTGGTACCCCCATGACGGCTGGCAACCAGCACGACAATAACCGGCACGGCCCACCCGGTCAAGGATTCCGAGGCCAACCGCAGCATCCCCAGCCTGGCTCCTCGGATGATCGTGGTATGGGTGACCCGCGGACACAGGAGTTCGATGGCACGAATGGTCCAGTTCCTGTCAACCCTTCCAACTACAATCCGAACAATCAGGGCTTTGCATGGGACGCTCCCGAGGGCGGCTGGCCGTCCACCATGGTTGGGCGACCTCATATGCAATCCACATACAAGAATGCGTATTCTTCTACCGGCTTTGATATGCTAGGTGTCTTGGTATTTGATGTCTGCTCTTGAATTCTGGCTTTGCTGACCTTGCCAGATGCGCGTCGCAACCCGACCCAATCCCGAAATTAATATTGGCGCAGTTGACTTATCGTGCGCTTTCGTGGTGTGCGATGCGGAGAAGGACGATATCCCCATCGTCTACTGTTCCGACAACTTCGAGCGCCTGACCGGATACACGAAACACATGATTCTTGGTCGGAATTGCCGCTTTTTGCAGTCGCCAGATGGTAACGTCGCGCCCGGCATCCGTCGCAAGTACGTGGATGACGACTCGGTCTTGTACCTCAAGAACATGATCAACTTGCGGCGAGAGGCGCAGATATCGCTAATCAATTATCGGCGCGGCGGGCAGCCCTTTATGAATTTGCTAACCATGATCCCCATCACTTGGGACACTGAACAAGTCAAGTTCTTTGTCGGATTCCAAGTTGACCTCGTGGAGCAGCCAAATGCTGTCACCAACAAAAATCCCGGTATGTGCATCCTCCGAAAGCCATCACCGATGGTCCAGCCGATGTTTCCCGATCGGGATCGGGACGTCCCCAGCCCCATCTCGGCGTGCCGATACAACGCCGACGAGCCTCATGCTGACACCTGTCGAAATTACAGATGGCAGCTATTCGATCAATTACCAGCGTGGCATGACGATGCCGCGTTACGTCATGAACGCACCGGAGTCTGCCTCTAAAGCAGACTTGGGGCAGACGGTACCACGTGACGACGTCTCCGCAATTCTTACCACAATCGGCACTGGCGAATCCGAATATGCGAAGCGCATGTGGGACAAGGTGTTGCTGGAGAATACTGACGATGTCGTGCACGTCTTGTCGCTCAAAGGCCTTTTCCAATGGGTATCGCCGTCAGCGCTCCGGGTGCTGGAGTATGAGCCGAGCGAGATCATTGGGACTGCCCTCAGCTCGGTCTGCCATCCCAGTGATATAGTACCGGTCACTCGCGAGCTGAAGGACACATCGACGGGCGCTTCGGTCAACGTAGTCTTCCGAATTCGGCGGAAGAACAGCGGGTACATGTGGTTTGAGGGGCACGGCTCGCTTCATACCGAACAGGGCAAGGGCCGAAAGTCAATCATCATGGTCGGTCGGGAGCGGCCGGTATATGCGCTCAGCAAAAGCGACATCAAGGAGGCTGGCGGCATCGGCGAGAATGAGCTCTGGACGAAGATGTCAACGTCAGGCATGTTCTTATACGTGTCATCAAACGTTCGGCAACTGCTGGACCGACAACCTGACGAGCTCATTGGCATCAGTATACAGTCGCTTATGCGCTCCGACTCGAAGGCTGAATTTGGCCGGATCTTGGAGCATGCCCGAACAGGAAAGAAGGCGTCGGTGAAGCATGAGATGATCAATAGGAGAGGTCAGGTCATGTCTGCCTACACGACACTGTACCCTGGCGATGCTACGGAAGGCCTGAAGCCTACCTTCATCGTCGCGCAGACCCGGCTCATCAAATACACTAGAGGAGGACAGGCGCCGAGACCGAGCATCTATCCCAAGAACGAGAGCAACTCCAATGACTCGTTGCAATCTACTACTGGCGGTGGTCTGGGCGATGCGACGCCCAGCTCTGCTGTCTCGAGCTCGCGGTTTGTCACCACAGATGGCTCAGCGAATACCTTCTCGGGTCAGAACGGCTTGGTCATTGGTCACCAGGATGTGTCGCTTGCTTCAGAAGACAATCTCTTCGATGAGCTTAAGACGACCAAGTCGAGTTCATGGCAGTATGAGATCCGCCAGCTCGAAAAGCGCAATCGCATGCTGGCTGAGGAGGTGCAAGCATTGATCGCAGCGAAGAAGAAGCGAAAGCGAAGGAAGAATGGCAGCAACATGGCCAAGGACTGCGCTAACTGTCACACCAAAGTCACTCCTGAGTGGCGGAGGGGTCCGAGTGGACAGCGGGATCTGTGCAACAGCTGCGGGCTGAGGTGGGCGAAATTGGTAAGTCACAACACCTCCCACGCAATTTACCACGTTGCTGACCCGTGCAGAATGGCCGCGTCTCTCCCCGCACATCCTCCAAGCACTCGGTGCACTCCGGTGGTGGCGCTTCCGACAAGGCTTCCAAGGCCTCAGCATCCCCCTTGGGAGCGATCGGCAACACGCAAAATGCCTCTGCGTCTGTGCCTGTAGCGGTGAAGACAGAGTCTTCAGGCGGCAACACACAACCGTCGCAGCCGTTGTCGAACGTCGCCACACCCGGGATCGAGCCCAGGGAGTCGCCCAAGGCCGTGAAGCTGAACCCACTGGACGGCCACGCAAGAAACATGGAAGGCGCGTCAGGGGTGCCAGACCGGATAGATGAAGGTCTCGAGCCGGACTGATGGGCTGCGCTACAGTGGTCCTTCGGTCCATGTCACGTACGTATGGCCCGTCTGAGCACTGGACACTCAAAAGACCTGATTGGCGGAAAGAGGAGGCTGGAGCTTGTGAGCCTTTTCCTGTGGTGAACTGCTGCTTCTGATACCCTGTGGCTTTGCTGGTCTTGTCTTTTTTTTCTCTCTGTATCTTGTTAACGAGGATGATGACGAACGCAGGTTCTGGGTCAAGAGGGACTGATGGCCTGTCATTGACGCGATGGATAATGCGTTTGATTCGAAGAATGAAGGTGCGAGTTGACGACAGCCCTGTTGGCGTCGGGCTGAATTGGGAACCGTGTAGATACCTAGGTACCTCACCTAGACGACGATATCGATGTGAGACAGTGCTGAAGAAGAATGAAGAAAGTCTAAGTGAGCGAGTCAAGCGCCTCCTGATCGACGTCTGATGTTCGGCGGGGAAGGCATGGCTGTGACGGAGATTCCCTTGGTGCCCACACACCATGGAATCTTCATGGAGGCATCCGAGATCTGGGAGCCATCCCTCCCGTCAACCTCCTTTAATGCCCGATTTGGCGGATCCGCGTTCGGAGACCTTCCTTGTCGCCGCGCGGAGGGAACCGTGATCGACCATGCATTTCCCCTCAAGGCTGAGGCAAACCTGAGTGGAGTTCACTCACGTGGCCAGTCTTCATGGAAATGCTGACTCTGACGGTCCCAAAACTGGCGAGCGTCCGAGTCACGCATGTGGCCCGCCGACCGTTGAGCGTGCAAATAACGGCTAAACTCTCCTTTCTGAAGGAAATGACCTCGCTGGCCAGAGAACAGCGACGACGTCACAATTGACAAACCAGCGACCCAAGGCACGCTGCAAACAGAATATCCTCATCGATAGTCAATGCCCAACTCGAGAGGCCCACCACAGTGAGCAACCAGCTCTCCAAGTTTAAGCCCAGTCGTGGATCTTCGAGGCGATCCACGAGGAGCCGGAAGCCTAAATTTGTTCCCGGCTCCTCCTATTGTGTCGCGGATAGCAGCTTTACCAAATCTGGGCTGGCACCCTCTGGCCCGGTACCTGGATCTTGCTTGGGTATCCATACTGCGACTCCTCGGAGTCTTGAAGATCGTGTCTCGCACAACGGGCATTGCTCTATCTGGGAAAATACGCCAGTGTGCGATTTGGAGTCTCGTATGTCTCTTTCAGTTGGCTTCCTAGCATAGCAGTATTGCCTTTTTCTTTCATCACGAGTAATATTTACGGCTCCTCCGTTCTGTCCTTGCGAACCTGGTTCATGCGCGGACCCTTCATATCGCCCTTGCGCCTGCAGGAAGCAATATAGCTCGTGTGCGGAGACAGGCTCTATCACAATAGCACTTGAACCGCGAGTAGCCTGCATCTCGGTCTGCCTTTCGGCCGGCCTGACTGGTTTCGAAGGGAACAACGCCTGTGCGACCGCGACGCTACCCACCTTCGCCTCCGTATCACAACACTGTTCGGCAACGCAAATATCCTTCTTCCTTCATCCCGGCTGCAGCCGGCGCTGGATCGCGGAGTCGGACGAGAAAAGCCGGTACTCGACCTTGAGCAGGCATGGACGAATCGCAAAAGGTTTCGATAACCATCTGCGGCGATGGAGGGTGTGGGAAGTCGTCTATCACTTTGCGATTGGTGCGCAGCCAGTGGACACACGAGTACGTTCAATGCGCAGGGCGACCGCGTCCATGGCTCATGAAGTGCGCATAGATATGACCCGACGATAGAAGACTCCTACTCAGTGACGCGAACGATCGACGGCGTGACATACTCCTTGGCGCTCACGGACACGGCTGGGCAGGAGGAGTACCGAGGACTATGGTCGACCACGAATCTGGGGGCGGATGCGTTCTTGGCGGTGTACGACATCACGGAGGCCAACTCATTGCAAGCGCTGGAGTACTTTGGACAGATGATTGAGATGGAAAGAGACATGCGCCTGGAACAGGGAAGGGTGCTGCCTGTCTGCATTGTGGCTGGCAATAAGTGCGATCTGCAGAGCATGCGACAAATATCCGCGCGAGACGGACTGGATTGGGCGAAGGGCAGAGGATACGGCTTCATGGAGACCAGCGCACGAGAGATGGTCAATATTGAGGAGACTTTTGCCCGTGAGCGCATCCTTGCGTAAGAGCATGGCATCTATGCTGACAACGCGCCTACCTAGTCATTGTCCGGCGAGTGCGAGATATGCGACGTGACCACGCCCGAGGAATTCAGCCAACATTGCCCTCCGCCACCGCAAGGACATTACCGCTTGACCCTCTACCAAAGCAGCACGAAGAGAAGCCTACATTCTCCGGACCCGCCACATCTCCACGGACCCGGCACCAGGGAGAAGCGCAGTCGAAGAGGAAGGACAGTTTCTGGTCGCAGCTCAAGTGCTGGTGAATCCAGACGTCCCGCTAGAGCAGACCGAATCGACGTTACGGTTCGCGCGAACAGCAGCCGCATGGCATATCTCATTCACACATTGTTCGATTTAGCGTTTCACATATACCGACACTTGTTCTGGATGTTGGCGGCTGAGGAAGAGCAACGCTCTCGCGATACCCCTGTATATATACTTGCCGTCCGTGAAAGCAGCACTTAATGTTATATATATGTCTGTTACAGCCTAGCACGTTTTCAGGCGTTCAAAATGCATCGTTTCTCTTGCGGCAGGTACGCGTTGCCCCGGGCCATTGGACTAAGCACCAATCTCAGCTTCCCTTCCAGTGGCATACACACAATTGGTGAGACCAGATCTCGTGAGCGGATGTAGCAGGCACACAAGCGGCACGACCGTTCCGCCAATGTCTCATTAGATATATGTGAATATCCACTGCCGCAAGATCAACACCGCTGTCCGCCAGGAGACTTTCCGCTCCCGCTCAGTCTACCCGTCGCAACAACAGGAAGCGCCGTGCGCAATGCGCCTTGCTGCTGCAGTAGTATTACCAAGTACTCGTAGTATTGTCCATCATCGTGTTGCCGCGGCGTAACCTCTATTGTGTGTTCCCTGAATGCCCGTCTTGCTCCTTGTATGCGTGCTTGTGTGTATCGAGTTACCGTGTGATGATCAATCCGAAGCCGTCGATCCAAGGACCGCAGCTGCCGTAAACGCCTGCTATGCTGTAACCGCGAGGGGGGATCAGGGTGTGCCTGTGATTCGCCTCATGAGTACGTGTCTCCGCAGGAAAGGTTTGCAATCAGCACTCACCCCGAGCCTCCCGCCGCATTCCCAAACATCGGGCTCCTACGCCCTGTCGTGGTCAAAATCTGTATCCCGTCTATCCAGAACCCAGCCCTCAGACAGAACCCGAGCAGCATCTCGCCCCGTCTCGTATCGAGCGGGAAATCGTGTCCGCCGGGACTGCCGCCCCTCTTCCCAAACAACTCGCTGACGCCGTCGTCGTAGAAGAACTCCAACCCGTCCAGACTTTGGCCAGAGTACACCTTGACTCGCAAGAGCAGCCTCGCGGGCTTCTGGCAAGACCCGAGGACCAATTCTTGCGGCTGCGAGCCCTCCATCTGCGAGAAACCGAGCTTCGAGCTGCGGAATCCGGCTCGGCCGTCCGGAAGCTTCACTTTCCCTTCCTTGCTCGCAAGTTTCGAGATGTCATCGATCTCGTGCTCGCCGCCACCAGTGGAGAAGATCCGGATCTTCAACTTTCGCTTGCGCTTGTCCTCCGGCAGGCGTTCGCGCAACGCTTGCTCAGTCAGCTGGATCTGCCGGGGCGTTGAATCAATGTATTCAATCCAAGTATGGCACAAATCGTCACCTTCGGGAAAGAGCTCGATCCAGCCGAGCCCTGTGGCTGCGGTGACGAGGATGGTGCCACTGTCGACTGCCCAGACTTGGACGCTCGTGTCGGCATTCACAGGTCCGTCTGTCGGCAGAGCGAAGCAGGGATGGTAGCGGAAACGGAGTGTGTCCAGACGATGCCAATTGCATTCGTCTTTCTGCAAGCAGAGCCGCATACCTTGTTGCTTTGTGCGAGTGGAGTACGCTTCGCGGGTGAGGAAGGTGCGATTAAGGTGAACGTAGTCCCTCAACATCACTCCCGACTCTTGGTGTGGGCAGCCCAGTAAATGCCCGGTCTCATGTAGATGTGCGCCAATGCCGATGTTCGCCGCTTCCCAATTGCTACCAGACTCATTGCAGTCGTTCGCAACATAGTTGGTGTCCGTTCGCGTGCAGTCCGTGAATGCCGGCACCACCTCTTCAATATGCGCTGGATATGATTGCAAGCAATGCGAGCCGAAGATGGCAAGTTTGATTGTGTCGTCGCCGCCACCAAGCGCTGCGTGTGCCCTCACCGCGCCCACTTTTCGATCCCAATGCGAGTCCAAGAACATGCAAGACACGTACTGCCTCTGTCCGGGTCTTGGGGCAAAGTATGCGCGCACGGCGTCGGAAGCGATGCTGAACAAGTCGCCCTTCTTCTTCGCGGGTCCGTACTGCTGCGCAATGTCCAAATCCTGGATCTCTTTCAACGATTGCTTCAGTCGAATCATGTGAATCTTGGCCTGTCGTATCTGTCAGCGTCCGCCACCAGTTCTCTATGTTGTCCGGGCACTCTCACCTCATTGCGCATCTGATTCGTCTGCAGATCCTTCCAGCTCAGCGTGCCAGTTTGCCAGTCCTCCTCGTATCTGTAGCACCTCCGGCCAAAGCCATTGCGATTCATCTGCTCGGCGGTGAAAGCCTGCCACAAGTATGCCATCATCCTGAACTTGCGTATCGCCGTGTCCAAACCATTGCCCTCCTTCTGTATTCTTTCCGGTACCGCATCGAACGTTTCGGGCGAATCGCGTGCCACTAGGATACACAATTGCAAGGGTGGTGACGATATCAACGGCAAGAAGTTGATGTTGATCCAGCTGGAGTGCCCTTGCATCTGCCCATTGGACGTCGAGAGCTTGGGCGAGGTGAAGTCCAGTCGCAATCGATTCGGGCCAGGCTGTAGGTACACGAGAGCCTTGAAATGGCTGTCGCACACGGGCCATTGGGTGGAGGGGAAGTTCTCTTGGTGGTGTATGATGCTGAGCGAACCGTCAATGGGTCGCTGGACGTCGGCGCATTCACCCGAGATGAGCAGGACCTTTTGGTGCACCCAAGAGCCGTCGGATATGCTCAAGACACGAGGTGCAAGTGCGGATGTGGCAGGTTGTTGCCGAGGCACGGCTTCGCCGCTGTTCATGGGCGGTCCCTAAAGGCAGTGTCAGTCCACCTGAATAGAATGCACAGATGATACTCTGCCTCACCACCAAGCTATATCGATTGATCTGCGAGCTGGGCATACGTGGTCTGCTCGACAAAGGGACCTGTGGCGGAGTCTGGGTCCCGCTACTGCCGTTCATGCCGGGTAAGTGGCCGTTTGATTTCGACGTATGCGAGGAGGACGACAATGTTGTTGGCGGCGACTGTCTTTCTCCGCCAAACACGGAGCTCAGTGTGGAAGAGGACTTGCTCTTGATGCGCGGCTCGGCATTGCCGTCATTGCTGGAATTGTTCTCCGAGGATGTGGTGCTGGCGTAATTGCTGTTGGAAGGCGTCCGGAGGGAAGCCTTGGAGCGACGGCGCAGACTCAGATCCTTGAGAAACGAAGGCATACCTGTCGCCTGGGTGGAGGCCGCGGCGGCCACGGCGGTATGGGCGGCGTCTCTAGTGCTGAGGCCAAGGCGGAGGAATCGCTGGCAGCCGTGATATGGGTGGCAGAGGTGGCTTGAGGCGGGAAGCTGTGTCGATCTTCCCAAGCTTGGTGTAGGGATGAGTGCTAGCGGCCGGAGGTCAACGAGCGTGTCTTTCTGGCAACGACTGTCGGTACCAAAACAATGAAGTGGTGGATGTATAGTGCTTGAGAAGATAGGGACGATGGCATACGTAGCCGCCGATGGGCACGGGACGGGCACGCCTTGCCTCACAGACAGTTGGGTGCTTGGCTTGAACACGCCTTCCGCTCCCACTTCTCAACAAAGTGACCTTGCGAGTAGGACCGCGGAGCAGAAGGCTAGTCGCATTCTTGCCCTGGCTGCGTCGCAATGCTTGCATAAGATACGCCGTACCGGGACCCACTAGGACGGCTATTCGAGAGAGCTAAGGTAGGATGGCGGGCTCTTGCTGGTCCAGTGTCGACCGACTGAAGGGTCACTCGGACAGCCGCATGCTATAACAGTTTCACGAAAGCTCTGGGATACCTGAAGATTGCGCACGCTGACGGCCACTCGGACTTCCCGCGTTCTGCCGGTGGCCCGTCTATGCTAATCTCGCCGGTGTCTCCTTCGCATCTATTGACGTTGAAGATGACGAAAGGGAAGAGGCCCGTGAGGCATCGAGCATGTCTTTGTGGCCGCTGCCGAGTCCGAAGACTTCCAAGGCACACGGAGACGCTTCATGGCTAGCGGCGAGTTAAAAGTGTGCAGACTCCGGAGTACAGAGACATCGTGCAGCGTCCCGAGAGGGGCGCGATGTCGAAGAGCGCCGCTGCCTTCTTGCGCTCCGCCCACAGCTCCGCAGCATGCCGGAGACTTGTATCTGGGAAAATGCCCTGAAACATCTCAAGCTCGGTTGCGAACGCCGTTGCGCTTCTCAGACTATGCGTACGATCTGTTTGATCGGATTTGACCTTAAAGATACAGCGCACGAGTCGGGATGGAACGATGACGACCTGAGCATTGACCTCCGGCATCGACAACTGACAGACGCTCACGGCGTGTGCGAAGATCGCTCCTCGCCAAGCGATTGCCACTCGCCGGCTGGCAGTCTGCTGTCACCGTCTCCGCGAAATTAGGTACCGATGTATCCATGTGAGCGTGATGAACGCGGGGCTGAGCGATCGTCCTTGGAACGACGCAACAGCGCTGCTGTCTGCCTTCCACCAGACGATGGGTATTGGCGTTGCGAGTGACTCGTGAAACAGACTGCTCCTTCCCAAACCGATGTGAGATATCCAATTTCAAGAAGATGCGATCTATCCCCAAAGGCCGGTCGTTCATCAGCCATGCGGCTCGGTGGGCTGACTTCGTGGCTTCTGGTGGCTTGATCGTCGGAAATCAGGCTAAGGCGGGCATACCCGTTCTGATCGCCGATGTCTGGCAGTCTGCCAGCGGGAGTACCTTGTGCGACAAGAGGACATGCCAGCCGCCAGACTCCCCTGCAATGGTTCTGCTGTAACTAGACTGCACATCTCGAGACACACACACTCATTTGGAAGGTAGAAAACCCGCTGAAGCCATACGGCTCGACGTCGGCCCACCTCCATTTCCTCAGCTCAGCTATGGCGGCACCAGCTCTCGGTATGCGGGCAGAGGAAGAGGTTGCTGAGAAGGTGTTGAGGAGAGCGCAGGTATCGAAGGTAAGACCTGCCGCCGATATTCCAGAAAGGGCTGCATATCATACTTACCCTCTGTCATTTCTTCACAGATGACCCGAGCCCTCCAAGACCGGCTAGCGCTTGCCAATGTCAAAATCCAAAATGGCTGGGAGAACATGAGCATAGAGACCATCGAACCGCAGCTCGAGCAGCGCATGAGGAGGAAACGACCAGCATCGTCCAATGACACAATTTCAGATACGGCGTCGACGACGTCGAGTAGGGTGCAGTCGAGCCTGGCTTCTTCGCCGCTGACTGCACCCCTCTTTTCGGACGAGCTTATCCCACCCCCAAGCAGTATGCATGGTAGCAAGCGGATGCGCCCATTGGAAGTGCACAGAGGTGCATCCAGCGGTGCAATGCGGACGTTGAGGAGACCGAGAGTCTCATCCCGACAGGCGTCGTGGAAGAGCCAGCATAGTCTTCCGGAGTCATCGCCCATTTCCTACGCCAAGCATGCCCGCTTTCCCTCGCAGCACATCACACAGCTCTCATTTATCTCGGAGACATCGACTGTCCCGGACAGTCCACCATCACCAGTGCATAGCGAAGACGACGATACCGACCTCCCTGTCACCTCCTTCAGCATCAACGCTTCGACCAAGATCACCTCATCCCCACCGCAGACCCCGCCGCCGGATCGACGGATGCGGAAGGCACATAACGTGTCCTGGTCCCGCACACCCAAGAACGGCGACGATGGCGCGGATCTCCTCATGTTCCTGGCACATTCGCCTTCGCTAGCCAAGGGCCACAGCAGCAAGACTCAAATCCTCGCACCTTCAACGCCACCCAGCAAGTCCACGCCCCTGCCATCGTCACATATGACCCCTGGCACAAGCGGTGCGGGCTTCATGAACTTTGCGCCTACTACGCCAGGCACCACCTTCAACTTTGCGGACTTCGTTAACGTCACACCCAGTCCAGCGCAGGGGCACTGGACTCGCACGCCTGGCGCCGGCAGGACACCGGCTGCGGCACGCGAGGCAAGGAGGAAGCTCAATTTCGATACGCTTCTACCTTCTGCCACTAGCCCGGTCATGACTCGCTCCAGTAAAGGCGAGGGACTGGGCATGCAGCTGGGCGGTGAGCTGGTTTCGTGAAGGAGCAAGCCTAGAAGAACGCTGATGGCGTTGACGACTTACGACACACCGACCTAGCTGTTCTCTCACTCGCCACAGCAAGGCTCGATGACTTGCATGTGGCTTCGCACTTCGGATGCCGAATTGGGTATGCATGGCGTATATGGCGAACGGACGAACACGCATTACGGATACCCACTGTCCCTATCACGGCAGCACATGGAGGAATCTTTGTTTGCTTGCATGCGTATTCAGCGTTGCGAATCGTTCTGCTCAGCACGTTGCTTTCGACGCGCTTCGCTTTTAGCACGGAGTGAGATCCCTGTTAGCAATGGCTCTGTATGATTTCCTTATGTTGCGAGGATTGACTAGTGAGGTTTGTGGTGGTAGATAGTTGACATAATTTAGTATCTTTGCCTAACATGAAATTTTGACCTCGCCGTCGCTCGAGGGCACGATTGCATGTATCGTGAGGGAAACGCGACGAGGAGCGAAGATCGCGCGCTAAGGAAGGCGTTGGCGCTAATGCGGAGGGGGATCGGGAGTGGTCCGAGATGACGGCAAATGGTTCTTCTGGGGCTGAGCGATTGGTGCATCGGGCAATGTCTGAGATGTGCAACAACTACCGGGCGACCTCTCAAGCAAGGACAACACATACTGCCATGCGTTCGCGATAGCAAAACCACCACCATGGCCTCCTCGAGCATATTGAATAGCACCCACTTCGCCGGCGCCGAGCTTCCTGCCTCCGCCATCCACCTCATCGACACCACCATCTCCTCCTTTCAGAAACTCCCCGGCTCCGCAATAATCATACGCTACATCCGCTCTTCGTACCAAAACGATCCGATCCGCAGTCTGGTCGAACTCTTCCTCTTCATCTTCGCCGTGCGGTACCTCCTAGCCCCCACCTACTCCACCAAGAAGGTCAAGAATGTCCCCTTGACGGAGGACGAGATCGATGAGCTGGTGGAGGATTGGACTCCCGAGCCCCTCACGAGCGGAGAGACAGACTTTGAGCGCTCTGAGAATGACAAGCGACCAGTCATTGTCGGCCCCGCAGGACCCAAAGCCCGACTGGCGGGAAGCAACAGAGTCGTCACGAACCTCGCCTCGTACAACCACTACAACTTCGCCGCCAACCCAGATCTCGTACAGAAAGGCATCAGCACAGTCCGTACCTACGGCGTCGGTCCCTGCAGCCCCCCTGGATTCTATGGCACCCAAGATGTGCACATGAAGTCCGAAGCCGATATCGCCGCCCATATCGGCATGCCAGCCTGTATCATCTACGCCCAGTCCTTCTCCACCATCTCCTCCATGCTGCCTGCCTTCAGCAAAAGAGGTGATATCATTGTTGCCGACAAGGCGGTCAACTTCCCAATCCGTAAGGGGCTGCAACTCAGCCGGAGTCAGGTGCGGTGGTATGAGCATAACGACATGGAAGATCTGGAGCGAGTGTTGCAGAGGGTGGTGAAGGAAGGGCAGGGAAAGCCCCTGACGAGACGATTTATTGTGACGGAGGGGCTGTTTGAGAATGTTGGGGACATGGTCGATCTACCGAGACTGGTGGAGTTGAAGATGAAGTACAAGTTCCGGATCATTCTGGACGAGACGTGGAGTTATGGCGTTCTGGGAGCGAGTGGACGGGGGGTGACGGAGCAGCAGAATGTGGATCCGGCGAACGTGGATATGATCGTGGGTGGTCTGGCGGGCGTCTTGGCTTCGGGAGGTGGATTCTGCGCGGGCACGGAGGAGGTGGTGGAGCACCAGCGTTTGTCTGCTGCGGCGTATACTTTCTCCGCCGCACTGCCTGCGATCTTGGCGACGACGGCCAGCGAAACGGTTGCGCTACTGCAGGAACAGCCGAGCATCATCCAAACGCTGCGAGAGAACACCAGAGCGATGCGCGGCCAGCTGGATCCACGAAGCGAGTGGGTACGGTGTTCCTCCGCGCCCGAGAATCCAGTACAGCTTCTCGTGCTCAAAGATCAGCATGTCGCGGAACGCGGGCTCTCGCACAAAGACCAGGAGCTACTACTGCAGGATTGCGTGGACGAGGCGCTAGCGAACGGTGTGCTGATCACGAGGCTGAAGAGCATGCCGATGCCCGTAGGAGTCAACGTCAAGGATATGGAGAAGGAGTGGCAGCCTCAGCCGGCGCTGAAGGTGTGTGTGACGACGGGATTGTCGAGGAAGGAGACGGAGGCGGCGGGTAAAGTGATCAGGCATGCGATTACTAGCGTAATGAAGGGGAGGAAGTGGCAGAGAAGTGCGTAGAAGGCCACTCGAGCTTTTTTCTGATAATGGATGGCGATGGCAGTTCTGGCGCAGGAGGGAAAGCGGTTATGGCATAGTGTACATTTTCCAGGTCGGCCCATGACAGCCTTGTCTTGATAGCAACGGTCCGTGCTTAATGCCATTTTGGAGGGCAGCAGCCAGCTTCGAAGGACGAGCGATACATCGTGTCTGCATCCTCTCTACCAATAGCAAGATCATTTCTGCTGTTGATCATATGCATTGTGGACAAGTGCTGTAAGCCTTGTGTCGAGGTGACGACGCTCCGGTGTCCGCGACAGAATTGAAACTCCGTGTGTAGCGAGGCCCAGCCACATCCAGCCTCCTCGAAAACAATGTCAGCTACGTCAGGCGGGAACATATGCGAATCATCTCGCACAGGCGAGTTTCACTTCTCAAACTTTCTCGCGGTGTGCCTAGTCTCTGATCTTGAATTGTGACGATACAGTAGCGACGAGGGAGGTCGTCTTGATTTTCGGTAGCAGCAGCAGGAGGAGCCAGCTCGACCCCACTCTGGGCAAGTCGCAACCACACGACTGCGCGTCCCGCCGTTTGCGACAGCACGCATCGTCCACCACGAGATTGCACCTCGGTGCTGGGGAGAGAGACGCAGCAACAGTCCCCAAAGACAACAGCATCGTTCATACACGGTGACGAGAAGTTACACGAGCATACACGCTTCCGGCGCAACGATACCCCGCCACACGACGCGGCACTCCTTCCACCACCACGCCCGGATATCTACAAATCTTGCTCCTCAAGCGTGGGCACTCGACTCGTAGCACAGTCACAACTACCCGCCTACCGCCGACATCCAACGGCCTTCGGGCCCCATAAGCACAGGCAAAACTGGCTCCCAAGTCCGACTACACAACGACCAGCATGGCGCGCTCCAGCATCAGTCGGACGCGCGTGGTGGTCCGACAGTCGTATTACTGGCCGGACCAGCAACTTAACTTCTGGATTATCATCATGCTCGCCACTGGGGGGGTGCTGATTGGGGTGTTTGCAGCGTTCATGAGGGATCAGCAGGCATTCGGGCTGGGGATACCCTGGTAAGATATCTCGAGGGTCCTAGACCGTTGTGGTAGGGCCATGGCGAGACAGACATGTACTGATATTCACTTGCAGGCTGTTCCCTTACGGCATCACCGTGGGCTCTCTAACCGTGGTCTTCGTCTGGATAATGCTGGTCCTGATCTATCAACGGCGACTACTGCCCGGCGTGGTCATGATCGGATCCTTCATCCTGCTCGTTCTCTACCTGACTGGCGTGATTGAGACAGCGATTCAGCTGTTCCGGAATACAAATGGGATCTCTGGTCAATGCTCCAGTCTCAGCGGGCCATCGACTCCCAACGGCGTGACGGTGACGATCCTGGCTTACCTGGAGCTGAACTCGATATGCTCGAGCTGGTATGCGGCTTTTGCGTTTTGGATCGTGGGTGCAGTGTTTTTCCTATGGATGATCATTCTGGGGTCGCAGGTGGCGAAGGGTGGTGGAAGGAGGGACTAGACGGGGGCTACGTCCGCTGGGCGCCGGCGATAATATGGAACATGCGTAAACGAAATAGCGGCATTGCGGGCGTAGAGGTCTCATCGTTTCGCTGCATAGGAGCTGTTGGTTCAATCATCCTCGTCAAGCTCTCGTTATGTGTGCCTCGCATCTGTCGTCCCTCGTCAAATCGTGCGTCGTGATCTATTCCTATGCCTTGTAATTCATACCGCCGGCACTTCCCGTCCGGACCACTGTTCGGAGAACATGTCTCTCTTTTCTCATTCGCGAACTCGACCATTTACCCCTCGAAACGTTATGCTCACTCCAGGTCTGCCGCTCACAGCTCCCCGATCCTCGGTAGGATCCTCTGTCCGAACGTTGTGATCTTGTACCTTCTAAAATCCCTCAAGCACACACTAGCAGCCACGCAGGCAAAGCTACGCATCTCACCCTCCTGCCAATCAACCCATCCTCGGTCCTGAACGGCCTCCGATTAGAAGGAGTGGGAGCTTGGGCAGCAATCGTACATGACATGTAGCAGAGCTTCTTCGAAGCCTGCTCGGATGTCCTTGGCGAGAGTTAAGTGATGGTCGAAGACAACTCCATGGCCGCTGACGGGCTTGAGAATGTAGTTGAGCCCGGTGTCAGAATTGACCATGTCGTAATCCGACTGTGGGCGCGAGGATGCTGCCATTGCAGTTCTTCAATGAATTTGCGCTCATCAATGGCCCGGTAGAGGTGGCCCAGTGCCTTCTCACTTTCATCGTATCAGTATGGTCAGCGTTGTGTGTCAAGACCCTCGAAGGCGAAGGCCTAATCATCTCCAGCTTCACCTCCTTCAATGTCAAGGTAGCCCTTGTCAGACGCGATTACTTGCGGTGAAGACGCCATGGAGTCGGGTCTGATACGGCGGTCATATTGAGGGCACTCTGTAGTGTTGATGGGTAAGCCGGTCTCGGAACAATCGACGGCGGTGCTGGCCATTTGCGCAAGCTTGATGCACTCCGGGCTGAAGGTGCCTGCAGGCTGTTGATCTGCCAGCTGCATGTGAATAGTACACAGCATACTAAGCTGGTCGATCTCCATGAAGGCGACCAAGAAATGTGACATATCTTCCGCGGTGACAGGCCGTCCGAGACTGACGGGTGGCAGCCGCGGGTATTCTGTCGATTCCGCAATCTTCGAGGGCACCAAGTGGTCGTCCCAGATCACGCTGTAGAGATCGCCGTCGAGATCGCCGTCGAGGTCGCCGCCGGATGGCTTGCTGGGAAGGTCACTGTCAATCCTCTGGCTGAGCACGAACACGTTCGAAAGCTTCTTCAGTGGCGAGTCAGCAGGGACATCAACAAGGTTGACGACCTGAACATCGCCACGGTGCATGGCAGGTGATTGTGTTACGATGACGTTCCTACTTATCCGACAGTCTCGTTCGCCGTCAAGCCCACGCTCCGTGGCTACGTAGACCTCGCTTTCATTCACAACCCCGGCCTTGTTCATGATGCCGTATATAGTAACACCAGCTTCGATGGGTATCCGGCCCCGATACTTGATGTCTCTTAGCTGGTTCCCTACAGCCGTCTCGACAACGCTGTGGAGAAAGTCATCCTTCTGATAGTTCAACCCAATCTCGCCCAGCATACTGATGAGCTCTGGAAAGGGTTGCCACCCAGCCCGCTTGTCTGCGAGGAGAGGTGAGGTTAGCAGTGCTCGGCGTATCCAGGGTTGCTTTCGCTGCGTGATACGAAGCCGCAGAAGGTTGAGCCTCCACCGTGTTGAAGACCGAAGCTCGTCCTCAGCAGCGCGAGCTGTAGCGTTACCCCAATGAGAGGCAATTCTGCTTTCTCGCGTAGTTGAGGGCCATCTCGTAGTTCTTGAGCAAAGGTGTGGCCTTTCTTCCCCCTGGGTTCTACCGGGCAATGCTGCTGTTAATTGCCGAGCTCACCAGCCAAACACATTACTCCACCAATCCAGTGATGGTATTTTGTTCAAGGCTTCCGCTTCCGCTGGCGCAGGAGCATGCACGTCGTGATGAAGTTTAAAGCTTTCAGTTGAAGATGCGAAGGTTGGAGCGGTAGGCGTTTAGACGGGTGATCCCGCATACCCCCCGCCAAGTCTCTTTGGGACGTGCTCAATCGTCACATGCGACGTTGCAAGAATGGTTCGAAGAAAGTATGGAAGCTGCAACAATGGATGTGAGGGTCCAAGACTATCTAGACGATCGACTGCAGTCTACTGGTGACTTGGAGACACTCGAGGCTCTTCTTAGCAGTATCAAGACTCAACAGGATCTTTTGAGGAAGCAGCTCAATGCCGCAAAGCGAGACCACGGGAACGCGTTGCAGGCGGCGCAGCAACACACTGAAACCCTCAAGACCAAGGCAGATGAGTTTCAGTCGAAGCAAGAGGATATTGACACGCGGCTGTTGATTGTTACGCAGTCGGAGACCAGCGATGTAGCCGCGGCAAAATTCCAGACGAGTATGGGAAAGCTGCAAAAGTTGGATGTCGTGACGGGCTATGTCGAGTTGCTACAGGAGGTGTATGCTCTGAAAGATGAAAGCATACAGCAGCTTGGAAAGTCAGATGAGGCAGCTTTGGCGCCGTATCGTAGGCTGCAGCAGCTGCGGACGAGTCTGCAGCCTCTGCATGAGGCTGCTGAGGGTGCAGCTCCGCAACTCCTTCATCAAATCGACTTGGAAGTGGAGAGGCTACAACAGACCATACGGACCTCGTTCGCCGCGGATCTCGAGAAGACATTGAAGAAGATCGGCTGGCCAAAAGCTTTGGACACGATCCCGTTGGCACTGCAGGCAGAGTGGGAGACGAACGTCAACAGACTGCTCGATCTGCAGCGGCCCGAGCTGGAAGCTTTGGAGCAGTATCCTTTGCAAAGGCCTTCGAATTACGAGCCTCCCGCGCTGCTGCCGCTTGAGCTTATGGTAGCGCCACTTGGCCAGCGCTTCCAATATCACTTCTCTGGCAACAAGCCAACGAATCGCCTGGACAAACCCGAGTACTTTCTTCAGCACACTGCTGACTTGATATCTGGATACTCCGACTTCCTCCATAATGTGCTGCAACCGCTACTCATACAACGTTTCCACGGATCGGATCTTGCCTTCACACCCGCATACGTCGATGCCATCTCCGCCTTCATCACCGCATTATTACCTATGCTGAAGCGGAAGCTCGTGAGTTTCGCTCAGCAAATAGACGGCAAGTCGCAGTTACTCAGTCATCTTGTGCACGAGGTTATCGCATTCGATACCAGCGTCATTGTAGGTTATGCATACGCCCCGACTTCGCCTGCCATGCCATGGCGCGGCCTGGCCTACTATCTCCTTGATACGTGCGGCTACTTCCAGAAATGGCTCGCGGCCGAGCGTGACTTTGCACTCTCACGCTATCAGGCTATCGTCGATGCCCCAGACGCTGGCGAGCTCGACTACGATTCGGTGGGAGTCAGCGAAACGAAGCCAACAAAGATGGCCATCAATGTCAATGACTTGCTTGAGACGATTACGGACCGCTACAAGCCCTTGTCGAGCTTCAGCGAGAAGCTGCGCTTTCTGGTCGACGTCCAAATCGCGATATTCGACATGTTCCACCAGAGATTGCACTCGAGCCTGGAGGCTTATCTTGCGATGACCTCTTCTGTAGGCCGGACAATGCACGGCCTGTCGCGAGAAGATCAGTCCGAGCTGCACGGCGTAAGAGGTCTTGACCGTCTGTGTCGCGTCTTTGGGTCTGCAGAGTATCTGGAGCGAGCTATGCGCGATTGGAGCGACGACTTGTTCTTCCTCGAGCTCTGGGACGAGCTGCAAGATCGGGCGAAGAACCGCGACCAAGTCAGCAGCAAGCTCGGAGGCTTGCTGGAGATCCAGCAGAAGACCAGCTCGGCAGTCGGCGGCGACGACAGTGACGGCGAGCTGCAGGGCGCCCTGTTCGATGAGACTGCAGCTGCATATCATCAGCTGCGAGTGCGGAGCGAGGCGATCATTGTTGAAACGCTGACATACAACGTGCGCGAGGCCTTGAAAGCCTACTCTCGCATCGGCTCGTGGGCCTCACTGTCAGGTAACACAGCTGGTGGCTCAGTCTCGGCTGAGCTGGACCCATTGCTCCGCCTACTGACCGAATACTTTGGCTTCCTCAGCAATGCTGTCGGCAAGGTTCCCCTTCGTCGCATGAATCGGCAGGTCTGTAACGCCATTCAGAGCTACATCTGGGACAATGTTTTGACCCGTCATTCCTTCTCCACCGCTGGGGCTGCGCAGCTCAAGACCGATGTTCGCGCCATATGTGCTGAAATCGACCGCTACATTGGCACTGGACAGGTGCGCTCACCTATGCGGAAGCTGCTCGAAGGTATTGAGTTGGTTGGTCTACCCGTGAAGGGCGAGGTGCAGCGAGTACAGCCCAGCAGAGCCGGAGACGGCATTGAAGACGACGATGGAGCGGCGTGGGAGGATATGAACGGCGATACGGCGGCAGCCAGCCCCATCGGGAAGAAGCAGATGGGACTGTTCGAGGTGGAGCGACTTGTCTTCATGGACAACGAGAGTGCGAGGCATGCGCTAGAGCAGCTGGGTTTGGAGGTGTTGAGTGAAGCCGACGCGCGGGCCGTGCTGGAGAAGCGGGTCGAGCTAGGTAGTTGAGGCAGGCACGACTGCCCCGCCTTTCCGGATCACCAAGTGAAGGTCCTGCAGTTGGTCCCCGGTGAGTCACTTCGTCGTTGACGGGCGTCCTCGAACACACACACAGGAACTTTCGACATTTACTTCTCGTCCTGATCGGGCAGCAGACAACTTAGAGTGGCTCGGGCTTCTGCCTGTCTCGCGTGTTCTTACTCGCTCACCGAGTCTCAAACTTTTCTTCATCCTGCGCCGTCTTCCTTCGTTCCTTCAAGCCGCCATTCGCTTTCGCCCACTCCCCACCTCAACACACAGTGAGCGAAGACCACCGCGTGGCGTCCGGGGATCACCTGCACCATGCCGTTCAAGTTCAACCCCGAAGCGCCGTCTTTCGATGGTGACGGCAGCCCTCCCAAGCACCTTGCTAGTCTAGGCCGGCTGGCAAGCCCATCTTTGAATCCGACATCCGCCGAAGCAACTCCCCCAAGCGCATCGCCTGTAGCCGCATATAGTGCCTCGTTCGGGACACGTTCAACATCGGGCTCGTTAGCGCAAGCCAGTTTCGGTATTTCATCGTTCGCGTCGCTGGCGTCTCCATCCACCTCAGCAGCGCCCGGCTCCGGCCGCTTGGGCAGTCGCCCATCTTTTGGCTCATCTGCGCCGGGTTCGCGATGTTAGACATCAGTTGCGAGCTCAATCCCTCGGTCGAAGAAGGGCGCGTGAGCTAAACTGACTGAAATCGACTCGCTGCCACAAGCTCTGCGCAGGCCCGGTCTGTCAGGGCAAGAGGCTTACTTCAGCGAAGTCAGCAGTGATGGGGGTGCAGTGTTGCGAGACTCTGACAAGGAAGTTGTGCTGTAGGGCGGTAAAGGTCTCCACGAAAAGGGTATCGTCGATTTGGCGAAACAGTGGTGAGATGTGTGCTCTTGCTTTCCGCACGTCTATGGACTCATGGTCGATCTATGCGAGAACGCAACAATACAGTGCTATGCCATCGATCTGGACCGAGCCCGAGCTCGGCGTTGGGAAGCGTCTTCGCCACAGGGGACCGGTCCGTAAGCGTGAGCTGATCGGGCGGACTCCCTCACCCGCGCAGCGTAAGAATCTCATCGACTGGGTGCATCGGGGTTCGCGTTCGCAATGACGGTCCTCAGATAGTCGATCAAACTCCGGCTACGCCATCGACACGCAGGCCCGATTGGCAGGATCTCTGACCTCAGAACGCAAAGGCTCTCCGACTGAGCTTCCGCGGTCGGTCGAAGAGGAAGGTGTTGGTGAAGCGCGGTCACAGATGAAGCTGAAAGGCTTCGCCATGTGTATGACAGAGGAGCAGGCTCGCTTGCGACAAGTCATGGACCCGCGCTCCCCTTCTTCCAGCGAAGACGAGATGTTTATGGGCCCGAGTCAGAAGTTGAGGAGCGCGGCAAAGGGCGCAAGCTCGAAAAGGGTATTTCCGAGAACCTGGACCGCAGGCGCGTCAATCACCTCGATAGATTTCAGCTCAGTACTAACCAACCAAGGACCGTGTGTGACAGGTCCGTGAACCTGGCTCAATGCGGCGGCAATTGTTGCGATCGCGAGCCAAAAGAAGTTGGCCCTAGTTCGTTTAACGCACACCTCTATCTGAGTGAGGACGAACAGCAGCAGTTCCAGGGCTGGCTTATCGAGCCTGTACTATCGGGCCAGACCGCAATGTTTGCGAATAAGGCTTTTGAGACGTTGAAGACAAAGGGCTGAGTCGTGAAGGTGGCCAACCCAGCGGAAGACCAGCCAACCCCGACAACAAGATCGCTAGTCCATCCCGACCCAGCGAGCGCGACGACCATATCCCAGCCGTAAGTTTTCCAGCCTTCCTCTCCATCTCCGCCGTTCCACATCCTTGATCTGCCCGCCAGGCTGCGGACGTGGGTCTTTTTGCCACGCTTTGATACCGAGCGATATCCGCCTACGCATCTGCGGCCATCTCATGCCGTACGCCGTGACCCCACCACCTACCGTCGCTTCACTGCGCAAATGCAAGCTGTTCAGCGTGGAAGCCAAGGGCCTCGTTTTCCAGAACCATTTCATCGCCGACGGCGTCATCCACGATCGTATCTGGCGATTGTTACACACCAGGGTGCTTCTCAATAACTTCTTGTCTCGCATCAAGACCATGACTCCGGTCCTGATCCACAGCAAGCATTCAGGCTTTCATGATCAGCTGAGGAGCATGGCAAGCTAAAAGGGTGAGCTCAGGATCGAGGATGCGATGACAAAGGGCCCTTTGATGGAAGTGACGAAGAACGAGCGACGTATGAACCAGTTGAGTTATTGGGAGTGCGGTTGCCTAAGGCGTCGGGTGCGGTCGTCAAGCAGACAAATTCTACACGGCAGGAACCAGCAAAACAGTGGCGACATGGAATTAATGTCTGTAGCAATCTGAAAGTGTGCCCAAAGGTTTGGGCCTTCCTTCGTGCCAGCTGTTGACAATCGAGCAAAAGGTGCGGAGTTTGCTCCACTCGAGGACACAGCATCAAGACAGTAGAAGCAAACGTAATTACCGCTTCATGAGAGGAGAAGGAAGAAGGCAAAAAAGATTTGTAGGATGTCTCCCCTCCCGGCTAGTTGAATGTTAGTTTCAACTCAGGATGTGGATGTTGTTGTGGTAGTGCTTACGTTCGAACCAGGGACCTTGAGATCGCCGAAGCGATGTGATGAACCATTACAGTCTCACGCTCTTCCAACTGAGCTAAGGAGAGATGATCTGAGTCGTTGTTGGCGACTATTGGCTTGTTGCGACGGTAAAGCCTCTTGATGATCTAAATATATAATTGCAAATTTGATGCCGAGGATAAGCCTGGCCACTCGAATTAACCGCTTCGGCCCACTGCGAAGGTTGCAGATGACCGCTATGCGGTGTTAGCAAGATGCTGCCGAGAACATGGCCATGGGGCAAGAAGGCATGCCAGAAGCTGGAGAGGGGATCGGTCGAATTACATCGCGACCTAATTTAGCGATCCGATGGCTTTGTGACGAACCGTGACCGAGCCGCAGGGTTATAGTGTGTAAAAGGAATCTGAGCTGAACAACGAGCATGGTCGAGCATCATAGTTAATGATTACATGCTATGCTATGGCACGCCTGACACTATCTCTGCGGCAGACCGTCTACCCATGCGCGCGTTCGTCGCTGCGCCATCATATCGTACACCCTCCACCTTCTCTCCACCCGCTTATTTGTAGAAATCGAATTTATCCGCCTCGCTCGCTCCCTTGACCTGGCTTGTGTAGGCGTCCTCCAAATCCTGCTGAATGATGTTGTACCGATTCTTCCTCACAGCCCTTAGACCCGCCTCTTGCATCACTGCCGCAATCACGGCACCGGAAAGTGGATCGTTGCGCACGATCAAGCTGTCCAGATCGACTTCGGGTGATAGTGACATCTTGCTCGCGATTGTGCTGAAGATCAAGCGTCGCTCACGGCGGTCGCGGAGAGATGGGAATTCGATCTTGCGGTCCAGACGGCCGGGTCGGAGGAGCGCCGGGTCGAGGGTGTCGGCGCGGTTGGTGGCCATGATGACTTTGACGTTGGACGTCTGATCGAAGCCGTCCATTTGGTTGAGCAGTTCGAGCAGGATACGCTGCACTTCCCTGTCGGCGCCAGTCTGCGCATCGAAACGCTTGGTCGCAATCGCATCAATCTCATCGATAAAGATGATGGCCGGGCTGTTCTCTCGAGCCATCCGGAAGACATCGCGCACCATACGCGGCCCCTCTCCCAGATACTTTTGCACAAACTCCGAGCCCACCACGCGGATGAACGACGCAGTTGTGCTGTTCGCCACGGCCTTGACCAACATCGTCTTCCCAGTGCCCGGCGGCCCATACAGCAGCACACCACGCGGCGGATCAATACCGATCTGCTTGTACAGATCAAACTGCGTAAGCGGCAATTCCACCGCCTCCCGAATCTCCTGCTTCTGCATGTCCAGCCCACCGACATCCGCATACGTCACATCCGGCTTCTCGTCCGCCTGCAACATGGCGATACTGCTATCCGCCTCGGGTGGTAGAATATCCACAAGGCTGTTGGAGTGTCGGTGCAGCGCGACGGTGCTGTTGGGCTTGAGTAGCTCCCGGTCCAGGGTACTCAATATCCTGACCACATAGTTGCTGCCCGTGCTCGACTGTACGATGCCGGTATTGTTGTCGATGGCCTCCATGAACTGCCCGATGACGAGCGGTACGCTTTGTATCCGCTTGATCTCCTCTTGTGCGCGGACGAGCTCGCGCTTGAGGGAGCGCTGCTCATCTTTGATATACTCTTCTTGGAGCTTGATGTATTCGAGTTGGCGCTGGAGCTTCTTGTACGTCGCGTACTGGTCATCGTCGGCTTTGGGGTCGGACAGGTTAGCAAGCGCCGAGTCGGCCATCTGGCGGCGATGGGGTGCAGTGGTGGCGGAGGTGGAGAGCACTTCGGCGGTAGCCATACTGCGCGGCGTGTATGAGGGGAAGCCGCCGGGATGGGTGAGAGGTTCGAGTCGTTGATATGCGGTGCAAGCGTCAAAGATGCAGTCATGCGTGTGTTCGCAATGAAGGGACATATAAGCAGCAGCTCGTGACGGCGTCGCGGCTCGGCAGCCGCCTGCGACCGTTGATGCCTTAGGCCAAACCACAGGATTGTGAAGGCGACACATTTCCGCCGGGCGGTACTCGGCCCCTGATTGCTCGACCGCATAGGTTATTCAAGTCTGTCATCGCATCTATACACGGTATCGTAACAACTCGTATCGTACATCATGATTACAGACTCTCCGGCCATTACGCGCGTTGATTTTCATTCTATCATGCTGCTGGCCTCTACCAGCTCTCCTCTAGCCCGCAAGCCTGATATCCCAATCGTCCGCGAACGTCCCACCAGCCAGCTTCACGCTTCTCCTCTCCGCCCTTCGCCGCTCGTTCGTCTCAATGGCTCGCGCTTGCTCTCTGCTCATTTTTTGTGCCTCTCCTAGGCGCCTCATGTCCATATCATCTAAGTCTGTAGTCTCGGCAATCTGGCTTTTAAGCACACTCAGAGCCCTGATCTTCAGCTCCTGCAGGTCGCTCGCCACTCGCTCGTCTGCCTCAAGGCATAGCCTCTTCGCGGCGCGCTCCGCCTGCCGCCGCTCTTCATCGCGAGCTTGCCGCTTTTGCGCCAGGAGGTTCTCTCGGCGAGCCTTCTCGGCCAGATAGCGGACACTGTGGCCTCTCAACGCCTTGTTGTCGTCGACGCTGACTGGTGGCACCGTGAAGAAGAGCACACGTCCATACTCATCGCGCTGGTACTGCTCACGAACCTCATGCGGGATTGAGAGATTAGCTTGATCTGGCAGGACGTATACTTCAATGGGTGGCGGGTCGCGGTAGCTGCCTATATTTGTAGGTCTCGGCGCGTAGGTGCTCGGATTGGGTGGGATCGAAGGTGGGGCAGGCTGTTGATACGTCGGCCCTGGGACTGGCGGACGAGAGAGAGGTGTTGGTTGAGGCTGTGGTGTCTGTGGGGTGTTAAAGCTAGATTGCTGCTGCACGGCGGACGGTGGACGAGGTGCAGGTGATGGGGCAGCCTGTTGGTTATATTGTTGCGACTGGCTGGGATTATACGACTGTATGGGCTGGCGGCTGATGGGCCGAGGTGCGGTCTGTGGCTGCGAGGCCGGCGTTTGGCCCGTGAATGCTTGCAGCGGTGTCGGGGCTTGCCGAGGTGGCGGTGTTGGCTGCTTTGGTGGAGGAGGTGGCGTGGGCTCTGGTGGCACAGAATCACGATCACCACGCGGTCTCCTGTGAACAGCACCGATCTTCGGCGGCGCGCCGTCCGCACCCCATAGCACTTTCGGAAAGTCATCGGTCTCCTGCTGATCATCTTTGAGCATATAAGCGATGGGGCTTGGCACTTTCTTCGGTTTGCGCGGATGATCAAACAGGTCCATTTCGTAGTCCTTGTCTCTGACCTCGTCCGGCAGGCACGATGCCCACGTCTTGATCTTGTTAAACTCGTGCCTTGTTTCGTTGTATCGAGCCTCGCACACGTAGATCTCCTGACCTTCAGGCAGTCCGCGCGGTCGACCCTTGAAGTAACGCGTGAAGAACATGATGAAGCACTTGCCCTCAACTTCCTCAATGTGGTGGTCGCGATATCGTCCAGTCTTGACAACTTCGTTCGGATAGAAGTGCTTATCGAAGCGGTGGACAGTCTGCTCTGGACGGTAGTACCAGCAGACATTGACCATGTTCTCGCCCTTGGACGACTTGTATGTCCGGTAGATCTGCGCTGGAATGGGCTTGGTGAGGTCGTTGGTATTTTGTAAATGCACCCAGTCGCCGACCTTGTAGAGCTCGCCATTGTGCAGGATGCCGTTTGGCAGCGGAATCTTGCCTTCTTCATCCGCAAACGTGTCGTCCGGCTTGGCTTTCTCGACATCATACAGCCGGCCTGCTTCGATTTGCAGTGCAGTCGCATGCTTATACACCGCCGAGTCGTCTTGATTATAGTTCTTCGCATTATTGAACATAAGGTTCACATCATTCATGAACTCTTCGACCGATTTATACTTCTTCCGCTTGACTTTGCGCTTCAGGATGTCATACGCCATAGGATTCTTCACCTCCGCGTAATACTCCGGCATCACTTGCTTGTCGGGCAGCCGATCAAAGTCCCTGATCATGAGCTGGCCGCGCTGATTCTTCGGCTTGCGGATGCCTTTCAAGATGGCTTGTATGCGCGCCTCCGTCGGGGTCAAGAGCTTTGGTGGCCTACCCCGAGCCTTCTTCTCCGTTCCTCCGTCTTCAGCAGGCTGCCGCTTGGACGAACCTCTGCCGCCCTTTCTCTTCTTTGGCCGGCCCTCGTCGTCCAGTTCTTCCTCTTCCTCGTCGTCATCCTCCTCTCCCTCGTCGTCGCTACTCTCTTCCTCTGCAGCTGGCGCATCTTCCATTGGCACATCTTCGTACGTAGGGATCTCGCCCAGATCTGGTAACGTCGCGACTTCCTTAGTGATCACGCCCTCGTCCACCAGCAACTGCAATTGCTTCTCCAATTGCTCCTTGATCACCAGCGCGTCCTGGAAAGCGCCACTGTCCGGTCGATTAAAGACCTGGGCATTGTGCGGAATGAGGGCGAAGTCCCTCACGAACTCCCTCATGTCGCGGTAAGATTTGCTGATGTTGAGTTTCTGCTTGATCGTGGAAAGAGCGATCGGCTCCTTGATCGTGTCGTAGCTGCGCAGTTATCAGCAACGGACTTTTTGCATCAGACTAGCTCGCACATACTATTCAGGGATCACACGCTTGTTAACCTTGCGGTGGAAGAGCTTGGACGGGTCGAAGCCGTCTTGGGTGCGGTAGTCGTAGATGGCCGACAAGACCTTGTTAGCGGCATCGTGTTCCTTCTCCGAAAGCAGAGGACCCTCGGGCTGCGCAGCCTCCGTGCTCGGCAATGCCGTTGAGCTGGGTGACCTCTCCTTCTTCTTGAACGGCATCGTGGTAGCGCTGGTATTGGGTTGGTTGAAGATCGCAAGTCGCGACTGGCTTGCTGGAGAACGCGCCTGGCCGGAGTGCCTGAGTTGGCCGAGAGACAAGGTTCGGGACGTGCCGAGGACACTCGCAGCTTCCGTCGTCCTGAAGGCGAATCCGAGGCATGTGAAAGCTTCCAGAATAGGATGGAACGACAGACAATAACACCACCTCGACAAGTCAACTAGACATCTCATAGACTTGACACAGGTGGCAGCCTTCGGGATTTACAGCGGCATCTGAACTTGCTTCCATTGAAACTTGACAGCTCAACCGCAAGAGTCGTCATCGCGGCTGCGACTACAAGCAGGAACAGTACTGAGACCTCGTGCATCGGCTTCCGATACACATCCAAGACCGTCTTCCGTGCGTAAACATCACAGTTCCAGTAAATATTTCTGGATATGCGTCTTCGGATTCGAGGCCCAAACGGAGCCGCCCAGATCACTATCGATGACAACGCCACATGGGCAGACCTCAAGGAAGAGATCGGGCAGAAGAGCGGCGTCCCAGATTTCGATCTCAAGTATGGTTACCCGCCAAAGGCATTCAATACAGAAGCCATCGATGGGGAGGTCAAGCTTTCAGACTTGGATGTCAAGCTCGACGGCGAACAAGTGACCGTTGTCCCACTCAACAACCAGGCTGATCTCGCGAATCCTCGCGCACACAGCAGTGCCCCTCCGCCACCGAATGCGGCAATGTCATTACCACCTCAGCAGAACCGCGCACCGACAACACATCGCGCAGGCGACCTTCCGGACCAACAACTCTCCCTCAATCGATCAAAACAGAAAGCTGGAGACATCGACAGCAATCCTCCTGAGATCCCTGTCCCCAATCTCGACGGTGTCATGGTCCTCCGCGTAATGCCAGACGACAACAGCTGCCTGTTCCGCGCCCTCTCATCGGCGGTCCTAGGCTCTGAGACAGACGGAATGGTTGAGCTGCGATCAGTCGTTGCGCAGACCATTCAAGCACAACCGGAAATCTACTCCGAAGCAGTGCTAGAGAAGGAGCCGACGGACTATTGCAAGTGGATTACCCGCGAGGACTCTTGGGGAGGCGGCATCGAGCTTTCGATCCTGTCCCAACACTTCGACATCGAGATCTGCAGCATCAACGTGCAAGACGTGCGGATAGATCGTTTCAACGAAGGCCGACCTACGCGATGCATACTGGTGTACAGCGGGATCCATTACGATGTCTGCGCCGTGACACCCTTTGCTGGCGCGGAGCCGGAATTTGATCGAAAGGTCTTCGATGTCGTTAAAATGGGTGATGGAGAGACAGACGGCGGAGCGCTCGAAGCGGCGAGGGAGCTGTGTAGAGTCTTACAGGGCCGGCACTACTTCACTGATACGCATCGGTTCGATGTCAAGTGTGGTGCCTGTGGACAAGCGGGCAAGGGAGAGAAGTGGGCAGTACAGCATGCAAAGGCGACGGGACACACAGATTTCACGGAGCCGGACACATGAGCGCAGAATGGCAGCAACATAGTTCGTTCAACGGGCATGTCGAGCCATTTAGCCGACAGCCTGGTGCGTCCAGAATTCTTCGTTCGTATTGCACAAAGGCAGCAACAGTCGGGCAAATGTCGCCAAATGAATGCCATGTACATGAAGCATTTTCGAACCGGCATAGAACAGGGGGGTTAGCTTAGACAACAATGCTTGACCTTCGGGGGAGAAGTTCAACCGGTCTTAGTGTCGTTCTCGGACGCTCGTCCTCGCAAGAAGGCAGCTCCCATTTGCATCTTGCAACAGAGCATGAAAAGGCACAGTCTCATTGTACTCGTTTCCAATAGCTGATGCCTGTTATTGATATCGCTGGAAGTTTTGATCCGGGTCCATCTTTGTCGATCCGACTTGCACAACGCTGCAAGGCTACGACGTTGTTGCGTGTTCTGTAACTTTCCTGATGCGTCAAACCAGGGCACGGAGGAAAGGTACTGATCCACAGCGTTGCCTGGCTGAGCCTTGTGGTTGCCGTCTTCCCCCAACGATGTAATTGACAATGTCAACTTCAGACACAACATGATGGTCTCGCCGGCTCGTATTCTCCACGAACGGCCGGACCGGTCCCACACTGCGGTCGCCATGCAGGGCAGCAACGCTTCCTCCCGCCGGCGCCGAACGACCAGCTGCAGTGACGTACCTCCAAGCATGGAGCTTCTTTGTCGCAGCTTCAAGCTTCCTGCCAACACAAAAGCTTGACCACTCGGCAAAGTAGGACACAGATGATAGCAAGCACACACTCCAAGAATTGGCTTCAGCTGCTGGAAGCTCCTACAAGCGAACAGTCTTTCACGCCACGCCCACCTAGACTGCCTCGAAAGGATTTCGGTAGCGCTGCCCCTCTCAGCAAAACCCCCACCACGCTCCCTTCGAGCACGCCGACACCATGTCCAACGCTCCTACTCTGATCAATCTCCCACCGCCGCCGTCCGATCCCGTGACTCCTTCCGATGTCCCGTAAGCACAATAAGTCCCGTCCCACTACCCAACCCCTCGTTAATGACGCAGATCCCGCAGCGGCACGCCCAACTCCACCACCACCTCCATGTCCGAGCTCTCCACCGTCGCAATCAAGGATGGCCACCGCGGGCACCTTCCGCATCACCAGAACCAACCGTCCGGGCTGTCGCACCAACTTGACGCCGAGCGCGCCGACCGCATCTCGCGCTTAGCGGGGCTGGAACGTGTGGCCACTGCACGCAACCCGACTCCTCAGAATCTCACGCCGGGTGCCGCCGCTCCACCGCAGCATCCATCTACGACAAGCTACTTTGACGCGACGGGGAATCCGGCCATTGGCCGCGAGAGGAGCACGGTGGGCTCGGCATCCGCAACCGGGAGTGTAGGCGCCCGGACGACCTGGGCGGGCAGTGAGGCGGGTGATGCGGATAAGATGAGTGAGAGCCAGGACATGGACATGGACACTTCCTCCGTCGGTGGCATGTCTGAGGAGGGTGGCAGTTTGGTGGGGTTCGGGGAAGGGGCGCGCACGCCTGCTAGGCAGAGCATGATCAGTAGCCCCGGTGTCGCTGGTGGGAAGGGTGCTACTCCCACAGCTCGTGATGCGAGGATGCTGGATGGTATGACATATGATGCGAACGTCGTGGATACTACTTCGCACGGTCAAGGGCTGCGGCGGGATTATGTTAGCCCAACCGGCGCGGAGCAGGCGGAGCGGATCGTGCGGGAGCATATGGACACGACGAGCAACGATCGCATGATGACTGGAACGCCGCAGGCTGGAGATCTGGGGCGTTTTGAGTTCGAGAAGTAGCATACGATGTGTTCTGGCAGCTGCAGCCCAGCGGAGAGATTTTGCAAGGCGCTTGGTGTACGTGGGAAGGCGCTGATAATGTGCCTTCCCGATGAGTTCATGGCTTACGAAAACGACCGCGAGATCGGGAAGGAGAGGATTTGTTGCTACGTCAACCACTCGGTAGACAAGGCGTATCAAGCTGCTTCTTGCAGCACTTTCGTTATCTCATCACAAACTATCGTTACGCGCCCGTCTCCGTACTAGTTCACTTCCTCCGCAAATCGACGACCTCGAATTTCAATCCCGGCGCCTCAACCACGTGGCCTGGCCTCAAAGCATCCGTGTACAGATTCGACTCCGCATGCGGATGGAACAAACCCGTCTGCATACAACCCAACACCGCCTGCAACCCCGGCGGATCCGTCAACCGAAAAATGCCCCAATCCGGATTATGTCTCGGCGCGCACACTATCGCAATGGCCTCCGGCAACATGACCTGATATCCACTACTCGTATGCAAATCTCTCGAGCTCAGAAAACACGTTTGCGTGGGATGGGTGTGGATCCATCCGCAGACTAGTAAATCGTTGTTGATGCAGTAATCGAACAATTCGTTGTCGCCCACCTCGGTCGTGTCGCAGGTATCGGATGTGGAAGTCTGATCGGGTATGATGAGGTGGGAGATGAAGAGCGCATTGGAGACTAGGGTTGCCCCGAGGATGCCGCAGGTCTCGAGGCTGCGGGCAGTGTTGGCGTGGGCGAGGTTAAGGAAGTGTCGGCGGAGGTCAGGCGGGAGGAGGACGGTGCGTAAAGGTTTGCCGGATTCGGTGAAGGCGGTGGGTTTGAAAGTTGTTTTGGATGAAGTCGCGGCCAGAGACGTTGTGAGTGGCGGTTCCGGTGTTAACGTTGGGACACGAGAATCGTATTCGGGCTGTTTGGGCGGCAGGGGTGGCTCGTAAGCATCGAAGCGTTCTTTCGCAGGCCGCGCAGGTGGCGGCTCTGTGATCGGGCGCTGGAGTGATGCAGGCTGTAGGGCTGGCATGCCCCAGTCCATCTTGTCTTCTCTCGAAGGCACGGTTGGGTAGTTGTACGCCTGTGACTGAGTCGGCCGAGTCGCGGGGGGCTGCCGGCGTGATGGCGGTCTCCGCCCATCTGGTAAGTAGCTGGCGACCTCCCTCACACCAAAGTCACCGTCTGCGTACGGTTCACTGGGGTCGACGACCATCCCTCTCCGCCTTGACGCCACAGTGGCTGGCGAGATCCCAGCTTGCCACGTAGTCTGCCTTGTCGCGTCGCGCCTCCTAATCTCGCGATGGGCAAGATCGACTGCGAGCTCGCGATTCTCGTTTGCGTTGATAGTGCGACCATCGTCATCATCGAAGCAGCCATCCTCAGACACGATCGAGCCCCTTCGGGCTTCGTCACTCTCAATCGAGACTCGCTTTGGAAAGCCTTCGCGGTCTTTTCTTGACCGCTCTCTCTCCGCATCTCGCCTAGCGACAGCTTGCTGATAGCGATCATATCGCCTTTGGATTTCCGGTTTCCAGTCCTCAAGTCGTTGCAGGTTCTCCATCACTGCTCGCTTGGCAGCACTGAGCTCGTTCTTGAAGTAAGGATCCCGATAGTCCGGATGGGTCGGTAGCCTGGATAGGACGAGTTGTGCGTGACGGTAGAGGTACAGATACGCCAGTTGCAAGTCGCCATCTTGCTCGCATATGCTAGCCTGGGTGAGCAGCAGCTTGGCGGCCCGGATCCAGCGCTGGAGGCGAACATGGGGCGTGAATTCAAATTGTTCGGCCTGTGCTGTTATCTCTGAAATGCTCATCGGTCGCGAGGCTGCGGCGTGGTGTTGTGAGAGCGCCATATTCGTCTGCCTGATGATGATATCGCGGTCAAGGTTGGCGCAGCGCAGTAAAATTCTTGCCAGAACATCCAACCGAACAGACGCTCCGAGGCATATCTTCCCGCGTCCACTCGTCTCGTGGCCACGTCAATGTGGATTGTAGCGCAAACCAATCGAAGTCAGTCGGAGGGTGACGTCTTGGTGAAATATGTGTGCCTGAGGCAGCAGCGGACGTGTCTTCCCTCTGAACAGGGGTTTGCATATGGGGTACCACCACCTTTACAATCTCCCATCAACTTCATATTTCATTCGATTCGACCTCTCCGCTTATGAGCTCCACCGCGAAGCTCGCAGTGGATACCAAGAGCGTTCTTACCAACCTTCTCAATCGGAGTTCTGAACGCTCTGTGGCGAAATCCGGAGCCCGCAAACTTCGAGTGAAGCGAGACAATAAGGTCGCTGCGAGAAGATCCGGCGATCTTGTGAGCGAAGCCTTGTGCGGTACGCGTGTAGGGCCATCTCGCAGGAGATAGCTGGAGAGTGCTGACAAAGTCCAGATGACACAATCGAGTATCTGGCACCAACGCTTGAGCAGCACAAAGGGTGCACCCTCATCGACTTTCATCCCGGAGCATGTTTATGGTCCTCGAAATTACACGACTTCCTCCAGCCTAAGCGCCATGTCTTGGTTGAACCGCACAGGACATACTTCGATCCGTTCATCAAACCCCTTGTAGAGAAGCCAGACTCCACTTACCAGTACTTTCCCTTCAAAAGATCTCTTGATCGAGGATTTTGGCGACAGCATGACCGGATCTTGCAGGATGCAGGCGTTCAGTTGCCTCCTGAGCTGCCTCCTGACGACCCGCGTTTGAGGCAGCTTAACCCTGACGTCTTGATTGTTGGAAACCTCGCTCGCAATGTGATCACTTCGCGGACTGTATCGTATAGGACCCCTCAGGTCTCCATCAGCGCCTATGTGCTACACCACATGATCCACGAAGTCCTTGCAAACAGTGGGCTCCAGCGAGGTGGCCTGGTGAGGATGCTATGGTGGCTCCCGGAGACGGAGAAGTACACATTGTTCCCAATAACGGAAATGTTCCGGAAATCGTCCGACGTTCGGCTGGCGAGCGCTTGCCAGACTACAGAGGTGGTTGGGATGCTAGACCTGTACAATCTGAAGAATCAATTCTACGCCCGACGCAGGCAGCGGCCTCCGCATCTGGAAGCACAATTGGCGCAGCGAGTCCAACAGAGAATGGTCGAATCTGGGATGACGCGTCCTGCTGGCCGTAGCTTCCTCCATGAGCGTCCAGATGCGTCGAGAGTGAGCACCATACGATCTCCGTTGCATTCGCACGTGGCCAGCGTGGAGGACTTGGAGAAGGAAATTCTTGCGGCCGAAGCGCGGTTGGCCAATGTCAAATTGCTAAAATCTCTTCGCGGCACAAATCGTGGAGGTGAAGTTGAAAGGGAGCTAGACGCCTCGTTAAGATATCCTCAGTGCGCTGAGCAGGTTGAGGCGATGGACATGCGCCACAGTCTACGAGCTTTAAGTCTCCGCGCTTACCTCGACATGAATCTGAGGATTGTTGAGCTTGAAGTGGGCTACAAGATACTGGAGGAGAGACATGGCGCTGACGACAGCATCATGGAAGGCCTTCGCAAGCGCATCATGGAAGTGGAAGCTGTTTTCCATTCCCATTTGCAGACCCGGACGCGTGACTACTACGACTTTACTCTGCAAATGACTGAGCAGCAGCTGGCATGCTTGGTGGAGCCTCCCTTGATCCAACTCGACGCTCGCTCATATGAGCCACTTAAGGGCAACCCATACGATTTTTACCCGGCCCAGGAGATGATGCTCCTTGACATGGTTCCGAAGCCAGTCGATCTTGCCGTGCCTGACCTGGCAACGAGATCTGAGTCGTCATACCTTGCCGAGAGCTTACTCAAACATATCCTCTTCGCTCCGTCAGCTTTCTTGGCAGACGCGCTGGACAAGATCGCCCCAAATGCGGCTCAGGACCTCTTACCGCAGATACCAGCCGCCACGGATCCGAGGCTAGGCGGTAGACTGAACGTAAAGAAATTGCGAGCGCGCCTCATCTCGTCGCCCATCTTGGAAGGCTTGGTCAAGGCGTGGATGGAATGGCCCTTCAAGCCTTCGGCTGCCGAGCTGGAATTGGGGGCTGAGGAGGTCGGGGCGCCCCCGAACGCGGAAGTAGATGCATCTCCGATTGATGCCGTAGAAGATTAGACCATTTATATTGTGGCATGTATACCAGCATGCATCACCGGCATACGCACACCATTTTAGATCGTTCGTCGGAACATACTCGTCATTCGTTGCGCGTTCTCGGATTAGCTTGTGGCCGCAAACCGCACGGTCCTCTTCACCGTCGGCGTCCTTTTCGCCTCTGAGAACGAGCCTCTTCTCCTCTCGATACGCCGTTGACGGGCCTCTCGAGCCTCACGCAGCTTCCACTCATTGACTTGCTGTCTTCGCTTCTGCGACCGCGCGAATGCGACCGCAGGTGTTGGCTTGAATCCAATGCCGTTAATCCCCAGCCCATCATCGTCGGGCGTCGTGGTGTCTATGTCCTGACCAGTGATCTCGTTGTCTTGCCACGTGAACTGGGCCTGATCGTAGTCCATGTCATCCTCGAGATTGTCGAATGCACGTACGTCGCGTGCTTGTGATTTGCCACCGCATGTCGATGCGGGGCACTGTGCCACGGGATCTGGGGGTGGCGGTGAGTGTAGCCGTCGCGATGGTGTCGGTGAGGCGTGATGCAGTACCGTTGGATGAGCGTTGGACCCGGGGACTTGAAATATCGAAGAACCCGGCCGCGCTCTCCAATCCGATGCCTCTTCAATCTCGAGAGCGTTCGCCGTCGCCTTAGGCTCGGGATCAGAGCTATCCTGCTCTGGCGTGGCTGGCCGAGCAAGGAGGAGTTCGCCTTGTGCGCCTCCGAGACTAGCGGTAGGCCTACTACGCTTCCGTGGGGACTCGGGTAGGTCATCGTTGACTGCCATCTGCTTGTGCTGGCTAATGTCGAGACCTTGGAGACGCTCAGCGACTGTCGTCCTCGGACTTGGAGCGTCTATGGGCGCATCCGCAACGAGGCTGTTTGAAACTTGCAAGGGAGGCAAGCTGCTCGCGCACTCTTCCCGTTTCCGTTTGGGCGAGGCATGAGCCGGAGAGGAAGTTGAAGGTCCAGACCTCGACTTCGGCGCGGGCGTCCGGTATGGAGGATTGCGATATGATCCTAGGATCATGGTTGCGGTAAATGCTGACGTGCCTCTCTTTCGTTCTGATTGTGCAAGTGAGCGTGATTGTGATGATTGTTGTGAGGTTCAAGTGCTCGTGTGAGTTGTGTGATGGTGGGGCAAGGCACCTACAGTGGAACTAGCAAACTAGCGCTGAAGCTTATCGTTTGGCATCGTCATCCCTGGAACTGAAAAGGAAGCCGCGTGAGAAGCGTGACGGTCATGCCTGACGAGATCCATTATACCCTTCAAGTTGCACTCCTCCCGCGATGGCGCTATACGTGGGCATGCCGTGCGCCAACGCTATGCAAAAACAGACCCTTACGCTCCAGTCATTACACCCCACCAACGGTGCTAGTCAGGACACTTTCCAGCATCCGGAGACCGTAAAACGCCGCCACCTTCTCATAAATTCGTAAGTGCTTCACCATGTCATCCTTCTTCAGCGTTGTCACCCAATCTCCTGCACAAGCGCAGTGATCCATGAACTCATTAGACCGGAGCCTGGAACACTTCTTGCACTTCAGATCCTGCGTCATCCACTGCACAGCCATCTTCTGCACCTCGCCCAGTAGCCGCTCCTCGATGGCTAGCCTGTCAAATACCGCACCGCATTGTTCGCATTTCGGAGCAAGACTCTGCTGCTGAGCATCTGGCGCCGCAAGACCAGTATCACGGCATAGATCAATGTCTCTGGGCACGGTGCACTCCGCGCAGCTCAGCTGCTTAAGCACGAGGCTGGTGCTGGGGTTAGCGAACGCGCCGTCGGCACTGAACTCTCGTATTTCGAAAAGGTGCAGCAGGTCTTTGCGCAAGAGACGGGCTTCGAGGGTTATGGTCTTGTCCAGGCTCAGCACCTGCATGATATTCTTCACCAGCTCCAGTACCGGATTCTGGAGGTTGAGATGTGAACCGGGCATCGTCGGAAATCGCCAATCCTCGGCAAGGTCTTCGTGAAGGGACTCGGTCCTCTGTCGCTTGATGAGTTGTGCGATTTGCTTCTGCAGCGGCTTAGAGAAGGACTTCACGAGAACATCCCTAGAGGCTGTCTGATCGTCGTTCTCTGAACTAAACACTGCCGCATGATTCGGCAACTGCGTCGACCTCGCCACACCATTGACCACGCCGGCAGGGCGCTTGCGGCCATGCATCAGCTCGATGTACTCGACGACCCAGTCATTAAAAATCGGCTGCAGGATTGGGGGCAGGAACGTCGCAATCTGCCAATGCATGATAGTGTCTAAGTGCTGGTTCTCGGCCTCCACAACTTTGACGCAGCCTTTCCCGCCGTAATTGAACTCATCGTACCACACTAGGTAGTCCCAGTACTCCGTAATGGCTAGGTCCAAGAAGTGGAATGCTGGCTTTTGGCTGATCGTCTTGAGGATGTACTGGCTGTAGGCGTAAGCATTCCCGACCTCAGCCTTCGAAGTCTGGAGGAGCAACCGTCCGGCATTGGCGAAGACCACATGCGAGCCGACTCGTCGAAACTCTGCCATCAATTGCTGGAAAGCCTTGCGGGACATAATTTGGACGTATTGAAGCAGGTTCCGGTCATGAAGATGTGATGACGGGCTTTCCACCCACCGAACGAGATGCGCCACAAGAACGTCGGCCATGAAGCTGCCTGTCCCGCCGTTGCATGCTTCTTGCCACCACGCTCGAAGCATCTCTCGCAAAGCAGCAATGCCAGCCGCTGCAAATGCGTTATCGGACCCGTTTGCCTGCGCGGTGCCATCCAAGTCGCTTTCTTGCTCTCCGGCTCCCGAGACGCCCATTGGATCTGCGCACTCGGCCTCGTTGAGGACGGCCGCAGACAGGATGGTGTTTATCACCAGATTCTTCACGCTCAGGTCAATGCAGACCGAAGAATAGGTCCCTGCGTTGTTGATCGTGGGCATGTCAACAGTGTCCATGGAACTCAGTACATCTTCTCTCTCGTGGCCGGCGTGGTCCGGCCTTGGGCCGTCAGACCACCACAGCACTACACGCTCTTTCTGCAGCCGTCTGGCGTAGGTTATGTCGATCAAGAATCGTGGATCGTCTCGCTCGAGATTGCACAGTGGCACATTGCCATATCTTGCAAACTCAAGCAAATGTGTGACCCATGTACCTAGGTCGAGGTAATGGTCCACCATCCTCCTTGCCACGACGGACTGCCAGCCCAGTGCTGGCAAAGCTTTATCGTTCTCGTCCTGCTTCAAATGCAGCACAGGGTACGATTGCAAAGCAGGCAAGTCGTGCATCAGCAACTGCGCAGTTCTAGACTGCAACACCAGCATTGTGGGACTGGAGTCTTCCTTCTGGATCTTCTTCATGGCGTCACTCAACTCTTGCAAGGCTCTTCGGTGGGTCGTTACCTGTACGATCTTGAAGTGCATAGCGTCTGGATACTCGACGATGTTTTGCCAGGGGAGCCCGTTCGTCTCCTCCAGCTTGCGGGCCAGTGCTTGCTCATACACTCGGTCAACATTTGGCATGCCTTCGCCGCCTCGCTTGGTGCCTAGGACGAAAACTTTGGCCTCCGCTCGAGCGGATGAGAACAGCGCGTACACCTCGCGATCTCCAGCATTCAAGTGGTATATCGCGAGGAAGCTTGTCATCGCTGCGCTCATATAAGGCTGCTTTGGCGCCACTCTCCTCAGACTCGAAAGATCGAAGCCTTGCTCGAGGCCTTTGCCAAGCACACCGCGTTGGGTTTCGTCGAATGTACAGACGCAGCCCAGGTCCAGTAGCGCCCGGATGTTTAGTGGGATTTTCGTCTCGTACACACCCTCCACACTGGGGTGCTGAAATAGGATCCGCAACTTCTCCGCCTCACGACAGTAGACCTCCTCACTCATGACCAGCTTGAAGAGATGCGTACTGTTGTGGCCGTTGGGTAGCGTGTAATTAACTACCTTCTCGGCAGTTACTCCCGAAATATCGACATCCGGCAGATCATCTTCCTTGAGGTTCAGGAAGACCTGTCGCGGAACGATTACCTTCAATGTGTGGATCTTCCGATCAATGAGAACAAAGGCCTGCACTTCGCCTGGCTTCTCGGTCTCGCGAAGTTGTAATATTTGCCAGTCGGAAGTGTATACTAGCTCGGCCTGCTGGCGGAAGAAAGTCCCAATAGCATCTGTCGCGTCGCCGCGCTTGTCACCAAAGAGCTGGCGTCGCCGCTTTCGGGCTGCTGCTTGCAGCTTCCACTTCTTCTTCTGGTACTTCAACCAGCCTCGGTAGTCCTCGGTGATGCTGGGCATATCCGCAGGTAAGCTGTCGAAAGGATTCGTGGATGTTACTGCGGTTGAGTCATTGGCCTTCCGCTTTTGGGCGCCAGCCTGCTGCTGTACGATCTTTGCGGCAGTCGATGGCTTCAACTCCGGCATTGGCGTTGCTCCGAAGTCCTCCATGTCCAGTCTCGGACTGACGGTATTCGGATCTCGCTCCGCCAGAGGCCTTTTCTGGAACATATCTGTCATCTTCACCTGCTTGAACGTATCATCCTTTGTTCTGATACGCTTGTCGAGCCATTCTGGGTGTGGCACACGCGGCACCGGATTGCGGACCTTTTGCAGCGCTGCAGGGATCGTGACAAGCTTCTGGATCACACTGCCGAGTCGCTCGCCGTAGTAACTCCAGTCTATGACGAATCGTGGGTCCATGTCGCCAGGATCCTCTTTCATCCATCGCCGCAGATAGTGCCTCTTCACGCTCTCCTCCGCGCTAAAGATCGCAACCGGGATTGCGCGCTCCGTGACAGGAGCGTTCTTCGGTCGGGAAGAGATGATGTACTTGCAGTTCAGCCCCTTGTCCTTGACCATCTGCTCTCCAAGAAACTCTGCTAAACGCTTCGCAGTCGTGATGGCCGTACTCTTTTGAGCACCATACTCCTCCAGGGTCTTGGTCATGCTCTTGTTCTCGCAGATGAGATCAATCAGCTCCTCGTCCGCCAGCATGCTGCCTCGGGAATCAAGCACATCAAGCCACTTGTCGGCGACCTTCGCTACTGCCGCATACGTCTCGGTCAATGTGCTGCCCTCCAAGAAGAACTTGAAGATCTGTGATTGAAAAATTTTGATAAGCTTAAGCTCGCCACGACGCTTGACCTCGAACCCTTTGAGCTCAGCAAGCGAGCCGTCGTGATTGAAGACCGCGTAACGCTTCTTCAAGTTTTTGTCTTCTTCCTTGCTTGTGGGGAGGATCATGGCTTTGTACGGACCATCGACCTCGAAGAAGATGGTGTTGTCCGAGTGAGTCTCGTAGCGGTATGTTGACGGGTCGACCAGAGTTTGATATTGATGGTTTGTGAACTTCGCGTGAACCAAGTGATTCAGCATCACGCAGGGATACGAGATCGTCAGCTTCTTGCCATTCTTCATGGTGAAGGCAAAGTTCTCCGGGAAGGTCGCTGGCAGGATACACCAAATACCGTCGGTGTCGAGTTCCAGAGGCCGGCCAATGCGCTCAACAAGCTGCCTGGCCATTTGGATGATTCGCGCACCGGTCAAGCAGGTCACACCAGCCATCTCCATGGAATACCATCGGGAGCCCTTTCGCATGACATAGCCGTAGAAGGAGTTGAGGATGACTTTATGGGCCAGTTGCAGCGAGTCGAAGAGCACAATCATCTTTTTGGCCTCTTCGATCTCTCCAGAGCTGGCACCCGCTTTCTCAAGATCGGCCGTCTTTCCCTTCCATACCTTTTGCTTGCCCTTGAAGTCGTATCGTCGATCTCTGAAGTCCTTCACAGTGTCGACGTAGAAAGGATTCTCTCGCTGGCAGATGATTGCCTCCCTCTCAATCGTCCGAGCATCGTGTATCTTGTGGTAGATCTTCTTACTGTAGTCGGTCAACCGCTTCTTGACCAGGCCAGTCTGCTCGTCAAGAGTGAGGTCCCGGAAAGTCCTCGCTAGACCATTCGGGTGCTTCGCAGGGAACTTCTCATTTTCCAACGCATGTCGAATCATGTTGTACTCGTCTCTCTTTGCCGGCAAGAATTCGCCGCGCCATGACCACGGCATTCGACGATCGCACGTCTTGCCAGGTCGGTTGAAGTCGCATGCCGCGCAGACTGACTCGTCGATCATGCTGTCGGGCTGTAGACGATTTGTCGTCATAATATTTGGATACATCGAAGCAACATCCAGATGGTAGATCGAAGGCTTCTCATGCCTGTTCGGAAGAGCTTTAAGCTGGGTCAAGCGCTCAGCAATCTGAGCCTTGACTTCGTCATAATTCACAATGTCCTTCATCTTCTTCTTTTCTTCGACCGTTATTGAGAAAGCCAAAGCCGCGTCCAAGTCGTTGAGCAATTCGTCGATTGCTGTTGGATCTACAGCGAAATTCACTGGTATGTCCGATCGGAAAACGCCTGCTTCAATTGACTCGACATGACCGCCAACGTATGTCTCAGACTCGAGCAGGTGCCCTTCCCAGAAGCTCTCGCGCGGTTGGACGTGTTTATTGGGCAGCACAATCTCCTTTTGATATGCCTGCACCATCAACAACATCTCGCAAAGCGTGCCAGTCCCTTTTCGCAAGACATCATCCGGTCCAAGTGGAATGATGGTGCAGAGCGAGAAGATGAAGGGATGGACATATTTCATGTAGAGGTAGTATGTCGCCACAGCGTCCGAGACCGAGTATTCGGCAAGCGTCTGCGGTCGCTCCGCGGCGTACGGTGTCATCAGCTCCGGATCTAGCTCGTCCGGATCGTAGCCTAGCTTTGCGACCGTGACGGCTTTGAGACCGCGAGATCCTTGGGGCAGGTATGAGTCTCGGTTCACCCAAGCAAAAGCATCCATGTGAGCGCAGTGGGTTGATTGATATATGTCTTCGCTGTTCTTCCGGAAACCAATCTCTCGATACATGTCAATCCCATGAACACTGGCGCGAGCCTCGACAAAAGGCCAATCGAAGAAGTCACCGTTGTATGTTACGATGATGGTAGGCCCAGCTTCCTTGACGCATGCGAAGAATCGCTCCAGCACAGCTTCTTCGTTTGGCTCGTTGAAGATCAGGAAGGGGCCATCAAACTCAGGCTTTGGGGTATAGTCGAAATCTGCAATATCCTCGCTCACAATCTCGCGATTTGTTATGAGAAAACCTTGGCCATCAATCATGTACGAAATCATCATGATGCGATCGATGGTAGCGTCCGGGAACTTGAGAGGTAGCTTGGTTGTTTCGATGTCGAATGCCAGTACGACCGGGTCCGCGCGAGTAAGGCGCTCTTCCAAGCAGCTGAGAGAGACTTTGCCATGCTTCGCCGTAACAGTATACCACTTGCCGACACGGATGTCCAGGTCGATTGCCACTCGTACATGGTAAGGGACGTCATACTCTCGAATGTCCACGATGAAGTCAGAGGCGTCTGCGATACCTGTGGGCCGCCGCTCGTCCAGATGTGCCTCGTCGAACAAATCGAAGCCTGCATTTGCGCTAGCGACTTCGGCATAGGTATCCATGGCACTAACTTTGGCCTTATTTTTTTCCGCAATGGGCATCATGACCTTTCGGACAGCTAGCAGGTCACTGACATTGGCGAACGTCAACTTCAAGAACGTCCTTCGATAGCCAAGCAGATGATTCGGCATTTTGAGATCCTCCTTCTCGACCCTTTCCACGCCCTTCACAGCTCCTTCGAAGCCGCGTTTGACCCACTCCTCGACTTCGCCCTCCTTCCCCTTCTTAACGGCCAGCAAGAAGTACGGGTCGTACTCCACGCTCGCCTTGAACCTCTCCTCGCCATCCTCTGCAATGAAGAAGAAGTCGACCGCTGCTCGTCCACCGGGAATCTTGGAGTCCTCGAGGGTAGTGCTGTGCATGTTCATGAGCCATCCCACTCGCGGCTTGCCCGCCTCGTAGCGGGTGAAACCTTGCGCTTCATCGATGCTGTGGGCCAGCCGCGTTGCTTCCAGGCGCTCATTTTGTGATGTCTGCTCCGTACTCCGCAAGTCTGATGCGCCTATCGTCTTGGTCTTGGTGATGCGCTGGTTGACTGGGCCGCCTTTGCCAAATCGGCGGGGCGCTTCTTTGCGGCGGACTGGCATTATGGGAATATACCAATGCAGGCGAGGAGCCTGCGGATGTTTGTATCTAGCGTGGCATTGCTAACTTCCTTCCTGACCTTCAGTCCCCAGCAAGGTCGTGCGGTATTTGGTGTAGTTGGGTTGCTCGACGCGCACCCGCGTTTCAATCAAGCGCGAGACTGCCGCGACCCGCTCTGATCACAAGGATCTACCCGAGGCTTGGCATGCCCGATCGCCGCATGCCATCATCGACGTGATGGAGACTCGGCCTTTTGCTGCTTCCACCGACACTCACAATGGCCGACGATACTAGACAACAGCAGAAGCCCAAAGAGGATTTGCCTCGAGAGGCGCTCACTGTCGATCCGGAGAACAAGTCCTTCTCCGGAACGCAATGGCAGGGCGGGAAGCAGATTCCATATACGCCTCCCGAAAACGCCAATATGTTGATGGGAGGCACTGAGCATACTGCGGGTGGCAAATTGCCAGACGTGACGATTAGCAATGCATTCCCAAAGCTGAGCGACTTCCAAGAGCTGCACAAGCGGCCATGCGTGCGGGATGCTTTTCTTACTGGCATTACTGGAGGTGCGGTTATCGGCGGAATCAGAGGCATATTTGGAGGTTTGTATCATCGTACGTATTGCCAGCATTCATCTGACACCACCACAGCTGCGGTTTGGTCGGCTTGCTCATGGGCGGTGGGGACGTTTTGCGCTGCGTCCGCAGTCACGCATCAGTACTGTCTCTATAAGAGGCAGGCGGAGAAGGAGGGAATGATGCGCGCAGTGGAGATTCTGCAGAAGAAGGATCTCGAGAAAAAGGCGCGAGAAGTGAGGAAGGAGAAGATGCGCGAAGAAAGACGAGCGGCAAAGGAGGAGGAGTTGGACGGACGATTCGCAGCTGCCGCGGCAACGACGGGTCAAGCACCGCCATCAGCAAACTCAAGCAGCAGCAGTGGCAGCAAGCCATGGTACAAGATATGGTAGCAGCTTTCGGCATGTATAACTACGAATGGCCTGCGACTCAACGCCGTTTGGAACAAACGCCCGCGATCCGTGACCCGGGCATCGATCGTTCCTCCGAAGCAATCCCAACGCTCATGCGGAGCATAGTCCATCCTCCAAAACCACGAAGGCTATGATCATAACCGATCAACCTCATCCTGTCGCAACGGCGAATGTCACACGCAAGTTCTTCCGCGATGATCTGTCGTCATGCTTGGGGGGAGCCTGCTGCAGGGGATAATTAAGCGATTGTAACCCAGCGCTGTCCACTTCAGTCACATGCAAATCCGCCATTCTGTCATCCATGAATGATCTTGGAAAGACGCCTGACGCTGGTGGCCATTCGTTCGGCCGCGGCATTACACACGCCCGGATAGAGCCGTATATCTTGGTACCCAAGCCGTGTCTGCATTGGTCCAGATGACAGGACAGGCGAGTATGCACCCTGTCATCCAGGTGATGTTGGCGAGCTCTGGGCAGAGGTGGAGGGAGGTGGAGATTGGTCTGATTTGTGGCATCTGGCTGGCAGAGGCGGTGATTGCATTGTATTGGGCGACCCCATGGGTGGCATGGTGCCAACAGCTCCAGGCGAAAGGGTTGGCGAGGTCCTCTGCGGCATGGCCGGACTACTTGCACACGGCGAGATTGCAGAGGTCCTTAGCTGCAAAGTCTTGCCCTGGATTGTAGGCCGCTACGTATGCGGTCTGTACGGTATCGGATCGTCGTAGTCAATGTCTAGACGGTCATGTCCAGAGATCAACAGGCCGTTCTTCCCTACGATTTCGAACCTTAGATTCGCTGGTTCGAGGATGACTTGGAAATGGAAGTCTGCCCCTCATCATGGTTTTTCATACTTGTCGAATTTGAGCTTCATGCCATTCGGCGTCAGCATATACTTTATGCAGGCGACTCATTCGCAAGTCGGATCTGTGGACAGGAAAGGCAAATTGTTCACGCCATTCTCCGACATCGCGATTGTCGCTTGTCTGGACATGCCAGCTTGGTTCACCGGGTTTGTGGCATGGTGTTCCCAGGATACGCCGTTGGCAGCCTTGACCTCTTCGCCTCGAGTGATGCAGCAGCTGGGAGCGTTAGCATGGAGTCGATAAAGCACAGGCCGGGCATATCTGACGGGATCTACTCAATCACGACTAATTGGCGACCGTCTCTCGAGTCGGCTGTGAATTGCAGGCCTTCATGCTTCATCGGATCGTATAAGCCACGGGCAATGGCGCCGTAGCTGTTGCGGCACCGCCTTGTATCCAAGACATCCTGATCGGCGGTTGCAGGTGTACCGAGCTGCTGCGCCCGCTCCTTGACCAGTCCTCGAATTACAGCGAGCTGACTACGGCGATGTCAGTACGGAAGTTTAACATAATTTGTGAGGCATGTGCAGGGACTCGCAGCTCAATCACCTTCATGGTGCGAGCATTGGCGGAGTTGCAACTGCTGAGCCCAGCATTCATCTGGCAACGTTCGTTCATCTCCTCGTACAAATAAGGCGGACTTCCAAACTCGCCAGAGAGGATTATGTATGGAAATTGCGCGCCTGGCTGATCTTTTTGCAGCGCCATTAGCCAGCCGTCGCCGATGGATTCGATGACTTTGGGGATCAGTCTTTCCGGAGTCTATCCTCCATGTTGCGTATTGCCGGACTGGAAGATTTCCAGAAGTTCACCAGAGACCTCCAAAAAGTTGAGCCCGACGAGATCTCTGCCCTGCAATATTGCGGCGGGTATTGGTGTCCAGGAATTGGTTGCCATTTTGGTCGGTCGGTGTGGCAAGGAGGCACCGTGGTGGAAAGCGGCCAACGAGATGACAGCGGTAAGCTTTCGACGTTGCTTCTCAGGCTCTGGTAAAACAATGATGCCCACAGCTTCACATCGCTGCTCACAACAGTCACTGCGAAGCGGTCAGGACTCTCATTCGAGCAGGCTCCGATCGTGAAGCTTGCAACGGGCAGACTGGGACCTCGCTTTATTTGGTAGCCCGGAAAGGCAACAGGAATGTGACCAGGCTATTATTATAGCTCTGTGAATGCCTGCAGCGAAACTTGGACCCGTCGTCATCAAGACCGCCATCTCCGCGAACGACGTCGAAGCCTTGGAGCTAGTTGTGTAAAATGACGCCCACTTCGACGTCGAATACAATCGATATGAGCCTCCGCCATCGTTTTCTGCAGGGATCTCGGAGCCACAGATGTTTCAAAGCATTCTCGATATGGGAAAGAACAAATGGCTACAGAAAGTAAAGCTGGTCGATTAGGCTCTTCTTGCGGCTTCTGACCCCAGCCAATGCCTGGAAAGCGTGCAGATTCTATCGCAATTCGAACATTACTCTACATGAAACCCTAACAACGACGCTCTGCTAGCTGCTGCCTTGGCGGGGCGTGACCTTCCTCTGCATGGGATCTTCTAGTCGCTGCTGCCAGCCGAAAGGAACGGATCGACCTGATGGAGAGAATCTGCACCTCCACCAAGCACTTGGTGCCGCAGTTAGTTGTCGACTTCTCGCTGTACCAAGCCGCCGTGCTGAACAAGAGTAGCACGGTGATCTGGCTTCTACGGCATTGTCAACCCAGCGCAGATGCAGGCTCCCCTCCAACCTCTCTCTCCTGCGAGACGCAGTTAAAGGGCCTATCGAGCACTGGAACGTTCTAAACGCCGCAGCGAGCTCCGGATATTTTCGGCTTGTCGGAGTCCTTGTCGATGCTGGTGCCATGATCGATGGAGAGTACGATCACAGCTTGCAGCTTGCAGCCGCTGAGGGTGAAGTGCACGTTGTCAACTTCCTCCTGGCACGTGGCGCGCGGGTCAATCGTGTTGTGCCGGACAGCCACGAGCTTAACTTACGCCATGGTACGGCACTTCAAGCTGCCTGCGATCGTTACCATTCAACGGCGGTAGAAGCTCTGATCGCTCACAAGGCCGAGACAACTCTCGGAGGCGGTCTCGGTACCAGACGAATTCTTGTAGCGACTCAAAAGGCTCTGCCAGACCTTCTCAAAGCCCTTCTGACCGCCCCCGATGTTGACGTGAATATCGCGGAGGATGGCTAAACCGCTATCGTCGACGCTGGCGCACAAATGGACATGGTGAAGAAGCTATTTGACAAGGGCGCGGGTGTCAATGCGAAGAACGCAGCCGGAGACGCACCACCCGCCATGGTTGCCACAAGGGCGACGAGGAGTGTGTCGAGCTCCTCCGCAACGCAGGGCGCAGATGTGACATCGAAGTCCACGCCGTGGCTTTTGCCATCCAGATTGCTGCCGCCGGAAACCATGTACTGTGTGCGCATACGCCAGCGGAGAAGATCGGCGGCACGATTGAAGATGACCGAGAACAAAGGCATGTCCATTTTAGGTGGCGAGCCATGAGGAGACCAAGCTGGCCGGCCACAGTCAGGATAGATCCCTCGAAAGAAAGATTGGTCCAAGCTCTTCTCGTGATCACAGGTCGCAACGACGACACCCAGCGCCTCGCTGGCATGCTCACAGACAGCAAAGAGCAGATGGAGGCCATGCACAAGACCGGCAGCCTTAAGAACCTCGAAGATCAGCGGCTGATGTCCCGTGCCTTGCTCCAGGGCGAGACCTACGGATCCATGAGGCAGCAGGTCCACGCCATGAGGCAGCAGGTCCACGCCATGAGGCAGCAGGTACACACCATGAGGGCCGAACGCGTGGAGCTCACCAAGCAGCTGGAGGCAGCGCGCGGGTAGGCCAGCCGGGCTACAGTCACGACAAGCCGAATGCAAACCCTGCTAAACGAGGAGAAAGCAGCCAAGCATAGCCCCGGGCAAGCGAAGACACATGTCGCTCTCCAGCAAGCCGGAGATAATGCACTCGAGGAGGAAGCAGATCGCACACGAGCTGTGTAAGCGCGAGAAGCAAGTCCCCGCTGCGCGAGCGGAGCGGATGCCGCAGATGCGCGAAGACATCGTGCTCGAGGAACCAGAAGCTGTGCGAGGTGATCGCCTTCCTTTGCGTACCTAGATGGATGCGGTCAACAGTAACGTGACAAGCAATGTCTCTCGCGTAGATGGTGATTGGGCAACAGCAAGCGTCGCTGGGCCGGCAGTGCACAGTGAGGAAGTCAGTCACAGAGAACGAAGTCTTGGATACGGGTGCCTAATATTTCGCTCCGTACATTCGCCATCAGTCGGATGCGCCGTCGCCGTGACAATACATCCGCTTCGTGCCAGTATTTTTGCGAGATATGAGGCAGGCAGGCCGATGAGCCCCAGTGGGTTTCAACAGTGAGAAGAGTCCGAAGACGAAGTGGATGATATCGTGGGTGAAGCAACGCTCCATTTGCGCCGGTGAGGTATGCCCTACTTCTATGGATGGTGAAGGAAAGGAAGCGAAGTAAGTCGTGCCCGTTGCGTCGAGGTCGTTATGTGGTGTGTCCAATGCGAAAGACGTGAGGCCGGAATTAATTGTGGTCAGGATTGGCAACCTAACGGCACGCGTCAGCACACACGTCAAGCCTCAGTCCTCCCGAGACGTGGACATACCCTCAGTATTCGCCTGGAGTAATCTTCCTCGTCCGCAATACTGCCCACGCTATTCCTCTTGCCTGCCGCAGCCGTCGGGTCCAGTCGCTGGTCGGAGACATTGCTCCACGACGACGCCGGCGGCTTGGGCTCCCGCCCTCGCATGAAATCCGCGACTTGGTTCGACCTTTGGTACTCCTCTTCTGCGGCTCGTTGCTTTCGCCGCTTAAGGAAGAGGACAATGCCTCCTATCAGCGCCGCCGCAGCCACCACGCCGACCACTACACCAGCGGCAACGCCCGCGACGTTGGAGCTGGACTTGTGCGATGATTGAGTCGGTTGACTGTTCCCAGTGCTGGCCGCGTTCGCTGCCGATTGCGTGATGAACACGGTGTGGTCTGGCGCGACGCTCGTAATGACCGTGGCAGAAGCAGCTGTCGTCGCAGCCGAAGGCGAACTCGAGGGAGAGCTGGCCGGGCCCGTGGAGCTGGTCGCTGAGTTCGACGCGCTGCCACTGAAGTTGGGCACATTTGCTTCTGTACCGGATAGCCATACGGACCAGTAACCCTCACCGCCGCCTGTTCACGCGTCAGCACAATGCCCCACGCACCGTTAGGCTGCGCGATACTCACAATTCTGTTGACCGAAGCCATTGCAAGGTGAGTTGCACTGCGAGTCCGATACCTTGCTGCTAGCCGGCGGTATCGCATCGCCGCACCAGCAGTTGCTCCCGCCACTCAACCCCAGTACCGAATTATTCTGCTTCACGCAGATAGGTTGACACCATCCAGTCGTCTGATACTGATACGATCCCTGATCGGTGAGTCCAGCAGATGATGAGTAGCAGCCTTGGTAGGTCATGGCGCTCAAGGCCACCCGCGCTTGCAACGTGCCTTGCGCTCGCGCGAGCAGATTGTGATCATGTGCGTGGCCTTCGGTCACAGCCGCGTAGAAGGATAGCGCTGCGAGAGCGTACGTGGCGGTGGGTGTTGATGGCATCGTGCCTGTCGGGAGCCAGATGTGCCGACGCAAGGAGGGAGGGGTGGGTTTGTGGTGGACGCGTAGAGTCGAGAACGCTGGATTTAAAAGTCAGCAATCCCGGATCTTCAAGATCTTGACACGCGCACACACACACACACACACACACACACACACACACACACACACACACACACACACACACACACACCGATGCGCGTGACTGAAGCGGTGGTGGCGATTGGAGATGCGGACCTTTTGCATGCGGCTGCCAGCAGCGCAAGCGTAATCGGCGTAGATCAGGTGAAGGCGAGGGGAGATCGCTGGCAATCTCTCCACGATCTCAGCCCCTTCACTGCTGCTCGTCAAGTTGGGTGACTGATGATCCGAGGTCACTGTCCGTTGGCCCCTGGAGCCTCCTGCCCTGTGCCCAGTGCTTGTAGCCTTGACAGGTCTCGCGCGTAACCTGCGCCTTCACTGCTGCTGGCCCGGTGCCGCGCGGTGCCACTGACCGGACTCGCTGAAGTGCGAGGTGTTGGTCGCGGGACTGCGGGGAGTCGAAGAGATCCGTGTTTCAGACGGCCGTCCGGTCGCACCGTGCAGACGCCCGCGAAGCCGCGCCGGAGCAGGAAAAGGGCGCGTGAAAAGCAGGCCGAAAATGAAGAAGAGGTCGCAGGGGTGGAAAAAGACTGAATCGCTCGGGGCCAAAAGAGTGTGTGCGGTGGACTGTTGTTGAAGGGAGTGTGAGAGGCGAATGGTTGGATGCGCAGGTGATCGATGAAGGAGACGGAGGCGACGGAGGAGACGGAGGAGACAGACAAACGGAGAGGGAGCGCGGCCGGCGCTCAACGGTCTGCCCCCGGCGAGCCACGCCAGAGACGCACGGTGCCTGGCGCCAATGCAGGAACGGCCTGACACCTTTCCCATTTGCCTCGAATTTCGCCGGCCCAATCCCCCGAACTGCCCCCTGGCCCGTCACCTTATTGGGTGTCTCGCGCAAATGCAGCTCAACAGCAGGCTCGCGACAAAGTGACCTTTGGAAACTCTAGCACGTCTACATAGGATAGGCTCGACGTGTGTCCTGTCAGGCTCGCAGCACCTTCACCGGCTCCGTTGCCGGGGACACGCAGCTCTCTTTCTCTCTCTCTCTCTCTCTGTCTCTCCCTCTCTCCCTCTCTCCCCCTCTCCCCCTCTCCCTCTCTCGCGCGCGCGCTGCTCGACTGGAAAGGGGCCGGCTATCATGAGACGCACTGAGCGCCGCTTGCACATCGTGACCCAGATGCGGAATTTCGCGCACGTATAGCCTTCGAGCGGACGAATTTCCGAATCCCACTAGCACCCGGCAGCCGCGTGGACTCGCATTGGTTTTTCGAATTCTGCACCGGCGACGACGAAATCGACCCTTCTCACCATCAATCACAGTATCCTCAGACGGTCTGGCCATTCGGTGCGGGACGATGCTCCTGCCTGTCACTGTGTCAGATCTCGCTTGCCCGCCCACAGACACCCCGGAGTTGCGCCAAGCGCAATATCGCTAGCTCCGTGATGAAACGCGCCCACAAGCCGGACGTCTCGCTGCCAGAACTGTCCAGGCAACGAACGACTCACGTGACTTGGATCAAGAGGTTACGCACCTCCCCATGCGCTCCACTTCTCGTCGACACTACGTTGCCAGTGCCGAGAACCACCGTTACAGTATTGTGAGCTTCACGCGGGATCACACTGTCGCCTCCGGTCGTTTGCGCTCCAGTCATGCATGCCATTCACAAGGGCACAGCCAACCTCGAGTGAAGAACAGACTTCCCTATCCCTGACAAACATTTCGATACGACCCCTTCAGCGTGGCAGGTCTCCAGCCCGACGTCGACCTCCCCGCATGGACTACAAGCCAAATCGTGCCTTGATAACTGCACAACATCGTCAGCATCATCTCGCGCGCCGATGCCGCGAACAACTCACTCCCAGTAGCAGCGTTCCTCTTCTGCCGATTCACAAACTTCCCCACCTCATCCGCCCAACTCGCACTATTCTCCTCCAGCCTCTCCATGTTATCCCCCACCAGCCCCAACTTCTCCGTCCGCTCTTGAATCTGCCGTTGCATATACGCCAGATACCCCTCCTGTTGGCCCGCATCTCTCGACGCCTGCGCGTTCACGCCGTGTTGTCCCGCTCGTCGCATTTGCTCGGCTTCTGAGGCCTGCTGACCTAGCATGCGTTTACTAGGTGGACGGTCGGGGCCGGAGATCAGGACGTCCATGTCGGCTGGCGTGATGTATTGGGTGCCCGTCACCCATTGGACTGTGCTAATGGTCGGTCGCGGCGGGATGAGTGCTTGAGGGTTGAAGAGCTTGTCGTTGCTGCGGAGGAGAGGTTGGCCAGTTCCCCAGACGTGGACCTGCGCAAGCTCGGAGGGGCCGGTGAAACCTAGGATGTGGCCTGTCGGGGTGATGACGGCGTCGCCGAAGCGGCGGACATCCATGGTGGAGCTGAGGTTTGCTGAGGCGATTTCGCGGAGGGCGGGGATGCTGTAGGCTCGGGCTTTGCCATCGCCGAAGAGGGCTATCAGGGCGTAGCCTTGGTCTTGGTAACGAGAGATGCCGGCGGCGTCGCAGAAGACGTTGTCGAACGATTTGTGGGCGCCTTTGCTAGTTGCTGGGCGGAAGATGTGGATGCTGGTTGGGGTGACTGCCAGTAATACTCCGTTGATCTTTATGCCATTTCGTAAGTTGCCGAGTGTGTCCTGCGTGGCTGCAGCAGGCTTGCCGGAGTCTGCGTTGATCGGCGCAATATGCATCACTCTGTTGTTCAACGCGACAGAGCCAATGTACTGCACCGTGTACCGCCCGCTTGGGTCCGGCAAGATCTTGAACGTGCCTAGATTGCCCAAGTTTGTACCAACATGGAGCAGAATGCTGCTGTATTCATCGCCATCAGCAATCATAACGCTGAACTCGATCTTCGTCGCCCACTCCGGCTTCGAGGCGGAGGCACTACTGGGTCTTCTTCCTAGAGTACCCTTGCCGTGCCCTCTGCCAAAGTCTTTCACTGATGCGTTGTAGATAATCGCGGGGCCTCGCATGTCAACAACTGCGAGGCTACCACTTTCGAAGCCAGCCGCCACAAAGCCAACATCGCTCATCTTGACTGCTGTCACGGGCCCATCCTGCTGATCTAGCAGAGTAACCGGCATCAACCCCTCAGATAAAGAAGGCTCGGCGCGGTCTTGGATATGCGTCAATGCTCGCGGCTGATTTGGTCTTGGGGCCGGTGGCTCTCGGCCAGCGTTCTTGTTGTTGGCCCAACGGAATACGACAAGTTCGCCGCTTCTTGTACCTACAGCAAGCTCCCCGCTGCCGCCAGCGAGGCTCAGTTGCGTCACGTCGACATTATCGTATCGACCCACCGCTCGTGCCACGTCGACCTGCAGCACTTTTGGATTCTCGAGCTCGTCGCCATGCCCAACATCCCAGAGTCGGATCGTGCCGTCCGCGTGCGCTGTGTGGATGATGTCCCGGTTCTCGTACCGCCGAAAATGGCCAGGCATCTCAGCACCGCCGCGTAAGATTGGTGGTCCTTGTTGTCGTCGTTCGGTCATGCCAAGCCAGCGTTCCCGCCCGATCTGCGCAACGCCCATACGCTTGATGAAAGGGTGTACGAAGGATATGGATGGATGCAGCTGATTCGTCGGACTGATTGGCATACCAGATGGGAAAGACATGGTCAGCAGCTCGCCGGATGAGAGCAACGCAATCATAGCGACGGGGTCATGTGCACCTGCAAAGTGTGGCGTCGATCGAGGTACGAGACAGAAGTCAATCACTTCCGCCCCTGGCGGAGTCGGGAGGATGCGTTGACGCTTGGGCGATTCGAAGTATTGCCTAAAGATGTCCCAAGAGCTCGTGGAATACACTGGGGTTCGCCCCATCTCGAAAAGTGTCAATCCTTTTGTGGGCGAACGTGTTGATTGACCACCAGCAACCAAAAGTGCGGTATCTTCTGGGTCCTGGTTCGCACACCAAGCGACGCGGAAAAGTGGCTCTTTGACGGCCATCGGCCCGCCAGGGGTCAAGCCTCCCGTAGTGGGAGCTCCTGGAGTGGTGATGTTGGTGTCGGTCAATGTTCTGGCCATCACTAACCGGCCATCTTTCAACGTGTCCCAGAACGCGAGCGAGCCATCTTCGTGGCCCGTGATTACAAATGTGCCGGTCGGATGCCATGTCGCCTGTGTCAACCTCGGTCGTCGAACAACATTCCTCATTGCAGGATCATCATCACCTCCTGGTGCACCCTTTGGAATTTCATACAAGAAGTGTTTAGTGGCCTTCGCCAGCTTGAAGTTGTAGATCGCTGCTCCGTGAGTATATCCGATGAGCAGCTGTCCAATATCTCGAGGGTGAAACTGGAGCGATACAACACTTGTGGCCTTAGCTCTCGGCTCTAACTCAAGCCAGAGATTAGGTATTCGGAAAGGAGCCATGCATTCGCGATCCATGTCGTAAGCTATAAGCTCCCCCGTCTGCATGCCCAGCAGGGCATAATCCAACATAGGGTCGGTACATAGCGCCGTCAATACTCCGGGCGGAGAGTGACTATTGATGAGTCTTTTCAACTCCAGAGAGTAGACAGAGAGCTCATGCTTGTGATCTAGACAGACCAGCCTGTCCGCACAGAACTGTAGATTCCTGACATTGGCTCCATTGCGCGGCAAAGGGAGGATGACTTGGATCCGTGCCTGTCCGAAGATGTAGATCTGACCGGGTCCGAATTGAGAAGATTTCGTTCCGATGGCAAGAAGTGATTGCACCGGATCGTAGGCAAGAGCTGATATTTGCGAGTTGATCCCTATTCGAGCCAGATCATCTGGGCAGAAGTAGTCCGGCACGATGCCGGCGGACAGATCGTTGTTGATGCCTGCCTGCTTCCCACGGAGGAGATGTGTCATGTTGATGGAAGAGATTCGGGTGTGCTGAAGTTATTGTCAAGGCTGCGGCCGTGGGTATCGTGGTCTCATTGCTCAGCCTCTGGTCATCAGAGGGTGTGGTGATGTTGTTCAGCGCCCGGCGCTTGAGGTTTGTCTGGGCCAGCCTTGGCGTCGCAGTCTTGAGTGGCACGCATTCACATGCGGGACTGGGGTGGTCGCTCACGTGATAAGGGCCTCCGTAATCCACTACGCGACAACGCGTAAAGTGGGTGTGCCCGCTGGCATCTGCCACCACCGACCTGCACTTTCCCGCAAACAAAACGCTCCGATATCATACAGTTCACTCCCTCCCAGCAACCATCACTGCCCGATATCAAGCACATCATCGACATACACCAGCTTGAGTAGCAGTCTATATCCGTCATGGCGACCGTCAGTCTGCTCAATGTAACGTGAGTTGTCTTGCCCGTATGTACTCGGCTGGATGCTGACAGCGCGCAGCGTGCGCAACAACCCAGGTACGGCTGCCGAGGCCAGCAGGAGAGAGGATGCCAAGATCTGACCGCGCTCTACAGCTCCCTTCAATGCCCCGTACGAATTCGAAATCACATTTGAATGCCTCGAGGTACTTATTGCTCCCACCTGTGCTACAACAACCTCTGACGTGCTATGCCAGCCCCTCGCGAAGGACCTCGAATGGAAACTGACCTACGTCGGCTCCGCCACCTCCTCCGAACACGACCAAGAACTCGACTCCCTCCTCGTCGGCCCCATCCCCGTCGGCGTCAATAAATTCGTCTTCGAAGCCGACCCGCCCAATACCGCCCGCATCCCCACCACCGAGATCCTTGGCGTGACCGTCATCCTGCTCACCTGCTCTTACGATGAACGCGAATTCGTTCGCGTGGGCTACTATGTCAACAATGAGTACACGGACCAGGCGCTCATTGATGACCCGCCGGCGAAGCCTGTGTTGGAGAAGATTAGGCGGAACATTTTGGCGGAGAAGCCGAGGGTGACGCGGTTCGCCATCAAGTGGGATAGTGAGGAGAGTGCGCCGGCCGAGTTTCCGCCGGAGCAGCCAGAGGTGGACGAGGAAGCTGATGATGGGGCGACGTATGGGGCTGAGGAGGAAGAAGAGGAGGATGAGCTCGAAGAGGGCGCTGAGATGCCGGAGGGCGAGGAGAAGGCCGAAGTGAAGAAGGGGGGTGAGGATGCCGAGATGGAGGGGATGGAGAAGGACGACGAAGATGGGGATGCTGGATCAGAGGATTTGGAGGAGGACAGCGAGGATGAGGAGGACCTGGAGGAGGAAGACGGCGAGGAAGAGGCAGATGGCGAGGCAAATGGTAATCGTGAGGCTGCTGATCATGACATGGAAATGAGCCATGATGGTATCAAGGCTGAGCCGGCGGCTGCGCAACAACACCAGGCCGATGTGATGGTTCATTAGTCGGCTGGTGAACGCTCGTTCATGGATATCATATGCAGCGACTTGGGACGTAATGCGGCTGCGAAGGTCCGATTGCTATTTGCGTTGTTATGTGGCATGCAGCAGAGGCGCGAGTCGGCGTTCAAGTGCCAGAGGGCACTCTATTGCGGGCTTAGATCCGTGCGTATTGCCGTAGACGATCTGTCGGCCGCCCTCGTGCTCTTCTGCCAAAACTCATTAGCGCCAGCGCGGTGCTGCATCTCGCCGCCTAAGCTGGATTCTACTTAATCCAGATTCGCTTGATGCTGCTGCTTTCCTGCAGCCCTGCTCCTCCCACGTTCGTACTTGCTTCATAACCCGTAGCTTACTGACCTCCTTTTTCCGGAACGCCTCGCTAGCAATTGCAACCGGAGTCTCTGCACTCAGTCATCGTAGCCCTCTCATGCAGGTTGCTCGTATGCCCTTTTGACCACCCTGGCAAATTGCTCAAACTTGACGTCTTCCTTCACCACCGTCCCTCTTGCCTCATTCTCCTGGTTCAGCGGAATCTCCACCGTCGCACCATTCATCTTCCACCCACAGACCGTAGTCACAAAGTTATCGAATTTCGATCCCCTGACGTTCAGCCACGACTCCAACACACCCCTCTGCACCTCCTGCATGCACTGACTAACCACCACGGCAATTCGTACACGCATGCTATCCTCGAACCCCTGCACATCCGCGACAAGATCCGCGTAGAGATCTGATGAGTCGAACGTGTTCCAGAACTCGGCGTATGCGGCGTTGTTGAGGTGCGTGTGTAGGACGGACAAGTGCTGTACGGCTTCCGCGAGCGAGCCAGATGAGGCGCCTGGTCCGGTGCCGCTCGACACCATTTTGCTTTGGGCAAGAACGTGGGGTGGGAGGAGGGCGAGGCAGAGGCCGAAGTCGGGAGAGGGAAAGACGGTGAGGGCTTTGACGAGGATGTCGGTCGTGGTCTCATCGCGGGTGAGGTGGGGGTTGAACTGGTAGCTGTTATTGCGTCCTGTCAGCTCGACTGCCCCAGAGATCCAGTCATATGGAACATCGTAGGTGATGTTGTGCGTTCAGATAGAGCTAATAACGATCGCTTCACTCCGGCCTGGGTTCAAGCAGGCGCGGTCAGGTAATAGGAAACGTGTAATTGTCGTTCATCAGGGTTCTCCGTCTCTTCCAAAACATTGGAGGGGACATACAGTTTCAACAGCGCCAAGTTGGCATAGCAGTCGTAGGTCTGTGACTCGCATTGCTGCGCAACGTATTCCTGGAAAACAGAGGTGGTCTCGGGGTTGTATCTGCGTTGATGGAGAATTAGGTCGTGTCGTGCCGTCGGCGCATTGCTTCAGACTCACCGGTCGAGGCCATTCAGGATTTGCGCGATATTCTCCGGCCTATCCGGGCAGTAGTCGAAGGCAACCATGTTGGCGAGAATGTGGGCGTCGTGGAAGGCCTTGGTAGCGGTTCACTTGTCTGTGGTCGAAATCTCGAAATGTTCGCCAACGAGCGGCCTGTGGGGGTTTTGTGATACGGAGCAAATAGAGGTGGCTGCTCCTTACCGCCCGTTAGCCGCTTCGTTGGCCATTGACGCGACGGCAAATCAACAATGCCTCCATCTCGGCCAAGACCCGGCTATAACATGCTGATCAATGGCTACGGATCAGACTGTATACCAAAACGGCATCCTTCCCCCAGCTCTGACGCGCCGTGGACAATAGCAGGCAGGGGCTTTGGGGGGCCGTGCCCGAGCTGCTGGACAGTAACTGCACCCAGCCCTACGATTGCGATTCGATGTTTGACTACCAAGCAATGTGTGCGCTTACGAGCGTCACTCAGCCCTGGTGGATCCAGTATGAGGCCGTCGATGGCGCTGATCTAGCGAATGCTTTCATCACCATCATGACCAAGTACAGACTAGACCGCTGATGGAAGCTGCTGATCTTTCCCAGGTTCTCTTGATGCGGGAGCGAAGTGATACTGTTGATTCGTATAGACGTGGAGAGTGAGCCTTCTCTTTCAACATATTGCAATAAGTAAACCCTGGCCCTGCAGCACAAGGTGTACATGGCGACCAGTGGCAGTCCACCGAGCTGCTGCCCCAAGATGCCACTGACGACGGGTCCGAATTCGCTCCCGCAGAGCGGCTATGGCTGTCGTCTATGCCACTCTCTCATTCACAGAGGCTGGAGCACGGCTTCGTCCCCTACCTAGTCGACTTCGATATGAATTGCTTCCCCAGAGGTGGCATAGCGTGAACTCTTAGATTCTACGCTCCACACCTTCCTCTCAATGCGCCGTCAGCTTTCGACCGGCGATCACCACGTCACGAATGTCAGGCCTACCCTAGCCAGCTATGACGAGACACTGACTCTTCCAAGGTAGATGCTGGGCTCGCCCGACATTGCCACGTATCATGAGGCGAGTTTGATTGCACCTCACCTATTTGGAGCATTCAACTGCTCCAAGGCCAGACATAAGCTGAAGCCTGGCTGGACCGCTTTGAATCACTGAGCAGGCCTCCACGCTCTGTTCCGATCGATGCTGGCAACTGGCAACTTTACCACTCAGTGAAACTCATCGCGCTTACGTACACTGCGCTGGTCTTCAAACCTTTGCCTTCCCGGTCTTCAGCGGCGCAGAGCTTTCACCCTTTGACGCCCAGTTTTGGCTTAATACGAGACCACCCTCACTGGGTGAGGAGCCGCCGGAGCCCGTGGTCTCGAAGGACCCACAAGCTGCACTCTCGGCTGCTAGGACCGATAGGCCTTTTGCGCATGCTCAGAAACAGGCCAACGGACAAGGCATACGCAGCAGCAGTGAAGCTGGCTACGACATCGTGTCGAACCCAAGATTGAGCGGTGGAAACCTGGAAGCTGCGGCGGGTATGAATTGGCCTAACCAGCAATATCGAAGATCACAATGTCATCCGAATCTATTCATCTTCAAAACGACGGCTGGAGCGGATACAGCGCAGAAACACTGGCATACACTGCTGATCATCACCCGAAAATGCCGCCTCCTGCACGAAACAGGACCGTCTTTCTCGAATGCAGTGGAGACGCACAACATCACTACCGCTAGCTACCACTCCTGTCGGAATTGGAAGCGGAAGAGACTCGACTATCAGCCAACATATTCTTGTCCTGGGCATAACTCTCTTCGTCCGGCCCGGGCGGTACGCTGTCCCACTGCCTTGGCGTACTGGCTGTCTAGGGCGCTCCTCGCCACTGCGAGAAGTACAGAGACGTCAGCATATCGAAGCCTAGGCGAATGGCTCAGTCAGCGGATGATGAGAAGTTGGGCTGGATAGTCTTGGCAAGTCAACGACAATGTGCTTACACGGCCATGGCCGCGACCTTTGAAGGCGGCCGAGTGCTGGAGTCTATGCTGCGGAGAGTGCGAAGGTGAAGGAGTACGGCGAGCGGTACGACCGCCGTCATTGATTATCACACGGCCGCAACGCCCGCGCCTCGACAGCCGCTGTTCGCTAGCTCTCTTATTGCGTAGCAGTCCGTCTCTCAGACCACTGGCGGCTACGAAAACACTCCTCGATAGCAAGCTTGTCAATGGCGGGCAAGCGGATCAAGCGGTACCAAATATATCCACGACTTCCCCGACAGCATACGATCGCTGATCCAGTGCCCAGGAGCTTCCTCGTGGCTCGAATTTCGCTGACTTCATCTATGGTGTAGATTACTCAGCGCCTCCGACCGCAGCAGATGCGTCAGGTGTAAGAGTTGGTGTTGGGATTTGATCAGCCTCATGCGGCGTAGAAGATTGCCCTTGCTCCTCAGCTTCGGCAATATTCTCCCCTTCATCCTCCTCCTCGTCGCCCTTCAGCTTCCCGCCCTTCCGCTTCGGGATAACCTTCATGAAGGCATCACCCCAGTCTCCACTTTCGAGCCACTTCACCATAATCTCGTTGACATGATTCGTCGCTAGCACCTTCCGGCTGCTCATCTGCAGATACTCCCCGATAGGAAGCTTTGCGGTCCTCACACCACGCTGCGTGGCCCGCTTGTAGCAGATACCTTTCTCACGATTCTTGTCGACCAAACCACCGATGATGTACGTACTGTACGGCTTCAACTCCGTCAGTGTATCAGAGGCCTCCGATGATAGGTACACGACTTCGCCTTCTTGCTTCATTTTCTCAATGATTTCCGGTGTCAGTCCGTTGTCGGCATCCAAAGCACCAGCAATTTTGCCACCTTGTACTGGATCGGTCATCCAGTTCCGAGCCGAGTCAGAAGCGTCCACAAAATCTGACTCAAGAAAATGGACGCCTTTCCAGCCTTTGTAGTGGGACAAGATGTTATCGAATCGTTCCCTCAGCTTTCCAGTAAACGAGCAAATGGCCATGTGTGGACGGAATGGACTCTTGTGAGTATCAGAATAGCATCTCGTGATTTGTGAAGCGAGGGAGATTCGCTCATTATCCCGCATCAGATCGTCGAAGTCGCAATCAATCAGGATGGTTACAGGGACTTGAACCGATTTCCTTGGAGGTGGCTGCTTTGGCTTTGGAGGAGCTGATGGACCATGGGTCTTCGCAGCCTCGCCAAGCTCTTGTTGACGCGCTGCTCGTTTGCGCTCTCGCTTTGCGACGATTTTCTCTTTACGGACGATCTTGCGCTCTTCGCGCTTGGATTCCCATTCCTGTTTTTTACGGAGCTTTTTGAGCTGGTTCTTGGACACTGGTAGGCCGTCGACTTCGCCAGAGTCGGCTAGTGGTGCCAATTCTGCCGGAGCAGGTAAGCCATCCGCTTCGTCTTGGTTCTCCGGAGTGTCTTTTGGATGTTGAATCGAGTCAGCTTCTCCATGAGGGTTCGTACTCTCGGGCAAAGATCCGTTGGCCTCAGGTGCATCCAAAGTGTTTTCTTGCGATTGCTTTGCGTCGTTCGCTGCCTCCAGTCCGCCTGGAGATTGTAAGTTGTGCTCGTGGCTGAGCTTGCGCATCTTCGAAGGTCTCTCTTCGGCCTCCATGGTGCTTTGACTGCTATTGCGAAATAGGAACGTCTGGGAAAAATGTTGCTTGAAGTTGAAAGTGAAGGTCGCTGACTCATCCGTGCTGTGCCAAGACTGCTGCTTGAAGCTCCGACGCCTCACCTCACCTCTCTCTCCGCTACTGATCTTAGACATCCTCGTCCCGGTTTCACCACTCACCCACCGTCAACATGCCTCAGGACATGCCGCCTACGGGCGGCTACGAGCCCGTCCAATACCGACGAAACCTGCCCGTTCGTGGCTTCAGGCCGGCCTACTACCTCGTCGCAGTCGGCGCGATCATGACATACGGATTCTACAGACTAGGGCAGGGTATCAGGGAACAGAAGTAGGATGCTCGCCAGCAGGACAAGACTTGATAAGGGAGCTGACACATGCGCGATAGTGAGCTCGCACGAGAGAAGATGTGGTCGCGGATTCACCTGATCCCAATGCTCCAAGCGGAGGAAGACCGGGATTTAGTGAGGCGGACGCTGGCCGCGAAGGCGTTGGAGCAGGAGCTGCTTGGTGGAGAGAGCAAAGTGTACAACAGCGACAGGTCAGTACCGATCGGAGCAGGGTGACAAGTGAGTAACTGACATAATCCAGATTCGTGCGACCCACATACGCCGTCACGCCCTCGGAGGTGACGAAGTAGATGTGTGTGAGACCGCCGAAGGCTTACCGTGTTCAATACTTGTACATCCTCACGGCGTTCCGGCATGCCCTCCCGGCGGGCTGTTTACGACCCAACTCAGTGCTTGCGAAACTTACAAATCTTATATGCGTGCTTTAGCACCAACAGCAGGCTCACGCGCTCATTGGGTCCACGTCCTGTAGTATCTCACCACTTGCAAGCTTGCGGAATTGAAGACAAAGCGGTCGCAGCACCTGCCGTTGCGAGAGCAGGTTCTGGACCGACCGGATGGATGCAATGATCACGAACGCACAGGAAGCGGCTGAAAAGCTGAATCACGAAGATTAAGAAGCAGAGCCTGGGGCTCTGAGAGTCATATTCGTCATGCTGCGTCGTGGTCTGTATTCCAACTCCGGTCGCCATGCAACAACAGCACATCGCAACTGTGTGCACGCGCTGGGCAACCTTACGACTTGCCGCCCTTCTTCGCACCTCGCGCACCACGAGCAGCCTTGAGTGCCTGCTGCCTCTCCAGCCGCGCCATCTGCTCCTTCTTCTCCTTCTCTAGTAGTTCCTTCTCCTGCTTCTCCGCCTCCTTCCTCGCCGCAGCCTCCTCGCGCTGCTGCCGCACCAATTTCAAGCGCTCGAGATCCGCGCGAGCCTCCTCTGTCTTGCCCTCGGCGTGCAGCTTCTGGTACCGCTCCTTCTTCTGCTGTGCCTCCAACGCCTCACGCTCCCGACGAGACAGCTGGCTCGTATCTGCGTCCTTCTTGACCCTCCGCGGCTCTGACGGATTCTCAGCCGCCTTCGCGACTTGCTTTCGGGAAGCAGCTGACAAATTTGGGTTCGCCGGCATGTCCTCTTCGTCACTGTCCTCTTCCTCGCTGCTGCTGGGAGGCATGTCTCCAACTGCCGCACCACCCTGCTTCTTCTTGATCGCAGCCTCTTTCTTGGCCTTTGCGGCCGCCCGTCGCTGCTCGCGTGTCATCTCCTGGCCTTGTGGGGCTGGTCGTGCATCATCGTCATCGCTGGACTCCTCCTCGCTGCTGTCTTCGTCGCTCGACTCCTCGTTCACGGGCTCGGCCCACATGCTCCGCTCCACTCCATCTGCATCGAGGGGACGCAGGTTCTTCGAAAAATTGCGACCACCTTGAAAGTCTCAGTATACAAATAGAGATCCTCGTTTGTCTGCAACACGTACCCCCACGCTTTGCCTTCGAAAACTTGCCGGCACGGCCTCTAGTTGAGCTGGACATCTTTACGATTGGGGTTGGAACGGCGTATCCAGGAGGACCGTTGGTTGCAGTCTGCTTATAAGGGAACAGATTTGAGACTTATAGACGAGTGAATGTGCTCTGTCTTCAAAGTTTCGAGTCACTACTTGGGCGAAACAACGCATATGACTGCGGGGCCAATGAGGGGCCGCTGTGTTGACATGACTCAGCAAAGTCTTGGCATCAGGAACTTCACCTTGCGTGTCGCGCTTCCCCCCCCTCCCCTTCTCTTTCCTCTTCATAAACTGAACTTACCCTCCTTATTCACTCTAGCCGCCGCTACTCTGCCCCACGGTGTCGCTTTGGAGGGGAAAGAGGAGGGCAGATTGACCTGTCGTCTGCTTACCCCTAGCCTCTTCGATCTGATAGGAGGATGAGGAAATTCATATTTTGACGAGACAAACCCGTGGAACCGCGCAGCGCTCGATGTACCTGCGACCAGCTGGGTTGCATGCGATTGCGCTATTGTACCGACTGGCGCTTGCCAGCGTGACATATGACACTTCCACGGCTGCCATGTTTAGAAGCTGACAGTCGCGTTGGGAGGCAACCTCGTGCAACTTTTCGCGCTTGCATGGCAGAGGAGCAACTTCGTCCGCACGGAGCATACTTGGCCCTGTCGTCAGGTGATCTCGTCTTGCTGCAAGACAGAACCCTTCGAGAGGGCGAAAGGTTCCTGCAGGACGGCGACGGATGAGTTCTTGCCGCTGTTCAAGGGAAATGTCGGGGCGCCTATCAGACGCGAGGCGAAGCATGTGCTGTGCCAGATCCTCGATTCTGGGTCTCGGCTGCCTGCCAGGTGCTCTGTGTGTTATCACTGCTATCATGAAGCACCCAGAGTCTTCGCCGTGTGAAGCCTGTCCGCGCGCTTCACCCGCTTCGAACGTGGACGTGCCGCTGCGCACCAGCGGGGTCTCGGCCTAGGATGTATGGCAGCGGATGTTTCGATCAGGCAGGTTTGCTTCGCGCAAGGACCCAAGGGGCGGACTCGAGTCGCGTCCCTCCCCCGGTCTTCCATTGTGTGATATCTTGCCGTAATCAGGGACAGCCGTGTCGCCCCTGGGAACCGCGAATGTCCCGACGACGACGACGACGACGACGGCATGCGTGAGTCGCGGCCTTTCGAAGAACGTACGATATACGACCAACGAAAGCCAATGGCACGCCGCGCGTGAGCGAATCGCCCTGCACCACGTCGGGCTGAAGAAGCCACGCACGACCCCAGACTTCGGCCGATCTGCAATCGCGGCTCGCTTAAATCTTCTGCAAGCGGCGGCAAGCCGCTGTCGAACATGAAAGAAGAACTTGCGCGGCCTAGAGCGGCAGGACGTGTGCGTTTAGCGAGCCCGCAGCGGAACGGCCTTGACGAATGCATCAGGCGATACTTGTGGTCGGCTCGAGATAAGCGTCTCGGAGCTCGCCGCCCAGCTGCGGGATGCGTGGCAGACAGCGACGTGACTGTCCTTGCCCTTGAGCCTTGGCAAGAGGCGCTTTCAGTTCGTCCCGTTGCTTTTGGGGTCGTGATATACAGCTATAAAGTACATGCTCTCAATGCCACTGCACTAGTCGAGCCCACCCTCTCGCTGGACGGTCCGAACGCCTCTCCCGCGGTCGTGTCTCAGTCATGATGAGTTGTCGCTCGTGCGACAGAACTGTCCGTCTCTTCCCCTGCATCCAACCGGACTGTTTCCATTGTTCCCAATCCCCTGCTACAACCCGCCGTTGGTCCCCCGGTCGACCGCAATGCCGGTGCGAAGTATAATCCGGACCGCAACCTACCAGATGTCGTCCCGGTGATCACATCACGTAGAGGAGATTCGTATCTGCACTTGAATCAGGACTTGGTGTTCTTTGCACGTGGTTTCATGCAACCTAAATGGTTGGATAAGGCATACCGAGCGGATGACTGCAGCTAAGCTGCGGCTCTGCGTATACTTGCCCGCGAGCTCGTCACGGATGCTGTTGAGCAACTGCACGTAGCTCTGCTGCGGGTTCTTCTTGAGGGCCGCGATGAAAGCCCAGGACATGGCGCCCGTGGCTTGGCCGGCAATGTTCGCATCTTGCCTGTACACAGCGGTTAGCACATGCATGGCTTTGCGAGGCGCCCGGCGCCAGCATGATGCCGTCGTGCCAACGCAACTCAAAGTCCCGACGCCCAAGAACCAGCCGCCATGGGCTGTTCAAGGCGAGGGGACTCGTTCATAACGTCGTACACTATCAATACATCATACCCGTAACGCCGGACGCCTCGCTAAAAACAAGTCAACGTGACCGCGGCTCTCAGACTAAGATGTTGCCATGCATATCTCGGAAGGGTTCAAATCCCTCGCCGCGTGAGACACAACCCATCGCCAATGGATGCGTGAAGGCCTCGAAGCACAGTTTGAGGTCCTCTGGCGAGGGCATGACCGAGTCATGGCGAACATCGAAGAAAGAGGGCTCGTCAGGGAATTTCAGGTCCACGTACGATGTCTGCGAGTCCTTGCTCCCACTCCACATGATGACATCCGCCGGGGACGTCTTGGTTCGCAGATTGCGCTGGTAGACCTCGTTGCCGGTAGTCGCCTTCTTGAACAAGCCGAGTGCAGTCGAGGCCATGCCGCCGAGGTCGCCGCGCGCATAAGGACGATACAATCCCCAGAAGACCCTGACCAGCTTCCCTCGCGAGATTAGGCTCCTTCAGCACGCCTTGCGTCGAGTAGATATATGGCAGGTCGAGTGCGGAGCCGGAATGGCACGAGTCGAAGATAGCTGTCAGACGCACGCCCGGTGGTAGTGATGCGACCCTAGACCCTCATGTCAGCTTGCCGGCCACGACGCCACCAAACAGCCGAGATCACGACATACATAATCCGATGCATCTCATCGTCCACAATATGCCCTGCTTGCCGGAAGTCCACCGGATATATGACCTCGTCATAGCCGTCGTCTTCATCGCCGTCCAAATCCTTGGTCTGCCCGCCGTGGCCGGAGTAGTGAAAGAAGAGCGAGTCGTTGGGCCGCGCGTCCTTCACTAGCCAGTGCATCGCGCGCAGGATGTTTGCCTTGGTCGGCTGGCTCATGGGGTTTCTGCTGGTCATCTGTCAAGATCACCATGTCCTCGCGCTTGTAGCCGAAATGCTGATTCAGGTATGCAGACATGTTCTTCACATCGTTGATACACCCCCGCAGCTGCCCTCTCTGGCCAAAGTAGTTGATGCCTATGAGCAGCGCTTTTCGCCTGCCGGTGCAGTGGAGTACTGGAACTGGTACCCGCTGGGCGCGCCGTGACCGAACGTTTGCATCGACTGCGGTGGAGGTGGTGGTCTGCCATACTCTGCAACACGATCAGCTTTGCAAGCGACACCGTGCGGTGCATCCTACGTTGCTGAGGCGGTGCTTGTTGGTAGCTTCCGCCAGGGGGGCCGTATCCGGCTTGCGGCGGCGGTGGCTGTTGGTAGCCGCCGTACTGTGCTGGGGCGGGACGCCGTAGCCGCTGTTGTACGGAGGCTGCGGCGATGGGTTTCCGTAGAGCCTGCGGATCATACGGTCAATGGAGGAACGAAACAAGCGAGCCAACGCAGGCGCCTACGGATACTGTGCGGGCGGGGGGCCGTATTGCTGCGGCGGCGGCGGCGGCGGCGGATAGCCGCTGTTGTGGTTGGGATCCTGATAGCCTTGCGGATGGGGGTAGCCTTGACCAGGATAGTATGACATGGTGGTGGGCGGCGCGGGGCCCGAGGTGGGTGCGAGGCGGAAGGGGGCACGGAGACGGCGCTGTTAAGGTGATCAGACCCCGGACGATGATCCTTTCCGTGTTGGAGGGGCGAGCGTGTGGATGTTATACCCTCGCAGGTGTGCTGGGAGTGGTATGTGGCACTATGGCTTGGCAGGGTAGTATTGCACGGTGAAGCAGCGCAGGCCACTGCTCCAGCGTGCGCTACCCGAATAGGGTCACGACGGGGAGCGCAGTGAGGCTGAGGAGCGCGGCCGGCGGGCGGAGGGTCGAAGCGGTCACGGCGCGGCGGGTGACTTTGCGACGTCGCGTCACGCACGACCGCGCCGGGACGAAGAATAAACTACAGCGTCCGGGTTGGCGCAAGCGCGCGGGCGGACAGGCCAGACGGGGGGGAGAGGGGGGGGGGGCCAGCACAGCTAGGGAGGTGGTGAACAGGGTTGTGGGGCGCGGGCGGCGTGCATGCTGCAGTGTCGTTTTGCGCGTGAGCGAAGAACAACGCGGGGCACGCCTTCGATGCATCGCCCTCTTTCATCGCGCGGCCGAAGCGTCACGCTCCGCTACGGCGCCGGCATTCGGCCACTCCAAAGCTCCAAACGCCTCACCCTTCCCCCGGACCCCGTCCCTCGCCCACCACCACCGTCCACCCTCCACCCTCCACCCTCCACCGCTGTCCGCCGTGACGCCGGCCTCGCCCGCACTCACACGTGTGCACAGCTTGTACTTGACCGTGACCAGCACCAGCAGCACCCTTCCACCAGCGTGTCGTCGATGCCGTGATGCTCCCAGGCTGTGCATGGGAAACCTTGACAGCGAGCATAAGCACCACTTGGTGGCGCTCTAGCCGGCGACTCCGCCTGCACCTGGCGATTCCGTGGCACGTCGCGCGTGCACACCTGCAGCCACGACCCGGCACATTGCACCGCTTCGTCCAATCGACAGCAGGCGGGATCTGTCGAAGCATCAGGCTGAGCGAGAGATGCGCCCGTTTAGCGAGGGAATCGTGCCACGTGGGTCCCGCATGCTTCCCAGCGTTGTATCCACCATGGGACGGCTCTCATGCCATTCCATGGCGCGTGGCTTGCGCAAGCTTTCCTGCTTCCAGAGCCGCAAACGACTCACGATGACTACCTCTGCGGCAGCTGCTGCGTTCGGATGCTACCGTACGGCCTCCTTTTGCACCATCGATGCTACTTGAACAGGCAAGGCTCGATAGGAAGCACGCTAAAGAGCACGAATGCTCGTTCGCCGAGCTGCTGGACAAGTGCGAAAGCATCTCGCTTGACAGAGTTCCAACCCCTCTTCACCTGTCGAGCTGCAGCGTCTATAGCACCCGGCTACCTCTATCTGCACAACTATCATCTGCTTCATGTTTGGAATTCGCTTGCGCATCAGCCAGCATCCCGCATCCCAGTCCTCTTTGAAGGGGCACACGGCTCGAGCTCTCCCAATGCGGTAGCCCCTTCATCTAAATTCATGGTCCCTTTCTCACGAGCCTTTGCCGAACAACGCCCTATGATGATCGGCATCGAAACAAGGCAACGCTAGTCGCCATGCAGCATGCCCGGTCACGTTGCAGCAGGGCATCGAACAGCGGCAGGAACGTTAACCATAAGGAAGATTTGCGGCTCGTCCTGCTTCTTGTTTGTTTTTTCGGTCCTTTGACTGCAGCCTGCACATGCGTGGGTGGTCAGACCAGCACCGCTCAGGGCCAGCGATTGTGTGTTCAAGACGATTGTCCAGCAATACGACTATACGATTGCTCCCTTTCAGCACATCGTGCCCCGCATCATCGAGCATTCCAGCGAATCCTGCCGACCCAGTTCGCCCATTTCTGAACGTCCTCTCTTCCCATCAGAGCTTCGACACTATAGAACTCCTTGGCCAACTCCTCGTTCGAAGCTATCTTGTGCACATAGCTGTGGCACGCCCGACACAGCCACGCAACCTTGTTCAGCTCCCATTCCTTGTGCCAGCCACGCTTGATCGCCATCGCATGCTTCTGCCGAGGGATCAGGTGATGGTAGGTGAGTGGCAGGTGCTCACGGCCACAGATCTCGCAGCCCAACGGGCGTGCAGCGAGAATGGCTGGTGTGTATTCCGGCGGTGGCGCGGTCACCGTGGCGATATAGTTCTCGAGTACCGGTTCGAGGAAGCGGTCAAGGTCAGCTTCTTGAGATATCAGGCTGTAGGTCGTGAGCGAGTCGGCTGTTGCGGGCTGGAGGCCGTGGACAACGGATTCCAGGAGAGCAGAGTCGATCGGGAGATCATACTTTTGCTTGATCGCGGCATCGTCTTGGATGACGGGGTAGGAAAGCGTCCTTAGCTCTGCTGGCAACGACACGAAGATCTCGGCAGCCAAGAACTGTCCATCCACGATTAGCATCTTCGCTGCAGACGATTGATCCTAACGTACCTGAATGAAATCACTCAGATCTCCTGCACCCGACTGTTCAGCCTCAGCAGAGGCACCGGCCGCGACCTGCGAGACTCGTTTGATCTCCTTCTTGCGCCCTTTGACCGCGCCTCTCTTGCTCCCCCTTGCTGGCGCGGGAGCGAGCCTCGCAATCACCGTCGTGCTCAAGCTGTCCTGAAAGGCCTCGAGATTCGCCACTGCATCCCCGCTGAGCATGATGGAGCATCCCCCCCCCCATTCGACCCCTGCCCTCCCTAGGCCCCGAGAAGCCAGCACTTTCCCGGTGCCCACTCGTTTGTCAATGTGCCTGCGAAAGAATATCTCTTCCGAAAGCTGCGGTGTCACGGCGATGTTGGATCTAGGATTGAGGTCGAGATGTGGAGACGGACGTTGTCGATCCCGTGGCGATCCTTGGGCGCTACCTGACGTGAGGCGATGCAACGCGCACATCGTACAGGCGCGTGACGCAGCAATGCGCATCCTGCGGTGACGTTTAGGAATGGATTGATGTTTGTGATTTGCATGAAGTCGGGACCTCGCATTCTTACTGATCGTAGCATCGGGCGCTCGCTCCTTGGGAGCAGCCTACTGCTGCTTCGCTGCAGGACAACAACCTGTGATACGCATTCAAGCAATAGGAGACACGTTGACGAAGTCTTCCCGACGCAGCGGAGAGATCAATGTCAGTTCCATAGCCTGAAGGACCCGTGTTGTACGTTTGTGACAGCGGGTTGGTGTTTAGTGGTGGTCGGTTATGGAGCGAGCGGACGGTCGTAGTGCCACTGCAAAGTGTACTGAAGTAGGGTCTATCTTCTCTACGTTGATGTCTACCCACATTCACGCCTTCGCATGCCAGGTGGAGGCGCAGCCTCGACCGCATTCCCTCGTTCTATAGGTTGTCTTCGTGCGCCAGGACATTCTTGTTCAGATGTTTTGGGTCGGTCGATTCGATGCCTGCGAGATGCAGAGACAACTCCAGCTCGCCCAGCAAGCTCTTGATAACGTGGCGGGTGCCTTCCTCGCCGCCAAGCGCGAATCCATATATATACGGTCTGCCAACCAGGCACATCCGAGCACCGAGCGCCATTGCTTTGGCGATATCGGTGCCAGACCGGATACCAGAGTCGAAGAAGACGTCGATGTGGGAGCCGACTGCATCGACAATCCGCGGCAACACGCCGAGCGAGCTGACACCGCCATCGACTTGTCGGCCGCCGTGGTTGCTGACCACAATGCCCTGCACGCCGGCTTCCACGGCCTTCCTGGCGTCGGCCACCGTTTGAATGCCTTTCAGCACGATTGGCCCGTCCCAGTGATCCTGCAGGAACTTGATGTCTCCCAGCCGTGACTCAGGCCGGGAAAGATCTTCGAAGTCCAATCAGCCGCAGCAGTGGGTAAGTCGTCCTCGATTTCCTTGCCATGCTGCTTCTTGAAGGCAGCGCGGTACACAGGATCAGAGAACCCGACCGCTACCCCAATGCTGTCTGAGCGCAGGAAGGGGTTGTATCCATTACCCATGTCAGATGGTCGCCTGCATCGAGTTAGCAATCTGTAACTTGTTTCAGCGCTGACCATGGGCTTACCAGCCAAGTATGTACGTATCTAACGTGACAAACAATGCCGAAAAGCCAGCATTGCGAGCCCGCTTTAACATTGACGCCGTAACATCGTTGTCCTTGTTCGAAGGCCAATACAGTTGATACCACCGGGTGCCTCCGCCATTGGCCTTAGCTACCTCCTCGATTGTCGTGCTGCTGGCGGTGCTCATGATATACGGCACGCCTTCCTTGGCAGCAGCACCGGCCGTGGCCTCCTCGCCATCCGGGTTGAATATCTTCTGGACTCCAACAGGAGCCAGCGCGATTGGCGAGGCGTGTTGCTCTCCAAAGACTTTCGCAGACAGATTCGGTAGGCCGTCGGTCTTCACCAGCCGACTTGGGACTATCGACCACCGGGCGAATGCTTCTCGATTCTTGCGTGCCGTCTCGCCGGTCCCGGCATTTCCATACAGGTAGCCTTTGCTTTCCGCAGACAGCCTTGCAACTGCTTGAGACTCCAGTGCCTCCCACTGGAAGGGCAGCCGAGGTCGCTCGAATTGCAACCCGCGCTGGTAGATTTGTTTCTCATAGTCTACGGGGTCGGCAGGCAGCTTGGCCCGCGTCCGGAGCGCACGGCGACATGATTAGCGACGTGGTATGCCCGCCCGGCGTCCGGAGCGCACGGCGACATGATTAGCGACGTGGTATGCCCGACAAGGACAAGGCTTTCGCTGATCGATGCATGCTCGTGAGAGGGGCCAAGACCTGCGATGATCCAAACACCATCGCAGCCAGGCACAAATGGTAAGGCTGGAACAGGCTGTGTCATCCACAGATGACGACATGCCGCACACTCCGGCCATCACGCCGAAGTGCCAATATCTGCTCAGCAGTTCTCGAAACCTACCGCATTTCTACCTTAACGACAGCTTCTTCATCATCCGTCGCGTAATCTGAACGGTGTTCTCGCAGATCGATCCAGTAAAGCCTTCAGGCCTCGAGGACATTCACGGCGACTGTTGTACTAAAAGCGTGCGACCAGCGCCGATATTCACGGGCGGACCCCTCTCAGAGTTCCATACAATTGATTGACAGTGCGGCGCTGAGGGTGCATTCGTCTGCGATACAGACACTTCCTGTGCTGGATGCGGCGGTGGAAGAAGACGAGAGCGGTTGGGGCGGTGCAGCTTGGACCGGTCGGGCTTGGCATCGGGGTCTTCTGTCGCCGAGGATGTGGATCCGCTCTCGAGACCTCACCTGTGCGTGTTCTTGCCTTTGTCGCCACTGCCTGGGACGCCTCGAAGACTGGCTACTACAAACGAATCGTGTTCGATCCGTGTCGGCTCGTAACGCACGCCCACGTCGGCCGGCCGACCGACCCTGATGAGGTCTCCGATGATCTGTGACTTTTGCGGCGCCGTGGCCTTGGCTGGCCTGACAAGGTCTTGGGCATACGTACGCACACTGTCGGTGAGCCGCGTACACACGCCGCTCTCCTCAGGGGTTAGCATACCTCCGCGCGCTGAGATCTGCCTCTGCCCACGTGGATAGAAAGAATGGTGCGGACCGCTGTCACCGGGTCACAGCCTGAGCTGCGTATGGGGTCTGCACAATGGTCGAACCAGGCATGGTACTGCGGAACCCCAGTATGCCCTCAAAACGACGCCAGCGATCCCAAGCCATCCGCCGCGCGCCTTGGCGGGAGATGATTTCACGCTGATGAGGCGGCTTGAGGCATTTGTGGTGAAGTCAATGTGGGACCATCCCAGGTGGTATAATTGCAACCCCGTCCCCATCTCTCGTGGCGACGCAGCGATATTCACGAACTCGAAGCCATCGCGTTCGCTCAGCATCCGCCAACGGTGGTTGTTGTCGACGCATTGCTTCCAGCGTCAAGATGCGCTCTCCTCTCCCTCTCTGCTGCTCCCATCGCGGCTGCGTCCGCCTTCCCGGTGGCCCCGCCTGCGCCTACAGATTCCATTGTCGCGAAGCGCGACCTATTCGACGATATCCCGGGTATCCAATTCGAACCATCGACATTCCAGCATGGCTCGAGCAGAATCGCCTGACTCTCGAGGGCCGAGTTGACACTATGCTGCAGCGCAACCAACTCAGCCGCCGCTCAAGTGCCCTTGGACTTTTGAGCGCCCTGGGCTTTGTAAGTGTACCCGAGCACATCTAGCTGGCATGGGAGCAGCGTTACTGACCCTTGGTCTCCGGGTTAGAAACCTAGAAGTTACTTCTCCATCATGCAGTATCTTGAGGTCCGGATCAACGCAGATATAAATCACTGTTCAAGGAAAGAGGGACTTGGTGAGAGACTTGACACAGCCTGAGGCTCAGAGGCATCCGGCTGACGTACACAGGTACGACCAAAACCTCAGGCAGATGTTCGAGGCTCTGAAAATCGATGTGAATACCATCAACTGAGGGACAGTCCATGAAAGGCGTCGGGCAGATGCACAACTGGCAAAGCGTTGGTAGCGCGGGCCAAAAACCATTCGGCGTTCGGGGAATTTGCGTGGCAGCTGACCAAGTTGGCTATATCATTCAGAGCGGAGCGGGTTCCATTCTGGGGTGTCGCATTCTGCAGCAACAGGATCTGGTACATTGTGTGCAATCCAAATGTTTCATTCAAGCGGTGCCACGAGCAGTGGCCTTCTTCTCCACTGCCGTGATTCGCCCTGTTGCATGTCTTGAATAGGCGAGCAGGCTTGGTGCCCGAGCTTAGAATCGATGGTGGTGGATCACTACCACGAGAGGGAATCGTCAGATGGAGAAACCGCCCGATTGCTCTCGCCCACGGCCGCAGCAACTTTGGGGAGCAGCGCATTCACTCTTCCAACAGCAGGCTTGTCTTCACGAAGACATCAGGGAAGCAACGATAGGGGGCCCGGTCTGACACTCTCGTCTGCTCCGCCGATCGCGGGGTGGCGGCCAATTGGGTAGTTCCGCCAGCGACGTTCGCCCTCGAGAGAGCCCTTGCTGGGCTGTGTGTGTTGTCGTGAATGCGACGCGCGCTCCGGGAAGTCCAGCCAGGGGATCTGTCGATCGCAACAGCAGGTTGCGATATGTTGCTGCTCAGCACCCTCCATACTGTCTGCTGATCGCGGTGGCGACGATTAATCGCCTTACAGACGGTACGACAAGTTCCCTGAAAAAAAAATTGACGAGCGTCTCGTGAGCTAATTCCATCGCTCCAGAAGGCCTCGACAAAAATGGACCGACAACTTGGCACGAACGGAGGGTGAATTCGCGACGGAATTCGCGACGGACAGCGACGTTGAATGGTCTGATTAATCCCCATTCGACGTCGCTCTGCCTCGACAATACTTGCCTTCATGATTCCCGCACGCGCAGTCCCTACAGCCTGCGGGTGACGGTGCCAGTGTCAATGCCCGCAGTCCCTGAGCGTCAAGCCTTGTCAAGAACACGCTACAGCCAAGGCCCGCCCGTGCGCGGCCCACCACAACCACATGTCACGCCATAGTGCTTGTGTATTGGTGCCAGCGCAATAGAACCTGGCAGACAGCGCCTGCCCGGCAGCCGAACGCGGGACGGCTGCAACATGTTGCACCACACCCTCGCGTGAGCTGTCGTGCAGACTTGCGTAAAGGCTTGGTGGAGGGCGGGCGGGCGTTATTGCGGATGGAGGACAGGACGGACTCTTAAATACCGCGTGAGCGTGCCGTGTGAAGAAGTCGTCCCATGATTGCATCAGCTTGATTCTGTCCGCTGCCCAGCTCAGGAAAGCAAAGTGCACCGCTGCCGAATACTTCGATTTGGTCAAATGTCTCCACTATGGAGACGCGACCTCGCTTGGTACGTCCCCTCGCACACCCTTTGACTGCCCCCGCTTCCCTGTCTCATATCGTCACCGTCCTAGGCATCTCTAACAGCCCAACCCACTCTCCCGTCACTCTCCTGCGCCCCCAAAGAGGACGAGACGCCATCTCGCCCTCCGGCGCCGGCCGTTGTGCGCTCACCCTCGGCTCTTCTCCTCCCCGCCTAATCCCATCTTCCCACAGATACCACACGACCAAGTCGCTCAGGCTCGGAGCCATATCGCGCACTGCGTCCTGGTCTGCGGAGTATTGGCCGGCACGAAGGGGCTGAGCAATTGGAGCGGAGGGCGCAGAGGTTGTTGGGAGAGCGCGAGTGGAGGGAGGCAATGTGCGAGCATATGAGGAAGAATCCGGGGTTGTTGGGGCAGGGGCCGTTGACAGTGTGGGCTACGAAGCGTGGTCTGTATGCAAATGGCGATGGCGCTGGCGCAGGCATATCCTGGGTTCCATTTGGGTGCGTGTCGGGCGGCGCGCTGGAAGCCAGGTCAGCATGCGGAGTCGCGATTCTTTAGCGAGCGCATCATCACGAACGGCGATGTTCTTGGACAGCAATTGCAATAACCCCTCTCATTGGCTTGGCTGCAGGTCCTACAGCGGGCCCAGTCTTGCGTGGAGTATTTACAGTTGCAGCACCAAACGAATCCTTTCCCCGGTCCATGCACGCCTCCCTCACCGCGCTCCACTTCCTTCGATCGAGCACAGTTGATATTGTCATATCGGTGTCCGGATCAGGCGTGCGGGCACGTTGCCTGGCATTGGCTCGTTGACGTGAGTCAGGCGTGCCTGCACAGTCACAAGGCTGAGCCGCATCTGCTATTTCAGCCGGCGTCCCGTTGCTCTTTCTGGCTTTGCTCTCTCGATCACGCCACGATTGTCTACACTGCTGAGAACAGCGGCGCGGCGAGAAGAGTTGATGAGGTCCTCGCGCGGCATCATTCGTTAGTTGTCTGCGCAATCCTTCCAACAATGGTGGCTCCGCTTCGTCGCACGACAACTCGCCGGCCCATCAACATGGCGGAGACTCAGACCCACCACACCATGGTCAATACGACCTTCCCGGTCGCCCTGCCGGATATGCCTGAGCTCCGGCTCGAGAAGGAGGATTTCGCGGCCTACATCAAGTCCACATTTGCAGCTGCAGCCAGCAGCAAGGTCAATCTTCCCATCCGCGCCAAAGAGGACAGCACTACGATCGAAACCGATGCGAATGCCGCCACCACGAAAGTCGCTCCGGCGGCGGAGACCTCTCGCTTCATGGAGGGCCTCCTCGCCTCCGACCTTGCTGTCCCCACGTTCGACGACCAGGATGGCAAGATGCTCACCGAGAACGCCGACGTTGCCTACGCCACCTCGGGTAACGCTCTCGTCGATGCCTTCCAGGAGTCGAGGAAGTCATCTCCGGCGAGCGGCTCACCGAGATCCTGGACAGGGCCTGGGCAGCGGAGCCAGAGGCTACGCTCAAGATCATCTGGAACGCTCGCTCGATCCACCTGGGCAAGAGCTCGCGAACGAGCTTCTACCGCGCCATTGGCTGGTTGGCCGAGATGCATCCAGACTCTGCTGGCGAACTTGGTGTGGCTGGTTCGCCCGCTCATTCAGAAGAAGGCTCCCAAGGCTGAGGACGAAGGCCAGAAAGCAAATTCGGCGGAAGGCTCGACCGACGACGACTTCGAGATGATCGGCGAGGACGGTGAACCGGAGGCCAAGAGGGCCAAGCTTGTTGAGGAAGACGAGGCTCTGTCCGAGTTCGACGTCAAGTTCGGCTGCTCGCACGGCTACTGGAAAGACCTCCTCAACATCCTCGCTCTGGCTGCCAACGGCCAGCTCAAACCCGACGGCGACCTGCGCAGCGTCCTCAATGTTCCGAGGCCAAAGGAGAAGGCCTACAAGCGCAATTGGAAAGAAGGCGCGAAGAAGGTCCAGATCGCCGAGCGCCATGAGCGAGTCGTGAGGGCGCTGCAAAATGACCCTTTCTACAAAGCTCTCCACCTCACCGTCGCCCGCATCTTCGCCGAGCATACTCTCCACGGACCTCGCACGCCTCAATTCGGGCAATAAGGCGGACCTGAAGCGCGTCTCCCTTGCCGGCAAGTGGGCACCGTCGAACAAGGGCATGCATGACCACCATACTCGCATCGTCACCACCATCGCCGAGCTCCTACATCCATTCGAGACGGTCTGCCCGGCTGGAACCGACCCAGCAGACCGCACGCTCTACCTCAAGCACGCTCGCAAAGCCTACCAGCTGCAGACCCTCTCTCCGTTGCGCCGAGCGATCAACATCGTCGAGCGTCCCATCACCGCCGAGAAATTCGACGAAATCCACTACGACCGCGTCCCCTCCGTAGCGATGAAACAGTACACCCCCCTCTTTGCCCGCAAAGATTCGACCGCTTCGACGCCTACATCGAAAGAGTCGCCGCCGGCCGAGCCCAAATCTCCGGTGCCACGCTCCTGCCGTCGACCCTGATCGCGTCGGTGGCAGACGACTCGAACCTCTCCGGCCGCGCCGCGAAGCACGCGACGACGAGCTGGTGGCGCGGAAACTCCGCGATCTCGAGCGCAAGACGATCGATGCGCAGTGGAAGACGCTCGTCCAGCGGATCAAGGACGCCGGGACGTTGGGGAGCTCGATCGCGGTCTGCGATGTCAGCGGCAGCATGACTTTCCCGCAATTCCCCGACGGCACGTGTCCGATGCACGCGGCCATCGGCCTCTCCCTCCTGCTGGCAGAAGTGACCGGCCGCCATTCGGCGGAGCCCTCACCTTTCTCCGCGAGCCCGCAAGTCGTGCGCGTGGGCGGGCCGAAGGATGCGCGGACGTTGGCGGAGAAGGTCGATTACATCAAGGGGACCCAATGGGGCATGAACACGAATTTCGTCGCCGTCTTCGAGAAGCTCATCCTCCCCATGGCGTTGCAGAATGGGCTCAAGCAGGAGGACATGGTCCAGCAGGTCTTCGTCTTCTCGGATATGCAGTTCGACGCCGCCGACGACCCTGGTCGGTGGAGCTCGAGCTACCAGCGCGTCCAGGCGAAGTACGGGAAGCTGGGTACGAGATGCCCCGACTCGTCTTCTGGAACCTGGCGGGCGGACGGGCGGGTTATCCCGGCCACGAGGGGGATGCGCGCGCTCCGAAGCCCGTCACGGCGGCGGAGAGGGGCACGGCGTTGGTGAGTGGATACAGTCAGGGGATGTTGAAGGTGTTCCTTGAAGGCGGTGGCTTTGAAGATGCGGAGGGGGAGGAGACGGAGGTTGTGGAGAAAGGAGGGAGGGGTGGGGGGGCGGGTGTGGAGAAGGACGGGAAGGAGGGGATGGATCCGGTCCAGGTGATGAGGAAGGCGATCGGGCACGAGGCGTACCGGATGCTGAAGGTGGTTGATTGATCTGAGCAGGAGGAATGGCGTGACGATTTGCATGGGTTCAGCGATGGCGTTTCACTCGGATGGCGCACACGGATGCCCGAGCGATGTCTCCGTACGACAGAGGTCTTGCAGCCGGAACAGACAGGCTCCGCAACCGCTCTTTCTTTCTTTCTTCTTTCTTTCTCCCTTCCTTTCTTTCTCTCTCCTCATCCAAGAGCTCTATGTCCCTGCGTCCTTGCTCAGGCCACGTTCAACCCAGCCAGCTCACCCTGCTCACTCTTCGCCTCTCCGCCAACCGAATAACTCGCCCGCCACCGCATCTTCACACTCGTCCCCTTGCCCCTCTCCACGCCCTGCAGGCGAATCGTCTGCGTGATCCCGTTCTGCTGATGCGGACCAAGCGTCCTCGAAGACTGGCTGCAAATGCAGCGTATATCCCTGCGTTGCACGTCAGCGGTCACGACTCCCCCGCAGCCGCAGCGGAAAAGGAGGGCTTTACCTTGGTCACCGCCAACTGGAACGTCAGGTCCGCGATCGGCTTCGCCGTATTGTTCGAGATCCGACTCTGGATCAGCAATTCACTCTCGGCTTCCCGTTTCACGGCGAAGAGCGTCTTGATGCTGCTGTCCGTCACGGTCAGATCGGTCGGCTCGTCCGGGACGGACGAGGAGAAGGTCCATTCGTCGTCGACACTTGCTCGCGGCTGCGCAGTGGCAGGTGCGCCTCCGCCCAGGAGATCGAGATCGGAAGACTGCTGTGCCGCGGGTCGGGTTTGTGGATTGTTGGAATTGAAAGGGCGAATGCTGTCGCGGCGGCGTGTTGAGAGAGGCGAAGGGATCGGCGGATGCGCGTTTGGCCGGCGCTGCTTGGTGTTGCTGCAGTGACGAGGGAATGGGTGTGGTGGGTTTGGATGCAGGGTTCGAGCCGGGGTTGTGGAGGGAGGCGAAGACGTCGTAGTTGCCGCGCGGCTGTGCTTGGGCTGGTGGGTGCGGTAGCGCTGGCTGTGAGGAGAAGATCGAGTTCGATGCCGTCGCTGATGGAGATTGTCGGAATTGCGCCATGATATTCGCGTTGCTTGCCGTGCCGTTCGAAGGCCCGCCGCCGCCGCCGCCTCCCAGCGAGATCCCACCTTCTTGTCCGACTGTGCCGTCGCCCATCGTAAGACCCAGCAAATCGTCTTCCAGCGCATTGCCCTTGCGCTGGGGTTGCGATGAGCTCGATGCCACACCACCAGACATCAAGTCCTCCGAAGTCGAAGCAGCAGGCGCCGCCGAACTCCCCTCGTCCTCAGGCCCACCAAAATCAATCAGGCTCAACTCATTGTCCTTCCCCATCTTCACTCCCGCCCCGCTCACGCCCAAGGTGCCTTTCGGTATCGCATTCGCGGCATCCAAATCGCCCTTCTTCACGAGCTTGTACCGCTCGATAGTCCGATGAATACTGTCATTGATCTCCAACAACTTCGCCACCGCCTCGGTGTCGTCGCTTTCTTCCTCGCACATCTTCTGGATCTTCGGATGCGCGGACGCGAGCGCATTGGCGAGCTCCCCGAAGACGTCGCCTTCTTTGATCTCATCGCCTTGCTTGTACCCCTGCAACATCTCCTCCAGCAATCTCGCCTTCTGCTGCACCTTGCTGACCTCCTCAGCGGCCTTGGCACGGTAGTCCGTCTTGTTCCTCTGATCGTACCCGGCCATGACTTTCATCAGCCGATTCGCTTCTTGCAGATCCCTGGGCGTGCCCCTCCGGATCAATTCCTGCAGCTTCGCCGCATGCGCCGCTCTGTCCTCCGCCTCCATCTCCTCGGCGCTCTTCAGATTCTCGCTCGGGTTCAACACAGCAGCATCTTCGCGCTTAATCTCCGGGAACGAGTAGCCCTTATAGCTGAGTAGCCGGTGCATGTCCCGGATGAAGCCCAGGTCTTCCTTGTACTTGCTCGTTTCGCAGATCGTCCGTCGCCATTCTTCGATCAGTTCGAGGATACGGTTCTGGACGCGCGTTGTCCGCATGGGTGGCCGCTCCGGGAAGCGGCGGACGAGCTCGTTGAGGAACTCTTTGGTGCTGATTTGCAGATGGAAGGGGTAGCCGCAGTTCTTGACGCAGATGTCGAGGAGGCTGAGGGCGAGGAGGGAGACATTGGGGTTGCTGCGTGGCGGCACAGGCGGGATTAGTATGGGCTCGGGCCGGCGACGAGGTCTCGTAGGATGCATCTCACCGGTGGTTGATGTAGCCGACGATCGCACGGCTGCTTCTCGCGGCGCCCCGGCTTGTTTGGCGTTGATCAAGTCTGCAATCTCCAGCGACAGAGCGAGCGGGGGTTCGAAGTTCTCGGGCTGTGGAAGCTGTCAGACATGGGCTTGTTCTCCGTCCCGGGCAACTGTTGCACACCGAGCAAGCATTCTGGATGTATCGCTGCAGCTTCGTGGTCGCGACCTGGGTGGGAAAGGCATAGCGGTCCTGGTTTGCGTATCGCGCCGAAGCCGCTTCCATCCCGGCCGGCGGAGGAGGGGGTGGTGGTGGCGACGGAGACGAGAGGGTGATCGGACGGCGGCCGCCGGACGCGCCTCGGCCGGCGAAGTAGGACTCAATGTTGTGTGGACTGGCGAAGTCTTGCTGACTTCTCCGAGTAACAGCGCGGGTGGTGGTTTGGGGGGTGAGTGGACGGGAGACGCTTGGAGCATTGCGAAGTCACAGTATCGGTCGGGTGTCGCGGGCGGCTTGCTGGGCGCTTCCGACGGTGGGCTGTTCGCAATGACGCACATTTGGGGTTGGGGGGGAAGCCCGGGGCGGAGGGATTTCATTGATGCGGCTATGTGCTGTGCTAACGACCATCGACAACACCTTCTTTCATACTTTCGACCCCTTCATGCTGGAGATCCACTAGTCCTTGTAGATCCCTGATCGAAAATCAAGGCCTGTCCGTCGCCAAAAGCCACCCTTGTGAAGAAGCACTGTGCTCCGAGTTACGCCACAGCGAAACATACCCACCTCGTACGGCGTACGGCCACCTCGGTCGCGAACATGCGACAAAAAAGGACGGCCGCGGCGGCAAGGCCTCCCGCCACAACGCCTCCTTCCGCTCCTCCGCCCCCGCCAACCTCCCCACGCCTCCGACCAACCCCGCCCCTCCTTCCGCGCCGCAGCCTGGGACCTCAACCACTGCGACGCCAAGCGCTGTTCCGGCAAACGCCTGATGCGCTTGGGTCTCATGCGCGAGCTGCACGTCGGACAGAAGCATCCCGGCATCGTTGTCAGTCCCAAGGCCAAGACGATAATCAGCCCGGCCGATCGAGAGCTGTTGGAGCAGTATGGTGCGGCGGTGGTCGAGGCGAGTTGGAAACGGATCGAGGAGGTGCCGTGGAGTCGGATCGGGGGCGCGCACCAGAGGCTACTCCCATACCTGATCGCGGCGAACCCGACGAATTACGGCAGGCCGTGGAGGTTGAATTGCGTGGAGGCGCTGGCGGCATGTTTCGCCATCTGCGGGCGTCCGGAATGGGCAGAGGAGATCCTGAGTACCTTCTCCTACGGTGCAGCGTTCTTGGAGATCAACGAGGCGGTGCTGAAGCGGTATGCGGCGTGCAAGGATGAGGAAGGGTGAAGAGGGCGGAGGAGGCGTGGCTGGCGAAGATCGAGAACGAATGGCGGGAGGACCGAGAGGAGCGGGAGGAGAAAAAGGGGGATGAGTGGAGGGGGGGAATATGAATCGGCGACAGACAGACGTCGAGGCGGACGACAGCGAAGATTGGCGCGGCGACGACGAGGACGGTGACAGCGACGCCAGCTCGCTCGGCGGCATCCAACTAGGCGGCCCCAAACCGGGCGAACAAACCCCCTCGGCCGAGGAAGAGGAAGACGACGCGCGAGATCCCTACGACCTTCCCCCCTCCGACGACGAGGAAGAAATGGCCTACCTCCGCTCCCGCGTCCTGGCCTCCAAACCCTTCGCCAATCCCCAATCCTCGCGGCATCCAAGCCCCCCCGAACGTATACAGCGGCCCTCCGACGCCGGTAAACCGGTGCAATCGATCCCCGAGGATTCGGATGCGGAGTCTGGGTCTGAGATCGGTGGAGCGGGTGGGGTGGTGACGACGAGTTCGATAACATCATGAACGCCGCACCCATCACGGATCGGGCGGGCATCACGGCTGCGCAGCGTAGACGCGCGATGGAGAGGGAAGGCAAGCTGAGCGCGACGTACAGTCGGGCGGAGGTGAGGCGCCGGGGAAGTGGCCGCCGTGATGCTTTGTAGGGTGATGGTTGATCATTGATAGCGAGCCAACGTACTTGTATGGATTGCCAGCTCTCCTCCCCAGGCACTTGGATCGAGTGCGCCTCGTCTCCCGTCCGCGAATTGATCGCGCGTCTCGTGCGGTTTGCGCCCCGGTGCAGTCTGGTGCTGGGCTTAGGGTTAGGGTTTGGGTAAGCATCTCTCAGCAGCGACGAGGTTTAACATCTCCACCACACCGGCTGGGACGATCATTTTGTTGTTTTTGTTTTGTTTTTTTGTGCGAACAATCGGGAGTAGTGCTATATTTCCATGTCAATATGGTGTCTCGGTGACGAATACACGATGTGTTTCATCCAACGAGTATCAGATTCATGCATTTCGTGACGAGCATGGCGAGATTATCGCATGACGCAAGGCCGTCTTCACAACCAGGATAGCAAGTACTTCATACACGACCGCCACCGCGTCGAGGAGTCAGGGGCATATAAACGACGATAAAGATCCATCGAGACATATCACAGACGCATAGAACCACGGCATCGTCAAGGAGGGAACAATCTTTAAAGTCGGTCTCGCGGACAATCGGGCCTCGACAATGCCAAGACCTTGATCGAATGACAGGCGTTCGCAGCGCCAAAGTAGTATATCGTTTATCGAGCCCGCACCAATACACAGATATCGTGCCGATCGCGTTGCACGCTCCCTCCGACCGCGTCAACGAGGAATGTGGTTCGAGGTCATTGCAGCGGGCAATCAACGCAACGTAGCGGCCATCCGTTGGTTGGAGAGGCAGATCAACGCAACGGAGTAGCGACCGTTAGTCGGAGAAGCCAATGAAAGCGATGGAGAGGTCGTCGTCGGTCGACAAGGCTGATCGATGCCATCGACGCAAGAACTGACCAACCGAGAGCCTGGCGTACGCCCAACTTCGCAACCAAGTCGACGCTCCTCGGCTCAATGCCACGACAACCAACGTAGATTGCTTCATCGCAGAACGCAGCAATCACCCAAACGGATGAGGCAAATGTTGGTTTGCGCTGATCACGCACCAGTCTGCCGGCACCCCCCCTCGAGCTGGTTTTCGCTGGGAACCTGCCTACAGGCCGTCGTCTTGCGGTCTGACGTTGCAGCGCCGGCTTCGGCCAGCGATACTCAGCGCTGAGATGGGCCCCCCGGCGACCGCACCAAGACCGGCGTGCAGCGTGTGTCCGTCGGTTTTGATGCACCCTCACCGCTGCGACACCGTCATTTGCTCTGTAGGGCAAACCTCGTCGAATCCCTGAGCCCTCCAAGCATATGCGCTCAACCCCCCGACAGGCTCGGCGATGTGGCAATCATGGCCCGAGGGTAGCCGGGTCGTCGTAGAGGGAGCAATCAGCGCTGCGTGTGCGCAACCCCAGGCACCCCAACGTCGTCGACCTCCTTCCACCCGCTCCACGATTTGCGCTCGAGATTCCATAGTCTCAATGATTTACACCTCCCACGCGCGCGCTCGCTCACACGTCCACCCCGTGCTCCCTCGCGACCCGATAGATGGCCGCGGCAATGGCTCCACGTCTGTCTTCTTGATCGGCACCCTATGCGCTCCCTCCCACTCAATGACCGTCGCCGTCTTCGGATCATGATACTGCGTCAACATCTTCCGATGCAAATGCAAGCCCGCGTCATTCAGCCCATGGACGTGGATCGTCGGCAGGCGGAGCACATGCGGCGACGCGCCCCTCATAATGAAATCCCTCGCTGATCGCCCCGGGCTGCACGCACGCGGGACTCCGGCTAGCCTCGCACAAGGACACCAACGGACTCCGCCCCGCCAACAGCACGGCGAAGCGGTAGTCCGTAGATGCCGTGCCGCCCCTCTCCGCCCGTATCTGCTGATCGTACAACAACGAACTGGCCAGCTTGGCGCCCTGACTGAACCCCAGCAAGCCCCACCCACTCCCCCGTCCCCGCATCCTCCCGCTTGGCCGTCGCGATGTTGTACATGACCTCCTCCACCGCGCTCTCGTCGTCGATCTCCGGGTGCTCGGGCAACCAGCGCAGCCACCGGCGGAAGGGCCGTAGTCTTCGTAGACGGGCACGATGCCCGGGGCCGGCTGCGCAGAGGAAGGGCCCGTCGGCGAAGACGAGGCGGAAGGACGGGAAGCGCTCTGATGAGCGAGCGGGCTTGCAGGGCGAAGATCTCGGCTGTCACGCCGCCGCCGTGGAGGCAGAGGATGCGCGGGGCGGAGAGCGGGGTGGTGGGGGTTGGGTTTGCGGTGGTCATTGTCGTGGATGCGCGATCGGCGGAAGAGCGGGGGGTTGCGAGGGTGTGGAGGACGGCGAGAGGCGGGAAGAGGTGAAAGATACCTACCGGTGGGTTTTAACCTGGACTGCCATGCTATTTCGGGGACTTGTTGACGAGGGCTGAGATGCAGCATCGGGAAGTCGAAGCTCGGTGGAGCTCCGGCGGCTGATGCCTCGGCTGCCTCATGGCTCCCACTCTTGTTCCCGTGCTGCAGCCCATCGAATGGCAATTGTTACTGCCTTTATTTCGATGTCGTTTGAGGGCACGTAACGAGACGTGAGGAGATGCGCGCGATTCAAGGCGATAGGAGAAGGAATAGACAAGCAAGAGATGAAGTTCTGATCAGAAAGCTCCATTGTGTGGTATCATCATAACTCTCTGCCCATCCGTAGCCCCCTCCCCACCCCTGCTACGTCAACTTCGTGCTGCTGCTGGGCATAATGTACAGCCTTCCTTGCCTTACGTCCTCTCGAGGTGCCACCGCCAGCGCACCTCGCAAGACCATCCATCAGATGCAAAAAATCAATAAGAGAGAATCAACCGCAGCTGATGACCAGCGCTCATACCCGCCCGTTGATGAGCCCCATTATCATCATGAAACCCCATCGACGCCATACCCTGTGAGAGAACCATCTTGAGTTGTTGAGAGAAGAAAGCACGAAGAGCGTTTACAGCTCTTGGCTGGGGCCGGAAGCACCCTTGGTGCCAGAAAGTCTTCTTGGGAAGGAGGTCTGGGAGGAGAGACGCGTCAGTATAAGCTGCACGACGAGGAGGCGGTGGAGGTCGAGCTCACTCTGGTGGATGTTGGGCAGGACACCGCCCTGTGCGATGGTGACGTGGCCGAGCAGCTTGTTCAGCTCCTCGTCGTTGCGGATGGCGAGCTGCAAGTGACGGGGATGATACGCGTCTTTCTTGTTGTCACGCGCAGCATTGCCGGCCAACTCGAGGATTTCGGCCGCCAGGTACTCAAGCACGGCTGCGAGGTAGACGGGGGCGCCTGGTCACGGAAGGTCAGTGCATGCTGGACGGGGGGTGCGGATGGGGAGCGTGACTGACCAGCACCGACCGCTGCGCGTAGTTGCCCTTCCTCAAGAGACGGTGCACACGACCGACGGGGAATGCGAGACCGGCCTTGGACGAGCGGCTGTGGATGGATGATGTCAGCATGCGACCGAGGGAAGTGGGAGGTGCAAAGACGCGTTGTTTGGGGAGGAAAAGCGCGTCAAAAGGCGCCTGGAGACGGCGGTCGAGGTGCACCTGCGATCCGTGATGGGAAGAGACATACCTCTGGGCGTTCGACTTGGCACCGCTGGCCTTGCCTCCGGACTTGCCTCCAGTCATCGTGAATGTGGTTGTTTGGTGGGATGGGGTTGGTGTGGTGGATGCGGTTGTGTTGGTGATGGGAGCTGCGATGGATGCAAGCGCGGGTGTGGATGAAGGATGGATGTGGGAAAAACAGAGGGCAAAGCTCGCTGTCCCCGGGCAGCAGCAGAACTTATACGGGTGCTGGCGTGGTGTGGGGCAGGCGTATCACAGTGTTTCTGGCTGGCGGCCGCACGCGCCTCCCGCTTTCCGCGCAATCACAAACACTGCGCTTTTGGCGGGCGCAGCGCGCGAACGTCGGGCGCAAAGCTGTGATTGCGGCAAGCGCCGCGCAGCCATCCCCGCTATAAGAGCACAACCTCGCCGCTGCGCTTCGCCTTTGCACTTGCAACTCTACACTCTCATCGCCACCCTCGACCGCCATCACCAGCCAACAGCATCCATCACATCCAACACATCCACCTCATCCCCCGCATTCCAAACCACATCCCCCACTTCGAAATGGCTCCCAAGACCGCGACCAAGACCCCACCACGGGCGGCAAGGTGTGTTTCCGCCCTCTGAACCGTGTTTGACGCGTCCTCTCCTGACCCCCGTCTCCAGTCCACTGCCGGCAAGGCCCCGGCTGAGAAGAAGGAGGCCGGCAAAAAGACCGCCGCGCCCTCCGGCGACAAGAAGAAGCGCACCAAGACGCGAAAGGAGACATACAGCTCCTACATCTACAAGGGTGCGCACGATCCTCACTCCAAACCATGACCCGAACCTCCCGTCACTGACCCGTGCTGTCTCCAGTCCTCAAGCAAGTCCACCCCGACACTGGTATCTCGAACCGCGCCATGTCGATCCTCAACTCCTTCGTGAACGACATCTTCGAGCGCGTCGCGACCGAGGCCAGCAAGCTCGCCGCCTACAACAAGAAGTCCACCATCAGCTCGCGCGAGATCCAGACCTCGGTGCGGCTGATCCTGCCCGGCGAGCTGGCCAAGCACGCCGTGTCCGAGGGCACCAAGGCTGTCACCAAGTACAGCTCTTCGACCAAGTAGATGTCGTCCATGTGACGGGGTTCACTTGAGTTGTTCTTTTTCCAGTCAATCAACATGGTGCTCATGATATGTGGGGGGGAATGGGCAATGGGCGTTTTATGAGAATCGCGTAATGCGACGGGCTTTGCGCGGTTGGGTCTTGATCATTTGTTTTCTACCATGGACCGTAGTGCCGAATACCACGAGAATGCGCTGCAGTGGGCGGCGAATGAGCCGCTCAGATGAGATGGCATGGGCTGTACAGTAGTAGCAGCGGAGCAGCAGCAGACAGGCAGACAGATGTCTCCAGAAGACGCTGGAGACGAATGCATGACTTCAAAAGACTTGAACCTCCATCCTTCCTCGGCCGTCTCAACTCGGATCATCTCGCCAGTCCTGCACACTGCGCACCGCGTGTGTCCTCGTCTGTAGCGCTGCGGCGACCACCTTGGCGCTCTGGCGCAGGACCCGCGCCTGCAAGTGATGTCGTTTGTTGATACTGCCCGATTCGACTAGCGTGGCGAAGTCGCGTTTCCTCGACCCCAAACATGCAGGCCGCGCTCGAGCCAAGCCCCGGAGCAGCATGGGCGACCACTCGTCGGGAAGTCCGAAGATGCGAGTAAAAAGAAAGACAGCGCTGCATGCCGGTGTAGAGGAAAGGGCATTGTGAAAGGCTGCCGAATGACGCGCGAGAGTGGCTTCCGAGGCGGCTCCGGCGCTGCTGGATCCCCGGCGGCGTCCTCGTCTCACGTCCATTACTCCCCGAAACGCATGCGCCTGCCGTGTGGATGAGCCGGGTGCAAGACCCATCCCGAGCCTCGTGGCGCCGCATCCCATCATCCCCGGCCATCAACCCGATCCCGGCCCCGTCGCGGCCCCGTCCTGTTCCCCCTCCCCGGCACTCCCCTCGTCCCACGTCTCCACCTCGTCGACCGCCCCCTCCCGCTCCCTCCCCACCACATACCTCTCCTCCCTCTCATGCACGTGCACGATCCGTCCCTTCCCCTCCAGCCCCTCGACCGCGGCCCTCCACGCCTCGAACTCCGCGCGATCCCGGACCAGGAAGCCGAGGAGCATGCTGGGGTCCATCTCCGCGACGCCCAAGCGGCGGAGCCGTCGCGTGTGGCACCCACCGACTTCCTCGGGCGCGGGCTCGGCGCTGAGGGCGGCGCGCGTGGTGTGCGGGTCCAGGTAGAAGAAGTTGGCGCCTTGATGTCCGATGAAGTAGTGAGAGCTGCTTGGTCGACCTCCGGCGATGCCGACGGCGAAGGGGAGCTCGAGGGCGTGCTCGAGTGCGGTGTGGTAGACGGGCGTGATGCGGTCGATGCCCAGCCGGACGCCGAGGACGATGAGGGTGGGCTGGAAGACGTCGTCGGCGGATTTCTGCGTGGCGGTGTGCAGGAGGCTGGAGACGTAGACGTCGGAGTCGTCCGGGCGGGCGTAGACGCGGAGGCCGGCGTGCGAGGCTTTGTCTGTCAGGGCTCTGGGTAGGGTGTTAGTATGGGGCGTGTGGGCGGCCACGGCGGGTCGACGTACTGCAGACTCCGAGCGGTCGCGCTCGGCCCAAACCATTCCCCCGGATGCTTCCCGCAAGCCTGCGCGCCGTGCTCGACGAACTTGTGAATGCTGAAGGGCGCCTCGGGCGTATCGGCGAACAGCTTCAGCAAGCCCCTATGCTGCTCCTCCCTCTGCCCAAGCCTCCAATCCCGTCCGAGCTTGAGTTGCAACAGGGCATTCGCGAGCAGACTCTGTCCACTCCGGATCATACAGCCCCAGCCCGTATCGCTCGTGAAGCCCGCCTGATTCCCCAGATTCCTCAGTTGGTCGAGAAAGACGTGCCCGCCCCGGCTCCGGGGTCCGTGGACTTGGGGATCGGCGTGAACCCACTCCGATAAGTCAGCCAGATCCTCGCCTCCATGTCATCCAGGAACTCGGTCGGCCAGCCTAGCGCTTCTTCCTCCTCTGACCTCGCCGCCAACGTCCCCGCTTCGGACTTGCCATTCTCCGCCGTTTCCTCGGGTCTCTGCTGGGCGTCGGTCACGACGGCCGAATCCGCTGCGTCTGAGCGGGCCGAGGGCGAGGTCGAGGGTTCGGTGACTTTGGCGTGTCGGGCGTCGTGGAAGCGGGGGTCGTAGCGGCGGCCCAGGAGCCAGATGGGAGTGGTGGGGTCGTCGTTGCGGGGGAGGGGGTCCCAGAAGTATTGCACGACGCGGGAGGTGAGGCGGTGGAGGTCGGAGTTGTTCATGGCGTGCTAGTCCAGTCTTCCGCGCTTGGATGGGTGTTTTGTCAGTGGCTCTAGGAGGGCAGGGTGGGTGATGTGATGACTACAATACGGCGGCAGGGTGCATGCGTGGGTTGGGGGGGGGGGGGCGCGGGCCGGGATTGCTGCTGGAGATAGGATGGCGGCAAGCATGCGGTCACTGCTCGCTCCGATCCCAAGGACAGCGGAGGAAAGGAGATAGGGCGTCTATAGCATCTGTCGGTCGCTCAACACCAGGTGTTACACAGGCGTTGGCGGACCGAGCTGGGGAAGTGACTCGGGCGAGCAGCACGAGGACACAGCTCCCGCCGCTCGCTCGCCAGCGATGCGCCACAGGCACCAGGGTCACGCTCAGCCCCCACTGGCAGCCGCCTTCCCCTTATCGATACGGTCCAGCACGTGGCCGCAGATCTAATCGGCGGCTCGGGTGGAGCCGCCAGCATATAGTACCCATGTCGTCACGGTTAAAGGGTGGGCCTTCGTGGGGGGAACGACTTGGACGGTGACTGTGCTGATTTTCATATTCCACCTTCTGCATCGTTCTTTACCTTCAGCGTTGCCGGCCCGGAGTCTGCTTGAGCGCGCTCGCATCGCATTCATCACAGGGAGTCGGCCACGATGGGGAAGAAGGGCAAAGCGACGAATGGCCGCGCCAAGGCAAGGGGGAAGACCAAGAAGAACCCGCCCGCTCACAACCATGGCTTCGGCGGGAGGAGTTCGTTGCGCGTGTACGATGATGGTGAGGCTTCCCGTCCAAGTCGTCTGGCTCCGTGCTGACCATGCAGCAGATGATGACGCCTCCGGCCGAGGCTTCAGAGGATTTGCGCAGAACAGCCCGAGAGGCGATTACTCCCCACGCACTGGTCCGGCTGTAAAGCTGCGGCATCAGGCTATCGCATTCGTCAGTGCGGGCAGTAATACACCGGCAGAGCTGGAAGTCGATGAGACGGTGCTGGAGGTCGGCATGGATGGCGAAGAGAGCGACGATGAGGACGACCGCGATGTGGGGATGGACGACGACGACGTGGACGACAGGGCGATCCAGACCAACATTGTCATGGATGCCGAGGTGGAGATGTCGGCGATGAAAATCGCGAGTCCAGTCGAGCCACCAGAGGAGCCGCCAGCGTTCTTCGTGGACACAGCGGGCGACAATGCTCTTGCCGCCGGCGCCAGGCCGAATGCGCGACGGCCGCCGATACGTGTCCGCTCGCCGTCCCCGGCGCCTTCCGACTCAAGCGAGGAAGTGGTGGTGTTCCACGGTCGGGGAAGGGACTGTCAAGACCGGTAAATGGGCAGGCGAAGGCGACACAAACAGCCCGCACATCACCCGCACCATCGCGACAACGCAGCCCGCACATCACCGACGACTTGCTCGCGGTTTTGTGCGCGTCAGATACGCCATCGCCGTCGCGAGCAGCGAAGGGCTGGGCGGCGGCTCCCGCACAACCCGAAGCTCCGTCGTCGCCGGCATGGACACCAGCACCTACAGTACCGTACTGGCGAAAGCCGAAAGCGACACCAGATCTTGACTCTCCAAAGCGGGAGCTGGCGGCGCTAGGAGATACCCCAGCTGGGGCAGCGAAGGTCATGTTCAGTGAGCCAGCGCGCGAGGAGGAAGGGGAAGAGGAGGAGGAGGAGGACAAGGACGCAGAGACAACAATTGCGGAGCTGCAGGCCGATTGGAAGCAGGTGCTCAAAGAAAAGCGCAACGGCAAGGCGGTCGCGCGATCACTGGACGAGGTGCAAGAGCCGGAGCTTGTTTTGGGCAAGAAGCCGAATCGGAGAAGCAAGCGCGGGCGGAAGAAATCGAATCGGCAGTTGCGCATCCCTACCGCGGCTGATGAGGACGAGGATGACGAAGAGGCGGCGTACGATGATTACATGCAGAATCTCGCCGCGCAGCTCAGCGGTGAAGACGGGGAAGTACCTGCAGTCTCCGCGACCTTCAATCCCATGGCTGGGCCCTCCCTTGTCATCAACGGCCGCGAAATACCCGAGAACGCAGTCTTCAAACACGACTCTTCGGGGGAGTGGGAGGACGAATCCTCCTCGGAAGGAGAAGGGCTCATCGGCCAAGACTACGACGACGTCGTCTCTCCTAACTCCGGAGAACTGAATGACTCCGACCTCGACTCCTCGGATCTCGAACGAGAGCTTGAAGACGAAGAGCGTGAAGCATGGGAAGATGGGGAAGATCTCCGCCAACGCCGCCAGGAACGCATGACCGACGAGCAAATCGCGCGCTTACTCGCAAAGCAAGAAGAGCTCGGCATCCTCGACGACGACATCGTGCTCGACGACGGCTTCTTCAACGACTCCGGCGACGACGAAGACGGCATAGGTGATCTGGCCGCCGCCCGCATCGGCCTCCGTGACCTGACGCATTCCTCCTTCGCTACACCCCGCGGATCCAGCAACCGCCAACGCCAGCGCAGTAAACGCCACGGCGATTTCTCATTCCCCTCCGCCTCCCTCCTCGCAGATACGGTCGAGCAATACGGCGAGAACGGCTTCGATATCATGGATCTCGACCGCCCTTCCCTTCGCCCCGCCAAGAAGGGCCGCAAGGGCAGACTGCCGGCCGAACTCGACGCCCTCTCCGACGACGAACTGCGCGATAGCCTCCATGCTGCGTGGGCGAAGGACCGCGATAAGAAACGCGTCCGCAAGCTCGAGCGCGAAGGCCTCCGCCGCGAAGGCCTCCTGAGCTCTGCGGGCAAGACGGGGAAGGCGGATTTGGGGGAGAAGTACCTCGAAGGGATGACCATGCGACAGGTGCAAGACGAGCTCCGGCTGTTCCTGCAGAGCGCGCAGCAATCCCGTCCGTTCCCGCCGATGGCGAAGGAAGAGCGGAGGGTGTTGCACCAGGTCGCGGACAAGCTGCGTCTGAAGAGCAAGAGCGTGGGGAGCGGGAAGAATCGCTTTCCCGTCCTGTACAAGACCCGCTTCACGGTGGCGTACGAGGAGGAGCAGCTCGGCCGCATCTGCCGTTCGGCGAGCAGGGGGTTCTTGCAGAACTCCTCGTCCGCGGCGAAGACGTCGGCGAAGGTGCGCGGCGCCCGGGGCAGGAATGCCAGGGGCGGGTTCGATCGGAGCGCCGTTTCCCTGCGGAACGGCGAGGTGGTGGGCGCGGATGCGAAGGAGTTGGGGAAGGAGAACTTTGGGCACAGGTTGATGGAGAAGATGGGCTGGCAGGCTGGGACGGCGCTGGGCAAGGACGGGGAGGGGTTGTTGGTCCCCGTGGCGCAGGTCATGAGGAGCGGGAAGGCGGGTTTGGGCTGAGGGTTGCTTGGGTGGATATTTGTGAGGCCCGGGCGGAGGGGGGGCGCGGAGGAGGTATGGAGGTGGTCTTGGAGCCCGTGGCGGGGTAGACGGGCGATGGGAAGGGAGGAGGGGGGTGGACTGGTGGTAGTGGGTACTGCTGTGCAGAGCCCCTTGAACCCGCCCGGCGGTCCCTTGCCCTGCATTCTGCCGACGGCGGCCGTGCTGTGACCGCTGCCATTCTTCGGTCGGTGGCTGCTTCGCGGTCTCTGGCGTTCCATTTCCCGCGTCTGTGCGCTGCTGTGCCGTCGAACGCATTTCAGGCCCTCGGCGTTAGGGTTAGGGTTAGGGTTTGGGTAAGCCTTGCGCGACGGCGGCGACGATATTCCTCGCCACACACTCTCGATCTCCGTCTGGATACGCTTTCATGTGTTTTCCCGGCGTTGTGCAGTATTCTGTTGCTGTCTTGACCTCGCTTGCGTCGTGTGGGCCGGGTGCATTTTCCAATATACAGGAAAGTGTGCTTTTGCAGCTTGGGCAACCATTTCCCGTGTTGTGTCGAGTTGTCTCTCATGCATATACTCCAGGACACCACAACAACCGTCACAATGAAGGTACTTGGAGCGGAAGTGGCACGCCAGCAGCGTGAAACATGTCCACGACACAGTATGCACACCAGGACAACGGCCCGGAGCTGGCAAAGAAGCATGAACAGATCGACAGGTCCGGCCGCTGCAACGGCAAAGTACCGTCCTGCATTATGTAGCGACTCATAGCCTCGAACTGACCTCCCCGCGGTACACCCTCTCCACCTCCTCCACATCCGCCTCAAGGTCATGCTCCCAAATCCACTTCTGCTTCACCGCCAACCGCTCCTTCAGCCGGTCCCAATCCGCCCCAATCTCCGGGTCCTGCAGATCGTACAACCACCCAGCCTTGTTCGCCTCCCGCACCTGTCGCTGGCTCCTCGGTCTCCGCACCCGATCAAATGCCGTGAACGCCCGCGGGATATTCCCATTCTCCCGGACCAGAGCCAACGCCCGGCCCATCACCAGTGCATCCTCGATCGCCTGTCCGGCGCCCGCGCCGTTGTGCGGAGTACTCGCGTGCGCGGCGTCGCCCACCACGCAGATCCGCCCGTTCACGTACGTGTCCGCCGGCGGATGCTCGAACAGCGCCCAGCAATCCGGTTTCTGCATCAGACTCAGAATCTTCTTCGCAGCGGGCACCCAGCCCTCGAAGTCGCGATACATGGCTTCGCGATCCAACGGCTTCACCCACTCGTCGTCCTCCCACTTGCCGTCCGCTTTCGTGGCGAAAGCCACCACGTTCATGGTCTCCCCGTGCTCGATGGGGAACGTCAGGATGTGTCCGCCCAGGCCCAGGTACATCTGCGCGTTGCGAGCCAAGCGGTCGCCCAGCAGGGACGCGGCCGAGGACATGGGGATGAGGCCGCGGTAGGCGTATTTGCCCGTGAACCGCGCCTTCGCGGCCGGGTGGTCCGCGCCCAGAACCGCGTGGCGGACGCGGGACTTGATGCCGTCGCAGCCGATCGCCGCGCTGTGCCTCGCCTCCTCGCCATCGGCGAACCGCACGACCACCCCGGCCCCGTCCCCCCTCGCCACGACGTCCACGCACCGCTTCCCGAACCTCACCACGCTCTCGGGCACCAAGGCGACCAGCTCCTCCAGGAACCTCGCCCGGTGCACGCTCGTCTGCCCCGTCTCCGAGAACAGATCCAAGATCTCCTCCCCCACCTCCCCCCGCTCGCCGCCACAGTCCTCCGCCCGTCCGCCCTTGCGAAACGTGAACCACGTCTGCCGCTTCTCCGCCCACGCGTTGTTCGTCGCGCAGCGCTGGAACCCCGCGTAGATCCTCGGATCGATCATCTTCATGGCGCGGGCGGAATTGGGGCCGAGGGAGACGCCGGCGCCGATTTCGGCGAAGGCCGGCGCGGATTCGTAGAGCGTGAAGGGGATGGAGCGGTGGAGGAGGGAGATGGCGAGGGTGAGGCCGGCGATGCCCCCGCCGATTAGGGCGATGGAGTCGTAGGGCGGCTGGCCGTCACTCGGAGGAGAAGGAGGAGGAGGTGAGGGAGGCATTGGTGCGGCGGCTGCGGTTTGGCGAAGAGGGTGTGCGAAGCTGGTGGGTCAGTGGGAGGGGTGATTGTGCCGATGGAATTGAGACGGATGGCGTAGAGGAGGAAAGTGAGGATACTTGGCCCGGAGGAACTGTTCATACAATATGACAGTTGCACTGCAGGTAGGCTCCCCGGCATGCTTTGCGCGGGAGGAGGTTGTTGATCACAGAGCTCTCGCAGCAAGCTCGGCAGACCAGTTGCCGGTGTTGTGGAGCTCGGACCGTCGCGGCACGTCTGCCGCAGGAAGCAAGAGGTGGAAAGCGATGACGGCGAACCGAACGGCATGCCTTTGGACTTTGGTGGGTGGTTAGAGTTACACATTTTGTACAACGCCGTCTGCTTCTGCTTGTACCACCATGCATGCCCTTCACACATAGGTTCGGTCGCCCGTCACCTCGCCTCCTGCATCCCGCTCAACTCAGGTCGCTTCGCCTTTCGCCTCCCCCCCTCCCCCTCAGCCCCGCCAGATCCCATCTAAGCCAACAGCATCTTCCTGGGATCCTCAATAAACTCCTTGATCCTGACCAAGAACGTCACCGCCTCCCTGCCATCCAACAGCCGGTGATCATACGTCAGCGCCAGATACATCATGGGCCGGATCTCCACTTTGCCGTTGATCGCAACGGGCTTGTCTTTGATGGCGTGCAGGCCCAACACCGCCGTCTGCGGCAGGTTGATGATTGGCGTGCCCATCAGCGAGCCGAAGACGCCGCCGTTGGAGATGGTGAAGGTGCCGCCCGCCATGTCCTCGATGGTGAGTTTGTTGTCCCGGGCCTGTTCGATGCATGTGTCAGCAAAAGTGGGCTCCGAGAATAACGGTCCCGAGGACTGATGCGTCTCACCTTCTTGCCCAAGTTGGCGATCTCCCTCTCAATCCCCACCATGTCGAGACTCTCCGCATTCCTCACCACAGGCGTCACCAACCCCTTCTCCGTCGCCACCGCCACACTCACGTCCACGTAGTCCCGATACACAATCGTATCGCCCTGTCCAGGACCCTCGATGCTCGCATTCACAGCGGGCACCTCCTTCATGGCCAAGATCGCCGCCCTGCTGAACGCACTCATGAAACCCAGCTTCACGCCCGTGTTCTTGAGCACCTCGTCTTTGTACCGTTTCCGCAGATCCATGAGCGCGGACATGTCGACTTCATTGAAGGTGGTGAGGGACGCGGCGGTATTCTGGGATTGTTTCAGGCGCTCGGCGATGCGGAGGCGCATGCGGTTCATCTTGACGCGCCGCTCTTCGCGGGAGCCGAAGGGCGACTCGACTTTGGGAGAAGAGTCTTGCGGCTTGCTAGGTTTTGGTTCCTGCTTCTCGGGCTTGGACTCTTGTTTGGGTGGCGCGGGTTTCGATTCCGGCTGTTTCGGCGGCTCGGGCTTGGATTCCTCGGCGTGCTGCTGTTTTTGCTGGCTCTCCGCTGCCTTCTCCTCCTTCTGGCCTTCGGGCTGGCTGCTGGTCTCTTGCGCGTCGCTCGCCGGGCTCTTGGGCTCTTCCTTGCCCTTGTCCGCGCTCTTCTGGCCGGGCTCGCCGCCTATCTCGAGCTTCACGAGGTCCTGGCCGACCGTCACAGTGTCCTCTTCCTTTGCCAGGAGCTCTTTGATAGTTCCGGCGGCAGGGGCGTTGACGGCGACGTCGATCTTGTCGGTCTCGATGGTGGCGATCTCCTCGTCCTGCTCCACGTAGTCGCCGGGCTGCTTCGAGAATTGCTTCAAGGTGCCTTCGGTGATGGACTCGGCCATTTCGGGCACTTTGACGATCTGCTCCTCTGTAATGAAGGGTCAGTGAGCGACGCGTGAGGTCTCGCTGTATCATCCATACCATCTCGGCGGGCGGAGAGGCTGAAAAGGCGGGTCTGAGTGGGGAGGACAGCCTTTCTACAGCACCATGTCAGCGCTGATCTCCTTCCGTCCTTGCTCCGCGAACAGATGCCTAGCCTACTGTGACTGTGATGTGGCAAGCAGCCCGTTGCGTGCGCTTCTCGGGATCGTGCCGAGACATCGCAGTGCTACTCGCGAGCTCCTGGTGGTCTGGCGGAAAAGGACATTGGGGGTAGGTCTCGCAGCCAAACGGCGCAAGCACTGGGAGCTCGACATGGCGATCAGGAAGACGGCAGGCGATCAGCTGCCTTTGAGGGTCGGCTTCCAGCAGCCACGTCCAACGCAGAGAAATACAGGAATGAGTCGGAGGGAGAGATGTGTGGGGTCGGGAGCGAGATTATGACTGAGGCGGACGTCGGGCGTGTACGGAGGGTGCAAGCTGTTGCGGCGCAAGCAGGCGCTCTGCAGCGCGGAGGAGCTGGTCCTTTGTTTCGCCAATGCGATGCCGTGGCCCAAGCGTCAGCACCAGGTCAGAACTATGCCGAGCACTAGCCGCCGCGAGCGAGCTTCGACCTCCCATCACCACCTGCAGAGACGACGAGAGTGGTGTGTCAGCATTCGCTCGGCTCTCCGCTCCTTACAATCCACGACCGTATCGCCGCAATCGTGCGCAGCCGGGCGCGAGCCCCTTCCACACCTCTCCCACCATGGCCGCCCGAAGCGAAGTCTTGTGCGTCTCCGCCTCCGCCCGACCCAATCGTCGGCGTATTGACCAGGTGCTGCGCAGGAAACTCTACCGCCGCTCGCTCAAGCTTGCTCTCGACTGGTCCATCCACCGATACCTCTGGCGCGGACAGGCTGTGTACATCCGAAGCCTCTTCGAGGCGAACAAGCACATCACGCAGCCGAGACAGCAAAGGGTACGATGGGCTCGAACATAGCGGAGTGGCGCCCAGACAGCCAGTGCAACGTGAGACTGACGAGGACGGATGTGGCAGGCAATAATAGAAGAGACCGAAGAGATCCTGCAGAAATGGAAGCACCCGGACCCCTACCGACCACCCACCGCGCCCGGTGGCAGCAAGTATGAGAGGAATCTGGCGCCGCCGAATACCAATCGTATGTACAACGCATGCGTTGAGGGACTCTGGAGATGGGGAAAAATTGCTGACCTGACTTCAACAGCTCCGCCGGACATGCATGTATAGAAGTTCGCGGACCCCCCTTGCACGGATGTGGAGACGGCGTTTTCACGGACCTACATGTACATATGGCGAGACAGCAAGGAATTCATGTGCGAACCCCGGATTCAACTCATCACCAAGCCAGCTTTTTCACATCCATAGTTAGAGTGTTGTCGCGCGCGCGCGGACGGATGAGGCCACTGATCGCAGGAACGAATCCTACTGACAACCAGATACCGGCATACATCCGCCTATGGACCTCCACCGACAGCACAATCCTCGATTCCACCATCTGGCCGACGGACCAGGTGCGGTCTCGGCGCCCGAATCGTCTTCGCTGCTTGCATCGCCGCTGCCGGCGGGGCTCGCGATTGGCTCCGCGAGAACACGCGCTAAATTTCGCGATGAGACCTGCCGACACCGGCTTCGACGCATATCATGGATCACGGGAGAACTGCATGCGGCCAAATCGCAGGATTACAGCTCCCTTGCCTTGACCAAGGTGGCGGGATGGCACGACTTGCCATAAGATTCTCTGCCGGTCGAGCACCTTTCCCCGATGCAGGGCTCGGGATGGAGCCTCGTGCAGTGGACAAGGGTCGTGGAACTTCGAGGATTCGCGAGCGAGAGGTCAGCCCTGTCTTCACAGAGGCTTCCTCGCCGCTGCCGGCTGGGCGTTGAATTGGTTCCAAAAGCAAGCGCGCTAGTATTTCCGCTGTTCTATCCCGACACTGCCGCCGACGTCTTCGGCGAAGACATAAAGAATGTGCAAACGAGCGGGGCATACTATCTGAAGCATGTAAAGATCGGGCAAGGCGTTGACGCCCCGGGGCTACATGACTCCGCCTCCGCTACATCTCGTCTAAGCACTTCGTCGCAGCGGCACTGTCCGCTCGGACTGAGTGATCGTCCCACCGCGGTCAAGTAAAGCACAGTCAAGTAGATGACGACGACTCGTTCAAAGGTCTCTGTGTGCGTCGGCGTGATATGAGTACTCACATGTACATTGCAGCCGACTCTGAATCACGTGAAGCGCGCCCCACCCGCTGGCGCGAACCCCCCTCCACTTCACGTTCACGATATCAACTCCCAGATGTACATCTTCCATCTTCATCGCGAATACTCACAACACCCTCACCAAACCGACACCATGAGCTCCACTGCCTAGGAAGCGGATTGAAGGCGCCCAGTATCATTCCTATCGGCGAACCAACAACCACACAATGTCCATGGCGCTGCTCTACCGGATCCACCACTCGCACACGAACAGCAGATCTTTACGAATACATGGTAGAAGAAAAGCAACAAACAGAAGATGAGATAGCGATGTTGGCCTGAGCGTGAACAAAGAAAGCTTGCGACCGATTGGATGACTGGGTCTCAGTCACCGGAAAGTGAAAGATCGTCATCGACGTACGGCTCGGTCGATACTGCCGGGACTGTTGATAGCGGCAGCAGGTTGGCCGAGACTGTGCGCGTGTGGCCGGGATGGCTTCGATATTCACCTACGAACACGATACCCCGGAGGTTCGGTCACCGTGGCTCGACGCCATCCTTGAGACAGGACAGGTCGAGTCATCCGACAGGCCGGACCACGGCACAGGGCCGACATCTCCTGCACGTGATGTGAACGGGAATGGCACATCGCAGCAGCGAAGGGTGAGCCGCTTATGTCCAGAGCCACAGCAGGGGCCTGTGGAGTACAAACTCCACCTCCTCCTAAGGCCTCGGCGCAAGTTCCGATCGATCAGCACCAGCAGCCACATCTCGGGGTCACGACACTCGAGAGTCGGTGTACACCACTCCAACAGAAGTGTATCCGAGACCGCGTTGGAAAGCAGTACGCCTCCTGGGGCGGTGACGCCACCTTCTGCGACTACAATCCAAGGACGGCAGCACCGATTGCAGCAGCTCACCACGCAGCTCCTCTGGAGGTTGCAGCAGTCGTCGCCACGTGAGTCCCGCCGTCCCACCCCTTCGTAGAACACATGCTGGAACAGCCGTTGACTCAAAACTTAGATCACTCATCTTCCGCCACCAACTTCATCCTGCCGTCTCTGCCGAGCTTAGGCGAAGCTGGTGCGGAGCTCGAAGCGCCCCGCGGACCCTCCGCTGTCCTGCAAGGGCTGGAAGAAAGCCAAGGCGCTCTTTACGAGATTGGTGTTGCTGACGACGGTGTTCTTGTGGGCCTGGCGGAAGATGAAATGCAGGAAAGCTTGAACAATCTCCGTGTGATGGCCGTGTGTCTTGGCTGCGCAGTCGACGTACTTCGCATGGAGACCGTGGGCAAGTGTCAGTGGCTCGACGACTCCGCGAGTGATGACGAACAGCGCCTGATCTTGCGGTCTGGTCGCCTGCTCGTAGCGGAGGCTTTCGTGAAGCCGCATCTACCTGCAATGAGTCCGCCAGTTGGTGCGCAACGCAACGACAGCCATGCATTACCGTCCGCTGTAGGCGAGCCCTCCGGCCCAAGCACCGAGCAATTGCGGGTAACCCTGACTGGCCCGACCATGTCCGGCAAGTCCTCACTGCTTGGGACTCTCACGACCTCTACGCTGGACAACGGCCGTGGCAAGAGCCGGCTCAGCATGCTGAAACATCGCCACGAGATCTCTTCTGGACTCACCTCTTCAGTCACGCAAGAGCTGTTTGGCTATCGCGAGACTGCTGAAGGAGCACTTGACGTCATCAACTACGCTACCGAGAACGTGGCTTCGTGGATTGACATCCACAACGCCGCCGTTGGAAATCGCATGGTCTTCATCTCTGATTCAGCTGGACACCCTCGCTATCGGAGAACGACAGTCCGCGGCCTGGTGGGATGGGCACCTCACTGGACTCTGCTGTGCGTCCCAGCAGACGACACCGAGGATTCGACGGGCAGAACGGGAAGTACAAGTGGCTCGCAGCACTTGATGGAAGCCATGGTGTCTGATGTCGATCTCTCGAGCGCGCAGCTTGACCTCTGCCTGCGATTACGACTGCCACTCATCGTCGTCATCTCCAAGATCGACCTGGCAACTCGTACTGGTCTGAAGGGGACACTCTCGAAGATTCTTGACAAGCTCAAAGCTGCAGACCGGAAGCCTGCTATTATGCCCGCAAGTTCCACTGTGGTGGACGAGTCTGATCTGCAGACAGTCAATGCGGCAGGCATCGAGAAAGCATACCATGCGTCAATACCTCTGCTTAACGATGCGCTCAACACAGTGCCGATTGTCTTGACGAGCGCGGTGCAAGGGACCGGTATCGGCGATCTGCATGCGCTACTCCACGAGCTCCCGTTTCCGGACGCCAAAGACAGGCGACTTGGGACCAGCAGCATCACTTTCCACATCGAGGACATATACACCAGAGCCGCAGAAGCTGCCAGCGTCATCGTCTCTGGCCACTTGTGCAGTGGCCGCCTCACTGTTGGCGATGTGCTTTACGTCGGGCCTTTTTCGACCAGCGACTCGACAGACGACTCCGAGGATTCTGACAGAGCACCGCGTCGGCCGCCAGCGCACCTACCCACCTCTCGGTCCTTTCCAGGCGCATTGCGCGACACCCATCTCGGTCCATCACTGTACAATCTTTCCAGCCAAGAATGGCGCCGGGTCAGAGTGACTGGCGTCCGCAACTTGCGCCTCCCAGTCAGCACACTTCTCCCAGATCAAGTCGGCACCATCGCCATCGAACCTGAGAAGCCATCTCAATCGGATTCCACGCTTCTAGCCCGTGTACGCAAAGGCATGGTACTATCGACCGCGCAGCCCCTCGCCGCGCGATCCTTCTCCGCCCGCGTCAAGCGCGAAGACCTGGAAGCACTGGCGGTCGGCAACCACGTCGTGATCTACAGTGCCAGCGTGCGAGCCTCAGCGAAAGTCGTCTCCGCACGCGCGCCCGATTCGCCGATTGCCACGCGCAGTGATGACGAGGAGCATGATCGGAATTCCCGCGGGCACGACCCGTTCAATTTCGAGGACGTGGCGGAGACCCTCGATGGGACGGGGCCTAAGATCGCGGGCATGGTCACGGCACCCTTCTTGGTCGTGACGTTCAGATTCGATGCCGCGAAAGAATATGTCATTGCTGGCGATCGGGTCTTGGTCATGCCGGGAGGCGGGCCGGGTCTGTATGGCGGGCACGAGCGGGGGGAGAAGGGGATGGCTGGCTTGGAAGGCTTCGTGGGAGAAATCACGGAAAGTATGGGGTGAGCTATTCAGACCACGTCGGTAGAAGTAGATATGTAGCAGCAGGGTCCGCGGTGTCGAGCCCCAAACACCATCCTTGGTCCCTTGCGGGCGGTGCTGCGGCTCTACAGAGACACTTCTCGGGAGCTGCTAGCTCTCCTCCCTCATGCACTTGCCTCGCAATTCGCAATGGAAGAGTCGGGAGGGTGCAGAGGTCCGTCTGCTCACATCCGAAGACTTGTCGTAGACGGGTGAGGAGAGTTGATTGCTTTCTCGCGTGTAATACTGAGCAGATCTCATTGTCCTCGAGGAAGATGCTCCACCTTGCCACGCGAATGACTTTGTGATACTTGTGCAGGGTATGGAAAGGAAGGGGAGCCCAGGGAGGAGGCATCGTGCGGCAGCTGTTGTACCAGCTTCTGTGCAAGTCTCGGGTATCTTCGTCAGTACAGTATGTTACAGTCGTGCAGATCCGCGGCGCGACATCAGTGCACGGCGAACCCGACTTTCCTCGGCCGAGCATCCATGCTGTCGAGCATGCGGTCCAATCCTCCGACGTCCAGCTCGCCAGCATCTAGCATCCGCTGATCTCGCGCGGAAGGAGCGGGACGCACGGCCAATGCATCCTGGAAAAGCTGTCGTGCCGGTCCAGTAGGCCTCAGGGTTTGCAAGATGATCAGACGGTGCTCAGCGGCGACGAGCAGGTCCCGCTGGGTGTTCATTTGCCCTACACCAGAGTTCGCGACAGATCGTGGAAGCTGAGAGATGGAAGTGATCGTCTCGTTCGCCAGGTTGAGATCGCTGATGCGCGTCATGCCCGCGGCATGTAGTAAGTTTCCTGTAATGGTGGCTTGGCTTCGCTGCCAGAAGGTCTGCAGGCTGGAGATGGAGAAGACGTCTGAGTTGTACCATAGCACGACACTTTCGTCGGCTTGGCCGCTGCGGTAACTGCTAGGACTCACGCTGATGCCGCCTCGTGGTGCGACGCCCACGGGCTGGGCAGGGCCGGCGAAGAAGGTCTCGGTGCGGGCTTGGCGGGTATTGGGAGTCATTGGTGCGAGGCGGGAAGAGCCTCGTGATGGTTTGCTGGACAGTGAGGTCTCTGAGGGGTTGCCCACATAGCCCGAGATGGCGAAGTCGGAGAGGCTGCGGGCGCTGTCGGAAGGTGGTTGGGTGTCCCAGATTCCCCATTGGCCGTCTTCGAGGAGGAGCATCACCGCACGGCCGCTGAGCACCCATTTGGCGTCTAGAATTCGCTTGCGGTGGGCTGCATGACTGTGTGTCGTAATGTATGGGACCAGGAAGGAGATCAGCCAGCTGCCAGGACGCTTGGCGCTGCTGTCGTTGACAGCCCTAGCAGCTGGCTGGGCAAATGGATCGTAGATGCGCACTGCCCCGCCAATATCTGACAGCACCAGCTTCGCTGAGGACGGCGAAGGATGAAAGCCGATGTTCGACACCGCATGTGGCAGATGAGCCTCGTGCGTCTCCACGTCGGTGTTCTCGGCGAGCGTGGGATCATTGAACATCGCAATCCGGTAGATGCGAAGATAGTTCGACACCACGGCCACGAAGAGGAAGCTGGTGCGCGAGCCCTCCTCGTCGTCGCTCAGGACGATCTTGGCGGCGACTGCAGTGCATAGGCTGTCCGCTGCTTCGAACGTGAGCGCCCGGGCACTGACCTCCTTGCCATACTGCTTGACTTCTACATCCGTGGGCGGCGAGAGGTCGAACGTGATGACCCGTTGCGTGCCGTCAGAGCAGGCCGCGACGAAGGTGGCATACTGGGATACGGCGTTCGTCCTCGCCGCGGCCGGTATAGAGGGAATTGCTAGTTGTGTGACGCCAGTCTTTAGATTGACGTCCACCTTTTGGATGATGTTGGGATATGGGCAGTCTGGGTCCACCTCGTCCTCTCCAGCCTCAAATTCGGAATCATCACCGTCTTGTCGAATGTCGTGACGCGCTTGTTCTTCATCGCTGTCATCGATCACGATGACATCGGCATTCCTGCTGCTGCTGCTCGACTTTGTAGGTGCGACTGCTGCACCTCGCCTTCGCCTCTTGCCGCCTCTCCATAGTAGCCGAATCCCTCGTTCGTGTGCGTAGATGATCACCGTCGAGCCATTGGGCGCTTGTACAGGGTATACCTGGGCTGCATGTGTCCTATCTTGGAGTTCATAGCTGGCCCGGAAAGTCAGTGCAGGGGACTGGAGGGCTCACAACCATTTCGCATACCTCAGGTGTATCTTCTTGTCATGCTTTGCCACTCTCGGCTCCATCGCTGAGCGTAAGCCACCGCAAATGACAAGATACGCAGTCGTTCATGAGCCTTGTCAGTCGCATGGATGAGCTCGGGCACACGCCACAGTTGAAGACGCGCCTCGAATCGCGTCGCCCCACTTCCCACTTCACTTTCTACAAGACCTACCAACGCATCCGAAGTGCACACTGCCACATCACCCGCGGACCGGAACAAGATGCTGGCCGGTCCAGAGCCCTATAATGGCACAGGTGGAATCGCTCGGCATACATACGCCGGCGGCTTTGCCATATTTGATCCGTGAAGGGATCCTCCCCGCCGAGCCCAGGAGGGATCTGTACCAATGGCACGTCTACGTTGCTGGAGATGCGCACGCGGCGGTGGAGGAGGAAGTTCTTGCCACCAAAGACTGCGTTGTCTGGTCCCGCGGCCCATTCGTACGCAATGTCTATCGCTTTGAGCTTGAAGGCGAGGACGTGACCCAGGCATTTCTGACCAACTTCGAGACGAAGGATAGCTGCGACGGATTAGACGCGAGCCGAGCTGCAACACTCAACGGCGGCCGTCTATCCCAGATTGCTAGGACAGAAATATCGAACTCTCCTGGCTCGCCGCGAAAGGTTCAAGCTCGGCGAGATCAAGCTGGTCTTGCTCGAGCACTTGTCGTCATACTGAAGACGAAAGCTCACGTATACTACCTCCGAGGGACCAGCCACATCATTGATCTTCCGTTTGAGGTGGAGGAGGCGTTCCCGGCCATCCAGGGCTGCATATTGCGGCGCAAAGCTGGCCTCTCCATCGACCTGCCACCGACACCTCAGGTCCCAGCGGCTCCACCAAATTCTTTCTTCTCGCCTCAGATCCGACCAAAACCATCCATCCTACTCTCACCATCGCTGCGCCGTAGCCATGGTGCATCTCAGCCTTCACGCCCGAGCCCTCTCGGCGCCGGTGACAAGCTGGAGGGTCTATTCCAGGACTTGCTAGGACCACAGACAAACGCACCAGGCGATGAAGAACCCCCACTGTATTCTCTCTATGATCCGCTGGCGGGCATCGGTGTGATCACTTACTCTCTCCAACATCATAAGCCTCGACATTTCAACAAAGGACAACCAGGCCTCTCCGTGGACTTCGAGACATTGGATCCTGCTGAGCGTGTCGTTTACGTCTCGGCAGAAGACGAGCTCGGCGAGGAGAGCGACGGCAATCGTCACCCACTGATGCTTCTGGTTACTTTCAATAGCGATCTATTGACGTTCACGGTATGGCATGCTTGGCGGATCGAAGAGAAGTCGTTACAGGACTTGCTGAATCAGCGCACGGCGCAGAAAGCAGCAAAAGCTCGGCGGCGGAGCTCGTTTCTCAGCGGCACATTGGCCACCGGTGCTACCACGCCAGCAGTGCGTACGAGAGATCACCCACGCGAGAGCTTCGCTGGTCCCGGAACGCTTCGAGTCCCTAGCGAAACGCACCCTGCGGCGCCGATATCTCGGAAGCCAACAAAACAGGAAGAGGAGGCGGTTATGGCATCGCAGATGGACCCAGATTATCAGCCGGCCGCATCGCAGCAGACCAACACCCGAGAAAGCCGACGTATCAGTTCTCTCAACACCGACCTCCGTGCCAGCCAAGGTGTGGGTGCTGCTAGTTTTGGCGGCACAGGCGGTCGTCGGCACACTTCGTTTGGCGTGCCCAATGATCGCAGGAGCTTTGGACATCGCAAGGCCCGAGAGTCTACGCCGGGTAGCACTTTTAGCAGGAGTCTCGGACCTGAAGATGACCTCATGGACGTGGACAGCACTGATGGTGGGGACGGCGAAGAGAGCATCGACACCGTACTCCGCCGCATCCGTGCTACACACGAAGCCGCAGGCGTCGACAGTGTATTCGGCAGTGTCGACGAAGGCTTCAAACGCGAGCTTGTTGTTCGAAAGATGCACTCGATGGATGTGACTCTCAGATCAAGCATTTCGCAACCGCCAACGAGCAAGGACTTCCAAGTGGCAACGCTGCAAAACTTTGCATCGTCACCAGCCACCGAAGATCGTTCGATTAGCGTCTACATCTGCAATCAGTTGAATGCGGACGTGACATGTTTGGATGTGAAAGTGAAGCTCAGGACGCTGTGGCAGGGTGTCAAGCGATCAACCAAGGTGCCAATACCGGTGGTAATCGATGTTGATGTGCCGGTCACTGCAGGTACAAATTTGATCAAGCTGAGAGATGGCTCAGAGCGAGCAGTGCTGGTGGACGACCAAGGCATATTCCGTTCCGATTCGCTTGATGTTTGCCCCTTACCTTCGAAGGCAGCGTACAGAGTGCGCGACCCTTTCAGCAATGGCGAGGGGGATAGTGAGATGGGCAAGAATCGAACTCTCACACCGCCCAGACTGCACGCTTTGAAGAACGCTGGTGTCAACGGCACGTACGATGAGATAGACAACACGGGCATTCATCATCGCCGGCGCCTCAGACTCAAACCAGAAGACCCTCTCGTTGAGCGAGTGTTGATGGTTTGCCAGGTCACTCTGCCCACGAAACAATCCCGATTGGTATCAAGATTGTGGACTATAGCAAGTGCGCGACTGGCAGGCCAGCAGGAGCTAGCGCGACGAACATCTGTTGGCCGCGAGTGGGTGGCTTTAACGACAACAGTGCTATGTTTCGCAATCAACTTGATCGATGCGAAAGCTCGAGCGGCTCAGAGAGTCGCAATAGTGGCTGCTAGCGACGGAGCGACCAACGACTGTGCATGCTTTGGAGGCCGAAGGGTTGGTTATCGCTTATTGACCACCTCCGCCTGGGACTGGAGCCTTGCCAGCCAGAAGTCCTCTCGCCGAAAGAGCGGCTCCCCAAACAACGCAGTAAATCGCGAGAAGGATCAGCTGCTACCGATTGCGACTGGTCTCGCCGACGAGCTGTGGACATCGGAGGGCGTCAAGGTGCCGATATCTGTCTCGACCGTCGTCCAGCTAATGGAAGGCTTGCACATCTTCCGCGAAGAACAGAAGCTGTCGTTATTGTCAGATTGTGGTCAACTGAAAACGCTCGCCGTGATTATAGCGCAGCTTGGTATTTGGATCGGCCTGCCGCAGTGGAGTCCAAAAGCTGGGAGTTACTTGCACCTCGAGGCCGCAGACGAAGCTGCTTGGGAGTTTGTGCGCTGTACACCAAGATTTCCAGCAAGCACTGGACTCATGCCAGAGCCAGTCGGCGTCCTCCGATGGTTCGAGCAAACACTGCAGAGCCACCTGGCTCAACAGTATCCAATGTTGTCGACGGTGGCTTCTTCGTCCTCGCAGGGCCCTTTGACAGCATCATTCGTCAAGAAAGCAAATGCCTTGACTCCCCGAATCTGTGCCCTCTCGCATCTGATATCAGAGACAGATGGCCTTTCCACGAGCTTTACCGCTATTGTTGAGCTCATGGCAAAGCATGGCGTACATCAAGATATGTTGGAGACGCTGCCTGCGTCGATCGCCGCACCCCTCAGAGCAGCAATTGCTGCTTGCGGCAAGGAACCGCCTACTTCTTGGCCCGACTCTCTGCTCCAGCTTGTGGGCAGAAATGACACCGTGATACCTCTACGGGAAACCGCAGGTCATACTGCACTCCACACGAATAGCACAAACGCAACAGTGCATGATGTACACTCGGTCTGCCACGCTCTGGACAATACTGCACATGCCCTCAAGTCCCGCGAAGCAGGCCGCCATGGCGTATCGCAGCTCATCTTCAGCCACGATCGGCGTCTGGTGGAAGCAACCAGTCTCTTACGCTTCTACACCACCCAGGAAGCAGAGTGTGCCAAGCAGCCAGACTGGAGCGATGCGCATCACTTCGATCAGCAGCGTCATGTCATCGAATTCGTCACCGTGCGGATGTGGTCACTGCCTGCGGGAGACGGTATGCTGCACTATGACTGCCAAACACCCCTTCTGACCGAGAAGTATACGCCATACGGCTTTGGCTCGAAGTGTCTTATGCAGCCCATGGGCATAACGCTCAACATCGACCGAAGCACGATGAGCGAGGAAAAGGTAGGCTGGGCATACTTCCACGCAGGCGTGTCCAGCGGCTTGCGGATATCTCGCAAGGTCCGAGGCATCGACACCTCTTGGGTCGCCTTCAACAAACCCATCGAGCTTACGAATCGCCACGCTGGCCTGCTGCTGGCACTTGGGCTTGGTGGTCATCTTCGATCCTTGGCTAAATGGCTGTCGTTCAAGTATCTCACGCCCAAACACCCGATGACCTCCGTTGGTCTCCTGCTCGGACTCGCTGCCTCGTACATTGGTACCATGGACAGCCTGACCACCCGCATGCTCTCCGTACACATCACTCGCATGCTTCCTCCAGGTGCAGCGGAGCTCAATGTCAATGCTATCACGCAGACGGCGGGCCTGATGGGTATCGGGTTGCTCTACTACAACACGCAGCACCGCCGGATGAGCGAGATCATGCTCTCAGAGATCGAGTACACGGAGGCGGAAGATCCCGATAGCGGCCCCGACCCGTTGCGAGACGAGTCGTACCGATTATCCGCAGGCTTTGCTTTGGGCCTCATCAACCTTGGCAAGGGTAAGGCTCTGCGGGGTTTGCATGGCATGCATCTACCGGAACGATTGTTGGCGATCGCCATTGGGCCCCGGCCAGTGCATGCTGTTCATGTCTTCGATCGAGCTACAGCTGGTGCGGTGATTGCCCTGGCTTTGATTTACATGAAATCCGGCGACAAAGCGATTGCGAGCAAGATTGACATCCCGGATACGGAAGCGCAGTACGACCATGTGCGACCTGACATGTTGCTGTTGCGGGCTATGGCAAAGCATGTCATTATGTGGCCTAGCGTTGACGTGCACAAGCAGCAAGCCGGCGGGCGAGGCTGGATTGAGGCCAATTTACCTGCTTACTATGTAGGCGCTCTCAAAGCTTTAGCGACGAAGAAGACAAAGCAGTCACTCCATACGGCCGACGTCCCGTTCTACAACATCTTGACAGGTCTGGCATGGGCGGTCGGCCTCAAATATGCAGGCAGCGGAGACACGACGGCACGAGACGAGATCCTTAGTGCATTAGACATGTTCTATATGGTTGGCGGCGAAGCTTACTATTACGACGCAAAGCTCGCTCGCTCCACCGTCCGCCGGTGCATCGATGTCCTGGCGCTCGCGGCTGCGACGGTCATGGCAGGAACCGGAGACTTGCAGACACTGCGCTACCTCCGCAGGCTTCACGGACGCACCGACGCGGAGACTCCCTACGGCTCGCACATGGCTGCGCATCTTGCGCTTGGCGTACTGTTCATGGGCGGTGGGACTTACACTTTCGGCACTTCAGACCTTGCTATCGCCATGCTGATCTGCGCTTTCTACCCGCTATTCCCGTCGGATGTGCATGACAACCGCGTTCACCTGCAAGCGTTCAGACATTTCTGGGTCTTCGCTGCTGAAGCTCGATGTCTCGTCATTGAGGACATCGATACTCAAAAGCCAATCAAGATGCCGTTGGTGATCACGCTGAAGGATGGCTCAACGAAGCATTTAAGCGCCCCTTGTCTTCTGCCAGAGCTGGACACCGTTGCTACAGTACAGACTGCAAACCCGGCATATTGGCGTGTCACGCTCGATTTCGCTGGGAATCCCAAGCATCTCGCAAACTTCCGCAACTCGCAGGTCGTCCGTGTCCGCCGCTGTCCTGCAAGTGAAGCGCACACCTCGATCTTCAGTGCCACGTTCGCTGCGCTCAGCGACAGTCAGATCACCGCGGATGCTTTGTGGGAGACAGTCTTCAGCGTGCCCGCTCTGCGCGAGCTCGATAAGGCAGACATCGAGCTCATTCTGCCTCCCGACCTGCATAGCTCGATATACATGGATGAGAGAGGCACGGCGGTCGATGATAGGCTGGTCCTGGCCAATGCGGTCTATAGTAATGATCGAGACAAACTCTGGAATCTCCGGATCTTGTTCGCGTGGGCAGAGAGGGCGCAAGAGGAGGGAGAGGAGAAGATGAAGTGGGTGGGCGCGGAGATCGTCCAGGCGATCAAGAGTAAGATCGAGGCACGCAGAAGAGAGGCTGCGAGTGCAGAAACATGAGTTGACGTCCTTGTGAATGGCGTATAGCGAGCATGCTTGTTGCTGCGGGCTTAGCGTAGGCGTTTGCGGCTCAGCTTCGTAGAGTGAGGTTGAACTCTCACGAAATACTCGCTGAGAGCGGGCTTCTTCCCAACCACCTTCTTCCGGTCATAAGAATAATATGTCCAACTACTGCTCGGTTGTTCATCTCGCGAGTGAGTCGATGACTTGGCGGCCGTTTCTCGTCTCCTCCACTTTCCTTCCTTCTTTTTCAAACCATCATCAAGAACTGTTGGACCCGCATCTTGACCCATTTCTTGTTCTACTTGCACCAGATCTTTCATGCTGCTACCAGAAGAACCAACAAATAAGCTCCCTCCAGCACCACTTCCACATTTGATCGGGCTTGCAGAGGCAGAAAATTAGCTGCCGGATTAGCGACACCAATCCTCCTCACAACTTCCACCCATCTAGATCATCGATCACACTAAAGTACGCCCAGCAACGAAGAACTCCGCCTTGAGCGTCGACATACAAGCAACGCTGGCTGCCCTCTCTCAATCTGGAAAACAGCTTAGACCCAGGTCCACGCCTTGTAGACCAAGTCGTGTAACACCTGGAAGAAGTCCTTTGACAGTTTGATGGAGTGCAGCGATTACATCGACGATGCCAAGTTCGCACTAGAGAAGGCTCGCGAGAAGCACGGGTGGAAACACCGCAAGCGTGACGAGCAGCCGGGCGAAAAGATCCGCAAGGGTGGCTTCGCCATCGCGATCGATGAGGGCGAGTGCCACGTCGATCCAGGCGACGCCGGAAAGAGATACATTTGGGGTGGTGAAGGCCAGGGTTCCGAGGAGAGGGAGCTGGATGATTTCACTCATCAAGACCTCGGTCGTGGCAAAGGGGAGACCAACGGCGCTCAGCTCGATCTCTTCCGTGGCGATGAAGGTGATGACGACAATCCGCCCGGTTACAAGAAGCAGAAGAAGAATGCGCAGAGCGGAGAGCGCAAGCGTAGCGACGAACTCGAAGAGTTTGATGGCCTCTTCGGAGATTACGATGAAGAATCCGAATCCGAATCCGAATCCTCGTGACTGGGAAAAGCGCATACACTTCCAAGCATCCTAATCATCGAAGCTGTCAACGTCGCTCATCTCCCTCAGCCTCAGTGCCGCCTCGCTCAACACTGACCACTCCCTGCTCAAACCCTCCCTCACCCGCGCAAACGTCTCCGCATCAAGCCTCTTCTCCTCCACCGCAGTTTTGACCCTCTCGACCTCATCTCTCACAACGACCATCCCCTTCTCAACGGCACTCTCCAGCCACTGTGCCCTTCTCACGTCCACGCGGCCCGTGTCCAGCATTCTCGTGAGCTCATCAGCAGCGCGCAGCGCAAGCTTCTTGTCGACACGGCGCTCGTTGGTCGCGATCAGGTTCTCAAGCTCCAGACTGCGCTCATGCGTCAATGAGCCATCTGCCAGAGCAGATTGGAGTTCATCGGAAGCACTTTCGGCGGTCCTCTTGGCTTTGATGAGGGCTCGCATACGGCCGCGAGATCGAAATGTGCCTGTCTCTCCGAGCAATTGCTCGAGAGTCTCGTGGGCGACGGTAGGGTCAGATTTGGTGTTGCGGTGGCCGTCATCGCGCTGCTGCCTCCGAACAGCAGAAGTGTGATACTCCCTCCTGCCACTGGAACGACGAGAAGCAATGTACGGCGTCGCAGGCTTGGTGACATCGCCCACCTGCTCATCAAGCTTTTTGCGGTCTTCGGGTCCAAATTCGAAATCGTACTCCTCGTCCTCGACTTCAATTCTCCCAGCGCTCAGGCCCAGACCCTCGCCCTCGTCCGGCAAACCACCAAGCAACTCCAGCTCCAGCGCCCTCGCCCTCGCCTCCACTGCCCCTTTCCGCTGCGCCGTCGCTTTCCTCTTCGCCTGCAACTCCTGCGACCCACTGTCCGGCACTTTCACTGCCTCGATCTCCCTCCCCAGACGCCTGTACTTCCTGTCCGCATATGCCAGCCCCTCAAGCGCCTCCATCTTCTTGAGAACTTCCTCACGGCTAAAATCCCTCGCCTCTCCAGGGAAAGCAACCCACCGCACAGCTGCCACTACGACCACATGGTCGCCAACTGTAATGCATTTATCCTGCATCACCCAACATTCCAGCCTCGCCAAGACACTCCCGGGTAATTTGATCTTCGGCGGCGCGTTGCGTAATCCTTCCACCCTTGCACCCATCCAGATGCATTGCACAAAAGGCTTATCCGCCCGTTCATGCGGCATTGTGAAGGCGGTCGTTATACCGGCTGCCTCGGGTGTGGCGGCCATGACATGCGCGCAGAAGCGACCGCTCTGCTCAATTGCGTGCCACGTGCGTGAAGGGACTTTCAAGTTGAAAGTCACAATTGGCAGGGGAGTCAGCGTGACAGTCGTGAAGCTCGATACCGTCACGCCACGACAGTGCTGAAGCACCGGACCCTCCTTAGCCCCCTCGCCATCGGGATCAGAGGCTGGCATGCGTGAGGTGATCAGCACGACTGGGTGCGTGAGCCGCCGACTGACCGCCTTGACATCTTCAGCAGTGCTCTGCGCTCTCTGAGCTTCTGCTTCCTGTTCGTCTCTTGGTCCCGCGCGGATATCCAGCAACAATCTCTTCGTCTCGTCGGCCGGAAGCCTCATCATCTGGACCTTTATTCCGGTTCTCGACACCAACAACTTCCTCGCTCTTCCGATGGCCTGCTTTGATCCTTGAATCATATATTCGCCCGCGGGCTGTCGCCTTAGCTTGGTAATGAACGTGTTGGTCTGTTGCTCAATGCGTTTGATGTATCTTGCCCCGTCTGCCAGCAGATACTGGTCAAGTGCCGCGCGAGCCTTCTGGTGGCTTTGCGGCAGAAGCCGGACCTTCGCAAATTGCTCGACGTTGGGATTGGAGCCCAGCGTAATGTCTTCGCTTTTGAGGGGCGTGGTATTTCCGCTTGCAGATGGCACGGGTGCAACCACTTCGCTGCTGGTGGAAGAGGATGGGAGAGGGCTGTAAATTTCGAGCTCACCACGAGCAGGCAAGAAGGGGCGGTATGAATCCTGCAAGGTCGGCGAAGGACGGAAAGCCAAGCCCGGCTTACTCGATGTCGAAAGGAAGTCGGTGCTTGACCGTACGAGGGGCGTCGCCGGTGGGGCCTGTGTCGGAGGTGCGGAGATACCTTCATCTCGACTCATGTCCTCACCCTGAATCTCCTGCGTGCTCGTCTCAATTCGCTCCTCTTGCCCTTCTCCCTCCCCTTCTACGTCCTTCGGCCGCCGCTCAAGGATCACCACTTCCCCACTCCCCTCTTCCTTCGTCCTCTTCGAAACCTGAGCCCTCACCACCCTCGATAGCTCCCACCGCGCCCTTGCCAATTCTCGCTTGTCCCTGGCCTCAATGATCATCTTAAACCTCCCGTCTCCCCGCCAAATAGACGTCCGCGTCTTTACCTTGATACGCTCAAGAACCATCCAATTCTTCCCAGCAAGCGCTTCCAGTGCTTGCAGCCTCACTGCCTCCTCCATCCCCGGGAGAAGCTCGACTTCCTCCTTGTATATCGTCTGCCACAACTCCGGCCGGGCGATTTCGCGGTCGTGAAGCAGGATCGCTCTCTCGATGACTTCCCGCGTAAGCGCCAGGGCGTCTTGGACCTGCTTTATGGCGCCGCGGAGCTCGACATACGCGTCGGTGATCCGGACTTTGTTGTTGGAGATCCCAGAAGCCTTCTCAATCCGTGTGCGAGTCCTGCCCTTAACACCAGCGAGAGCTCCTTGGAAATTTATACTGGGGATGTCCGGGTAATGAACGCGGACGTGACCCTCGTTGAAAGTTTCAAGGGTCATGGTTTGGGGATAGATGTCTGGGACGTCTCGGATAAGGAGGGGCGAGGGCTTTGGAGCGTTAGGATTGATCGTAGGCTTGGAGTCGAGGTTTTGCGGTAGTAGATTGTTGGTGGGCGTTGTATTCGCGGTGGGAATGGACGAGTTCGAGCCTGCGGCGGATGTAGTCGCAGCTTGTAAGTCAAGCGATTGAAAGGCTATGTCTTCGTCAGCCACCGTCTCGCTGACACAAGGCTTCCCTGCATGGCGAAACAAATTTCTACTGACCCTTTCTCTCGTCCACTTCTTCCACCACCTCTCCAGCCCCGTCCAGCCCGAACCCCTTCCCACCATCACCCTCCCAAATCTTCTCAACTACAACAGTCCCCTCCACTTCCTCCCTCTTCAACCACCCTTCCCCCGCAAGCATCTCCAAATGCTGCTCTAATCTCCTGGCCGCCTCCTCAATATCTTCCCTCTGTCTCGCTTTGACGAAAAGCCTCCCATTCGTTGCCTGACACATCCCGAACGAGTCCCAGCGGAAGAGACACAGGCTCTGCCACTGTATCCTGCGAATCCAAACACCTTTCGGACCAATCAGAAGGTCAAGGATTTCGGCTCGGCGGGCAGGGGTGGCTCTGGGTTGAAGGAGGAGGTGGGCATGGACGAATCGGGCTTTCTGGCTGCTTGGATGTTGTGTTGTGGTGGTAGCTGATGGCGGAAGGGCCGCTGTCGCCCTGATCAGTCGTCGTTGTTCAGCTATCATCTGGTGCTCGCTCGTGCTGCTGTCTTGGCTTGTCACCAGTGGCGCCTTCGCCGCCTCCTCACCATACTCTTTCGATGACTCAGGCGGTGGCTGCAGCTCCCCGTCCACATTCTGCTCTGCATCCGCCGCGAAATACCTCGCTGCAATCTCTTCCTCATTCCGACCAACCCCCATCCCTACCTCTTCGTCGGACCATCTTCTCTCCCATCCAGCCTCACCCTCATCCGCACTCCTCCCACCCTCCCCGACCGCACTCTCCATCGACCCATCTCTCGTTTGCCACTCGACATCATGCCTCAAAAACCGCACACACTCCCCCACCATGACCGCCGCCTCCCTCCTCATCGCCTCATCCCCTCCCTTCAACAGAACAGCGGTCCCATACCTCTCAAACTCCTCCTTGGTCAATCGCACATCTACCACACCCTGCGCAGCCTTGGACTGCAATTCCGTAAACGACTGCGCCCTGACCGTAGTGTGCACTCCGGAAACCTTACGGACGGCGAAGAAGTTCTTGCCCTTATGGCCCGCGAGGAATTCCGAAAGGGACCGGGGAAAGAGCACGATTGATTGCTTGAGGTTAGGGTCGGGAGAATGGAGTGTGAGTGTCGGTGGTGTAGGCAAAGTACCTGGCTCGTAAAGGCCTGGCGATTTCGAAGGTGGCGGAATCTCAAGACGGGCATCATCCTGGTGTGGCTGCGGTATTGACGCATGGCTTTCGCTTCTGCCATCGTCCTCCGCACGTAGCTCCCGTCGCAGCTCGCTCATGGTCGACTGATTAGCGACTGCTTTGTTCCACAGAACAAGCCATTCGTTCATTATCGGCATTGCACCCGGCACAGCCGCGTCTATGGGCACAAAGGCCTCAGACAAATCCCTCTCGACCTCCGGGACATACCTGCGCATCGCCTGCGCAAGTCTGAAGCAGGCACGTGCCAATGCTACGATACCGCCACGCAGGGCCACCGCCCGCGTTGCAATATCCGTTGAGCAATCTCGCCTTGCCTTCTCGACCAGCGGGTTAAAGGGAGAGGGATTGACCCTGTCGAGGTCAAGGGTAGTCATGTAGATTCCATCCCAGATCTCCGCATGCTGCAGTCGCGAGCTTTGCGCGTCCTGAAGCAGAAGCTCCGCCAAACCTTTCCCCGCCGCGTCTTCCAAGTCCTCGATAGCCGCCGTAGGTACCAGCACCTCGATCTCAGCCACCAGATCATCCCCTTCAAACCTTCGTATAACAGCAGGCCGCCCAGCTCTCATCTCATGCCGCTTAAGCCGTCTCCCGCGCGCCGGCATACTGACGAAACTTTGGCATATCCTCGTCATTACGAACGTGGCCGGCACTTTGCCTGTGGAATCTTCGAGGCGTGGCCGAAGCGATGCAATGAGATCATACATGGCTTTTACCGCGCGATCTGGTCCCGTGAGTCGGACAAGCTGCACGTTATCCGGGTGCGGGCGAGCGGGAAATGATATCTCGCACTTCGTCCGCTTCTTAGTCCGCAGAGAGGACAGATCCGGTCTGTAGACTTCCTGTAGACGTTGTATAGCAGAGATTGGAATGGGAAAGTCAAGAATAGTGGGCGAAGCGTCGTTCCGCACGGACGGATTGGTGCGAAGCAGCATTCTCCAGGGCTCCATTTGGGCGAAAGGGTGGGTTGTTTCGGGTAAGGTCTTGAGGCCAGCAAAGGCAGGCCTGTCGGCATTACGACGGCGCTCTGCTCTTCTTCGTCCATCTTCGCGATGGTGTATCCCAGTGAGGCGTTGATCATGTCCGTTTTCTTTTCGTTCGTTTCGGATAGGTTGTGGCGTTGCTGCCCGTTGTTTCTTCGAAGTCTGAGCAGGCACATCGCCTCCGCTTCTCACCCTCCTTAGCACCTCTCTAACCCTCTCCACCTCATCGAAGCTCCCAGATACGAGTACACTGGCCACCTTGTCCCGTCCACAATTTCTCTCACTAGTCTCGCCTACCTCAACCCTTGCGCCTGTCTCCTTCTTCAACAACGGTGCTTTTCGCGAATTGGAACGCTGGCGCAGAATTTCAAGCGCATCCGCAGGTAGGCAGACCTCATACATACACCCTGCGTCGCTATTCCATCGTATAGCACCATCCCATGGTGCTATCTCGTCAAATGGTCGATCTACTGAATTCTCTATTGGCAGGTCTCGCAAGTCGACAATGTCTCCCCGCCCAGTACGATTCACACGACCGGGCCTAGAGTTCGTGCGGCGAATGGTGTAGCCATTGCTATCGCGGGCACGTGTGTGAATGGCGAAGGAGCGGAGGTGGTGCTGGGGAATATGGTGGGCGAGGGCGGCGGTGGGAAGCTGGCAATAGGTGTAAAACAAGCTATAAAAGCGTCGGAGACCCAGAGAAGGGGTGGGCGGCGGCATGATGCCGAATGAGTGTATGGACGACTGAGGTGCATTGTCAGCGTTCCGAAAGAGGAAGTAGGAAAGCAATACCCAGTCTTGGCATCCCCGACTCTCTCCGCAAGAGACTCCAACTCCTCGGTTTCTGCTACATCTTGCAATATTCTCTACGTATTCGTACCAGCCACAATGGCCTCCCCACTAATATCACGTCCGTTGCTCTTCGGGCCTCGCCACCAAGTCCGCCATGCGACGCTCCTTCGGCGCCCCAAGAAACCCTACACCTTCACCCAAATGATCACCTTATCCGATGGCTCCACATTCTTACATCGTACAACTTCTCCGCAGCCAATCTATCGGACGACGAGAGACACCAAGAACAACGTACTATGGAATCCAAGCAGTCAGAAACTCCTAAACATTGAAGAGGACGAGGCGGGAAGGTTGAAAAGGTTCCGGAAGAGGTTCGGCAGGGGTTTCGATGCCGAGGGCGCTGCTGCTGATGCAACGTCAGAGGGAGTGGTAATGGGACCCGCTATGCTGGAGTGTCACTGAACAGATACTGACGAACATATGCATAGGACAAGGACGAGCAATCCGCACAGGGACAGGCGCAGGAGGAAGACAGCCTAATGGATTTGATCTCCGGTTTTGGCGAACACGGGCAGTCTGAGCCCACAACAACACAGCCGGCCGCCAGCAAGCAACCTGCGAAGAAGAGTGGGAAGGGAAAGGGCGGGCAGAAGTGATTGAGCTCCGATAAGTGACCACGGATGAACGAGGAAAAGGGAAGCGCCCGGCCGCGGGATTCGATTGGCGCCAACGAAAAGACTTTGCTAGGCTGGGGATGGTCAAAGATACTGGACGAAAATGCGGACTGCAAGTGTCATTGCAGACACGCGAAAACGACCAGTCCGGGCGAGATAAGGATTTGCCGCTGGAAGCGCCGTTGCAGATTCCCTACGGCCTAAGAGCGACATGAGCACCGGGATGCAGGCTGCTCGAGCGGTAGACGAATAGTCGCTGGTCTGAAAATGGCACACGACACTGGGCCTGAGATCGAGACGGGAGTCGAGGCCTGGAGCCGGCGTGTAAGATTATGCTTATTCTTTGCGTGTACACCGAGGTCTGGAACGCGGCCCTCGATCTCGAGCGCTTCCTAACCACGCGAATGATATCTTAGCCATTTGCGCTTCAACAAACGCCGACGTGGCCCTCCAGCTGCCATTCTAAGCAAGCACGACCGCCACGCTGGCGCCAAGCCAAAGTTAAGGAACAGACACTCAGAACACAGAAGAACAGCACATCCTTGTAGCCTGAATCTCACAATGGCTGAGTCTAGACCTAGGCCTTCGACCAAAGTTGTCGCTGTCAACTTTCCAAGATGCCGTCGTGACTAGTCACGAGGATCAATTCCAGCATCCCCGGAATTCAAGACCCCTGCTATCAAATTGCGTCGTGCCGATCCTGAGGGAAAGTGTCAGGCCGACGGCGATGCGAGGGACCGTAGAATCTCGTGTCAGGCGAGTGAACGTCCCTGGATTGAGAATCTGGGCGCGTCGTGAGGCTCCAGGTAGCTTGAAGGTGTGGCCTGCTTGTTGATAACAACTCCAACTCCCAGCTCCCGAATAAGCCCGAGCACTACTCCCTGCAAAATATTCAGCCGCTTGCCTCCGTCCCAGTGCGACTGAGCCTTTCCATCCACCTTCTCTGGCTCACCACCCCCTTCTGCTTTTCGTTGATTCGCAACGTCCGTCGCACAACTAGCGTCCGCTCAAACCACGCGAACCACTTGCCCCTCGGGCTCAACTCCGAGCATCGTGTGGCTCCACAACAGCATCGACGTCGCGCGAGAGGCGAGGTGCAGGATCGCCGTGCGAGCGACGAGGATGCAGGGACCCGAGTAGCGCGGTGGCTAATTTTGAGTAGATGGGTTCGGCAAAGACACTCATCGAGGAACCGCTCATGCAAAGAAGCCGGGAAGCCGCTCGGAATCGCTCTAGTGATACAAGGTCGCTCACTCGCATATAAGTTCCACATTGACAGGCTCTCACTCGCATACTTGCCATCATAGGAAGCAAATGAACAATCCCCATCATCAAGCAAACATCTTACACCTCCCTTCCTCCACACTCGGACTCACAGGCGGCGTCAAGGGCCCATCCATCACTTCGGCCCCAACCACTGGCCTGTAATAACAAGCGAACAGACACTCATCCTTCCTCTCCATCCTCGGCAAAGCCTTCTTGACCATCCCCGCCCTCGTAGCCTCCAGTTTCACGGACGACCCCCTGTGATCCCTGACCGGCGCACCTTGTAATCCCCACTTCGGAACGAGTTTGGAGAGACCTTCCCTGAACTCGCTAGTCTCGATGTTTGACGCAGCGAACGAGCGGAACAGCTCTTCGTAATTAGGTATGCTGTCGAAGCTGTCCAGCTCTTCTTCATCGTACTGCGCACCCATAGGCGTGATACGCCGATGTGTCGCGAAGCGCAGAGGTGTCTGTGTCGGCCTGACCTTTCGCACCAAATCGTGACGCCGGGAATGATATCGAATACTCCGCGCAGACCAGCAGTCTTTACTGAAATGTCCCAATTCTTCCGCGCGAACCTTCGCTAGGGCGGAAGACGAAAGGTCGAGGTCATGTTTCCAAGTCCCAGCTTTCAGGTCTGGGTTCGAGATGAGGAGACTGACGTGGTAGCGTATACACTCTTCCAACTGCGGGCCAGAAGGGAAGACGAAGTCGATGAGACCACAGGCCTGTGCTTGCAAGGGAGAGAGCGGGAGCATGGCGCGGAGGAGGTGATTGGCGATTTCTTTGCCGCAGCGGCCGGGGTAGGAGATCGTGTGATATTCCGAACCGTGGAGGCCGACGGCTCGGTATGCGGGGTTGAGTACGATGTCTGAGCCAGAAATGACGAAGTCGCAGGCTGTGGCCATCGCTACTCCGCCAGCGGCGGCGTTGCCGCGCATTGCTGCCACAGTCAAGATACCGCAGGAGGGAAATTCGTGCAGGAGATAGTGCACGCAGTCGTCTATACGATTGATGTTCTGCCAAGTCTCCATTGCCGGGTCTGCCGCGGCTTCGGCAATGTTGAGAGCGATGCCGTTGCTGAAGTACGAGCCGCCCATACAGACCAGAGCACGGATAGGAGAGGATTGAGTGTGTTGAGTGAGAATGTAGTCGAAGGCGCGGATGAGATGGGCGCATTGCGAGGTGGACATCGCGCCATTGTAGAAGTCAAAGTAAAGGTAGGCTATCTTGTGGCCAGCCCTGTCAGTGCAGAAATCGACCCAGATCTCTTGGAAGGTTGAAGTCCGAGATCTGGAAAAGTCGGGTGGGAGGGCAGAGTTCATCAGCCGAACCTGGGCGGCGTTCATGATGCCCAAGTCGACCAGACCAGCGGTGGCTGGGACTTTTGGGAGGAGACCCCTGTCTGCCTTGCCCTTAGGGCGGCGGATGTGCGTGATCCAAACGCCTTTGCCGTCGGCGGTGCCAATGCAGATAGCTTCGTTGCGGGTGGCGAGTACGGTAGCGGCGCCAATGCCAACAGGAACCTGATCGAAGCTGTCGACAGCTTCTTCAATGATCCCGCCGTAAAGGTACAGACTTTGGCTAAAGATCTTGCTTTGAGCGCCAGGCTGTGAATCTCCCGATCGGATGCGGCGGGAAACCTGGTGGGCGGCGTGTCTTCGGGGGTCGATATCTCGCTCCGCAGCCTTCAGCAAAAGACGATGGTGCAGCTTGCCGCCTTGGAAAGTTTCATTGTCAGAGACAGCTCGGCGGCCAAATTCTGGGTCTGGCACAAGCGATGGCGGGTAGTGCAGGCCGGTGGTGTAAAGTCCGAGCGCATTCTCCTGCCTCGAACCAGCGAAATTACGTGAGCTGCTGGTTGCGGCCTGTTGAATGCGGGATATTGCTGTCAGGACTGAGGCGATGGCTGCTTGACTAGCGGGCCCTCTGTAGAGCTCCGACTTCGTCAAGCCAGGTTGATCAATGTCAACGGGAAATTGATCCCAAGCCCAGACTGGGCCCGCGTCGAGGTTTTCGTCTGCCTGCAGGACAGTAACGCCCCAGTGAGAGCGGCCAAGCATGGCTTTTCCATGGTCAAGCACATGTAGGAGCTCGCTTGCATTTTCGATTGAGCCGTCATCTCCGATCAGCAGCCAGTCCAAAGCGCTTGGGCCTGCGTCTCCAGGCGGACCAGGATGGACAATGAGAGTAAGGTAATTGTCATATATCGCTTTCGGCACCAACGTAGTGAGGAATGGACAAACAATTAGGTCAGGTTGTGCCAGCTCAGTGGCCTCAATCATCTGGTCGTCGAAAATCGCAAATTCGATGCTGACATTGTGCTTCCTCGAGAGGGCCAGAAACAGCCGTTGCGAGAGGGAGTTATGTGCCGTACAGAGGAAGAGGATATTCATCATGAGATCTTATGTATGATGTAAGCTTCTTGCGCAGGCCTGCAGTGTTGGGCTGGTCGAAGGTTGATGTCGTGGAAAATGGTACACGGGACCACGCGGGCTTTCAGGCGATATTTGAAGCTCTCATGGTGCGCCTCTATCTTATGATCGCACAGGTTTCCCTGGACGTGTCAGAGGTCGGCAATTTGCGCTCATCACTGTCCCGTCTTCGCTTAGTCGGAAGTGGTGACCATGTTCCTTTCCCGTCGTTCACTGAAATATCCCGCCCGTAGCCGAGGATTCCGTCCCCGCGGTCTCGAGCCCATTGTAGACGTCTGTTGGCTCTCGTCGTCTGAAACACTGGATTGACATCACAATCGAAGTGCACTATCCAGTAGGCACTCTAAAGTGTACGGCACCATCTCAGGGATTCAGTGAATGGATCGCCATGCGCATATCCTAAGAGAAGCATAAGACCAGGGCGGTCCATTTAGCGGAGGGAAACATTCAACATTAGACCGTTTTCGCCGTCATTGGGAGAGCGAGCTGTACGCACAGAGAGCATCGAGGGATGTCTCAGCAGCCCCAACTCTGCATATCTTGTGCTAGGCTCAATCTTATTTCGACGGTATCCACGGGCGACATCGCAAGTATTGGCTGAAGGCGGCGCTGCGTTCTTGATCATGTTGGATGGCCGTCGCGAGTCGTCCAGATGAATCTACGGTGGTGCTGAGGAGTCCATCGTGGTGATAGGTGCCTGATCGTCGATCGACCGTGACAAGAGCGACACAGGCGAAGCGCAAGGCTTGTTGCCCTGCAGTATGCTGGGAACACCGGACGGAGATTGGCGAGAGAAGGTAGCGAGCACAGAAGTTGGCCAGACCTTCTTGCTCTGCCGATCCTGCCGGAAACGGACTGGCGGCACGACACACCGCGGAATGAAGGATATCGCTCTCTTCAGCATTGCGAAGATTTCGTTAAATCTCGGAGGCCTTGATCCAGGGTAAACTACCAGCCCGAACTTGTAGAGTGCCAATACTTGACGTTTGGACAGGGCCGAGCGTTACAAGTCCAGCTGCCATAGACCGCAGAAGCGTCTCCAAGTGACGGCGAAGTGATGCTACCTTGCCGCACACCCTAGAAGCGAGAAACGGAATTCCTGCAGCGGTTCGTGCTTCGGACGTCTTTGTTCTCTCACAGCCACTGTACTCCCACCCATGTGAGCGACACGTGCATGGCTTGGACACGGTCAACATGCCTGTCAGGGCTGGGGAACGAAGCCATGGCGCCGCCGAGAAGCCACTCGTAGAGAAGAAAAGCGGCTCTGGCTTTTGACTAGGGTTCGATGGTTTTGCAATGTCATTCTTGAAGCAGCGCTCATTCATTCCGTGGCTCATGAACAGTTGTGGCCGATAGGGATGCCCCCCGATAGCAATACCCAGCTCGGGGCATACCGCAGAGTTCGAAGGCCAGGGGATTGTACCAGAGGACGCCTCAAGCAAGTCTTGCAAGTGCAGCAGTCACACAGGGTTCTTTCTACAGATAGCCGACCATGGCGTCCATGCTGAGCTCTTGACGTCCGCAGTGGCGCCCACGTAGTTGCCAAGGCATGAGGCGGCAATGAACGTTGGATGGCCGCCGATCGTCAGATCTCTCGCTGCTGTTGACGCAGATTGGGGTAGCTGACAGATCAAGGTATGTCAAGTGGTAGCAGCACGGTGACGCTTTGCTCATCGAATGCAGAAGATATCCAAAAAGACTGTGCTGAAGTGGTGCAAAGGAGGCGCACCCACTGAAGCGCCGTGGACGTGGAAGAACAGGAGCACAGAGTAAAGCGGGTTACGTTCGGTTATTGTAGCCTTCGTATGACGCTTCATTCGATGTTGTCCATGGCAGACGATCGAATGATCCGGGGCGCAGCCATCCGCTTGATCTGATCGAACCTAAACTTGGAGTTCATATCAATGTAATTCGCCCAGTCTTGCGAGCGGAATGCATTTGTCGGCATACTCGGGGCCTCCATGGTTGACGCATCACCAACCACGGCTTCCACGTGGGTGGGCTAACTTTGTGGCGGAGTCGAGTGCCCTCGCACTGCTGAAAAAAATTCACCGTCTCTTCTCAGTCAATTCTTCCCACTGTACTCCAACCCACTCCTCGACGTAGCCAACGCCGCCGTCCTCACTCATTTCGGGCTTGCAGTCTGCACTACAGACCGCAACGAGGATGGTGCCCCAATCCATACCATCTAGGCTCATATCTTCTTGTTCCAGCTCGATGATTGCATGTGGCGTCAATTGCAACTCGAAGAGCCTTGCGGAATTGCAATTCTTGCACCTTGGCACCTTCGCCAACACTTCCGTGCCGTTGCTGTTGTTGCCACTGACAATCTGAACTTTCTTATTAAAATTCTGCGTTGCAGCACTGATGAGCCTGCCCACCGCGTCGGTTGCCGAGTAGAGTAGTGGCTGGCCGCCAATTTCGTATCGAAGGACCTGCTCAGGATTCTGGGCCAGACGGTCGGCGAAGCGCTGAAAGGTTCTGTCCATAGTGCTCTCAAAAGCAGCTTTCTCATCAGCTGCACTGCCGCTGCTGCCTTCTCCATCTAAGGCGTTGGGATCCAATCGTGCGTTGGAGGGAACGACATTGGCCTCAGCATCCAGATACTCTTTGTCTGCCTCAACATGGTAAGCAGGAAATGGTTCAGGGAATTCGCTCTGTGATGGCCATGGCAACTGTGGCCCGTAGGCTTTTGGAGCGGAAGGCCCAGAACGCGGCGATGCCAAACGAGCTTTCTCAGCGAATGTCTGCGGCAGATCCGAAGCGCCTCCAGTCTTCTGCACCGGCTCTAATGATGGGCTGGACGTTGCGGCGAAGGGATTAAGCTGCTGAGCATTTGATGATTGAGGCGAGGCGAACGGATTCGCTTGTGTCTGCCTCGCGCTGCCAACCCCGAAAAGGGTTTCGCCAAGACTGGCTGCGGGCTGAGAGATTGCTGCTGGCGAACACTTCAAAGGCTGATCAGGCTGGATTGAAGCCTTGTGTGACGACGGCAGATATTGCACAGCACGGATGGCCCTGACACTGCCATCCATCCTTCTGCAGGCCTTGCGCCTACAAGTCCAGACGTACAGTCTCCTCTCGTGGCCTGGATATCGATCCGGCAGATCCGCATTAAGCTGTATGATCAGGGACATTAAGCTGTTGCATATCTTACACTTTGCCAGCGCACCATCTGGGGCCGTTTTGCCGTCGAGCCAAGTAGGATGGCCACCAAGTTGGCTGAAATCATCGCTGGTGGCTTCTTTCGAAGCGTAGCCCAGCAGAACGTTCGTCTCAACATCATCAGCGCCTGACGAGTCGCTGTCGTATCCAGACATCGCTGCGTTGTTTGGGTTGCACACTGCGCATCGAAATTGAAGCTCGAAGATTTCTGGGTGAAGAGGTGTAGTTGCGACTGTGATTGCCTAAGGCAGCTGTTCACAGCTTCCAACTTTATCCTTGCTTCCTTGCCCTGAACAACATTACCGACTGTATCTTCGCTCTCCTAGACACGAGCATCACACCTACGAATGATCAGTGATCCCGATTGCGCGCCAGGTTGATTGTACTCCGGTTACATTCATGGCGGCAGAAGCCACAGCACAGGTCGGCGGCACCACATCATGTTTCTTTAGGCTGCCGTCCGAATTACGCGATCAGATCTACGAGTTGCTCATCCTCAAAGAACGCAACATAATCACTCTGATCACCAACCATGACTGCATGCACTCGCAAGTCTCCGCTAGACAGCCCGCTATCGCCTGGGTGAACCGGCAGGCCCGTCAAGAAGCTTTGTCCATACTTTACGGAACAAATGTCTTTCAGGCCCATCTCTCCGACGGAATCGACCTCTGTGTTGCCAAGAATTGGCTCCGGGCTATTGGAGACATCAATGTAGCTCGCTTGCGGCACCTGTCCCTTCACGGGGCGACTAAAGTCCCTCTCGGGCACATGGCATGCCGTCGGTGGATAGTGGTCGAGATTGATCTCAGAGATGGCAAACTCCAGATCGACGGCAAGGCCAATGAGCCAGACCGGCATCCACACAATATCGAAGCGATCACAAACCTCGAGACAAGCTTTGCACGCCTAGTAGCAGGCAGAGAGGGGCAGCCGCTTGATATCGATGCCTTGAGCAGCCTTTTCGATGGCTTCCACGGGCTTTGTAGTACCTAGGTGTCGAGACCACGGTCAGATGTCCACGCGTTGTTTGCCCGGGTTTCACTCGGATTCTTACCGGCCAAAAAGCCACAGGGAACGGGCGAATCGAGCGAGAGGGCTTAGTCAGCACTCATGGGCGCATTAAGGTATTTTTATGCGTGAGCTATCTCGCATCTCCAATCTCCGCCCAGCACACCCGAGACGCCAGGTGCTTCCTTTCGTCAGCCGCCATCTCTTGATGTCACTACAACTTGAGAGCCGTATTACCGCAACTACCTCGGAGGCATATATCGGCTCTCGAGCGATGTAAACCCGGATTGCTGAAGTGAACAATGAACAGGTCGCCCTCGCTTGTTGACTTGGGTAAACTGACCACGTCAAGCCGCGATTCATCAAAACCCAACACCTTGCTGCTGCTCCCATTTCAACGTCGATTCTACAGCCCCATCTGATATCTCACGGACGTCCCTTATGTTTCGGCCGGCGTCTTCGTGGACGAGACCGTGGCCTACTGTCCGTCTCCGGTTCAACGGGTCAATTGGAAACGCCACTTTACACACCGGCACCCGCACTACAAGACAGCATACAAGTAGGGGCCCCTTCTTCTCGTCTAATGGCACCAAGATGGATGCGCCAGTCGGCCTACTCCTTCGAAGGTCCTTCGCCGATGGCTCCTTCCGCTCAAGGCGTCAGAGCTTGCAACTCGCCACCAACCTCATCATCGGCGCCAATGCCGCCGTCTTCTTGGCCTGGCAATACGCCGACTACAACAAAGACCGCAAACTCATGCAAGTCCTCCACGAGCACTTCGCTCTCAGCACTCACAACTGGCGAAACGGCCACTATTGGACCGTCATCACCTCAGCCTTCTCTCATCAAAACCTAATGCACTTCGCCTTCAACATGCTCACTCTCCGCGCCTTCACTAGTGTACTAGCTTGGGTTCCTGGCTTTGGCGCTACACATTTCCTCACTCTCGGGCTCGGCAGTGCAGCAGCAGGATCCCTCGCCTGGCTCTCCGAGCAAGGACAGACATCGGGCGATCGGCGATGGGGATCCACAGCGACAAGCGTGTACAAGGCCGCGCTGGGAGCGAGCGGGCTGGTCATGGGTGTCGGTGCAGGTGCGGCTTGCTTGATGCCCTTCGCTCCGATGAATTTCATGTTCATTCCTGTCGCTATCCCGCTTTGGGCTACTACTGCATTGTTCGCGGCTGTGGATACTTACTTCCTGCATTCGGAACGAAGTCCCATCGGACATTCGGCACATCTAGGAGGGACTGTATTTGGTTTGCTGTACTACGGGGCGTATCTAAGGAAGTTTGGGGGCATCACCCGCTGGCTGAAGCAGCGGCGCGGAGGATACTAGAACAGGGAGCTGTTGTCTTGCGTGCTGCAGCAGCCGTGACAGCTGCAAGTTACTTCAAGCCCGAACGAAGAGAGACTTGGGATCTAAGACGGCTATGCTGCGAGGCTGGTGCTGCAATGACCGGGCGGGCCGGCTAAAATAAGGCTGGACTTGTGCGATGCGCCCTCGTTCGGTCCGCCGTGACCTGGCCCAAATCCATCTCCGCTCCCTATGCCAGAGGCCTTGGGCGGAGCAATAGCCTAGCCTGTCGATCCTCAAGACTCTATGTACCAGCCAGCGAGACGAAGAGTTGGTCACATTCGATAATAGCAGTTGTGGGTTGCGATCTCCAAGGGAGCCAGAAGCATCCAGTATGACCAGCGTAGACGGATGTCCTTCCGCTATGAATCGCATCTCCTCCGTACCAGCAACCTCGGACCATGTATCACGATCTGTGTTCACAAGCCGAAAGGCGTGACTGGACTCGCCTGAGCAAGGGCAAAGGTCGGGAGATCAAGGAAGGCGTTTCCTGGTAACTGCTAGCCAACTCAGATAGAACGTTGGTCTGTCTAACCTTCTTAGCGGTATCTTTGGGCGTCCTTCACAATCCTGTGGAGGCCCAATCTTCTGCCAGACAGCCAGTTCTCACTCAAACCCACCTAGTCCTGCACAAACAATTCCCAATCCCTGACCTCCAGCGTCCTGATCATTGCATCCCTCAACTCCCGCCCCCGCTTGACCTCCCTTCCTTCAAGACCAGCCTGAGCATCCTGTCCAGGCATGACCGGTACATTGACCGTAACCAACAGATCAGTCTTCTGCTCCACCAGTCTCACCAACAGCAGCAAGATAGCGACGAACGCGGGCTCATTTGGTCGCCCGCGCTGTTTCTCGCCCGGAGGCCCGGTGGCTAGTGCTGCATATGCCGGAGTGCCCTGCCTGCAATGAGAACCGTTAGCAAACGTCGCACTCGTCCTAAAATTAGCGGAAACGGCGTATCACCCACGGCAATCCCGGTAACTCGACTCTCGAACAACCCTCAAGAACCCGGCCATGCTGCTCATCCTCCAGTACCTCGCCCAAATGCACGTTCATCGCTTCTTCATCGTGGCCTGCATCCACTCGTTCCAGTATATCGAAGACTACACTGGTGAAACCTTCGGCATCGAGGTAGACTTCCTGGTTGTCCGGTACTTGGCGGATTTCGGAGACGTCCTTGAAGGTATCCGGTAGTGCGGCAGAGAGGGCACCGCCATAGAGAAGGACGGGTGTGTAGTTGTCGCTTGTGGTGGTGGACATGGTCGGAGATGATGTCGTTGATGTCTGACGATGGTTGTGGTCGTCTGTCGTAAATTTTGCGATGATATTATGAATACTTGTGATTCGTGTTGGTGGCACCGATCGCTCACCAGAACACTATCGGTGTTGCTTGAGTTTCTCGAATAGATTCGAGTCGCTGAAATTATATCTAATTCCACCACGACAGGCAACGCCAGGCGCAAGTCAGGCAAGCAATTTTCGCCACCGACTTGCTGCAGCCTTGCGGCCTTCGCTGTCGTTACGGAGCCAAAGTCATGAACGGATGAGAAGTGTCAAGACTTGGTTGAAATGTCACACGTTATACATCGAGTGCTACGTATGCTCCGTCGTTGCAGTACTCACGCCATGAGGTTCGGTTGGGTGAGGTCTTGCGGACCCACTTTGGTCTCGTGCGCCTCAGGCACTGTGTCCGCGCAAGCAGACCACCTGCCTGCGAACGCTGGCCTCTTAGCCCGTGGCCTCCTCGCGCAGCGCGGTGATCGCGCCGGCAGCAGTGCTCGCGCCCACTCATTTCTCGCGTCGTAATCGCCATCACCCAACCCCTCACGCGGCCCAAACATCCGCCCCGACCCTCTCAATCCAGCCCCCCAACCTCTCCACACCGCCATCCCACTCCCTTAACCTCGTCCTCATCCCCTCAATCCCTCCCCGATCCAGCACCTTGGGCTGCACCCACGTAATCCTAGCCACCTCAGCCACCTGATCAATACTGCCCCTCAACAGCCCGAGGCTTAATGCCTTCATGATCAAATGCTCAATCTCATCTAATTTCACCTTCGTCTCTTTACTGATCGTCTCGAACGTCATGGCTCGATCCTGCGGGGGCCGAGAGAAGACTAGTTTTGTGAGGGACGAGAGGGAGATCTTTTGGTAGAGGAAGGACTGTTTCTGTTGCAGTAGGCGGTTGGCGTCGAGGTGGTTTTGGAGGATGGTGTACGCATTCAGATCTCCACGGTTGAAAGCGTAGAGAAGGTCGCGGAGCCAGGCGTGCGGGGTGTTGGGAAGCGACTCCAGCACCGGGTGCAGGAGGAGCTCGCCGAAGTTGTAGATCTCCTCGCTGACGAGAGCGGCGATAGCGAGGTCGTAGGCGAGACGTTGCCGCTCGCGCTGGGCTAGCTCGTTCACTTCGACACACGCCAGGTACAGCAGGGTCGTGCGGTAATAGGCGGTGAAGTCGTTGGTGGATTGGTAGTAGTCGGCGCTCACACGGTAGAAGGCCGCGTGGACAATGTTCTCGACGCTGTCGAAGGAGTCGAGCTCTTTCTCGCAGGCATCGAGGTCTGAGCGGGCTTTGGCGGAGTCACCTAGGCGCAGGCGGACGGAGGCGAGGTGTGAGAGGGCGAGGACGTGGGCGTCGAGGGTGGAGGGTTTGTTGACGCGGTCGCTGAGGGTTGTGAGGAAGGTGAGGCGGTGTTGATCATCTGTGTGGCATCTTGGTCAGCGGGACCGCCCGCGCATCAACGATCTTCAGCGCATTCACGTACCCTTGCACTGACTTGCCGCCGCCAGCCCGATCAGCACCAACTTGAGCTGATTGATCTTGTCCGCGAACGTCTTCACGAAGCCCTCATATAGCTCTAACCGCTTCGGCTTACTGCCCTCTTCTTGGTAGTAATGAACGAGGATGTCTGTGAGTTCGTGCCACAGCTTCCGCTCCCAGTAGTCTTCGAAGGAGAGGAAGTAGTGTTGGAGATCGTCAGGAGAATCATTGCGGATGCTGTCAAGGAGGGTGGAGATCTTTTCGTTGTCCATGGCCATGGTGGAGGAATCGGTGGGATGGAGGAGGGTGGTCTACGTGGACCGGGGCGAGGCGCGGTTTCGTTGCGCAGTGGACGAGGGGCTGTGAGATTTTCTGGGAAGTGTTTGGAAGTCTTCGTCAGTTGTGGGGTCCAGAAGAAGATGGTGAGCGCCCGTTTGGGATAATTGCGTGAGTAGGGTTGGATGGTAGTTGACTTGGTTGTGGCAGGTGAGAGCACAAGCCAGACGAGAGCTTCCAAGTACGGCAGCTCGGTATATGCGGGCCGCAGTCATGCATCACCGACATCTCCGCATTGAAGAGCATCTTCGAAGACGATGAATAGATACTCTTCCATTCAAACGATACATCTGTGAACTCAGGACTCCGACAGTGGCCTCAGCAATTCCGAGCATGTCGTTCCTCCGCCCCCTACCGCTGCCCCGTCCCGCTACCGTCCATCGCTTCCTCCGATACTCCACCTCCTCAGTCTGCAGAGCTGAAGCGCAGGCAAGCAGAAGACAAGAAGGTATGCAAGCCACGCTCGCAATGCTCGGACAACATCAAGCTAACCGCAGTCTTAGATCCTAATCTCATCGCCTCCCTCAATACCTCACCCACCTACCCACCCACCTCCCTTCAATCCCTCCCCCGCCCTAAAGAATCCCGTGCCTCCCACCGCACAAAACATCCTAGACCCGTCCGGGCCTACCCGACTCGCCACCCCTCCCATACAACACCGGTGCGCCGCTCCATGATCCCTGAGCCCGTCGAGTTCCTGCCGGAGCACCAATGCGCGCCTAACCTCCCTTACTACGTTTCGCGAACGAAGAGCAACGAACTGCCTATCTACCACGACTGGAAGCGAGGAGGGAACCTGAAATTGACTACTATTCGGAAGATTGATGGGAGGCCGGAGACGCTGAGGGATGATCTGATGGGATTGCTGCGTTTGCAGAGGGAGGACGCGGTGGTGAATGGGATTACGGGACACGTGGTGCTGAAGGGGCATCACAAGGTGGAGGTGGAGAAGTTCTTGAGGGCGAGGAGGTTCTGAGCTCATGCGAGCAATGATGACTCGATGGACGGGCCGAGTGGAAGCGGCCGTGGCCATTGCAAAAGGAGCTATCGTGGCCTGGTCGCAGGCGAAAAAGTCTTCAAGGATATGCTTCCCCCCCATCTTTGCTGCTCCAAGACAAGGCAGAAAGACCCACCGAGTTAGTGGCTTGGTGGCGCGGCGGAGCACTGCTTCGGTGAGTTGACGGAGAAGGAGCAGTGGATTTGCATTGCTCCAAAAACCGCGGTGGCAGCGGCGAAGGCGCGAAACCTGTCGAGAACAGCAGGAGCGGTCCCACAAGTGATCGTGGCACAAACGAGCACTAAGTGGGCCTGCAACCCGCATCTCGAGCGGACGTCACTTCACGAGAGTGAAACGCCAAGACTGTGGGGAAGGGGCTCGATCGTAGAGGGAAGGAGCGACGCGGTCGTGGGGTCGGCGCGGGCGCGTGTCGGAGACGGCAAAAAGCTGTGCTGGCTGCCTGAAAGGCTCGTGCGAATGGCACAGAAGAATCAAATGATTCGGAGCCGGTTTTGGCTCTGCACGCAACTTTCCTGTACGTCTTCTGCGCCGAAACTGCACACGCAAACCATCTCCAACACCTACCGAATATCCCTCCCAGCGAGCAACCCTCCAAACACCGTACGACCTGCCGTAAGATCTCCGGTCCACTACTGCATCCACGCGTCTAGTTTGTCTCGGCCTCAAGCTTAGACTTGCGTCAAGCCAAGCTTCACGTGACTTCAACTTCACTCGCACTTGCCATTTGCAATGCACCATTCCTGACTTGTGACCGTCACAGAACCCAATCGAATCTGTGCATAGTTAGCGCCTGATACTTGAGCCCTCAAGTTCGAGTCAAGACCTGGCCAACTTTCCCCTCCACGAGCTCCAGGTTTCCCAAGACCACAACAAGACTACCACATCCAAGTCAGACTACTCTAGTCAGACAAGGAAATGCCTCTCTCGACGAAGCAGATGGAGGTACAGTCCTGCTGTGGGCGTCCTGTCATGACCTTCGCTGAGATACTCTAACAGTATCTCGCCCTCGCCTGGCAGTGCTTCGACTCGGAGCCCAAGGTACGCCTTCGCCACTCAACCCGCAGCATCTCTCTTTCCACATCCCTTCACCGCTCTATCCAGCTTGGAGCTCCATACTAAACCAGCTTTGCAGATCGACTACACCAAATTCGCCTCGGTCGCCGGCCTGAAATCCCCCGCCAGCGCCCGCGAATTGATGCGCGTGACGAAGAAGAAACTCCGCGAAGAGTACGGTGCGCTCGCGGGGAAGACGAAGGCCTCCAACGGCGCGGACGAAGGCTCCAAGACGCCGCAGAAGGCTACGCCGGCTGGCAAGAATGGTGGGGCGAAGAAGAGGGCAAGTCAAATTGTTCCGAGGGCTTGGGGTGCATGTGCTGACCGTGATTTGCAGGCTCAGGAGGAAGCGGAGGGTGACGGGGATGATGAAGGCGTTGATACGCCGATGGCGAAAAGGGGAAAAGGTCTTAGTTCGATTAAGAAAGAGGTTGTTGAGGGAGGTGAAGAAGATGATATATTCAGCTGAAGGGGCTAACCCTTCAACGATGAGACTCTTGGGCGGCGAGAGAAACATGCATGGGTACTTCGCATCTTCAAAGGTGGAAAAATGTATTCAACAGCGAGAGGACGGATCATGGCTCCTTCCAGTACGCTATCAATCATCGATGGTAATAATCTCCAATGCAGCGGTCATCGAATCCATGTGCTCAGCCTGCAGCTTCGATCGTGGAGCGTTCTCCTGGACGCCAGCCAGCCCTGCGAACGGCGACGACCTCCCAGAGCTCTCAGCGCTATCATCGATGATCCCTTCCATCTGTTTCTCAATAGCACCTGCTGCTTTCTCGGCCCTGTACAACCTTCCCACGGCCTCCATAACCTCCTTCTGCGTCGGCTTACCGCCCAACCCTCTCTTGACCTCCGCATACCTCTCCTTAACAAACGCCGCATACCCCTTCACCTCCCCGCAGCCACCAACTCCACCACCGCCCCTCGGCGCCGGCTTCACCTGCACCAAGACCCCCTTACAACTCCCACACCGATGCCTCTTAACATCAATACTCTTCGAATGCCTCTGAAACACCGCCGCACACTCCTCCTTCTCACACTGCCAAACGTACTTATACTCAATCTCAAACGTATGCTTCGTCGTGACCTCCACCCCCCGATCGCCGAAGGCCTTCGTCACCTTCGCGCCCCACGCCTTGAACGACTTCCCGTGGGGTTGGTCTTTGATGCCCGAGATCATGAAGTTGGCCAGATGGCAGAACTCGTGCGCGATGACGTTGAGGAGTCGCGTTTCGTCGGCTATGACTTTCTCCGCGAGTTCGATGGAGGCATGGTGTTTGTGCGCAGTGCTCGTCGTGCCGTCGGCGTGTCTGGTTCGGGTGCTTTCTCGGCGCCAGTTCGCGCGTCCGGCGGTAGAGTTCAGAGTTTTGGACCAGATTATCTGGACGCCGCTGGTAGAAGCTGCGAGGTCGCGGATCTGGTTGGAGGCGATGCTGGCGTCGAGTTCGGAGAGGAAGGCGGTAGCAAGGGCGTGTTTGCGAGTCTCCCAGTCTTTCTTCGCTGCGATTTCGGCCTTGGTACGCTTCACGGGGCTCGACAGCTTTTTAGGCGACGAGCATGGTGACGTCGAAGAGTCTTTGCGGGTTACGTGAAGCTTGCGCGGTGACCATTCCTTCCGTGGGGAGTACTGGTCGTTCCAATCATTCACGGCTGTGGCGGTCCAGAAAGCGTCTAGGCTGGGTCGCATGGGCGGTGTAGGTATCCTTGGTGCCCGTTTGCGGGGCGAGACCAGCTTGCCTTTGGTGGGTGACTGCGGCGGTGGCGTCACTGGTCGCTTTGAGGTCTTGTCCCGGTGAGGACTGTGCAGGCGCGGAGGCGAAAAGCGGAGGATGGCCTGGAAATCGTTCTCCTTGTCGGATGAGCTGCTGGGCCGCGATCTGCTGGCACCAGGATCAAGGGCGCCTTTGCTCTGTGGGAGTAGGCTGAGACCATCAAGGTGCGAGGTCAAGGATTCGACACGGTCGGAGAACCCCGGCTTGGTCTGCATGAGCGGTTTCCTGAAGAACGAGCTAGGGCTGGGCAAGTCGTCCTCCGAACTATCACCGTCGGCGTCGGAATCACACCAGATGGTCTTTTCGACGTCTAGCTCCTCATCCTGGCTTTCAACCACATCGTCTAGCGTCGCCCGCGTGATGTCTAGTGGTGGAGATGCTGCCCGCTTCGTGGGCGATAGTGCTGGCTTTCTGGCCAATTTTTGATGACTCCGTTCGGATGTCCCCTTCGTGGTTAGGCTTAGAGATTTCAACGAGGGTTCCAGAACCAAGTCGCAGCGTTGCAATCGTGGGAAGAGAGGCTTCAATCGGATTTGTCTCCTTTGCGAACTGTCGTCGGTACTGGTTTTCGAAGCACATGCTTCACGGTCCTCAGCTTCTTGGCTCTCGCGCGAGTATCTCGCGTCTTTGGTTTGCTTCCGCGGCGACCTTCTAAGTCCAGACGGAGTGTCTGTCGGTTCAATCCGGCTACTGAACGATGTCTTCTGGAGTCCTCCATCGTAGCTGTCAGAGCTGTCGCGACGCATGCGAGCCATGGCACATGCGCGTGATATGCCAGACTATTCGACTATACGGAGATGCAGTCGTGGCTTGGTAACGTGACCTGGAAGAGGCCAAGACCCAAGGCTGTGAAGTGCTTTGTTGACAAGTCGTCGCACCGGACAACGGGGGAAGCCGAAGTCTCGCCGCCGACTTCAACTTGTACCTTTTAAGGAGAAACCTTTGGATTTCTCATATATGCACTGCCAGGTAGGTACAGCACTGTCTCCTCGTCTCCCCGCTCACGCTCGCGGACAGGTGTCGGGCGGAAGAGTGTGCAGTATCGACCTGTCATCGGTGTCGAGGGTTGTACGGCCCGCTGTGCATAGCCGAGTGCAGGATGATTGTTCACCACAGATATATGTGCGATCGAAAGACAGCGGCCGTACTCGACGATCACTATTGCAACTGAGAACACTGCTCGCGTGTAAGTGCAACTAGAAGTTACATGCGATCCCGACACAGTGCCACGGACCAATCGACTTGCGATGGCCATCATTAACGGACCGACGACCTATCATTACACGCCCGGCCAGGGCCGCCGTGTGCCTCTCGAGGTTCTTTCGCTGGGGCTTCCACGTACTGGTACAGCTTCAATGGCTCGCGCGCTTACCATACTGGGCTTTGGGCACGTTGCTCACGGCTTCGATCTCCTCGACTCCGAGGCCTACGTCCGTCGCTGGGATCGAGCGGTCGACGCCAACACCAGGCCTGGTGCTGATCCGTTCAAACGTGTGGACTGGGACGAACTGCTCGGCTCTTGCGGTGCCGTGACAGACATGCCTTGTGCATTCTTCTGGCGTGAACTTTGCGCTGCCTACCCGGATGCCAAAGTGGTCCTTGTGCAGAGAGACGAGGACAAATGGGCGAAGTCGTTTCAGGATGCTGTGGTGACCAATATGTTCAGTCCTTCTGGGAAGTTCGCCCGGTTGGTACTAGAGCCGATGTTGGGCAGTCCGTTAGGTCCCTTCACCATGAAAATGTTGGCGGTATTTCTCGGCGCCGATACCGAAGCAGGCATGCGGAATGCGATGAGAGAGACGTATCGTAAGCACTATTCGCAGATCCGGGCCGAGCTGCCTGAGGAGCGGGTGCTGAACTACGAACTGGGGACGGGCTGGAAGCCGTTGTGTGACTTCCTTGGAAAGCCAATACCGGAAGAGGAGTTCCCGTGGATCAATGAGGCAGACGCTCTGCAGACTAAGGTGGAAGAAGTGAAAAGGAAGTATGCGCAGCGCATGAATGCCTTCCTACTTTGGAGAGTGGCGCCCGTCCTTGTTGGTGGGGCTGGTCTTGTCCTGTGGCTGCGGTCTTGAGTGAGGCCAGGATTACCGAATCGAGTATGTACACAGCCAAATATTGACACCTTAATTCGTCTCGCGGTGTTTCCAGTACTTTGCCGAGTAATTCAAGCTAGTCATCCCACAGGACGGGTCCAGGATGTGAACACGACGATGAGACGCCGAGGACGAGGGCGTGAGGCAGGCATGCATGTGGCCGTAACAAGCGTCAACCGCCCTAACTCGTACAGTTCGCATCTACCAGATTAGATGTTTCGAATGTGTCAGTCCTTCAACGTCGAGTGTGGAAACGTTGGCGATCCAACCACATATACCTATCTAGGTAGTGAATAGGCAGGTGGTGGACGTGCATATATCATTGACCAGACCTCGACTTTGGACCGGGTCATCGATCAACTCCTGCAACCTTTACGCCAAGACTCATCAATTAGCAGCACAGTCGTTGTAAGAATAGAGCTACCCTCGTTTGGTTGAAGTAACAGAACGCGATCAGCTCCTGTTTCCATCAGATCCAACGATGACGTCCATGCCCTCACAACCGTCGCGCTGTCTCTGGCGGCTACGACATTTACGTCAGCCGAGATCACCAGCATTGCTAGCCTTGCCGTCAGCTCTGCAGGTACATCAGCAACGGCATGCGCATCTAAGTTACGTCGACCATTCCAGGTATGACCCCACCACCGCGCGTATCATGCAACTTTCGTAGGCGTCCTCTGTGAAGGCGAAACTGATCGTATTCACAGACCTAGCGCTTCGAACATCCCAGCTTGGCCCAATTCGATTCCACTCGGCTGACCGTGCGGTGCTGACGGACAATGCATGAACAACGCGCACTGCTTTGGGCAGCCGACCTATACTATCCGACTCTGTGGCAGATTCAACATCGAGTGCGGCGTCAACCCGCAGTGTACCTACAACACATGCTCGAATGGAATGTCCAATCGCGTCCTGTCAATAAAGGCCACGAACTCGTCGAGTCCCTCCACCTTCTCCACGGTCAGCCCGACTACACCGGCCTGTTCGCCTTACAATGAAACCGATGGCTCGTATCCGAGCCCAGCACCATACAATGAAGCATTCCCTAAGGGCGCGTTTAAGGTCTGAGTATCTGATGCCATGGTCGTCGTTAGATTAGGGGTGGCGGCATTTCGTCTCCTCAAGAGACATGGTCCCGTGCAAAATTTCAGGCTATGCACATTGATGGGAGCCATTAGCGCTCAATCATCCATCTTCAATTGAGAAAGTCCGACACGATTGCTCACAACGCTTTTTGCAAGGATATATTTCTTTTCCTGCGACTGCGACCTTGACATCTCTCAGACTCTTCAGTCTAATCTGCGGCTGTTTGTTCATCGTAGCAGAGTGCAGACGCGTGCTCGTCTTTCCCTGCAGTTCTATCAACACTCAGTGACCCTCCGACTATGCTCAATGACCGCAGGTTCGGACTGAGAATTGAAGCCACAATGACACGCTCATGGCCGATCCTTGACGCTCAGTCCTTGCACAGAGAGACGCCTACAGCGTTTGCGGACTCTTTCATCCACCATTGCTGGTGCTGCAAGGAGCGATCAAGCAGAACACCACTCGTCGATGCCAATGGACCTCGAAGGCATTTGCGGCTTCTCGTGGATCTTTCGGCCGGTCGGCTGAGATACTCGCGCTCATCTGGCGCATAGCCTGACTTCGGTGCAATATCAGCAGGACCCTGTGAGACGAAATTCAGATCTGGTCCTGCCTTTGGCGGTAGCCCAACCTCCCATTTCTCAGACAAGGCCAGTATCAGCTGAGATAGCGCCCAGGCAGACAGCAGTGGCGAAGGATGGCGTGACAGGAGTGAAGTCACACCGGCCCATAGCGATCCATCAGCATCCGGGTTCAACTCGTTGCCCCTCGAGGACTAGTCGATCCTTGGTCCCCGGTACGTACCTCGCGTCCTCCTCTCCTTGCCTGTCACTGTAGCTACTCCCCCTCGGCAATCTACAGTCGGTACCGCAAGTCCGCCCTGCTAAGCCGCTTTCTGGGAGATTGGAAAGAGGCCATCCCTCATTCGCAGCAGCTCGCGACATCGAACCGCGAGTCTTCGGCTGCTGAGCGGGAAGCCAAATGGCCAGATCGTGGCTGCGGCTATGGTCGTCGACGTGCTCTGTGGCGGCCACAACGTCGCTCCCGTGGCTGAGGCAGATTCGTGAAACCTCCAGAAAGGACGTGAGTTCAGGTTGGCCAGCACCGTGGACGCCTGCTATGCTTTGCCGTCAACCCTGAACCGTCCACATAAGCTTCGCCAGTGCGGGTGGAGCTAACGAACAGGGACTGCGACTGAGCCGATACCGCCAAGATGCAGCCATGCCGTCTCTTTGGGGATGGGACGTCTCACAGGAGGCCCCTCCGATGATGCAGCCTCCGGCTCGGCTCCTACTACGCATCGACTTGCTGCAAGGGTGGCCAGTCGCGGGAGGAATTAGCAGTGGAGGCAGCCTCGCGGGCAATCCTCCACACGGCCCTCCTGAACTCCGCCTTCCTGCGCTTTGGTTCTCGCCGGATGGGCCGGTTCAGATGCGCTGCGCGGGAACGGCTCCCAGCATTGCATACCGGGGCTTCAAAGGTTGCTCACTCGGTGTCACCGAGCGTAGACGATACACGTGTTCCGCAGCAGCGGCATGGTTCGATCGAGAGTCGCCAACGGACGACGGTGGATGGGCGTCGATGATGCTCTCGAGGCGCGGAGCGCTGTCATCCGCATCCTCCATGGTCTCACCTCCGAATCGGGCATCGGGGCGACGGAGGTCAAGAGGAGATGCACGAGCCGACACGCGCCGCTGCATTGATGCGTGGGGGCCGTGACTGTGCCGCGTCCCGATTCTGGGGCCGCAATCTCAGCCCTACGCGGCCCGTAGCTTGGCCCCGTCCGGTTGGCCGCCGGTGGCTACGGCCGAAACCCGCGGCTGTGCTTCCCGTCGCCGTCGCCGAGGCCACGACCAACGCCCGACGGCACCGCCTTCACGCGGGCTCATGGCCACGGTCGGGAAGCTGTGTGACAGGAAGTAATCACGGCGATTGCCGCAACGCTCTGCATCCAGGGCGTCCAGCGGCTGTCATCGATCGGCGCCGGTGAGCCAGGTCACCGAGTGGTTGGCGGTTCGACCTTCTCGGTTGCTCCCGGACGCTGCTGGACGCATGGCTCGCAGCTATGCTTCACCATGCGCAGCCTCCCGCTGCAGGCCTGACAGTCGCTGTTCGGCGACAGCACCAGCCACTCTTCGCCGTCCACGATCATCCCACACGCCGCGCTCCCATCCCCTCATTCGCGGATGCGTGGGGTCCAGCCGCGGGCATATTGGGCCCGTCTCGTCCTTCGCCTCCAACAATGCCATCCATGTCCTGGGTAGGAAACCGATTGATCCAGCGGGAAGTAGCGGAATACTTCCTCGCGAGGGATGATGTAGCTCCGGAATCACCACCTCAGCCCTGTGCTTTTGGGGCCAATGACCTGCAGCCAATTGTCGATCTGCAAAACCATACACACTCATGCCATTTGCGCCATTTGTAGCAGGAGTCTGCTTGACCTGCAGCTTGACCAGTGGGACCCATCCGCAGCCTCTCATGCTGCATCATGGCTGTGGCCCCATGAGCCTGGCCGGGCTTCACACAGCCGACCTGCGCTGCCCTAGGATTTCACCCTCAAAGAGATCTGACTATCCAGTCATGGCAAGCAGCAGAACCCCCGGTCGCGCATCTTTCTTCGTTGTTACAGGGTTGTCGACGCGAGCAGATTGACCGTACTCCAGACGAGCGAAACGGGAGCCCTCACAGGCATGATGGCGTTGCCGACAGATTGTACTCTCCATCTTGGCCCCTTTCCAGTAAGTGTCTGCAAATCCTCGGCGTTCGCCGTGGAAAGCGACCCGAGAGCTCGTCTCGCTCTCTATAGGCGGCCCCAGCCAAGTCGCTGACCGCGCTCAGAGCATAGGACCTCATGTCCTTGGGAAGCGTACAAGAAGGCGCATAGATGATGTAGACATTTTGTTCGGCAGCATGTCAGCTCTCAGCCACTATGGTGTGATCGAAGATCTTTCGCAGGGCGGCGGAGACATGGCGCTCGAAGGCGGAGGGCTTGCCTACACAATCATGGAAGGCCGACAGTCACCCAATTCCAACGGTGCACACCACCTTTCCACGTCACCTGCGCAATTCCAATCACCAGTTGTCAACGACCCAACTCTGGACGCCTACTATCCGCCGCATGCACAGCAGCTCGACTGCGCGATCTATCCCTCCTGGGCTTCACCTTTCAACACGGCGGATTTCACGACCATTGCTGCACCCTTCGATAGCTTCCCGGCCTTCTCAGAATGCAACGAAGCCGACGCCGGGCAGCACTACACGCTTTCACTGGCCTTTCCCGTCGATCATCTGCCGCCAGACGAGGTCTTACAAGTGAACGCGCGGAGCACGCGAGCCGCCTCGTTCATTTCGAACGCCAGTTCTGCCGCAAGCGTTTCACACTCCGAGACCTCGCGCTGTGCTTCTCCAAGCTTCAGTGAGATGTCGAAATGGGTAGGTCAACGTCGCAATGGCTACCTGTCTACTTCCGGTTGAAGCTGATTGTGCATTCAGGGCAGGCGAAGTTCAAATGGAGCATGGGCATGTCGCTATCCTGGTTGTACCAGCAAGACGACCTTCACGCGAGGCTGCGACCTACGCAAACATTACAAGCGGCATTCTAAGACTCTAGGTTGTCGGGTCTCCGGTTGTCCGCAAGCCACGTCCAGCGGCTTCTCTAGCCAGAAAGACAGGGTACGGCATGAGGCAAAACATGATCCGCAGATCAATTGCGAGTGGCAGGGCTGCGGGAGAATGTTCAGTCGAATAGACAACATGGTACGCGCCGACAAATATCTGCTTCCTGCTGACCGTACGGCTGACGTAACGTAGAAGGACCACGTGCGGAGAGTGCACAGGAAAGCGGCCGTGCAATGACCAACGGACCGAGCTCGAACACACACTCCCTTCTACAATCAGAGATCTTGGCCTACCTGCAAGCACGCCACTGCTGCATCGGATCGAGCTGATGGGACACCGGCGGCGACGTAATGGGCAGCGGAATCTAGTGTTCCTCGCACACAGCTGGTTGGGGTTCGGTCGATAATCACAGCCACTTCCAATTCGCGAGCTGATCATACTGACGGCGGAAATGCACTCGCTTGCCAGCCAGTATAACCCGCATATACAACAACAGAAGCTGGGACATGCCCTGGACAGCCGAGAGAGTCGACAGCGAAAGGGCACACCGACGCGTCAATTATTGCAACGTTGTCGGATGATGGTCGGGCTGGATCGCCGAAGCCTCTCGATCCCGGATTGTTCCATTGCAGCGGCGCAATATCTTCTCGCTTTGATGGGTTCAGCTACCTGTCGCAAAACTGATCGGGCGTTTCTTCAGCGATCGCGTCCATGTGCAAGGTCATGCGTGCTTCTCAGCGCTATCGTGTGCAAGGATCTCAGACGTAGTATGAGCAATGATTTCTGCGCTGCGAGATAGACATAATCGAGACGGCAGTCCTTTTGGATGATCCCGAAGGACCTGGAGAAGAGACAACTCTCCGCAGCGCGCTGTACCCGCAAGCCGCAGCGGTGAAAGGACGCTCGGGAATGCCCCGAGAGGTCGACCGAGTCTTCTCGGGCCCTCCGTCAAATCTTCAGCCTTGTCTAGCGCTCAGACAGCGGAAACTCAATTTGCTGAATAACAAAGGTCAGCGCCAACCTGCCCCTTTGGGAGTCGCCAAGCGCGGAGTGACGTCCGCATTGCTCCCAAGCTGAGCTGAGTGCTCCGTGCTTCGAGTGCACTTTGGACTTCACGCGAATCAATCTGGTGGATCGACATCGAATACTCCCCGTCCAGCACGTACAAGCGTTCGAGGTGCCGTGAGGATTGACTATTCGGGACTTGTACGGCCAAAAAAACTTGGTTGAAGGCTCAAGTGGACGCTTCAGTCTGACTCGAGCATCGCCCCAGCTTTCGTCATCGAAGCCATGCCAACTGCGCTGATAGTCGGCGCTACGCGGGGCCTCGGGTACGAGCTTGCCAAGCAGTATCTGGAGCGCGGCTTCACCGTCACGGGGACTGCGAGATCTACGGATACGCCCAAGGAAGCCGCTTCAGCCATCTCCTGGGTGACTGGCATCGATGTCTCAACCCCGGAGGCCGGTGAGAAGCTCGCCACGGGTCTCCAGAACGAGCCGCAAGATGTGGTGATTATCACAGCAGGCTTCTTCGGGAAGGAGAGTTTCGATGAGCCCGACTGGGACGCCCAAGTCAAGATGTACAAGACTTCGGCCGTTGCTCCGGTTTTCATCGTGCATCACTTGCACAAGGCCGGTTTGCTGAAGAAGAATGCGAGCAAGATCGTCATTGTTAGCTCCGAGTCCGGCAGTATCACGCTCAGGCATGAGACCGAAGGTGGCGGTATGTTCGGGCATCATGCGAGTAAGGCGGCGTCGAACATGGTCGGCAAGCTGCTGTCACTGGATCTCAAGAACGAAGGTATAGCTGTCGGGATCGTCCATCCGGGGTTCATGAGGACGGAGATGACGAGAAGCGTGGGCTTCGATCAATTCGTAAGTCGCCTTTAGTCTTCGGCTCCCTTTCTTCCGGGCTGGTAGGCTGACGCTTGATATTGAGCAGTGGGACTCTGGTGGCGCGGTCACCCCCGACGTTGCTGCCGAGTCTCTGGCCGACTGGGTCCAGAACGACTTTGACCTTGGCAAGACGGGCCAGTACTGGGCTCCACGAGGCTCGGCTGATATTGGCACGGCGGAGCCTGTGCTTGGACCAAAGAAGGACCTGCCAACGCCGCTGCAATTGCCCTGGTGAGCAACTCGTCGACGTGACTCGAATCCGCCAGATTGTGTGCGCAGGACACGCAGCCGATCTAATGAGATGTCGTCAATGCCGTGAGGTGACATAGCTATACACTGCTCGGCACTGCATAACAATAATAGTGTCCAATATGCTACACGGAGTATGCGCTCGCTGATTCTAATCAAAACTCGTCTGCCTTTCTCATCAACGCCCAGAACCCTCTCTCTCCTGCAACACAGGCCTCACTTCAGCCTAGAAAGCGCCCCGGATCTTCGCATATAGATCAGTATCCAAGAAGTTGTAGTTCGGATCAAAGATACAGAAAGGCGCACGCAGCAGGGTTTCGGCCGTTGGACGCTCGCCGGGATCACTGCCAGCTCGTTAGCACGCCTGTCGTCCCGCCATAACCGGTATGGTGGTGCACTCACATAGTGAAACAATCATACATAAAGCTCAGCGCCGCCGGCCCAACCACAGTCGAAACCTCGTCCGGGATCGGCGGCGCCTGGTTCAATGATCCCAGCTTATAGATTGCACCAATAGCCTCTTCCTTACTCCACGGCCTGCGTCCGGCGAACATCTCCAGGACCACGCAGCCCAGCGACCAGATATCCACTTTAGCGCTATAGCCCTGCGACATCGCTTGTCGGGGGTCCATGTCATGAGACGCCACCATAGGCTGCGATTGCGCGCGAATGACTTCGGGCGCCATCCAGAAGACGGAGCCTTGCATACTGTTGGTGATGTCGTTATTGTACGGGTTGGTGGAGCGTTTCGAGATGCCGAAATCGGAGATCTTGCAGGTGCCGTCGAGGTCGAGGAGGATATTGTCGGCTTTGAGGTCGCGGTGCAGGATGCCTTCGTTATGCAGGTAAGCGAGGCCGTTGAGGGTTTGGCGCGTGAGGGAGGAAACGACCGGTTCTTCGAATTTGCCGTGTTTGCGAAGGCAGGAGCCGACGCTGCCTCCAGGGATGTACTCGAGGAAGATGCTGATGCTGAATTCTTTTCTCTCGCATCCTAGGTATTGCACGATATTGACGTGGTCGAGATGCTGCATGGTATCGATCTCCATATCCAGCGCTTTGACCATGTCCCGGATGCGATTCGGATCCGCATTGGGCGCCTTGGGATTGACTTCTACCTGCTTGACGGCCAGCAGCTCGCCAGTCGTCGTGTTCATACCGAGATAGACACGGCCGAAGGTACCCTTGCCGATCAGCTGACCGCGCATCCATTTGAACGTTGGCTGTCGCTCTGGTGCTTTGTTGACATGCTGCACATTGCCAGCTGGTATCGTGTCCTGCGGGATAGTATCCAAGTTGGTGATGAGCCTGCTTCCGCGCGGTGGCTTGATCTGCTCGATCCTCGCACCGAACATTTTCGTGCTCTTTCTCCTGACGATGCCACTGGAGGTATCTGCTCGGAGCGTACTAACGCGGTTCAGCGGGTTGCTGTACATGCCCGTAGCGCTCGGATGCCGCGACGACGCATGCGAGGAGACCGAAGGATGCTGCTGCATGTTGTAATTGTTCTTAACCACATCACGGATACTCTTCGTCCTGCCCAGCCCGCCTGACTTCCGCATACTCCTTTGAGCGACCGAGGTCAAGCCCATCTCCCCCCTCTTCAGCATCCCGACTTCGACCCCATGCGTCTCTGCCTCATCTGCACTAGACATCGGTGTGACACTCCGGCTACTATTGTGCAAATCCGACGCCGAGGCTTTAGTGCTGAGCATGCTTTTCTCCGTGCTTCCCGGACTCGTCTCCCCGCCTTCGTCCGGCGCATCCGCCATCGGCTGATCCAGGTCGACATTCGGAAAGAACTCATCGAGATGCTCTACGATGCCTTCAGCTGGCGGACGGTTGGCCCACATATCGCTCGCGAAGCTCTCCCGACGACCAGAGCCAAAGCGAGTCGCATCGTCCGGAGAGTCAGTGGACCAGTGATTCGAGGAAGCAGATTCCGGAGCGTAGCGTTGCATCTCTGGTGCATCGGCACCGGTGTCTACTGCGCTGGTGCTGCGGCTTGGCTCTGGCTGGTCAACGCGCACATTGTTCCTGCTCGTCTTCAATCTCAGCTCCGGCCGACTCGGTGAGCGGCTGCCAGGGGGAGACTGAGGAGTCATCCCGAGCACCTTCTGCGCCTTGGAGCTAGTTGTTGCAGGCGTGCTGGCGGCCTTAGGATCCGTTTTGTTGGCCAGGGGAATAGCGAACAACCCATCATCCGAGTCTTCATTCTCATCCTCTTCCCTCATCGCGGGAGACTGTGCGAAATCCACCTGCCTTGCCGGTAGGTCAAAGCTGGGCCCGCGCTTACTCTGCATCCTGTTTAACTGCGATGGCGGCGGATGGTGCGAGCTAGGACTCAACTCCGGCGTCCGCGCCCTCGCTGTACTCCTTGTTTGTGCCGTGGTGGGATCCGACGGCATCTTAATTGCCAGAGTCGGCCGCTGGCTAGCCTTGATCGTCTCTTCACCACCATCGTCCCAGTCCATCTCATCATATGCCGGTACCTTGAATTGCTGCCCACCCTTCGACATCGTGAATGGATTCCTGGCCGGATTTCCAGGACTGTTGCCTCTAAGCGATGCTTTCCGATCAAAATCCAGCCCAGTCTGCGCTCGTTCTGCGCTGCCCTCACCCACCAAGTCCGGTGCCGTCATACTGTGATGAAGCCCACTAGGCTGCGACGGCGTACCCGCGCTCGCCGTAGCCCGTCCAGCACCTGCCAGAGCAGCAGCAATGCCACCAGCAGCAGGTCGCTTACTATCTTCCTCAGGTATCGACCCATTCGAAATTCGCTTCCACGGCTCGTCCTTCCTGCTCGGCCAACTCGTCCGCGCATTCGTACCCTGCTTCTTCAGACTATTCGCCTTGACTAGCGTAGCCGTCGGATCCGGCACAGGCGGCGGCTTGCGCATAGGCACCAATGTATCCGTTCTGCGATCAAAATCTCCCGAGCCCGAGGAAGTTGGACGAGCAGTATCTGCATATGGTGATTGGCGCGGCTTATCGAAGTCGTGGACGCGCCTGCCAGCTTCTTCGTTCGACATGCGATTCCTTCTCTGCTCGAGGTAGGCTTTCTGCTTCCTCTCCGTCTCGCGGCGGTGCTCTTCTTGCTTGGCTTCGAGCAGAGCCTTCCGCTCGTGTTCGGGCAGGCTCTGGAAGTCTTGCTGCAGCATGTTCTCCTGCGAAATCGCATTCTCGGCTTTGCCTTCACCGCCCATGATGCCGGGCGCAGACATCGAGTCCGTGAGCTTGCGGTAGGTCTCATCGTCCAGCGGCCTGCCGGAGAAACTGGGCTTGTGCGCAGGACTCTGTGCGAAACCAAGGCCCAAGCCAGCACTTTCATGCTGTGTGCCGGTGCCTGGTACACGGAGGTAGAACTTGAGCTTGCCAGACGGGTCAGCCATACGCGTCACAGAACCCATGAGCAGCATATCACTGAGCGCTTCTTCATGTTCCAGCTGGCCTGGGCTAGTGATATGGATCGCCACGTCTGGACTCTCAGGTACACCCAAATTGTAGCAGATGACCGTCCGGAGCTGGTCAGCGGACTCCACCTCTGTGATGTCGATGAGACGGTAATTCCAGCCATCCGGAGTCACCATGACGAACTTCTTCTCATCTTTTCGCCCGTCTCGCAGCTTGTTTTGAGGTATCGGTGGGATTATATCCGCGGACTCGACACTGGTATGCGCACTCTTTCTGCTAGGTGGCCGCTCGCCCAGTGAGGTCTCGGAAGCACTGTTTTTGAGCCTGCTGTAGAGTGCGTTACTTTTTGGTGCATGCGGCGAAGCCGGACTCGTATCCTCTTCCGCCGTCGACTCGACGCCCACAGTCTTCTTCTCCCGTCGAAACTTGGCGAGGAAGCTCTTGTGCTCTTTCGCGCTCGAAGGTGTGTCACTGCTGCCGTGACGCCCAGCGGACTCCAGGGTCGGTCGCGAACCCTCTCCGGCGTTGCGCCTTCGCGTTTCCTCGGGAAGAGGCTTGCTGAACGCACTGTCGCCGTATTGGTTGCCCGGTGCGCTATGTCGACCCGGCGCAGGCGATGTACTTCCAGTCTGCGCGCCGGACTCTCCGCTCGTAGTGCGAAAGTGACTGTTTGCATAGTAGCGTCCGCCAGCACCATTGCCAGCAGGCCGAGCACTGTTAATGCCAGGGCTATGCTGCGGACTCACGAAACGTCCACCATTAGGTCCAAACTCAGCACTTCCGCTCGGCGAATGCCGTCTCTGCGCCTCGCCTATCGCGCCCAAAGCCGCAGTAGAATGCGTGCTCCGTCCATTTTCCTCCAACGATCTGGATAGCATGTCTAAACTCGCCGCCCTCTGCTGACCGGACATCCTTCGCTGCGCAATAGTCATACTAGGCGGCATCGACCGACCCGGTGACTCCGCCTCGCCAGCCGTCGTTGGCGTCGATCCAAATTGACCCAGCTCATTGCGCGCAACATTCGGCGAGCTCTCAACGCCTCCATCTGTGCCCGCGCTCTGCGTCCCAATGAATTGACTACTCTGCCTTCTCGTGTGCAACGGGAGACTAGTCGTGCTGCTCGTACCAGCCGTCGCAGGCGTGCCCGCGCCACCAGTCTTTAGGACGTCTCTTACCAGCCTCCTTATCCGCCTCGACTCCTCCCGCTCCTTCGTCTGGTCCCAAACAATCCCATTCGCCGTGCACTCTCGCGCCACCTGGGGCAAGACGGTCTGCGGCATGAATCCGATATTTCGCTGGCCGCCGGCTCTACCGATATCCAGGAAAGTCGAGCCATACACGTTCAAATGCTGGAAAGCAGCCTGCCATTCTTTACTGAAACCGTGGGCAGCCAGCCAAATCTGGACGCGCTCAGTGGGCCAATTGAGATCTTGCGGACTCGCTGGCGTCTCACCGGAAGAGGAGTGATCGCGGTTGCTTTGGCTGGAGTCATCGCCTCTATTCGTATTCGAGGCAGTCTGTGGGAAAGAGTACGGATTGTGAATCGATGCCGGCGAGGGATGCTCTTGCTTCTCTTTCGCCGGTAAGATGAGCGTCTTCTGCCGGGCAGTGGTTGGAGTAGGAGGCGGAAGATTGTTTTGCTGTGGCGGTGTAGGTGCTCTTTGTTGTTGCACAGGCGGCTGCTGATATGCATTGCCGTTATGCGGCGAGTTGGTGAGCCAACCAGTTTGCGCTGGTAGCTGGTAGTAGCTCTGATCTTGGTATTGCGAATATCCCTGATTGTGGCCATAATGCTGCATCGTCTGCGCTGCGATATCATTGCTCGCACTGAAGTCTCCAGAAGCGCCTCGGTAAAAGCTATTCTGCTGTTGCGGTTGCGGTCGCTGCGGAGCTTGCAAGCTGCTCATTGTAGGTGGCGAGGCCGACATATGTAACGGTGGGATGCCCACACCCGGGCCAAAACTCTCACCTCCAGGGATATACGTCGCTGAAGTCAATGGCTGGTCGGCAGGCGGCAGAGGCGGTAATTGCATATAATCGGAATACGCCATTGGGTCATATGTCCTTGGCTCCCGACTCTGCTGTTGCTGCTGAATCTGCGGCGGCGGGTAGGACATCGGTGCCCTACTACTCCAAGTTCCATACCCAGCGCTCGGCTGACTCGGCGGTGGCGGAATATTCATATGCGTCTGCCCCATCGCACTCACCGGCGGCCGCGGTGGTGGACCCGGCAGCTGCATCCCCTGATGACCCATCGGCGGCGCGCTCGGCAAAGGTGGCGGTGGAGGAATGTATGGTCCACCCCTCTGCTGCTGCTGATCCGACACATGTCTCTGCCCCGGCACCTGCCATCCTCCTGCGGCCGTCATCCCACCTCCCGGCGTCACCGGCGTGCCGCGCCGGAATTGCTCCTGCTGCTGCTGCTGCGCAGACTGCATCGTAGCGTCGACGGCGTAAGTCTGCGCGCGCGGCCTTGGCGCCGACGTAGAATGGCTCGTGTTTGAGGTTGCGGCAGCGGGATAAGGGCCTCCTGAAACTCCACCACCTGCACCTCCTCCTCCCACTCCCCGCAGCAGCGAGCTCGTATCGCCGTAACCCGCGCCGGGAATATCATTCAGCACCACGCCCGAGGGCACACTAAGCTGATGCGCACGGAACTGCTGCGAGCCAGGTGGTGGGGTCGCGTGTCGAGAGGCCGGGTCGTTGTTGATCGGAGTGCCGGAGCGGGTATTGCTGCTGGAGCGCTGACGGGCGTTGGCGGCGGCGACGACGGCAGAGCTGATCATATCAACCCGACTCTTCTCGTCGCGCTCTTGTCGTTTGTGCCACGAGGTCTAGGGCGACAGGATGCTTTGCGGATCCGCTCACGTCATCTCTGTCTACTGTTTCTGAGCCTGTTCCTCGCGAGTCCCTCCGGCTCGCCACCGTCCTATTCTCCTGCGTACTGCAGTCCCCCCAATGCCGTGTACCTCGACGCACGCGAGCTTCCCCACGGCGCTCGCATACATGAAAAGGAACATGTGCAGTCCTCCGCTCGGCGGTCCGTGAAGGCCCAAGCTGCGCGGCAGCCACGGCGAGGCTCTGGGATCCTGTTTGTCGGGTCCTGCGTGCGCTAGCACAATGCCCACGTTGTTGTATGCACTACCTGAGACCACAGCTGAACGAGGAGCACGAGAGCTGGATTACGGGATCACGACTCTGTCGTATGATACGAGCGATCTTGGCCGCTGGGCTATAGTACAGACTCGTGAGGGACCGTCAGACGGAGTTCGCACTAGCCACGTGAGGCTGAGGGTTTGGCTTTCACGGTTGGCTAGCCGAGAAGCTTGAAATGGCACCGCGGGGTCGCTCTCCGACGGCTGGCGACAAACTCGAGACGAGGCTAGATCGACTTGACTCGGCAGCTTATGGACTCGCCAGGGTCCCATCACTGTCGACATAATCAGATATCATCCCGGGAAGCCCCCTCTCGCCATCTTCCTCGCCCTCTGATCCCGCCGGTTGTGGTTCGCACGACTTCCCTTATTCGCCTCTTTCCTCCTCTGCGCGTTCGCCGTGGACGGATCACTCGACGGGCCCCCCGCATTGCCGCCCCTCCCTCTGCCCCTCCCTCTGCCTCCACGACCTCTGCCTCTGAATCCACCTCTCTCGCCGTCACCACCAGGCGCATCCGAGTCTTCCGTCTCCGTCCCGCCAGGCGATTCTCTGTACGCTGTCCTACCTATCTCCGTCTGCCTCCCGTCGAAAGCACCCGCACCACTGAAGCGCTCCTCGAGCCTTTTCAGTCGTCTAGGCTCACGTTGGAGCATGATGGCCCATCCTTCGATGGCCTCGTCTGTCATGCCCGTTTCTTTCTTCAGTGCCTGCCGTGCCTGCCCTCTCCTCACATCGAAGGTCCGACCGAATACCTCGGGCCCAGACTTGTATGCTGTAAACAGTGCAGCATCGTTCTCCTCCAGCGTCACTTTGGCGACAGGGCCGGGCTCGCCATCAGGATGCGCCGTATCGACCGTTCCGCCTACATCATCGACATCGTATGTATCGTCAGGCTCATCGTCATCGGCGTCGAAAGCTGCGAGTGCGGACAGGATTGCAGACTTGTTCGCTAGTCCAGAGGCGGTGCGTTCAGCTTTGCCAAGATGCAGGCGAGATGCATCAGCCATCAGCAGATCGTCGTCATCGAAGACGTTGCGGCGATCCGGGACGAACGGTTCAGGCGGGGGTGGCGTGGATCTTGGTGCGAGGTGGTTTGCGATTTGCCCAGGAGAGGAGTCGTAGATCGGGGCATCTTCTGATCGATCGAGTTCGGAGAAATATGGCGGCAGAGTCTCATCCAGGAGGTGTGCGGTGACTTGTTCGACATTGTCATCATACTCGTCGAGAAGTTTGAGAACGAAGCCAGCCCCAAGGTCCGGAAACAGATCCTGGACCTGCGTGACGAGGCTCATGCGATGGATGTGAAGGTCGCCATTCGTTTGCCGCCCTTTGCCTTGACCTTTCGATACCGTGCGCTTAACATGCTTCCTCGGTCGGGAGATGCTGGGTGTTCGGTAGGTCTCTAGTGCGTTCAGAAGCTTGCTTAGCCGCTCAGCGCCTTTGCCGGATGCTGTTCTTCGTAGTTTGGCGATGATCACGGTATTGGTAACTAAGTCGTGCAGTAGAGCCGACTTCTCTTTCTGTTGGTCGGCCTGAGTCTTGAGGCTGTACAAACAGTCTGTGAGTGCCGAGGTGTGTGGCTGCTCACCCGCTACAAGGGACGTCAAGCCGAGATAGGCAACACTTGCTACGGCGTACTTCATCCCGTCACCGTCCGACTTACTGTAAGCCAACGCTAGGGCGTCCAAAAAGTCGGATCCTGTCATGAAGAAGACTCCTGCCTCTGGCGAAGCTCGAACGAATGGAGCTAATCTCTTCAGATCAGTCGGCAGCGTGGTAGCTTGAGATTCCAGCCTACTAATCAGCACTGTCTTGTGCTTCTGCAGTACGCCCTCCAGCACCGATGCATTTCGCTTCCACAAGCTGTCCATCAGCCGCGTCAAAGCCGAGCTTCGGACATGCGCATAGCTGAAGTCCGCAAGGAAGTCCCAGGTCAACAGAGAGTCCGGCAAGAAGTCGTCGGTGATGAGTCGCCCGACGATGCTGAAACATGATCGTTGCAGACGTCGTTCTTGAGGGTTTAATAGTGACGCATCGGTGGGATCCACGTTGGCAAGTTCCGAGTAGAACGAGTGGAAGAAGTTGACGAGGCTATCGTTCTCCTTAAGTGATCTTTGCAGTGCCTCGGACGATATGTGGATGTATGCGTCTGCAAGCGTGATCCAGGCGTCCAGACATGCTTCCCATTCGGCAGGAGCAATGCTCAGTCTGATGTTGGCGGGTGGCAACGGTGCAAATGGCGGGAGCGACATGACGAGTTCTCTCGCAGCCGCTTCTGTCGTCCAAGCCTGACCCTCTCCTGCGAATCTCTTTCGCCGTACGAGACACGCGTGGCCCTGTCAAGGAAGTGCAAGGTGTGTCATCGTCAAGCAGCCGCATGCGCTTGATATTTGCCCAAAACGGCTTAGCGGGATCGCAATCTTGGCAAATCCCACGAACTTCTTCAATTCCCACGCGCGGGCGATACAAGACTTTGCTCTGCACCGATCATCACTTTGCCGTGCCACACCGTGACCGAGGTATGCACCATCTGATCCGCCCGGCAATACTCGCGGCATACTGACAGCGTGCGCGCAGTCGTGATCGGACACCCTACGCAGTTACCAAGACCGACCTAACCACCCCCGCGCAAACCAACCGCAATCATGTCTTTCCAAGACCCCAAGAAGACCTCTCAACTCGAGGCGCCCAAGATCCACAAGATCCGCATCACCCTCACTAGCCGCAAGGTCGCGTCGCTCGAGAAAGTCTGCAGCGAGCTGATCGAGCGCGCCAAGAGCAAGGAATTGCGCGTCAAGGGCCCGGTCCGCATGCCGACCAAGAACCTCAAGATCACGACCCGCAAGACGCCTTGTGGTGAGGGTTCGAAGACTTGGGACATGTACGAGATGAGGTAAGTCAAGCTGTGGGTTGGGAAAGCTGGTGGAATGAAGGGCTGACAGGGGTTGCATTGCAGGATCCACAAGCGTTTGATTGACCTGAACGCCCCCACTGAGGTCGTCAAGCAGATCATCATCAACATCGAGGCTGGTGTTGAGGTTGAGGTTACCATTGCTGCCTAAGCGATTAGTTACAGCAGATGCGCCGAGGGGACGTGTTCGCCCAGTCAAGCTACAGCTAGGACATATTCAGCGTATCACGGAATCCTCCCGTCCAACTCTTTACCTCCCCTCTCTTCAGTGAAGTCTCACCTTCTTGAAGTTTGTGGCGACACTCGTCGACGCGACATAGGTGGGTATGCCAGACCAACACAGATCTGGAACTCTTCCATTCCGTTCTTGAACCTGAGCACTCATTGCAGCGATGAAAAGTCTACACTGGTATCTCGCGCGTAACATGCTCTCAACCGATAAGATAACATGAGGACTCGAACTTTGCACCGGCCCAAATCATCGACCACCGATCTGCCCCTTAGGTATCGGCCTGATCCAGCAAACCGACAAATTGATCGCAATAGTCATGACCCCAATGATCCACAACGACTTGAAGTAATTCGCATAATTGTACCGGAACACAATCGCGAAGATGATCCCGCCAAAGTTACCACTCGCGCCAGTGCATCCAGACACGATACCATTGGCGTGCGGGTGCACATGCGGCACCAAGGAGTAGTTCAGTCCGTTCGCACCCTCCATGAAGAAAGCCAGAAGGATGCCGATGAGTAACACGAGCGTGTATAGGTTATCAGTCCTCGATACACCGATAGCAATGAGGATGGCGCCCATGATGATGCTGTATGTGTGCAGCAGGATTTTCTTCGCCCAGACGCTTTTGGTTGATCGGTAGGCGAAGTCAGAGACAATGCCGCCCAGAGGTCGAAATATGACGTTCACGAGCCCGAACATCGCGGCCCAGTTGCCGGAGCCCTGGAGGCCAAGGCTCTTGAACTGCTTAACGTAGAATGTCCCGAGAATGCTGTTGACAGCGAGCTCTGTGCCGAAGGTGCAGAAGTAGCAGGCCGCAGTGGTCAAGGTCTGGGGTGAGAAGATGACGTGCATCGATTCTTTCAACGAGGGCTTCTGGACGACTTCGCCGCGGGCGGTGTCGATCATTTGCTGTTCACCAATCTGCGCTTCGTGGTCGTCGAAGGTGCCGCGGGTGTTGTCAAGCTTCTTCTCCTCGTTCTCAAGGCCGGAAGGAGAGGGTGAGCGGTCGGGGTCTACCTTGGGCTCGTCTGCTACCGTGCCGGGAACATCGACGACCGCAAACGTGACACCGTGCTGACGAAGGTTGTTCTCGGCAGCTTGAAAGCGGTCGGCCCATTTACCGGTCGGCGTGTCTGGACACAAGAGGATGAGGGCAACGGCGACTGCGGTGATGACAATGCCCGGAACGACGAACGAGACCCGCCACGCGTTGTGGTGCGAGAGGCCGTTCTTGACAAGCGACTTGTAGACGGCAGGCATGATGAAGTAGGTGATCCCGCCACCGGCATTCCCCAAGCCTGCTGTGAGGGAGTTGGCGGTACCGACGATGTTCTTGTCGAAAAACCCCGTTGTCCATACTTGGCAGGGCACGAAGCTCCCGCCAAGGATGCCAATGAAGAAGCGGAGGGCATACAGTTCACCTGCAGTGAAGGCTGTGCCAGCTAAGAAGGTCGGGATCGCGCCAATGAGCAAGCATCCAGCGAAGGTCCATCGAGGTCCAAATCGATCGCAGCACGGCCCAGCGATCAGGCGAACAAGCAATGTTGCGCAGAGGGCAATGATGTTGGAGTTACTGACTTGGACTTTCGTAAGGTGGAGGTCTTTGGCGATCACATCGCTGAGGAGCGGCGGGAATGCATACCTATGAAGGGGTCAGTGTCGACCCTCTTTAGATGGGTGTTTTTGACGCGATGACTTACCATGACCAGAAGGCGATGAAGAAGCCGAACCAGGAGAAGAAAAAAACCCGACCGTAGACGCTTATGGGGTTTAGCAACGGTACTGAACGGGCTTTGCGGTTGATAGGGTTGACCTCTGGTGCAGAGACCAGGAGAGATAGTGAGAAGGCCATGGCAACCCCGCGTCTCCACACTGATTCAGGCGGGAACCCAGGAACGCTGAAATCGACGCCGATGAGGAGGGGAAAGCACAAGACGCTTGCTAGTAGGGTGAGAGGACGATGTGACTACAGCCCGAACAGTCTGAAGAGGGCAGTGGTCGGTGATCTTAATACTCAACACAGGCTTTGACGTAGACGTGCGTCTCCGGTATACAGTGATCTCCCACTATCACCAGAATGCTACAAGTCCGCGGCTCGTCCCAGACGGAGATCTGGCTCACGGTGCCGTATCGCTGCTGGGGAAGGAGTGAACCACCCGGACGTCTTCAGGAGATAGGGCGCAGCTCAACTGATAAGAGCCGCTCGACAGTTCAGGACGTGCATCCAGGCCGCATACAGGTGGCGCCGGATGTTTTCGGCCCACGCTTCCAGATCCTTCAGATCTCGTTTATTATTGCTGGCCATGGACGTCTGGGACGCCGCAACCAGTCCTCGAGTTTGGTTTCTCCGACGAGCCTGTCGAGAACATCCGGACGAAGAGATTACGAGGAATCCATAGTGTCTCCTCCTGCGGACGTTGCGAGCCCGGTACCAGTCGATTGTTGTTTTGTTTCGCGGCTGGTACTGCAAACGATGGTCGCGGTGAAATGTCGCGAACATGCCCATCAACCTCGACGGCCTCCAGACTGTGAGATGCTAGCTATTTCGCAGCCATCACGGGGATGCGGTCCTGCAGATTGTTCTCTCAGCCGCCTGGTGTGCTCCAGGGAGCGCCCTATCTATGGCCGAAGATAAGGATCCGCTTTTGGATAGGCCTTATCAGAGAGGATGAGACGCCGAGGATGCAGCCTCAACCGTGTGGATATCTCACGCAGATACTCGTGGGCCCACGAGAGGTTCTTGAGAGCCATCTCCGGTCCTTGCTTTTTGTTCGCAAAGAACATTGAGTCAAGACCTCATTCCTGTCGCGGCGCTGTGCTCTGCCGGGTGGGTTCTCGGCCACCGCATCGTGATCGGGCGGCATTGTTGAATCATTTGGCACTCCTGATTCGCTGATGCAGTCTTCGGGTCCAGAGATCGCTGTCGAGTGGGACTGAAGCCATGGTATTTGCGACTGCCGTCTGCGTTGAGGTGCGGTGGGCGTCTGGAAGGTTTCGGTAGTGCCGAATGGGGCCTCCCGCAACGTCACGTGCGGACGCGACAGCCTAACTGCAGCGCCCATCTAGACTTGCTCTACCACGATCCCCTACTCTTTCTGCAACTTCCCCAACAGCAGATGAGAAACATGAACGGAAATTGACATCAACTCCAGAAGCGTGAATTCCAAGGCTGGTGATGCAGCAATCGCAGCGCTGGGCCGGCCCCCGACCATTGAATGCCGGTGATGCCATGTCTGCCGTCGTGATCGAGCACTTCAACGCTGCCTTCATCGCGAGGAATTGTACGCTGTGCATGCAAAGAGCAAGATGCCGTCATCACGGAGACCTACTACGCTGACCATCTTGGAGTGATCAGGAGCAGAGTCTCGGCTGCGCTGGAGGCGATCTCACTAATCGCATTCCGCAAGATTTGGCGACAAAAAAGGTGTGTATGTTTTCATTCCCCGCCATTCCGGCACGTAGCCCAGCCCTTGGACCACTCCCAGCACTCTTCGTGGATGTCGCGATGAATCTGTATCTTGTGCACGCTCATTTGCTGTTCGTTGCGCCCTCTACGGCCTTCAAACTTGGTCGAATCGCTGGCCTTTACACTCGTTTTTATTCGGCCTATCTACTCTTCATCAGAATGCGTGGAATCTGCAGCGCGACAGTCGCGCTCGCATTGGGAATATTGGACATTGCGACGGCCCAGGTCGTAACAATCACAGAGTACGCCAGCGCCTGCAGCGCAGTATATACTACTGGCTCGCGGACAGTGACGGTGGTGCAATCGACGGTCACGGTACAGCCGGCACCCTGGAACGACACCGCCGCCAACAACGGAACCCCATTCGTACTGGAGCTTTCACCTGCGCTCGGCTCAACTCGAAGACGGCAATCTTCTCAAGCAACCTACCTTTTGGCAAATGGCAACACCACAGCGAACGCCAGCATGGCGGCTCAATACAAGATTATCGATGGCCAGCTGCTGGTTGCCAACGGTGGCTTTGTGACGACAAACCCAGGGATTGCTCACGAGCCTTTTGCGATAGCATCGACTGCTGGCAGCATCAGCACGAACTTCTCTGTGAATGACGGCATTTTGAGCTGGGACAACTCGGCGTTCGATAATGGCACTGCCATGCTCTTCAAGACGCCGGCGACTCTTGCCGTCAACGCGGAGATCATCATTCGTTTCTCCGGTGAGATTGACCCTTCGTGGGCAGCAGTGAGTCTTGCAGCGAAGCCCGGTATGTACACCACAACGACACGAGGATGCCGCCGGCGACTGACATCGGCACAGCTGCTTCCACAGTGCAGCCAAAATCCACGCAATCGGTATCTGTTTCGACTAATTTCATCCTCGGACCGTCCGCTTCGGCACCCGCCACATTTACCAGTATGTCCTCGCGGTCCGCCACTACGATCGCTTCTGCTAGCCCCTCCACATCCTCTTCGACGCAGAATGGCCTTTGCGGTGCAGGTAACAATGGCTTGACGTGCACTGGGTCAGACTTTGGTCTTTGCTGTAGCTCGTATGGCTACTGTGGATCGGGGAGCTCCTACTGCGGAGTGGGCTGCCAATCTCCCTACGGCACTTGCTGGACCAATTTCAGCAGTGCTGCAGCGTCGAGCTATAGTATGGCGGCGGGCACTTCAAGCTCTGCCGGGAGCGCCACAAGCACGACGTCAAGCGCCACAGGCAGTGGTTCGGCATACCCGACATTTGCGTGTCCAGCGAACAATGGATCTACAGTGGTTGATCTGCAAGGCGTTGAATATCAAATTTGCTGTGGCATGGACACCCTGCCAGGCGCCTTCGCTTCTACTCTTGTATACCATTCATTCGACGAGTGTTTCGGGCTCTGCGACAGTGAAGCAGGATGCACCGGCTTCACCTACGAGGGTGGAACGAACGGAGTGGGCTCTGGTACCTGCTTCTTCAAGATGGGACGAGTCACGTTTACCAGCGGCAATCCTGCCGATGTTGCTGCAATCAAGGTCACCGCGACCTTATCTTCTTCGACGCCCACGGCCACGTTCAGTACAGGACCAATCGGACCGGTTGGACCAGGCATCTCGCCTACAAGTCGGTCAGCCTACAATACTACTTCGTACAGTACGTCTTTTACGATGGGCTTGTCGATCTCCTCGAGCTTCACATCTGCTTCGTATGCCAGCACTTCGTCATCCTCCTTTATGACGGCTTCTACACAAAGTTCGAGCTCAGCCAGCAGCGCCGCGACTCCGCCACCGGTATCGCCAAACGGTCACTGCGGCGCCACAGATGGCTACACTTGCAGCGGCTCGACGTTCGGCATGTGCTGTAGCTCAAGCGGATACTGTGGCAACACCACTGACTACTGCCTGGCGGGCTGTCAATCTGGCTTCGGTTCGTGCACGCCCCAGCGCGGCGACCAGGTCTCCTCCAACGGGTACTGTGGCGCGAGCAATGGCAACATGACTTGCACCGGAAGCGCTTTCGGGACATGCTGCAGCATCTATGGCGTCTGTGGATCCTCGGCGGCTTACTGCGTTGCTGGTGTCTGCGATCCCATGTACGGCATATGCAATTCGACATCGTTGAGCAGCATATCGTCGTCGATGGCCACCACAGCCTCTCCGATAAGTTCGTCCATGAGAATGAATACATCCTCTCCGACATCCTCAGCGACATCGTCTAGCTCGTCCGAAGCGCGAAGCTCCTCCGCCGTGTCGAGCTCTTCTTCGGCCTCAACCTCTGCAAGCGGCTCGTCCAGCTATAGTAACTCTTCGAGTCTTGGCAGCTCTTCCACCCTTGGCAGCTCTTCCAGCTATAGTAGCTCTTCGAGTATTAGCAGCTCCAGCTACAGTAGCATGATGAGCACCTCTTCATCGCTGTCGGCCTCGACTTCAACATCAACATACGCGCCTGCCTCAAGCAATTCCAGTGCCGGTCTCAATTCAACTTCGAGCCGCTCATCAAGCTCCCCGGCATCATCAAGCAGCATCTCCAGCAGCACGATAAGCAACTCCAGCGGTCCCATCACCTCCAGCGCCTCAACGACCTCCCGCGCCACCACCACCTCTAGCTCCGCCACCACCTCCAGCTCCGGCCCGGCAACCAACACCCTCCTCGTCCTGACCTCACCCACGCCCTGCCCCTTCGGCGATCCCGCCGGCACAAACGAAGACGATAACTACTGCAACATCACGCTCCCCTTCAACTGGCAAATCTACGCCCAACAATCCCCGACCCTCTATGCCAGCGTCAACGGCTACATCTCCATCCTCGAGGGCTCCATGCAATACCAAGTCCAAGCGCTCCCGGATCCGCACATCCCGAACAACACCGTCGTGCCATACCTGGCGGACCTTTATATTTCGGGGTCGGCGAATCCGGTGCAAGGGATCTGGTACCAGGCTAACAGCACCGGGGTCACGATCGAGTATTACACGAGCAGGTACCAGGCGGCAAGCGAGATCTATCACTTCACGGTGTCGTATGTGACGACGAAGCCGGGGGTGTATGTGTACACGTACTACTCGACCGGTAGCGCCGCGGACGATGGGCTGCATGCTGCGGTCGGGGCGCAGGGGAGTAAGTATACCGTCCTCCGCGCGCGAAGGGGCTCGGGCTGACGCGATCTTTTGCAGTTAATGTGCAGGGCTCCCAGGTGGGCACCACGTACGCCGCCTTCACCAACACGACCACGCCGGGCTTGATCGTGACCTGCGACACCAATACGAACAGCTGCGTGACGACGAGGGTGGGCGCCGCGGCGGGCACTTGAGAGACCTGGACGATATCTGGAATGGGAGCGAATCGGTGGCATGCGCGGCGCGTCTTGTAATGCATCTTAGGCGCCGGTTTGCGACGTCATGTAATTCCTCCGCGTAGCCCACACAAGAGCTGCCAGAGACCAACAATGAGCTATGCGCTGTCCCACCAAAGTCGTTGACATTCCAGATTGTAGGGAGCAGAGCGACGCGAAATGCACCAGTGATCGTTCCAGCCCGCCCGTAAGGAGGGCGGTTTTGTGTGAATCGAACTGCTTGCGAAAGTATGACCTTGTTCCCAGCTACTGCCCTGTCAGCCCTGAACCGTATTCAAGGCCATATTTTATCTATGCAACGACCGCTTCACGTCCGAGCAGGATGGTGGAAGGGCCCAGTAGGACTCGGGTGCCCACGGCTCGGCTGTGATTGACGGCCAACACAAGTGGAAAAAGGTACCGACGCCTTGCGCTGCTGCGCGCGAGACAGCACGGGAGATGGACGATGCGAAGATTTGGCTTGAATGCAGAAAGGGGGGGGGGGAATAGTACACCACTGCTAAAGAGCCACACTTGGTATCACCGAACCGCAGAAAAACCATTGCAGCAATGAGAAGAAGCCGGAAGAGAAATCTCGCCCACCCTACACAGATCCGTCTGACGCAAAATCCATCCGCCTGCTCCGACTCCTTCCTCTACCGACTGCTCGCCCGCCCAATCGCAAAAGTCACCACGACCACCACCCCCAACACCACCAGAGCGCCCCGTAAGAGCATCTCGTTCGGCACTCCCGGGAGGATCTGTTCTTGCTGGCCAGTCTTGGGAGATGTCGCGCTCTTGCGTTCGCGGCGCCGTTCCGTTACATGCGAGACCACTCCCTGCTCTCCGTCTTCTTCTTCTTCTTCTTCCTCCTCCTCGCCGCCTTCCTCGTCCTCTTCAGCCGGAGCATAGACTTTGCGAGGCCGGATCTGGCTTTCCGGGGGAGTCGGAGGGATGGAGACCGAGGCCGGTTGTGGGTCTAGAGTGATGGGGATTGCAGGTCTCTCCGGATGGTGCACGAACAGATCAACTTTATCCTTCCGTGCCTGTCGGGCGAGCGCGATGGCTTCGAGCAAATCGGCGTCGGTGGTGAGGGAGACGGTATCGCCTTCGTTGTCGAGATAACTGAGCGCGAAGCCCGTGTGGCTGAGACTGCCTTCTTCGAACGTCGGGGTGCCGCCGAGGGCTTCGGCTTCGTGGCCGAGTTTTTCCGCGACGGCGGCGACGAGGTCGGCGAGCCCGGATGCGGCGACGACTTGTAAGCGGTGCACGCGCCCGCCGGGGGCTTTGAATTTGAAGGTGAATGGCGCCGCTTCGCTCGGGCTGGCGTATTCGAGCGCGCTGTGCTCGTCGGTATCTGGCACGCCGTTATGCGACGCCGAGTCGCCGGGTAGGACGGAGTCCAGCCGGTCCATGCCGGGACGGTGTTGCATGTGGTCTGGTGACCCGACGGCGGAGGAACGGGGGTCTGCGGAGTGAAGCGGGAGGTGCGAGGAGCCTTCGCCGGACATCAGGGATTCCGTGTCCCCGTGGTCCATGGACATCCAGAAGCGGTTCCAGGCCGGGCCTTCGGAGTCGCCGGTGGACATGGAGTTGATCTGGCAAGAAGTCAGTGGGAAGAGGGTGGTGTGGGAGGTGGGAGGGGTCAAGAGGCGGACTGACCTGGTCGAGTGTAGCGTAGGTGAGTTTCAGCACATCCACCATCCCGACAATCTCGTCGCTCTCCTTGTTCATGACCGGAAGATTGAGGTAATGTCCGTCGTGCATCTTGCGCAGAGCCTGCTGGATACTCATGTCCAGCGGCGCGAAGTCCGGGTGCGGCGTCATGACGCGGATCACGCTGCAGGTTGCTGGGTCGAGGCCTGCGGCGATGACACGCAGGACGACATCTTTGGAGGTGAAGATGCCGGTGATCTGTCCCTGGTCCTGGACCAACACCGCCGTCGTATGGTTCTCTTTCATGAGCTGCGCGGCTTCTTTCACGCTCGTGCGGACCGAGACGGTCGTCGGTGGCAAGCCGTTCAAGACCGACTCCAGGGTCGGGCCGGACATGCGCTGTCGGACCGCTTCGACGTACTGGATGATCTGCTGGGGCTGGCTGGAGCCGAGTTCGGCCTGCACGCCCTCCAGCGCATCGTAGAGTTTCTTGCTCGAGCTGTAGGCCCGCTCGAGCTTCTCCATGGCGTCGTAGAAGCACTTGGTGATGTCGAGGATGCCGGAGATGTCGTGGTTCTCGTCCATGACCGGCAAGTGCCGGAAGCCCTTTCTCACCATCAAGTCCAAAGCGTCGGTTGCGCTGGTGTCCGTCTTGGCGCACAGCGGGTTCTTGGTCATGATCTCGGCGATGGTGACGTTGTTTGCCTTGAGCCCCACGCCGACGACCCGGAACGCGAGGTCCTTGGCTGTGAAGATGCCGGCGATGCGGTCGTCGTCGTCGGTCACGAGCACGCAGTCCTCGCGCTTGGCGGCCATCAGCTGAGCCGCCTCGGTGACGGTGGTGTTGGGCTTGATCTGCAGCGCTTGGTTCGGACGCAGGGCGAGGACGGTGCCGGGCGGCGCTTTGCGGGTGTGTCGTGCGCGGCCGGCCGGCGCTCGCTTCTTGTTGAGGTCTTTCTCGATCTTGCTGCGGATGGCCTGGGCATGATGATCAGCGGGCCGTAGGCGACGGGGCGGTGCAGCATGTCAGACCTCATCGCGCTTCGACTGCTTCGCCCGACTGGCGCTGTACGCGGAGCCGGCATCGCTCAGGCTGCTCTCGAGCTTCGGCCGTGGGATGTTCGAGGGGCTGTCGGAGAAGGCCTGGGTGGGCTGCGGCCGGCTGCTCTTGGGCGTGCCTCTGAAGGTGCCCGTGGACGACATCGTGATGCTGCAACCGCTTCCCGAACACCCGGTGCAGGTGTATGCGGACAACTGCACGGGTGGTTGTTGTTGTTGTTGTTGTCGTGCGGAGAGGAGGGTTGCGGCGAGGCATTCCCGGGCATCGCAGAGTAAACAGACGAAGCTCGCCGCGGCAGGGATTCGTGCGGTGCAGCTGCTGCTTAGGGCGCCGGCTGGTGCTCCGGAGACGCCCGCATGCGCCACACCCCCCGTCAGCCACTGCCAAGGCCCCACGCGCAGCAATTCCACAGCACCAAGTCCGCGCATCACCAGCACGCACAACCTCGCCGTCGACTCCTTGCCTCCCCCTCCGCCAACACCGAGCGTTCCCCCTTCAGCAAGTCGACACGCACTTGCTGAATCCGCCCATCACACTCGCCCAGCATGGTCAAGAAGCGCGCGAACAAGTACGACCCCCACCGACCGTTTGCGAGACACACATATGTAGACGGGTGTGTAGGAGTACGGATTGCTAACGGATGTTCTTCTCCGCAGCGGCCGCAACAAGAAGGGCCGCGGCCACGTCAAGCCCATCAGATGCTCCAACTGCTCGCGATGCACGCCCAAGGACAAGGCGATCAAGAGATTCACGATCCGGAACATGGTCGAGTCGGCCGCTATCCGTATGTCCATCCAACCCCGCCCCACGACGCAGAGCTTCTGGCGCGAGACAAGTGAGAAGGAACGGACAGCGAGGGGACAGACTGACAGGATGCCTTCGCGCAGGTGATATCTCCGATGCCTCCGTCTTCCAAGAGTACTCCGTCCCCAAGATGTACCTGAAGCTCCAGTACTGCGTCTCCTGCGCTATTCACGGCAAGATCGTTCGGTACGCACCTGTCCCACCTCCCCCTGCAGCCCTACGCTGGGGTCCGGAGCACTAATCCATGTGCAGTGTCCGCTCGCGCGAGGGCCGCCGCAACCGCGCCCCTCCGCCTCGGGTGCGGTACAACAAGGACGGCAAGAAGGTCAACCCGGCCGCCGCGGCACGCGGTGTTGGCGGGAACGTTGCTGCGGCGAACTAGACGTCGCACAAGTCAGACGGTGAATGGTGGCTGATGGAGAGGGGCATGAGGTATGGCGCATGGATAGGTTTGAACCGACACCCGTCACTGCCGGAAGAAACCCGGAGTGGCTTGGTGGGCGCGATGTAAGAAGAATCGGGCTGCAAGGGACGCCATTCGGTCTGCCTCAGGGCCACTCAGATACACGTTCAAAGCGATGCAACGACCTTCTTGGCCCCAGTCACTACCAAGTGCCGTACCACGTCACAAGGTTCGCATTACGAATGTCCGGGAGGAGCGGGATGGCGATGCAAAGTCGTACCGGTACAAGCATCTCAATCCATCCGCCTCTTCGGCACCGGATCCACTGCACCACCACTCGTTTCCTGTGCCTTGGTGTCGGTGGTGGCGGCCACATCATCCCCATCGTCCCAATCCGCCTCATTCTCATCCCAGTTATCCAGCTCCTCCGTTACATTCGTCGCCTTGCTCGCCGCCGTAGCTCCCGCATCAGCCTGTCCTGGCCCGGTCTCTCCTCCGACAGCCACCGTGCCCCCCTCCTCCCGCTCCTCCGCCCCCTCCCTTCCCACGTCCCCCAACTCCACATCCCTCTCCCCGTTCTCCTCTCCATCCTCTAAGGCCTCCCCAGGCACGATGTCGTAATGCTTGTTCCTCCGCCTACGCTCCAGCATCCGCTTGTGGTACCAACTGCACAGCAGCAATGCCAACGTCGACCCCACGACATTCGCCGCTATGTCCAGGGGATCGAAGTCCCTGCCATTGGGCAGCAGGGCTTGGGCGATCTCGGAGCCGATGGCGAGGCCCGCGGTGCAGGTCAGGAGGGTGAGGTGGATGGCGCGGCGCCGGGGGAGTTCGGGCGCGAAGTAGAAGGTCGCCTGTGTCACCGGTCCCGCGTTAGTATGGGTGGTTGTGTTGGGTGCGTGGGTGTGTTAGGTGTGTGGGTGGGGCGGGCGGGGGCCGCACGTACGGTGAGCAGGAAGAAGGTGATGAAGTGCAGGCCCTTGTCGCTCTGGCCGTAGGAGGGGATCTTTTGGGTGCTGAGGCCTAGGTAGGCGGCGGCGAGGAGGAGGAGGGCGAAGGCGGCTGTGGTGTGTGTCGCGTTAGCATGCTTGCACCGTGCATTTCGTCCCCCATTGACCGCGGACGTGGTGGTGGACGTACCCGCGAAGGGCTTGCGGATGCGGAGGCCTGGCATTGTGGTTCTGGCTAGCTGTGCGACATGTTCACGCGTCTGACGGGTGCTTCAGGACGTGGAATCGTGGACTGTACACATCTGAAAAAGGTCCGGCACGGTATTGTCGAAGTGAACGTCACATGCGAGCAGCGCAAAGCCCAGAACAGCCGTCGCATCCACCGTCCGCCCCCGTCAGCGTCGGCAGCCCATTCTCTGCTTTCCCCGGACGTCATCTCCAAACCGCACCTACATCAGAGGAGAAGCAGCTGCGCGCCCCCCCTCCACCCCCAATCATCACCGCGCACCGCACCGCCGCCATATTCCATCAAACAACACACATGCCCATCTTCTCCACGCGCCGCCGATTCTGATGGTGCCTACATCGTCGCCACCATCGCCATCATCGCCGTCCCCGCCGCGCCGCCGTCGAAGGACCCGGACTGCGGTACGCGCGCGGCTGTGCTGCGTGCCAAAGCCGAGCGGGCCACGGTCACGCCCACGGCCACGCCCACGGCCACGCCCACGGTCACGGGGATGAGCACGCCGTCGCGCTCCCACTCCGCCACCGCCACGCGCCCGACGAGCAATGGGGGCTTCGCTGCGCATGCGCCGCCGGTGTGGCGCGGCGTGAGCATGGGGCGAGAGGGCGCGGCGGGTGCGGTCGCCGCGCCCGCGCACGCCCCCGCGCCCGCGGCGTCGAGTGCCGCCGAGGCCGAGGGCGAGGAGGAGGACGAGGAGGATTTCGTGTACGCGGCGCTCAGGCAGAGGTGGGACATGGTCGAGGGCCGGGTCGCGGCGCTGTTCGGTGCGGCCGCGAGCAGGGAGAGGCGGCATGGCGCTACCGCTGCTGGGCCGCAGGGGAAGAGTGCCAAGGCTGACGAGGGAGTGGTGCCGCCGCCGCCGCCGACCAAAGCAGCCAGGCAGATTGATGATGATTATGGGGACGATGAGGATGAGGAGGAAGAGGAGCAGGAGGAGGAGGATGAGGAGGCGGAGGAGGAGGCGGCGGCGGCGGCGCCCGGGGAGAAGGAGACGCCGGTCAAGGCCAAGCCGAAGCCTGCAATGCCCAACGGTCTGTCGGCCCCTGCGGTGCGGTCGCCCGTCCCATCGAGTAAGCCCGGTATCACGCGAGTTAGCAGCACAAACTCTTCTGGCGAGCAGGCCAAGAGTTCCGAGGACGTGCGCAAGCAGTTGGAGGAGAGCAAGAAGGCCGCGGCGGACGCGGCCAGGAGGAGCTTCCAGGCCATGTTCTACACGTGGGAGAATGACCGGGACGCCATGCTGGAGCAGCACAAACTCGATGAACTGGATCGCGAGGTGGAGAATGAGGTCGTGGGCCCCAGTGCTGCCGCCAATGGAGCGCTGGCTGCCCATGGGACGGCCTCTGCACCCGCTCACCAAGGCACCTTGGGCAGCGCAGATCTCGGCGCCTCGAGTCTGACCCTCAAACACCTCATCGCCCGCATCGACGCCAAGCGCGACATGGTCAAGGCCTCCGACAACCAACTCCGCACCCTCATCTCCGAAGTGCGAAAGGGCCGGAGCAAGTGGGCGTCCGAGGACCGCGTCGGCCAAGAGGAGCTCTACGAAGCCGCCGAGAAGGTCCTTATGGAGCTCAAGGCCATGACCGAGTACGCGCAGCCCTTCCTCCAGCGTGTGGCGAAGCGCGACGCCCCGGACTACTTCACCATCATCAAGAACCCCATGGACATCGGCACCATGCTGAAGAAGCTCAAGTCGCTGGGCTATCGCAGCAAGAAGGAGTTCGTGGACGACCTCAACCTCATCTGGGCGAATTGCCTGAAGTACAACTCCAACCCCGATCATCCGTTCCGTAAGAAGGCCCTGCATATGAGGAAGGAGACCGACAAGCTGACGCCCTTGATCCCGGATATCGTCGTCCGCGACCGCGCCGAGGTCGAGGCCGAGGAGCGGAGGGAGCAGTCGCTGCTCAACACGAACGAGAGCGACGACGATGACGACGATGCGCCGCTTGCGTCTCGTGGGCGCAAGGCGCCGAAGAAGGGGAGCAAGGCTGCGCCTTCGTCGGCGAGGAAAGCGCCGGCGGTCTCGGTGGATGACACGTCGACGCCTGCCCCGCCGGACGTGAAGCCGGCCATGCATCCGTCGACGACGCATCTGCGGAACGAGTTTCTGCGCGCGGATTCGGAGATGCAGGACGCGAGCTCGACGGGCTTCTCCACGCCGCCGCCGGGTAATGCGACACCGTGGGTGAACGGGGTGCCCGGCAGTAATGCGGGGGGCAGCCAGGCGGATGTCATGGAGGTGGACGGGTTTGGGCAGTCGATACTGGACACCGCGCAGGATGACCCGGACGAGGACGACACGGAGTTCAAGACCTGGAAGCAGATCACGATGAACGACCGCGCAAGGGCCGCGGCGGAGAGGAACCGACTCTTCCACGGCGATCGGCTGAATGCGGAGGAGCCCGCGCTGCTACGCACCAGAGCAGGCATGCGCCACTGGCAGCGCCAGCAGAAAATGCTCGCCGGACTCGGCCGACCGACCGCCGACTCCGAAGCGCAAGACGAAGACGCGAGCGAAGAGCAAGACGGACAGGGCGAAACGCTCGCCGAAGGCATCGAGAAAGACGAGGACTCGACTCTACCGGACTACTACGACCCCCTCTCCTCCATCCCCGACCTCCGCGACCGCTGGAGATGGGCGACGGACTCCGAGGGACAAATCCTCCCGCAAGCCGAAGAATGGCTGCGCATTTTCCCCCGCGACCGCTACAGATCGCACGAAGGCTCGCTGACCCGAAGAATGGACGCGAACATGCGACAAATGCAAGACACCCGTCGGATCTGCTCGAAAATCGGGCTGGTCAAGCAGATGCAGATCCAGGGCCAGACGTACCAGAACCAATTCCAGAAATACGAACCGCAGCCCTTCGTCGAGCAGGACGTAGGCCCCGTCGTCGTCTCCGAGGCAGGACCCTTGATGTCTCCCTGCCTCAACCGCGCGGCGCTCCAGCGGGCGGTGGGCAAGATCTTCTACCACGCGGGCTTTGAGGATTTCCAGCCGTCGGCTCTGGACTGCGTGACGGATCTTGCGGGCGAGTATCTGGGGAAGGTGGTGGAGGGCTTCAAGGCGTATCGGGAGCAGCCTCGACGAGCGACTGTGGGGGCGGGAGGTGCCCGGGCCCGGCAGAGGTTCAGTTTCGAGGAACAGGCGTTGCATATGTTGCAGGAGAATGGTGTGGATCTGGATGGGTTGGAGGGCTATGTGCGGGAGGATGTGGAGAGGTTGGCGACGAAGCTGGGGGTCGTGCACGAGAGGATGAAGGCGCATCTGGCCGACTTATTGGTGGGTGCCCACTCTTCGGCGACCGGGACGTGTGACTGTGTGCTGACCGATGCTTCTAGCGACCCGCGCTCGGCGAACAGGCCGGCGCCGACGGCGCCGGCGCCTTCCAAGACGGCAGCGAGCAATTCGTCGGCGGCGACTTTGCCGAGGACCTGGACGAAGATTTCTTCGGCTTCCGCGAACTCGGCCTCGCCGCGGAATTCGGGCTCGAGACGCTCTCTGTCCCCCTGCACCTGCTGCAGAACCGCATGCACAGCGCGTACCAGGCGCAGCAGGCCTCGCACGGCGCCCTGTCCGCGACGGGGCTGGTGTTCGCGCCCCCTCCGCCGTACGAGCCGGTCACGGTCGAGAGCGTGGAGCGGGAGATCGGGCTGGTGCGCGAGTTCTTCCGGCAGAAGCTCAAGGCCAACCGGGACGAGGCGCTGGTGGAGGACGAGGAGCTGCCGGCCAAGCAGAAGTTCCCGAAGCCGCGCTTGCCGCCGACGGGCAAGATCTCGAGCCCGAGGAAGCGGCCGATCCGCGAGCAGCAGCAGATGGCGAAGAAGCGGCGGAAGCTCGAGGAGGCGGGCGAGGGGAGGATGGTGGGCGGGAAGCCCGTCGGGGTGTTGAAGCTGACGATGCCGGAGAGGAGGGACGGGCCGGGGGAGGAGCCGGAGAAGGATGGGGCGGGCGGCGCGATGATTAGTCCGGAGAGTATCAGCGGGAATTAGGCGTTTCGGGAAGGCGTCGAGCCCGAGGGGTTGGGTCGGAAGAGGACAGGAGAAGCTTACGAGCGGGGCGGGCAGGGGGATGTGAGAGAGGATCTGTGGTGCGTTCCGGCTGAAGATTACTGCGGAGCGGGTCTATGGGATGAGACGGAAGGGGAGAAGTGCTTGTGGAGAAGGCGACGAAGATGCTGTGGCGGCTGTGTGATGTCCACGATTTCCGTTGGAAGAAATCGACGGCGGACGATGGCGTTGTCGCCATGGCCAACGATTGACTTAAGGCATGGGCTTTGGACTCGGGCAGAACTGTGAACGGCAGCGTGTTTGGAGGGCGAGGTGATGGCGGGGTTCTCGTATATTTGGTTCTCTGCGAGAGAGAGGGAGGGACAGGAAGGAGGGAGAGAGGGAGGAAGAGGGGAAGGAGAGGGAGAGGGGAAGGAGAGGGGGAGGGGGAGAGGGAGAGGGAGTATGTGTGTGTAGATTGTCATGAACAAAAAATAGAAGATCAAACGGTTCAATGGCAACCCCATCCCCTTCTCATTCTTTCTGATGTGTGTTGGACGCCGTGGCCGGAGGCATGTGTGAGCACGTGCCATTCAGCTCGTTCACGAAAGCCTGCCGTAGGGGGAGGGAAGGGAAAAAGCCCGTTCCCCCACCCCAGAAAAAGCTGAAGGGGTCCAGCTGGGGGTGGATTTCTTGCGGACTCGCTGCAGCACGGGAAAAACAACACGACCGGCGGGCCTGCGTTCCGTTCTCGCCGCATCCACCACCACCGCCGTCCACCGATCCCCCGTCCACCGTCGTCCACCGCTCCCGCCAATTCACGACCACGGGCACGACAACGACCACCGCCACCACCGCCACCACCACCCTCGTCCTCGTCGTAGCTCGCATGCACGGCCGCTTCGAAGGTTCCACCGCTGATTCGGCTGCACAGAGCTGCCGAATGCTCACCGGGCGACGGGCCACCACGACGACGACGACGACGACGACGACGACAGCGACGGGCACGACGACGACAACATCGATACCACTGTCAAACGCCGCGCCGCTACACCCACAATCATAGCAGCCACGGGCATAGCCGCCACTACAACAAGAACAAGAACAACAAGACCACCACCAGCCACAACAGCACCAACCACAATAATAATAACAGCCACAGCGACAGCCACAGCAATGGCCGCCTCGATGCTGCCCGCCGAGGTGCACGCCGCCCTCACCCAGCTGCTCCAGGGCCTGCAGTCGACGGACAACGCCGTGCGGTCACGGGCCGAGGAGCAGCTGAACTCGGAATGGACGGCCCAGCGGCCTGAGATGCTGTTGATGGGGCTGGCGGAGCAGATGCAGGGCGCGCAGGACGAGGGCGTGAGTTTGCCCGGGGACCCCCCCCCCTTCCCTTTCCCCCCCTTCCCTTTCCCCCCCTTCCCTCCCCCCGCCCTTTCCCCCCCCGGAGTCGGCGCTGAGGGATGTGGTGTGCTGATCATTGTTCCGTGTCACAGACGCGCGCCTTCGCCGCGGTGCTGTTCCGCAGAATCTCGACGCGCACGAGCAAGGAGGCCGCGTCGGGCGAGCAGCGGGAGACGTTCCTGCAGCTGCCCGCCGCGCAGCGCGCCGAGATCCGCGCGAAGCTCGTGCAGGCGTACGCCGAGGCGGCGCGGCCCAACGTGCGGAACAAGATCGCCGACGCGGTCGCCGAGGTCGCGCGGCAGTACACCGACGAGCAGGTGCTGGCCGCGGACGGGTCGCGCGACACCTGGCCCGACCTCCTGCCCGCCCTCTTCCAGGCCAGCCAGGCGCCCGACGCCGGCATGCGCGAGTCCGCCTTCCGCATCCTGGAGACCACGCCGGGCATCATCGAGAAGCAGCACGAGGAGGTGGTGCTGTCGGTGTTCCAGCGCGGCATCCGCGACGACGCCGCCGTGGTGCGCCTGGCGACCATGTCCGCCTTCGCCTCCTTCTTCCAGAGCCTGCAGAAGAAGGCGCAGCAGAAGTACTTCGCCCTCATCCCGGACGTGCTGAACACCCTCCTGCCGCTGAAGGAGGCGCAGGACTCGGAGAACCTGAGCCGGGCCCTCATGGCCGTCATCGAGCTGGCCGAGGCGGCGAGCAAGATGTTCCGACCGGTCTTCGGCAACCTCGTGCAGCTGTCCATCAGCATCATCCAGGACAAGGACTTGGAGGACCAGGCGCGGCAGAACGCGCTGGAGCTGATGGCCACCTTCGCCGACTACAACCCGGCCATGTGCAAGAAGGATCCGAGCTACACGAACGACATGGTCACGCAGTGCCTGTCGCTCATGACGGACGTCGGCGCCGACGACGACGACGCGAGCGAGTGGAACGCGCAGGAGGACCTCGACTTCGACGAGAGCGATTCGAATCACGTCGCCGGCGAACAGACGATGGACCGGCTGGCGAACAAGCTCGGCGGCCAGATCGTCCTGCCCCCGACCTTCAACTGGCTGCCGCGCATGATCACGAGCGGGAGCTGGCGCGACCGGCACGCGGCGCTCATGGCCATCTCCGCCATCTCGGAGGGCTGCCGCGAGCTGATGGAGGGCGAGCTGGACAAGGTCCTCGACCTCGTCGTGCCCGCGCTCCGGGACCCGCATCCCCGCGTGCGCTGGGCGGGCTGCAACGCGCTGGGCCAGATGAGCACGGACTTCAAGGGCACGATGCAGACCAAGTACCACCACGTCGTGCTTCCCGCGCTCATCCCGGTGCTGGCCGCGCCGGAGCCGCGGGTGCAGTCCCACGCGGCCGCGGCGCTGGTCAACTTCTGCGAGGAAGCGGAGAAGGAGACGCTGGAGCCGTACCTGGACACGCTGCTCCAGAACCTCATGCAATTGCTGCAGAGCCCCAAACGCTTCGTGCAGGAGCAGGCGCTGTCCACCATTGCGACCGTGGCGGACTCGGCGGAGAGTACGTTCGGGAAGTGGTACGGGAGCCTGATGCCGCTGCTGTTCAACGTGCTGCAGCAGCCGAACGAGAAGGAGCTGCGCTTGCTGCGGGCCAAGGCGATGGAGTGCGCGACGCTCATCGCGCTCGCCGTGGGCAAGGAGAAGATGGGACAGGATGCCTTGCAGCTGGTGAACTTGCTCGGCAACGTGCAGGCGAGCATCACCGACGACGACGATCCGCAGGAGAGCTACCTCCTGCACTGCTGGGGCCGGATGTGTCGGGTGCTGGGCCAGGACTTCGTGCCGTACCTGCAGGCCGTGATGCCGCCGCTGATGAAGCTTGCGCAGGCGAAAGCGGACATCCAACTCCTGGAAGACGACGAGAACGTGGCGCAGATCGAGCAGGAAGAAGGGTGGGAATTGGTGCCCTTGAAGGGGAAATACATCGGCATCAAGACCAGCACCCTCGACGACAAGTTCATGGCCGTCGAACTCATCACCGTCTACGCTCAGAACCTGGCCGCCGGCTTCGCCCCCTACGTCCTGGAGATCATGGAGAAAGTCGCCCTCCCCGGCCTCGCCTTCTTCTTCCACGACCCGGTCCGGGTCGCGTCCGCCAAAGCGGTGCCGCAGCTCCTGAACGCGTACAAGACCGCGCACGGCCTCGGATCGCCCGAGTACACCGCGCTCTGGCAGTCGACCATCACCAAAGTCCTCGAAGTCCTGGAAACGGAACCGGCCATCGAGACCCTGGCCGAGATGTACCAATGTTTCTACGAGAGCGTCGAGGTCTCGGGGAAGGACTGTCTGAGCAACGAGCACATGTCCGTCTTCATCACCTCCGCCGAGACCGTGCTGAAGGACTTCCAAGTGCGGGTCAAAGCGCGCGCGGAAGAGGCCGCCGAACGCGAAGACGGGGAAGAGGCGGACGAAGAGACGCTGTTCGCGGTGGAAGACGACCAGACGCTTCTGAGCGACATGAACAAGGCCTTCCACACCATCTTCAAGCACCAGACCACCTCTTTCCTCCCCCACTGGGAGCGCTTGCTGAACTACTACGACCTCTTCGTCGCCTCCACCGCCGACGACACGCAGCGCCAGTGGGCCCTCTGCATCTTCGACGACGTGCTGGAGTTCTGCGGCGATGCGAGCTGGACCTACCAGGCCCACATCGTCCCGCCCCTGCTGGCCGGCATGCGCGACCCCGTCCCCGCGAACCGGCAAGCCGCCTGCTACGGCGCCGGGGTCGCGGCCCACAAAGGCGGCCGCGCCTGGAGCGACTTCGCGGCCGCCTGTCTGCCCGTGCTGTTCGAGGTCACGCAGCGTCCGGGCGCGCGGGACGAGGACGACGTCTTCGCGACGGAGAACGCGTGCGCGAGCATCGCCAAGATCCTGCATTTCAACGCCGCCAAGGTCGCGGATGTGCCGGGCGTGGTGCGCGCGTGGGTCGAGACGCTGCCGGTGGTCAATGACGAAGAGGCTGCCCCCTTCGCTTACGGCTTCCTGGGCGAGTTGATCGAGAGGTACGTTTCCCCCTGACTAGTCCAGGCAAGAGGTTCCCTTTCGGGAATCACCAGAAGGAACAGCTGCTAACATTTGTTGTTTTTCCTCTTGGCACAGGCAAAACCCGGCAGTCATGTCCCAAGCTGCCCGCTGTTTTACGTTTGTCGCCCAGGCCCTCGAGGCCGAGACGCTGCAGGGGAACCTGGCGCAGAGGATCGTCGAGGCGGCGAGGAAGTTGGTGCAGATGGCGGGGTTGGATGCTAATCAGTTGCTTGCGGGTTTGCCGCCGGAGACGCAGGCGACGGTCAGGGCATTCTTTGGGTGAAGGGGTGGCCCTAGGAGTGAAGGGGTCTGATGAAGGGGTTTCGGTGGGGAATTAATGCATTGCGTGGGATAGGGATCAGAGCATCGGGATCGGTGAATTGGTGCGAGGAAGGTTTGCCAGAGGACGGGTACGATAAGGGGAGGGAGCAGGGGATAGATGGTGCGATTGCTGCTGCCATTTGCATGCATTGGATACCCTGTGAAGAAGAGAAGAGGGCAGAATCGCCTCATTGAATGCTGCCGACGCCCCGTTCGCAGATAATATTTCCAACGTGCTCCCCGATGCCGCGGGTATCGCGGGATACAATACTCGCCTCCTCCTCCTCCTCCTCCTCCTCCTCCTCCTCCTCCTCCTCCTCCTCCTCCTCCTCCTCCTCCTCCTCCTCCTCCTCCTCCTCCTCCTCCTCCTCCTCCTCCTCCTCCTCCTCCTCCTCCTCCTCCTCCTCCTCCTCCTCCTCCTCCTCCTCCTCCTCCTCCTCCTCCTCCTCCTCCTCCTCCTCCTCCTCCTCCTCCTCCCTCCGCCTCCGTCCTCGTCGTCGGCCTGTTCGAAACCTACGCCAGCGGTCGCTTCGACAGGCGCAGCGCCACGTTGATCACGCTCGCGGTGGCGAAGACGTGCGCGAGCGTCCGCGGAGTCCCGAGATTGAAGAGGTAGCAAGGGTAGTGCACGAAGACCTTGCTCACGACGTGCAGGCCCAGCAAATTGATCCTGTCCTCGCATTAGCCTCCCGTCCCTTCACAACGCGCCCTCCCCGCCTCCCAGCACGGCGCACGTACAGGGTCCGATCCGCGGGCGCGACCGCCTGCGCCAGCGCCGCCACCAGCCCGAAGCCGCCGAACATCTCCAGCAGATGGTAATGGGCGGAGTGCAGGCGCAGGGGCAAGCCCTCGAGCCGCGCGACCTGCCGGCGCGGGTGCGCGTTGTCGCGGCCCGCGGCGTGGCCGGCCGCCACCCCCGCCGCCGACGCCGCGCCCGAGAAGGCGTACGTCACGGCGATGTACAGGGTGCTGAGGGCGGCGATCTTGCCGGTCGGCGCGACGTCGTGGCGGGCGCCGGCCGAGCCGACGAAGGCCACGGCCGCGCAGACGCCGTCCACGGCTTTTTCCACGAGCGAGTGGGGTTGCGCGATCCAGGAGGTCAGCGGCACGGCGGCGATGAAGAGCGCGCCGAAGCCTGGGTCGGTGGTGAGCGGGGTCGTGGGGCTTTCTGTTCGCGTTGTTGCGGGGGAGGGGGGCGATGGTGTTGGGGGGGCGGGGTTTGGAGAAGGGGGGGGGGAGGGCAATTGCTGGGTGGTGCGAACCTGCCATGGCGAGGCCTTGCGGGTTGACGACGCCATCTTCCCTCAGTCTCGCGATGAGCGTGTCTTTGCCTTCCTGGAGCTTGGCTTCAGCCGCTTGCACGTCGTCTTGGACTTTGTCTCCGGACGACATGGTGCTGTCGGTGCTGGCAATGTCGGTCGTGGATCTTGGGCTGGACGTGCTAGATCTCGGGGGCGGGCGAGGGAATACCAACAGCGACGAGCGGCGCTCGCGAGGTGGGCGGAGTGGGAGGTCATATTCACGAGCGATGGATCGACTACGACTACGTGCTCCAGTGGACACTCTCGAGGAGGGGGGCCTAGACCAACATCTCCGCGGCAGAGTGGATGGTGTATGTCGAGAGATGCCGCGCGGAGTGGGCCCGGGACCGGCGCCGGCAATGGCAATGGCCAGGGACGGAAGCTTAATCGCGCAATCTGCATCATTGTGCCGCTCCCACAGTGCGGAGAAGGGCAGCAATCGAGATCTGTGCGGGTATCTGGGAGTGGGACGGAACAGAACGAGGGGGGCCTCGCTGGCTATATCCGCAGACTGGATGGTGTCTGCTTGACGCGCTCACGCTTCGCAGACCAGACCTTCCTCTTCCAGATCCAAACATCCACATCCTCGCGTCTGCGGGGTGGAGGGGGTTCACACACACGGGCATGGATGTCGTGGAAGAGAACCGTTGCTTGCGGTACACTCAAATCGCCTCCAGCCTCGTCACTGGCACTTCCGTCACGCCGACCGACTCGCCGACTTTCTGATCCTTCAACCGCTCCAGCTCCTGCTTCTTCATCTCCGCCTGCCGTCTGAGACGCTCCGGTACCACTGCATCGCGCGTGCTCGTGATCTCCCAACCCTTCAGCCTATCCACCCCTAGATCTCTCAGGGTCTTCCTCTCCACCAGACTGTACTGGCTGGGGTCGTCTCGATCGAAGTTGAAGGGCTCATTCAGGCTGACTGGAGGGTTGGTGATGATTCGCAGGTTTCGCAGTTTGTTGTTCGAGACCGAGTGGAGCATCAGCGGGTGGAGCAGGTAGATGTCGCCGACCTTGCCGTTCGCTTCGACGAAAGCCTCTGTTGGCATGGACTTTGCCAGGTCGGAGAACCACTCCAATCCGTCCTCGGGCGCAAAGGTAGGGTTCTGCGCACGCGGGGTCATGCGCGGGGAGACGCCGTCGGGGTGGTCGTGTAGATATCTGGCGACTTTGCCGATGGCGGGCGGGCAGATCCTGGCGCTCTGTCAGCACGGCGTCGGGCCTCGAACTCGGGGGCTGCCGACTTACATCGTCCCGCCGCCGCCCGGGAGGATGTCGGTGAACAGGGGAATGACCAGAAGCCCTTGCTCAGGGCTATCGAGATAATGCACGAAGAAGTCGCCATCCACATGCCACACCTTCAGTTCTTGCGGCGGAATGTCCTTGCCCTCGCCCTCCGGCGTACCGAGATTGACGATCAACCCATCACCCCATGTCCTGTTGAAGGCAGCAATCCGCTCCTCGCCACCAACGAGATCGCAAATGGCGTCCCACGCTTTCGGCGCGAAGTCGCTGGCCTCAAATTCCCGGTGCTTGGGCATGTTGATCCGCTCGGTGTGCCATGTCGACTTGTCGTTCGGGTCCATACCCAGCCGTGTCCATACTGTGCCAATCAGCTTGTCGGCTTGCTCCTTGGTGAAGCAGTCGGAGAGTTTGATCCACCCATGTTGCATGAAGTGGTCGACGTCGGCTTGTGTAAGCTGCTTATACGGACGCAACGCCATTTGGATCTGACTCTGGTGCTGTTCTGTTCCTCATGCGAGCATGCGGACTCGTGGGACACAGCCTGATTTATAAGGCCGCAGTGGCGCTCGCTGAGGACTCTTCCGGCAAGACACTTGCGGATTGCCGATCTGCTCAGTCTCGCCTATTCTTGTCAGGAATACTTGCCAAGTGAGCGTCCCATTCGCGGCAAAGAGTCTCACGTCTACACGCCTGTGGGTCAAGGACGGAGCGGATAAATGTCCGGCTAAAATGACGCGGGACCAGGGGGGGGGAAGCTCCGCCAAGACCATGGGGTCGCGGGGGGCGCAGATCTGGGGGCTCCAAGCTGGCCGCCGCCCATCGCGAGGGGTGCCGTGGCAGTGCGGAGCTCCTTCGAACGTTGTTTGAGCGGGCGATGAAGAATGCAGTTGGCCAGGGCGACATCCAAATACCCAGCTAGCCCTGAAGTCGCTGACACTTTCAGCATGCTCGGATTCCACTGTCTTCTTCCTGGCCTGACACTGTTGACCCCTGACCTAGTGTTTTGCATTGATGTAGTACTTTGAACCTTGGACGTAGTAAAAGTACTCGCACATGCTGAAAAGGCCTTCGCCCTCGGAAGCTGGCAGCTCGGTATCGCCACCGAGATCGGGTCTGGGCGTGTAGACAATGTTCTGCCGCCCATGATGGTTTCCGACTACGCGATGGGGACCCGCGCGGACATAAATGCGCAGGAGCGCCCGCAGTGTGCTGCCGACGAGCGTAACCGGCGTGGAAGCGTCCACTCAAGTAGAAGGGTCTGTCGAACGATCGAGGAGTTGGAGGCCGTTGCCCGAGGCAATGCATAGTGTGAACAGGCCAATATCAACGTGAGCCACTGCCACGCCACATGAGGGGCTGTAGTTGAACAGGCAAAGCAGAGTGCATGCCGAATTCAGGGACACATTGTCTGTGGGCGGTTGCCTAGAAGTTGAGATCAGTTGATCCCACACACACGTCTCGTAGCCTACCGCACGGCTGAGATGGCAGAGGATGCGATGCAGCACCGCAGCGGACAAGCACCAGACACGCCGCGCCACAGCTTCCAGGCGCGTCTCAGCATGCAGGAAATGCCGGAGGGTCAAGTATTCTTCCTCGTTGGGTACTGAGCAGTAGCCACACTTTTAGCTGAGGCGTGGCGGATACTGTGTCCGCTTCTGACTCGCTTCGTGACCATTGAAGGGGGCCAGCTGCGTCGTGAAGTCGGTCTATCTCACGCGGAAGATGTGGCGGCAACATGACCGGTAGCCATCCCGAGAAGGCGAAGTGGCTAATATCCTGCAGCGGTAACAGAGACGGCGGGCCTGGTGGCGGCTCGAATTCATCACTGTTGTTGACAGAGTCCACGTTGGCCGTGTCCGCGGGGATTGCTGCAGAATGCAAGTGCCAAGGCGCTACTGGGAAAAGAAGCCTCCGGGAGCAGCCGTGATAGAGACCCTGAAGATCCGGCAGTCTCGACTTCCCCGAGGTCCACCATCTTCGCGGCCAGACGGTGGCAATCTACAGTATTCGCACATACCGACATTGACTCGTCACGATGGCTTCAAGCGTGGTACCGTCGTCCTCGGAAACGACGACTGTCCCGATCAAAGCACCGTCGACGATCCCCCCACCGTCGTCCGAGAACTTCGTAGTTGTACAGACCGCGTTCCGGAAAACGAAGAAGATCACGAAGCCCGAGGAGGACGAGCCTCTCGTCGACACGACCGCGGCCCTCGCCAAAAACAGCAAGAAGACCAAGCGGCTCGTGAAGCAGCAGCAAAGGAAGCAAGCCAAAGCCGCGCTGAAGCCTCGCTTGGAAAGCTTCCTCGATCTCCCCGCCGAACTTCTACAGGAGATCCTCGGCTACCTGGAGCCCACCGATCTGTTCCGTGCTCAGCTGCTCAACGAGGCCACGCGAGACTTCATCCTCCATCACGAGCGTGCGATCGCCAAAGATGTCATGGATCGACGGTACTCCGTGCTGCGGCGCTGCTTCCCGCTGCCCGTCGCCTTGGGCCAGGTCGACGCGCAGACGCAGACCGCTTTGCTGAATCCTCGCCGTGAGCGGATGACCGAGATCCACAAGAAGCCGTACCAGCACATCAAACCCATGGACACGCAGAAGGTGTGCAGCTGTCCATCCTGCCTGCTAGCCTGGAACGACTTGAGCGTCGTTCTCGACTTCGGCCACTTCCAGGCCAACTTGGACCACCGCGAACCGATCGACATGATCCCGCGCGGCACCGAACCGGAATGGAACACCCGCCTGACCGAGAAGCACGCGGCGATCGTCGAGAAAGCGATGGCGCGCCCGCTCACGTACGCGGCGATCCTACAGATCCACCTCAAGAGCATCATCGGGACCTTACTCCGCCAAACCCGGTCTCCGCGCCACGTACCGAAGCATCAGCACAGCAAGCGTCTCGGCTCCAAGACGGTGCATCCGACGCTCCTGTACAGCGTCACGGAGCGGGACGACAACGGCCACGACGACTTCCTGGAACGAGCCGGGAGACCGTCCATCGGCGAGTTCCCATTCCACCGGGACCGATACTACTCGCTGCTCGCTTACGTGCCGAATCGTCGGTGGGTACGGGAACAGCAGATCTGGGTGTACTATGCGCAAGGCGCACATGAGAGGGATCTGGAGTGGATGCGGCGCTGGTTTCTGCCCCGGCCGGAGGACAGTCGGGACGATGACGCGTTCCTCGCGCAGTTCCGGGCGGCGATGGTTACAACGTAGAGGTGGGATGTGACGACAATACATACAAGTCTATGAAAGTCAGTCGCTCGACGCTCGACGAAAAAGTATGCTCGCTGATGCTCTAGCCAACCAAGCCAAGGTATGCATTGCCCACATCGATGTGTTCAAGCTCTTAGGGCCTGCAGTGTCCATCAAAATCGTGATCGTACCCAGGAGGAATGTCCCCAATCGCCCACCAAACGCCATCGCCTTCTTCCTATGCCCTCTTCTCGAAATTCATGACCGCTGAATGACCCCGTTCGCTATGCCCCTCCCAAAGCTTCGCCCATAGAAGTGGGAGAAAATCCAGTGCCTGTGAATTCCTCATCACGTGGAGGTCGCATTGCTCGCGACGACTCTCACGGTCTTCCCATCAAACTCCAGGCTCGTGGTGAACATGGCGCGGATCCTGCCCTGCGTCGCATTCACCCGAGCGTGGAACGCCATGTTATAGTTTCCCTTCCCATCCCGATGAATGCCGACCGAGCCCGGCGCCAGTAACCCGTAGTCGCCGGTCCGCAGCAGCGGCTCGGAAGCCCTGGTGTACGGACCGGTAACGCTCTTCGCAGTGGCGTACTTGACGTCGTAGGTCGGCGACCGCGTGCACCCGGACGAGAAGAAGAGGAAATAGGTCCCGTTCGGCGACTTCGTGATGGCAGGGGCCTCCACCAGCGGACCATCGCTGTTCGAGCGACTCATGATCTGGATGGGGTCACCGTCCGCGGTCAAGCCGTCCGCATGCATCCGCTGGATCATGATCGGCGTGGGCATGATGGGCTTGACGGTGTTCCCGCATAGCCCTCCATGGCCGATGTTGTTGCCGTCGACTTTCCAGGCGACGTAGAGCGTGCCGTCGTCGTCGAGGAACGCTGTGGCATCGATGGCCCCGCCTTGGTCGACCGGGCAGACCAGTGCGTTCTCCGCGGGGTCGTAGGGTCCAGCAGGATCCTGGCCTCGGGAGACGGCGGTGCCGATGCAGTGCGGAGGCGGATGGTGCGGCGTCGGGTTGGTGACGTTGCGGGCATTGGCACTGTAGTACATCACGAAGCGGTTGTCCGTCCTCCGCTGAATCAGACCAGGCGCCCAGACATTGGCTCGGGAAATCTGCGGAGCGATCTTGGCGTGTCCCTGGACGACCCATGCCCCCGTCGTCGGTAGGGGGTCGTGGGTCGAGTTTAAAAGGTCCCACGTTGCGAAATCGGTCGAGGTGGCGATCTGGACATTACTGACACCGTACTCATAAATGGTCGCATTGTGAGGTTGCTTCAGAATCCCCGCAGCATTGTTGGTTCCGAAAGCGTACCAGACGCCGTTGTTGTACCAGATGGTGGGATCTGGGAAATTGTCGTCCAGCGCCGCTCGAATGGGTGAGGAAGGCGGTAGGACTGTGGATGGTGGCGATGGTGGAGGCGGCTGTAGCGCGTGGTGCCGCTTGAGTGTGACTGCTATCGCAGCCGCTACCACACCGACCAGTGCCATGAGAAGCAGCAGACCTGTAGCGATTGCCCCTGGCGAGAAGAAGGCGAAACGTCTTCTTTGGCGCTTTTCTGCATCGCTGTCTTTGCTGACGGGGTGGGTGAAGTATCGCTCATAGAATCCAAGTTCGGACGGCTCCCTGGCAACCTCAGTCAGCAATTGTACCGCTGACGAGTGTCTGTCGGCTGTCCTACATCCTGGACGCATCCCGAGTCGCCAACAGCCCGCCCTCAGGTCCATTGAAGGTATCTGAAGTCCGCGGTGGCGTGGTGCCTGGTGTTTGCGACGCTGCGGAATGTAGACTGTCGGGGAGAAGTCTGCTGGGCGATGCACTCAAGTGCAGCCCATGCTGTGAGCTTGACATGCCGCGGGAATGGAATATGAACAATCTATGTGAACCGGAAACGACAGAGAGCCAGCCTTCAATGCATCTAGGTGCGTGGCGGGCCGCCGGACGATAGGCGAGTGAGCAGAGCGGCCGATGCTCCGATCAAGCTGCGTTTGGCGGATGTATATGCATTGACATTGACTGTCGACACTCTGGCAGCCTGACGAGCGGGATCCAATGGTGCCGGGTTGCTGCGATGTGAGAGCGAACGAAGGGAGGGGCGCAGGTGCCAGCGGTCGTTGCCGTGGCTCGAAGAAGCAGCGCAGATCAGCGCCGGCCCGCGATGATAGACTGCAGGATCTGCGTCATGACACGGGAAGGAGTGAGCAGAAGCATGGTGCCAGCAGCACGAGGCCGGCAGACCTGGCGCTTTTGTCCTCAGCGCAGTCGCCCGTTTCGCTACGCAGCGCCGCTCTCCAACCAGCACGTGTTCCAGGGGCACGTTGGTGCTCGCGGCAAAAGCGTAAGGTCCGCCAGCGCTGCTGATTGGCTCGCGTGCGAGCTTATGGCCGACAAGCACTGCAGAGCTGAGCTTGGCTTGGCCTGCGGCTGTCTGGACCCCTCCGGCTGCGCGAACTTCACAGTGCCCGGACGCGCCCTGCTCCATCTTGACTCGGTCTAGAAGGCTGTCCGGCGCGCTGCAGCGGAGGCCCCCCCCCGGCCCCTCCCCACCCCCCATCGGATTCGCCAGAGTCTGCTGGTGTTGGGACTGTGCACTTCGGCCAACAGGCGTACGGAGCGTCACGGGTTCACCGCGTGCGCGTATCTGAAACGGTGAAGGATGCGGCCAGCAAGTCAGCTCGCCAAATTTCATCGGAATCCCGGAAAGGCTGTGCGACCCGCCGGCTTCGATGAGTCCGACCCGTCTGCGATGCCTTGCAATTGGTCGACAACAAGCAGGAGCGGCCAGGGAGGGATGCTCGTCAACACGATTTCAATCCTCCCCTTCCTGTCGAAGCTAATCTGCGCAGTCGGCCCCGAGCTACCGAAAGGCAGCATGTCGGCAGTTGGGTCCTTGCTCCAAGCGTCTTGAATCCCGACAACATAACACAGGCTTGCAACACGGCGCATTTGGCGAAAGCATACTTGCAGTGGCTCCGGAGCCGCGAATTTCACAAATGCTCATTGCAGGGGCTGCGAGCTGAGGTGATGTTCTGCGAGGCGTGGCCTGGTTGCACGGTTGCATGTCACAAGCGATGTCATGTGTCTCCGGACGGCGCTTGTCGTGCCTAATGCATACACATCTGTGACGAGTCTGATTGCCGCGAGGTAGTCGCGAAGGCAGTAAATACAGGTCCTGTTCGTTCGTGACGAGCCCGCAGCCGCCCTTACCTACCAGCGACGTCCACCACCGCAGGCTTGATCCTGTCCCCGCGCGTCTCGGTTTCTATTCATTCGCCGCCCCACAGCGTGTGATGTTGGGGTTTCCGGCTTCTTCGGGCTGCAAGCGCAATGTTGCCCAGAAACATCATATAAGCTCGCCCCTAGACAATGTCACGGTAATGGCGGCAGCTCTCGGTCTTCTGCTCTGTGCTTGTGGCCTTGAGCGAAGACAACCACGCGCTTGAACCTGTCGCCCGGCTTGCCCTGAAGCATCTGGGGTCCCAAATTTCCGAGGATTATCCTGTGTCCGGCAGGCTGCGGGTACCGATATAACTTGCCGCACGGTTGTCCGGGCGTGATTGAATCGTCTGCTCGCAGTTTGATTTTTACCTGCGCGCGCTCGCGCCGGAACTCGTAAGCGGTGTCGCCGGAGAAGAGGCCAAGCAATGAGTTCACCTACCCAAGAGGACTGGGGTAGTCCCAATCTGCGAGATCAACAGTAACGCCCGCCAACGCTTCCGGCGTCAAAGCCTGCCAGCTCCCACGGCCGCCCTGAGAGCCAGGACGTTCGTGCAGGAGGGTGCGAGCGTGACTTCTCGCGGGCAGGTTGGGTTGACCTGTCACCAAGTGTCACACCTTATTCAATCGGCAATAAGCTGATACTTGAAGACCTGCCATAAAGACCGGATTGCACGCCAAGGAGAACTTCTAGACGATCATCGGGCGACCAGTACGGCGCGGTAAAAAAAGGTTTGATGGCGTCTCTATGTCTTCGAACGCCAATGATCCACACGCCACGCCGACAGCGTTCGATGAGCGTCCAGACGCCAGCTACAGCAGTTGCCGATCCTCGCCAAGCCATATTAGAATTGCTTCAGCCCTGCTGTAAATATCGCCCATTATCCGGACGTAATGTGTGCTATCATTGTCGTCGGCCTGGTTGATGCAGACAGTATCAGTCCAAGGAATGCCAAACATGCAAGATTTTCCCTTAGCAGCACGCGAGCGCAGCTCTATATGCTCAGCAGCAGTCTCGCCGCAAAGCGAGTGCTTACTGTTGGCGGCAAGCACGCCCAGCAAATTCTTGCGGGCTTTTGTGTCAATACCATTGATGCAAAGAGCCTGCTCGTCGCCAGCTGGATCCCAATTGTAACTCAAGGCAGTATACGCTGGCCAGGACTCGCCGTAAACCGTCCTGGATAGCCTGCCATCACAATCGAATCACAGCAGACGTGCCTGCTGCCTTGCTTGATCCAGGAGCGCGTATAGGGATTCAGCAGCCATTCCTGTTCTGGAACTGACTGTGGGTGCAGAGCTGCTCACGTCAGCTGGAAAAGCCCGCATGCAGGCAAGTGAGGATGAGGCAGGAGGTGAATGAGACTTCGTGGCAGTGATATCGCTGCGACAATGGCGTGCAATGTTGGCTTCCATGTCTACCCGCGAATGATGTGACGGTCTCAGTGCGATGTAAGAGGTGAGGTTGACATGGCCACCATGCCAAGCATATCGCCGGCCTCCCCCGCGGCGGAGTTTGCCGGCTAAAGCGGCGACCTAACTGCTATCGAAATCCCTTGTGCCTACAATCTCACACTCTGCGCCATATAACAACCAGAACAACGCCAGAACCGACCCCTTCCCACGAGGCTGCAGAATCGATACCGCCATCATGAATCCCCAAATGTACGTTGACGGCAGCGAGCAGAAGAGCAGCCGCGATCCACTGACTGCAAGGCTACAGCACCAACCTGATCATCATCTTGGTGATGATGCAGGCCAGCAAGAAGATCCCCTTCGATGATCCGAACGTCCTCATGGGCGTTCGTGCCCTCTACGTCGTCAGCAATCTGATCATCGCCGGCGTGTATCTGTACACCAAGATGCAGATTGACAAGAAGCGAGGTACATCGCACTTCCCGCACAACGTCCGACCGCACACAATAACATGTGCCTCGTAGATATGACCGTCCTCAAGTACGTCGAGCCCCCACCAATGGGCTCCACCGAAGAACCCAAAGCCGTGACCACCACGATCCACGCCTACGACCTCCAACAACTCCGCGGCCTCTTCAAAGCCCAGCTCATGGGCGTCGGCATGATGGCCGTCATGCACTTGTATTTCAAGTACACCAACCCGCTCCTCATCCAGTCCATCATCCCGCTCAAAGGAGCGTTTGAGGGAAATCTGGTCAAGGTCCACGTGCTGGGCCAGTCTGCGACCGGTGATCTCAAGAGGCCATGGAAGGCGAATGCGGGGATGATGGGTATGATGGGTGGACAGGGCAGTGGGGAGATTAAGACGGACAAGAAGAGTATCGAAGCGGCGGAGAGGGCGGGGCGGGGTGGTGCGAAGGAAGAGTAAAGGGGAGGCATTTGTGGGGTTTCTGGGGGGTGTGGGATTGGATTGGGTTGTAGATGAGAGCGGAAAAGTGATAGAGAGGAAGAACTTGAATGTCCTCCTTCAAATGAAATGACAGCTGTGTCTACATGATCAGCCACTTTCACCGGGGAGCGCACTTCCACCATGGGTATCTCAAATGATTCCGCCGAACGCCGCGCCAAAGTCGAAGTAATAAGATGAAACCGCTCAGTCCATGCGTTGCCGCTTGCCACCACCTCTTCGCTCTTCTGCCAGCCGCTTCCGCTCCAGCTCCTCCTTCATGATCCTCTCTGCGTTGCTCATCTTCTTCTCCTGAGGTGCGAATGCAACGGCAGGTTTCTTCGCCAACGGATTCTTCTTGGCCAGAGGGTTACTGTACTTGGGCTTTGCGCCCAGGGAAAGCGACATCTTGGGCGGCGCGGCATCTGGTTTCGGCTCCGGCTCATCCTCTGCGCCATCCGCGGGAAGATTTTCGACCGGTGACTTCGGCTTCGCAGCCTCCTCCGCCGCGGAAAAGCTTTCGATTGCGACGGGCGCGTCTTCCTTCGCCTGCTTCACATTGGCCTCCCGCTTCTGCCCGGCGCCCTTTCCCAAGCTCAGGGACACTTTGACTTGTTCAGCGGCGATCGCTTCGGGCTTCGGTAACGCGGGTTCCTTCTCCACCGGGGCTGCCTTCTCGGCTGCCTCACGTGCCTTCCGAATTTGCTGCTCCAGTAGCCTCGACTCTAGCTCCTCGTCGCCTTTAGCCGCGCGATCTTTGCGTCTGATGTCCTCTTTTCTCTGGATGGCCTCGGCACTATTGTCGATCCATTGGATGTCAAGGCCCCGGTCACCCTCCTCGACCCTACAGATACCTTCTCTACCCAGATACTTCGCAAACTCCGTCAAGCTCGGCCACTTGGTCGCGTTCATGTGTATGTGCTCCTTGTCCCGGATATACTCGTTGTAGAAGAAGTTCAGATTGACCTTCTTCTCGCCGTGGCTCGTCTTCAGTAGTTGCAAGAACTCCCGCTTGAACTGGTTGGAGTAATCATTGATGAACTTTCTTGGATCTTCGCCGACAAGCAGCATCGCGCGTACGTGGCCCTCGGACATCGTATGCTGTTTGAAACCGTTCTCGTCTCGACACTGCTTCTCGCAGATCTGGCAGTACCAACGCAGTCGTTGCAGGCCTTTGGCCTTCATCTTGTTGCCCAAGTGCTTGGTCGAGCCGACTTCAGCCTTCGGCATGGTGGCGGTGTTCGTCGGAATCTTGCGCGGCTTACGCTACGATTTCCTGGATCCAAATGGACTTGGGACACGGTGGCAAGGGTTGTAGGGAAAAGAAAGGTGGAGTGCCCGATATGTGTGTACATCGCTCTGACTCGGCCCTGCCTCGCCCGCGAGTCATGGAACATTTGAATCGGACCCTCAGACCACAGACTTCAGCTCTGCTCCATCACGCTTCGGTCCTCCGTACGAACTATGGCACGATCGCCGAACGCGAGCACTCGGGATCGCGATGCCAAGCATACAAGTCTTACGCATGGTTTGCGCCTCAAGGCGTACAGATCAATGCCTCGTCGATTTCGATGAGCTCTTTCATCATCAGCGACTCCGTGCGACCCGTTAGAGCCTGGCTTTCGTGATACCTTCTCGAACACCAAGCTAAAATCGGGACTACATAGTGGGCCTTCTCGCTGCCTTGCACTGCATTGCTGGCTGGCAAAGTGCATTCAACAAGATCGCTTGGCAGCGCCACCCTCGGCCGCACACGGGGGTGCACTATACACACATAGCAGCCCAAGTCGACCCATTTCGAGGCTGAAGGTCAACAACTAATCTCCCATTCCATGCTGGCGCCTTTCGGGCATATCTGCACTTCGATGATTCTGCAAGCATGATGATGGATATCTGACTGCCAAGAAAGTGGGGTCTCGCAATATCCAGGTCCTTGCAGAAGTCGTAAAGGACCACATTTGTAAAACTCCCCGCTGATCTGACTTGCAGTGAGGTCGCTGGCTACCTCCCAGCATTGATCAAGAATGGCAGTCGAGCCGCTAACGGGGAAACACACTCGCCGACCTTGCTTCAAGCTTGCAGCATCCCGATATCAGCAGCATCCAGCATCGCATCCATGGCAGTGGTGATGCACATCGCGCCCCTTGCCATCCCAGGCTTGGCTGCAATTCATCAACCTGGCACTGACTCTCACCTTCCTGATACTGCTCAGGCCGCTTCTACAGCCGAGAAGACAAGAAGCCCGGCCTCCTCGGACCCTTCTGCACCCCGCGGAATCAGTCCAAGCCATACGTCGCAGCCCTCGAGAACCCAAGCATAAGGACATGATGATCAATGTTGTCGCCAGCTCCACGAACATCGACCTGAAATCCATAACCTCAATAGCAAGGACACCAGCAACAAACCTTGGCCGTCGACCTGATCTTCCAAGGATGTCGTCTCAAGTTTTCCAGTCAAATTCTAGTCAACTCAAAGTTTTGGTCGGCAAAATTTACGTCGGTGCAGTGCTGATGCTGGCCGTGACCGTGGTAAACCTGATGGTGCTGTATCGGTATTGGAGTGGGAGCTTTTTAATCACGAGGTCGGTGCGGAGGTATATTAAAACAGAGGCGAGCGCTTTCGCCAACGATGAGCAGATGGTAGGATGGCGTACATTGAGTGGTGGTGAGTGTGAGTCGCTGCATGGGGACGAGAACTTCACACACTAGTCTACACTGGCGCGACTTGCGCTGTCCCGCCTTCTTCCTCCGCCAGCCAGTCTAGTAAGATCCGGCCCTGGCGTGGCGTACGAGATAACAGTGCCCGACAATGGCGGTATGAAGGGAGTCGTACTTGCTGCTTGCACTGGTCCAAGGCTTGTCACTGTGCCCGTGATCTCTGCCACGAAGCTGCTTGAGCGTGAAGGCATGCTCGAGGTTGAGCTCGAAACCACCGTCGTGCTACTGCTGGTACTCGCGCTCGCCGTGGCAACTGACCTGGAAAGACTCTTCGAAGTCACTGACGATTCTGCTGCCGAGACTCTCGAATAAGTCAGGATGTAGTCAGTGATCGTCTCCATTGTTGGCTGGGCGATGAATGCAGGAGGCAGAGGTGTCACAGTGCTGGCGATCACGAAATCGTTCTGTGTCGATGGAGCAGCCTCCATGGTATTCCCATCGATTTGAAGCAGCGAAAGAGACGTTGATGATGAACTGCCGCTTCGCGCAGGTACAGTCTTCGCAGTAAACTTGCTGTTTGCCGATGTGACGACGCTTGGCTTCTCCGTAGCGCTATAGTATACCACCGTACTGCCTGTACGCGCACGGGACAGCAGAGCCTCCCCGTCCCACGCTCGCATGCAGAGGTCGCAGCTTTCTTCTTCCCACGTTGCGGCGAAGCATGTAGCGTCTTGATCGCAGTACTCAAGACACTCGATCTGAGTCGTGCCGTTGGCACGATTGATAGTCTCCTCGCAGAGAGGCGTCGTGGAGCAAGATATCGAGTATGCTGCATTCAGGGGATCCGTCACGTTGTAGGAGTCACAGGTGGGACAGAGAGCGGCGGTGGGATTGCAAGTGGGTGCCGCATGAGTTGAAGCCTTCGTATGGGCTGTTGCTGTCGGGGTCGCAGCAGAAGAAGCGGTTGACGAACTGCCACTGGTCGACTTCGCAACTGGCAGAAACGCAGTATATCCTGGCATCTCGAAGGGCTGGACTTCGGTCGCAGATCCTTTCGCCAGCATACAGTTTCCTTGTTGCCAGAAGCTTGCGCCTTGGCACCAGGTGTAGTTGTCGCATTCTAGGAGGCAACCTTCCGGCGAGAGCCATTCCTGAGGGCTATAGTCGTCGTCTGACAGGAGTTGGGCATCACAGTGGACTTGATACGTATTGCCGCGGCTGTCGATGATGCTGGTACCGTCGCAAGCGGTACAGCTTACGTTGGAGGCTTGACAGCTTGATGAGGAAGCCGTGGTGTTAGAGTAAGGGGGAAGTTTTGGGGATCCTGTCACTTGAGCTGATGAGTGTGACCTTGTCGTCGATGATGTCCGATGCGTCGAGCTCGGCTCCGTCGATTTTCTGCTCAACGATGAAGAAGTCATGGCATTGTCTACGCTCGTGTAGCTGCTCCCTGTAGCTCTGACGAATGCGTTGTAACCAGGATTCTGGGCGACGCCGACAAATGAGCCGGTGGCCAGGATACATCGAACCTCAGGCAAGCAAGTCACCCCGAGACAGCCGACGAAGTCATCGCAGGCTTGAAGACAGTCTTGCGTGGCGTTCGCTGCCGAGAAATTGGTGACGTAGTAATCGTCCGAAGAAGTGACCATGCTGTCGCAGTGGACGCGATACGGATATGCCCATCCATCTGTGAAGCTCTGGCCGTCGCATTCTGGACAGAAGTCAGACGTCGAGCCACACGTTCCGCTTGGCAATGAAGAAGGCAAGATGGAGTAGACTTGATCCGGGCTCGTGCTTGTCGTAGCCTGGCTAAACTTTGGTATCGAGTGAGCAAACACAGTAATCAACGCTGCCAATTGAATTGAATGCATGGTGAACCTGTTCCGGAAAGGGCTGTAAGTTGTGAGCTGTGACAGTGACGTTCAAACGAGGAGAAACGGCATGCTCATGCAGTGGTATGATTGCGAGCGTGACGTGACCTGGAATGTTCCTTGTGCGACAAACCGCGTGCTGGATTGCGGGATGCAGCATGACAGTGGCCGCGTCTCGGCCGGCATATTGGCTACGCAGCAGCCGTGCAAGGCTGCGTGCGCCAGGAGGCGTCTGCTCTGAAGTGGGTTGCTGTGGCCACGGCTGGTGATGCCTGTACTTTCCCTCTGACCGTGATGGAGTGTGCTAGGCGTCAACGAGGTCTCTAGGCTGTCAAGCGCCAAGGTACTGTACAGTACAGTCAGCAGGCAGCACAGTCGTTTGAAGGGTTCACGACACTGAAGCCCACAAAGATGCCAATCCTGGGTGGACCTCGCAACGGGTAGCTTCTGCCTGCAATGCATCGTGGCGTCTTTCATGAGACAGCTCGCTGCGACAGCCAGTTGGCCTTGTCCGCGGCGGCCGACGCCGAGACGTGCACCTGATGAACGCGATCAGAAAGGCAGACGGGCAGTGCGCGGCATTCGGAGTTCGTTCTCGGATCGTTTATCGTTCGGCTGGTGGCAATCCCGAGAGGTTATCTGCGCCTTGGCCCGTATTTTGACATGTTCCGCTGGTTCTAACGCGAAAAGGGTGCCTATTGCGAGGTCAACGAACAGTTGCGATGCGTTTCGAACAGAACAACATCTTGCCCCATTGACGTCGCGTTCAGCCCGGAGCACGGCGAGCATGATAGTCATGACCACCAATCATCAGAGCAAGAGCGGCCTCGAGAATCCTCCGAGAATAATCGAACGCGCAGTGGCGGGTCGATTATGCAGCTTCCTATTACGCTGCGTGAGGCGAGCCGAGGAGGCAACACCGGCAACTGCGCTTCCGTCCTTCGATATGCATCTACATCCGCGATCCTTCGAGATGACTTCTGTCATTTGGATTTCCAGGTAGGGTTCTTTCTCTTCTTCTCTTTCTCCTCATCGACACCCATCGTTGCATTCGCGCACCACCATTGCATTCCGTTGTCCTTCACTTGATCTTGGACACCGCAGTACGAACTGCAGACCGTGGCGTGAGCGAACTCCAGGCGGAGACAAAGCACACCAGGCTGTGTGTTCGGAGCCTGGACAGGAAGACGCAGCAGAGTAACACTGAGTCTATGAGTTTCAGTCTTTCAGCCCTGCAGCGCACAAGAGGAGGCACCTCCGCGAGCCATTTGGCCTAGGGCCATCTCTCCTCCCACTCGTCCCCACCTCCACGGCGAGCTCCCAGAATGGCACACGCACTCGATACCGAGCATCAGATCGACCCCGAGAATCTGGGCTCTGACAGCTCAAGTAGCGACGAGGTACCAAAGCAGCAGGACATCGAGGCGGCGGACAACCAGAAGACTCTCCTCAGTCAGACCCCTTTCCCACAGCAATTACCTGCAGAGCCCGCCGCGGCACTGCAACGGCTCGACTCCAAAGCGCCACGCGCGCCGAAGAAAGATGAAGGAAGCGTTTCAGAGGAGGACGATCCGCTGGCGCATCTGCCAGAGCATGAGGCCGCGGTCTTGCGGCGTCAATTAGAGATACCTCCGGTCAAGCTGAACTACCTTAGCCTGTACCGGTATGCCACGCGCAATGATTTGATCATCATGGGTGTTGCTGGCTTCTGCGCCATTGCTGGAGGTGCGGTCATGCCGCTGATGACCATCGTGTTTGGTTCTCTGGCCGGAACGTTTCAAGGCTTCTTCCTTGGCACAGTGAATGGCCAAGCGTTCTCGGACAAGATCGCGCATCTCACGCTATACTTCATCTACCTGGCTGTTGGCGAATTTGTTACCATCTACATTGCAACAGTAGGCTTCATCTATACCGGCGAGCATATCTCCGCCAAAATCCGGGAGCAATATTTAGCCAGCATTCTACGACAGAACATTGGCTACTTCGACAAGCTGGGCGCTGGCGAGATCACTACGCGCATCACCGCCGACACAAACCTTGTGCAAGACGGTATCTCCCAGAAGGTTGGCTTAACCTTGACCGCCGTCGCCACGTTCATCACGGCGTACGTTATTGGCTACATCAAATATTGGAAGCTCACGCTCATTCTCACGTCGACCATCGTGGCTATCTTCTTCACGATGGGCGCCATGGGCCGCACCATTGTGAAATGGAACAAGCAGTCCCTGGCCAGCTACGCCGAGGGGGGCACAGTCGCAGAGGAAGTCATCAGTAGCATCCGCAACGCTACCGCTTTCGGCACCCAGGACAAGCTCGCGCGACAGTACGACACGCATCTGGTCAAGGCTGAGGCCGCTGGGTTCCGGATGAAGTCCATTCAGGGCTCCATGATTGGATTTTTGATGTGCTACGTCTACCTGACTTACGCCTTGACTTTCTGGCAAGGCAGCAGATACTTGGTGGCTGGTGCGATGAATCTTAACGGCATCCTGACGATCCTGCTGGCCATCATGATTGGCGCATTCGCGCTTGGCAATGTCGCACCGAATGCCCAAGCCTTCACAACCGCTGTTGCAGCAGCGAGTAAGATCTACGCCACGATCGACAGAGTCTCGCCGCTGGATCCTGAGTCGGAGCAGGGCAAGAAACTGGATGAGGTTGAAGGCTCCATCGAATTGAAGAACGTGAGGCACATCTACCCTTCGCGACCGGAGGTCGTTGTCATGGAGGATGTGAATCTGTTCGTACCGGCTGGAAAGACTACGGCGCTCGTCGGTGCCTCAGGGTCCGGCAAATCGACCATCGTTGGACTTGTGGAGCGATTTTACGACCCTGTGGGCGGAGAGGTGTTGTTCGATGGGCACAGCATACAGGATCTCAACTTGAGATGGCTTCGGCAGAACATCAGCTTGGTGTCTCAAGAGCCGACTCTGTTCGCAACGACTATTTTCGAAAATATCATGCACGGTCTGATCGGCACGGAGCACGAGCACAAGTCTAAAGAGGAAGCTCGGGAATTGGTGGAGAGTGCGGCCAAGATGTCGAATGCGCACGACTTCATCGCTCAGCTGCCTGAGGGCTACGAGACGAACGTCGGTGAGCGCGGCTTTCTGCTATCCGGTGGTCAGAAGCAGCGTATTGCGATCGCGAGGGCCATTGTAAGCGACCCGAAGATTCTCCTCCTGGACGAGGCGACTTCCGCGCTGGACACGAAGAGCGAGGGCGTGGTGCAAGCGGCGCTCGATAAGGCTGCAGTGGGACGGACGACGATTGTAATTGCGCATCGTCTAAGTACCATCAAACACGCCGACAACATTGTGGTGATGTCACATGGCCGCATTATCGAGCAAGGTACCCACGATGCGCTTCTGGAAAAGAAGGCGGCGTATTATAACCTCGTCGAGGCGCAGCGCATTGCTGCACAGAACCAGGCAAAGGAGGAGGAGGAGGAGGTTGCAATTCTCGACGAGAAAGATGGCAATCTGCTCGACGCGAAGACGTCCATGACCGAGAAATCAACCAGCTTCTCTGCGGACCCGAACGACCTCGAGCTTGGCCGCACCAAGACCCAACAATCTGCTTCCAGCAAAGTCCTCGCTTCCAAGCCTAACGAAGACGGTAGCAAGTACAGCCTTTGGCAGCTCATCCGCCTGGTCGCATCATTCAATAAGAAAGACTGGCATTGGATGACTATCGGTCTGGTCTCGTCGATCATTAACGGAGCAGGTCACCCGACGCAAGCCGTCTTCTTCGCCAAATCCATCTCGGCTCTCACCCTCCCGCCGTCCCAATACGGCAAGCTCCGGACCGAGGTCTCGTTCTGGAGCTGGATGTACTTCATGCTAGCCATGGTGCAAGTCATCTTCTTCCTTACGCAAGGGGTGGCTTTCGCGTACTGCTCTGAGCGCCTGGTCCACCTGGTCCGCGATCGCAGCTTCCGGGTCATGCTTCGCCAGGACATCCAGTTTTTCGACAAGGAGGAGAACACTGCTGGTGCCCTGACCTCGTTCCTCAGCACGGAGACGACGCATTTGGCTGGCATGTCTGGTGTCACTCTCGGCACACTCCTGCAAGTCTCTACGACACTGTTCGTCTGCTGTATCCTGGCTTTGGCGATTGGATGGAAACTGGCACTGGTCTGTATCGCCACCGTCCCAGTCGTCATCGGATGTGGCTTCTTCCGCTTCTGGATGCTCGCCCGTTTCCAGCAGCGTGCTAAGCGTGCCTACGAAAAATCGGCCAGCTACGCCTGCGAGGCTACTTCCGCTATTCGCACGGTTGCCTCGCTCACCCGCGAGGTCGATGTGTGGCAACACTACCACGATCAGCTCGTCGACCAGCAAGCGAAGTCGCTGAGGAGCATCATACAGTCCTCCTCCCTGTACGCCGCGAGTCAGAGCTTCATGTTCCTGTGCATCGCGCTCGGCTTCTGGTACGGTGGCACGCTGATCGGCAGGGGCGAGTACACCATGTTCCAGTTCTTCCTGTGCTTTTCGGCCGTCATCTTTGGAGCGCAGTCGGCGGGTACGATCTTCTCGTTTGCGCCGGATATGGGCAAGGCGAAGCACGCGGCGGCTGAGCTGAAGACTTTGTTCGATCGGAAGCCGGAAATTGATTCTTGGAGTAACGAAGGAGAGGTGCTGCAGACCATGCAGGGCGGCATCGAGTTCAGGGACGTCCACTTCAGATATCCGACAAGGCCTGAGCAGCCGGTGCTTCGAGGCCTGAACTTGAATGTCAACCCGGGACAATACGTTGCGCTAGTCGGCGCATCGGGATGCGGCAAGTCGACGACCATCGCAATGCTGGAGCGCTTCTACGATCCGCTCGTGGGAGGCATCTACGTCGATGGCAAAGAGATCAGCAGCCTCAACATTAACAGCTACCGGAATTTCTTGGCGCTTGTGTCGCAAGAACCCACATTGTACCAAGGAACGATCCGGGAGAATATCCTGCTAGGTGCGGACAAGCAGCCGGAGGATGTACCGGAGGAGGCGATTATGCAGGCTTGCAAGGACGCCAACATCTATGACTTCATTCTGTCTCTGCCCGAAGGCTTTGATACTGTGGTCGGAAGTAAGGGCAGTATGCTTTCGGGCGGGCAGAAGCAACGTGTAAGTCACCACCGACGTTTACATCCACAGATCAACCACTGACCCGGTTTCTCAGGTCGCCATCGCTCGCGCGCTCCTCCGCGATCCCAAGATTCTTCTCCTCGACGAGGCTACCAGCGCCCTCGACTCTGAGTCCGAGAAGGTCGTACAAGCTGCGCTTGACGCCGCAGCTAAGGGTCGCACGACCATCGCTGTTGCGCATCGGTTGTCTACGATCCAGAAGGCGGATATGATCTTCGTTTTCGACCAAGGCAGGATTGTAGAGAAGGGCACGCATACGGATTTGATCAACAAGAGGGGAAGGTACTTTGAGCTGGTAAATCTGCAGAGTCTGGGAAGAAACCAGTAGGTCAAGTCAAGAACAGCTGCTGGGTTAAGCGAGGCGTTGGGTACATCTGCTCATGCGTGAGTACGAGATAGGGCATAGATAGGGTGCTGGGGCACATATCGGGTCGGTAATCAGAAGCTCAAAATCTGAGGTAAGCTATAGTCATGTGTCACGGACAGTTGTGGCCGCTTGCATGCTTGCGTCAGCCAGTTCTCCAAGCGCTCTCTCAAGTCTCTCTGGGTTGCAGCAAATATCTAGCCGGCCGCCCGGTATCGACAACCAACAGAGCTTCCTCCCCTTTTCCCAAAATCGCCATCTCCCGATCCTTTTTCTCGAACATCCTCACTCCACCACCCTGAAATCTCATCACGCAGCTACTCCCCGCATAGCACACCCGATCTCCATCTTCCACCTCGCCACCATTCTCCACACGCACTGAACCAATCCTGTTCCCTTCGATCCCACAGCGATTCGCAAAGACGACGATGACATCGTCCTCAACCCTCGGATTGCTCTCGGCATCTCTGAGCGGAAAGAATCGCTCGAGCCAGTAAGCTACTGTCTCCATATCCGGCTTTTCAGGTTCGATTTCCAGATCTGCTGGTGCAAGACGGGTAAGCCACGCCATACTCAGCACGATCGTCTTGACGCCTGCTCTGAGCATGGAATTGGCGAACTCGTAATCCGTCCATGGTGCTTCGAAGCGATATGGGTTGATGTCCATACATATTCCGTGACCGACTGGACCGATCCCACCAATGCTCGTGATTGAGAAGGGCGTTCGGGCTTGGCTTGAGAGGAAGCCTTCGGTTGCCCAGATTTCGTCCGTGTAGTAGAGGAAAGATTTGCGGTAGTTGTTTAGTACCTCGCCAGTAGGACTGACGGTTACTGTGGAGTTGTAATGCGTGGTCTCGCCTGATGATAGATTGGTGTGGATTTCTGGGTAGCCAACAATGATGTGGCAATTCAGTCGTCTTGCGGTGTTGAGTGCCCATCGCGTCGTTGGGCCAGCTGCTGTGGGTTCGAGGAATGGCTTGATGGACGGGAGGTCTGGGAAATTATAGCCGGAGAACGCCAGCTCAGGGAGGACTAGAAGATCGAGACTCTGACAGTCGGCGGTGGCGAGGATGCTTTCTGCTCGTTTGATGTTGTCATCAAAAGACCCGAGCTGAGGGCCGAATTGAAGGATGCCTACCCGCATGACGGGCAGCGGACTGCGAGGAGCTCTGTCTTTGCGACTCCGACCACTGAATCAGGCTGTCGCCAGCGGCGACACAGCACGTCCCCTACAATATGGGAGTACGCGATGGTTGACTCGGACTTTAGGTCGGTGTCGCCCAACAAGCGCCGTGGGTTGTCGTTTCTGTATCACTGCTGGATACTGTCGGCTCTTCGTCTGTACCATGCTCTGATCACTGAGCTTTTTGAAGATGGGTTTAGTCGACTTGCGTTTGACGGACGACTGATCAGATCTCTGAAGTGGCTGGAGCTTCCTAATTCGGCAAGGGCGAAGTGGAGCCATCTCCTACCAAGCGCTCGCCCACTACTTACACCCTTGCGTCTCATGGCGCCTAGCAGAGGCAAGCCGCCTGCGAAGTCTCTACCAAAGCCGAGTGGCTTCCAGTCGAAGTCCACCCCGAACTTGCCAACTCTCCGCTCTCTCCAAGCCGCGGACAGCAAACGTGCCGATGCTCATTCCACCCAGCGCACCACCCTCCATCCTGGAGCCGCAGCCTCGCCGGAGATCATAACATCGCCCTCCGGACCTGCCAGCCTCGATGACTTCAGTCTTGGTCCATCATCTGCGTCGGAGGAGGAAGAAGATGGCGAGCTATCGAGCCTGCCGTCCCGCCCCTTCACCAGCCATGGGCACAGCAGATCGCATACCTATCTAGCACCCTCTGCCTTCGCGCCCCCCTTCTATAACAGACCGCCGACACCTTTGCCACCATCTCCATCCCTGACTTCGCTCTTGCGTCCGCGGAGTAGTAGGCCGACGACGCCAGATCCAAGTAGCGATGAGAACACACCTACCACCCAGAATGGTAACACGGGCACACAGACACCCAACTCCGCCGCAGCTTCTACGTTGACAAGCACTTTCCGATCTGCCAAACCCGTAGCTCGGGCTTCGCCCAAGGTACCAACGTACGAATACTACGGCTTCACGCTGTATCTGACCTCCTCACTCGTGTTCCTTGGCTACTGCCTCTGGTCCTTCCTGCCCTCACCCTTCCTCCACCAATTAGGAATTTACTACTTCCCAGACCGCTGGTGGGCTCTCGCGACACCTGCCTGGACAGTCATGTTCGTCGTCTACATCTACGTCGCACTAGCGTGCTATAACACCGGCTACCTAACGCTCAAGCTTGGGGACGTGAGCTGTCTGGTCGACGAAGCCGCGAACGTGGCAGTAGTGGATGCGCAAGGCAACATCATTAGGGACGACAAGATTAGCTGGCCATCAGATAGAGATGACAAGCGAGTTGGCAAGAAGGGCAGAGGGAGGCATGGTGGACGTAGTCGGCAGAGCAGCTATACGAAGGCGCATGGAAATGCGGAGCTGGACTGGAAGACTTTGTGGAAAGAGGGGACGGATGCGGTGATGGATATACCTATCGGTGGTGTCTGCGAGATCCTCTACGGGCAGGACGACGAGGAGGGTGGAGATGAGAATGATTGAGAGCGGGCGCAAGACAGCACTGACGTCTTGCCAGTCGCGACGGATGCAACTCGACATTATCAGCACAGGTTTCTGTATCCATACATCAACGCTGCGATAGCTTCCGTGCTCATTCGCTTGAATGCCAAAGCATTGGAGAAACCGATAGTCTTGGACTTGGCTGCCATCATAGAGGTCTTGTAGCACGCGGCCGACTCTCAACACCTCCATGTGGAGTAACGAGCATCTATTGTAAGTCCGGACCACCGCGGCTGATCCGCTGCACCGGCAGCCGTAGACTGTTAGAATTGCGACATATCTTCTTCGACCACCCAGAGCCTGTCAGTCCGCGCCGCAACTTGCCGTGTCCGAGGAAGAGGGCGGAGAGCGCCACATCGCCATAATCTGGACTCATAGCCGTGCTTCGTGTCAGGAGGAGGGGATCGTGGCTCAGAAGATTCTACCTGCGTTCGCGGCAGCGAAGATGCAAATCAGGCTCATTGCCAGGCCTTCGTCAGCATTTTGAGCCGCAGCCGAGCGCAGCCTCGCAACATTCTCTGCGCGGCCACAGATAGCATCTGGACCACCGCAATCAAGCAGCGATCACATGCGGACTGACTGAGTCCCAAGCCTCTCGACGATGATCCTGACTGGCTGGGACCTGATCATGCGGTGGTGCAGGGTGTCACATCGCCACTACCTCGAAAAGGATGCCACGGAACAGCTTGATTCCCTGCTTCTCACCCCCGCTGCACGTTAGGAGCCAGCGCGCAAACTTTCGAGTCTCCGGATTGTGCCAGACATCGGATGCATGGGAAGCTGCTTCTGTATGTGCGAGTCGGACCGTAGGATGTTTAGTGTTTAAACGGCGCCGGACGTCCTAGAAATCCGAATTGGGGGCGAGGCGTTTACGAACGTAGGATATCAAGCCTGGAAGATCGTCGAGGATGCCAATGCGGACAAGATCTTTCAGCATCAGCTGCCTGATAACAAGGTCCTAGCAGGAGCCAAGGGTAGACCTGCTCCAGAGTCTCAGAGCTTCGCCAAAGCTATTGTAACTCAGCAGCCGGTACTAAGCAGTAGTGTGAGACTTCGGTTCAGACCGAATGGTACCCATGGAGGAAGTTGGTCTCGGGGCAACTCAGGCACGAGTTTGAGCACATCATAGGTTTCCTGCACGAGCACCAGCGTCCAGATGCTCAGTCTGGCAGCTGGGTCATCTACCACTGCGCAGCTCCGAGTCAGTACGACGATGTCGTGAAGAAGATGGGGAGACGACAGCTTTCCAGCTTCCATGAGCCGACAGGAGCGCATGGAGCAAGTGTGTTCCGACTCCGATCTTGCTAAGGAGTACGGCTTTGAGGGTCGGTTGAATTGGATGCCGGAGAAGGAGTGAGCAGACGAGTACGGTCAAGTCCCGGCGGCTTCAGCCGATCTTCACTTTCGCTCGGTCAGGCCCTAGGACAGCCGTGACAGGATGCTTGATAAGACGAGCCGCCCACGAACACCCATCCTCAAGCATCCGAGTCGAGTTGGGTAGGGTGAGACCAACTGGATCACCGCATGCGGGCTGGGCGAGGAAACCAAGTTCCATGAACGATATCGAAAGACTTGCGCAGCTCTATCCTACGAGGAAGCGCGATGAAGCGGCAGTGAAAGGTACAGTTGACCAATTGGTTATTCGACCCGGTGGGATGAGATGTGTACGAGAAGCAGGCGGAGATTTTGAAGGTACTGGGAGGTGTTGCTCGCCTCGAGGGCGAAGGTATGATACCCGGATCAAAGCCGAAGACGGTGCCTTTCGAGACGATGGTGTCTCCGTCGCCCACGGCTGCGTACAATCGGAGGCTGGATGTGATGTATCGTGCAGGTGCGCCTGGAAATCCAAGGTTGGGCAAAGTAAAGAGCACGTCGTACAGGGTGGAGATGTCCTTCCCCTGGACCGAGGCATCATTTCTCATCCCGATTAGGCTCACGCGCGATCGTTTGCGATCTGTGTACTGACGGAGAGGAGACGATTTGGCTGATTTGGGTATGTAGGCTTGCACCGAAGGAATGCGCGAGTAAACTACTTGGACGCCTCAATGCCGTCCGCCACGTAGCTAATTTTGGCGTGTATCTCATGTCTCTCGACAGTCTCCGAGCTCGACGTGGTCCTCGACTGTTCAAGTACGGTAAGGTTGTCTGATGTATGTTGATGTGTAAGGTGCAGTTTCATTTGATACCTGAGTCCGCCAAGATTTTCCTGACTCGCGCATGCCTGCGACAGCTTCTCGTCGTCGTCACCGGCCTCGGTCTCATCAGCCTCCCGTGTCTGGATGTAAGAGGCGCAACCCGCTGACCTTCCACCTTCGATACCATCAACCAAACACAGTTCGCTTTCGATTCTTGGAATTCGCGACCCTTGGTGATTCCAGCAAGAGCGCGCCTCGCTCACCGCCTCCGATACGCCTCTCGGAGGCAGCAGACAACATGAAGCCTGTAGTCTCCGCATTCAATGCATGGACATGGTATAAGAGGTCATAAGAGACCGGCGACTATCGTGCTGACTTGTCTGGAACAGCATCGTCATCTCCATGTTCGCCATTGTGATCCTCAGCGCAATCGGCAGCATGTTCGCGAACGGTCACCATAGCATGATGGGCTCGGACGAAGACCCTGAGGATGGCGGCAAGGTTGCGGTGGCAGTCTTCGGTGCCGTGGCCGTATACGGGGTGAGTATCAAGACGGGCTATGATCAGGACAAGTCCTCATGTTGCGCAGGCCTTCCTTCTCTTTTGTGCATGCCAAGCCTTTATGCACAAGCGACAAAGCCGACAAGGCGAGATCGCGCTACGATAGAGCGGCCTGTGTTTTTACGATGCATGAGCGTGTCATCTGGCGCGGTTTAGAGTGGACATCTGAGTTTGGAGACAGGCGCGGCGCAAGAGGTTTGGGATTCATCTACTGAGGGACCCCTGTACATTGACCTTTCAAGGATCACTCCACGGATATAGCCAGAAGGCACCAGCCGCAACATTTATACACCCTTTGGACTGAAGCTATAATGCACTCAGGCTTTGCCAGCGGCGCTGTGATGCAACCGCTGACTGCCACGAGAAAGACACGGAAAGGTGTCAAGTTCCAAGCGCCGGGTGCACTGTATGGCTTGGAGCGATATGCAAGCGCATGGTCGTACTTCTGAAAACAGCTCAGCATCTCAAGGCTTTGCGAAATCTCTCCTCTCTACCGTGTGGCGATTATGCGCTGGTGAAGAGCTCATTCGGCTGGCCACCAAAAGCCATGACAAGATCGCAGAACACCTGGAAACCTTATCCTCAAGCTGTGTCTCTACATGTAGCTCGGGCTGCTTTACACTGTCTCTATGCTGAGAACGTAGGGTCTCGCTCTGCTCCAACGTACAGACATACTGACTTCCGTAACGTGCGCGAGATATGCGACGACGTACGATGCTATCCGGCTTCATGGACTTGACGGTTCTGGCGATCACCGTACCGAGAGCAGCAACGGCTTTTCCAGTCAATGGGAGCTCAGTTCACCTCGACAGGAGGTGGATGAGCATCGATCTAACCCGTCCCGAACCTGGCTATTGCCAACTCGTGGCTGGCTCTGGGCGAGATTGCACTTACACAATTCCGGGCTAAAGGGCATTGGAGAATTTCTGTTTCATCAACAAACAGGCAACACAAAGAGTGTTTCCTGTCCTGTTCTAGGCTATGGCTATGTGGTAGAAAAAGAGTTTATGGCCCGGCGAATCAACAAAGCTGAAACTTTATCAGGGAGCCTGCACGACTAAGTTCTCAAGCATGCCCGACATCAGCTGCGGCGAGCACCACCTTTGCGCTTGTTGACACAGCACAAATCGTGACGCTCTATTGATAGACGACATCTCGCCCTCCATTGGGGGCAATGACTTGGGTCCAACGAACGCTGAGCAAGGCTATGCATCTGCCAAAGAAGTCGCTGCGAGAACGCCTTTTCGGCAAGCTAATTAAGACGCTTTGCAATTTGGCGTGCTGCTAGAGGGCGAAGTCATTGTGGGGTCTGCGCTGGGCCCCGTCAGCAGGAGAATCATCACTATCGTGGAATGGCTCATGATTTTGGTGCGTAAATGCATGACAGGCGTTCTGAGTGTTTCCTGACCAGCGGTGCAGGACATGTCCTGGGATGGATGCACAAGGTGCGCTCATATGTCGTGCTTGGTTGACAGAGTATGCCGACAGAAAGTCGAAGCACAAAAGAAGCGATACCGTGGAAGATAAGTGGCTGCGAAAACCGTCGGCAGTACCACAAGGCCCGGCATGTTAAGAAGAGGTGTTACTTGGCTTACTTGAGAGCAATCACAATGTCCAGACTCATCCAAATGGTGCATGCCTTGCCAAGGGTCTCAGAAGGCCTCATCAGCTGACAGATATACTTGCAGGCGCTCCGATCCTGATCTAGCGATCTCCGTCGGCTTCAATGCTTTTGAATCACCTAAGCCGAGTGGCCCCCAGCGAATCGAACTTCATCACGAAAGGTGGCATGACGGATCGGTTCGGGAAGTTCATCGGCGGGATGGTTGCACACAAAACGATATATCCAGGCTTCTTCGGAGATCGTCTGCGGCAAGTAAGGGCGATAGCGAACATCAGCACATTGGAGCAACTCAGAAGGGTCTTTGTTATGCCCCTCTGGAATGATCGAGCTTGCGTTGGTGCGCCAGAGCCCTGGAAAGCAATAGGCTCGCAAAGCGCGACTGGAATATACGGCTGGGAGTTTCGTCAGCGTCCACTTTGGTCAGTATCGGCAATTGGGGCAAGACATAGCTCCAAGGCATGCGGAGAAATGGTTGATCGCTCACTAATCCAATAATATTTCACAACAAGAGCTCCCATCGCCGGAATCCAGATATGCGCCAGGCGAGTCTTTCGCCCAAAGTATCGAGCAACTTCTCAAACGGGTCTCGGCAGACTTGGCGGTGCCGCAACGCAACGTGCAGGGCTGGCAGCCACTCGCGTTGGGTCAGGCTCTTGATGAATACGACGACAGGCTCATGCCTCACTCGATTACTTGAAGCCTGCGGGACCGTGGCAAATTCCAAATCAAAACCTCATTCATGCGAGAGATCCGTACTCAGACTTTACTGCCCGTGATGGGGTGCGATAGCGGTTTGAGCGCCGGGCGGCGAGTGACGCTTGATCAGTCCCAGAGCCGACGGAGAAGGTCAGCGCTTTTACTGCGAGTCAGCAGAGCAGGTGAGCATTGCTCTTCAGTGTGCCTTCTGCGAAGCCTGAAGGGCTTACTGGTGGCCTTTATCCACTTCTCCAGTCACGCTCCGACATCATCGCTCGTCTCTGATGATTTCTCCCACGGATTCACGCCACTCGGCGAAAGGGCATCGAATCATGTTGATGAAGGGAGAGGATTAAAGTTGGCCACAAGAAGGTATAACGAATGTGGTTGCATATGGTGCCATTATGTGTTACAGCGGCGCACTTGCAAATTAGTCGCTTTGTGGATTGCCATGCTTCATCATTCTGCTGACGACCACACTGTTACGCTCAGTTGCCAGACCACCTACGAGGAGTCAGTACATCGTCCGCCAACAGCAAGCAAGAAGCGATCCGTACCATGTGTAATTGTCCGTTTCAGCCGCTGTGTCCCAGACTAACTCCGAGCTGCTGTTCAAGGGACGACTTGGCCAGACGTTGAGCGTGCCTAGCCAGGCGTCGATACTGCTGAACGTCACGCTCTCGCCATCTTCAGCATATACGCCGTAGCCCGTAGCGCAAAGTTGCGACGGATAGATCCTTGTCGTCAGAGCAAAGCGTTCGTTGATGTAGATCTCAAGGATAGAGCCGTCAAGGAAGATATCGAAGGTGATATCTTCAGTCTTGCCGTTGATCGTGTAAGGCCTGCACACCTCATAGTCAGCATAAAAGGGCTTGGTTGCTCAAGCGTGAGCAGGGCATCGGAACGGCGTAGGGGCTACGAAATTCCGTTGTAAAGGTCTTCCGGAGAAGTACTCACCTGAAATAGCCAGTCACTGTAGAGTTGGCGAACCCTTCGATCGTCGACGAATAATCTCGGTTGACGAGGATCGTGTTGTTTGGCTGCCAGGAAATGGTCGTGTATTCTGTTCGATCCGGAGATGCGCCCACAACGAAGCCGAACGAGCCGGTCGTGGAGCTTACCGTTGCCTTCAGCTCCAGATGAGCATCGCCATGCATCTCCAGCATCTTGAGCGAATTGTAGGTGCAGCCGCCGTAAGACTTGTGCATGGCATTGGCGGTAATGCCAGCAACGACATCGGACAAGGGTCGAATGCCAAGCGTCTGGGCGGTGTAGGTGTTGCCAGATTCCGGAACCAGCACAGCCTCCTTGGCATATGATACGGCGCCGTCCACATCCTCCACGCCGCTGACTTCATGGACGAAGAGCTCTCGTGGGAGTGTGTGGGAACCCTGGAAGCCCTGGGCGTTGGCGGAGAAAAGGCCGCCATCTGCGACAAGGTCCTCCTGCAGAAGAAGTCAGCGGAGTAAACCAGGCAAATTGCTCAGCGTTAATCATACCGGCGCCCATCCCCATTGCACGCGTCTGTTGTTCTTGGCTGTCGAACGGTCAGCACGATCCGATTGAAAGGCATGTGATAGGACACCCACTGTCGTTGAACGAAGTCAAGGCATAAGTCAAACCCCAGTCAGCGGGCGCGCCAGCGCGAGGCGTGAATTGGGCACTGCCATTCTCTCGGCGAGACACTGTACCCTCATTCCAGAGCGACCAATGGGAGCTCTCGTGCCAGGAAACATTACCACCCTCGGTACCCATCTCGGCAAAGTAATGCGAGTTCCCTTTCGAGTCGGGAAGAACGAAGAAGCCGGAAACCTCAAAGTTGTATCCATAGTCACCCGTCGTGAGCAATGGCCCAAAACTCGTGTTGTCCGCGGGGGTCCATCTTAGTGTCTGAGGTCAACAAATGGCTTGCATCTTTGCGAAAGGGAATACTTACAGAGCACCGAGCCAACTCCAGGATGTCAGATCGCTTGCAGGAGCGGTCCACAGTGGCATCCTCGGCCCGACGCCCTTGATGCCACTGCCGAAAACTGCGTAGTAATGCGGCTCGGACATGCCCAGGAGCACGTCCATTGAAGGCAATGGCTCGAGGAACGGATCACGGAAACCAGTTAGATTCCAAAACATGGGAGCCGTGTCCGTGGTCGCATTGATGACGGGATTGCCCTCGTACTCTTGCCATGTCTGGCCGCCATCTTTGCTGATGGCGAGGCTCTGCGACTCAGTGTATGGGTGGTAGGTAATCTGCCAGTTTGTAGGCAGCCAACTGACAGACGTGTACATCGCGAGTAGAGTACCTACAGTCGCGGAGGTTAGAATGCCACTTATTTGGGCTCCCCATCCGGATGTGCGGGCGACACTGACCATCAACTTCACCGTGAAGATTCATCGGCTGCGCGGTACCAGAGAAGATACCCAATCCATTGTAGTTGCCGAATCCTGTAGGCCCGAGGATGAGAGCATCATTGCCCTCCCAAGAGTTCTATCATGGATCAGTGAATCTGCAGCTGGATGATCCTGGACTGGCGTACATGGTCCTCCCAGGTGATCAAGTCCTTGCTTGTTGCAGAACCCCAGCTAATGTTTCCCCAGTTGATGCTATAGAGCTCAGCCGTCAATATGACTGTTCAGGGCCTCAATGACGCTTCTCACAACTCACTGATCTGCGAATTGTTAGCACGCTCTCAAGATCTGAGCTTCGCAAGAATGCTCACAAGGATGCCATTGATACGAGAGATGGTACACGTCACGAGTGGGATCGTACATAGCGCCACAAGGGTCATTCATCCTGCAACATTTTCAGTCTACCCTTTCGAGAGCGTAATGAATGGTAGGAAAGACTACCAGCCTGCTGGTGCCATGAAGTGGCTATGGGGCCGCCAGCGAGTGAACAAGGTATTGTTGCCCGCGGCTTCGACATCGGCCGTTGTCAAACGATCGCAGCCCTGGCCACTGCTACCTCCGGGACTCGAAGGGGTGCTACTTGGTGCCGAGGTCGCGGGCGAGGAAGGCTTGCCCGGCCACCGACCCCAGGAGCCTGGAGGTGGTGGGGTCTGATGTCCAGGTGGTCCCCATTGCTTTCCAGGACCCCATTGCTCTCCCGAAGGTGAACCATGAGGGTGGCCGCCATTACCCCGACCGTCTCCCGGCTGAGCGAGGCCCACGGGCAGAGCCGCGAGGAGAGCTGCTCCCGTCAACGAGTATCGCATACTGTTACTGCTCTACTTGTGAAAGGAGTGTCGATGCGAAGAAACCCAGTGAGCTGTGTCGAAGGTCCGTGGAGGATGGTAATGCATACTTGTACCTGACGCTACTGTCACCACGCCAATGTCGGTCCCCTGCCAGACAAACCATGGTCGTAAATTTGGCCTTGGTGAGGCCAGCACCGTCATAATTTTTGGAGAATGCTATGCTAGTCAATGTGCAATGAAGTCATGCTGGAGTGCAGCCCCGCGCGAAAGCGGACGGAATCACCATGAAAAGGCTGGAGCCCCGCAACGCTCATCTCACAAAGGGCCGAATGGAGAACACTTCAATGGCTCGCGCGATGCTGACGGTCTGTGTACTTTCAAGTATTGGCGAGAAAGTGTCGCGCTGGTGCTGGAATATTGACTCAGCGAGCATCCCGTCAGCCTCGTTCAAGTCGGCGATGAAGGGAGATGTCGGCACCGAAGACAGCGCTACTTGCCTTCCATGTCTTGAAGTCTTGACCTGCTCAGGATTCCATCCTAGAAACGCGGGAGAAGAATGCCCACATCGTCACACTGACGGCGTCGGTGCTAGATGCCGACTAACGAGGGTCCAAACTCGCTAATTGAACGAATGCCTCAGTGCCTCTGCTTGTCGCTGGACATGGCATGCGGTTCGAGCCAGTCTCACGTCAGCACCAAACCGAGAAGGGATTATCTTGACCACCGACCCTGGAGATGACATATTGTCGTCAAGCATCCAATACATCGTCAGCTCATTACGACCCCTTCCATGCCGTCTAGACTGGCGCCCGGCTGTCGTGCTACTATGCAGCCTGCGCGTTCCGATTCTGCCACATCCCCCGCTGCGTCTCTTCTATCCGTTTTTGCTGCTCCATGATCTGCTCGTCTGTCTGCCCACGACCGTGCCCTCGCGGGTCTACTTGCATCCGGGAATCGTTCTTACCGTCCTTGGCATCCGCGTCCGTCATCTCGGTGTCCATCTGCCCATTACCGCTCACATCACCTTCCTCCTTCGGCTGCTGCTCTGCAGGTGCCTTCAGGTTCCGTGGGTTTTTGGATAGAGCGCCATCCATCATACCCATGCCACCCGCACGCAATTGGTTGATCGCGCGGACAGTGTCGATGGCCTTGTGCAATGTCCGACGCGCGTTGAAGTTCTTCTTCACCGTCGGTAGCAGATCCTCGTCGCCACGGCCTGTCGCTGGTCCAGCTATCCACTCATGCGATAGAGCTTCATGCGCCGTGATTCGCTGGGTTGGATCTATGGTCAAGCACCGCTTAATGAATTGTCGCGCCGTCAGCGAGACATTGCGCCAGTACTCAAGAGGAGTGAAGCTGTAATCTGCCACCAGAATCGCCTGCATCTCTTCCAAATTAGAGTCTCGATCGAAGGGTGTGTAGCCGCAAAGCAGGAAGTATGTAATGACACCAATGGCCCAGATATCTACCGGCTTGCCGTGCCCACTCTTCTTAAAGATCTCGGGCGCCATGTAGCCTGGTGTGCCGCATGTCGTCGTTAGGACATGGAACTGCTCATCATCCATTATACGCGATAAGCCGAAGTCCGCTATCAGGAGATCTGCGTTGTCTTCTGGTGTCCGGAAGAGTAGATTCTCGGGCTTGAGGTCGCGATGTACTATGCCATGGTCGTGGAGGTAGGCTACGGCGGAAAGTGTCGCTCGGATAAGATCTGCGGCGTCTGATTCGTAGTAGGAGCCTTTTCGGCAGATACGATCAAAGAGCTCGCCGCCGAGGGCCAGATCGGTGACCAGATAGACTTGGAAGGTGTCAGTACCTGTGCGAGGTCACGTATCTAGGTCAATCCTACGATTGTTCATTGTCTCGAAATAATCGACGAGCGTCAAGATGTTCTGGTGTCCCATGCTGACCCTCTTCAGGACGGCAATCTCATTCCTAACCATGTGCTCCCTCCCCGCCATAAGCCGCTTGTTGATGACCTTGGCCGCATAGTAGCGACCGGTATCGATGTGTACGCACTCCTTCACCACGCTGTATGAGCCTGCGCCAAGAGTCTTGCCCGTCTTGTAGCGGCAAGGCTGGACTTGCGCCTGCGGTTGCGCTGCCATGTCTGCTGCGGTCGCCGCGCACTTTAGGGGGGTCTGAGGAGGAGCCTCGTTTGTACGCTGGTTGGTACCAAGTCGAGGAGCGAGTGTGTGCGCAAAAGAGGACAGACTGTGTCTAGAGTCTATAGTGATTGGAGGTCGTTGTCAGCGTGCTCCTAGCGGCATCTAGAGCCTCCGTTAACTTTGTAGTGGGTGGGCGGGGTAGGGACCCGGTATGCAAAGTAGGCTGCCCGACAGATGGTTCGGGCGAAACAAAGTACTGTCCTGGCTACAGGCCCGGCGCGAAGGGCAAAAGGAATCGCGCCCCCGGCAAGGAGGGTGGATCCAAAACTGCAAAAAGGAAGTTCCGATCGCGGGTCGAACGCGAGACCTTAGGATAATTTGCATACTGCAATCCCACGCTCTACCACTGAGCTATCGAAACGAGATGCTCAATTCGGCCGCTGCAACAGACTTATTCTTCAAAGATAATTGCCGAATTTCAGCCTTGCGCCGTGCTGGGAAACAGCTGCCCAACGGTCATCTCTCCAATTTCGAAACGACAGCGATTAAGGTGTGGAGCGATGAAGACCAATGGACAATGTTCAAACGAGCGTTCCGATAAGCACGCGACGAGGGCGTACTGGACTGCATGCAAAGCTTCCGGTATCAGGGCCGTGATGTTGCGAGTACTGGTGCACGAGAGCAGACGTGCGCATCGCACGAGTCAATCATCAGCGCAGCCGTCCAACAGCCGCTACGCCTAAACACCATCCAACTTCTTACCATTCCCTCTCCTAACCCTCGTGCTTTGCCCCGCCATCCTCAACCGCATCGCCGCCGCCTCCGGCATAGCCTCTATTGATCTGATCCGCAAAGCCGCACGCTCCGCGGCATTAATTCTAAGGACGTCGCTGTGTGAAAGGCGTGTCAAGGACCACTACACAAAGGGAACATACCGGAAGAACCCACCAGATCGGCGCCTATCGGGAACGTACATCCGTGAACGAGGCCTGTTTCCCTGAGACCAAACGAGCGCAATCGCATTCTGCTCGCTTCCGGCGCAGCTTGCGTACATTAGAGACTTCATCCGCAACATAGTGGGCCAGATCGTGGACTATGGACACCGCGCCGCCGTAGACCTCCTCTTTGGTCACGAGATTGAGAATTGTGCTCTATACTCTCTCCTAAGTTACCGGAAGATCTGCGATCATAACTTCTGAATATCTTTGACCGCTTCCCGGATACGGTTCCCTGTAGCAAAGCGCAGTCTATTGACCCAGCTCTGCACAACGTGTAGATTGTGGATAATACAGCCTTCAGGTCCCCAACGCCTGGTGGGAAGCGACCTAAACTAAGTTAGCTAGTGGATCGGAATATTGCGAAGCCTAAGTTGGAGTTCGAGCCCGGACAGGGCACTCAGAGCGTAGAGCTCGGGAGTAGGAGGTAGGAAGTAGAAATCGCTTGAGCGTACTGCGTCGAAAATCCTGGCAAATAATTTGCGCATGCGTTGGGCACTTTCGTCAAGCAGCTAGATCTCTGCAATGACGACGTAGCGACTAAGAAACGCATTACAGCGCGGCTTGAGCCATTCATCGATCAATTACTACCAAATGCCTTAATACGCGTTACCATTGACGGCATGGAGGAGCAGACTCTGGGACCCTCAGACTGTTCAGGGCTCAGCTTTGGCCTCCATGCACTTGACTTTTCTCCGTTCTTTCGAGCATGCTTGAGTCCGGCCGGGAATCTCGGACCTCGGTTGACAGCCGTTGCGGTCGGGTATACACCATCGTCCTTCACTGTCTGCTCCTGCTGGTTCATCTGGGGCGCCTGGGGCGCCTGGGGTGCAACAATCTCCGTTGCGCTATTCGGGGGGCTCATGTACGACGTTGCATCTTCAGGGCTAGCGAGAGCCCGTGGTATTTCAGCTGGCGGAGGTACAAGATGATATCCATGAAAGAAGAAGATCGGTGAGAGCGGCGATTTCACCGAAACAGCGAAGCAGAAGAGTTCGAGCGCAAGATCTAGGGAAGGTCGGACGATTCTGCGTGTGGAAGAAGCCGGTGCGGCCACAGCGTATGTCATTATTTCTACCGTCGACTATAGCCAGACTCCTCGCAACAGCTCGTGCTCGATAACGCATGCAACTTGGGTATAGTCAAATCCAGCCTGTTCGGCAAAGCATACCGTCTCAACTCGTCAATCATCTCAGCTTGAGAGCCAGCTCAAAATTTCGTTCAGTCGCGTGCGCACAGACGTGAGACTGTCCATCGCCTCAAACAACAGCCTGCGTTTTCTGCCGGCGATGAAAGATGTTGCGTATGCTGAGGCTCCTCGCTTCAGTCATATTGTTCACGCTCGGGGCAGCATTTCTTGGCGAAGTCTGGACCATCCCGTTCATCGTATGTGGATTGCCGTTTGTACCACGCATGCTGCCAGTGACAGGTGTTCGCAGATTAAGTGCCTTTGGAAACAGCACCAGTCTTGACGGCGTATCGGGCATGGCAACGGAATTTACCAGAGAAGGCGCGCTGTCCGCTTTAGGCGCATGCCGCGATTCTGTCGGTGCCGCGGCGGCGGCACGTGATGGTGGATCGTTAACATCAGATCCGTCATCGTGGAGGGTAAGATGCTTCATGCGCGTAGAAATACGGCGCGCGAAGGCGATCCTAAGTGAGAGTATAAGCCTGTAATGATCTTGTGCAGAGTGTCGAGACTTACCCTGCGGGTGATGGTCTGCCGGTGACCTGGGCATGACTCTGGAGTGTCTGCTCGGCGCCGCGACTACTGGGACGTTCACTTGAAGGTCCGCTCGGCGCACTCCTCAGGATGACAGCGGCACTATGAGTCTTGATCCGTGGCTCAGCGCTGTCAATAACTGAGTCGTTACCTAACCGCTGGCTTGTGCCCAGTGACTTGGTCGACTTTGAGGAGGCTCTATCCGCAGCCGGTAGATTTGGCGGGTTGCTTCTCAATGGTCCGGAAGACCGCAGGAACTCTGCCAGCTCCGACATGTCAGCGCGAGTCTCTCGAGCGCCGCGCGGAGCACCGGCCGTCCTCGATCGTGGAGGGGTGTGATTAGGCATGCTAGATGCACGCCGATCCTTGGGAGCCGCAGTGGCTGGCAGCTGCCGTGGTTTCTCGTACCTCTCGATAAGAGGCACAGAATAGGCCTTTAACGCAGCGCTTCGGGATGCGCCCCTGACTGCATCAGGCTCCCTCGGCAACGGCTTGTTCAATGACATGGAAGCGCGCGGCATTGACCCGTCGTGATAGGCGAATTTTGAGCGCAATCGAGGTGGAGGCGCTGACCATGCGGAGCGTGCAGGCGATATTGCCCGACTTTGCGCAGCATTACGTCTGCTCGCCGCAGCGGCCAGTTTCGACATGTTTGCGATGACCACGCCCAGCTGCACGAGCAGAATGTCCAGAGTCTTGCCCTTCGCTTTCAGGTCTCCCAAAAAGCGGATCCAGCCCGCCTGGTTTCCGCGCATAGCTCCATACACCTCGGAAATGCCACCGAAGTCGCTTGGCCACGACTCCCGTACACCGTCCAGATACCTGCCGAGCTCTTCGGTTGCTTCCAATGCCTTGCGGACGTCCATAAGCGCAGCGTTCATCGCCTTGGCCGTTCGGTCGATGATCTAGGGACAATATTAGCTGCCTGAATACCCTCTGACACACACGCAACCGAACCGAGATCATTTCAACGAACCTTTTCGATATTATCATTGCCCTCTAACAATTGGCTACGAAACCTTTTATCGTCGAGCATGGTTTCGAAGACGTCTAAATGTTCCATGGGCAGCTTCAAGTGATGCATGCGATCCCGAATGTCTCCGATGGCCAAGTCGAAGTCCTCAGCCGTCCGCTCGAGGAACGCGTCCACCTCATTTACATGTGTTTGGAGGATCTTCACGACCTCCTCGTTGCTCTTGGCAGCCCCCTGTAGGAGAAGGTGCATCCCGAAGACGATCTGGGCAACAAGCTTGGAAATGGGGTGATGTCTCGCGCCGGGTCTTTGCTCCCATCTCGTCCTCCAAGCGTCGTTATACTGCTGTGCCTCCAACAACTTCTTCCGTCTGCCCTCTGCGTCGTGGGTCGAGCCCGGCCGCAGAGGAGTATGGTCCTCGGACGACTCCACTATGCTCTCCTCAAAGGCTCCCTGCATCGACGGCACCGGATGCACGGGTGGCTCCATGATTGAGTCCGAGTCCGCCTCATCCTCATCGACGTTGGATTCCTGGCCAGACAGCGAATAGTACTCATCGTCGCTCTCGCTGGCCGGCGCCACTGCCATTTCCCGGCATATGTACACGCACGGCACAGCAGGGTGAGAGGAGAGAGGAGGGAGAAGAAGCAGAGCCAACACGACAGAGAGACCCGACCCGCCGAGCTGCAGGAGTTCTTGGACCGCAGGGTTGTTCTCCCAGAAAGCTTGGACGTAGCGTTGTGCGCCACATCTTCAACCTCTCTTCTTCTCGGAGGAGGCGTGAGGGCAGGCTGCAGTCGACGTCCCGGAGTCTGTCTCTAGTATTCTTGAGGCTAATTTGATGCCCTTTCCGGTCGTTAGAAAGTATCGCGATGACTTCTGAACGAACCCTTATTGCAAATACAAAGAGCCTCTTCCTTCGCTGCTCGATATCTGAAACACCAGTTGACCCCAGGTTTTATTCCGGCAGAAGGCCAGCGGGGCTCCACTTGGTCAGGATCGGCCGGGCTGGAAGACTAGAACAGCCTCCCAGACTTCATTGGTGCGCATTCGTGCTTCACTCCAACGAGTCGCATAGAAAATATCGTCTGCCTTCGACCACACGAAGCGCCCCGTCGCAATTTGTGATCCGATTTAACGAGCCTCGGGAGCCGTAGTTGCCGGAATGGTCCGGGATCCAAGGGTATCGCGAGCGGTCCGAATGCAACGAGGCGAGTAGGAGGCGCTGGGCTTCCGCATAGGCCACCATTGTCCTAGCCCTTGCATCTGCATCGGAAACACAGTAATCCACAGCGTGTACTGCAGTAGCCCAACTGGAAAGGCTTTGGGTAACGCCAGCGCGGCCAATGTCTTGGCTTCCCGGTGCTGCCCCCTCATCAGTCGCCAAAAACTCGAGAAGAACTAGAGCTATAGCGTAACCGAAGATCTTCAATGGGACTCGGGACAGCAGCGCAGAGATTCGGAAAGCTTCGTTTGTTTTGCACAATGCAGTAGCCAAGCTCGAGGGACGCTACCACCAAGTCACTGCCGAAATTAGCGTACTGATCGACGCTCCTGGTATCAAGGAGTACCCATACACTGTAACAATCAGCGACCACGGTCTTGATACAGCATCGCTTTCAAGACAACTTGCCAAGAAGACAGGTGGTCTTACCATCCCGAGCATGACATCTGACTCGCCAACCACCAACGGTACGCGAAGGTAGTCCGGCCTCAGCTCTCATGATGCGGACGAAGTGGTCGAAGTTAGGCCCCCGAAATATGTAAGAGTTGGTGGGCTTGATCAACTTCTTCCAACGCGTGCGCAAGTGATTCAGTGCTTTCAGCACGAGAAACTTGACCCTCTTCACCAGTGGCACGGCAAGCGGGTGAAGCAAGACGGCTGACTATTCGACATTACTGGTAAGATAGAAAACTCACCACGAGATGATGCGGGCCGTCTCGCAAGCGTGCAAGACATGCTCGGCAATGGCCTCAATGCCTTGAGTGCTTCGACGATGAGCGAGCTAGGTGACATTCAGAAGCTCAAAATGCGGTAGGAACACTGCCGTAAGACCGCTGCAGACAAGTCACAAGCGCACGAGGAGAAGTGGCGAAGTAGCAGTGCTATTCAATGAACATACGAGACGAGATCGCGAGGCCGGTGAGCAGCGTATCCAGGACGAGCTCCAGTCGCAACAAGCCCTATCGCTGAAGCTTACTGAGGCAAAAACGGTGTTGACGTGGACGAAGACTCGAGATATGGTACTCGCGAAGCCAGCTTGGACGCTCGACTCACCACCGAGCTTAACAGGGAAGCGAGCCATGCCAACGAGAGAGGCGAGAAACTAGAGAAGCAAGGGGAACAGACGATCAACATTGACGATGACTGAACTCCTTTACCATCCGCGTGCTCTTATCCAGACGTCCGTAATCTTATTGGGCGTCTCACTGTCTGTATCGACAACGACGTAGCACCCAAAGTTTACCCCAGCAATGCAAGCATGATTCGGCCACACCAGGAGCTTTTGGCCCAACTTCAGGTCTCGGAATTGATCCTGCGGCCCTTCCCACGTCAGAATTCCATGTTCTTGCGAGATGCGACCCACTATCCAGCCGGTCTTGGAACCTTCGGGATCATAGTGCGAACCCTTAGCACTTGGCCAGGGAGAGACAACACCCCAGCCGTCATAGCTCTTGCAAGGCTCACGACCAAGTACGATTGACCCTGCTGAAATCAGAGCCTCGGGCTTCTCACCTCGATCGAGATACAGACTGTTCACCTCCACAAGGATACGGAAGGCGATGTCCGAGTATGAAAGCATACTGCTCGTCGGCTGAGCTTTTGATTCTTTTGGCCTTGCCCGGGTGGCAAGCTGCTGCATGTCCAGCACAGGGTACACGCCTGCATGCAGCTCGACTGCGAAAGACTTGTTGACTTTCTCAAGGAGGTCCCGATATTGCTTGGCGCCCTCCGTGTCGTCCAGCAGATTCTGTACAGACGTGGCAGTCGGGGTTGCTCCAAGCGAAAGGACGACTTTCTGAGCATCACCGCTCGAAGTCCCTCGCGCTCCAGCAACCTTCAAAAACGCAACAGCACCCTTCTCCAGGCCCTCCAACTCCTCAGCAAAGCATTTCAGGGCTTCGCCTGGACTGGACACGGAGTAGCTGGACCCGAGATGTGTGTACAAGCCCGCTAGTGTGACACGATTCGAAGCCGCAATTGCAGTGGCGAGGTCCGCCAACTGCGCAGAGTCGGCGGTGACACCTTCCCTGTGGTATCCGACGTCAATATTGACCCAGACTGGTATTTGGCCTGGCCACGATTTCCTGTCAAGCTTATCGAGAGCCTTGATGTGCTCTGGGTGATCCACGAAGAGACCAAGCGCACTGTCGCCTAGTATGCTAGCGATTCTGGACAGCCTCCCGAGTGCCGAAAGGGCGACTGGCAGCCCGTACAAGACCTGGACCTGTCAGTTGATAGTCGTGAGCGAATCAGGCGCTCACCGCTCACATTGACATCCTTGCCCTGATGTCTGCAATCGATGAGCCAGGGCAAGAGATGCTCAATCTCCGACAGCGTTGATGCAACAAGGTGGACTGCCTGGGCATCTTCGCCGACCTGCAACCGCGATAGTTCTACTGTCTGCAATTATAATCGTCAAAATCGAGATCGCCCGCACCATTGGCGATTGAGATACCTTATGGGTTTTGACATGGGCCCGAAATCCGACGTTAAGCTTCTTGACAGTCTCGAGCATTAGCCTACAATTCCGCTTGATGACAGCACTATCAAGCACTGCTGCTGGACCGTCCAACTCATACAGGTCCTTGCCAATAAACTGTGTCTTCAAAGCAGCCTCAGATGGGCTTGGGTAAAGAAAGGACGCGCTGGCGGATGCCATCTCGCGGACTCCGCAGCAAAGAACAAAATACTTGGCAGGTTCAGTCGCTGACCTGAGGAATTGGACGACTTCGAAATGTGCGCCTCTGTTCCCTCTATACCTGTTGCTGACAGATGCTCGAATCTCAAGCTTGAGTCATGCAGATCGGCGCCGACTTCGCCGACCAAGCGGCACCTCGCCACGCAGAGAGAGCTCTTCACTTGCGACAGAATTCTTTGAACTTAGTATTCGCAATGGAAGGCAACAAACGAAAGGCAGATGATGGAGACAATCGCGACGACAAGCGCGTGAAAGTGCGCACATTCAAATCATCATCGACGAACTTGCGCTAACTGCTAGGCGTAGACTAAAAAGCAGTGGCGAGTGCCGAGAAAGAACGATCACGGCGCTGTACGAGCCAGAGCAATTCAACCAGGCGACAGCGGTATCTGGGCGACTTGCAACAAAGGCAAAGAGGGAAAATGCATCTTCGAGCTTCGCAATCTCTTCACGGCATATGCCGAGGAACTGTATGGCCCAGCCTTCGCTGCAGAGCCCGAGCCAGAAGAGCCGGACGCTGCAGACGGGGCATCAACCACTATTGAAGACGAGATCCAAGCCGAAGTTGCCGATATTCGCAAGCCATCAGCCGTGCAATTGTTCACGCCGGTGCAATTAGATGTGCAGTGTGGTACGTGAGGCAGTGAAAGACACGGCACTTTCGCATCAAGACTGATTGCCGACGTAGTCGTCTTCTTCAAGACCGTGGAGCCGATTGAACCAGTGGCGTTCGTGAAAAGCATCTGCGAGGATGCAGCCAGCGGCAAGGCTCGGAGGCGTACACGTTTCACCAAGCGACTGTCTCCCATGACCCTAATGGGTCGTGCGTCTGTGGATGGCTTAGCGAAAGTTGCGACGGATGTGCTCGCACCACATTTCCACCAGGAGCCGATCCAGAAGAAAAAGGTATGACCGTGATATATGGCCTCGGCTGCATGATAAGCCACGGCTGACCGCCCGATAGTTCGCCATTCGACCGACGCTACGAAATCACAACATCTTGACACGGGACAGTGTCATCAAACTAGTAGCTCCGATTGTTGGTCCAGGCCACGAAGTCAACCTCACAAATTACGATCTGCTCATCGTCGTAGAGATCTACCAGGTATGTCTGCGGGCAGGATCTATCTGGATGAGACTGACCGTTTTCAGAACATATGCGGCGTCAGTGTGGTGGATGCGAGCTTTGAGCGGTTAAAACGTTTCAATATTGCCGAGATATATGATCCTACGCCGCAAGACACCGTGAAGGAGGGTCGCAAGCAATCAGCCGAGTCTGCGAAGGATGAGGCGGGTCCACCTCCCGTGGATCTGACATGATTCCAATCTCGACCCGCTGCGCCGGACCGCCAGCATCATTGTAGGATAAGGAATGATCCTGCTTACATACCGGATTGAGCCTTTGTCATAGGGGTGTCATCACTGGGTCTAGCTTTTCGACTTAGTGAGGCTCGTCGAGCGAAAGGTAGAAGAGGATGGGGCTAATGAGGCCTGTTTCATGGGTTTCGCGCTGCTTGTTCGCCTTGCAGCCAAGCACGCGAGAACCTTATCGGCAAAGTCAATCTGAGACAGCCTTAGCGCTCCCATCTGCCGAACCGAATCCATGAGCCCGAGTGTCGGCACAGAAGCCTTCAACCTCGCGTGTAATGCAGCAGAGTTCCGCGTGGAGCACCCGCCGCCGCAACATGGCTCGGGAGGACAATGTCATGTTTCACAGCGCGACACGCTTCGAATTGCACCACTTGCGTGGGCTAGCGCATGTCTGCCGGGAAGCAGGCGCGCAGTCCGGTCTCAGTTGCCAGCGGGTGGGAGGATCACGGGCAAGCCGGATCTCCATCTCGTCTTCCTGCAGATGCCCTCGTGCGTTAAGCCCTTCTTGTAGACTCCACTTCGCCTTTGCGCTCAATCGCCGGCGGGGCGCAGGGAAGAGGCGATGGAAGTATGAAAGCGGAACTTATGCGGGTGGACTAAGACTCAGGATGCAAGCCAGGATCTTGGCCTCATTGGCCGACCTTAGCGAGACTACCGCTGCCTTGGGACAGCTTAAGCGAGCGACATGGTGATCGACTCCTGTTACCCCGAAGCCTAATCCACGGTTGCGGCTGCCGGTGGAGTCCATCTACCACCTTGGGACACCACGTCGTCATACTTGAGGTCGCGTCAAGCAGCTAAGACGTTCTCGTCGTCAGCCGTATGCAGCGATCATCCGCTAGAACGCCGGTGGGCTGCTTTTGCTGCCCATGATGAAGACAAGCATGCAATTAGTGGCCGGGTCTCGTGCTAGACCAGGGGGAGCGCGCGACAGCCCAGTTCAACCAAGTGCCATCTCCAGATGTACCTACAGCCCGCAAGCCGTCCCGCGTGCTGCTTCCACGGCTTTTCTCGGTCTGCCCTGCTTGCTGACAAGACCAGGAGTGCTTTCGTGAAATGGCAGGACACCGCTGACGACTATGGCCACAGCCGAAAGCCTGGTCTCAGATGCGTTGCGCAACAGCAAGCTGTCCAGCGGAGTATATGTGAATGGCCGGCCGGAGCGAGTGCACCGATCGAATCGCTGATCAACGGACAACATGCCTGCCAACCCAACTTACTCTCCCGAACCATCTGCTCTACATAGGGTCGCCAGTCATGCCCTCCAGTCAAAGAACATACGAATCGAGAAGCTGAATGATTACCTGTACCGTACCTACCGCTTGACGACGTCGAAAGGCTTCTTCTACGTCCTCAAATGTCGACCCTCTCCCAACATCCGGCTCCTCCGCCATGAGGAGGGACGTTTAGAAAACGAGGCATGTGCCTTACAACATCTGCCTCAATGGATTCAATCGATCTCGACTCGAATAATCGAGTACCAATCGACATCAATCCCGTTGGGGTGCAGGTATCTGATCACGGGGCCGCTCAGCGGCGAGATCTTAGCCGACGTCGAGCCCAACTTGTCTCGACAGGCTTTGGCCAACATCGACAAAAGTCTGGGTCGGGTTGTCAAGAGCCTATGCTCCATTCGAGGGCAAGCCTTTGGACCGCTGCGCCAAATGCCGGGCTTGGGCTCGTCTTGGGCCAAAACCTTTGAATCGATGCTTGAAGGCGTATTGCGGGATGCAGAAGACGCCCTTATCAACCTCCCGTACGAGGAGATACGGCAGCTTCCCAGAAAGCATCGCAGCTCCCTGGACAAGTGGACGCAGCCCGTCTTCGTCCTCCTCGAGCTTTCAGCAGACGAGAATGTCGTCGTGGACACGAGGAGCCATCGAGTCACTGGCCTTCTTGACTACTCAACTGGATTCTGGGGTGACCCGTTCATGTCGGATTGCTTTTACAAGCCCACTGCCAGCTTCGCAGAAGGCTTCGGCAGGTTGCCCAATGGCGATGCCGATGAGCGAATACGACAGTATCTCTACGTTCTGTTCCACTCGCTGCTGGCCGTCGTCAGACACAGCTACCGCCCACCGGAAGAACGGGATGACGAGCTCGAAGCTCGCAGAGACTTGATCGTGGCTATTCGACAACTAGCGGCATTGGTGCGGTGATGGCCACTTCGAAAGCTGGCGTGCTTTCAGGCTGCAAGTCACAAGCCACGTAACCCGAGAAGACGGGACACGCATGTAGGCCATGCGCTGACCGATGATTTGGTGGAACATCCGCCGGTGCGCTGCATGATGAGCCTTGGGGCCGGGGGCGTCGCTGCCGGCATGGCATATAGACGGCGTCATTCGATGTGGCTCGCTGTGAGACGACTGATTGGGACCGAGCTTGACGCCCCAGCCGACTGCTGCCTTTGGCCCGGTGTGGTGATGAGTGGCAGTCCGGTGAAGATAGCGGAGTGGCGAAGTAGCCTGGGGGGTCTTGATCTATCCAGCGACAGGCGTTGGACTGATTTCTCCGAGCCGAATGTCTGGATTATGATGGTGCGGTAGGTTAGACAGCCCGGATATTCGCTCCAATCTGTTCTCAAAAACAAGTGGGTACTCCGTGGGTGCAACATATGCGCTGTGCTTATCGCGCATAGCGGCAGGCTGCGTGTGGCATTTCATGTGATCCATCTTGATAAGTTGTCATTTTTGAGGTCATCTGCAAGAGTTTGACGAGTCAATTGATGTACTCTCGAGATTATGAGGCACGGTGGGCCTTTCCATGGACGCTCATCGACTGCGCAGCCGAGGTGAACGACACGAGGAAATGAGGGCAGACTGCCACTTCCGCTATTAGGAGCCTGGCGGACGCCTCCGATGCGCGAGCCATCTGACGGCCTTTTTGGTGGCGCCCACATAGATCTTGGAAGCGGAGCACGCTGCTGTAGGATTATTAGACTGCATTCTGCACAACCAGGCTGCTGGGTGGTCATGCTTGCGCTACTGCCGGCCGGCAGCCCACTCGTGCAACCGCTGACGCACCCTGCTGACGGCGAGAGCGTGATGAGGTGCGTCGCCCGCCCGCGAACGTGTTGAGGTGGCTGTCAACAGCATAAACGATGTGTGGAACGCCAGCTTCACCCCATGCGCCCGTGCATACAGTAGCACGGGCCATGCTTGCTTATAGCAGAGACTCGAAGAACTTGACACATCAAGACTCAAGGCCGTGAATCACAAGAAGAGCTTACCAAGACTCCATGAACTCCTTTGGTCGCCCAAGATCGGACACAGCAGTGTTACAAGTCATCTCGTCGCTAGACAGCTTCGTTGGCAACAAGCCATTGCATCCTGATCCCGTCTCTCATCACAGCTCATAGCTCATCGTGGTCACCGACCTCGTCATTCTCTAGGAAGGTATCCTTGACGACCTCAGCAGCCTGCTTCACCTTCTCCTTGACGCCCTCAGTCGCCTTCTCGGCCGCTCCTGAGACCGTGGCCGCCGGAGCTTGCTTGGGCATGCCCTCGGTGTCTACAGCCTCGGTAGCGTCGGCGGAGGATGAGGCGTCGACCTTGTGGCTGCCGTTGTCACGAATGAACGCGGCCAGGTCCTCCACAGTCCTGGAGCCGGAGTAGTCGACGGGTGAGCCCTTGGAGCCAGCCTTGTACAGCTTGATTGTCGGGAAGCCCTGAATCTCGTCGGGCACGTCGTTCGCAGTCGCATCAACCTTTGCGATAGTCACCTTATCGCTGTAAGGCTTGAAGAGGCCTGCCAGCTCGTCGTACTTTGGCGACAAAGCTTTGCAATGCCCACACCATGGTGCGTAGAACTCGAGCAAGACGTCCTTGTCGTTGTCAATGACCACATCCTGGTAGTTCTTCGCCACGACAATCGTCACAGGACCATCCTGCTTATCTGGAATTGGCTCGCTCTTGACGCTTGGCTCGACCTTACCAGCCACGAAGTCCTCTACGAACTTGCCGATCTTCTTAGCGCTCAAATCACTGGCGGAGCCTTGCGAGGAGTACGGAAACTTCTGGTTCTTTTGGGTATCTTGGATGGCAAAAGCCGGCCAAGTACCAACTTCGAGGTTCAAGTTGCCGGCATGCTGGCCGAAAGCCTTGGCGTCGATCGTAGCGAAGTTGAGCTTGCCCTTGTGCGCTTCAGCAACGGACTTGAGGTCCTTGGCGAGGGTCTCGCGCTCCTCGGGAGTTTCGGCGAAGATGTAGGCAAGCGGGATGCCGGCCTGGAGAAGAAGTCAGCGGAATTCCGGGGTTCTACACGTCGATAGACTCACGGCCATGTAACCAGCATACGTCTCCGGGCCAACCTCGCCCACAAGCGGCGTAGAAGCCACCTTGGCGAACTCGGTCAACTTATCCTTGGTGAAGCCCTCCTCGAAGGTATTCTTGCCCTCATCGAATGACTTGTACAGCACAATCGCCGGCTGGCTGACACCCTCTGCCTTCGCAAGTTCAGCATCGTTGGTGGCGCCGAACAAGAAGCTGTCCCGCAGCTCATCCGCGACCTCCTCGAAGGTGGCGTTGCTGGTCTTGTCGTCCTTGCTGAAGTAGCCGACCAAAACAACCTTGTCCGCCGACTTGAACTCCTCGAGACCGTCGGCACTCTGGAGGAGCGATACGGAGGGCATTGATTGCTTCGTCATGTACGAGACGATAGCCTGCGCCTTTCGGGGGCCGGAGTAGGGCGCTACATTCTGGGTGCCGCGGAAGACCTTCAAGGTCGGGTAGCCCTCGACGCCGTACGACTGGCAGAGATCTTGCTCTGTGGTGCAATCGACCTTGGCAAGATGGATGTCCTTCTCCTTCAACGCAGTAGCTGCCTCTTCGTATTCAGGAGCGAGGGCTTTGCAGTGGCCGCACCATGGCGCGAAGACTGTGCACCAAATCAGCGAGCGTGCCTCATCATCGCCCTTGTGGTGGGAGCTTACACTCTGCAAGCACGAGACCATGTTCCTTGACGAAGGGTTCGAAAGTGTCCTTGGTCAGGTCGTGCACATCACTGGCCAGCGCCAGGCTGGCGAGGCCCATCAGGCCAAGGGTGTTGTACTTCATGGTTGTAATTCTTGGATGTCTGTATCCAACAAGGAAAATGACTGTAGAAGTACAAGTGGGAAGGGCGAAGCGGTGCGGCACAGGTGTCCTTTGCCTGGCCTTATTAATTGAGAAGCTCCGGCGGCAGATGAAAGCACGCTCCTCTGATCAGATTAGGCAAGTCAGGCAAGGAGGGTCTTGACAAGTTGCCAGTTGGTGGGGCGCGGCCCGTGGCAGCCCCATGCATTGTGTCCAGCCATCAATCAAGCGTGTATAGGTGAGTAATCAGATTCCATTCACTTCACCAAGCATGCGAGGACAGTTCGAGTGCGAGCTACTTGATTGAATGGCATGCCAAGTGACAGACGCTCGTCACACCATGTCAGGCCACGGCGCAAGAAATCATCCAGTAACATTCCATTATCTTACATCGGCTGCCATAGGGGGATGCCTTAATCGCCAAACTGCCCCTTCAACACCTACTGGCTCTCGCCGCGTGACCCAAGGTCGCTCCTCCTCGCCATCGATTTCGTGCCCGCCATGGAGATCCTCAAGAAAGGCCCAGCCGGGCGTATCGAAGCCGCCTCTAACAAGGACCACTTTCCCTTTTGCCAACGAGACTACGTCCCTGTCTGATAGCGGCGTCACAAGCTGTAGCGTACGGCCTGTAGAATCAATAGCACGCACAAGCGCCAAGCCAACGCACGTGCTGTGGCGTGGGTCGATAGCACGGCTGGCGGCTACACGGTCTGAGTAGAGGTACGGTAACCCTTCCGGCGTCGGCTGCAAGGCATCCCCTAGCTCCTTTATCGCGGCTCCTCCATTGCTTGAGTAGCCGCTTAGATCAAGTGCTTCTTCGTCAGAGTGCTGATCAATGCCCACTAATGCAACCAGCGAACCTTCGAGGACTTCGGCGAGAAAGTCTGGCGCCGGGCTCTGACCGTATGAGAGAATAGCTGATATCCCAGGATCGTTTTCGCCGTATGGGACGGTCCAGGGTCGCCAAGATGAGATAGCCTTGCTGGTCCATCGTATCTCGGATCCGCCTTTGCTCTGCCTATGATGGAAGTACGCCATGGTCTGCATAGTCCGGAGCTCAGCGGGTGTCCTTGACGAAGGCCGCGGCGGCTGTCGTGCTATGCGATAGAAAGCTGCATCAGAACATACTGACTCCAGCTCGGCAACAAATGTTGCCTCTAGTGGCGCCAAGATCACAACATGATTGATACCCAGAGCCAAGACGAGATCCTGCAGAACGCTCGCTCCAAGCCCGCTGACCCAGCCGCAGGAGTTCACTACTAACGGACACTCGCGCTTGGCGTACTGAACTAGATCTTTTGCACACGCTACATAATGCGCCGGATCGTCTTTGAAGCTCGTCGCCGCGATCGCGTGCGAGCGCAGGATCTTGTACCTTTTCGAATGACGGCCGGCCGGGTGGGTGAAGGGAGGCCCAAGCACAGGAGCATCCACCTGGACGAGGGATATTTGTCCGGGCGCACCGAACTCGGGCTGGCCAGGATCAAGATCAAGATACATGAGTTTGCCGCCAGGCGGCTTGCTTAGGAGGCTGTTGCATAGAATGCGGTTGAATGTAGATTTGCCAGACGACTTGGCGCCCACGGCCATGATCCTGGTCAACTTTGCAGTGGATTCCGCTTCAGTCCCGAGCCTAGCAATATTGGCCTCCATGTCCTTCTCTACCTCAAGAGCGGATAAATTGCGCTTAAGGTCGTCATCGTCCATGTGCTGTATCAGAGTAAATGTTGGCTTGCCCGGTGCATCCTTGATCCAGATGTTGCGGAAAAGCGGAGACAGCTTCTCCAGCCCACTTAGCGATAATATGACGTGACTGAGCCGTATGGTAGTGCCACGGCGTCGAGCCGTCACCTTAGGAAGAGCATGCGTGCTTGGCGCGTAGATGCGATGGGCACCGCTCTCCGGTCGAAGGACAAGCCCGTAAACAGTCGCCACGCCTTCCAGCACCTCTAGATCATACTCGCCGACGGGCAGAGCGCTTTCGCCCTGCCCTAGCTTGATGATCGAGCTTCTCGCCCCTTCCTTTTGGAGGCTGGAAGATCCATAAGTGGCGAGTGCCAGGCTGGAGGCTAACGTCGAAAGCACTGGTCCGCTGGTAATCACAGTTTCCTCGCTTTGAGCCAGGAAAATGTCCTCGCGTAGCCGTTCGACGGATGTTTGCTCGACGGCCGGTGGTGGCTCGTCGTAGACAGGCTTTGACTGTCTGTTGTATCCCGATGCCGCATCTTGTTTCGGCGTCTTCGCAAGTCGAGAGGCGGCAAACGCACTCAGCCGGCCTGAAAGACATCAGCAAGCAATTTGACAACCACGTGCCAATTGAGATCTCATACCACTAGAGGACCCAAAGGCATCCTGAGCCGTTCGTTTCGGCGGCATGGTGGCCGTATTTTTCAAGCAGATTTAGCGTTCTGTATCCGAAAGCTGCGAGCTGTTTTCACCGCCTTCGCGGAAATGTTGGGCCGGCCAGAATTCTTGGATTCTGCCGGTGCACTTGGACTTAACGCTATTCGAGCCCTGGACATCCATTACAATGTCATGACATGGATGTGAAAGAAACATACGATCAGAAATCATGGTGAAAGTGAGAGAGAAGACGGATGCGAAGAGCAAAGACAATGGTACATCCAAGGCAACAAAAGCTTCGAAGCAACCGCAAGCGAAGACATCACAGCTGAGTGCAGAGTATGTTGCAGATTCAGATGATGAAGCTGCACCACTCAAGGATCGCGGCGTGAAGAAGGTGGTGACTCAACAGGTACAAGCTGCGGAGGATGAGTCTGAAGATTCGTCGGAAGAGAGTGACGACGAATCTGAGGAATCTGCATCCAGCTCTGAAAAAGAGGTCCTACCTGCGAGACCGCCCAATAAGACGGCAGTGAAGGTCAATGCGGTCAAAAGGTCCTCTGCAGAAGCGGCCTCGTCAGAGGAGGGAGAAAGTTCGGACGAGAGCAGCGAAGAGGAGGAAGCGGCCGAGCCAGCCGCGAAGAAGCTGAAGACGGCTATCACAACCTCCGGCAGGCAAACTGGCGCAGATGGAGCTTCATCAGACAGATCAAAGCAGCCAGCGGAACAGACTGTGATAGTGTCAAACCCATTCGAGGCGCCCCCCGGATACGATGCGCTGGACCTACCGTCCGCTGCTGGCTCCAACACGATTACCCCCTTATCACTCTCAGGGAAAGTTCTGTGGCACATCGTGGCTCCAGCGGATGTTCCACTCGCCGAATTGCAGGAATTGGACATGGCGGTAGTGCAGTCTGGCAAACCTATGCTCAGCTACAAAGGTGCAAATTACGTCCTGGGCGAGGCTGCGGGACAGAACGAGCATACTGCTTGCTTTCTCCCAGAAGGCGATGCTTTCAAGCCGGTGCAGCATCGGCAAATACAGAAGTTCCATCTTCAACAGAAAATCGATCTACCCAATGTCAGCAGTAAGCAGGCAAGCCGGGTGACAGGGAGTGCTGCGGCCGCAATCATCGCACAGGCAGCTGTCAAATCAGTCAGGCCACAGCCGAAGGGACTGCGAATGCGATTCAAGCCTCCTGGGGCTGGCAGTGGCGACCCGGCGTGGTCAGAGTCAGACGAGGATGACGACGCGCAGCAGGCTGCACAACCGCAACGTCCAGGGCTCCAATTTCCAACAGCACTAGGCGCTCACGGTGCTTCAGCAAGGACGGCCGACCCCGGTGGAGCGCAGCACGTAGCGAACGAGCCTAGAAAGAAGGCAGCGAAGATACATAGGAATAAGAGTCAGGCTGCGGCGCCTTCAGATCAGCGCGCCGTCTCGATGCATGGCGCCGAGAAGGCCCACATGGGCGGCTCGAGTGCAACTGCAGCTGCGAACGCGACGAAGAAAGTCGTCGCGCCGCACGACGAGGACGTCGTTATGGGGGATAGTTTCCCTCAGCCGAAGCGCAGCAAGGAGGAGAAGGCGAGGCGGAAAGAAGAAAAACGACTGAAAAAGGAGGCGAAGCAGAAAGTATAGGGTGGAACCGGGCTGCAATCGTATAGCCCGGCCTCTTCCGTTCCAGCGTCTCCGCATAGCCTGTAGAAGCATGTATCGCTGTATTTTCATGAAGCTCGCGGAGATGTCCAAGATGACTCGTTCACGACGCGTGCGGTCTGGTCCCGCGCGCCTGGACCTGTCACCGACCCTCGTCGACCTTCTCCCACTCGCTATCCGTACTGCTGCTGACATAACCGCTTCGATCTCCAGCGCCCGCTTCTCGCTGTCTAGCCGCTCCACCCACAGCCCGCTCCATCCCACTCGCTCTTGCAGGTCCGTCTGCTCCTCCCGTCACCGCATTGGTCCTGGCAGCAAGTGCCTCGGCGTGACTGCGAGCCCGCTCCCGCACGTCCTCACCTGTGCTCGCGCTGGCGATGCTGTCTCTCATGCCATGCTCGGTCTCGGTCTCGGTCTCTTCATCCTCATCGTCCGCCTCGCTGTCTGCCACGATGCCCTTCGCCCTCCACTTCTCTCGGTCCTGGCTCGGTGAACTCTGGACCTTCCGTAGCCGTTCTGCCTCGGCTTCCTTCGCCTGCGCCGTCCGCAGCTCCGCCGCGAACCAATTGATCGAATACCAGAGACCGCCACAGAGCACCGAGAGGATAGCGAAGTGGATGCTGTACGTGGCGATGAGCAGTGAGAGCAGGAGAGCCTGCAGGGCCGCGAAGGTCACGTTCGTTGCTACGAGGAGCGTGGGCGTCGCGCCGGGCGTGAAGACTGAAGACCATAGATTGGTGAGGAAGTCCGCCATCGTTCGCGCGAAGCAATTGTCTTGTTCTCACTGCTCAGTGTCTCTATCCGGACGACTGCGATCGAGTAGCAACAACGATAGCGGAGAGGAGCAGTGGCAGTGTGTGGATTTGTGTAACTTCTGCAGGACGAGCACGAGACGGATCACCTCGCAACTGCGTGCCTCTGGTTGATCACATGTGCAGCAGACACGCGGGATAAGCGCGCGGCCACCGCGCCAGCGAGCTTGGGCCGCGATGAAACGTCATCGCGCATGAGAGTGCCGAAGACACGTGAATGGGGTTTGAGACGGATGCTCACGAGCGGACATAATCCTCACTGTCTGACAATGCGTGCCTCCTCGGCAGCATCTAAGAAGGGCCTTTCGAGACATGCGTTGGTGCTCGGGGCTGCTACGACACATCTCAATTGGCCACCATCTGCCTCTCGATGCGAGACCTTCGCGCAGTCTCCTCCTCACTGGAGATGTCCTTGAAGATGTCGTCCATCTGTCTGAACCAACAGAGTCAGTGAGAGATCGCATCGTGAGCTAAGTTCAAGCTTACTCTAAGGTCATGCCACATGTTTCGGGGACGACCAGGATGGTCCAGACAAGACTCAAGAGGCAGAAGACAGCAAAGAAGATGTAAGCTCCGAAGGCTGTTAGTCACTTGAACCTCGAGATGACAAAGATCAAACTCACCTCCATAGCCTGTAATTTCAACTAGGGGCGGTGTTGTCAGTCCAATGATGAAATTGTTCAGCCAGTTCGAGCAAGTCGAAAGAGCAACACCCTTAGCGCGAAGACTTGACGGGAAGATTTCCGAAGGGAGAGCCCATGGCACAGGACCCCAGGATGCTCCAAAAGAGACCATGTAGACGAACAGGAAAGTGACGCTTGTCCAGCCTTGCGTGCGATGAGCCGGCCAGTCATCACTGTACTTGCCGACCAAACCGGCGATGATTGCATGCGAAACGAACATCATCACGCTGCCGAACATCAATAAAGGACGACGTCCCACCCGATCCATGCTCCAGATGGAGGTGGTGACACCGACGAGCTGTGTGATGTTCAGGACGCCAGACATGATGAGTTGCATGCTGTGATCGAGTCCCATCGTTCCGAACAAGGTGGGTGAGTAGTAGATCAAAGCATTGATGCCTGCGTGTCCGTGAGCAGGAGCCCAAAGCGCCAGTATGCAGCTGAACGTTGTTTCAAACATCGCAGCCGAGCTCTGGCATGCACAACTTGACTTACCAACGAATTGCTGGAAGAACATGATGCCCACCCCTACATGAGTCCTCCGCCAACAGCCACGCTTGAACAGATCGGCCCAAGAGGCTATTTCCAGTTTGATGCGACTCGTGCGGGATCCGTCCTGCAGGTGAGGATGTCTCTCACGGCTGATCTCGTTGTGTAATGCAACTTCCGCCCGGATGTCATGCCATTCGAGCTGCACTCTCTCGTTCGTCATCGGCAGCTGGCGCAGCCTTGCAAGCGCACGTAGAGCATCTCGATCTCGTTGTTTGGAAGCCAGCCATCGAGGACTGAACGGCAGAAACACGATGCCAATGCCCAGCACCAAGCCGGGAATAACCTGGAGCAGGAATGGCAGCCGCCAAGCCCACTCGGACGCGATGAACTGCGTCCCGTAGGTGATCCAGAAAGCGATGACGATGCCTGCGACGATCGAGAATTCTTCCAGCACCAGCAGCGTCCCTCGTATCTCCGGTGGGCTGATCTCGGAGATGTATAGCGGCACAACCATGCTAAGCATCCCAATCCCGACACCGCCGATGAACCGGGCCACGACCAGCATGGCGTAAGCGACCGAAGCGGTCTGCAAGATCGCGCCAACGGTGAAGACGATGACTGCAAGGACAATGGAGTATTTCCGCGAGTACTTGTCCGCGATCCAACCTTGGTTGAGGGCTCCTATCAAAGCGCCCAGCTCGATCATGGCAGTGAGTAATCCTTTCCAGAACCCTGCGCCAGATGTGCCTGGCTCGACTCGTGGGAATCGCTGCAGAAATTGGGGCTCCACGAGGGTGACCGAGACGACGCCTTGGTCATAGCCAAACAGCAATCCGCCCATGGCGGAGAGGGCGGCGCACAGCACGACATAGCGAGAAGCCAAGATGCCGCTCAATCCTGGTTTGCAGTACGGCTGTCTCGTTTTCCAGATCGCGTTCGCTGTGCTGTGGACCGTCTGATGCCGGTTCGAATCGGATCGACGGACAGCATCGTCAACCTTGTCATTGTCCATCGTCAGCCCAAATCGTCCGCAGCCGTGCCTTGCCGACTCCGTTACGGAGATTCACATACTTCGCTGAGCAAAGGCACTACGGCATCTTCCCGGGTCACCATAACCGTCCCGACTCATGCAACTACCCTTCTTCAAAAACTTCTATCTTACTGTGCGCATGGAGGACATATCGAGATGATGGTGTTGCCACGAGGATCAATAGTCGAAGGATGCAGGCAAGTCGAAGTCGAAGCCTCCTTCCCGTCCCCGCTTTTCTGGGGTTCGGCCCTGACCATGGGCGCACATGCAGCGAAAGCATTTCGCGATAGACGACGGGTCTCAGACACAGAGACAGGGAATTGCTTACGTGCACAGGAACGGCACTGATCAGATTATCCCATCATGCGTTCGGGTCAAATCTGTCTGATGCAGGTGGTCGTCAGAGCCGGGCCGCAAGGCCCCCAGACATATGCACATCCTACAGGTCTGTTGTCGACTACCTATGCATCACGCTACGTAGGCATCATTGAGATGCCACCGCCTCCCCTTGGAGCCGCCCTCGCCGCTCGAAAGCCACCATTTCCCTTGACCGCCCTGGCTGCACCCGACCCTCTTCGCCCTTTGAAGCCGGAGGTCGAGCGCTGGCCATCACGGCTGTCCCTTGACTTTCCCTTGGCTTGAGCGATATACCTGCGGCGCATCGGCTTGGAAGCTTTTGCGGCTTCAATCTTTCTGCTTCTGCCAGACCGGCCATTGGCTGACTCCGAATATGCGAAGCGTTCGTTCAGCCCGGCTCGACTGTCAGACTGCTGGAAGTAAGTTGACTGCTCTCCGAGATCTCCGTCGTCGTCGAAGTCGGAAGTACCGAGACTGCCATAGTCATCGCCTTCGTCTTCATCGTCGCTGACAAGATTGATGACGTTAAAGTCATGCTGATTATTGACTGGTTCTTCTTGCTGCGGCGCGGACATGTCCTCGTAGTCCTTGCGATATTCGCTGACGAGCTTGCAGAAGGTCTTGCCGAACAATCGGACCTTTTCTGGATCAATGCCTGGGATTCGCATCATTTCGTCGACGGTGTCAGTCAAGTTGAGAGCCATCTGGCGGAATACAGTATCCGAGAATGGATGAGCGTGGAGCCCCTTGTTGACAACCAGCTTCTGCGACTTCCGTCTCGCGGACTCCACGAAACCATCGACAGCCACCTGCTGTACCTCTGACAGTCTGCTCATCATCTCGTCGGAAGAGATGGGCGGGCCAAGCTTGCGATTTGCTTCGGGCTTTGTACGTCGCCGTGGCTTCGATTGGTCATTTTCCATGAATTCGAACGCATCCTCTTCCTCGTCGCTTTCCTGGTAATCGTCGTCCTCGGGGTCCGAAACAACAAAGTTGTCGCGAGCGTACTGGTTGGCGCGCCGCTGTGTTTGGATCGGTCGCTTCGCTGTATTGCGCTCTGTTGCGGCCTGAATAGGCGAGGACACATTGGTGGAAAGGGGCATCTCGGCCCGGCCACGTGTTTTGGCTGCCATGTCGTCTTTCTTCGCTTTCTTGGCCCTCTTCGTTGGTGCAGTCTTTGTTCGCGCCGGCGTCAGACGAACATCGAGCAAAAGCTTTTCGCCACCCACTGTGAAGTCCCGGGCTTTACGTCCAAGCCCGATGTATTGATGGGCGAACCCGCTCTTGTTGATGACGTTGTCTTCTCGTATCGCACCCTCACTAAGCAAACGATAGAAGAGCCGCTCAACATTCTCCCGTTCGAGGTCCGCACCAGTGCCGAAGCCTTCTATGTCGGCGTGACCCTTGTCCTTGGCTTTTCTGTTCTCCACTCCCCTGAACAAATCAATACAGTGGAGCAAAGTGACCTTGTCCGGCGCTACGCTGCGAACTAGCTCGACTGCTTTTCTCGCGTAGTCGGTCAGGTCTTTGGATTCAAAGCGGGAGGTAGAGTTGCAGTTGTCGCACCGCCCTCCGCATGCCTCTTTCGTAAAGACTTCATTGAAGTAGGCGAGCACCTGCACTCGACGACAGTCGCTTCTGTTCTCGCAGTACTGAACCATTTTCTTCAGCATCTCGTGTTGGCGAGCTTTCTGATCCCAGTTCCCATCGCCATCGTCAATCATGCGACGCAACTTGCCAGCATCCCCGTAGCCGTAGAACAGGTAGCATCCCGACTCTTTCCCATCCCTGCCCGCGCGTCCAGTCTCCTGGTAGTAACCTTCCAGGCTCTTTGGCAGGCTGTGGTGAATGACAAACCGCACATTGGCCTTGTCAATTCCCATACCAAAAGCGATGGTCGCGACGATGACTTGGTATTTACCGGCCTGCCATTCCTTCTGGATGTGTGACTTTTCGTCCGGCTTAAGGCCAGCATGATAGTGAGTTGCTCGGATTTTGTATTGCTTCCTCAACGCGAACGCTGTCTCTTCGCAATTCTTGCGCGATAAACAGTACACAATGCCTGTCTGGCCGCGATAGCGCGTCTTGATCAACTCTGCCATCGAGTCCAAGTCTTTGCCTTTGCTAACCTTTGGGCGCACTTCATAGTAGAGATTTGACCGATTGAAGCTGCTCGTGAATACTTCACAGCCCTCCATTCCAAGGTTGTGGAGCACGTCCAGCCGTACGTTCTCGGTAGCCGTTGCTGTCAGTGCCATTACTGGTAACCCGGGAAATTTCTGCCGCAACTCTCCAAGAGCTTTGTAGTCTGGTTGGAAATCGTGGCCCCACTGGCTGACACAGTGAGCCTCGTCTATCACCAGTCGCGCAAATTGGCGTCGCCGATGCAAGGCCTCGAAGATAGTAATCATGTTCTGATTCAGGCTCAGCATCTCTGGAGTGACGTAAAGCAACTGGAGGCGGTCCTGTACGTCTTCGGCCCACAGATCGCTCTTGATCTGATCCTTCTCCGCTTTCGGTGTCGATCCATTGATCAGGGCTGCTTGAATATTCAGATTGCGCAAGTGCTGAACTTGATCCTCCATCAAGCTCAGCAGAGGGGACACAACAACTGTGACCCCTCTAGTCGCGCCGTTTGTGATCTGAGAAGGCAGCTGGTAGCACAGTGATTTGCCACCGCCTGTGGGCATGAGGATGAAGGCATCCTTGCCCGAAAGCGTCGCATTAATCGCTTCGATCTGATTCTTGCGGAATCCTTTGAGCTTGAAGCGCACCCTAAGGGCCTCCTTGACATCATCTGACCACCTGTGAAAGAAGTGGGATTCGGAGTCGGCATCTGCCTGCGTGGCTTCGACCCTCCGTGACTTCTTCGCACTCGGCTGCTTTGTGCATGTTTGTATGTTCGGGGAGGCCTCTGCGAGTGCCAAATGGCTCCACTCTGGGGTAGCAGAAATATATGCCGGCTGGTCGAAGGAGTTCGCATGCGCTTGCTCGAGCTCCAGCATCTCGTCGTCGTCCATTCCGAAGTCCTCGTCATCGCAATCGTGTGGAGGAGGTGGGGTGCCCATACGCGAGCCGAACACCTCGTGCTTTGCAGCGCCGAACCCTTGGTCATCAAGGACAATGTCCATGGGTTCATCATAATCAAAGTCATCGACCGAGTGGTTTCGTACTTCTCTGTGCTCAATGTCGGCAGGTCGATTCCTTTTCGGCGAGAAGTAAGCGTCTATGCCCGCAGGAGTGATCCGCTGATCCTTGACGGGAGGACGCGGTGGTGGCGGCATTTGCGTCTGAGCCACTCGACTCGAGCTGTGTAGCACTGGATGGGGCTGGTGGTGGGCAGCTGACGATTGTGTCGTACTGACCGCGACAGCGTCGCGTGCATCGGTCACATTCCTACTGGCAACAAAGGCTCGCACCTCGTCCCTGCAGCCTTCGAGAAGCTCCACACAGCTGCTTTCGAGGGCATGCAGTCTGTCCTTACAAGCCAGAGCCGCTGACTTGACCGCATCTGGAGATGTCCCAGATCTCAACGCTTGCGCGATACCCGATCGCAGCTTCTGCCTTTCGGCTGAGACCATCGTGAGTTCGCTGCGCTTACCGAGCAATGCTTTGACTGCAGTCTCGACGCAAGTCAAACGGGCGACTTCGTCCTCGAGCTCCGTGGCGTCGCCGGTTTCGTCGAATGCGAAAGCTGCGTCATCACAGAGTTTCATCTTTCGAGCGTCCAGATCACTGGCGAGGGTACAGACCTCCTCGTCCGGCATGCCGAAAAGCGACTGCACAAGAGCAACATCTTCCGAAGTGCCTTCTTGAGTGGAGGGCTTCGCCGCTGATTTCGCTAGTCCAGGAGCAGTCATGGGGGTTTTTGAAGCCGCTTTCAGGGGCAAGGGAGCAGGATAGCGTCCTGCAACGGAACTCACGCCCGCAGCTTCTTCGATCATTGAGTGTACTGCCTGCAGCGGTGGAACAGTCTTGGCGCGTGACGGCGACTCAACGGAAACAGTGCCAAGCTCAAGACTTGTCAGAGCGCGGCGCTTACTTGGTGGAGTGGAATGTGTCCGATTCCGTTTCTTCGTTCCAGTGAAGTTTATAATGTCTTCTTCGCTGTCAGAATTTGCAACGACCTGGACCGGAACAGCAGCCCGCCGACCGTCGGCGCGCCGTGACGGTGCGATCTGCTTCGGCGGGACTGTCGAGTATGGTGGTGGCGGACCCACGGGCTCATCCAGCAGCTCGTCAAGATTTGCAAAATCCTCAGAATAGGACGGTTGCCGCACTGGAGCCAACTGCTCAGCCGCATGATTCTGCGCACGCTGTAAGCCAGGCTCTAGTGATGCTGACTGGTCCATCTCCTCGCTCTTGCGCTTTCTACTCGATCGCGCGTCGGTAGCGGTGTGTTCGATGCCGGAATCTGACGATGATACACTCCCAGTAAGGTCCATGATCTCCAGGCCTTTGGGAATTCGCATCGGCGTCGGCAATGGCCGGCCCAGAGTTTGTTTTACGGCGACATTGCTGGCTGGCGCGCGACTCGGTGATCTCTGCAGGCGCGCCGCAATCGATGGCATAGATTCGGAGAGCTGCATCGCTGCTGACGGGCTCATGGACACCTGGTTGACTCGGCCTGCCGAGCCGGGCGCTGTCCGCAACCTCGCCATATCCCCTCCGTCTCCAAGCCCCGTAGATGTGGTCCTGGCAATCTCGGCCGCGCCTGGAGGTCCTGTTTCCGCCTGCACAGTACCAAGGGTATGGCAATCACGTGAGGACGTATGCTGATCTGTCCTCGCTGGACTGAGTGTCGCGAGCGATGCTGATGGCAAGGTGATCTCGGGCGGCTCTGAAGGCTTTGCCCGCAACAACCAGTTGAGTTGCCCGCTGAGGTTGTTGCGCGTCATGAACGGCAACCATGACTATCGAGTGCTCGGCCCATGAGTATTGTCGGTGTTGGCGGATCGTGCAGACGGGCCAGATGGACGCGTCGATGTCGTGGTGAAGTCGGAGTTAGGCAGCTGTGAAGGTCAAAACGCGGGGCTTCCTCGTAATCACGTGCTGGTTAGCACCTTGGGCTTCCAAACGGCACCCAGCTTGACAGCTCCGTGCATTGTGCGAGGAATCACCATCACCGCATAGAAGCGAGTGTCCTTGAGACCTGTGTGCAAAGCGTCCAATTCATGAATGGCGTACCAACTTCTAGGAATGCCATTCTTTGGGTTACGCTAAGGATCGCGAGCGTGCCTTGGCAGACGCATGAGTCAATCTAGTCTTGTTAACCACCTGTTGTGCCTCACGATCCCTTAGAACGGTAATATACTTTGAATGCAGCAGATCGATCACGGGTGCGACCATGGTGCACGTCCTGCCCTCCCCGAAGGCCATAGACATAAGCCGCTCCAAATTGCTCCAAGCCCTCCCCACCTCTGGCCTAGGAGTTGAACATACCGCAAAGCATCTAGAGACAGACATACTCTCGGGCCTCAACAAGCCATCTTGCACAGCGAACTTCTACGGCTTCGTCACGGGCGGGGTCACTGAAGCAGCTGGATTGGCAGACCACCTTGTTACGAAGACGGATCAGAATGTCCAGGTCCATCTTCCCCGCGAGACCATCGCCACGGACGTGGAAGATCGAGCTCTACGAATGATTTGCGAGCTCTTGGAGCTTGCGTCCCATGACTGGGTCCACCGCACTTTTACCACGGGAGCTACAGCTAGCAACGTGGTAGGCCTCGCGTGTGGCCGAGAGTATTCGATCCGGCGGGCTGCGGAGCGCAAAGGTCTGGGACAGATCCCCAGTGTTGCGGAACATGGCCTTTTCAAAGCGATGCGGCTGGCGGGGCTGGACGGGATCCAGGTACTAACGACCGTTCCTCATTCTTCCTTGCGTAAAGCAGCTTCGATCGTGGGTGTAGGCAGAGACAGCGTCGTCGATATTGGCCTCAACAGCGAGCCGCATCGCTTCGACCTTGACCTTCTGGAGCGCTACCTTCAGCAGGGCTCGGTTGCCTCCATAGTAGCAGTGTCATGTGCGGAGGTCAACATAGGCCTGTTTGCAACCACTGGCGACGAATTGCGCGAGATTCGCCGGCTGTGTGATCAATATGGTGCATGGATTCACATCGACGCGGCCTTTGGCCTACTCGCGCGAGTACTTCCCAACACACCTGAATACCAGACTCTCAAATCAGGAGTCTCCGGCCTCGAACTCGCCGACTCCATCACCGGCGACGCACACAAGCTCCTTAATGTGGTGAGTGTGCAAGTCGTGGTCTGAGGGAGGCGATGGGCCGATTTGCTGACGACAACCAGCCTTACGACTGCGGCATCTTCCTGTCTCGACACCTGAACCTTGGCATCGACGTTTTCCGGAACACCAATGCAGCATACCTGACGGCCTCTGACGAGTCGACCACTTCCGCGGACTACAATATACCATCGCCGCTGAACATTGGCATCGAGAACTCACGCCGCTTCCGTGCGCTTCCGGTGTACGCCACCCTAGCCGCATACGGACGGGACGGCTACCGCGACATGCTGCAACGGCAGATCCAGCTCGCGCGCGGCATTGCGGACTTCATTGCGCAAAGTCGTGCCTTTGAGCTCCTACCTTCGCACAATGCGGCGGATGGCGAGAGCGGCAGCCCGTCCTCAGCGATCTTCATAATCGTTCTCTTCCGCGCCAGGGACGAGGCCCTCAACGACATGCTTGTGCAACGTATCAACGCCAGCCGTAGGATCTATGTGAGCGGGACGCAATGGGACTGCAGACCAGCTGCGCGGTTCGCCGTAGCGAATTGGATGGCTGACATTGAGCGAGATCTTCCGTTGATCCAGGAGGTGTTGGACGCAGTGACACTCCAGTAATGAATGATAGAGATGCGGGCGGTGAAGAGAGCATAGGAGGAGGAAGCCGAATAGCTAGGTGCATAGCATAAGACATCTTTGCTCTAGGTCGGGTGTGAACATTTCCGCGAGACTACTTCAAGGAACGTCACTTTGCTCGTAAACCCTCGATGGAACCAAGTCCCCTAGCAGAGCAGTAGCCAAGAGTCCCCTGTCTCACGCAAATAGGCGTTTGATTTCCGAGATCCGCCATCCATTGCGGCTCTTTCGAACGAAGCTTATCGAGGCCGCGACACCCTGTACGTCATCGCTGCACTCCGCGCATGCAGGATGCGTCGGAAGTCGGCAAGGGAGGTGACAAGCGGGCGGGCGTCCAGGGTGGTACCTCGGCGGCGAACGAGCTGGGAAAAGCGAAAACATCGACGAAGCTCGTACGTGGTGGTTGCTTCAGAGTTGAATGATTCGAGGTATTATATATGTTTGTCTACCGAGCTACATTGGAACGAGGCGAGAAGAAGATCGTTGCCCTGCGCCATCTCCCGGCAGTCTCTCTGGCCAGCTCCGCCTCAACCACTACTGCGCGCCATTGCGCAAGTCATAACCGTCGTAACTCGTTCGAACATGGATATTCAATAGCACGAGAAATTTTGTACAAAGAAGTGAAGTGGCCCCATTCCATCATACGCTAGCCATGGCAGATCCACACCTCGGCGGGTCTCCCACATCGGAGGGCGCAGCGCTATGCTCACGATCGGATCGATCAGAGCCGTGCAGTCGGTGCTACAGAGGCGGGTCTGTATTTGATGGGCGTTGCGCCATGCCTTTTCGGGGCGGCGCCTAACGCGATGCGGGCAGGTAGCTGCGCGAAGCTTGGGCGGGGAAGGTCAGAGCGCGCTTCGATGACCCGATCGCGTGCTGGGGCCGGGGCGGCGCCGCGACGGCGCTGGCTAATAATACGACCAGCGATCGTGTGTTGACCGCCCTGCTGTGTGAAGTAGGGTCGGGCCGAATGTGAGACAGCCTTGAGACTTTGAGTCCGGCATCAATCGCAGGCGGTGCAGACGTGCGTCACCGGGTCCTTAAGACGCAGTGGTGTCTTCCTGGAAGTTGAGGAGATTCGCCCATTCCAGTTCCTGAGGGGTGACCTGCCCGCTCGTCGTGGGTATGTGGAAACTCGACTTGGCGTCCGAATCGAAGTCGTCCAGGCCGAAGTTCATCGGCATTGCCGGCATCGTCAAGTTCATGTTGAAAGCAGGCGTCTGGTGCGTACCGAACATTGGGTCGCTCACGCCTGACCCTGGAGAAGTCATGAGCGCGCCCGGGTTGAAGCAGTCCACGTTGCTATCGAGCTGGGGAGGCAACAGAGTCTGATCCAGGCCAGGTCCGACAGTGTTGAAGCCCTGCTGCAACATGTTGATCTTTGGCTTGCCGTTGGGGTTGTACGAATAGGTGCTTGTCTGCGGCATCATAGGCGCGAAGCTCCCGTCCAGCGCCGCGGAGTCTACAAGGAATTGTTGTGACTCCAGTGGCAGCTGGGTCGTCAGCGGGTTCAAGGAAGCTTGCATTTGCTGCTCAAAGCCTGCGTCGAATGGCGACGTCATGGATGGCTGGCGTGCTGGCTGAGGTTTCTGCTGTGCTTGGCCCGGGGGAGTGGGCATCTGCTGTGGCGACTGACCGTGGACTGTCAGGTTGCTTGACGAGCCGTGTCGTGACAAGGCCGGCGAGTCATGCGCGGGTGAAGGCGCTTGACCATGTTGCGAGACCGGCGTCTGCGGAAGCATATTCTGCGCAGGCAAAGACATCCGTCGATCTTCCATCGCTATCGCATCGACTGGACTCGTCTGCACCGACTTGGACTGCTGCTGCTGCTCGTATGGTGCAACGTCTTGCGGGGTAGCCACGGACATGGAACGACCGTGTTGGTTCGGCCGCACGTGTTGTGTATTGGCCTGCGGCATTGGATATGGTTGCTGTCGGTAGCTCGACGGATTCCTGTTGAGAGGCTGTGGCGGCATCATCTGCCCTTGGAATTGCGGCAGTTGCTGCTGCGGCCACTGCAACATACCAGGATTCATATATTGCGCTGAGGGGGTCATGAATTGGTTCGGCCCCATGAACTGCTCACCACCGCCCGCTACAGCCTGGCGCATCGCCACTTGATTGATCAGGTATGCCTGGATCCTGCGGTTGAAGTCCGCATTCTGTGTGTGCAGGTGCGCCGTGAGTCTTCGGTACTGCATGGGCAGATCGTCATCCTCCTCTTCATACATCTCCTCGTTGATTACATCCTGCTCAGTGACTCGAAGCGATCGACCGGTTCGGCGCTTGTGGATCTCCGAGGCGCGGCGGGCCGATTCGACTCGAGCTTCGAGACTGCGGTCGCTGCGTCGAGATGCAGCGATATATGCTCTCTCTTGGTTCTCTTCATGCGTCCGCTCGGTCTTCATCGGCTTCACCGAGCACATGGTGCGCATGGGAGGCATGTTTGCAGCTTCTGCGGGACATCAGCACAGCTATCGGGATGAATGCGCAGGCTTACAAACCAAGCGCCACGTGTGTCAAGGATCACAAAGATGGGCGTTTGTCGAGAGCACCCAGTAGTAGAGTGTGGAGTGGTAAGCTCGAGAGCAAGAAGGGGATGTGATTGATGCGAGGAGTGCCAAACGATTTAGATCGGGCGTAGATCGGGCGCAGCAGCTTAGTAGATTCAGAGGCGGAGGCCCTTGCGAAAGTCCGTATCGATGGAACAAGGCGGGGGAGCTCGAAGAGCAGCTGGCGGTCGAAGTGGCGAACTCCAAGTTGGGTAGGGACGATGCGGGATGTCGACGATAAGGTATCAGGCCAAATATGAGCGTGTTGCCCTCAATTTGTCTAATAACAAATGCCACTCGCGAGGGATTGCAGCGGACGGTGCGAAGGAAGGCAGTCAGGAGTGCAATGGGGGCGGCAAGAGAGGGCGGGTGCAGGGAGCGGGCGGTATCTTAAACACGGGCACCTCAGCAACAGCAGGGCCGGACAGGCGCATCGGAGGCAAGGCGCTGTCCCGCAGGTCGCTACCAAAGCTAATTTGACGGCCTGCCGTGGTCATCGGAGAAGGGGCAGGGGAGCAGCTGGCGGAAGAGGCGCTCGGCCGCATGCTTTCTCCACCGAGGCAGTCTCTAATGGGCGGCGCGCGGCAGTGGACAGAGCGTGGGCGTCGCATCGATCTTCATTCGGCGCGATCGCGAGCCGATTCCATCTACCTTCCCCTTCCGTCCTGCGCCCTTCGCTTTTCTGCGCGGCCCAAGGAATGACACGCTTCGCGCGCTACCTGCTTTTCTAGCGCACCCGTTCAAATCACGTCCGGCTGCCGCAGCAGCACGGAATTGCGCTGCTCCAGCGGGGCTGAGCTCGCCGAAATGTGGATTTTGGAAAACGGCGCTGACGGACACGGGCATTGGCAATCTCATCGGCCTCCCGTGTGTGATCTCATGCGCTGCGATGCGCAGATTTGTGCGACACGCCTTCGCGGCCGCCCCCCCACAGGCCTGACAAGAGGCCGATTGTCATGGCGTCCTCGCCGGGGATTTTAAGCGAACGCCATCTGCGCCATGCCAACCACATTGATAGAGGGAGCAGGTCGTGCACGGCTCAGCAGCCGCCGAATTCCACGGAGGTCAGTCTGCTGTGAATTCAACCTCGGCCGCCCCTTGCATCATTTTCTACGCATCGGTCACTGCGCCGTTTCGCCGTCGCTAGAGCAGCAAAGGCACCAGGCCGCCAAGCAGCACTCACGGCAAGCTACGGATATGGGTCCAGCGTAGAGCCTCTGCCCCAAAGGCATCGCGAAGCTGTGCTGCTGCATCACGGCCAACGCCCAGCTCACACCGAGCTACAGCTTGGCTATCATACGATCGTGGCTGGACGTGAAGAAATCAGCCGGGCAGCCATTGGCTCGTTGTCCGATCGGCGCTAACATGCTAGCGTCGCGAGATGTGAGATTAGGTTTACGTGCCGCGATGCGTGTGTCCGCGGCCGCGGATCCTCTCCTGCTTCACACGGACACGGATCAAGCTTATCCGACCCGTCTGCTGCGTCGACAGGCAAGGATCGACAATACGTCAAGCTGACAGAGCTCGCGGCTTGTCAGCTAGCACGCAGATGAGGGCGGGAGGCATCATAGCTGGTGCCGAATGCCTTGAGCGATCCCCCTGGGCCCTTGTATACAGCAAACTGAACGCACAGCGATGACATCTGTTTTGCAATGTATCCGCGCCTTTCGACGAGATTCGGGCTCCTGGTTGCCCGGCGTAAGGGTCCACGTTTTGAAAAGGTGGGCTGACGCCTATCGTCCTCTCGTGAACAGCAACCTGGAGCCCGCCTCGCCACGCCTCGAAAGGACTCGACCTCGACAATCATCATATCGCTGAGTCTGACGGCGTACTGATCTTGGCCGATATGGCAGCCACCTTGGATCTCGTTGGCGGAATGCGGCGTGCGGACGGCAAGCAGCATGCGCCGTCGGACAATCGTGCAGCTTCAACGTCTGGCGTTCCCCGCATGCTTATACAGGGGGTCCACGAGTGAGATCGACTCACCGATAATAACGTGTGGCAGATCCGTTCGGGAGGGATGGAGCGTACAGCGTTTCTTGAGCAATAGCGACTTCTGGAGACCCAACCTTCTTGAATACTGGAGCAGTCGATTGAGCGAGTGCTTAGTCTGAGTCGAAAAGTCCGCCATCGCTCGTCAGCAAGCGTCCTCGGTGCACGCTGGGGCAACACGCGCAGATCGTCGGTATGGTGGCTTGCAGCCTGCAGCACCTCCACATGCACGCCGGAACTCCGAAAGTAGATTGTTCTTGAGCCGCACATCCTGGACCGCTATAGTCACCCCTTGATAAATTGTGACTGCGGTTCTGGGGTGGGTGATGAGAGGGCCAGTAGGTTCCGTCGGAGAATACCCCGCTTGTACCTCCACGGCATTGTCTGCAATCGCCATTGCCCGGCGCAGTTGTATGGAAGACCCCCGGGATGGAACAGGGTCCGCGTCTGTGATCATTTTGTGCGGGCGACGGAAGACAATGCCTTGCAGTTGTAGGTTCGCTGATGCTATTTTGCGCTTCGGCGGCCGTCATCGAACGGAGCGATCGCCAAAGCTCATGACTTCCTCGTCACCTAGAGCGAGAGGCCACAGCTTCATGAATGAGTCGTGGAGCAAGACCATGCGAGAGAGACTGCTGTCGATCGGTCGGCAAGCGGTGACCACGCTCACTGGCATCTCGGTCGGCATATCAGGGGATGTAGGAGCTGTGCGATACCTGATCAGATTTGCGAACGGCAACGGATAGTGTTTGATGGACTCCGATCTGTGAGCCTGCCACAGCTCTGGCTACGGATGAGTCCGCCGTGTATCTGCAGAATGATAACCAGAACACGATCATCGCCTCCCATGCTCGCGCTGACAGCCTCATCTTTGGCTCCTGCAACCAAACTACCTCGTGCAAAGTAAGGAGCAGCCTTCGCCAATCTGACCACCGCCACCCGTCGCAAACCGAGCACCCCGTCTTTCCCCAAACAAGGCTGTACGAATCGGAGCCGGATGATCTCACCGTCGGGCGCCATCCCGGAGAGGATCGTCTGTGTGCGCGGCACGGCTGTGCCGCAAACGTCCGTGCCGCGTCCATCAATTGCCTCGAGCGTTCGAAGCCGGTCCGCCACCCTATCGCTACCTCACCTCATTCCACCTTTCTCGTCCCAACCCGCTATTTGCCCGGCAAACATTTGGAGGCCCGCCCCCACCTATTTCCTGCTGCAAGCGACGCTTTGGGCTACCAGCCCACGGGGAGTAGGTGGTCCACGAGGCTTGTTGGCGGAGGGAGAGGATGCGGCAGCCAGGCAGGGATGTGCTGGCCGATTGGGAAACCCAGCAGCATTTCAGTCACCTTGCGGGAGCCTCCCAGCTCCCATCTGCCGTGCACCACCATAGATGTCGGGAGAGCCGCACGTCACAGTGACCACCGGCGTAGGAAGGTGCCAGCGCCACGGGAGACCTTCAAGATTTGATCGGAACCTTTTTGAGTCACCGCGAGCTGAGAACCTCTGGTCGAGCCATGGGCGTGTCCCGGTACCTGGACCCGGCGACGAGGGTCGCCGCGAAATTTGCGCCAAAACTGCCCGGCCGCCGCGGAGGGAGCAGCTCCCTTCGCGGCTGGTGAGATGAGTGATCTGGGGGCAGCCTGATCGACGGAAGCTCGAGGAATGCTCCCGACGGGGCGCGCGTTCAGGATGGATGCGCGTTGGCGTGGTGCGGACAGGAGGGGTGCGGTAGCCTGTCTGGGATGCGTGATGCGAAAATGAGGGGATCTGTTGCCGCATTCTGATGCTCGAGGTCTGCCGCTGGATGTGCGAGGCCGTCGCAGCCAGTGACCAGGACGAGGGGGTGACTGCAAGCGATGAGGATGTGAGTCTGCCGCCCGGCATTGAAATGCTCCCGCCATGTCTGTGCATGGGGATGTATGCCCCGTCTACCCACAGTTCTCATCAACACCGTCTCCATGGCCGCGACTCCGCCGCATGTCAATGCCCTTCGCAGCGCTATGCAATCCAGAATTGAGCCGTCATGTACCGCTCACAACCGCCTCTTTTCGCTAATCTCCTCGTACGTTTGCACCTGATCGCCGACCTCAAACCCTTCCCACCCCTCGAACCCCATGCCACACTCCGTCCCCTTCCTCATCTCCTGCACATCTTTCTTCACGTTCTTCAAACTCGCCAGCGTACCTACACAGCGCACACATGGTCAGCACGCCGCCCATTGCATTCCACAGACGACAATCATCCGGAAAGGGAAAGAAGAGACTCACCATCGTAGACCTTGACCGGCCCCCTCATCACTCTAACCCTGTGCCCGCGTCCCACCATCCCATTCCTGACCTTACACCCCGCAATCCGCACCTTCTTCCTCCCGCCCACGCCAATCTCAAAGGCAGCGCCCACCTCCGCCTCTCCCGTGACCCTCTGCCGGACAACGGGGGGCAAGCGTTCCTCCATCACGGCTTTCACGTCATCCAGAACGCGATAAATGACATTGTTCTCCAGGACCTTCACGCCCTTGCTCTCCGCCAACCCCTTCACGCCCTCGTCCGGCGGAAGGTTGAAAGCGATGATGTGTCCCCTCGCGGCGTCCGCGAATTCCACGTCCGATTCGTTGATGGGTCCCACTTCGCTGCGCAGGATGAGGGGGGATATGAGGGGCGAGGAGACGGAGAGGATGTAAGCGGCCACTGCCTCGGCAGAGCCCGAGACGTCGGCTTTGATGATGAACGGGACTGTCAGGGGGCCTGTCTCTTCCCCTCCCCCGTCCGCGTCTTCTTGGCGAGAGGTCTCGGTGGCTTCGCCAGCGATGGCTTCGAAGTAAGCATCGGTCGTGTCGTTCCTCTTCGCACGCTCGACGGCGCGTTCGCGCTTTTGCCGTTCTTGGTCCAGTCGGCGGGCGGTGTTGATCGCATCCATGTCCGCCGCCGTCTTCCGTTCTTCCGCCCGCTCGAGCCGGAACTCCACGGCGTCTGTCGCGCGGCGCTCGTTCGCGGCTTGGATCACTTCATCCCCCGCAGAGGCTTGGTCGCGCCATCCGTCGACTTCGACCGGCATCCCCGGGCCTACTGCATCGACAGTCTGGCCGCCTTCGTTCTTGAGCGTACGGACGCGCGCCCAGGTGTTGCCGGCGACGAGTATGGCGCCGGGCCGGAGGGTGCCGCGCCGCACCAGCACAGTCGCCACCCTGCCCGCCTTCTTCGTCGTAGCTTCGAGCACCCACCCTTCGACCGGCCCTTCAGTGTCGGCGCGGTAGTCGAGGATCTCGCTCAATGTAACGATGTTTTCCTCGAGCGCATCCATGCCCTCCCCAGTCTTGCCCGAAACGGGCACGACCTGCGTCTCGCCGCCATAGTCTTCGATCTCGACACCATGTCTAGCCAGATCCTGCTTCACGCGCATCAGATCCGCTTCCGGCTTGTCGATTTTGTTGACAGCAACGATCATCGGGACACCGGCAGCTTTCGCGTGCTTGATGGCCTCGATGGTCTGCGGTTTGACCGAATCATCCGCCGCCACCACAAGAACAACAATATCCGTCACATTCGCACCCCTCTGCCGCATAGCCAAGAACGCAGCATGGCCCGGCGTGTCGAGGAAAGTGATGGTCTTCCCGCTGCCGGCCAAGGGGACAGAGAAGGCACCGATGTGCTGGGTGATGCCCCCGGCTTCTCCGGCCGCTACGCTAGATTGACGCAGGTAATCCAGAATGGTCGTCTTGCCGTGGTCGACGTGACCCATGATTGTCACGACCGGCGGCCTCGCTGGCAAGAACTCCCTATCCTCTTCCGCGACGGGAGGGCGCGGCTTGAGATCACGCTCCTCTTCTTCCGCGGCAGCAGCGGCTTCGCCGAAGACAGGCTCGAAACCGTATTCCATGGCGATCATGCCGCTAATCTCCGAGTTCAGCACTTTGCCGGGGAACACGTCGTCGTAGCCCAGTTCCTCGAGCCGTTCGACGAAGTCCTCGTACCGGACACCCAGCGACTGCGCAAGCGTAGCAACGGATACGAATTCCGGCAAGTTGACGGGCGGACCAGACTCAGCTCGCCGAGCCTTCTCCGCCGCCCGCTTCTCTTCCTTCGCAGCTTTCTCCTGCGCTTTCTGCAGCTTGCGAGCGGCCTTTCGCGCATTGCGCTCTTCGCGGTCCGCTGCACCTTCGCCTTCCTCTTCATCGTCCATTTCTCGCCTCCGACCGCGTGCCTTCTTCGGTGCTTCCGGCTCGACGAATTTGCGGGAGCGGAGGACGTATTCTTCCGGGCTGCCCGCGATCTCTTTCTCCTGGAACTTGCTCCGACGATCCAAAAGGCCCTGTCGTAAATCCTCGATCGCACTTCCTCGCTCACGCACAGGTTCCGGAGCATGCGCATCAGCGAACGGATCATCTTCCTGCCCACTCCGGACCTGGCGCACAGAACCCCTTCCGGCCTCTCCCCTCGCCTGTCGCCGAGACGCTTGTCGTTGCGGGCAATCAGCCACGACGTGGCCGGGTTGTCCGCACCGATGACATTTCGCACGGACGGGTCCGGTGCACTCTCGTGCAGTGTGGCCGGGCTCGAGACAGCGGCCGCACTTCGTCGCAGCGGCGCGGACGGTAGATGCCAAGTCGAATCCTGGCGGAGAGTCCTGGGTTTGAGGGCTTTGCTGGAGATAGGCGGGTATGCGGCGCTGCTGTTGTCGTTGCTGCAGATGCTCGTTGAATTGTCGGTCGATCCAATCGGGGTCTTGTGCGATTGACTGTCGGGCCTGTGGCTGCGGGTCAGAAGTCGGCTGGGAAGGCTCCTGGTTACGTCGGCGGAGATGTTGCCATTCTGACACAGGCGCATCGTCGAATGCGGATGGGCTTGGTTGGAAATCGTGAGAGTCGAGCATGGTGGCCTGGTAGCGCCCTGGATCGGACGTCGATCGCTTTCGTGCCTGCGCCGCATCGCGAAGCTCGGGCGGATGTTGTGGCGTTCCTTCTACAGCGGCGTTTGAATCGAGTCGTGTCTCTGCTCGAGCTTGCGGCGACGATGCGCCCAAATTGTCGTCTTGGGTTGACTGAGGCGCACTTGCTGGCCATAAAGGTAGTTCAGCGGAAAGACCGTCGAAAATGGGTACGGGTGATGGTGCTGGTCGCCTGCGCTCATGCCTGGACTCTGATTGAAGTTTGACGGCTGCTCGCCGTCGGTCTCTGGGATTGCGTTCACGAGAGATCGTTGGCCCTGGAGAATCGTCGCTCCCGAATGGATCCGAAAATGCGAAGGAGCTCGACAGCCGAGCAGTCGCAGCGGCTTGTGTCCTCTGCCCTGCCAGGATAGTATCACGGCTAGGCGCCTGAGGCACAGATGGCTCTTCGAAAGGGCCTCGATCCCAAGACTCCGTCGCCGGCCCTTCTGCGGTAGTGATGTTAGGATTGTTATGCGACACCGGCTCGTCGGCCAACGACGACTCCTCCTGCACTTTAGCTTCGCCCGAGTCCTCTGCTTGCACCCGCTTCTGCTCCCGATAGCCAAACCCCCATCCGTCACTGCTCACATTCTGCCGGCTGGGCGCCGCACTACCAAAAGTCGGCGCAGCAACCTTGAGCGGAGTAGGAGCAGCGCTGTCCCGTCCAAAGGGACTATCTCTCCGCTCGCCAGACCTCTGCGCAGCCGGCTTCGACGCATCTGACGTCGTGGCATCGGACAGATCAAGGCGCCGCACATGCTTGGCATTCCCCTGTGCCCGCTTTGCCTTCCGCGACGGACCCGTCCCAGCACCACTGGGGGTCGACGTCCCTGCTCTCTGCTTGTGCCGTTGCTGCTCCGCCCGCCACTGCAGCCTTGGCGCCCTCGCAGCCTCATCCGCCGGCTTCTGCCGGGCCTGCTCCTGTCTTCGCATCTCCGCCAAGTCCGCCCGCGCTGCTTCGACCTGTCGGTCGCGCTCTGCGCGGATTTGGCGGAGGCGCTGCCGCTCCGCCTGCTCGGCGGGGGTGAGGGAGGACGAGGGGTCCCATTGCGGCGGATCTTGTTCCCGAGATGCACCGGCAGCAGCAGCGGGGCTATCGGCTGATGGATGAGCGCGTCGTCGTCCAGTGTTCAGTGTGCGGGTCGAGATCGCGGGCAAGACGGGGCCTGGCGGTAGTTGGGCGAGATGGCAGGCACAGAAGAGGCATATTGCCTGGGCTGCGGCGGGCCGAAGGACTCGCTGTCTTCTCATGCCCAGCACTGGCAACGACATCGACGGCCCTGCAATGTAGAGAGCAGGATACGGCCAAGGGAGCAGCCGGGGCGTGGACGATCGCATCCGAATATCCTATGCACAGTTCGGAGGTGATGCGTTTCGCCGCATGTCCGGGTGGATGCTGATTGGTGGCTGCCGATTCGGATCCAATGTGTCCCTGCAGCTCTCCCTGATGACGCTCATACATCCTCCTCCTCACGCATCCTCCTCCTCACGCACTCACGCTTGATCGTACAGACTGGGACCAGATTCTACAACTGAACGTTAACTGCACAACTGGAAATCAATTATTCAATTGAACATCAATTGTACAGCTGGGAATCAACTGTTCACCTGAAAATTGATTGAACAACCGACACTGAGTGTACAACAGCAACAACAACACCACCATGTCCCGACAGGTACGCAATTTTCCAAGAGAGAACCACCCATACTGACCGCCTCCCAGTACGTCCAACACTACACCCGCCTCCTCACCCGCTGGCCCCGCGACCTCCTCCGGCCGGAACCCTCCCGCCACTTCCAGGCCCTGCTCAAAGCCCGCATCGCCCGGCCCCCGTCCAGCGATGCCGTCGCCCACCGCGAGGTCAATGCCGCGTACTTGCTGCTGGACGACGCGTTCACCAAACGGTACCCGCTGCCCACGGCGCTGATGAACCCCGCCAGCAACCCGGAGCACTACACGAACCTGGCACGGGAGTTGGAGGAGGCGCCGCACAGGACTTGGTGGGGCAACTTCGTCAAGAGGATGCAGAATGTGGTCAGGTTCCGGTGAGACGAGGGCTGTGGCATCGGGGCGTTGTTGGGGCCGGGAGGGAAGGGTATGCAAGGTTTGCTGAGTGGTCCTGTGAGCCATTGCCACTGGGCGCCTGCCTACACTGAGGAGGATGGTTTGGCGCCGTGACTGCGAGGCCGGTCTGGAGCATCTTTGCTTAAGGAGCGCCAGAGGTGTGCAGCCTTGCATGATTCGAGCACCGCACCGCCTCGTACTCGATCGGGGATTTCTGCACCGCAACGCATATTCCCACCAAACCACCGCCCTCGACCCCACTCAACACCATGGCCAACGATCCATCCACCACCGCGGACCCCAACGAGGATGACCTCCCCCGTCTCTTCGAGCATCCCGTGGTCGTCTTCCCGATCCACAACCGGCGCAGCACTGCTTCGGCGGCCATCGGCACGCTCCTAAGAGACGTCCACGAAAGCGACGTCCTGACCAGCGCCAAAGGAATCGAATTCGCGCCCGAGTCCGCGCTGGAATGCGACAGTACCCTCCACTGGCACTCGGACGCCAGCATCAGCACCTAGACCGAGATCGAGACCGGGCAGTATCTCGACCTCCTCGAAGGGCCGGAGCAGGACGACACTCTGATCTGGCGGAACATCTCTCTCGACCTCTCTCCAGCGCACCTCCAGCTCTTCGCGGCATTAGGCCTGTCCATGCGCCGGGCGACGGATAGGAAATCCCGCCGTTTGCCAGGCAGCACGATAACGAAGCGGGTGAAGCACGCCATGCACGAACTCGCGGGGACGAGACGTGTGGCCGTCGCATTGCAGAGCTCTCCCGTCAATGGCCGAGGACCTTCCCGTCCCGGAGTTCAAGGGAAGATGGCCGCCCGGGTCTCTATCTACCGAACACGATGACAGGCTCATCGACGATCCCGCGAGCGAGGAGGTAGGATCTCACGCGCAACGAAAAGTTTCGAGGATCGCTCGAGGAGACGGGGAGAACTTTTCCTCCGGACGGGGAGGATGGCGGGATGGGGGATGGGTTTTTTTTCTGAGCAGAGGGAAAGCTGAGCGGCGGACGAGGGGGTACGAGGCGGCGCAGGCGCAGGCGAAAGTGGGGGTAGCGGAGGTAGCGGAGGGGGCTGGATGGCTGAGAAGGCGGCGGCGGAGGGAAACGCGGGGGATGTTGCTTTCCAGGGGAACGGGGGAGGAATTCGGGGTGTCTCCGACGAATCCGTGTCATCTTGGTGGAAGCTGTGGCTGGCTCGTGTACTTCGTGTATGTATCATATCCTCCGATCACTCATCCCTCGTCACCAAGAATCATGCCCGGAGAAACCTCCACATCGACTAGTCGTTCGTAATCGCACAACATCCACCCATCACCCGCCATCCACTCCCACCCCAACCCCCTTCATTCCCCCTCACCCGCCCGTTCCCCAAACTCCCTCGCCCACTCCTCAAACTCCCTCAAGCCCTGCCGACTCACACTCGGCCGGATATTCACGAGCGCGGCCTCGAAATCCTGCATGCCGATCGGCCGGATCTCGTCCGGCCGCATATCCAAGAGCTTCTCGCCCAGACTCCGGAGGGGCCCCATGGCGGCGTCCTTGGCCAGGGCGGTGATGTCGGAGCCGGAGTAGCCGTCGGTCAAGCGGACGAGGCGCTGCAGGTCGGCGTCGGCGAGCTGGTGCTTCTGGGCGGCGAGCAGGGTGCGCAGCTGCGCCTCCCGCACCCAGTCCTCGGGCAAGGGGATGTACTGGCGGCGCACGAAGCGGCGGCGGGCCGCTTCGTCGATGGCCCAGGGTAGGTTGGTGGCGGCCAGCACCAGGACGCGGGTGGCGTCGCCGTCCTTGTCCTCGCGGCCGGCCGCGGCTTTCTGCAGGTCGCTCCACTGGATCAGGAACTCCGTCTTGATGCGCCGCGTGGCCTCGTGCTCGCTGCCGCCGCCGCGGCTGCCGAGCAGCGAGTCGATCTCGTCGACGAAGATGATGCTGGGCGCCAGCGCCTTGGCCAGGGCGAAGAGCGCGCGCACCAGCTTCTCGCTCTCGCCCAGATACTTGCTGGTCAGGCTGCTGGCGGAGATGGCGAAGAAGACGCTCTTGCTCTCCGTCGCCACGGCCCGGGCGAGCATCGTCTTCCCGGTCCCGGGGGGCCCGAAGAGCAGCATGCCCCGCGCGGGTTCGCGGAGGCCCAGGAACAGATCGGGCCGCAGGAAGGGGTAGACGACCGTCTCCTTCAGCGCCGACTTGGCGATCTCCAGCCCCGCGACGTCGGCCCAGTGGACCTCGTCGCCGTGGATGACGATTTCGGTCAGGATCTGTTGGGCGGCCGACTCGTCGACGCCGGCGGGGAGGTGCTTCATCAGGTGTCGTTTGCGGGCGTCCCATTCCTGGGACTCGGTCGGGGTGGCGGGGGCGTCGGAGTCAGGCGAGGAGTCGGTGCTGCTGGGAGGGGTCAGGCGGGATGTGCTGTCGCGCGGGGCGGTCGTGGCGGGCTTGAGGGGAGCTTTGCGGCGGGCCGGGCGCTGGGCCGCGGGCTCGGGGCTGCTGCTGGAGGGGTCGGGTTTGGCGCCCACGCGGCCTTCGAGCTGTGCGTGCACGTCGTCGAGCCTTTGCCTTTCCGCGATGGCGCTCACGACGCCGACGGCTCGCCCGACGGCTTTGCGTGGGATGGCCGGTTTCGAGGTCGCTTGGACGGTCTTGGGCGGAGCCATGCGCGGAGCACTGTCCGAGTCCGAGGCGTGGTTCGCGCGATCCGATGGCTTTCGCTGATACACCGCCGGCTTTCGCGGCTTCGCGGGCGGGTGGTTGGGGTACTCTTTCATGTAGGACAGCGAAGTGGGACCGAGCTGCGCGATGTTGGGCGGGGGTGGGCGCGGCTTCCCGGTCGACGGCGACGTTGCGCTCTCCCGATGCGGCGGCGGCGGCGGCGGCGGAGGCTGGGCAGGCTTGACGGTCTCGAGGGACTCATCGCTGTGAGAGAAGGCTTGGCGGGCGTAGGTGTTCGGGTTGGGATACTCGGGATAGGGTGACGGGTACTGTTTGGGCCTGCTGAGATCTTCCAGAGACGACGAGAAGGCGTGCGGGCGATAGTCGGACGGGCTCGGCGGGCGGAGGACGGTGTTGTCCGACGCGCGCCTTTCCGGGGCATGGTCGCTGCCCGCCGGCCGTTCCACCAGTGTCCGCGTGTAGGGGTCCCAGGCCGTTTGCGACCTGCTGCGCCGCAGTGCTGGCAGCGCTCGCACCTCCGCTCGCACCCCCTCCGCCCGGCTTCTGCAGCCCCGTCCACACCTGCGTTGCGGCCTTGGCGGCAGCCGGAGGTGGACGGTTTCGGAAGGTCCGGGTCGAGGGTGCAGTGCGGTCCTTGGGATGGGAGCGCAACGTCTTGAGCATGCCGCCCGACTTCTTGTCCGGACTGGGCGTCCTCGCTCGCGGATGCGATGCGTGGGGCGGCGCCAAGCTGGGGGATGGGTTGGACTGCAGGCTCATCGTCCGCATGGACGCGGGGTCGGAGCTCTTCTGGCGGGTGTAGGGCGGCCGTCTCGGCGTGGCGAGTCGCTCCGGCGGCGGAGTCGGTCGAGGGAGGTCGGTTATAGCTCGTCTGCGGCACCGTCCCCCCGCCCAGCCACGAGCTGCTCCCGCGGTCGGTCGAGGCGGGCGCGGGCCTCCCGAGCGAAGCCAGGCTCTCCCTGCTCTTCGACGCCGCGCTGCCTCCGCCGGCGGCGGCGGCGGCGGCGGCCTGGGCATCCTCCTCGGCCTCGATGCGGCTCTTGCGCAGCGCCTCCAGCAGGTCCACGCGCTCCTTGCACTGCAACTCCATGGATCGCAGCGAGTCCTGCAGCGCCTTCTCCGTCTCGGTGCGGGGCACGAAGCCCGAGGGCAGCTTGTAGGCGTTGTGGTAGTAGATCTGGTCGAGGGCGTTGCGCCACGAGCGGAGGGCCTCGGCCTCGTTGTTCTGGCTCTCGAAGTAGATGGCGGTGGAGCAGGTCAGGTAGCACTCGTCGTACGTCTTCTGCATGGCGCTGGCCGGCGCCGCCTTGCGGAGCATGGTGGGCGGGGATGCAGGGTGCGCCGACACGGACTAGGGCGGAGGGGACGTCATGCGAATCGAAGGGTGGTGGTCCGGCGGGTCGCGAATGCTGGATGGAGGCGTGTGGGGGGAATAGCAGAGCGTAGAGGTGTAGACCCACAGACCGACCGACCGACCGACAGACAGACAGAGGGGAGATACACCGACAGACACACCGAGAGGAGATACCCAGACAGACAGAGACACGCAGACGCAGACGCACCCCCAGACACCCAGACACCCAGACACAGCCGCCTCAAGCCCCAAGGCTGTGACGTAGCCGCCGGGGGAACGAGAGAGAGGGGGGGCGGGAGAGGGGAGGCAGAGAGAAAACAGCCGGCTTCAGCCACACTCCCGCCACACTCCGGCCAGCCCCCAGCCACACTCCACCCCCGCGAGTCAGGGAGAGTCATCAACGGCAGCCCCGATGGAGATCTAGCGTGAAAATCCATCGCGGTTCCCATCCGAGGGACAAGTGGGTGTTGGGGGGGGTGTGTGGGTGTGGGGGGTGTGTGTGTGGGTGTGGGGGTGCGTGTATATTTGTGTGGGTGTGTGTGTGTGTGGGTGTGTGGGTGTGTGGGTGTGTGGGTGTGTGACTGACTGACTGTGTCGAGGTCGGCCGAGCCATGAGGGCCGTCCGGGCCAGAAATGCATCGCACGCCGCCTTGGATCCCGGCGCACCTTTGCCGCCGCTCCGCCGTCGCGCCCGCCACGCGTCACCGTCGCGCAGCTGCAGCGCTTGCCCCGCGCCGCCGCCCACGACGTCGACCTGTGCGGCTGGGTGCGCTCGGTGCGGAAGCAGAAGCAGGTCGCCTTCGCCGCCGTGGGCGACGCGTCGACCCCCGCCTCGATCCAGGCTGTGTTGCAGCCGGCGGCGGCCAGCAGGTGAGCGCGCGGTGCCGGGCGGGGCGGCGGCGGGGCGGCGGCGGCGGCGGCGTTGTCGTCTTCGTCGTCGTCGTCGTCGTCGTCGTCGTCGTCCTCGCCGTCCTCGTCGTCATCATCATCGTCGCGTCGCTGACCCGGTCGTAGTCTTGCCTTCGGCGCTGCGGTACGCCTCTCGGGAGCATGGAAGCCGTCCCGCGGCAGCGGCCAGAGCCATGAGCTCCAGGTCCGTCAGCTCGAAGTGCTGGGCGAGAACGACGCGGAGCACAACCCGCTGCAGCCCAAGTACCAGACCCCGGAGTTCCTGCGCACGCTGCCCATCTCCGCCCGCGCATCCCCGCCAACGCCTTGCTGCTCCGCGCCCGCTCGCAGGTCATCGCCAGCTTGACCGCCTGGTTCAACCAGCAGGGCTTCGTGCAGACCCACACCCCCGTCATCACCTCCTCGGACTGCGAGGGGGCCGGCGAGGTCTTCACCATCTCCTCGGACGCATCGCCATCGCCATCGCCATCGCCATCGCCGGCGCAGCCAGCCGCTCCGGGTCAGACCGCGAAGCGCGAGGACTTCTTCCGCGCACCCAAGTACCTCACCGTCTCCGCCCAGCTCCATCTCGAAGCGCTGGCCCAAGCCGTCGACAAGGCGTGGACCCTGTCCCCGACGTTCCGGGCGGAGAAGAGCGACACCCCCGCGGCATCTGAGCGAATTCTACATGCTCGAGGCCGAGCAGTGCTTCGTGGACGACCTCGACAGCATCATGGACGTCGTCGAAGGCGCGCTGGCAGCTGCCGCAACGGATCTCCTGCAATCCCGCATCGGCGCCGAACTCCTGGAGACTAGACGCCTCCGCACCGACGCTCCCGATAACCCCCCCACCGCCGCCGCCGACACGCTGCACCGGCGCTGGCGAGCCCTCGCCGATGGCGCCTGGCCCCGCATCACCTACGCGCACGCCATCGACTTCCTGCGCGCCGAGGTCGCCGCGGGCCACGTCGCCTTCACCTTCCCGCCCGCGTACCAAGACGGCCTCCAGGCCGAGCACGAACGCTACCTCGCCTCCCGCATCGGCCCGCCCGAGTCCCCCGTCTTCGTCACGGACTACCCGCGCGATCAGAAGGCCTTCTACATGTCGCCCTCGCTCTCCACGCGCAACAGCAAGGGCACGGCGGACACGGCAGCCTGCTTCGATCTGCTGGTGCCCGAGCTTTGCGAGTTGGCCGGCGGCTCCATGCGCGAGTGTAGGCTCGCCGAGCTGCAGGCGGCCATGAAGGCCAAGGGGGTGGTTGGCGCGAATTTGGACTGGTATGCTGATCTGCGGAGATACGGCAGTGTGCCGCACGGAGGGTTCGGCATGGGCTTCGATCGCTTGATGGGCTACTTGACCGGGTGGGCAATGTGAGGGACGTGGTGGCGTTTCCGCGGTGGTATGGCAGATGCGATTGCTAGCACGACGGTGTGGCGGGGGCAAGGGTTCGAGAAAACGGTGAGGGCGAGCTGAAGCCGAATGGTAAATCAAGAAACGCAACACGAGGGCTGCCGCACTCCCCAGACTCTTAAGGCTGACGGTGACGTGGAAGTACTTTCATCCGGTGCTCAGTGAGACGGAATCGACCAGTCTCGACGGTTTGGTGCTGACGACGGAAGCCTGTCCTGCTGGGACCGAGGTGTGGGCGGGTGGGTGGGGATGAGAATGGATTGAGAGCGAAGTGGCGGAAATCGCGGTTGGGGGCTAGCATGCACGGCCGGAGGCGTGACCACGCATCCGATGCTGAAATACATAGTCGACACGGTAGACAAGCGCTACACACTGGTGCGAACGGTATCTTGTTCGCCTGCCTCACCTTCCACCATGCCCATCCCCCCCCCTCCCTCCCGGCATCAACACAGCGCCAGGGACGTCCGCGCCATCCCCGCCCCGATGACCCCGAAGAAGTCCTGTTTCCGTTGCGGGCTCGTCGTCGGGCCCAGGCACATCGGCGCCACGTCGAGGCCCGCGTCCTCTGGCCCTCGCGCGCGGCACCCTCGCGCGCCGCGCTTCGGCCTCGGACGGCCCGGTCGTGCGCCGCATACGCGTCGTCGACGCTCATCTCCGGCCCAGAAAGCGGAACGTCCGCGTCCCCTGCGCGGGCTCGCGGGAGGCTTGACTCGGCTCCGATCAGACGAGGATTGAGTCGAAGAGCGTCGAGCGCTGCGGCCACCGCGACCGAGCCTACCAGGTCGCCTCGGCGATCTCCCGCCGCCGATCCCACCCCGCCTCGCCGCCCTCCGAGATCATCTTCGGATCCACGGTGCCCAGCGGCGGGGCGCGCGGCCAGACCTGCGGCGAGCCCCCCTGTCCGGTCCCGCCCGTGAGCCCGTCGGCCGTCGGCCGCGCACCCTCGCTGGCCTCGCGCTGAGGCTTCGTCCCTGGCGCCGGCGCCGGCTCCGGATCCCGACAGACCGGCTGCACCAACTCCTCCTTCCGCTCGTCCCTGACGTAGACGACGAAAGTCGGGGTCCCGTGTTCCCAGGTCGAGGCCTCGTAGATCTCGTTGATTTTGTTCGGGGGGACTGCCTCCACCCGCTCGTCGTTGTACCGGCGCCAGATGTCTTTGGCGAAATCGCGGATGCAGACCCAGTAGTGTCCGCCGCCCGTGTTGCCGCGGTGGAAGAAGACGGCGGCGAGGCGGTATTTGTGTTGGGTCCAGGAGTGGAAGGCGGTGTCGATCTGGGTGGTGAGGGAGGCGATCTCCGCCGAAATTGTCGCGACTCGGTGGGACGCGGTCTCGGCGACCCGGGAGAGGGAGGGGGCGAGGTCGGCGTCGACTTCGATGCCGTCCATACCGAGGTCTTGGAGATCGGCGTTCAGGCCCGGCAAGCCTGCGAGATACTTCGCCGACTCGCCCACCGCAGTCGGACCATCGATCTTGCCGTCCGCAGCGGCTCCCTCCAGCTTCGCCTTCTCCGCCTTCAGTTCCCGCAGCCGTGAGCGCCAAGCCCAGCACTTCTGTCTCGCCTCCAGCACGCTCGGGTCGCTGCTAATGACGTACCGGTCCAGGTACAAGACGTCTTCGAGCTTCACCGGATAGTCCAGCTTCTGCGCCGCGCCTTGCAGAAATGCTACGCGTGGAATGGTGATTTGTACCACTGCGGGCAGGGAGATGATGCTCTTGTAGCTCGGCCTCGGTCCGGACGTGAGGTCGAATACTTGGTCCAGCGCTGCATAGATATCAGTCGCCTGAATCGGTTTCGGGAACTGCAATTGGATGGCCGCCACGTTGAGCTGCGAGGGCTTGCCGGGGATCCCGTCCTCATCGACCGGCGTGTCGGTCGTACTGATAGTGTACACCACTTGCAGAGCATCGTACTGGTCGCCATCGCTGTCCACGCCGCCTGTGCCTCGCATGCCTTGCCGGAGCCGGTTGATCAGGTTGTTGTGGACATCGTTAACGTCTTGCTGCGCCTTTGCGTTTTCTTGTGCCTTGTCCCAGGCGCGCTTCTGGATCGCTGCATGCTCCTCGTTGGTCGAAAAGCGGCGGTGGCGAGGAGGGAGCGGTGGCCGCTCTTCGCCCGGCGCCTCGGTGGTTGCTGGTGCCTGCTTCGGCGAAGCTGGTGGTGAAGGTGGCAGCTCCGTACCGTTCATCATCTTTGCATCCTCGTCGCCGTTGGCAGAGCCCGCCAGAGTCGCACTGCTAGCATTGGAGCCTTTGCGCTCGCCGTTCAACTTCACGGAGGCGTCGGCGTCGGCGTCGGCGTCGGCCATCGATGCTACCTCAGAATCCTGTATGCCATTCTCCACGATCTCGGGCTCGTCCATATCACCCACCAATTTGTAGTCTGCTGCGGGCAGAAAGCCAAGGCATACAAGGTCGGTGCTCGGCCTCACCGTTCCCGTCGGCGCCTTGATCATCCGGTCAAACATGAGCTGAAGCTCTTTCGCAAAGCGCTGTCCACCAGTGACCTCCTCCAGTGTCAAAAGCGTGCCGTTCACCCGGATGCTACTGTCAATGGCTTCCTTGAGGTCTCGCTTGTATTCATCGTAGTGGAGGACAATGTTACGGAACGGCTCGATGGAGAAGTAGTACTGCAGAATGCTGTTGAGGTAGCAGGTGTTGCCATGGCTGATCAAACCGACAGGCCAGTCAGCCGACGACTGAGCTTGTGGCGCCGTGATGCCGCCGGCCATAGCGTCTCTGATGGTCTTGATTGCCCTCCGGATCTGCTCACTGGGACTGTCGCTTTCGGCTTGCTGTAGCATGAGGTCCAAGGTCTCGGGGTCCAGACTATTGAGCGGCTCAGACACTCCCAACAAGCGCAGAGCCTCTTCCACGCTCATCTCGGACCCCTCGCCACTGCCAGTCAGCAACCAGTTGTTAAGCATGTTACTCTTGCGCTCCCGATTGATGGTGGCGATGGCCTTCTTCGTGATCTCTGCGTCCGCCGTCGTTTCGCTTCGGGTTGCTGCAATAGCAATGAGGTGGTCGTCAGGGCTGTCTTTGTTCACATCGGGGCCCAGCCACGCCAAGGCATCTTCGTACGTTTCGACAGATTGCTGAGCGGCTTTGATGAGCGGCTGGCTGTTGCGCGACACACCGATCTTGTACAGAGCGTCCCGGTTCTCCTGCTGAATGCTTGCAGAGACGCTTCCTTGCCGCGCTTGGAAGGCATTCAGGATGTATTCATCTGTCAGACTGTCGGAGTTGGCTGCCGACAAGCCAATGGCCCGGTACGCCTGCGAGATGTCTCTTCTGCTGAAGAGGCCTGCCGAGCCCAGTTGAACAGCTTTTATCTGCAATTGCTCGCTTCCTCGGGTTTCCGCAATCACTTGTAAGCACTCGAAGTAATACCGCTGTCGGTCCGGATCACAGGTTATTTGTCGGTCGTAAACGAATTCGACGAGGGCATCGGCGAAGTCAGGCAGCGCGCCAAGACTGGCAAAGTATCTACGAACATCAGTACATCTGTGCAGCCAGAGGGGCCGACGAGAGGCGTGACGTACGCATTCTCCTCGTTCGCCATGGGGTTGCGTCGCGGCGGGACATAGCGGTGATCTGCACGAGCTGCATTAGCTTGCAGACAAACATCACACGCAGCATAGACAAGCACATACAACCTTGCGCAGCGAGTGTTCGCTCGACGTCTCTATTAGCAGACGGCCAGCCTTCTCCCGCTATCGGATTAATCGATGAGGTCTCCGCAGCCATCCTAAATATCAGCGCAGCAAGCTCCATCTCCACGTCCTCCAGCAGCTCGGAGAGGCTGTTGCCGTTCGCTTGCAGCCGGTGCTCAATGGGACTAGGATCTGGGAGCACCCATTCCCCGATATCCTACCATGGTTGTCAGCCACACCGACGCCGTACGAAGCCGCTGTGCGCAACAAGCTTACTGCGTACTTGAAGCCGAGTCTCGTCAGCAGCTCCTTGCAATCCCCGCCTAGCCAGCCGAAGGCCTCCTGGAAGCGCTTGTTGTTGGCGGGAATCGATCGGCGGGTTTGATTCGCATCCAAAGAGTCTCTGATGTACCTTCTAAGCCTTGTCAAAGCATCTATGGGCGTCGCCAGCCGCATGCCTTTTCTTTCCGGCTCATTGGCCTTGATCGTCTCATACCTCCTCCTCAGACGATCTGTGTTGCAGAGCAGGTCGCGATCCTTCTCCGTAAGGCGCGGTTGCCTGAACGTGATCTGCAGGTGTGCGGCACACGCTCGCGACGAGCACTGCCATATGTACTTGATCCGCTGCGCGTCCGGGGCGTCTGACAGGAACTGGAAGTGGTGGAGAGGATACTGCTCGTTTGGGCAGGGCTTCGTCGAATGCGAGCAGTTGATGTAGATGTCCGCGTGCAGTCTGCACATGCGACACACGACCGCGAGCTTGAACTGTGTGGCGCCATCTGATCGGAGGTCGAGAGGTGGAAGGATGCTCTGGGCATGTTTGGTGGCGTACTCGTGTGCGCATGCGCCTGGCTGGTACCCGAACTGCGGCCCTTCGCCTACGGGAGGTGGGTGGTCTACGAGCACGTTTCTACCATGCGAGACCTTTAACGGGTCGAAGAGTAGGAAGTCTCGGTAGAGCTTAGGCGCAGTCTTCCCGGGGCCTGATGGATGGCCCGACATGGCCCTTGTGAGAAGCGTGTTGGTGGAGTTGTCGCATGGAGGGAGCGGAGGAGAAGATCGGACGTCAAGGTGGTCGTCCTTGTCGTAATACGTGGCAGCCTTGTTGCGGCGAACCTGCGACAGCAGTTGTGGCTGACGTACCTTCCTGCCGACGTGACTTCGCTAGAGCCTCGGCACGGGCCAGTGCCGCGTCGCATGGCAACTTTCCAGCTCTTCCTCAACCAACTCCGTTCCTTCACTCGTGTCTCATACGTCTTCACTGTCTGAGAAGCACGCTGTTCACGTAAGAAAGCAGCACCGCCACGCTCGACACAGCACTTCGCACGCTCGTGGTAAATTGAGCCCGCTCGGGTAGGTAATAAGCCATTTCTCTGTTCTGCTACAGCAGGCTGCTGCCTACTGCTCGAAATAGCTGATTGCCGGTACTTCACCTGCCTATTGGACCAGAAGGATCGCCTGTCACACTCAATCGATGCCTAACATGCTCTCACTGCCCGAACTCCCGAGGCGATTCGATCTCCACTTCTGCGACAATTTGGCTCCAAGAGACCTTCTTCGCCTCGCAACTACTGGCAGAGACCGCTACCCAGCAGTCCAGCAGCCATTGTACGAATGGGTTTAGGCAAGTACATCATCGTCCAGCTCATCGCAGCTCGATCACAGATGCCTACCTGCACGCTTCTGGAAACGGGCCTGAAATCGGTCACGCACCTGGCATTGCGTCTTTGCAAGCTCACGTATGAGCACACTCGCGGTCGTGTCAAGGGGCGAGTCCGCGCTCCATTTGCTCGTCAGCCGGCGTCGCATTTCTCAAAGGTCATCCGGCGTTTGTGCCAAGACACGGACCATCTCGTTTTGGCTCTGTCCTTTGATTGTGCAGATGTCTTATCCGGTCTATTAGATGAGGCGTGGGCCAAGACCGTTTCGAATGAGCCAATTTCGCGCACACTCGAGCATGGCGAGATGCTACCGCATAGGATGAAGGTTAGAGAACTAGCATAGACGACTGACTGTCTGGCTTACCCTCTGCAATGAAGGGCTGCAGTGGGAAGGCATCTGCGGCATGGCACGATCGAGGCTCCATGCTAAGACTAGCTCAGAGCTTCTGTGCGGGACGGAGCAGATGGGCAGCTGGCAGGTAAGCGGCCGTTCACCAATCCTGTCGGACGCAGAGCATCTGCTCAGCGGTCGGCTCAAGAAAAGGTAGGTTGAGGCATTCGATCGAGGATAACTTCCGACGCTGCGAATCACGCACGAAATGTTCTCCCTTCTCAACGCTACGGATCCCGCAATGTCAAATTCTAGTAACTCGCACATGTGGCTTCCAGTCATCCCAGATTCATATCATGCATCTCGTGAATGCACCGTCACAGAGAAAGTGAGAGGCATTCCCAAAGAAGCCTAGCGGGATGCAAGTTGGGGGCAGGACGGGGACGTCAATCCGCGAGCGCAGCAGTATTCGTTATACCGTGCCAACATTACATACCAGGTGAGTGTCTGGTGCGCCGCTCTCTTCCATCACCCTGCCCCGAGCCACGCACCCGTCCGTCCCCAACCTGGGCCATCTGTGTGCAGGCTTGCAACGCGCCCACGACGGCGCAGATGCATGCTGGCTCCCTGCCGCACCCACTCTCTCTCATCTGTTCATCTGCTCATGCTTCAGCGCATGCGACCGCCAACCATGGAAGCTGACCATGTAGACACCCCCCATCCAGCCCCCGGCGGCCTGCCCGGCCGTCTCCGCCCTCCACCATGCCCGCCATGCTCGACGACCCCACCGCGCCCGCCATCTACCGCGTCTCGGGCGAGCCCCCCTTCCCCACCCCCTTCGGCCCCCTGCCCCAGACATAGGCCTCCGCCAGGTAACCCTCCGCGACCGCGTGACAATCGCTACCCTCGTCCCCTTCTCCTCGCCCCACCAAGTCCCGCACCGTCTGACCGCGTACCTCTGCGAATTGCTGAACCGCGAGATCGAGAAGGGCGACACGTATCCCATGATGGAGCCCATGCCGCTGTCGTCGTTTGGGCCGTATTGGTTTGCGAATTTCGGCGCGGTGATGGTCATGGGGGACATACAGAGTGTGGAGGAGGTGGGGCAGATGGAGGACCGTGGCGTGGATTGGGCGAAGGAGTGCTTGGGTAGTTTCTACGTGAAGCCGAATTATCCTGGCCGGAGCAGTCACGTGTGTAACGGCGGCTTTCTAGTCACCGATGCGGCGCGGAACCGCGGCGTCGGGCGGTTGATGGGCGAGGGCTATCTGGAGTGGGCGCCGAGGTTGGGGTACACGTACAGCGTCTTCAATCTGGTGTACGAGACCAACGTGGCCTCGCTGCGCATCTGGGACGCGCTGGGGTTCAAGCGCATTGGGCGGGTCAAGGGCTGCGGCAACCTCAAATCCTATCCGGACCAATTCATCGACGCCATCATCTTCGGCCGCGAGCTGGGCGGAGCAGAGGACGAATACGTAAGCGAAGAGCGCTTCGATAAGATCCGCTTCTACCTCAAACCGGCACGTATCCCAACGGCAGCGATCGCGCCGAAAAGTCCCGGCTACGCAGCGCCGCGACACACTAC